>CM042960.1:7904302-10404302 GCA_023678885.1 Pogostemon cablin
TGATGACATTGTTGTAGCATGCGGAAGGTCTGATCCCTTATTCTGATGTTTCCAGTTATTGTCTGAAAGTCTGACAGTATTCACGAATCTCTATATACGTGGATTGGTTGTTTACAGTGGAGGCACAATTGCTGGATTATCGGTTGGAGCTTGGCTAGCGATCTAGGAGCTAAAGTACACACTGTACTCTCTCTTTCAAAATGCCCCTCCTTCGTCTTGGAGCTGTTATCTGTTTATTGATGTCGTGATTTCAGGTACACGCCTACTGTGTATGTGATGATCCTGAGTACTTCTATGATTACGCTCAAGGCCTGCTTGATGGACTTCAAGCCGGTGTTAGCACACGAGAGATTGTCAGCATTCATAATGTAAGCTTCAAGTCTGTCATATTGTATGATTTAATCACTTTATGAACTGAATGCATGCGTATGAGTTCCCAATACTTATCTCTCTCGACTCTCCACAGGCCAAAGGTCTTGGTTACGCTATGAATACAACAGAAGAGCTAAAGCTTGTGAGAGAAATTGCTGAAGCCACGGGTGTTGTTCTCGACCCAGTTTATAGGTACAACCCTTCTTGTTCATATAAATGGTGGTCTCCTCAGAGACAGTAAATCTATTTCAGTTGGTCTGATGTTAAAAACTCTCGACTTTTTGTGTGAGTTATGCAGCGGAAAGGCTGTGTATGGCTTGATGAGGGACATGGCTGAGAATCCCGGAAAGTGGGAAGGGAGAAGAGTTCTGTTCATACACACCGGTGGACTCTTGGGCTTGTATGACAAAACCGAGCAGATGGCGCCGTTGCTTGGAAACTGGCGCAGAATGGATATCCATGAATCGGCCCCTCGGAAAGAAGGCATTGGCAAAATGTTCTAAGAGAGACTCAAGAGTTTGATGAATCTTTATATCATTGATTCATTGTTGTCTCTGAATTTCTTATTTCTCATTTTGGTGAGGAAGATTGTTAAATGGGGTAATGACTGTTTCTGATATGTGCAAATATGAGTAATTGAATCTTGTAGATGAAAATGGTTTCCATTATGCAATAATATATGCTGTTCAGTTAAACCCCAATTGGACTTTATTTGTAGATATCTTCTTGAACTTCTAAATTCTAATTCCATTCCACCCTCATTGCTCTCCAATTTTCTTGAAAATGATAACTCATAGAATTAGGTAATTAGATTATGGAATGATAATAGTTGGGATTTGGGGAACAGCTTCAACAGTCTTAGTTTTTACTCTACAAATTCTTCCTGTTGGAGACCAACTTACTCATGAGCAGTGATTTTCTAATCAAATATCACCACCTTCTTTCTATTTCTACCCACAACCCCCACTTCTTCAAACACTTTTGGTTTGGAACATAAAACTATATAGTACATCACTCAATGGCAACGTATGAGAAAAAAAAAAGCACCGTCTTTATAAAACTATATTCCCTCCATCCCGCAATTCTTGTTACGTTTGCGGGACGAGGGAATATATTGTAACACTACTACTTTTCATCGATCCATTTATCATATTTTAAAGTGTTAATACTTTTTATCCATTTCACTTAAGTCTTCTCATGCACAAATATTAATTAAAATATTATCACCTTTTATTCGTTTCACTGAACTCTTCTCGTGCACAAATATAAATACTACAAAGATTATTATTAATAACTTTCATAAGATCATAAATATATAAGTATAAAAATATGAGTGAAATTATTTTAGAGTTAACACGATATATAATAATTCTATAATTAAAAAAAAAGAAACAGTAAAATGAGGTTGATTTTCAAAATTTTAATTAAAGCCCAAGCCCAAATAATAAGGGCGCTGAATTAGAATGTTTCCCTGGGCCTAAATATCCCTAGATCAGTTGCAGTTTTCCCACTAGTGTTAGGCCCATAGGTGCACATAAAAAGCCCAACCCATGAAAACATTTCCCGCCATTCTCAAACATATTTACAGGAATCAGATCTGCCGCCAATCTCTCCCTCTCTCTCTCTCTCTCGCAAAAACGCGCACTTCAGCAAAAATTCTCAGAGACTGATTGTGGCAAGATGAGCTCTGCAATCAGAAATAAAGTTCAAAGGAAGTTCAAAATGAGGGGTTATACTCTTAAAATTGAAGCACTCTCCGAAATCCTCGGTTTCCTCGGCCGATTCCCTGAAGCTGAAGACGAAGCTCTTGACCTCCTCCTTGACGAGCTCCACCATCTCGCCCGTAATTATTAATTAACTGTCATATTTTCTTATGGTGTTTTGAGGTTTCAATTCCATCGTATTTTTGTGTTTATCAGTGAAATCATCGATATTGGATAAGGAGTCGGTGCAAAAAGTCGTGAGTCTTTTGCTGGAAGCTGAGGCTGCGGTGGAGGAAAGCCCGACCACAAGTAATTCTGCCTCGGGATCTGCTTTGAGAATTATCGACGCCTTTGATGTCCCCAAATTCCGTTATGATTCAGTCAAGAAATTGTTTCACAAGTATGTCAGCTCTTTTGTAAACTTCAGAATTCTATTTCTTAATTGTGAATTTATTAAGGTTCCGGTGATGGAGGGCTTTTCTCTAATGTTCCTTTTCCGTTTCATTCGGGTGAGTAGTGATTGATTTTTGTTTTTATTAAGAAAACAGAAAAAAAAAAGTTGGACTAGAAGGAAATCAGCTTTATAGTGCTTTGCTGGGTTGGATTAAGTGTTGATTCAGCACCAGTTTCAACTAAGATAATGAATATATGTTGAGCATTTAATCTTTTTTTTCAACCCTCTATTGTCTTTGCTTATGTTATGAATTTTTATAGGGATAGTTTTCTTTTTTCGAAAAAAGAACCTTAACAATCAAGAGTCATGACTTAATCTATTACTTTGGACAGGATTGGGTAGCTAACCTGGTTCCTTAAAACAATAATGTCCTTTACACATTCTCTTCTAGCAAAGTACTATTGAACACATTATTTACTCCATATAGTCATTGAGTTTATGAGGCTCACTCAAATTGTTACTCTTTTATGATATGCGAGGATTAAATAAGTACTAGTTTCTTGTGGTATACATTCTTGCTTATTGATATTTTAATAACTAAATAATAAATGCAGATACTCGGGGAAACTCCCAATTCATGGTGATGCTTCTGCAAAGGTCTCGTTATACAGGGATAGGTTTCTCTTGTTGTTTCAAAGGGTCTCTCGTGACCCTCATTTTACCAGGCCTGTGTTCAATAGTGAGATACCTAATTATGGCAGCTGCCAGGTACTACTGGCCTCTCACCATCTATGCATACCTTAACACATGTGCTCACTCCTCTGAAACATAATTTCAGAAATTATTAGGTCTATCCATGTAGACATGATGCTTTTATATCATTTTCAGATATCCCCTATTCAATCTCTAGTTGGTCAGACAGGAAAGAGATGGGTCATGGGTCTTATATCTCAGCTGGAGGATGGTCATTTTTTCTTAGAAGACTTAACTGCAGCTGTTGAAGTTGACTTATCTAATGCAATATCCTTTAATGTATTGATAAATCTTTAATCTCTGATTGTTGTTTTTGCATTTCAAGTGAGCAGTGGCGTGGTTGTTTGGTTGTGCTACAAGAGAGTGATTTTCTTTCAGTTATGTAAACCTTTGCTTCTTCCCCTCCAAGCCAGCTTTCTTTATTTGAATAGATTGTAGGCCCTGTTTCGAGAAGCCTCCTATATGTGTTTTAGTAGGGATTCTTAACTCCTAAAATAATTCATATTTAATGCTTTAGTATAAAAACATAGTGTTATTTTTTTTTTTTTTTTGGGTTATCTTTGAGAATACTTGTTATCAAGATGTTGGCACATGACAATTGTGTTATCCTCTCTGTTGACAAGATTTGAGGATTTGCATTTTTTAACACAAAATACAGAATAACGACAGGATTTTTTGTAGAAAACACAATAGTCTTAGCAGAAGGCGAGTTGCTCTTGGATGGTATCTTTCAGGTTTGTGTTTGTCAATTGTTGAAATATCTACCTGGTTATTAGAATAATTTTATGGGATTTGAACTGTTATATATTGCTTGCTTCTGGCCTAAGATTCTTGCAAATATTGCATTTGCAAGTCCTGGTGTGCAAAATTAATTTGAATCCTAAGTAGTTGGAAATTGATCTGCAGGTGAAAACTTGTGGATTTCCTCCATTAGAGGACCGAGAAAAGTCAGTTGCAACCTTTACAGGAATTGATTTTTTTGGTGGGGGTTCACTTACCAAAGAAGAGACTGTATCCTTTGAAATCACTGCTGATATAGATATCATAGATACTTTAATTAATAAGTAATCACTGGTCAAACATCCTTAATGTTGCTACAGATTAGACTAGCAGAGCTGGAAAGAGGGGCAGTGAATGACATGTTTGTAATACTCTCTGATGTTTGGCTGGACAATGATGAGGTAATTTTTTTCGCCCATCCCTCCTTATTTTTTTATTTATCAGTTAAATTGTTTCTCCCTTTTCTAATCATTATTATTCACTAATTGCTTCATTCTCTATCCTTAGAGAAGACTATGGAAAAACTTGAGACCATCCTCAGTGGTTATGAGGATGAGAATGTGGTCCCATCTCTGTTTGTTTTCATGGGAAACTTCTGCTCTCAACCATGTAACATTTCTTTTAATTCTTACTCGAGCATCAGGTGAGAAATTTTTATTAATGTTAATCATAATGGTTTTCATGATTAACAAATAGTTTGAGTGACAATGGGAAAATTTTGCGTGCAGATCACAGTTTGGGAAGCTAGGTAAAATGATTGCAGCTCATCAACGTCTAAAAGAACATAGCAGATTTCTTTTCATTCCTGGGCCTGATGATATAGGTTATTTGAGTAATTCGATTTTCTTAGTTGGTCTGCTTATTTATCATGGTTGAATGAAAAATACATTTGTTTTCAGGACCTTCAAACGTTCTACCCAGATGCTCATTGCCAACATACATTACAGAGGAGTTTCAAAATCACATTCCAAATGCAGTGTTCTTGAGCAATCCTTGCAGGTTTTTCCCCCCCCTATTACATGTTAAAATATATAGGCAACGTAGCCAATGTGTGAAGAGGAATTGAGTTTGGTTGGTCATTTTTTATTTTCCTTCAGATTTTGATGGCCAGAAAGAATATCTGATAGTTTCAGTGGTTTATCTTATTGTTTGTGACCTGAGGTTAACCTCTAATTTTTTAATTTTGCAAGCAGATTAAAATTTTATACCAAAGAAATTGTGTTTTTCCGTCAAGATATGCTATACAGAATGCGCAGATCATGTTTGATGCCTCCTTCAACTGAAGAAACAAGTGATCCTTTTGAGCATGTGAGCATGTTCTTCTACATACAGAATATTTTTTGAATAGCCAGACTCATTTTTAAGAAGCATACTTGCTCATTGTTTACTTATTTTCAGCTTGTCGCTACCATAACACATCAAAGCCATCTATGCCCTCTGCCTTTGAGTGTACAGCCTATCATCTGGAACTTTGATCACTGTCTTCACTTGCATCCTACTCCACATACAGTAATTCCTGTTCTTATCAATAACCTTGAAAAGATTTTCCTCTGTGGATCTCACAAAGCTTTTACTTTTGTTCAATTTTTGTGCAGATAGTCTTGGGGGACAAAAGTGAGCAGAAGGCGTTCAAATACACAGGAATTACATGCTTTAATCCTGGTTCCTTCTCAAATGACTTCACTTTTATAGCCTATCGACCTTGTTCTCAGGAAGTCGAACTATCAGCAGTGTAACCAATATACGTTGGAGGCTAATGCACAGATACGTCTTCTCAATGTCTATTTCTATCTAGCCGGACATAGCTCTTGGGAAAGGTAGTAGTCAAACATGTAAAATTAAGTTTATGCTGAAATATTCTTTAGCAGCAAGAGTGATTTTCTTCCCCTGAAATATTCCCGCAGATATTATATCTTCCTAGCAAGTCTTCAAAATCTTTGCTATGGATTTGTTTGTAATTTTAAGAGTATGCGGTGCACTTTCTTGACTTAGCAATGTAGTGCACAAATTTGCATAAGATTTAACCTTATATTAGAAGTTTGCGTACCTGATTTATGAATAACCTGGTATATGTTCTAGATCTACTCATTTTGTCAATCTGGTTGGTTGAGTTTTGGAATAATATTCATAGCTGATTTATCTCTTATTTGAGAACACCAATTTCTTTTACATGTATTTGGTCTGTGTTTGTAGCCCTAGTATTTTGACTTGTATATAGCAATAAGAGCAAGACTAATCCTTCCTTGCCTCCACTAATTAAAGGGATCATGTTAATATCAAAGGTTCACTAAGCTAACAAGCATAATAAATAACTGAATCAATGATAAGTTGATCAACTTTTACCCAAAATAACCTCCAACTTATTAAGAGAAACTATGAAGTAGAGCTTCATTTTGGAAAGTGAAATAGCTTTAGTAATTTTGTTTTTCATGACTCTTCTGGATTTTTATGAGAATTTTAAGGACTAATTAAAACATCACAATTAAAAGATTACATTTTTAATCCTTCCTTGACCTGACTCAGTGGATAATTGTTTGAAGCTCACTAGGAAAAAAAACAAAGGAAATGCTATGACAGGCAGTTAAAGGAAAGAATAAGTATCATGTAGATAAAAGGTTGATTCAATGACAGATAAATTCATAATTAGCCAGTGCCTGGATTTCTTTTCCAAGGCCTACTTCAGAAACATAAAATGTTAAGGGGATAGGAGAAACAAATCTGAAAGTTGGGTATACCCTTGTGCTGGATCAATTAAGGATTCAATAAACACTTTTCAACAAGGACCATTTTGCCTAATGTTGGTTCACACTTCTCAGAGCCCTAAAGGACATAGTTTATGCCTATATCTTTTCAGAGTCGTGTGTTTCGTAGCTCGTGAATATCTTGAATATCAGTTCAGTCCTTGATATCAACAGTTACAATAGTAATGCCTCTGCCTGTTTGAACAGTGAACATGATAAGTTTGACTTGAAGTGTTAGTTTCAGTTTTATCCAGTCGTTACAATTTTTGGTTGACACTGAACCAAGATGCAGATAGAGTTCAAAGGTGAAATAACTTTATAATGTTTATATGGAAAAAGATGCTACTAAAGTTAAACCTCATGTGAATTAGGAAAAGATCATGGTGGCTTAATGCGTTTAGATTTTTCAATGGAGCATTTTCATATGTGAAGCAATTAATACGACAAATAATTTATTTTCCTTGTGCTCTTTAAGTATCTAGAGGCGGTTTATTGGCATCATTTTCATGCGTATTTGTTTACATAATCATTTGATTTTTGACTTATATAAAAGTGATTAGGTTTTGTAGTCTGTTGAGCAGTGGACTTTCTGGTACCTTTGTGGGAAATTACGTGGCGTGAAATGTGCCGCCTTACACTCCGGTATGATGTGGTTTGATTGGAAACCAGACCTTTCTTTCTGTTAGTGGCCTTTCTTCTTGATTGATAATGAAGAATCTTGTTTTTAATTATAATTTTCAATCTGCTAAAGTTGTTATGATGATAATCTGCAAAAATTAGTCATTTAAATTGCAACAAATAGTAACACTCATAATGGAATTGTATGATAGTAGAGTTATTCAACACTTGAGCCGAAAGGTATGGCTTTTCATTCATTTGTTCAACTCATTATCTTATATATTACATAAATGTCAAAGGCAATTTGCACACGGAAATATTTCGAAGAAACTGTTTGTTTTTTACTTTTCACTCTC
This sequence comes from Pogostemon cablin, assembly GCA_023678885.1. Classification (NCBI taxonomy): domain Eukaryota; kingdom Viridiplantae; phylum Streptophyta; class Magnoliopsida; order Lamiales; family Lamiaceae; genus Pogostemon; species Pogostemon cablin. The sequence goes on from CM042960.1 coordinate 7,912,020, forward strand.
TTCAAAGAGGGATTCTGTTGAAAATATATTTTATGATGATTTTTGTTACTTAGTTACTTCAAATCTCTAGTTACCACTTAACTATAGGAATATACTTGACTTTGATTAGGTATAAATCAATAAAATGACTTAATTGGTGCAAAAAATACAGATTTTAATATCTTCTCCACCCAAATATAGTAATGAATGAATAGGCAAAATGTGATGCAAAGGTGTTATATTCCATCAAGGTTAGTATTATAACTGGAATGTACCTATATGCATATAAGGACATCTTACATCCTTGTCTTCTACCTACTATCCTCAAGACTCATAAAGTAAGTTGTACTCAAAGGAAATTTCCTCCATTACATACTAATTAATCAGATTACTGTTTCTAATCACCCTTGAGAAAGGTACATATTATGACATTTACACACTAATGTAGGCAAGAAAGCAGCATAAAATATGCATATGTATTTCCTATTATGAGCTGATGATGATTGTTATTACCAGAATTAGTTTTCATGAAAATTATGTGCTGAAATGGAAAACTTATAATCAAAATTAGTTGGCTGCAGTGACATGTCATCAGTACAGGTAGTTGTACCCTTGAACTGTTACTTAAGAAACTAAGATTCGTTTTCTCGTTGGAACGGTTAGTTCGTTTGCTTTCATATGTTGCTGCAGTTGAGAAGTTACTGATAACTTCTTGACTCAGAAATCATACATGCCAACTTGGGAGGCTAATGAGTCAAATCAGGTGAGATTTAGAAGCAAAATCTAGTTAATATCAGTAAGAATTCCTCCCAAGTTGTTGATGATGATTCATGAATTGAGAAACTTGTATGATTGGAAGTGAAACTATTCATGTAGATTAACTAACTGTTTTATTAATTCTTCATCAATTCTGCTCAACTTCTCAGGAGTTAGATTATGCTACAGATTCATAGACATGTTACTTTTGGACCTAATCTTGAAAACTTGTATCACATTAATCTGTGAATTTAATTAAATATACAGATATAACTACTTCTATTATTTACTGCTGATGGTCAAAATCATTTACTATAGCAGCAGAAATGTAGTAGGTAAAGCTGTTTAACAGTCCATCAGTCTTCTATTTGAGAGATGGTATGAAGTAGTCATACCAATACAACACAGATCTTGAATGCTTCTTGGATTATATAATAAAATGAATTACTAAATTGACTTAGTTATGTGTACTTGAAAATCAAATTGTGACATTCTGACATCATGTTATAGATTAAGACATCTCTCAAAGTTATTCATACAGGCTAGCTAACATTCATAGTTTGATCTTTAATTTTCCCTTTTACCTTGATTTTTTGTTTTTTAAATGTGGTGAATCTTGTTTACTTTACAGAGATAAATTAATAAAATGAGTTTTGATGAAGGCTACCTAAAGAGGTGTTGATGTTTTCTTTGTACAAATGGTGGGTTGATGATGAATTTAATTAGAAGAATGCATTTGTTAATGGAGGATGAATTGAAATAGTTATAAAAAAAATAAGGAGGAAAGGAAGGTAGGCCACCAGTCAAAAGCAAGTCCTACTTTCACATGAAAAAGTAAACATTTGGCACTTTGTAATTCTAGTTTCCTTCATGTAGGTATGACTTATTTAACTACAAATTTCGTTATGTATATGTGAAAATAATTATCCCACATTAATTTTTATGGGGAGGGGGTGGGGGGATAAAATAATCACTTTTTAGTTTTACATTTTCAAGAAAATATATTAAGACTAGAACTTTCATTTATTTTATAATTTTTTTACGAAATAAATTAATAGATGGGATCATTACTTATCAAGTAGTATAATTTTTTAATTAAAATAAACAGTAGCATTTCTTAATATTTTAATCATTAATGGTATGTACTTTTTGTAGACGATTTTACAATTTTTTTTGTCAAACATAATAGTCCCTCTAAGTATATGAGTACGTATGCCACTTGCCTTAACTTGAAACTATTTCAGATTAATTATCGATTTCTAAATTAAATTAACTTTAACCAATCTAAACAGTAAACACTACATATTTTATTCATATATAAGACAAAGGTAATAACTAGTATACCACCGGATTTTTTAATGGCAAGTGTGTGCCCGGCACGTGGAGCACTTTCTGTGCGCCTTTAGAATTTTGTGTTAAATTGTATACCCTTTAGTATAAAGATGTGTACCCTTTATTTTCTGAAGAAAAATAAAAAAATATTAATAAAAAGTGTATATCTTTTAGAATAAAATGATGTACCCTTATTAATTAAAGTGTATATTCTTTAGAACAAAATAATGTACTCTTATTCATAATACTAAATTCTAAACGCGCATAGGTGTGCACCCGTGCGCACGCAAGCCTCACTCATTTTTAATAGGGTACAGCGATTCAAAGCTCTCTTTTTTTACCATGCTAATGGTTGATAATTGAGACCAAATTTAAAATTATGATTTATTATTATTATTATTATTCTTTTTTTAAAGAACACCTAGACTCAAAATGCGTTTTTCTCCCCCTCAAACTTACTCGATTTTGGTACATAATTAATTTGACATTGAATTCTTACACAAAGTACGTGTAATTTGTGCTGATTTATTGATACTAATATTAAATATTTGGTTATGAAAGCTTTATCTTGGGTTGAAAGTTAATTTGAGCTAAAGGTTTGATTTCACTGTACTACTGCCATTACATTGTTATCTATGATGTAGAGATATCAACTGAATATATTCTTCATGCATTTTAAATATATAATATATATAACTTCAGACAATAATTAATTAAGCCTTTTTATGATATTAAACATCAACCAGTCTCACTAACTACCTTCCTCTTACGGTAAAAAAAATGTTTTATACATAGTAAATAGTTAGTAAATAACAACGTACGTATGAAATAATAATTTAATTTCAACGGGTATATAAAATTAATTCTATTAATTTATTTAATTTTTAATCATATATTTGAGGGTGTACTTCAAATCTAATTATAATCATTAATTATTCTTAATTATGATTTCAGTTTGGGAGATGTTGTGTGTACGGATAAGATTTTTTTTGACAGAATGTACAGATAAGATTTGATTGGATAAAATAGTTGATTAGTAGTCGTTTCGATTTGTTGGGAATTTGGTTTGGCATATCTGCATTGCTTTATAACTAATTCCTAATATCATTATGTAGTTATTAGTCAATTTTATTAATTAAAAACGTATAATGAAAGATAACATATATATTTGGAATGTAATAATATTTATTTCCATGGTCCAGTTAATTAAAGGTGGTAACAAAATATTGCACCAGAAGTAGATAAATTTGGGTATTGTTGGAGCTCCAAAATTCTAAATACATTATCCATATGTAGAACACGTGTAAATAAATAAATATTCTTTTTGTGCAGATATTTTATATTTTTAATCATCGTTTTTTTGGTTAAAAAAAAAAAAAATTGGACTGAGACAATTTTATGATAAGATCGTTCTCGTTTTTTAATTAGCTATCATTACTTTTTATTAAAAATAAAAAAAAAAATGCACTTTTAATTCCATATAAGAAGTTTGATTTCATTTTTGGTACCTAACTTTTTTTTTTCTCTAAAAAATTGTAGAGTTGATATTCGGTTCACCTAGGTGCAAGTGTGCACCCATATATGTATAACTCTTTATTCTACTCCCTCTGTCCGCCCGAAAGGTCCACATTTTGTCATTTTGGGCGTCCGTACCAAAGGTCCACATTTCCCTTTTTAAACACATGGGACCCACAAACATCACTAATATAATAAATTTATGGGACCCAAACACCCCACTAATACAATTACCAACTACACCTTAAATAATAATACTCATTAATTCACGTGCAAAAAGCAAATGTCCACCTTTGTGGCGGACGGAGGGAGTATATTATATAATGTACATGTTTTTTAATAATGTATACTTTTTCACACTAAATTTTTATTAAAAAAAACTAGCATATATATATGTATACTTTTTATTTAATATTGTATACATGTCTTTTAATAATTGTATATTTTTTTACACTTAATTTTTATTAAAAAAACTAACAAAAAATTTACTAATAAAGTGTATATATTTTTTGCTCATAATTATATGTTTTAATTATAATTGTATACATTTCTAAAAATGGGTGCACCGAAGGTTAGACAATAGTATTAGCCAAAATTTGGAGTTGTAATATTGAGTGACAGAGCTGCTTAGGATTCCATATAATAATATATATAGGCATGCGCATGCTCACATTATCACATACAATTGGTTATAAGGTACGTATTCATGTATGAGTTTAAAGGACTATTATGTCTAAAAATTTACATTAAAATCTTAGAAGAAATATTAAACTTTTAAGGTAAAAAAACTAAATATGAATTATAATGAAATTACATCTACTTTAAGAATTAATACTAAATATAATAATAAATTAACCATAGATAAAATATAATACAAAATGAATTATCACAAATATTGTGCTTTGCTATTAAGGCAATAGTTTGTATGTCACGGTTCTACCGTACAAGTTTATAATAATTCTTGTACTATTTTAAGGGTATAATTTTAATTTTATGTTTATGGTTTAAGTAATGTTTTATCTTGTTATAGTTCATATATAATTTATTTATTCCTAATACTTAAAGTTAAGGTTAATTTATTCTTAAAAATATTAAGGATATAATTATAGTTTCACATTTGTGGTTTAAGTAATATTTTATCTTACGTTTCATAATTTATTTATCCCTAAAACTTAAGGTTAATTTATCCTTAGGATATATTATTAAATCAGAATATAATTGTGATTAGAACTCATAAATGAAAAAGGCATTCTTTGTGAGATGGGTTGTGAGATGAATCGATTTATTTTTAAAGTATGTTTATTATATAGGTAAAGTAGAGTTTAGGTAAATCCTTTTGTTATAGGAGGGATAAAACAGGGTCTACGTGTATTTGGGAGTGTACAATTCGGCTAATTTAAAAAGCACGTAATGCAAAGATCTCAACAACGAAGAAATATCAGTAAAAAAAATTGTTGAGGAAATAACATGAAGTTGGCTTGAAGTAAACAAGAGATGGTAAAGAAAATATGACTAGGAGTGTGAATTGTTGTATTGCTTTATACTCTCTCCGTCCCTTTGAAAGATATCCATTTTACTATTCCTGATATCCGCTTCAAAAACATCAATTTCCTCTATTTAATAAAGAAAATACACAATATGAACCACAACTTCCCTCTAATATAATTACCCACATTATCTATAATAATAATACTCCTTAATTTACGTGCAAGAAGCAAATAAAGACCTTAGAACCGTTCACGTGCAAACAGCAAACGAGTACCTTTCAAGGGGACGAAGGGAGTATATTACTTTGATGATGTAAACTTTTGTGGTATACCTAAGAATAATAAAATGGAAGAATTTTATTCGATTAAAAAAATATAATTAAATTATGCTTATTTATAATTAAAGTATGTCAATAATAAATCATATAACACCTTAATTAAATTATACTTTAATGCATATAAAAACTTTAACAACAATAAACATATTTTATCTATATAATAAATATACTTTAAAACATCTCACTAAGTCATCTCACATAAACACGTCTTACAAGAAAATGTGCCGAACGTTTCTGTCTTCGTATCTTAAGTATAATCTATTTATTTGCATCTCTGGCAATATTAGAGATATATATATAATATTGCACTGATCTATTTGTAATTATTAATTATTTATAAATTAATTAATTGAAACTTAATTAATTAATAATTAACTATGTCTGTTAGATCATTGACATTTGACCCTAACTTGTAAGTTTGCTACGATTAAAACTTTTTCTTACATAGTTTTTTTTTTTGGCATTTTATAAATCCACGTGTCATTAACATGTCACAACAGATGGCGTTTACAGTCTGACCAACACTTGGATGGTATCTTCTTGCCACCAGACGTTTTATCCTGCTTAAGTTATGAAGTTCCATTAGATATATTACAGGGTTAATTACGTAAAAGTCTCCACTTTTAATTTAATTACAAATTAGTCTAAACCTTTGAAATTTGGCAAATAAGTATATCACCTTTGCAAGGAATTGCAAATTAAGCCACCGGTCAGATTTTGACCAATTTTAACTGTCCAAATCCAACGTGGAAAATAAAAAAAAAAAAAAAAATCTTTTTCTTGCAACCTATCTCCATATTTCCCTTCTGACAAACACAACTATGAAGAAGGAGGGTCACGAGGATGATTTGTTCTCACTCCACTGCTAATTTCACTTACAATATTCATCAATACTTTCTTTAAAATTTCTATACTGATCTAATTTATCAACACTTACAATAGAGATCATAGTGGCACGCTGCACCAGCGCGCGACGGAGATGGGTGGATTCGATCCAGCAGATCTGAAGCGGCATCGACGGCGCATGTCGGTGGTAGTGCGACGGGCTCGGCTTTCGCGACTGGACTGAGGCAACGCGGGCCGGCTGCCCACAGTGGTGGCGGTTGATGGGGCTGAACTCCTTCATGTGGTGATCGGCGAGTCTTCTCCGGCTGGAATAGGCCTCGACCTTCGTTGGGTGGAGAGTTGTCGAGACTTCCGATGGAGAGTCTTTTTCTATTGGAGGCTGAGCGAACAGTCAATGGAAATTTAAGAGGATGAAAAATTGAGACAAGAAATTTGGAGAGGAAAGGGTTTGCAGGAATTTTTTTTTAATTTTATTTTTCAAGTTGGAATTGGGCAGTCTAGTCAAAATCTGACTCATGGTTTGATTTGCAATCCACTTATATGTCAAATTAAAAAGATTTAGACTAATTTTTAGATTTATAAAAAAAATTATTGGATGATTATTAATTTTATTAATTAGATTATCATTTTCTATTAAAATATTATTACTCTTTATTTGTATAATCTCACACACAAGTGTTTAGTTGTTACTTTTATACTATAAGAATATCGAAAAAGAAATTGTTTTACCTTTACCTTTAAAATTTTAGAAATACTATAATATTAATAAATTATTTAATAATAGATTTTTTAAAATTGAGATATTTAAATATAAAATAAATATAAAATATTTTAAGTACAAAATTTTAAATATTTTTAGCTTTTTTACAAAGCTAGGGTATATTTCTACACTATATGAAAATAATAAATAATAATAATGAATAGTGGAGTAATTTATTAAATAACTTTTAAATTAAATAATTTTTATTAACTAAATCAAAATTTCAATATATATATATATATATATAGGAAAGAGATTAAATGGAAAAATAACTAGTGAGATGAGGGCCGTGAAGTGGAAACCAAAATAGACAACTCTGAGTCTTTGATCAACTAAGGTTTCCATTCATGTTTCGTGTCGATACTAATGATAAGATTTGGTATGTAAAGACATATAGAGGCTCATGAATAAGAAAGTTAATGCATGAAGATCATGCATATATGCATCCAAGAAGATTTGTTAATGCATATATACATATACATGTACAATATAAAGATATATCCTCATAATTAGATATTGAATATCTATATGGAATTAAGCTAAATTGGCAATTAAGAATTTCAGGAGATTAATTTCCTGTTTAATTAAGAAGAGCCTCCCACTGATAAGAAATCAATAAATTGTGCAATTTTCCTTTGATTGGACGATTTCTGATCAACTTCCTCTTCTAATCCGTCGTCGTCTTCTTCATCTTCGTCTTCGTATCCACTTTTGTTTTGTTTCGTTGCATGGTCTATCACTTCGCTTTTATTGGAGTCAGTGTTCACTTGGAGAAAATTGTAGAACTCAACTCCCTTAGTACTTCTTTCTGCAACCATTTCAAGAATTAGATTATAAGGATGGAATTAATTGTATTAATGCATTATTAATTTAATTAACTATGTAAAAGAATATGCATGTAATATATATATATATATATATATATATATATATATATATATATATATATATATATATATACTTCTTCCACCAAAAAGAGAATCCATATATAATTATTTTTCTCTTAAGATCTTCTGAAAATATATTATATATATTACCGATGATTTGATTAAGGAAGAACTTATGAATGACGTTAGTGGAAAAATGGGATACTTGAAGATTCAAAATAATTATAAGAAAAATGAAAAGTTAATCTTAATTTTCTTCATACCTCTTATTTTGAAAATTATAAGATAATAAAATATTACTGCACATGCACGCTATAACTTGAGACTTTATGATACAAAAGATTAAGATTAAAATGTTATTGTAATATTATATACTTATTACTAAAAAATAGTGTGACCATTGTTAAAAACACAATTAAAAATGCATTAACATTTAATTACTTAACTAATTAATTGAACAATGCAAAAAACTTGCACTTAATTTGCAATAACGTGCAAGTAATTTGTGGTGTTTTCGTTTAATTCATAAGAAAGCCAATACTACTATTGAGTTGCATATATACGTACCAAAATTTATTAAAATAAAAAAAAAACCCAATTTTTATACTCCATATTACGTATAGACTAGAATTAGGTTGAAAATAGAACGCCCAAATTTATGTATATGGAAATTGATTTTTCTCCATTTTCTTATTCAAGCTATCTCTAATTAACTAGAAAAGTATGAATTAGAATAATCCTTCATGATTAAATAGTAATTAAGATTAAAGTGTTTTCTTATATATATAAACCCCCCCCCCCCCCCCCCCCCCAAAAAAAAAAAGTTGAATTTAACTGCATGAAAATATAACTTACCTTGATCTATATTCTTGATATGATGGAGTGGTCTACCAAACTGAAGATGATGATTCCAATGATCTGCAGTAGTATTAAGTTGGAAATTATATCTAAATGGGTACTCAAATGATCTGTCTTGGAATTTTTTGTCCAAAAGAGTAGCTCTGCAAATTGCTAAACTAATATCCTGCTTAGATGATTCTTGGTCGTTTCTCATTCGTTTGGCGTACATCTTGGATCTTTCTCTGCATTTTCTAGCCATGATGACATGCCAGTGATTCTTGACGGCATTGTCAGTGCGACCGGGGAAGAGGCGGGCGATAATTGCCCAGCGATTCCCATGAATGCGGTGGCAGGCGAGGAGGCGCTCCTCCTCCGCCTCCGTGAAAGGGCTGCGGTTGATTCTTGGATCCAACTGATTGAACCATCTCAGCCTACAACTCTTACCTGATAAAGATGTGTCAACAATTCATACCTATTACTCTCAAATTAAATCATAATCAATTAGTTTGATTTATTTAATCAATTGGACCATTCATATATACGGATTGTAATAACATTAATCTTGTTCGAATAACTATGCGTTATTAATTAATTATTTGTATGTTTGTATATTATGACATATACTACTTAAAATTAATATATAGAGATGATCATGAGCAACTAATTTGTTGTGTCATCAATTCAAACCCTAGAACTGTGCATGTAACTGTGTAAGATCTCTCTCTCTCTCCCTCTCCCTGAGGTAATTGAATCGAGCACTCTTAAGAAATATGTTAAATGACCACCTTATCTAAAAGCTTAATCTGATATATAGATGAATAATTTATTATTTAATCAAGTGAGTCTAACAAAATCTTGTGTAATTAATTGATAAACATAAGTAAAGAATTGTGATGATGATGATCATGACATGAGTACTACCTGATCTACCGTGAAGCTTTTCAGCAATGGCGTTCCAGTTGTGGGGTCCATATCTTTCAACTAGCTCCCGCAGCTTCTCATCCTCTGCAGGTCTCCAATGCCCTCTACTGCACATCATATATATCTCTATACAAATTAATTTCAACAATCCCTCAAAATCAACAACTGTTATATTCTCCCTATGCAATCAAAAGTTGCAGAAAATCAAGAAAAGGCACATCTAGGGTTTGTATCTGTTGGAAAGGAGAAGATGATGAGAGAGAGAAGAGGTGATGATAACAGAGAATTGGGAATTAAAAGATAAAACAAGTGTTTTCCGTTAAAGAGTGGACAGAGCAACACCACCCATTGATGCAACATCTAGGCTAACAAACCCACTAGGATATATACTGTGTGCAAATACTCTATATATCTAACTCCTTCTCTCTCTAGATAAAGAGAGAGACAGGAAATTAAGGTTGCTTGGTGGGGTAAATGTCGTTCTCCTCTCAACATCCATTATCAAAATTCTAACCTACAACCCACCAAATTTTTCCTTCTAAACCTGCATGCAACAATATTATTTTTAATTAACTAAATCAAAATTACTTACACTTGTCAAATTAACTTGTGCTTATTCTAACCTATATCTATATATATAACAATTAGTATATAATTACAAAACCCTAATTATATACATGCATGCATGTATTAAAAATTAATTTGGGTTTATTGTAAATAATAATAATAATAATAATAATTGACTATGAATGAAAAGTTTGGTATTGTTGTTAGAGCTTAGACGTACATACAAGGTTTTTAGGTCTTGATCCGTTTTTCTAAACCTAACTCAGAATTTGACTACTACTCATGTCTCCAATTTAGTGTTGCACTTTAAAATAAATTCCTATTAATTATTACTTCAATTGGTTCCACCAATTAATATCGATCGTCTGCATAATAATCACGTTTACTATAATTATATACTTCCTCCTGACATTTTTTTGGCACGGAGATTAAGGAGTATAATAATTTAATGTAAAGTGAAGTGAGAGAAATAATATTTAATGTGTAGTGAGTAGTTGTATTAGTAGTGAGTGTGATGTGTATGTGGACTCATGTAAATAAATAAATTATTTTTATGTGGGTCTCATGTTCTTTAAAAGGAAATATGTCAATTTTATAACCCAAAAAAGAAAGTGTGTCAATATCTTTTGGATAGAGAGAATATAATATATATATATATATACAGTTTATTTGCCAATTAACAAACCTGCTATTATAACATTTTATAATGTTATATTATACTCCCATAGTTAAATACTATCTGTGCACTCTCTATTTTCATCCCCCTTATACCAAAAATTGAAATATAGCTTATTTCTATGACCTCAAAATACCTTTAGTCAATCTCTTATAAATTTCGTATCTAACTATTTAATTGGAATGGAATGAGTAATTTTTATCGATCCATACTTTCTTCGTGGCTAATTATAGTATGCACCGGGTGCACCCTATCTTAGGGTGCACTCATATACAAATATAAACATAAATATATATAATTAAGAGCAAAAATGTATACAATTTAATTGTTAATTTTTTTAATGAAAAATTGAGTGTAAAAAAATATACAATTATTAAAAAACATGTATACACTATTGAATAAAAAGTTATACACATATGATGCTAGTTTTTTTAATGAAAAACTTAATGTAAAAAAATTATACAATTATTACGAAACACGTATACAAAATAGAATAACATATATACAAAATAGAATAAAAAGTTATACACATGTGGGTGCACCCTTGCACCCGGGTGCACCCAATATACACTCTTTCTTCGTCATCTAATATACCAATTTGTGCTGCACCGATGTTGGACTAGGATATGTGAAGAGAAAACTATTACGAATATTGTACAAATGTTCATATATTTATCCCATATTAATATAAATCTAGCTTATCATTCTTTCATTATTGTATAAATATACATTTCTTTATTAATAAAAGCAACACTTTCAATTATCTTAACATGGTATGAGCAAACAATGCTAAATCACATTTCATTAAGAGGGTACAAAACTCTGGAGGCAAAGACTAATTTTTTTTTATGTGACTCGTGTAATTGTAAGTGGCATATAATTAAATAAAAAGAAAATAAATAAAAAAAAAACTCTTGTGTGGATATCACCTTAAATTTGATCAATTAACCAAATAATTGAAAATATTGTTTTGTGTCGGTACAATAATTTTAACAAAATCTCTTGCGAGACGATGTTGAAAGTGAGACAATTTGTCAAACGTGTTAAAATATGCTTATTAATGGATTACTATTTAGATAATATATATAACATCACTCAAACCTATTTATTTTCTTTATGTTTTATAAAGTACTCACAAAATATACTTTTTTAGAATATTGAGTATTATTTTTAACATATATAATAAGTTACTGTCCTTGAAAAAATTCATTAATAGTAGTATATATAATAATAGGGCCAGTTATTTGCACCCCCAAAATTACTGAACGTACCCAAAAATATTTAAATTGACACAATTATCCTTATAAAATTTATATCTGTTCGGTTGCAGCAACCGAACAGAATAAAGAATTCATATATATTATCTGTTTGGTTGCAGCAACCGAACAGAACAAATAATTTATTTATCTTATCTGTTCGGTTGCAACAATTGAACAGAACAAAATTTGTGATTTTTTTAAATTTATATCTACATTACCCAATAGATAAAATAACAGATAAATTTTATAGATATCATCGATCTTTAAACAAAGATGGTGATTCCTCAGTTAAATTAAGTAAGTTTCTGTTGATTGGAAGTAGCAGTGGGCTAATGGTTTGATAGAATTTTCTGTTGATTCTAAATTCTATCAAACCATTGGTCCAATGCTACTTCCGTTGATAGAATCAACAGAAACTTGCTTACACCATCTTTGTTTTAAAAATGATGATGTCATGAAACTTATCTGTTATCTTATCTATTCGGTAATATAGATATGAATTAAAAAAAAACACAAATCTTGTTTTGTTCGGTTGTTGCAATCGAACACATAAGATGAATGAATTCTTTGTTCTGTTCAGTTGCAGCAAGCGAACATATAATATATGAATTCTTTGATCTGTTCGATTGTTGCAACCGAATAGTTTGTTAGATGACTGTTCGGTTGCAACAACTGAACAAATATAAATTTTATAAGGGTAATTGTGTCAATTTAAATAATTTTGGAGTACGTTCAGTAATTTTAGGGGTACAAATAGCTGCTCCCATAATAATATTACTCTTTCTAAAATGTAATTATACCAAATAATAAACTTCTATTATACTAATAAAAATAACCCTGAAGCCACACTAGCTAATTTTTGCATTGTATCCGTTGGCCGATATATATCTATATGCTCCCTCCTTTCCATTTCAGATGTTACACTTTTTATTTTGGGTTGTCCCACAAAAGTTTCCATATCTCCAAAAAAAGCAAAAAGTAAAAAACAAGTTTATTTATTATTTACAAAAAAAAATCTTTATCTAACATACTTTATCATTTATTTATTACCAAAAAATATTATTATACCCCTAAAAGTTATCACTTTCTTAATCTCCGTGCCCGGATTGGGGATGCAATCTTTTATGGGACGGAGGAGTACTAATTAACTCTTGGACAAGTTTTGTATGAGATGTGTTATGTGAGACCGATTATAAATTTTATTAAATAGTTATCACTTTTTATTATACTTAGATATTGTTATTTTTAATTATTACTCCCTCCGTCCCATAGAAGTTGACACACTTTCCTTTTTGGTTTGTCCCACTAAAGTTGACACATCTCATTTTTAATACATGAGACCCACACAAAAACAATTAATCTATTCTCATGGGCCCCATATATCACATCTAATGCAACTACTCACTACACATTAAATATTATTTCTCTCACTTCACTTTACTCCGCGTTACATTAAATTATTATACTCCTTAATCTTCGTGCCCAAAAAAAATTATACCAATTTTTATGAGATGGAGAGAGTATTAATTTTTATTTATATTATAAATTATTCATAAATACTAATCAATTGTACCATTATATTTTTTATTAAAATGTATTACTTTTTATTCGTTTCAAGTTTTAAATGACACACAAATTTTTCCCTTAATTCTTGCTTATATATTTTTCTTTTAAGATTAACGCCAACTATTAATACGTTTAGATATTCTTTATTGTATAACGATACAATACTAACATTCTCTATCTATCTATCTATAATTTTTTATTTTATTATTTTTTTTATGAGAATATTTTATTTTTTTTAAATCCCACTTAATACACTTGAAAAAAATAGGGCAAGTTATGAGATAGTATCATTTAAGTCTGTATGAGATAGATTAAAAGTGATAACATTATTAATGGAAAGTGATATTCAATCGATGAAAAGTGATAATGATGTAGTGAATTATATTTAATGAACGGTGCAATGAATTATATTTCATAAACAATTTAGGCCAATTATACTGTACATTCGGATGCACCCTAAGATAGGTATCCACTTTCAAAAACGTAGAGTACAAATATAAACAAAAACATATACAATTATGAACAAAATTGTATACAATTTAATTGTTAGTTTTTTTTAATGAAAAATTGAGTATAAAAAGATATACAATTATTAAAAAACATGTACTCCTATACACTATTGAATAAAAAGTTATACACATATGGATGCTAGTTTTTTTAATGAAAATTTTAGTGTGGAAAAAGTATACAATTATTAAGAAACACTTTATATCAACTTAACAATTTATAATAATAAAAAGTGATAACATTTTATAATGAAGGTAATAATATTTATAGCGAAAATAATAATAATATTATCACTTTTTATTTATTTCACGTAAATACTCACGTGAGGCTCATAGTCACACACAATTCTATGCCAAAAGATATTATACACCTTTAATTTAGACGTGTATATTTGAATCATTTTCATTCATCAAAGTTGTTAGCGTAAACCAGTCATTATAAATTGGAGTAGATGTATGTAATTCTTAATTGTAACTTTGCCAGCATCAATTTTTTTATATTTTAAATGGTCGACTATAAAAGGTTTTGCATAACAAAATACATTCTATATCTAAATTCTTAAATAAATTATATATATATATATATATATATATATATATATATATATATATATATATATATATATATATATATATATTTTTTTTTTTTTTTTTTTAAATCTGTATTATAGGCAGGGTCAGCCAAGTTATTTGTTCAAGAGGTTCTTTTAATCCCACTGCTGCTTCCAGCCTTTGTTTGTTGCTTAATCTGTATCTCAATTTTTATGAATTTCATTTTATTATAGTTATCTCATCATTCCGGCCGGAATTTTTAATCTGTATCATCATTCCGGCCAGAAATTTTAATTAATTTTCCATTTTAGTTAATTAAATGCCTTGGAAATAGAGGAAAAAGGAGTAAATCTCTATCAGCTAAAGCAACCCTAAACAAGTTTACTACTCTCCATTAAAGTTCTGGAATGGCAGCGTCAACTTGTTCATGACCATCTTCAACATCATTAACAATAGCATAAAAGAAAAATAAATCCAAATCATAATTTGTACGCGGAGTTTAAGAAAAAGTATTTTTTTATGTAAAAAAATGTGTAAATTTATTGAAATGTGTAAAAAAAATGAGTATTATTTGAATATATATTTTTTTCATTTTAAAAAAACGTGCATAAATATTGGGATAGATTAAAAAGGAAAGTGTGAAATAATTAGCGGGAAGAAGTAAGTAGTATGAAATTAGAATTCCTATAGTCCAAAGATTATTCAGGAATGTTAAGAGTATGCGCTTTATTTGATGCTTTTTTAGAAAATTAAAAAATAAAAAATAAAATAGACTTGTTCAAAGTTGCAAAAATATAGGCTTGTTCTATTTCATGTACATGGATAAAATATATGATATCACCCAACACATTGCTCATCGAACAGGTTACAACTTGATCAAATTCATTAGATGTAACAAACGACTGCTAGTATATAAATCAATGGTGAAATAGCACCATTCTTTCACAACTATATTGTCTTACACCACCCTTCGTCGAGTCCTGTCTATGATTTGATGAAGAAAAACAGTCAGCTTTATGTTACGTATCCATCTCATCTTGCAATAAAATCTCATATATGTCAGTCCTGAGATTTAGTTCCTTGTCTCGCATGACTTGTTGCAGATCAGACATTTCTTTAACAGTCAATGCAGCATCCAGTTTCAGAACACCATCGAGCCACAGCTTTTTCGACCTGGAAAGATGAAATCAGCGTTTAGCTTTGAAAAAACAGACAGTAATAAGGTTATTTAATCCTTTCATCACAGAAGAGATACCAGGGACATGCGTGTATTGCACGAAAGAACGCTCTTTTAGCTCCAGTAATATTGCAAGCAACACTCCTCTCGTATTCAATAAAACAACGCCACAGAATCACTGAACCATGCAATTTCTCATCCTGTAATGCCCGTTCAAAGAGTCCACGTATCCTATGCTCAGAGCCCCCATTACTAAGTTCAAATGCCAAGGCATAAAGCCAAGTCATGACAGAAGGTGTTCTGAAATTCAATGAAATTGATTAATTGATTCCTTTTCAACAATCATAATAGGCAAAATTAATAATGAAAACGGTTTTACTTTTGGCAATGATCATCCAAAGTCCACCGCAGTTTGTTGGGTGAAGTGTGAAAATGGCTGATTTCAATCAAAACATTGTGAATGTATGGATTGAAAGGATATATCTGCATCCCTTTCACAATAGATTCCCATACTTTTGAAATCTTGAGCTCCATTCGATATTTATAAAGCATCCTCACGTAATATGTGAACAAGAATTCAAGTTGCCGGCTGTGCCGTCTCCTCTCTACAGTAGATATGCCAACAAATTTAGTTATTGAAATGAAAAGCATATGCAAACTAAAGTAATTATGAAATATTTGGCCTCTGCCTCAACAAAAGAACAATGAAGATTGGAGGAATCCAGATTGCAACTCGCTTACAAAAATTTGGATGGGTAGGTAGGAATTTCCCCTAATTTTAAGTGTGTCAAGTAGAAATTGTTTGATGTTCCACGTTCACAGTTCACACAAGTAATATATTTATAATCCTTCAAAAAAATAAAAAGAGAACATTGTGTGTGTGTGTGTGTGTGTAAACCCTTTTAGAGAAAACTTATTCACCTGGAAGCACCATCGTAAAGGAGTGTTCCAGCATTTCCAAGGCAGAAGCCCATCCATAAGTTAACTCTTCAAACAATGTGGCAGAGCAGACGAGAGCAGCAGAATGATCATCTATGACACCACGCGACCATGCTGTACCTATCATTTTAATATAATCTTTGAAACCCTGGCGAGCTCTAAGTAATTGCACACTCGATGGTTCCCCTTTAAATGGAGTATATCTTACCCCACTGCCTAAGCAGGATAATATATGCACCGCACGGGACAGTGAGTTGAGACTCTCAGAAGACTTGTTCCCAAGCTCCACTTCCGCATACCATAAGTACAAAAGAGATGCATTTGGCCGAACATCCTGCTCAGTCGCATAAAAGAAAGAACCACAGTTATTCATGAGAATATCTAAGGTTTAATTATTTAGTGACAGAACCCAAAAGAAATTCCAAGTAGAAAAGAAAGATCAAACAACATACAACAAACATAATCTTTCTTTCTTTCGTCCTTTTTTTTCCTTTTTCTTTTTTGTGTTTGGGGGGGTTGTCTCAGATGAGAAAATACGTCACCTTAAAAAGTTTAGAATATGTAAAAGAAGATAAAAAGCACCCTTATTTATATACCAAGCAATTGATCTCTAGATAACAAATGTCGAAAGTTCAGAGAATTGAGCAACATGACAAGTCACCAAAAACTCACACCCAGAAACAAAATATAATAACAATACCACTGGGAGCGCCTCAATAGATGACAAGGCCATGTCAAAAACCTTCCTGGAATGATCAATATTCCCAAATATAGCTTCTCTTTGAGCGTAAACCCCACAAAGCAGTACATCCTATAACCATGAACAGCAAATAAGACATAGAAAGCATCAATACCACTTCAGACAAAGGAAGGAGCAACAAGCATCAGCTTTAAGAAGCAAATGAAAAAACAAAGATATTATGATCAGGTATGGTTAAAAACATGTTTCTACTTTCTCTCTACATGCCAGGAAATCATATATATCAAGTTGATATAACTTGGACACTAAAACTCTAAATTGAGTAACAATATCTCATAAGACAAAATAATCTTTCATCAGTCATCACATCCCAAGCAAAATGGTTTGGGGCAGATGAACAATGAAGCAATCCTACAGCAGGATGGGTTTTGGAGCTTTGTAGAATCATACCAAAAGTCTTGACTTGTTACAAGAGTGTGATTCCCAGAAATAAATTAATTTTCCAGATTTTCTACAAAACCAATATGGAAAATCACTACTACTTACTCCTAGACACCTCATTTAAAAGCCGGTATGACTTCCTGCACTAAGTTAACTGCAGACCTACTCTAATTCTATTTTGTCTCACCCAAACTCCGGGGTGGGCTTCCAGCCTTCCACCAGTGATACTCTCAATCAATAAACTCCATTATTATTAACATCATATTTGTCCTTGACTATCAGAATGATGATCCCACATTGCTGGAAGAGTCTCTGTTTATCCACTTATAGACCACTCCAACTTTATTTCGAGAACAAGACTGCAAGGTCATAAGTTCATTATATAGATCATTGAACTGAATGGTTAAAAGAAGATCTAATTTGGTAAGAGCCAATTTCACACAACAATCCCTTTATAAATTTTGTAGTTAATTAAAAGTAATTGAAAGCGAAGACAATTATGCACACTTCATTCACTAAACCACTCCGTTCATGCATGAAAGTGCAGCGTTTATCAGCATGTCCTTAGCAGTACATGTCCTCCAATCTTATAAGGCTTTAGCAATTTGGCCATCTAGGCCTTTTCTAAGCACATAAAACAGTTGCATCTTTATGACTAGGGTATAAATCTCATCAATTGGCTCCAACATAAGCATCTAAAAGAAATGCCGGATTACGTCCCTATGAGATAAATACTACTAGGGCATACATTCTCATAAGTCTTGTACAGAACAGGGAACAATATTGCATAAGAATAAGATGATGTATGAATATATGGTCAGAAGACATGAATACACAAAGAATCACATTACTCAAAGGCTCAATGCCAAACAGATAACACGTGTACCTGCCTATTATTTTTCAATAAAGTCTTTGCCAATGCTCGACATGGAGTCACAGAACAACTTGTTGATTTCATCCTCGTGTTTGTTAGCTCCTCAGAGACAAGAGCAGCTTCCTCCAGGATGTAGTTTTGCGGTAACACCCTTAGACAAAGTAAGATAGCGTTTCGGAGAAACTTCATTACGTTACTCCTCATATCTGAGTCATCCGAACTAGTCAAAAGAAGCTCCAAAGTCATACTATTTGGATTGGTCAACTTCATCGCTAGTATATCATGCACCTTTCTCAAATGCTCTAGAAGAGAACAAGGAAGACTTTCTAAACTCAGTGTCTTCTCAACCCAACTTGGACTGTTTGTGCAAGTCCTGAGAACAATGAAATGTATAAATCAAGATAAGAAGCAAGAGAAATACCTAATAAGAACCAAATAAATTATCGGAATATATAAATATAATCAGGTTCTACAGAACAGAGTTCATCATATGACCTATTCTACATGAACTTTGTAGAGAACCAAAAATGTATTTCAACTTTCTTTTATTTACAATTAATCAACAGAAGTTATGAATAATTACAGTTATGCAACAAAAGCTTAACAATGAAAGATGGCTATCAGAATATCACAATACATACCATTGAGCTATCCTTCCATCAAAGAAATCTATAAATTGGGATACAAGGGACACTCGAGCTTCCACAGAGTTCAGTGAGAACAGGTAATCACTTACATCTTCATACAATATTACACCGAAAAGTTCTTCATCTTCTGCATCAATTGCAGTATCATCGTGCGAAATTCGATCTGTTTTGTCAATTCAGATGAGTCATTTGCACCAGAGACTAGAGAGTAAAAAAAAAAGCAGCAAAGTCTTGTTATTGCTACCTAAAATAAAATGATAGTTATAATGTCTCGATAATTTACTATGGAAGTATCATGCTTGATAAATTATGGTGCATTAAAAAATAGTATAAATAATAGTTATAACATCTATTTCAGAATTACCACACATTTGAAACATGAAGTCAAGATTATGTGTCCTTCCACACACACACAGAGTAAAAAAAAACCATTATTATGAAAATAAATTGCAAATAAAGCAAACACTTCCTATATAACATAGCCTCTGATCAATCTTCTTAACTCTAAAAAATGTGCAACAAATGAAGAATTTTGAGAAGGGGAGGTCTCTATAGAGACGCGAATAGAAAAAGCTTTTAAAGGTTAACATTGATGAATCAATTGTCAATTGAATGAGAGGGTGAAGCAGTGAGTAGAAAGAAGCTGATGATATTAAATCCCCAGCCCCAATTCTCTCTTCTTCTTCTTCTTCTTATTTAATTTGAAGAGGCTGCAAAGTATGTATTTGTACTTCATATATGCATGAAGATGGTGCCAATGCTTTGTTTTAAGACTCCAAACTAACAGTTGGCTCGGAGTTCACACCAGAGTACAACAAGCTCTAAAGTTCATGAAATTTACTTCAAGAAAATCTCAATAGCTAAAAAGGTATATTTAATTTTAGATTCTTGTGTTGTGTCATCATTCCTACTGCAATTGGAGGATAAAATTTTGAGTCCTGTTAAGGGGAATATAGAAAAAACATAATATAGAATGTGTAAAAATATGATTCAAAGAGAGGATATTCACAGGAAAAAAAAAAAAAAAGAGGATACACAGCAAAAGTAGGACGCAAATGAAGACAAACCAGAATTAGAACGAAGTGGCATCCAATGATCCAAATCTCTGGCCATTTCTGCCTTTGACCACTTAGTCCATGTTATTGTGTCTTTTATCTTGATATCAGCAGCAGCAGCAGCATCAATCCCCAGAGCTTTAAGCAGAGATTCAATGTCATCCTTCTGCTCATCATTAGTGACAGATCCATCATTCAATTCCTCAACAACCACATCTTTCTCCACAGTATTTTCGGGTATTTCCATATCTATATTTTTGGATGATGGATCGAACCAACCTGTCCAGCCTCCTTCATCAACTGCACTCGAAGCCTCCTCCTTAAGAAGTCTCTGCCTCTGCTCTTCCTCTTTTTCAAGCCAGGTTGACCATCCAAGAGCTCCATCTTCTCCAATTCTGGCACCTTTACTGCTCCAAAAGTGTTCAAAGAGTCTCTGTTTACTTTGTTCAGACAACACCAAGGGAGAAAATAAACTATATTCTATCTCGGCCTGAAATAAAGCGGTGGCTAACTCCTGGTAACCTGCTTGCCACTCGAGGCGGCAAAGACCAAGAAAAACATCAACCAAACCAAGCTCTAGTTGGACAATTGCCGGATCAACAGATATCTCATTGCCAGATGGGTGAGCCTGTATCCAGAACAAAAAAGGAGTCACCATCAAGATATCAGAATTTATAATAAATGAGACTAAATCAAATTCAGAATCTAATGTAAAATGATTAACATAAATTAGTCATATGGGTTTCTTTTAAATATTTCGTGTATATGTAAAATGATAAACAAGTTGAAGAAATTTGAAATACATGTTTCTTTTTAATATGTCATGTACACTTAAATTTATGTGAAGTATTCCAAGGTGTATGACTAAAAATTAAAGAAACATCATGTCCAGTTTACCCATAAATCGACAAATAGTCAATTACTACTTATAGGCTAAAAGGGCATCACCTGAAAGAAATTTCCTAACAAATCCCAATGATTGAGCTGAAATTTTTAAACTTGTCCTATAAACAAAAGGGTGCAGACAACAGTTTTCAATGAGAAAAAACAGTGAACAGAAGACCCATGTTCATTTTAAGCCAGAAGATTCTTTTCCCATCCATTTTATATGTGTTTGTGTGTGTTTATGCATTGAAAGTGTAATAATGCTAGAAAAAAAGAAGAAAATATGGTTCATTATAGTGAGAACCTGCCTATGTTGCCTTATGCAAGCACCAGCTAAGGCTTGGATTGCATTTGCATACATTTTCCTGATCTCAGAAACCTTAAATCTGGAAAATTCACCCTGAACTACACACAGAAATTCTTTCCACAGCTTGCAGCTCCCAGAATTGGATGTTAGTATCTTCTCCCACCTCCTAATTATGACGTCAGTGCTATCTCTTCTCTTATAAGATTTCATAAGGGAAAGAAGCAGATCTTCACTGTCTGGGTTGAGCTCAATTGCTTTCTCTAGAATACTGATTTTCTTCTCCAGAGTTTGCAAACGGAAACCTTTGTGAGGCTGCATACTTGCCACCTTATCTTGAAACTCTGCAAATGCCAACCAGATACTCTCATCCTTGGGATGTTCCCGAGTCATCTTATTGAACTCCTTTGTTTTTCGGAAGACCTCATCTTCCCAGGACTCTTCAACCACATTAACAGTTGAAACAGCTCCACTATCAGAGACTTCATCTACTAAGGGAATATAATCAGCAACTGAACTCCCTACAGGATTTCTAGAAGCATGAACCCGCACTCGTTTCAAGTTCTTATGACGCTCAATAGCAGCATACTTTGCAGACCAGTAGCGACCCCCAGATCGAAGTTTCGTATCTAAAGCATCAATATCACTATCCCCATCCAAGCCACCAACTCTCTTGTTCCACTTAAAAGAGTTCTGCTCAGAATCTTTCGTAGAATCGTAAAGCTTGTAACGAGCAATATCTAGTCTGCAGTTCATCATGTACACACCTTAAATCAGCACAGAATCAAAAAATGAAAATGAATTTCAAAATTAAACCGTCATCCACATACGAATGTCCATTCTCTGTATTGGTCTTTCTAAAACAAGAATGTAAAGTCAGATTAATCCACTGGAAACAATTTTGAAATAACATATGTAACAAAGTTATAGAGTATAAGATTACAGTTTAAGCAAGAATTCATGACTTATACGAAATAATATACTATAATTCTGACTGCAATTACTGCAATCCGACAATACCTTTGTAGACTATAAGAGCGTGAACATAAATTTTAAGGGACCGGCGGCAATCAATGCTGAAAATAATACCCAAAAAAGCATTATAACATCGGTAAAGCAGAAATTAGATGGAAAGACAGAGCATTCACCTGTAGATGCAACCGAAGGCTAAATTATCGCGATCTCCTCGAGAATCAAAGTAGTATTTTTTCTCATTAGCAGTAGAAGAAGAAGCCCACTTTTGAACACCCACTTTCCTCGAAGAAGAGGATAGAGTTGCAGCATAGTTATACGACGTGCGCAACTCCTCCTTTCTCCTTTTCTTCTTCTTCTTCTTTTTCCTTTTCTTCCTATTCTCTTCGGCGGAAGAAGCACTGGCCTCAGACAGCGACGGCGATGACGGCACCATATCATACTGCGGCCTACGGTTTTGGGGATTGAGTCCTTCCGTTCTATTTTCATCTTCTTCTTCGTCTTGTTCTTCGTAGGGCGCATTGTATTTGGAGACGGCGTCATTTATGACGGAAAGGTCGGCGTTAAAGCTGGCGTTCTGCAGCCATTTAGCGGCGGCGCTGCTGCTGTTTGGGTCGGACGAGAGAGCATGAGACGCTGACTGATCGACAAAAGCGGCAAAGAGCGACGTCGTTTTGCTGGTTTGATCCTCTTCCTCCATGCCCATGGTCTCTTTCCAACGGAAAATGAAAACAAGAATTTAATCTAATTGAAATATATAGGTTTAACAAT
The DNA here is from genome assembly GCA_023678885.1 of Pogostemon cablin. NCBI lineage: Eukaryota > Viridiplantae > Streptophyta > Magnoliopsida > Lamiales > Lamiaceae > Pogostemon > Pogostemon cablin. The sequence goes on from CM042960.1 coordinate 7,935,572, forward strand.
TATTTTTAAATGATTTTTATCCCTTAAGTTAGATGTGCAAAATTTTCAAAGTATAATGTTTGATGTCTTAAAATCATGAAAGTTTTTTTAAGTATATAAGGGTAAATTTATCTATTATTATTTTTTAATCATAATATTTTGGGTGTGCACAGAGGTTTTTGAGGTGTCGTGGCCTATTAAAAACCCTCAGAATTCTTGGGTCAGTTTATAGTAGGTTTAATTAAATTAAAATTATGTTTATTTTTTGTAAGATAGATTTTTACTTGCTGCATTGAAATTCTAACTTTTAGGGTTTACAGTAAATTTTTGTAAGGAATATCTTTGTACAATAATGTACCAACCAATCCGGGATGGAAAGTGTATCAAATTTAATACCCTGAAGACAAATTATTGATTAATAAACTCAGCACTGAATTTAAGCTTCATAAAAATATTCAATCTTTGGTTACATTATGTATAATATGTACGATTAGTCATTAAAAATAAATAATGAATTTTCCCATAAATAGAGACCAATAAAATCATCAGAGCTTAATACATTTCAGAGAGGAGTCCAAAAGGGCAAACAAAGTCGGTTAAAGCAACTATTTTCACAAAGCTATTATAACTAAATAACCTAAAAGAATTATCACACATCATGTACAACAAGGGCGATGACAAAAGAAGAAGAAAATCCTATTGATACATATCGTGTGCAATGTTACATTTCATTTAGCAACAATCAAAATACAGAGGAAGATTCGATTATCTGTTAAAACCAATCACACCTTCCAATTGTGTAGGCACTTGAGATTACAACCTCATTGAAGATTGAATCAACATATAGCCTAGAATCGAGGGCTTCCCGATGTTCCTGGCTATCGTATCTGATCAACGACGAACCTTTAGAACTGGTCCCATCTGAGGAATTTCAGATTCTTCAGGATGATATTGGTTCATAAGGATACTGTAACCATGGATGTTTGAGAGCTTCTGAGGCAGAAGGTCGCTTATCTGGGTTCACTTCGAGCAGATGAGTAACAAAATCGATGAAACCTTGATCTCCCATGGGCAACCGATGTCTTAATGATGACTTTTTGGGAATCAAGTATTCTAGTCTGTTACTTTCCTGAGGAAAATAGAAGAGCTATATAAAATCTTTGCTGAATAGGGACAAGTAAAATAGGTCATGCATATAGTCGTAGGTGAATAGAAAAGACAGTCAAGTCCATAGAACAACCTTATCTCTTCATGTTTCCTCCAGATAGGAACATGTTCAAGAGGTCAGTTCATGAGCATCAAATAGTCAAATAGCTCAATAAATATTTTTTCTTCCCTCCCCCTCTCAATTAAGAAAAATGAAGAAAATCGGTACCACATAACTCAGTGGATCATTACAAAGCGCGCTTTTATCACCCAATCGAAGACCCACCTCAAACTCAGTATATCACCAATACTTGATTGTAATAGCAAACCAATTTTAACTTATCTGGAAAGAGAGCACAGCCTTCTCCATTGCATATTTGTGATGTAAAAATGTACTAGTAATGTGATGCACCAAATATATCACTTGAAAAGATACTGAAATATAATTCTTTTATAAGATTGCTAGAAACAGTTGGATAAAAAAAAAGTGCATACATCAGGATCTATAAGATCAGGAAAAGTTAAAAAAGCAACTGAAGTCTTCGTCATGGACCGAACTAATCATACCCAAAAGAAAATGTAATTAGGCAGGGCGACTGGTGAATTGCCAAATTTGCATGCATTATGAATACTCAATACTGTGATGGAAAGCAAAATTATTTAACATCAACATGAGTGCAGATAGACATATTCAGTAAGGGGGGAAGAGATTTACCTGGTTCCTTTCATAAAGCATGTGGTTTTTGGTGAAATATTTGTATGTATCTCTTCCTTTGGCAAGCATCCCAGGCTCTATAGGTCCTATAATTCCAATAACTCGAGCAAGTAATGTGGCAGGAGAATCATTTTGAAAGAGCACCTATCAGGCAACATTGTAACTATATTAGAGTTCAAGAGGTACTAACACTACAAAATACTAGAAGCAAGGTGAAAGAACACAAAGATGTATGTTCAAACAGCTACACAAGTTTATAGAGCACAAAGCAACACTATTAAAATAGACAACTACTCTCATGCACCTAATTTCAGCCCCCAAGGCATAAGATATACATCTTAGACCCTAAGGTTATTTTTGTCATGGGATTTAGTGGGTTTTGAAAATCTAGTTTCTAAATCTAGATGGATTATGAAATCCTGTGAATAGTGTGTTTGTTTTGGAATTTTGAATAGGCTGACATTTAACTTTATATCAAATAAATGTGACTAGGATAAATAGATCCTGTAGGGTTAGATGTATTGAATTTTGAAATCCAGATTTTGAAAATCCAAAACTGGATTTTATCGGTTTTTAAATCCACAAACCGGTTTAAAAAAAACCCAAAACAAACACACCTTAGCTCATCATTGCATTGATTTTGAACATTTCAGCTCACTTGGTGTCAAACATAAGTTTTTTGTCAACTGGGCTGACTTGAAACTAACACCTAGACTGTGTGAACGTGTAACGTAAACACAGTTATCAACCATCTGATTAAACACTACAAATCTTATATAGCAATCACACTCTGAACAGAAAAATCAACTCAATCCAAGGGAAATAGTAAGGAGTTTCTCAAAGCATATCACAAAGACAGATTACTTAAGAGTACAGGCTACAGGCCCAACTGCTGCATAGGATTATCCTTAAGAGGATATAAGGTCACAGTTTAATCATGTGGAGAACACCCATGCTAGCTGGAGTATGCACGTAATACATTTCTATGCCTTGCAATTGTCAGTCATGTGCGCATAGTGCACCATTTTAAGGAGTGACTGCTTAATTTGGAACACCTTCTTTCACAATCTAGGAAATCTCAAAACACAATAACACCAAATAATTCTTTAGATATCTTGTGTGACAAATATATTGAGGAAAACAAAACTTAAGTTTCCATTAGAGGTGTGTTAGAAGTTTAGGTTTCGAAAAGGAGAATGTCAGTTAGCAAGGGTGCTGCTTTTGAAGATGACAGCGGTATTTCAAGCTGCACATTAACCATGGCCACCAACAAAACACAGGCGACTAAAAGGAACGTCGTAAATGGTGGATTGAAGGTGGATTTCCAGTTATTTATTTCACAGCTTGGGTAGGGGGTGGGAGAAACCAAAGTAATGAACATCACTATGGATCTGAGAAGGGAGAACAAACAATTGAAAATATGTGACAGTAATTTACAAAAAGATTTCCTCTTTCTAGTCTTTTAACCACCAGCAGACACAGATGGTACAGAAAAATAAACATCAACCTACGCTTATGAAAAGAGAATAAATAAATTAATAATTCCATACTCTTTATACTATTTTCAGAAAAGACTCCTGCAGTTTGCAAAATTGTTTACTCACAAACTACAGAGTTCAGAGCAGGGAGAACTTACATTGCCCGTGCAGAGTTCTGCCAGAATGCAACCAAGTGACCAAATATCAATCTTTTTCCCATATGGAAGTCCCATAATAACCTCTGGGGCCCTATATGACCTAGACTGCACGTATGAACAAAGATGATCGGTTTCAAAACAACTACTTCCCAGATCAATAACCTTCACTTCACATCTACTGTAACTTTTCACCAATATATTTTCAGGCTTCAGGTCACAATGTATCAGACCAAGACTGTGTAAAAATTGAAGAGCTTCCAAGCACTGAATAGTAATTGACTGCACCAATCAGAATTCTAGTCAGTAACTGATTGTATAATAAGAAAGCAAAGGGAGTATGTGGGTAGGGATGTAAGCGAATCAAACCGTTCGCGAACTACTCGGGTCTCGGTTCGATAAAGTGTTCGTTCGAGCTCGGTCGTTAACCTTAACAAACCAAACCAAACTTAAATTTTGAGCTCGAATAGTCTATCAAACCAAACTCAAGCCTAAGGGTGTTCGACTCGATAGCTCGCGAACATATTCGTTAATAAGCACGTTAATGGCTCGCAAACATGTTCGTAAATTTTATAATTATTTTTTAGCATTATATATTATTATTTATTTATTAATATTCAATAATTAAATATTTTATATTAAAACACACAAATATGATAATAACTTAAGTCATTATTTAAATATTTAAATATTTTTTGTAACGTTTATTATTATATTTTGTTAGTTTGTTTATTTAATATTATGAATAACATTAGATGTTTATAAACGAAACGTTCTTTTAATATTTATGAACAAAAATATTTAATTGTTCATGAAAAAATGTTCATAAACAAGTTACTTTATGTGTTCGTGAACACGTTCGTGAGCCTTAACAAACAGTTTGAAGCTCGAGTTCGATATTTTTTTTCTTGACGAGTTCGAGCTCAGGCTCGAGTTCGATAATTCCTTAACAAACAATACTCAAACCTAGTAGTGTTCGACTCGGTTCGGTTCGATTACATCCCTATATGTGGACTACAAACCTGTAGTCTTGGCATTGTAAAGTAGACTTCTCCTCCAGATTCCCTGTTAAATTTATGGAACTCGTACAAGTTTGCTTTAAGCAACTCACAAACAATCAATAAATGTTCCTGCACATAAAAGTATAGGTCAATATTACTTTTTTTCCAAATGCGGCAATGATAAAATTGATCAAAAAGATTACATCAATCAATGATGAAATAATCAAGTACACCTTTCTAACCGCTAATTTTTCAGCAGTTAGTATCTATGTAAAATACAATTCGTGTAAACTCCAGACATTTAATAAAGAGTTTAGGCTGAAACTTTGGAAAAGTATAATAAAATATGTCAATGGATATACATTTTGAGCTGAAATAAAGATTTGCAAAATTTTCAACTATTTTATGTGTAGGTTTGTATGGCCGTACTTCAATAAGTTAACAAAACTAGGGGTTCTAAACCAGCATGCGAACACTCACATGCCAGACATGAGACATCATGTCTCAAATTAAGAACTGAGAGAATCCTGATGCAAATAATGAACCAGCTCTATTTACATGCCTTGAGGTTCTTGGACAATGGCATCAAAGTGCATCCAATGTTATGCACATTAATTTAAGGAATAAAGTTATGTATAGCCGAGTTAGTAAAATTGCTTATAAGTAGACACTTTAGAAGTCATACACCATTGAAATGTTTTAGGATATTGATATTAGAAATTCACGGTAACCCAAATTTATCTTTTCCATTACTACTTACAGCATTTTTTACTAAAGTGATTTCTGTATAAGGTAAAGAAATCCATGTATCAACATATACCAATTATTTTGAAGATTAGCTAAAAACAGAATGTGCTCACACAAAAACAAACATGAATATTTTGCAGTATCTTGATAACAAGATTAAGAGACCCCAAGCACATTAATTCTCATTTTACTAGTTAATTGAGAATACTTCTCACTGGTAAAATGAGAAATATTTCTATTAGATTTTCAAACTCGAGTTTTCATTTTGGAAATGTGTCCGGTCTGGCTCATGTTGGATTTAAACCAGCTAGTTCTTGTCATAAGGCTAATTTACATTGAAGTGAGATGTTTTGGAAATCAATTAGCATGATAACACAGCCCGTCGGCAAAAGGGCAGCCATAAAGAATAGCACATGCTTAATTACAATCTTCAGCAGAAAAACTCACAATCTTTAGGTTATTACTTCCGTATTCAATTAGCAAAACACATTTGGGAAACATTAACCATCTTTTTGTTTGATATTAAGTGCCTAAACATGCCAGACATTGGAGAAGTCTCCCCTATAATCTATTCCATAAAAAACAAAATTTCCAACAAACACTGCCTATGCTTTTCTCATGCACCTTCTGTACTTTTAAATTATGCGCTACATGGGGAATAGATCGAATCAGGAGAAGAATTGTAAACAGAGAGAATATCAACAAGTCAAGAATAAAATCCGACCACAATGTTATTTAATACAACAGTGAGAATACGTTTTCAACCTCTTTAACATTTTCTATGAACAACTTTTCAATTAACAGATATTTATTTATTAAATTATGATAGAAATTACAAAGGGATGAAAAACCACCAAGGAAAAAATAGGCCTATCTATACAATGTACAAACTTAAATAAGACAAGCAAAAGAACTTAACATGCGAGGATAGCGTGCTTGGTGGGCAGTAAGTTAACTTAGCTAAGTACCAATTAGAAAAAATTACTACAGTTTTAATTGTTATAAAAGTGACGCTCAATTGATGGAAGATATGCTCACTTACTCGATAATAGAAATAATCATACAACCGAAGAATGTGATACTTGTCACCAGGATCATGTTTGTTCACATACTTCAGAAGCTTTATTTCATCGAGGCTCTGATCAAAAAAATCCTTGTTGTTCTTAATAATTTTCACACAAACATCCATGCCAGTGTGCAGGTCATGTGCCTGAATAGCTTTGCTGAATGCAGCTGATCCAAGATATTCCGTGACATGATAACGGCCAGCCAGAACTGAGTTTAAGACGACATGAAAATTCTTATCTTCCTCAAAGCCAGTCCTAAAGATCAAACAGAATCACCATTAAAGAAAACGGTGTCCATTTCAACAGTTGGAAGAAATAAAGGAATGCATGTAGTATGAAAATTAGATATTAATAAGAGTTCCAGCTTTTATGGGAATTGAGTGTAACAACAGTTCCGAAGCACTGAATTGTAAGTTAAATATAGGAAAACAAGAACCACAAGGCACGACCATGTGTTCAAAGATTATATTAATTCACCCAGACTGCAATCCTTCGTATCCCAGAAATTTGACAGCTAGAAACTGTGTACACAATAAAGTTCTACTGCTACAGAATTTTCAGCCTAACAATGGAAAATCACAAATCAAATGCTTGGAGCCAGGAGCTGGGCATAGGAGAAGAAAATAATATGTGCTTCATAGCAACCATAGTCACTTCTTTTAAAGCTTGCTAAACATGCTGTACACATGCCAAAGTATGATATAATTGCAATATTATTAAGGTGAACAAATTATCTTAGTATTATTCGATCAACAGATGAAAAGTCACATGCCTGTTTTTCCTGTGGACAATTTTCAAATCAAAGGTTTCAAATTCCTCCTCTTGTGCTTTGATTTGCTTCACTTGCTCTTGCACAGCAGCAGCTTCCTCATCCTCCAATGATGCCACAGGATCTTCTTCTCTTACACCTGTCATTTTTAAATCATGTTCTTTCTTCACCAGCTCCCTATCGATGTATCCATAATTTGAAAGGGATGATGGACTAGAATTTGCTGATTCTCCAGCATTAGTATGGTTTTCATCCCTTGAACTTTTAACTGATGAAGAGCCATTGCTTTTGCGCCCCCATGATGCAAGCATGTCATCATTGGCCAAACCACAATCATAAGCTTCATCGTTGAAAGTAGTGTTACCCTGGTTTGACAGCAAAGATTTACCTGAGCTTGTTTGAACCAACTGCTCATCTGGGGGAGGAAATGAGAATCCTCCATCCTTATGATTCCTTGCCAAAGTATATGGACCCTTAACATTACTCATTATATATTTCTCAGAGTTGTGATTCGTTGATCTACTAATTTCTTTCTTCAATTGTTCATCAGCATTCTTATCTATGTCATGTTGAGAATGTCTAAACCCACGAATACCAACATCATGATCCTGAAAGTATTCCACGTCGCCCTCGCTGCCTTCAACCAAACTGTCTCGCACTTCACTGCCTATATCAGCAGCATCACTGTTGATTCCTACACCAATGGATCTAACTGAGCCGTGTTGATTGTCATCCATGCAAATATCATCTGGTTGCGGCCTTTCAAGTTCATTCATAACCTTTCCCGCCCCTAACATAATGAGTTCATTGGTCTGAGTGACAAAGCCCCGCCAAACAGGTTCTGCACGCATCAAATTCAGCTCCTCTTCATCCATCAACTGCCCATCATATTCCCCAATTAACTCATTCTCACTGTTTCTCCTGTAGATTTCAGTAGCTGACAGCCTGGCAGGATCATCCAAAGGCACAATAGCATTAACATTTTTCGACTGGAAATACCTCTCTCCGGAGAAGTATGAATCCTCCTCAGCAAATGATTGATCATCTTCATCATTTTTGTTCTGTTCCCTTTCTTGTGGGTCCGGGACACTTCCATGCCCTGTCCCTTTTTCGTTATCACTTGGGTAATCAATCTCATGCGCCAGAAACCAGGTCTCATCTTCTATAGGTTGTCTCATATAGCCAACATCGTCATCATCTTCATATTCGTCAGAGTCCCAATACTCATTTGGGTAATCAATGGACTCACTCATTCCATCACCAACAGTTGCAAAACCAGAAACCAGATCAGAAGTATCTTCGGTAATACCCTGACTAACAGATAGCCAACTGCCTCCTCCTAGCCTTCTCCCTATAAATTATTATTAAAGAAATAATAATCAATTGAATAACTAAAGAGCAAGGGCAGAAAAGTAACAAATTTATGATTTATAAACACCACGGCATACATATTGGGCAGTATGATGATAAGGAAATCATAAAGTACAGAGGATAATGCAGAATTTTGGTATAAGGAACATCCCCACTCTTCAACCACATGGTTGTTTAAGCTTAAGGGAGAAAAGGAAGAAAAGTCACTCAAAAACATGTTATAGAGAGCTATATTAGTGGCATATAAATTGGAAAAAAGAGAAAATTTTAAGTGATCAGGAAAACCTGAAGGAATGATTTCTTGTCCAATAGGTACATCCAGAAATGACCCAATAAGATATGTATTGTCAGAATTCAGGATCTTTGGACTAGTTCCATCACGTTCATATTTCTCTTCCCAATGTATATTGAAAGACTTGTCTTCCGACTTAAGTCTAACAGGTGGTAGTCTTGGCAATTCTTCCTTTTGCTTCTCGGAAGCAAGATGAAATTCCAATGGACCAAAATCTTTGAGGTCACCTCCCTGATTGTTCCCAAAGAAGAGAACTCTTCCCACCTCATCTATTTGCTCCTTTGTTGCTGCTCTAATGCTATTGACTTCTGATTTCTTTTTTCCCTCCTTTTTATCAACACCAGCAATAACACTATCATAGCTGGTAGAAGTGTCTCCAATGGAAGAGGGGAAGAAGGTTTTGACAGAACACTCTTTCCGAAGCTCTGAAGATGGATGAGCAGATATATCACTTCTAGTCCGGAGATTATCAACAAGATCATCCTTTGAGCAAGTGCGATTTAGAATTCCTGGTTGATCAAGTTCCCCAAACTCGCTCTTCTCCCGTGATAATTTCGCACTATCATTACTAATACCTCCATTCCAAGACATTTTCTTTTCACAAGAAAAATTAGCATCTTCCCTAGTTTTGCGATTGCCCTGATCACTGTCTAGACTCTCAGCAGATTTCAACATTGCTTTTCCAGGTACGTGGAATCCCAGAAAGTTGTTTTCCACACTGTTTCCACCATCATTCTGGCAAAAATCTACTGGAGTGTTACTTTTATTATATTTCCATGAATACAAATCAAGCACAGTATCATCCAAACCATTGGAGAAGGTAAAGTTCTTGTCACTTGCTCCAACATTCTCATTTACCTTGCTCTGCTGCCCAATGGTACCAGAGTTTTTCCACTTGTTATCAAGTCCATTTATTTCAGTTCCACACTCTACCTCTTTAACAATTAGCTCCGTAGACGCCTCAGCATTACTCAAAGAAGATGAATCCTTACGACTTTCCCCACTATGCCAAGTACTTTTTTTGTTTTGATGTTCTCCTATGATGCCCCCGTTTACTTCTTCACTTGATCTATTGCCTGTATTCTTATCATCAAGCATAAGCTTCTGAAAGATCTCGTTCAAATCAGGTCTGTTACCCAATTCACTTCGCAAGGCAGCCTCTGCTCTGGTAAATCTGTTCCTCTTAAGGAATTCCAATATAATGTCTACAGAACTTGAATCAGCCATTGTATGTCACACACTTGCAATCCAATAGACCAAGTATGAAAAGCATCATCCAACTAAACCTGAAAATGAGAAACAAAAAAAGGCAAGAAACCCATTACCGCATATTAAAATTAAAAAATAATTTGAGCTCATATTCACCATCATTGTCTCTCAAAAATAAAAGGTCTTAAACAATGCTTGCCTTCAGCTGCAAAATCTACATAAAGACAGAAAAAGACCAAACACAAAATAGAAAGGAAAAAAAAAAGGGGAAACCACTATTCATTTTTCATAGTTTCACAACAGAGATGCAACCAAGATGCAATAAAGCAAAGAAAAGGAGGAATTTCGAACTGAAACTGCAAGTTTGAAGCAGAGCTAAAAATAGATTTTAAGAAAACATTAAATGACATTTTCGTGGATCCCAATATAAATAACTACACCAACAGTCACAATATCTATGGAAACCGTACTATTATCTCGGAATTCAACAGAAAAACCTGAACGCCATTTCATAAAGATCTGCGCTTTAAAGAAACCCTAGAAACTACGAACCCAGCTGTAAATGCGAATGATTGCCACAGTGTATCAAATAAAAAGGGGGGGAAATCGAAAATTGATTAAATTGAGTGGCAGAACAAGCTTACAGATCGAAGAATATACCTTTCGAGAAGCCAAATACGGTTCGATTGAATCCATCGCCTAAATTTGAGAAATCTGAGTTAACAATATTTGAATTTCGAAACACTTCATCACTTTTCTGAGTAAGCTACTACTTACTATTTCAAGAATATATATATAAAATGCAAGAAATTTGTTTGAAATAATTTGTAATTTCAATTTTCATGTTATTAATATTAACAGCGGTTTGGGGTTTGGGTTTAGGGGGTGGTTAGGTCAGAAATTAATTTCTTATTTAAAATTAATTAATAATATTACATGGGCCTGCAAGCCTTGAGATGTGATTCAATACACAAAAATATTAATTTTGGGTCATGTATCTTTTTCAAAATTCAATTTTAATCCTATAACTTTTAGTATTTTTATTTTAGTCCTTTTAGTTTCAATTTTGGTCCTGTAACTTTTAAATTTTCAATTTTAGTTCTATATGTTTCAAATTTAGTCCTGTATCTTTTTTAATTTTCAAAATTAGTCATATTATAAATTATATCATATTTCAAAAGATACAGGACTAATTTTGATAATTTAAAAAGATACAAGACTAAATTTGAAACTTATAGGATTAAAATTGAAAATTTAAAAGTTACAGGACCAAAATTGAAACTAAAAGGACCAAAATTGAAATTAAAATGACTAAAATTGAGAATACCAAAAGTTACAGAACTAAAATTGAATTTTGAAAAAGATACAGGACCAAAAATGATATTTCTCCAACCTTTATTCATTAAAAATATACATTAGATTACAATTATAATATCACAAATATATATAAATATAAATAGATACACACATGGGGTAGATTACATTTTAGCCCACTTGTTCTCATCTTATTATGGGCACAAAATCCGAGAAATACTGACAGATATTATCAAAAAATAAACTGGGGAGGAAAAAATGACTAAGGTAGGAAAGAAATCAATTTGGTCCAGTGTGAGTATCCAAGTTTGAAAAGAACATCAATCATATCTCAATAAACTTCCAAATTCTTTTTTTTTTAATATGCACCTTATAACTTCCTGGAACAAATATCCTTTAAAGAGGATTTTAATTTGTTCATGTGAATGATGTACTTAGAACATGGGAATTTTTTTTACAGCCAGCCTTATAACTTTTTTTTTAACAAGAGAGAAACCCTTAAATGCAGTGGCTTACTCCTCACTTTACATTTTCTGTGTATGTAGCCCTTTTCAATGAAGATGGCTTTCACAATACATCATTTCAAGTAGGTAGCCCTAAAATGCATGGGAAAAGATGTTCAAAACAAACAAGAATAGTCAATTAAGGACCACAAAGATATCTTTTATACAAATGCCTAATCCTAGATGCAAGAGAGCTCAGGGATTTCCTAAGGGATATAAATTTTTGAGTATCAAGGCCTTTTGTAAAAATATCTGCCAGTTATTTTTCAGTGGAAATATGTTCTATGTCAAGTGTTCCTTCATCAACCAATTCTCTAATAAAGTGAAAGCGAATATCTATATGTTTGATTCTTTGATGAAGGACATGATTTTTTTAGATGTTAATGGCACTGGTGTTGTCACAAAGAATGTAAAGTTTATTGGGCTTCAATTGGTAATCAACTAGCATCTTTTCAAGCCAAATAAGTTGAGAAGTACAACTATCTGCAGCGATGTATTCTGCTTCAGTCGTGGACAAAGAGATACAATTTTGTTTGCGGCTGAACCAAGACACAAGGTTACTACCAACAAAGAAACACCCTCCAGAAGTGCTTTTACGATCATCGGTGTCCCCTGCCCAATCTGCATCACAGAACCCCAGAACATTTGCATTGGTATCTGTTGAATACCACATTCCATATTCCAATGTTCCTGCAACATACTTTATGATTCTCTTAACAACTTTCAAATGGGACTCCTTTAGAGAATTTGGTACCTGGCACACAAACAAACACTAAAGGATATGTCAGGTCGATTGGCAGTTAAATAGAGAAGACTTCCAATCATGCTCCTGTATAGTGTTTCATCAACAGATGTTCCTTCACGATCTTGAGATAAGGATTCTCTAGAGCTAAGAGGAACTTTTGAATGTTTGAAATTTTCCAATCTAAACTTTTTAACAAGGTTTTTAGCATATTTGGATTGATGAATAAACATACCTTCTTTGGATTGACTTACTTGTAATCCGAGGAAGTATGATAGTTCACCCACCATGCTCATTTCAAATTCAGATGTCATGAGATTGATAAATTTTTTGACCTTTTTCTCAGAGGTGGATCCAAATACTATATCATCTACATAGATCTGTACTATCATTATTTCTTTGCTTGTTTTCTGAAGAAACAATGTTCTATCAGCTCCACCACAAATATAACCCTTAGCAATAAGAAATCATGTAAGTTGTTCATACCAAACTCTTGGTGCTTGTTTCAAACCATAAAGAGCCTTTTTCAATTTGAAAACATGCTCTGGAAACTCAGGATCAATGAACCCTTTTGGTTGTGAAACATAGGCAGTCTCTTTGAAAATTCCATTTAAAAAGGTACTTTTCACATCCATCTGATAAACAGTGAAACCAAGATGACAGATAACCGCTAGAAGTAATCTCACAGATTCAATTCTTGCTACTGGAGCAAAGGTCTCATCAAAGTCAATCCCTTCTACTTGAGTGTATCCTTAAGCAACTAGCCTGGCCTTGTTCCTGATGATGTTTCCATGCTCATCGGTCTTATTCTTGAAGATCCATTTTGTCCCAATGATATTGTGTTCTGCAGGTCTTGGAGCAAGTTCCCAGACATCATTTCGAGCAAATTGTTCGAGCTCTTCTTGCATGGCAAGTATCCAATTTGGATCATTTAGAGCCTCTTTGATATTCTTGGGCTCCAATTTGGAAATAAAACATGAGAACAGAGAGACATTAACCATTTTTCAATAGTCTTTTCTTGGAGCATTCCTGTTACTGATTCTTGATTGAGGATCCCCAATTATCAAATCCGAAGGGTGAACCTTTTGGATCTTCAAAGGTGGGTCTCTCATTCTGGGACTTGGTCCATTCTCACTTTCTTCTTCTGACTCCTCAGTTTGTGAAATTTGAATTTCTTCTCCTTTTTCAAGCAGATAAACTACCTCAGAAGGGACAGTATTGACCATTGGTTCTTGTATCATCAAAATCAACATTAAAAGATTCAATAACATACTGTGTTCTGATAATCAGAACTCTGTATGCACGACTGTTTGTTGAATATCCCAAGAAGCACCCTATCATGCTTTTACTGTCCAACTTTCCACGTCCTTCTCTATCATTCATGACATAACACTTTCATCCAAAAACATGAAGATGTTTTATGTTGGGAGTTTTACCTTTCCAGAGCAGATATGGTGTTTTACCCAATTCAGGACGAACATGGACTCGATTACCAAGGTCGCATGCTGTGTTCATGGATTCTGCTCACTATTTCAAAGCTATTCCTTTAGAGATAAGGATCACGCGAGTCATTTTCTGAAGAGTCCTATTTTTCCTTTCAACCACACCATTTTGTTTGAGCAGTCTTAGGAGATGAGTATTCATGGAATATCTCATTTGAGTCACAAAAATCATGAAACAGTTGATTCTCGAATTCTTTTCCATGAACTGATCTGATTCTTTTCACTAGAATGCCTTTTTCTTTTTCAACCTGCATACACAATTTCTTAAAGACACTAAAGGTGTCAGACTTTTTTAAGAAACTTACCCACGTATATCTCGAGTAATCATCAACACAAACAAAAACATACTTCTTACCACTGGCACTTGCAATCTGAAGTGGTCCCATTAGGTCCATGTGCAGTAGTTCCAAGATATGATTTGTATGAATGTCATATTAAGACGAATGATATTTCCTTACCTGTTTGCCTAATTTGCAAGGTTCACAAACATGTTGATCTTTCAATTTAAGCTCAGGTATTCATCTGACAAGTTTCTTTTGAGAGAGTGAAATAAGATTTTCAAAAGTTAAATGTCCCATCTTTTTTTGATGCCACATTTCTAGATCTTTGTTCCTGCACTGTAGGGCTTTATTGCCATTCAGTAAATAACAATTATCCAATGATCTAGTACCTGCAATAACACATTTGTCATTTTGATCAAAGATAGAATAAGAATCTTTTGTGAACCTGACATGTAGGTACTGATCATATAGTTGGCTGATACTGATTAGATTGGCTTTCATCTCATCAACTAGTAGAACTCCCTCAAGTTCAGAAAGCCCTGGAACATCCAATGTCCCAACACCTATCACCTTATTATTCTTACCATCACCAAAGGTGACACTGCTTCCCTTTACTTGCTTGAAATTTTTTAAATTCGACCTCATACCAGTCATGTGTCTGGAACAACCACTATCGAAGTACCAATTATCACAGTTTGTGCTTTGCAGCCCTAGATGAGAGGACATACATGCTGAATATTTTTCCACTGGTATTCTAAAAGGATTCCATCTCACAACTTTACTAGTAGCAATATCATATTGTATTTTGTAACATTTTAGTCGAATATGACCTTTTATGTTGCAATAATGACATACTGGAGGAGTTCTCACCGAAGTTTTTGGAACATGACAGGATTTAGAATTGCTCACCGAAGTAGATGGAATCCAGTGTTGTTTGAAGTTAAGATCAGGTTTAGTAAAGGTTCTCTTGGGAAGAAATTGACAAGATTCCTTTTGAACAGACGAAAGATTAAGCTGTGACTTTGACATATTAGCTTTATTAAGGACGGATGGTACAATCCAAGAGGAAGATTGTTCCATTTTTGCCGCAGGAGTTTGACAATTCCTTGAAGCACGAACAAACACAGTTTCTTTACCCAAATCTTCTTCAGATTCATAACCAATCCCCTTTTTCCCATATCCATTGCTTACTCTAATGATCTCATCTAACTTGACCTTTCCAGTATTCAAGCGATGAATAGATTTATTCAACCTCTCAAGTTCACTTCGATCTTTCTCAATCTTTTCATCTTTTCTTTTGATAATAGCCATCATCAGTTGATGTTGCTTCATGGTTCTCTCCAGATGTTCTTTGAGAGTTTTGATTTTGGAGTCTCTATCTTGCAGAGAAATGGACAGTTCCATCTTGAGGGATTCAATGATTCCAAGATAATATTCAACAGACTAATTTTCAAGTTTGTTCTTATAAGGAGCTGAGTCCAAAAGAACTTGATTAGCAAGCAGCTTATCTTCAGAGATCTTTAGTTCCTTTTAAAGAGAAACAACTTGATCTTCTAAATTTTTTATCAATCTAGCAGCCTCAGAACATTTATCATTCATGAGCTGATACATTGACCTCATGTCTTCAACAGTTGGAGAATCTTCATTCTCAGAATCAGAGTAATCAGTAAGTCCATCAATTTGTGTTTCAGTGGAATTAAGGCATGAAATAGAACTTACCAGGGCTAGGTTATTTGTGTGATCAAGGTTCTCTTCGTCTTCAGATTCAGAATCACTCCAAGTGGACTTGAGGGCCTTTGTTCTCCTTAAATAAGTTGGTCACTCATATTGATAGTGTCTTATTCCCTTGCATTCTCGACACAGATCTTTGTCAATTTTTGATTTAGAGGAGATCAATTTATTCTTCTCTCCAACAGGTCTGCGATCAACATTTCCTTTTTGATTTGGAGACCTTTCTTTGAACCTTCTCATCATCCTCCTATAGTTCTTAGTGAGAAGACTCATGTGTTTTTCAAATTCAGCCATAGAGAGTTCTGAGGACCCTTCATCTTTGATGTTTTCTTCAACATTGAACGCCACTGACTTCTCTTTAATGATAGGATGATAAAAAATTTTATTCATTTCGAAGGTTCTAAGATCACCTAGAAGTTCATCAAGACTGAACTTTGCAATTTTGCTGAAAGTCTCTAGAGCAGTGACTTTCTCTCTGAATTTTTGAGGTAAGGTCCTCATGAATTTCTGGATTTGCTTATCTTCAGCAATACTTTCTCCCAAAAGATGTAGCTGATTGATGATTGATGAGAATTGAGAGTAATATGCATCATTATTCTCATTCTCTTTCATCATCAACCCATCGTATTCAATCATCAGTCGTTGAATCTTTGAATTTCTTACAGAGTCTGTTCCTTCAAATTGAAGTTTAAGAATCTTCCAAGCCTCCTTGGCTTCAACACACTTCAAGACAAGGGAATGACGTTGAACATCCAATGAAGAGAAAGTGTCTTATTGTTGGATACTGCGTCTTTTCTTTCTTCATTCGTCCAGCCTTTAGTTTTGAGTTTCTTAACCCCATCCTTGTCAGTGGTGAAAGGATGAGTCCATCCTTCTTCTACGGCCTTCCAGACTTCTCCATCTCCAATGGACTTCAAAAAAATTACCATCAAGGATTTTCAATAAGAATAATTGGATCCATCCAAGAAAAGAGGGCGAACAACAAAGCTAGTATCACGAGAACTCATGGTACGGAGAGCGAAAAAAATAACACAGGTATAAAGGGACAACCTGCTCTGATACCAAATGTAATTCTTAAGATTGATGTTCTACAAAGAGATATGAAAATACCATGAAATAAAACATCATAGAATTGAAACGGGAAGACCACGTCTCTCTCTCAAAACCATCTATTAGATTACAACACGACTTTAGCAACAACTCGACAACCCTATCACAGGCACTTGTCTCATTTGAATCTAACTCTAGTTTTGGCCTATTCCTAGGACTTGTGATCAAGAATCCCTCTTGATCTACAACACTCTTGACATTGATAATATAGGAATTTCCCTCAAGAAATAAAACAAGAAACGAAAAGAAAATATTCAAAAAGAACTCTCTCCACCCTCACAAAAATCACATAAGAATATTTTTCTCGGTGTCCCATTCTTCTCCTTGAACATGACCATAAATAGACTTGTTGATTAGGACTGTAATCTCTTCCAAAGATAATCATCACATTCTCCTTGCAATCTTTCCTTAAAAGTATCACTCAATCAATCTGCTTTGTGATCCTTCAATTACTGAATCAACCATTGTACATCAATAACTTGATTTATCTTCTTTTCTTGTGGAGCTCAATCACAATCAAATCTGCAACAAGAAACAACACAACACATTTTGCAAAATATATGCTCATGACATAACATATAAACTCAACAAGTTGTGTTACAATGTGTGAATTTTGGAGATTGAATGTATTTTAATCATTTGTTATATAAATATAGGGTTTAAAATATTAAGTGGATTTATGTAGTAAAGAATGACTGTGGATATCAAGTCCTATTATATATACTCCTATTTTTTATGTAATATTTATCTTCATACTTTAATTTAGTGAGAATTTGTGTTTTGATAAACTCCTATGAAATTTAAAGAATTGAAATAGAATTAATAAAATTGTTTAATGATAAAAAATATTCTTTCCGTTTTACAGGATACTTCATACTTTTCTTATTTATTTGTCTCATAAAATTATTTATATTTAAAAAAAGTATAGTATTTTTTTGGGTCACTTACTATTGGATACATAAAATAATGCATAATTGCTATAAACTACATGACTTAAAGCACTAATACTCATAACTACACAATTATGATTGTGATACCATAAATACCCCTATGTGTTTGCACATTTTGTTTGCACAAATTTGTTTTGCACAATTTGATTTGCACAAATTTATTTTGCATAATTTTATTTTGCACAATTTGTTTGCATATTTTTTATTAAATTGTGCAAAATTGATTTTTGTACATTTCTTAACCTAAGTCGTCTTTTAGACGTATCCCGATTCCACATAGAAAATTATGCAAAATTGATTAAATTGTGCAAAATTGATTTTTTTACAATGGTTTTGCACATTTCTTAACCTAAGTCTTCTGTGACACGTATCTCAACTCCATATAAAAAATTGTGCAAAATTGATTTTTGCACAAAGATTTTGTACATTTCTTAACCTAAATCGTCTTACACGTATTCCGATTCCACATAGAAAATTGTGCAAAATTGATAATGGTTTTGCACATTTCAACCACAAATTACGACTCCACACATTGATTGTGAAAATTTTGAATTTTGCACAATTTTTGACTTCATATAAAATAGGTTTACCATAAGTTCAAATCTAACACTATCACCAATCCAACCCAGAAATACAAGATGGAACATGAAGTGGAATCGAGAATCTTTGCTCATTGAAATAAAATACAATACCAATTGACTTCATCTCTTATGAACTTTGTAAAGTTAGAATTGGATTCATATATAGGACTCGTATATATTTTATAAGGTTGGTTTGAGCATAATTACTAGGATAAAAATAAATTCTACCCATCAACAACCATCACAAAAAAAATCTGCAAAATCACAAACAACCCCGAGATCAACTGCAAAAGGATAGGACAAAATATATAAATATATTATAATAATAATAATTTTAAAAAATCTACCTTATAGCAAATCACATAATATGATGACCAACTTGACATCACTAGATTAATATGACACTCTAGTTCTTGATGAGTAATTTAATATTTCTCATTACAAAAATTAATTAAATATAAGCAAGAACTAGAAGAATATAAGTGATATCAACACACAAAAAGAAGAGGGAATGAATGTTATTATGAATCTGATTTAATATTCACCTACATTAGGATATAGATAGCTTCACTTATTGATGTTCCATTCTTTAAAAAACAAGCATCAACAGCCTCATATTTGTCAACCATCTTATCTGCAGCAGATGAATCTTTAACCTTTTTAATCACCTCTCCTCCAAGTTCATCACCAGTATTACTACTCCCTGATTCCCCCAACTCCTGCACACCATTTTCAATCTCGTCTTCGTTCCCATCACCATCTCTCTGGGACACCCTTTGCTCCTCAAGAAACTTAACAAGGCCCTCTAGAACAGAAACAGCTGCACAAACAAATAGTTCACCATTAAAACTCATACCAATGGATTTGTTTCAGAGCACAGTGCCGTCGGAGAGACCTCTAGACGACAAGATCAATTGCAATGTGACATAGGCACTTGAGCAGGGATGAATTTGATTTCAATTGAATTCGATTTCAATTGAATTCGATTGAGATGAGTAAGGTTATCGGTGAGAGGAAGAGGACGAGTGAACTGTGAAGAAGCTACTGGCAACCCAGTGCGCAGTCGCTGAAAGCCCAACCAGAAGCCCCACCACAAGCCCAGTAATCCACCTCCGCCGCCGCAAGACACTTCGGATGCTCCTTAGCCGAGGAGGAGACGTCGGCGCCACCAGGAGAAGACTGAATTCGCACTGCCATGATGGATCTGCCGATCAGAGGGAAAGAAGCGACAAACATCGCTCGCAGAAGAAGGGAAGAGAACAGCGACGAACACCGCTCGCCGAAGAAGGGAAGAGAACAGCGAAGAACACCGCTCACTGAAGAAGGGAAGAGAACTGTCCGTGAGGCACAAGTTGAAGGATTTGTTCGTTTCGTCGTCGCCGTCGTCGTTCGCCGAAAGGGCATCGGAAGGGAAGGGTTGCTGCAGTCGGTAGGAGGCAGATCTAATTTAATGGATCTGAGAGATTAATGAAATTTGGTGGACACGAAGGAGATATTTGGGGAGCTAAACTTGAATATGCTCCCATGGATGGTGATCGGGAAGAGGTGCACGGCGGCGATGGGGCGGAGGAGAGGCGGCAGTTGCACGAGGTCATGTGGGAGTAGACCTCAGTACCAGATAAAAGATAATTGAAATCTGATTTATTTCATTAAGGGTAATTTGGTCCCTTTAATATTAATATGTGTAGTGGAGAATAATTTTTTTCCCTTGTATTTGAGAGTAATTTAGGTTTAATGTGTGTACCTTATAGTAATAAACTCTATTTTTTTTAGATAATTTAGGTCTAAAATGTGTACCTTATAGTAATAAACTCTATTTTTTTTATTATCTAAAAATACTATGACATCCTCTAAAATTAATAAAAAATAATAACTTTTAAACAATGTGAAATACGGTGCCTATATAAATAGTAATTTGATTTATTACTATTAGCAATTAACCACAAAGTGCCTGAATACAAGTGGAGCGCAAGTCATTCCTTATTCTATCAGTGAATTCTTTTCTCGTTCCACCATCTACCCAAACATTTAATAAATATAGCATTAGTATTTTCGATATTTTATGGAGTATACAATAACTTCATTTAAAAATTATTTTTATTTTTCATCACTAATACAACTATGTAATTGCAAAATGGGAGTTGCTAGAATCAAGAAGACTACACATGATACTAAATCTTAAATACAATTGCGAAATGAGTACATGTAGAATCAAGAACACAAATTGTACCTAATGGAATACACCGGAGTATTAAATGTCATGTGGACATTAAATTTGATGCTAACATATATTCCATTTGGGCTTTATGCCAATTAGTAAGTCTATATGACCTATACATGTGTAATGTTTTTAATAATAATTATTATTATTATTTTTAACTGTTTGACATTTATTGGGGTGGCTATATTCCCATATGGGTCGGATAATGATGAATATGATGCAAGAATCACATCGAAAGGGCCAAACAACTAAATTTACATTTTCACTATGCTTTTATGGATTTTTTTTATTTTTATTTTTAAAACTTTACTGATTAATGATTATAGAGAGAGAGAGAGAGTTGGCAATGGCAATGAGTTTCAGCATAATGATTAACCCAATTAGAGAGCTTTTTCTTTTGAGCAATTTTCATGTATGAAACACTGCTGCCAATAATTCTTTATAGACTTATGATTTTTTTTTTACTATGTGATTTAATATTAAATGACAATAATTCTCATTTGCAAATGTTTAATGGTCACAAATTCTATAGAATATTAAATATAACATTAAAATGCAACAGCACATTCGACATCAACTTTAAGTGCTTTACTGCTTTTTAATAATCACAAAATTAATTTGAAAAGTATTAAGGGGGTGTTTGGTTTTTAGAAGAAAATGGAAATAGATATTGGAATTGAAATAAAAATATAATGGAATCAAAGTTATACCTCTCAAAAATGTGAGGAATGAATGGTTCCCAATAAATCATTATTCATGATATGATAGTAGAACACCAAACATCCACTCTACTATTATTTCTATTCCTTTAATTCCATATTCTTCTACCAAACATCCCATATGAAGTGAAAAGATAATTCAAAATTTTCGTAAAAAGACTAGAACTGGTCAAAAAGAAAAAATGTTAGGCCCCAACCTTCAAAAGCCCAATGCTAGAAAAAAGTTAGGCCCAACCATCAAAAGCCCAATTCTCCGAGAGCTATTTTATTTTGTGTGAAACGGGTAAACGGATTTTCGTCTAACGAAGCAAAATTCAAACTTGAAAAACACCTGCTGAAACCAACGCACTGGCGATTGCAATCAAATTTCTTGTAGTTTGATTTTATTTCTCCTGTTTATAATCGGCAACACTCTTCTTCTTCTTCTTCTTCTCCTCTCAGGTATGGACAAAGAAACTATTCATTTTGCGTTTCGTGGATTATTTCTTAAAAATTGTAGAACCAGATAGGGTATTCTGTTGCCTGAGTGCTAGGATTTCTCTTTGCTATTTTAAAATTTGAAATTGCCTGTTGTGCTCGCCATTCTCTCTCTTCTTCTTCTTCACAACACTTATCATCATGTTTTGTGCTTCATTTTTCTGAATTTTCTATGTGTTCTCTATTTTACTAAGATTTGGTTTTGCCGTTTCATTTTCCTCGTGCTGATGTGAAATAGTAACTTGGGGATGGATGGTGCTGAAGTGGTGGGTTTTCCCAATCAAAATCATTAAACTGAAGCTGTATTGTTCCCATCATTCATTATTTAAGAAAAAAAGACACTCAAATTACATACCTGTGATTTGTAGATTTTTTTTTTTTAAATCTGCAGGCTTATATTTTTTGTAATTGTATTGAATCCAGCACTAAAAAAAGGGGGGAAAAGGGGGAAAAAAAAAGGAAAAAAAAAACCCTATTGCCCACAATTTATTGTCGTATATTCAATATGTTGGTGCATGATCTAATCCTTTTGTATTCCAGCCTTCATTGATTGGTGTATTTTTCGTTTTCTTTTATAGAAAGGGAAAAAATTCAACCAAATTGGTTGGTAATGGTGTCTGTTTATTGTTTTCTTCATGCAGAAAAATTAAGGAGAAGATATAATAATGGGTATTGAATTATCGATCTTGTTTATGTGGAAAATGAAAAGAGGGGTTTGGTGGTAGTGATTAGTTATATCGATCTTGCTTTCTGCACTTCATTAATGTAACCTGTGATTGGTTTGTTTGGGGTGGAGGTCGAGATAGTTGGGCTCAGTTTGCATGAGAATAGATTGCGTCGATGTTTATTTATTGGGTTTCTCTACTGTTGCTTAATAAATTGAGTTTGAGAATTTGATTCTTTTCTCCCTATTTACCTTTTCTTTTATGTACTTAGTTCACTGGAAAGTAATTGCTTTCTGTTAATTTCAATTGTGCTGTTAATGAGGATGTGTATTCTTGTTTGTGATTCAGGCTATTTTCCATGCGCTTGCTTTCCACTCTGTCAAAATAATAGGCTTTGTTCTTTTGCTTATTAGTGTGTTCTATGTATGTTCTGCCTACTAACAGTTGGGATAAGATGCATGCATTAAATGAAAGATGTAAGACTACTTTCAATTAGCTGGATAGCAGTTTGGACTTTGATGGATAATATGGAATGCAGATGCAAACCAATCAATTTTTACTTCTCTTGACAAAATTTTTGATGTGATGAGCTCGACTGTAGACAGAATAATACTTTTCCGATAATAACATAAAGAGTTCATGCATGTCTTGCACATTCAAATTTCACAGATAATAGGACAAATAGCCAACTTATAAGGGTTAAATGACCTTTTCAGAAATTAAAGTTGAAATCCTATGTAGGATAAAATAACTTTATTGAAAAGTTCAGTTATGATATATTACTATAATTCTCACAGTAGATATGTTATAATTTTGGTTGATTTTTTTGCTTATTTATTTTAATAACTGCCACCTTGGAATCCTGGAGTAAGAAGCTCAAAATATTGCTTCCCAGTTTGTTAAATCCAACTGCACCCCTGTCATCAAGAACTCGACAGCTTTCTTTGCTACTTTGCTACTCATTTATTCTTTAATTCTGTGCAAATTTCATTGGCATCTTATTGTAATTCATATAACTTATGACTTATTGTGAACTGTGATAGTATTAAATTTACTTGAACGTTAACGAAGCAATTTGTTTGGTGGTTTACCTTTGGTGATTAATGTTGCTGTGATTTTTTATATTACTGTATCTGTTCGTGTGAATATAAGTTCTTGCGAGAAAAGAGAACTTGGGGATTGAGAATGGTCAATGGTGTCAATTAGCATGCGGGCTCACAGGCAACCTGACAATTATAACTTCTTCCCGTGTATTTAACATCTTTGGTCTAAAGTGGCAGAATAGACGAGATTATACCTGATACCAACATAAAAGTACTTATCATGAATGAAGACCTCAACAGTAGCATTTATTTTTCGGTCTAAAAGACATATTAGAGATTAACTAAGATATCATTAGGAATTTGATTCTTTGTGATTTTGACATCATTATCATTTTTTAAATTAATATTGTATTTCTTATATAAAAGTAGAATATACATAAGCAGAGATAGCATTTTATATCATGGTCAAACACCTGAAGTTGGAAATAGGCTTATAAATCAGTGGATATTAACAGAAAGAGATAAATGAATAGAAATAGGATCATTTTCAGTATTCTATGCTTCACCTAATTGTCTTTAGTAATTCAAGTTGACATGAGGTAGTCTGGATTCATTCCTGTGATCTTGATTATTATAGTTGTGACTCTGGTACTGTTATTCTGACATATTAGACATGGACTGATCATTTAATGCATGTTGCAGTGTTCCTGCTGGTCACAAGACAATGAAAGTCAAGATCTTACGTATCCTTCGTGTTTTGATTTTGTAGCAAATCCGACTTTGTGGTTGTTTGTCTGTTTCACTTTTATAGGGAGTGTTTTCCCATGTTAGATTATTAGTTTTGGAATCTGGTGGGACAGTTTTTCTTGACTCAAGTCATTTCTAAATTCAACCTGGCCTTGATAATCAGAGTAAGTAATTATCCAACACAGTCTATGTATTAATGCATAATTGAAGCACATAAGCATGTTATTTTGTGAGTTGCAGGTGGCACGGAGTTGCATCGTGGACATGGGACGCTCAAGATGAAACATGTGGCATTTGTAGGATGGCTTTTGATGGGTGCTGCCCTGATTGTAAACTCCCAGGAGATGATTGCCCCCTAAGTAAGTAAAAGTGCTTGTTATTATCATGAAGTGTTTGTCGTGTTGCAACTAACGAGAATTTATTGTTGTAGTCTGGGGATCTTGCAACCACGCATTCCATCTTCACTGCATCTTGAAGTGGGTGAATTCGCAAACTCCTACAGCACATTGTCCTATGTGTCGTAGGGAATGGCAGTTCAAAGAATAAAACTTCTCTGCCTATACTTTCTTCATTCATCGCCAAGCTGCATGCCCATCTCCCTGCCCATATACAGTTTGAATTCTTCAAAATACCCAATCTTTGAACCCCAATTGATGGCCAATGATGATTGACAATTATTTGTACATTCATGATACAAATTTGATTCGCAATTCGAAGCGATTCGGAAAACCTGTTCAGCCTTTGGAATGAGACATGACACTTGTATGAAAATTATGATTATAATTGTGGTAGTATATATAATTATGATTGGCATCATTCTGACTGAAGGGTGATAAGAAATGGAGGATGCTTTTGCTTAATCAGTATTGCATCGATGAGAAATTATTCAAATGCTTGGTGGTAATTTTGTGTACTAGCTTCCCTATCTTTTTCATCCAACTATCAACCAGCATGCATTTTAATATTTGTGCAATTATGTTTTTTAAAAGGAAGATGCATGTTTTTTTTTCTCCCTCCATTTGTTAATTTTGTTTTGATTCCTCTAATAAATCACAATTTAAATTTCTTATTCCACAATTTATGTTTCATTGATTATTTGTAATATGAAAAATTATACTCCACAAATATTCATTAATGAGAATACATTTTTAATCTAAAAAGTAATAATAACACTTATTTGTCATTCGTTTAAGTCCTATACTAAATAAGAATAATGAGGCGGTTCTCTATTTAATTAGAAATCTATAATATGAATTTTGTGTTATAACTTGAATTTTTAATTGTAAAAATTTGTCATTAAATAAGTAGTCATACAAAGAAATTAACCATTCCTATTTCACACGAAACATTAACACATGGTGTATCTCAATGTGTATTTTACTTTCTAATCTTTCTAACATTCATGTCTTTTAATGTACCCTTCAATCTAATATTTATCTTTAGTACAAAAAGTGAATCTAATGATAGATTGTATGTGTTTTAACAGGTATAAAATTTATTCAGAAACTTACTACTCTAAGCATAGAAATTAATTAGATTTAGAAGTTGAAAAATATTTTTATGTAATTCAATTTTGGTATGTCAAATTTTACACCTCAATTATTTATTTTGATTTTGAAGGGAGTGGCCTTATATAAAAATAGGGTGATAATTAGAATGAAATTTCTTTTTCCGTTGAAAAGAAAAGAAAAGAAAAGAATTATGGTGGCCAAGTAAGTGTTGCCACGTGGCAAAAATGATAACAATAGTTCGATGTGCATCCCATCCACTCAAAATGTGATTTGTTTTCCATGGAGAATCTTGATTTTGCATCCACTCTACAGAAGAAGAAGAAGAAGAAGAAGAAGAAGCTTGAGAGCTGTGAGAATGGCAGGCGCAGCAAAAGTGTGTTCACCTCTTCTCATAAGATCCATGGCTGCTCAGAAGCCCACACCCCGTTCTGCTGCTAAAACTGTTACCCCTAAAAAGGTCATCTTTCTCCCCTCCATTGTTTTCTTCTTCCATTCTATTCTTATAAAAAGCTGTTACTTATGTGAGAGAGAGAGAGAGTGAGGGTGCTAGTATATGTAGTTAGGACTAAAATTCAAAGTAATTTACTCCTATAAAACCTCATCTGAACTCGATTCTTTAAAGATATAAAACAAGTTTGAAAATGACTTTTTGTTTAATAAATTCTATTGCTTGGCTACAGCTAAAATGCTTATCAATCAGGCTCGAACATATATTTGAATCTCGATAATATTTTTTCAGTTTTGGAGTTGGGACAGGGAAGGCTATGATTTGTTTAATGAGTCCTAATAAATTAGGTTTTGGGGTAGAGGAGTATCTCAAGAAAAATGATGGCTGAATTATGAAAATAATTATTGAATTATTACACAATAGAAATGATAATTAGCCAAGGAAAAGTGAATCTTGCTTTACAAACCAATGTTGAATTCTCTTCTGCATACATATAACTTGAAAATTAATATCCAATGATATTTGATGATGTTGTGACATAATTCTTCACACTATTTATGCATGGATTCTACATTTACAAATATGATTTGCATCAAGAATGATCCACTCATCTAGTTATCCAACCAATTTCTCATTAGCATAACATTCTATCCTTTCCATTTACCTCAAAGTTTCTCTAGTGCATTAAATTTCTGTTGATTGAAAAGTGTATTTGTTCCAAATCAGAACTCAACAGTAGATTCATCTGTAAGGCTGTTAACTCGGGTTGAGCAGTTCCGCCTGCTGAGCAAGGCTGAGAAGGCAGGGCTGCTCTCAGCAGCTGAGAAGTCAGGGCTATCTTTATCTGCAATAGAGAGGCTCGGGTTGCTCTCTAAAGCGGAAGGGTTGGGGGTTCTTTCAGCAGCGACGGATCCTGGAACCCCATCGACTCTTCTCAACTTGAGCTTGTTTTTCCTCGTCTTAGGGCCGGCATTTGTGTATTTGGTCCCGGAAACATACCCTTGGGAAATAGGTTTGCAGGTTGTGGTTGCATCAATTGCCATAGTTGGGGCCTCTGCTGCCTTTGCTGCTTCAAATCTTGTATCCACTTTGCAGAAATCTAAATAGAGTTGTTAAGTTTATTGTTATAAGTACAAATTCTTTGAGTTCCTATTTTTGGGAAGCCCTAATGAGATCCATATATTTTTGTTTGTTATGTATGATAAGACAATGAGTGATGCTCATCTTACAAATTACAAACAAAATTGTAAATGGAAGTCCTAATTACGGGATATTTCATAGATTTATTTTAATTTGATATAAGAAAGCATATACTTGTGCTTAACTTGATAACATTGTGCATTATTTGTATAATAATAAATCTTGTGAGAGATCATTATATTTTATATTTTATATTTTATATATATAAGTTACTCTTATAATTTTTCGTTAAAGATATTATTACTTTCATTTATACGATGAATTATTCATTAAATAATTCAATTTAATGAATGTTATTTTTGATTGATCAAATATCATTTTTAATTAAAAATGATGTTAATTCTTATGAATTCTATAATACAAACTCACATAAATTTTTGTCTTTGTCTTCGGAATTAATCAAAACGACCATCCAAACCAAGTAGAATTAGCTAATCTGGTTCGATTTTTAAAATTTTTTATTGGTAATTGGTTCGGTTCTCATGTTACTAACTTCTAAAAAAAAAAAAAGAAAAAAAGGTTTGGGTGTATACGAGAGTTTCCTAACCTGCCTTGCTCTCAACCAGTCCATCTTTATCCATTCTTGCTTTGCAAAAATTACAACTTATGAGCTTGCTTTTACATCATATGCACTGCCACTGAGGAACCCTTATTCCCAGATATGTTTCCAAGGTACTCTCATCTATCCACATTTTCCTAGTTCATCAGACTTCAATTAAATCTGCATTTCTCTGTAAAGGTCCTCTATTTTTGGAGTGTTGTTTCAAATTTCTTTCTGCAAAATGGGAGGTTGCCAAAGTCCACTCAGTAAGTGAGCTTTTGATTCTGATAATTAAGATGCAATGAATAGAGTAGTGTTATCCCAATTGTGAGACTCTGCTTATCTACCATTTGAATCACTTCTTTCGTGTACTCTCCAAGAAGAAGGCAGTGCTGCCTGAAAAATGAGTCAACTATGGTGGGCACTACTTTGAGTTACTTATGACCCTTGTGATGGATTCCTAGTATACTATAGTTTTTCTTTTTCTTTCTTTCTTTCTTTCTTTCTTTCTTTCAAACGGAGTTTATAGCACACCTTTGCTTAGGTGTTTCTTATAATAATAAAAATGTGTGTTCATTAGTTGTAACCATGGTGCTTTTAGTAATATCAATTTAGTAGAGTGATTTCTCTAAATGTTTCAGGATGAGTTGTCATGAGATGAAAATAATTAGTGGATGAGAAATATTTGCATCCACTCAGAGAGGTGAAAATGGCAGGTGTGGAAGCATGTTCACCTCTTTTCATCAGATCCATGGCTGCTCACAACCCCATTCCTTCTGCTGCACAAACTGTTAGCTTCAAATATGTAATCTATTAGCTTCCTTCACGCTATCCATTCTTTTGTTTTTCAATTAATGCATATATATACTTATCCATCAGTAAGAAAGAGTGAGTACCAGTGTTTGTAGGGTTGTGTTGGGGCCAGGGTAAATTGGAGTATATGATTTGAATGAATTTCCAAAAAATGTTGTGTTAATCCTACAACTAGAATAGCCAAGAGTGACCTTGGAGTTAGTTTGTTTCTAAGTTGGTTTCATTTTGATCATTTTAGACCTTTCTTCCATTCAGAATTCTAGTATTATGTAATAATGTAGCCGTTTTACTTTTTAGATGAATGAATAAAACGTACGAGGAGTCAGATAACTCTCATTATAATTCTTCAGTTGCTCTTGCCTTTCTTGCCGTGTGTGTCATTCGTGTATCAAGTGTCACATAAAATGTTACATCCATCGTTGTGTAGTTGAAAAGTAGTGGAGTACTAATTAATTTCCTCTCTATGTTGCATGATGAGATTTTTTTCACTATACTAACACAGACCACAGCTGCCTCCATCTCCACCACCGCCACCCGAAGATCATCCGTATTACTCACAGCCCTTCTCCTATCCACGCACACGAAATACGCCTCCGCCTTGGAGTTCAGATTCACAGTCCCTGACCAGACCCCCCAAGAAGCTGAATCCGTGATCAAATTCCACGCGCAGAGCCTTCTCCAAGTGAAGGATCTGCTTATGGCAGAGTTTTGGAAAGAAGCTCAGAAACAACTCAGGAGAAGCTCTGCATTGTTGAAACAGGATATCTACACCATCATTCAAGCTAAGCCGTTCGACGAAAGGCCACTGTTGAGGAAGCTCTACTCTGATCTGTTCAATGGAGTAACCAGACTGGATTATGCAGCCAGGGATAAGGATAGGATGAGGGTGTGGGAGTGTTATGATGGTATTGTAATATCACTTGATCACATTTTGTCTAGAATTTGAATAAATGCTTTTGAAAAATGCTGTTTTAATCTTTATATTAACTTTCATTGAACTAATGGTGAATGTTTTAAAGAGTCTTTAACTTTGAGGTTTGTCAAAAAGTTTTAACTAAACAAATGCAAAATTATAGAAGACATAATCATAGATTCATTGAAGCAGCCAATCATAATGATATACTTTCTCCTTCTCAATATCATATGATTTGAATGATTTGAAATACTATGTGGCTAAGGTTTATTAAAAAATTATCACATGCTATATTATAGATTATCCTTTCAGTTATTCAATCGCCAAGTTTGTTTGATTCTCAATAAATAAACTAATAATGATTTAAATGAATTAAACGTTAGAGACTTGTTTGACCCCACCACTTTTTTCTTTATACAATTATCCCCTATATATATATATATATATATATATATATATATATATATATATATATATATATATATATATATATATAATAATAATAATAATAATATTTAATTTGTATATAAAAAGCAAAATTGATATGTGGTTTGGAGATTAATACTATTTAATTCGTATATTGGAGAGCGTATAAAATCCAAGAATAAAATACAACATAAATGACAAGAACATAAATTAAATTATAAAATTGATTGGCAAGAGAAGAGTAGTTTTCGGGTAGAAATGTAATTAATTGCATCCCATCCCGCGTGAACTCTGCAACCATATAATCACCGCCATTCCCTCCTTCAATCATCACTCTGAAGCTGCTCAGCTGAGCAACATAATCAATTATGGGCTCTCTCTCTCTTCCCTTCTCAGATCCAAATGAGGAACTCATGGATTTCTCCAAATCTAAGCTGGACAAAACCCATTTGCTCAATCTCTTCAAATGCCAACAGAATTACCTCAACCATTTCTTCCAAAATCTCGATCTTTCCCAAACCCTAGAATTCACCGAGGCCCTTTTAAATGCCGACGGCACTATCTTCTTCTCCGGTGTCGGAAAGTCAGGCTTCGTTGCCCAGAAAATCTCGCAAACGCTCGTCTCCCTCGGAATTAAATCTGGATTCCTGTCGCCCGTCGACGCGCTTCACGGCGACATCGGCATTTTGTCGTCGAAAGATTTGTTGGTGTTGTTCAGTAAGAGTGGGAATTCGGAGGAATTGTTGAAGCTTGTTCCCTGCGCGAAGGCGAAAGGGGTTTATTTGATATCGGTGACGTCGGTGAAGCCTAATGGATTGATGCGGGTGTGTGATATGAACGTGCATTTGCCGCTGGAGCGTGAATTGTGTCCCTTTGATCTGGCTCCGGTGACGTCGACTGCGATCCAGATGGTTTTTGGGGATACGGTTGCTATTGCGCTCATGGGGGCAAGGAATTTGAGCAAGGAAGAGTATGCTGCGAATCATCCTGCAGGGAGGATTGGAAAGAGTTTGATTTTCAAGGTAATTTCTTGGGTGTTGTTTGATTGTTTAATTCTTTTCGTATGCGTGTTACGTATATTTGAATTTCTGATGTGTTTTGGAGGGAAATGTGGGTGAAGAATCAGTGTCGGTGGAGGGTTTTGAGCCTTGAAGCATGATGTAATAAAGTGGGCTGAAATATGTTTAATGTCAGGAGACTGTATCTGCAGCTCGATCTTGTGATTTTGAAATTAGTTATGAAGGAAATGGAGTTCTTTAAGTATGAATGTACCTTATACGCCTTGCTTTAATGGCTGTGCTTTGATCCTTTAGGTTTGGTGTGGAGAAATGTTGATATGGTGGGGAGTAGAAAAGAATACCCATCAAAGCATCATTAATATAAAAAGGAAAAAATCTATTGTATATAATTACTAATTTATCAGGGTGGTTGGTTGGATTTGTTTCTGTATTATGCATTCCATGATTCTTGGTGGAGGAATATCCAGTGTCGGCAGAATTTTTGTTTATTTTTGGTTGAGTAATCACTCTTGTCTTTTCTGATTAATAACGAGTATGCCATTTAATGAGTTTATTCTTATTTTAGCAATGATGGCTTGCCAAATCTTAATAGTCAGGATGTGTTCTTGTTCCTTTAATATGATTTAGTTTAATGTGATTCTTCTATTAAAGCTCCCTTTGGCATGTGGGTAGGTGAAGGATGTTATGAAGCAAAAAGATGACCTTCCAGTTTGCAAGGAACAAGATATGATCATGGATCAGCTGGTAGAGCTAACCACTAAAGGTTGTGGATGTCTTCTCGTCATAGACGATGATTATCATCTGCTAGGTACATTCACAGATGGTGATTTGCGACGCACATTGAAAGCCAGTGGTGAACGGATCTTCAAGCTCACTGTGGGTGAGATGTGTAATAGGTACGTTACTGTATTCGATTGTGACAACTGACAAGTGATCATATTCTTTCAGTTGCAGATCAGTTTCAAGAAGTAAATTTTTGTCTCTTGAACAATGTTATGAAACAAATGCCTGTTAGATCCATTTGTGTTCTAGTTCCCTCCATCATTTGCATCTGAAAGAATAATTACCACTTCTTGAGCGTTGAGTCACCATTATGGGCATTCTTTTGTCTATATTTTGTGACTTGAGCACTTTCCTTCCATTTCAGAAATTTGTAACTTGCGCTAAATATCTCTCTCTCTCTCTCTCTCTCTCTCTCTCTCTATCTTTTTAAAAAATAAAAATAAAAATAAAGCAAGCCTATCTCATGTAGTTTTTAAAAATAAAGCAAGCCTCATCTCATGTGACTGCATAGTGCATACGCTTGAGCTCCCTGCAGGCAGCCTATAATCACCTCCACTATAGTTCAGAGTTTCAGTTATGGATTCTTCATTTGAATATCTAAGAGACAAATCTATTGAAGACCTATTGAATCTTCACTACTCTTTAATCCACTAACTTTTTCTGCATCTTAACGTTTGGATTTGTGACTGTTTTCATCCTTGTCAATTTGGGTAACTCAACCTTTATCATATATATAGATTCCTTTGTCAATGTGGCAAAATCTCACCTACATTATTGAGGCTTAATTTAGAAATTAATTGCATGGACTAAATAATTATTCATTGGATGAGCAAATGGGATTACCTGTTACATAATGGTATTTCATCTCCTATTACACAAATTAAATACTTGCCACGTGTCATAATCAAAGGTCAATATTCAATACATGCCCCAAGGGTTTATTAGTCATTTGTAGGGTATAGTTTTGTTATATAGAGAAACACCAATGAAACATGGGAAGTGTAACAGAGAATTCAACTTGTTGGATGAGAGGGATTCTCTTTTGAGTTTGAGTACAGCAAACAGTCTATCAGGGGTGGGACTTAATAACAGACCTGGGAAGAGGGGGGAGGGTTGGGAGTCTAGGTTTATGTTGTAATTTTTGTTCTTCATAGGCTGATTGACAGAGATGGCGTCAACTAAGGTCAAAGTTCACAGCTAATGGTGAAGGCATAATTCGTTGTTTCATTTTGCAGTTAGTGCACGCCTAACTTTGCTGATAAGGCAAGGTTGTTGTGAACTATTTGGAACGTCTCCATAGTCTTCTTCCATCATCGCCCATGCATGAAGTTTCTAGTGTTAATTTGAAAAGCTAATTTATTTGTGTAATCATGACCCCTGCCTATGTAGTGCTGAAATCATCTTTGATGGTTTGCCTTTAACGATCAAACTTG
The DNA here is from genome assembly GCA_023678885.1 of Pogostemon cablin. Taxonomy (NCBI): domain Eukaryota; kingdom Viridiplantae; phylum Streptophyta; class Magnoliopsida; order Lamiales; family Lamiaceae; genus Pogostemon; species Pogostemon cablin. The sequence goes on from CM042960.1 coordinate 7,969,174, forward strand.
GGTATGGTGTTCCAGGAATCCAAGGACAATAGGTCACGATGCAATGGCGGTTGAAGCAATGCAGAAGATGGAGGCCCCACCATCGCCAGTGCAGTTCTTGCCCGTCATTAATGATGAAAACGTAGTGATTGGTATCGTCACGTTGCACGGGCTGGTCTCTGCTGGCTTATGATTTTTTTTCTATTAGAAATTATTCTTTGTATTCTTTTCAAAGTATTTGATCGATTTGTCTTCGATCGGCACATTTGTTGGTATAGTGTGATGTTTGAGAAACCTGCAGTCTCAAACTCTATTATGTGTTGTAGCATCCTCCGGTCAGATTCGTGTGTATTAGTCAGTTGAGCCTTTATGTTTCCTATTCGTGTGTATTTGTGGAATAAGGATGCTGTATTTCTTACATTTAGCCTTTCATCCCGAATGTGTGTGATCCTAAGTTTGTTTTGGGATTTAAGTAGAGTATTTAATTTCATGTCAAATAGGAAGTGATGTTTATTAAAGGGTAGAATGTAATGTATGTGAGAAATTTATGTAATTTAATTTTATATTAAACAAAGATCAGTTCCTCCGTCCATCTTTGCTTGTGAATTAAGAAGTAGTATTATTATTTTATATAAAGTGGGTAGTTGTATAGCGGGTGATGTATGGATCTTTTTACTAAAAATTGAATATGAATACTTTAAGAGTGGACGACAAAAAATGACAAAAATAGATACAGATAGTGTATTTATTAATAATTTGACTATTAAGTCACCTATTTATCAATAATAAATCCTTATAAGGGTAAATATTTTTCATGTTTTATCCTGCTTGTACTCATTCTTTATTTATATTCTGACTTAAAAAAAAAAAAAGGAAATCCGACCGTTGGCCTGAACCCCACTAACCGCTGCCCCACTCAACAAAATGAGAGCAGCAGTAGCCCTTGAATTTCTCATATTTCAAACTCATTTACCATCGAAACTCGAAAAACCTAAAAACTCATTATCTGTTAATTGGTTTGTAGAATCGATTCAAAGTCTAACGCGTTAAATTAATAAAGCAAGTTTGTTTGATTGTATTGATTTTCACGGGAAGAACTCCAGATTCAGAATTACAATCTAGGTTACAAATGGCTTCCAGAACGGCGACTAAAGATATCATCACTCTTAGAGGATCAGCCGCCATCGTCAGTGAATTCTTTGGTATTCCTTATTTAATTATTGGTTATTCTGGTTTGTTTTTCCCTTTCGTTCTTTGAGGATTATTGACTAATTTGTGTGTTGTTTGGGGCAACGCATTGCAGGATATGCTGCGAATAGGTATGAATTCGATTATTTTTGTTAATGAATACTAGTATTTTTTTATACACTGTTTTATTATTGTTGTTGATATTAGTATTCTTAAAATATTTTTTTGGTGGTGATTTTTGGATTTTGATCGGGGGAAATTTGCAGTATTCTTTATAACCGTGGTGTTTATCCAGAAGAAAGTTTCGCAAGGGTGAAGAAATATGGCCTTCCGATGTTGCTTACTCAAGATGAGGGTGTAAAATCCTTCATGTCAAACTTAACTTCTCAACTTTCTGGTACTTATCTCTTTCCCTCAGATGAAGTTTTCTACTAATTTGGATGTCTGTGTGTAGTGTGTGTGTATGAGAGAGAGAGAGAGAGAGGGAGGAGAGTACTGCTTACTCAAGATGAAGGTATAAAATCCTTCATGTAGAACTTAATGTTTAAGATTTCTTGCAATGTCTCGCTTCCACATATGAAGTATTCTCATTGGATGCATATGTTGTCTGTGTGTGTCGATGAGGGTGTAAAATTCTTCATATCAAACTTAACTTCTCAGCTTTCTACAATGTTTCATTTACCCAAATGAAGTGTTCTAATTTAGATGTATACATAATACATCTGCCTGTGGGGAGATTGAGAGAGAGCTGCTTACTCAAGATGAATGTGTAAAATCCTTCATATCAAACTTTTAAGTGATGAGTTAACTAAATGAGTGTATTCTTTTATTTGAAGAATGGCTAGAATCTGGGAAGCTGCAGAGGGTAGTTCTAGTTATTATGAGCAAGTCCAGTGGTGAAGTTCTGGAGAGGTGGAATTTCAGTATCGAAACGGATAATGAAGTCGTGGAGACGGGGTAATTTTGATCTCCACATAAAGAATTGAAAATCAGTTTGCTTATATAGACTTTGTAAGGTTATCATGTTTGTTGAATTTGAATATTGTTGGTGAACAGAGTTTCAAGGGAAAAGAGTGACAAGGAAATCATGAGAGAGATTCAGGCAATCATGAGGCAGATAGCTTCCAGCATTACGTACTTGCCTTGTCTTGATGAATCCTGTAAGAAATTCTTATCTGTGATCCATTTCAAGTTTACTGTAAAAATGTAAAAGGGGTTTGTTGGATCATGATCTATCTCCTCGACTGTTTACTGTAGGTATCTTCGATGTTTTAGCGTACACAGATACTGATTGTGCAGTTCCGTTTACATGGATTGAAAGTGATCCAAAGTTGATTTCCAACCCACAGATGGTGAAATTGCATTCTTTTGATACCAAGGTAAAAAAATAAAGTGGTCTTGTGTCCTATTTAGATGTAATCTATCAATATTAACCTCCTGTTATCCGATGCTTGATGAGTCTCCTTCTATCTGGCTTATGCAGATTCACAAGGTTGACACTTTAGTTTCGTACAAAAATGACGAATGGGATGAAGCATGAGTTCCACATTGCTTCAAGGTAACGGATGCATGGGACGAGTCACAATAGGTTTGCATCGCTTCAAGAAGCATTCTTGGCAGTGGTGGTAATCTCTAGTTTGTTTGTTTTGTTTGTTGATACCAGAATAGTGTGTGAATAATTGATTCATATAATGCTTTTTCAGTTTCATGTATTCTTATGAAAATCGTTTTCAGTTCATTGCTTTGTTGTTCCTTATACATGACATGATGCAGTGGTCATTGATATGAAATACACAATGCCAAATGATCCATTTTTCTTGCGAATTAAAACCAACACTGGTAGAGTACAGGCGCGGATCACAAAAATTATTTCATTTTAAAAATTATAAGTACTCGTAGTATAAAATATACAGTATTTTATCGTATGCTTGTATATTTGGAAATTGATCCTTTAAGAAAAATAATTAATTTATTTTTTATTTAAATAAATATATTGTGATATTGAAATATACTTTCTCATTCCGAATTGATGACATTTTAAAAGTGATATTCCAATTGATAAAAAGTGATGGTAGTATAATAAATTATTTATAGTATAAATAAAAAATAATAATTTTTATATGTATTTGAGTTAAAAGTTAATCTCATGTGAATTAAATTTAGTGTAAATCATGTGGTCTTGAATCTTCCTAGAAATCCCCACTCGTAGCCCTTAGGCTGTGTGTGTTAAGCATATTCGATTGAATGAAAGGAAGGAAGTGTCCATTTTAATTTAAACTATTGCAATACATAGGGTATAATAAGATTCGAAGGGGAAACCACATATTTACACATCGTGAATCCGGTACACACAAATATTTTCCTTGAGTTAAACTCTTTACATAAAATTATACGAGCTAATGATTCGAATAAATGTAATTTTCAAGTAATGTGAATCAAGAGTTTTCGAGTTAACATTATTTGAGTTAATGAGCCAAAAGAATTCGAATTAAAGATTTAAGTGATGTGATTAATGATCCAAATAATTTTGAGTTAATGTTTTTCAAATTAATGTCTTGCTTAAATTTACTATCAAGTATCAAATTAAAATATTCCGAGTTAATAATTAATTAAATAAAATTTTCTAGTAATATTAAGTTAAGAGTTTTTTGAATTAACATTTTTTAAGTTATGAATCAAATAATTTCAAGTTAATAATTCGAATAATTGTAGTTTTGGTAAATGTTTTTCGAGTTAACCAATGGAGTTAAAGATTAATTTTGGAGAAATACTAGTTAAAGACTTCTTCTATCTTAGTTATTTTTTTTTTTAAATTAAATATTATATTACTGAAAATACTTCGAATAAAGAGATTTTTTTTAAAGAACTAAAATTTGTTGTTAAATTACATTGTGAAAATGACAAAAAGTAGCCACTATTACTTAAGTGTAATTTTAAGTGGCCACATGTGTTATATACAATTTTTTCTAGCCACTTTTAAAGGAATTGACCAAAATGCCCTTTAGGGGGACCCACTTTTCACATGTTTGGAGAATGAAATTTCATACTTTTTGACCAAAAGTACCAAACATATAGTAAATGAATTCGATTCCTCTTTATTTCTAAATAAAGTGGCAAAGTACAATACATAATACCTAGTACTCCTATGTAGGCATGTGCTCCCTCATATCCATACAAAAAAATGAGATATATATATATATATATATATATATATATATATATATATATATATATATATATATATATATATGGTGGTCCAACATTTATTAAAAAAATTTCTACTAGTTATTTTAGAGGTTGAGCATTTGGGAACAAATTTCTAGTTTTTTAGAGAGGTGTGAGATTTTGGGGAGCATGTATACAAGGTATATTTAAACTTGTTTTAACAGTTATGAATGCCTTAATTTTATAATTTTTATATGTCTCATGAGTGTATTTTATTTATTTAACATTTTATAATAGAAAAAATTGTATGCCGATTAGAATAATTTTGTCACATTCAAAATTTTTTCTACATTAAATTTTCACCACTCATGTTAGATTGTATTTGTATTTAATCTTCACCACTACACCCTATATTTAGTCTATAAAGTACTAAGTGCACCCGTTGCATTAAATATTAACCCTAGATTTTGTCAAACATTTAAACAATGGTGAGTAGGTCGAATAGAAGAAGACTTGTTGACCGATTAGAACAACTTTGTAGGCCGAATATTAGAAATGTTGGCCGAATAGGCCAAAAATTTCTCTCTTAATTTTAAAAAATTAGTAGGCCGAATAGAACAACATTTGTAGGTCAAATAGACACACTGTGGGCCGAATAGAAGAACTAAATTTTCCATGAATTTTTCATTTTTAAAAAATACGTAGGCCGAATAGAGCAAGTTTAGTAGGCCGAATAGGAGAACCTTATGGGCCGAATAGAAGAAACATGGGCCGAATAGAAGAAAAACATACTGAGACTTTTTAAGGTGTGTCAAGGTAGGCCGAATATTGAAACAGTGTAGGGCTGCATACATTAATCTGTTGGTCGAATAGAATACAATATGAGTGTAATTTTCTAATGTTTTAATATTGCAACTAATTTTCTAATATTTTAATGTTGATGTCATTAAAGTTTTCTTGAAAAAATGTGTAGATGAGTTATAAAAAAGTTGGGATATGTTGGGGTGGAGCTTGGGAAGGGTTGGTATACAAAGTTGGAGTGGTGAACTGGTTATTCTTGCCAGAGAATAGTCTGTGTTATACTCCCTCCGGCCACTTACAAGCTACTCGTTTCACTATTCCTGGCGTCCGCTTCAAATGTATTAATTTCCTCTATTTAGTAAAGAAAGTACATATTTATGACCCACCACTTCCCTCTAATACAACTGCCCACTTTAACTATAATAATACTCCTTAATTCACGTGCAAAAAATAAATAAAGACCTTAGAATTGTCCACGTGCATGCTCAAATAGTTACCTTTCAAGTGGCCGGAGGTAGTAGTAGTTTGCTAAAAGAAATTCATGACATAGTACAAGCTGATTTGGGTCACTGGTGTTATGCAGTTCATTCTCTAGTTGATTACGATGGTCGTTTGTCTAAATATAAGATAAAGAATGATGCACGTGTAGCAGAAGTGTTCAACTGTGTTGATGTAGAAATGGTGTACGTGACACTCCATCCTATCGCGGGTGCAGGGAGTAGTATGGTTTCAGGGATGGGTTATGATGACGGAAGTGCTGGTACGAGCAATGACCCAGGTACGAGGGCACATTCTAGTGGGAGGTCTGATTTTGATTTGAATGTGGAGTACAGTCCAGCCTCAGAGATGCAGTGGTCTGGTTTTAGAGACTCTCTAGATGTTGAAGTCGATGACGTCTTTGGTGAGGGTGAGGATGATGTACATGGTTATAATGATGATGATGACCCCGGGAATAGGATTGTCGAAGAAGAAGATTACATACAGCAGGATTCTATTCGGTCTTCTAGCGAAAGCGATGATGGTGCTGAGGAGAGAAGACTCCAATTGTATGAAGAAATCTGTGATTACATACGTAAGAGAGGCAGCCCTAGCTTTCTTGAACTGATTAATCGTGACTTGTCCCGTCCTGAAATGCAGCCAGAAGAGTTGCTTAGTATACGGCCCAACACCCGTCCTTGGTTGATTCCATGTATGGAAACTATGTATATTTATAATAGAAATAGAACTAAAGTAAATTTTTATGGGAAACTAATGCACATGCCACGTTCATAGGCATTCCGAATGAATCTGACAGAGTAGATCAGTTGACTGGCCCTGACTTTGATGCGTCTGGTGTTCTTCACGAGAAAAGTGTATTTGATACAAAAGAGAAGTTGCATATAGCCGTAGAAATGTATAACTTGCGGAACAGAGTGGAGACCTATGTTGAAAGATCTAGCACGACCAGGTATAACGTTGAATGTAAGCTAAAGGGTCAAACAGGGTGTTCATTTAAGATGCACGCAAGAATGAGCTATGGGTTGTGGGGAGTGGTTAAATTCGTCGAACATGGTTGTTTAAATGATCCAGACAGGTCTGCTCCTACACAGGTATCATCCAAAGTAATCGGTCAATATTTTGCTGCTAGGCAGTTTGATAAGATTACTGGCCTCCGACCCCAGGCGATAAGAGAAGAGATCATGAGTGATTTTAGGTTCGACATTATCTACAATGTAGTGTTAAAGGTAAAACACTTGGCTATTGGACACATGCACGGGGATCACGACAGCTCTTTTCATATTCTCCCTGCATACATGTATCAGTTGGAATACGCAAATCCCGGTACGCACACCTGAATCTCTATTGATGAAGATGACGGTTTAAGGTTTGCATTTTATGCACTTGGAGTATCGAGACGGGGGTTTCTAGAGTTTGGTCGTCCAGTCATTGTCATAGACGGCACTCATATAAAGGGAAAGCACAGAGAAGTTGTGTTTGTCGCAGTCACGCATGATCTAAACTATCCGATTTTTTCACTCGCCTTATGCACTGACGATGTTGAGAGCAACATTTTGTGGACGTGGTTTCTAGAGAAGCTACGAGAGGCACACGGATGTCCACGAGATTTGTTGATAGTTTCAGATGGTCATCGCAGTATTGCACCCGCTATTTCTATTGTCTATCCTGATGCCCATCACAGTCTATGCGGCTACCATTTAAAGAACAGATTGGCCTGTTTTGGAAAGAACATTTTGTATAGATTTCAGAGTGCGATGGATGCATACCTATCGACAGATTTTGATCAGTTAGTCTGCCAACATCTACAACTTTGTAATTTTACATTTAAGAATGTCATCGGTACAATATTTTTTAACTAATGTTCCCCCTTCCATACTTATTATTTGCAGCTGCAAGAACTCATTGAGATGTGGTGCCCGGTCGCAAGAGTTAATAGAATTGGTTGGGTCGTGGGGATATGAGAAATGGTCAAGGGTGCATTGTTATGTCAGAAGGTATGAGTTTATAAACTCAAATGCAGCTGAGTCGTATAACAAAGTCATCATCTGGGCGCGGCAGCTACCTATATGCACACTGCTAGAGATTACCCGCACAATCACTGAGAGGTGGTTTTACGAACGTCGAACTCAAGTTGAGCAATAGAGTACCATACTATGCAAGCGTCTCCATGACGACTTAGTGATACTTTCTCATGCAGCCCAAAAGCTATCTATTTCCAGACTCATTGGAAATAAGTTTGCAATCAAGGACGGTGATAAGATATTCACTGTTGATTTGAACGACAGTACGTGCACATGTGAGAAGTTCCAGAAAGAACTTGCTCCATGTATTCATGCGATGAAGGCAATCGAGTACGCAGATCGATGACTTACTTACTTGCATTGATCTCCTGATTATGTGTTTTATATATTATACGTTCTACAGTACTTGCAGGTTGCCAGCCAGTGGCTTTGTGTCTCCAGTATTCCATCACACTAGTGTATTAGGGATGTGGGCCGGTCTAGTGATGCATGTTCCCCACTACACTCAATGGGACACACCTGAAGGAGTGTTGTCACAGCATGTGAACCCCCTGCCACACAGACAGGTCGGGCGACCACGAATGTCTCGCATAAGGTCAGGTATCGAGTCGTCCAGGAGACGTCACAAAGAACATGTGTGCTCCAGATGTCGACAGCCAGGTCACAATCGAGTAAATTGTACTGGAGTTTCATCGTCACATGACGATCCACCTCCTCCTGCGGTGGATGCCCCTAATCCCCGTTTACGTAGACCAAAAAATGTTGCATTTGTGGTGAAATTGAGCATACTCGTCTACGTTGTGCTTCTCAATTCTAGCAGTATTGTATAACTTTTAATTTTTTTCATAGATGGAATAGAGATTAAAATGAAGTTGTGAATGAAATAGAGATGGAAAATTAATGAAATTTTGAGAATTGCATATGTAGAATGCAATTACCACATACCAATTATTAAATTAGTAATCAAGTTAGGAATGGTGATTCCATTCCTAATTGATTACCACATACCAATCATGTCATAAGTGTGCAAAGGTAATCAACACTATTTTTTAAAATAACGAAAAAAAATGTCATCACTTTTGATTAGTTCTACTATAAGTACATCATGCTTTGGCAATAATGGTACCAGCCTGAAAGATTAGGAAAGCAATGTGCCTACGGAAACGCAACATGTGATCGGGGGTGTTCCAGTTAAAGTTCCTCGCTAATAATCCCTATATGGTCCTGAGACACACTGGTCCGCAACTGGAGTCGTCCTCCTGTCTGTAACAAACCTCTCTGCGAGCTGGTGTCAGAGGAAAAGTGTGTGGAACCCCTCGGGAGTCAATCTCGCGCATCAGAGCTGGCATGACACGTGTGAATGGTAGAGTCTCCAACATCCGGTGGTCCCTCATGTCGGCCTCGTCATCCCATCTATGCAGGAACGAGTCAAAATAGTAGAATTTCATGTCCTTCGTAATCAGTGCACACGGGTAGTAGTGCGCTATCGTATGGACTATGAACAATATCTGCCAAAGTAAGTTAAAAGGAATGCATATATTAGATGTAAAACACTTGGTCAAAGTAGGAGATATTATTATTTAATTACATCAAGGGTTAAGATGAAATACCACATCACACTCTAACCATGGCCTCGACCCCTCCACACGGGCAATCGCCCTTGGGCGTACTCACGAAGATCTGTCAACAAGTCATCAGTTATGTTGGCAAATTTCGTTTTATCATCTTTGTACCGCCTCGTGTGCTCATTCCATACGGATTGAACTCGGACCTTACAGGAAAATCATTGTATAATATTAGTCTCAAAGTTAAATGGAAAATTTTATGGTCTATTGTAATGTGTTTGTTACGTACAGAGAATTGCATGTCCAGAATGCAGTAGGACCCAACATCCTCTTGGACGTGTATGCCTATGTCAGCTGGTCGCTCTGATAATAACCGGAGGTATGCATCCAGATGCTAAAACATATAAAAATATATTACAGAAAAATGTGAAATAATGAACATATTTACATATTAAGTATACACATGAACACTCTCTTAATTACCTGGTCGTCAAACCAAACACCGGGGTCCTCCATCCCAGTGAAAAAATCACTGCCTACTCCATACCCGAGTCCCACGTCGACCCTGAATTCAACAATGCATTAACAACAGGTGTCATGTGTTTAAAGTAATATATGAAAATGTCTAAAATAGTAGACTAGCACTTACAGATCTCTGCTTGTCTTAAATTGCTGGTACAGTTGCCAGCGGCGCTCCCGTTCAATGGTTGTGAATGGTGACTGTAACGCTGCAGTTGGATTTCTGGGCCGCTTAGCATGCATCAAACCATCTTCAGTGACGCCAGGTGTGGGGCCATCAGACTCACAGGATCCACCACTCTAGAAGGGGAATATCTAACCCCTGACCTCGAGCTCGATGGCTCAGTCTCAGACAACCGGGTCCGGAAAAGATCAGCTCGAAGGCGCTTGAACTCCAGCGTAAGCGCCTGTCGAAAGAAATGTGTTGTCTGACGCTCAGACACAATCAGACAAGCAATCTGGTGTAACAACTCATCCTGCTGATCCAACCTACGAAAGAACCTTTCTTTGAAACCCTGATCATATCCGTGGTCTTCCTGATCATCTACGTGGGCGTCACCCATCCCCTCCCATGAAACACTGGGGGCTCATCCACTCCAGCGTCATGGTGCTGCTGTCCGCCATGCTCATTTACAAAGCGAGCATGCTAGCTACGAGCAGAGGAAAGAGAAACATGATGCGTCGGATCATAAGAACTGGGCTCAGCATGCCTCGTCTCCCCTAAAGCATGTCCACTATGGTCAGGACTAGGAGTATAGGGAGGTCGATACGAATGCGGATCTCAATTTGACATCCACGCTGCAGGATCATCCATGCCCTGGCCCTGCCACCGATCCTCAACATCCACACCCGAATAGTACTGCTGATCCCATGGATTACTAGTAGAATCGTATGCTTTCCTTGCGGTATGCTGCTCCAGATGTGAGTAATCAGGCCCCCGGACGACCTTTCGTCTGGGGTTAGAAAATGTCTTGGTGTACATCCTCATGATCAACCCCTCCAAAGGATCATCCTCTATGCCAATCCAATACCCCCTTCTACGCTCATTAGCGAGGACACGCGGAAAATCCATAACATCAAGATCCTAATGCAAAAAAACCAATACATTTAGGTACAATATCACAGATTTGTCTTCACCGAAATGGATTAATGATTCATACCCGATTAAACAGATTCCTATCAACCCTCTTCACTTTACGAAAAATTCATCGCAAGCAAAGTGGCCTTAGATTCTTCCTATCGCGAGGGACATGGTCATACGATGCAGCAAGGGCAGGTAGACGCTCGTACCCCCAAACCTGTCACACGTAAACCACATATGTTAGATAATTACTGTTGTTGAAACTGATATACACTATAAGTTTAAGTAATCTACTAAAACACATACCAAGAGCGCAAATGTGCACCCGTAAAAGTGGTATCTGTACTGATCGGGGTTTGCTCCAGCTGGAAGTTTGATCAAAATGTGGTCCATAAAGTGCAGTAGCGTCATATAACTGACTTGCCCCCAAGGGAATAAATCTCATCTCTGTTCGTCCTTTATTAGCACCCAGACCCAGTTGTCTACACTCACCTTGGTGACATCAGACCCAAGGATAAAATAGTACAACTACAGCACCTTGGCAATTTTAATTGCGTCCTCGGGGCTAACATCTGTAAATCTTCTGCCTTCAAAGTCACGAGCAATCTCATTGACTAATGGTCTCTCGCCCTGACCATAATACGTATCGTACACCCCACCAGGCGGGATACGATATGACACATTCGGATCAAACCCGACTCTATCCCGAAAGCAGAGTCTCATTATCCTCATGAACTCTACCCTGCTAAATATAAGGCACTCGTTCTCAACCTGAAAATATCTAGCAGTTAAATCGTCCCCCCTACATATAATCTCCCGTGTCATGAGAGTGTGGATATGAGCATTCGCATTTCAATCATCGTTAAGATCCCAGTAATGACCAAAACATGATCTCCTGAACATCTCCTCCGCATTACCCCCAACCATTGTTAACTGCCTACAGATAATTTCCATAACAACCCCAAGTTTGCAGTAATTATGTATACTGCAGTTCTGGCCATGCATAGATGGACGCTTCCAGTCACCCTGCATAAATAAAATTTTTCCTAAATAATATGTAACACACATCATATATATGTACTCTGCATCAATTCAACCAGCTTACTTAATAACACAGAAACTCATAATTATATGCAAATAACAATAAGTTCATTGCAGCCACTGACCAAATATTGGCACACTCAAATATTTGTTCTATTCGGCCTACAATTTCTTCTATTCGGCCTATAAACTGTTCTATTCGGCCTACAGAAATTGCTCTATTCGGCCAAGGTCAGTGCTATCAGATTATTCCCACTTCACATTGATCTATTCGGCCTACACTAGATCTATTCGGCCTACAATATTGCTCTATTCGGCCTACCAAATATGTTCTATTCGGCCAACCAACATTTTCAAAAAAATTAAAAAAAAAAACTCCTAAACTTTGATCTATTCGGCCTACACTTGTTCTATTCGGTCTAAAGATTTGTTCTATTCGGACTACAAAAAACCTCTATTCGGCCAACCAAAATTTCAAAAAAAATCAAAATAATTACTCCTACACTTTGCTCTATTCGGCCTACACTTGTTCTATTCGGCCTAAAGATTTGTTCTATTCGGTCTACACAAAACCCATATTCGGCCAACCAAAATTTCAAAAAAATAAAAAAAAAAATGAACACCCCCACTGCGGCCCTACATTCAACACATGATATATACACAAGTAAGTCACATTCAACACATTACATTTCCAAACCACAACATATACGATTGCACATATGAACAAAACCACATAAAATGTAGGTCATATCCTCGAAAACGAGTACTAAAAATCAGTGTATGAAACATTATACACAAATAACTCACAATTTAGAGATGCCAATAACACTACTTTTATACATACCCGAAAATTTGTCATTTACAAAATTCACCGGAATGCACCTAGTCGGAAACGCCTACCGATGGATAATGTGGGAGACTGCAAATAGAAAACAGAAACTCAGAAAGAGGTGTCACTGTGTTTGACACTTTGGGACGAAAGGGAGAGAAGAAGAGAGAGAATGTTGGACGAAAGATGAGAGAGAAAGAAAGAAAGAAGGGAGAGAAAGAAGTGAAAATGACGTTAATGATATACCCCACCAACCCACATCCAAAATTTAAAAACTTTTAATGTGGTCCACCAACCCACTAATTACAAATTTATATGTGGTCCACCCACCCCATTTACTGCAGTCAAAACTGATGATGACCCCTTTATTTTCGTCTTTTATTTGACAGTTATGAAATAATTTGGGGAGTCCACTAAAAAGTGACTAGTAAAAATTAATTTTAAGATATATGACTATTTAAAATTGTACTTCGTCAACCATGGCTACTAAAATATCGGACACGTTAGGATTCCAATAAGCTGCAGACTGCCACACACTGACTGCGTTTGACCGATTCAGAGTGTGAGATTTTACTGAACGCGCCGCCGCAACATCCCATGTCGCCGCCGCCAATTTCCACGACGCCACCACTCTCTTCTCTCTCCCCGCCGCAGAAATTCCAACTCTATCACCATAATCACCACTCGTTTTTCTCCCGCACTCACACTTATCCTGCTAGTAATTCAAAACATCTTAACCTCCATTGTAGCCACATATTATTCATCGGAGAGCTTTCAACTTCACACTTCGTTTTGAATTCGAGGAAGGGTACTAATCATGGCCTCGCTTCAAGGGTGGCGCTACGGCCCCCTTTAGCGTCAATCTCCAGGCACTCCTATGGTAAGAATCTCAATGCCGCTTATGGTTCGTACGCTCCTTCATGAATACTGTCTTGGGCTTGATTTGATTTACACTTTTATTTTTCTTTCATAACCAGAGGACAATGAGAGCCGAGCTCATGATCCAGAACTCAGATCAGTGCTTGAACTTGCGACTGATTCTGAATTATATGAACTTGAACGAATTTTATTTGGCCCGAGGTACTATACTCTGTTTCTCATTGCAAGTAGAAAATGATTCTTCTTGATTTTGGACGACAATTTCCTCTAGAATCAGCTTTGGGTGTTGGAATAGCTAGCTTTGCAGTGATTATTTTTTGTTATTTTAATCCAGAACAGGTGAACAATGATTTTAACCATTTTGTTACCTCAGTATAGCTACGTTGTATTTTTGGATGACTGTAAGTACCTAGTTTGTCTCAGTTTCATCCTTAATTTCTATCAGAATAATTTCATGTTTGCTATATGCTATGATCAAGTGGGGCATTGGGTGTTTGAGAACTTCTATATGCTAACTTATGAATTTATTATCCTTGTTACCCATTTATGTTTCTTGTTTCAGTTACTTCAGTCCATTATTGAAATCAGTTACAAAAAGGGCAGATGTTGATTGGTTTATGATTGGAGAGGACCTGGACGAGAGGGAGAATTTTATTTCAATGCTTGAGTCTCGATTTTTGTTTCTCGCTGCTGATGCTCGGTCGACATTGAGGTTATTCTTTGAGTATACCGAGTGTCTTGGCTAATGTATTGTGCTTTTAATATGCAATCACTAGATAGATGTGTATACTTGAGGCCATTTTCAAGGTATTCTGCATGATCAGAATCACAATTAGGAATGGCTTTAAACGATATATGTGAGATGGTTAACAGATCAGTCAATTCAACAAGAATAAGGTGTCAGTAATTAAGCTCCCTAATATGTTATTTGAAGTTTTTTACTGTTATGAAAAGCGAGGTGACATCTTTAATTGAATCATTGAGTTAATGTAAGTTTATGCTCATATCACTTTTTTCTTGATGGTTTGAATACTGGGAGATTGTTTCTCACTTCTAAAAGCATCTCCAATACCAATTTAAGAGCATATTTGCCAAAATAGAAAGCATATTTTAATTTTAGAGAATTACTTTATATTTTTCCTAAATTTTTTATTTCATTTTTTTTCATCCTATCACATGTATCTCTCCTAGTTGCTGTACAATTTTATTAATTGGTGTTTAGTTCTTCATTTCGTACATCTCTTGAAATAAACTGTTAGAAATAAATTAATGTATTCAATTATAAAGATTTGTCTTGGCTCTATAAACTAGGAGAGTGAAACTTATAATCTAAATTTAAATGTTATCATAGGGGATTTGCTGGAATAATTTTTTAGTGGATGACTTTATAAATTATAGAATAATCTGTATTTGAAGGGACTTTTGGGGGTGCTCTAATTAGGTTAGGTTCTCATAGAACTTTTAATCAGCATCAACTGATTAATATGCTTGTGCCTGTGTTAGTGGCAATTATCTTTGAGTTGATCAAGAATACATTTGTCATGGCCATTCATCTTTGTCTCTTTTCTAGGAAAAGCTTATGCTCTTGCTATACACATCTTTCTAATCTAACAAATAATTTACTTGTTTGGGGGTTATCAATCTGAACCAAAAAAATCAAGGCCTGATGATGTAAAATAACAGGGGTTGGAGGCCATCTTATAGAAAAGTACTGCTTGAAGTAAGGAAAAAGTTAAGTATACCTTGTTCAGCCAAGTTGTCTGCTGAAGATCTAGAAGTCGAGATTTTCCTTCATCTCTTGGAGAAGTACTCAAGGTAAAGAAGTTTCCTTGGCTCAGAATTCTTCCTCTAGAATAAAATTTGACACAAATAAAGTTTGAAATCTCATCAACATTTTGTCTACAATGCTTCTCCTTTTGTAATGGCCTTTTAATCTCGGAAGATACTGTAGATACACTACACACACATTAACCATTAACACATATATGTGTGTGTGTGTGTGTGTGTGTGGGGGGGGGGGGATTTTGATTTGACAATCCAGTCTCGATCTCTCCATATAATATTCACAGGTGGATTTCTTTTTTTCTGTGTTAATTCTAGAGAATAGACAAATCAGTCAAGAATAATCTCTTAGTTCTCGACAGAACGTAGAGGGAGATAGAGAGAGAGACATTGACGTCAATGATGCATGCTACTTTATAGATATGGGGATTTTTGAGTCGGTGATGCATGATCTACACATATAATGCCATTTCTTCCTAAGCAAAACAAAATACCTCTCTACAATTTCACATGTTAGGCCTCTATTTAGATACTTAACCTAAACATTTCCCTTTGGGGTAATGATTGGTATCTTTCATTAATTTTGTTTCCTTATGTTCACAAATTTATAGATAGGACTGAATGAGGTGTGACGTTAATTTTATCCATATGGGCAGATAAACAAGACTACAGTACACTTCTCAATTAGTTATTCTACGCATTAGTATAATATATGTAATTTACTTGTAATTTCTTTCCACAGTGAAGAACCAAGGACTTCTTCAAGCTCTAAAGTTAGCTCAAAAGATTATGATGATTCTAATAACCTAGAACTTGGACTCAGCCAGTGGAAGGTACAAAAACTTACAGCTTTAGGGATTGGAGCACCAGAACTGAGGTCATTGATATTAAAGGGTGGTGGGATGATTACACTAGAGAAAGTGTTGGAATTGGTATGAGAGTATCCTTTTATTTATTCTGAAACTGCTTACATTTATAACCTTGATTCAGTCTCCATGTTGTGGCAGTTGGGAGGGAGATTTTCGGGAAAGATGGTTTCAGAAGCTGCCAAGTATCAACTGAAGAAAGAAGTAATCAGAAAGGTCTTGACTGAATGAGAGTTTTTGTATTTGGAACGTTGTTTGTAGTGGCTAGAACATCAAATGTAACTCACCATGGCTTTCATATTTGAACCTTCTGAAATCCTTCTTGAATTTGGGTTCCCAGGCTGGGCAGTTGGCGTCTATAAACCTTGAATCTGGAGCAGCCTTGCTTGCTGCTAGACAGGTGATAATGCGTTAGGTTCCATGCATTTTCCAGGAAATACTATATTTTCTTCAGTTTGATGGTTTCTAATATCAGTGATTTGTGTTATTAATGTTGTGAGGTATCTTCATGTAAATGCATCAAGTATCGTAAAAAAATAGGGTTTCATATGGTTCCTCTACCTTCCTTCTGTGACGCGGTTAACACCAAACATGATTGGCAGGGTCTAAAAGCAGCCGCCTCTCGGTATCTGGGGCTTACCTCTGTAGCTCAATTGCTTGGGCCAATGTAAGACTGATTTGCTCGATCTCTTGTTCATGATTTTCTAGCTTTTTTTTTTCGTGCATCAACCATTAAAATATACTAGTTTATATATACATTCCTTGCATTTATGTTTAGCTTCCTCATCTTTGTTTGGCCAAGACAGCAAGAAACCTTTTCAGTTGTATATTCTAATTTGACTGAAATAAAATCTTCTGTAAGTTACTATCCGCCAGCTGTAACCTAGTTTTACATCCAAGATCGGCTACATTCGGGTGGGATTTTTTATTTTAATTCAATATTATCTTAAACAAGGAGCATGGATTTGGACAATTTTTGTAATATACCATAATTTTTTAAGTAGTTGTATGCATCATTCAACTCTTATGAGTGTAGACTTTGTGGTTGCCATATACAATCAACAAATGTGAATTCTCGGTTCTGAACTCATCTTGTGCAGGATGTGGGGCACCTTCTTGGCAGACGTCGTCATTCAAATGCTTGGAACTGATTATGCCAGGATCTTGAGAGCCATATATGCATTAGCTCAGGTAATAAAGAAGATATACATCATATACTCATTTAATTCAGTACTCCGGGCATAGTAATCATCATTATGAATGTGGAAAGATGTTTCTGGCATTCTTTATCCTACTTCCCTCCAGATAAAATTTCTTGCTCAGAATTACATGGCTCATTTGCTTCAGATTCGAATATACCGATCACACATGACAGCATCTGATGTGTAAGCAAGCTGGCACACCGATGTCTGGTCACCTAATGCGACGGTAGTGTCTAGTTTCCTCCGAGTTTAATCTCGATGAAAATATCCGTACTTCTTCCCATGATCAACTATCTTCAGTCTAAAAATAAGTTTATCACGAAATAGGAGAATTATTTCAAGGATATCCCTTGATTGTACATAACGTTTTTGATCACAAGAGAAGTATTCAGTGTACAGTTGCTTGAGTTTTTGGTAAGGATTCATTAGATCACACAAATGATGTTTAATTAGGTCTGTTTTAGCAGTAGAAAGAATGGTTGCACAAAAAGTTGCCTTATTGACTTATCATTTCACATTTTTCATTAAATTATTTGATCATCGATTGTGATAGAATTATGTAGACATGCATGCCGGTTTGGAACCGCCAGCTCCGGTTCCCGGAAATGGGGAACTGGAACCGAAGTTGAGTAGGAAGGTTTCGGTTCGGTTCTAGAACTGTTGGATCCTTTTTTATTTTTATTATATATATATATCATTCAAATCATTAAAAATATATATATGAGGACTGGCGGTTTGAACTAAGAAACCGCCGGTTCCAATTCTACAAAATGAAAAACTGGAACTGAATCAGTTCTATTTGGCCAATTCCGATTGGAATTGTCAGTTTCACGATTCGAACTGCCGGTTCCGATTATTTTGTACATGTTTAGAAATATGCGACAAAATTAATGGTTTGCTACTAAAAATGAGAATGATTAATACTATTACTAGTACAGTGCCCACGTGCGACGCGGGTTATCGTATTTGTTATTTGTTTGTTATTTTTAAATTTATATTTTTAAATAGAAATTAATTATATAATTTTAAAATAATTAAAAATATAATTTATTGTTTGATCGAGAAAAAAAATGCCTTACGGTAAATATTAAATTGAGAGAAAAACATGCATTCTCAATTTATTTCATATTAATAGGAAAATATTATTATTATTGAGGTTGAAGTGATCCTCCTCCCTAACATCATCAATGTCAAAATAAGATTGTTGATTGTTGATTTATAGACTATTTGATCAACTATAAAAATTCCAAGTTCTTTAACCGCGTACTTTCATCTTCTAATAAAGCCCGTAGCAAGTGCAGTAAAAGTGAAAGAACATTTATATTTAACAAATTTTAACCCGATTGTGAAAAATCGTTTTCAAATTGATAAATGTATTTCTTAATCTTAATACATTTATTACGCAATGTGGCAATTCCTAAGTAACATAAAATATGTAAAAAAGAATTACATTGTCATATATTTTAAGGATATCATATTTATTCAAATTATGATATTAAAATGAAAACTTAATAGAGTGTGCTAACTTATTAATCAAGATAGATATCATCATATATCATTAAATTAAACTCACTTTCGTAGCAACCAAATAATAAAATAAACACATTTTCAAAATTATTAAAGTGAAAAATATGAACATAAAATTTTGTGTATCAATCTTTAAAAAAAAAATTGTACTAAACAAAAAATTAAGGAATGATACTCACTTTGTTAAAAAAATAATTTAATAATAATTTTTTAAATTTAGCCCAACATTTATTACTTAATAAATAATAATAATAACAAATAATAATAATAATAATAATAAAAATAATAGTAATAGGTAATTTATTATAACATAGTTTCAGATATTCTTATACCCGCCAAATTCAAATTCACCATGATAAATATAATAATAGGTAATTTAATTTTTTTAAGATGAAAAAAATGAATCACACTTTAATCTTAAAATTAAAAGTGAAATGAGTAATGAACTATTACTTAATTTTAAAAATTGGAAATATATTTTTGTAATTTAAAAATAAAATAAAAATTAATGGGATTTTTAAATTGTGACCCATTAAGACTTATTAATTAAAATTGAAAAAAAAAAGTAAATAAATAAATTTTTTAGCAACGCGTTATTGAGGTTTGAACATATGATCTACTCATAATAAATTTATCAGTAATATTTCGCCACCTCACAATATTAAAAAAAAATCATAAATGATCGTTTAATGTATGATTGACACCTCATATTTTTAAAATTTAAATTTAGAATGTTATTTTGTTTTAATATATAAGGAGATTTAATCGTTCAATTGTTTTGCATCATTTTACAGTTAGATAATTGCTTATGATGCAATTGTGTTGAATGCACTCTTGCCTTTTTCGTAATGGTATATATATGACTCCATATGAAATATATTACTACATACTCTAATAATTATATGAATTATATGTTTAAAATAGATTACAATCATTTACGATTTTTACCAAAAAAATAAAAATAAAAAAGGTTATAACATTAAATTTCACGTAAGTTGTAATATTAACAAAATAAAAATTCATAAAAACTGTGAGCCCAATGTAGTATATTTTCTCTGAAAGTTCACAATTATGGGAGATACATTGTTTAAAATTTTTATTTTTCAAACTTATTTTTATAGCTTATGTTTATTTTGGGTTTGAGTAGAAATAACAAATCTAGATTTATGATTTGTTAGATTTAATCTAGATTTATGTTTGTTTTGGTGATTTAAGTATGATAAACTTCAACTTTATATTAAATTAATATTAAGAATAAGGGGTGATGGTGTGAGAGAGTAGGATGTGATGTGTGTAAGAAGTAGTTAAGAGTAGAGTAGGATGTGATATGTGATTATTGAATTGTGAATTTAAATAAAAATGTAAATATATTTATGGGATAAAAAGTGTAATTTTCAGATAGTACGATACTCACTCCGTCCCACGTATTTTTATCACTTTTCATTTTGAGATGTCCAACGTATTTTTACTCATTTCATTTTTGGCAAAAATACATAATATTTTATTACCTACTTTTTACAATCTCAACAACTTTAATTATTTTTTTACACTTTATTCATCATTCTCAATAACTTTATTCACTTTTTCTTTTTAAATTACTAATTTATCTCTATTTTCTCTTACATTATATATTAAAAAAATAAAATGTCTTAATCTTCGTGCCTGTACAAATGGATAAAAATATCCGGAACGGAGAGAGTATTTTAATTTTATGATACATTGTTAATACAGTAATACTTCGTTAATTCCAGTCTATATTTTTATTTTTTTATCCGTCGATTTTATCTTGTCAATATTAGTAGTTTATTTTAAAACTTTTAAAAAATAAAAATAAAATAGAAAGGGGCCAGCACTCATCATTAATATAATTATTTATTTTATATATATAATATTCCGATAAGTTTTACACTCAAAAAAAGAAATAAAAATTTATTTAATAAATTTAAAAACTAATTTAATTTTAAATTTGTCACTCATAATATTATTTTACACTTTATAAATCACCTTAAAATACTAAAATATCCTCGAAAGTTAATAAAATTGATAAAAAAATATAATAATAATAAAAAAAATTCTTAAACAACTCGAAAAAGTAAGTGTGAAACCTTTAATGAAGCGAATATAGTACTTTTTAATTTATACTCCCTCCATCTCTTTCAAAGAGGTTTATTTTTTTTATTTTTGGTGTCTCACCCAAATAGTCTCATTTCATTTTTTACACAAATGGAACTCATACCCATCCACTAATACAATTAAAATATGGGATTCACACTCACATTAATACAACTACCCACTACATATTAAATAATAATATTCCTTAATTCACGTGGCAAAAAGCAAAAGAACCTCTTAATGAGGGACGGGGGGAGTATGTCAAAAGCAAATTTCCTGATTAAATTTACCAATATGCATTTGTAGATTAAAAAAAAAGAAAAATTCTCTCGTAAAATGGTATTTATGTGAAATGATTAGTGATATATGACTATTATTGCTTTTTCTATCACGTTTCAATCTTTAGGTTTGTTTTTTGCTTGGAGATTAGGGAATATAATTTTTTGATGTGTAGTGGGTTAAAATATATACTATTTAATGTAAAATAAATAATTATATTAGTGTTGTATGTGGATGGCATGGAGATATACTATAATTATTTAATATAAGTTTTATCTACCAAAAAAAGAAATGTAAAAAGTAAAATGAGACATTCATAATAGAAATATGTACAAATTAAAATAAGATAAAAATATGTAAAAATTGAAATGAAATAGAGGGAATTAAGCATAATATGCTTATTGGTAATTAAAATATTTATTCTAAAATATGATGAAGAATGCATTGAGTTATAATTCTAAACTGCTATAATATATAGGAGTACTAAATTATTAACATACTTTAACTATCAATAAATATACTTTATATATATTTAAGATTTTTAATAATAAACAAGACACATCTCACAATCCCACTAAAATCTTTTTCAAAAATAAAAATCTCACAATCCCACTAAAATCTTTTTCAAAAATAAAAATCTCACAATCCCACTAAAAACGTTTTCAAAAATAAAAACACCAGCTGTCGGTAGAAAGATCCAGGACCACATATTATTATACGTATATATAAAAACCATCAACAATGAAAACTCAATTCAAAGAAAGCATTGAGGGTAGAATATGAAATTTTAAAATTTGGTGGAGTTAAAAGGCAATAAATATATATATATATATATATATATATATATATATATATATATATATATATATATATATATATATATATATTTAAATGATATAATTTGGCAGGCACATGTCATGTGTATTAATCTAATATGAGAAAAGGACAGAATGCTCGCTTGAGGACCACGTGAGAATGACCGCATCCAAAAGATAAACATCAAAATAAAATTCAAAACAATATCGTCTCCTATAATGTGATATAGTAATTTTTATATTTTCTTAAATTATTCGCTTAACATGTCAATTTGTACCGGCATTCACTGTTATTTTTTAAATATATAATGTTATAAAAAGTATGCATAATTTGATAATTTAAAGAACAAAAAAAAGTAAACAAAGTTATTGACAATGAAGAATTAAAATGCAAAGAAAGTAAATAAAATTGTTATGATTGATGAATAAAATATAAAAAATAAGCAAAATGTATAGTATTTCCTCCATTCCGATCACTCTTCCCATTTATTGTACCATGTTATTTAAGAAAAGTTATTTTTTTGACTAATTTTGTTTAATTTAAAGAATATTATAGTATTTTTAGATAATAAGAAAATATAAAGTGATGGTATGTGTTATGGTATGTGTATAAAAAATGAGTAATAAATTTAAAATTAAAGTAATTTTTGAGATTGTTGGATAAAGTGATATTTTTTTTTTGGAATGTGAAGGATACTGTAGGATGAACGAATAGAAAAAGTGTAAAGAATGACGTTGGAATAACTCAAAATAAAAGAGTTCATAAATATGTGAGACATAAGGAACCAATATAAATATTTATTAAAATAAATATTACAGTACTTTTTATTTATACAACAAATTATTCATAAATTCATTTATTTCTTAAAATATTATCATTTCTCATATGTTTTATTTTAAGTTTTCTTATTACAAAGTGTTTACCAATAAACTAATATTGCTCCTACGGTCCCGTTACAATGTACGTGTTTGTTTTTTGCACGTAGATTAAGTGATATAATATTTTAATGTGTAATGAGGTGAGAGAAATAATATTTTAATGTAAAGTGGGTAAGTGTATTAGTATGACATGTGAGTTCATGACCATGGAGAGAGACGTAATTAATATGTGTGGATCCCCGCTGTCTCGTCCGTCTAGGACAAAGTAATCTTGTTACAACTCCAACTTCATATCTCTTTGTTTTTATCTCTCTCACCTTCAAAAAGGAAATGACGCTAAACTTATATTCATATAAAATATTTTAATTTTAAAATTATCATCAATTTTTAACATACATAACATATGTTACAATTTATTTATAATTAAAAAATTATGCTAAACTACTCCCATTGTCTAGAACTCAAACTAACACTTTCCATTTTACATGTCCCAAATTTAATTCACACCTACATACATTGTATGAAATGATAGTAAATAATCTCATAATACAATTTAATTTTAAAATTGTTAACCTTTTTAATGCATATTCTCTCAATCTCTTTAAAAGAGTTATATTTACTGTTTGCATAGAGATTAAGTAATATTATGTATTTTAATGGGTAATGGATTAATAATATTTTAATATAGTGGTTATGTGTATTAGTGTTATGTGTGAGTTCATATAAATATATTAATTATTTTGTGAGGTCTCATTTACAAAACGGAAAATGTAACTTTTTTTTATGAATACCGAAAATGCAACTCTTTTTGTAGGATTAAGGATGTATAAAATACTTCACGATTACTTATTACCTAAACATATATATACTATAAAAAAAACCAAAACAAGTCAAATATAACTTTAATTAATATTCGTATAAATATTTAATGTAAAAATAATTTCTAGATTGAAGAATTAAAATAAAATAGAGTAACTACATGTAAAATAATGTTATAAAACACGTTAATTCTTAATGGAGAGAGTATTATCCTACATATAGAGAATAATTTATATTTAAAATTAGAGTTAAATTTTAAAATATTTACTCTAGGCAAAGACTTGTGTGAGACCGTCTCACATAAGTTCTTGCGTGAGACGGTCAGAAAGTGATAATTTTTATAAAGTATGGTGATAATAAATTAATAAAAGGTGACAGTGCTATTTTATGAACAATTTATACTATAAATAAAAAGTGATAACATTTTATAGCGAAAGTGATAACTATTTTAAAAAGTGAAAAAAATTATCTCTATGGAAGGAAATCACACTCAATTAGTACTATACCCACAACATGAGTATACTTTAATCTTAATAATTTCATCCATTTTTAAAACACATAAATACTTCACAATTTATTTATACTAAAAATTAAATTATCTTTGAAGTGATTTTTATTAATTGTGAAATGAATTTGAAACTATGAAAGGATTATATTTCATTGAAATTAATTTTATTTAATAATTAATTTTAAGAAATGAACTAAATGATCATTTTTTTAATTATGTACTTGTATTTTTTACTTAAAAAAATTGGGTAGTTTTAATTAAATTTAATTGGGTAGTTTTAATTAAATTTAATTTTTGACATCTTCCAAGTTGCAACGTGTGTGAATTAGGTGGAATTAAATTAAATTATGTAATCAATCATATAGGAGTATAATATATTTGGATAATATATATAATGTTATAGAGGGCTCGCATAAATATACAATTAAAATATTTTAATTGACAACTTAAATTAAAACATTGTTTAATTTAATCGTGCAAAAATGACAGAGGAAATGACGTCAGAATAATGGTTATAATAATAATTTAATAACTAATAAAGAGTATCGAGTCCCCCTCTCTTCGCTGGCTGTGGTGGGAGTGGGTGATCTCCACCCTTTCAAGTTTCAATCACAAACCTTTTAGTTTTTATCCCTTTTTTTTTTTTCATATAATAATATTGGGTAGGTCTCAATATTTTATACTTTATAAAATAGTTATCACTTTCGCTATAAAATGTTATTACTTTTCATTTATATTATAAATTATTCATGAATTAACATTATCACTTTTCATTAATTTAAGTATCATCTTTTATCCATTTCTGAATATCACATTTTATTATATAAATTATCACTTTTTATCCGTCTCAGGTAAACGAAGACCATCTTTACTAATAATATTAGATCTAGTGATCTACTCTTTTCATTTCATCAATCTCAAAAAACTTTCACATTCTTAAATGAAAAAAATAAAAACAATTAACATTCCCTTACACTTTATTTATGAAAATATTATTCTTATCTAACACATTTTATTATTTACATTTATTAAAAAAAATCAAAATACCCTGGAAAATAACATTTTTCTTAATCTACATAAGAAGGTTTTTTTTTTGAATGAAATGAGGAATTGTGTTTTTGTGAGTCCTGCATGTTAAAAAGAGAAATGTATACAATCACAGTAGCAAAATGTACACTTTAACTTATGACGAATTTAATATTAAAAAAAAACCAATCATCTCTAAAAATTAATACTACCTCCATCCTCTTTATATGTACTTGTCTTGATCCTCTTGATATGTAATTATTTGCCTTGTAGACATAAATTAAAGAGTATAATAATAATAATTTTATATATAGTTAATTGAAGAATGTATTCCCTCCATCCAGAAGAAATTGACGCTTTTTTTGCTCAGAGATTAAGGAGTATAATAATTTAATGTAAAATAAAGTGAGAAAAATAATATTTAATGTGTATGGGTAATTATATTAGAAGTGGTATGTGGGCTCCATGAGAATAAATTATTGTTTTTGTGTGGGTCCCATGTATTAAAAGAAAATATGTCAACTTTAATGAGACAAACCAAAAATAAAAGTATACGAATATCAAATTTTATGGGATGGAGGGAGTAATATTTTAATATATAGTGATAATTCTTCTTAATTTTCGTGTTTAAGCACCGTGACAATTTTGTTTTTAAATTCGGACTTTATAGTAACTATTAACCTTTTTATAAAACGAGGGAATATTAAAATTTTAAAATTCTTAAATCAATTAATAGAAAAACATGTTTAACTTAGCTACAAGTCTACAAGTGGAATGCCTGATATTTTTATTTGTTGCTTACTTAACACAAGTATGTTTAATTGTTATTTATTTCCTCATTAATTAGATCACACGATTTAATTAATTCTACTGCAGGTGTATTAATTATTATCATGACGCCCACCTTAATTAATTAATCTTGATAAGGTTGAGTCCTATTTAAAGTTTCTTGTTAATTACTATAGGTTGATATTTTTTTAACACAAATGGGTAAAATATAATTAACTTTAATAAAAGTGTTACACCATTGAAATGTAATGCTTGCTAATAGTAACAGATGATAAATTAATTATTGCATAAGTAAGTCGCAAGATTAATAAATATGAGAGTAACATTTTAATTTAAAAAAATTAATTGGATACCTGTGTGAATTGAGTTCACACATGTGCCCTAATTTATTAATTACGTTTTAATATATGAAAATTTAATAATTTCTTTTTACTTTTTATCAAAGATCTTTTAATTAAAAATATTATTATTTCCCTGTACTACTATCAGTTTTCATTAATTCAATTTTTTTTTGTTAAAACGTTATCACTTGTAATTTGTCTTATAAAAGTCTTTAAATGAAATGAATTGTTTTTCATGTGGATTAAAAAATATTATTTTTTTACTAATTTTATTTAGGGTAATATAATTTTTATAATAAAAAGTATATAATATATTATATTATGTGTTAGCTATTGATAATAATTTTAAATTAAAGTGTACAGTGAAGTTATTAAATTGAGTATTATATTTTCAAATAGTCCACAATGTGTAACAGAGAAATAAAAATTATTTATATTGCTATGAGACAAAGGGGAAAAAATTATTAAGAGAAACATTTAAGTGAGACCGTTAGGTGAAAAAAATTATTTTTAAATAATTATCAAAATTTTAAATATATTATTACTTTTCATTTAAATATAATTAATTTTAATTTATACAGCAAATTATTTACGAAATAAATTTTGTTCTTTAAACCACTGCTCTGTTAAATCGATATCTCTATTAAATCGATATCAAAGGAACTGGATGAAGGCCTAATAATATATAGACACGTGGGAGAAAGATAGTTGAGAGAGCGGGTGAGGCTATCAAGAAGGGGTGGGTCCCGCAATAAAAGCGCAATCAGATGAAACGCGTGAGCACGTGTCATGTAGTGGATACGTGGCAGTGATTGTGTGGATCGAGGAATGTGTTGCCTCACGTGCTCTTTACTACACACTAGTGGACTAATTCTCATATGATTTTGTAAGGCTAATACTACCTCTATCCCAAGTAAAGCTTCCATTTTATTTTAGTACATTGAGTTTCTCATTTAAAGTTTTCATTATTCCCTTTAATAAAAAACTTATATATATAGCCCATCATTCAAAGTTAAAGAATAATTCAATATGATTTTTTAAAAAGAAAGTTATTTGTATAAGAAATTATAAAATTATCTTTGATTATCACGGTCTTTTTGATATAAAAAAAATTAAATGTGTAATACTTTTAAAAGATTAAATTAAAATAATACAAAAACAATCATTTTCGAGTGACAAAATTGTATGGCACGAGATATTCTGTGAAACATTGGTGTGACATCTCCTATAACATCTGCTTATGGAATGAGTGTCGGGGTGAAGAAATCAAATCCCTTGCCCCAAGGGTTGACTGATTGACTTAGGGTATAGTTTCCCTTCTCACTCTTACGTGTCACTTATCCAACGGAGTGTCACAAGAGATGTCACACCAAAATGACACAGAAGATCCAGACCCCAATTAGAGTATAAATTTTGGCTTTAAATGTGGCTCGACCCATCTCTCAACCCGCACATACTCATCTCACAAGAGAATAACTCTATTTTTCTAATATTCAATTGTACTATTAATTTTGCATTAAAAACGTAGTATTTTTTAAAAATTACCATTTAAACTTTCTAACAAACTATATGCTCCTCTCATCCCATTTCAATATTTAAATATTTATATTTTAACGTTTTATTTCAATCTTTACATTTCCCTATTTGATACATGGGAGTTGGGACCCACCTAAAACAATTAATGTATCATCATGGATCCACATCCAACACTAATACACCTACCCACTTTAATTAAATATTATATCTTTCAACCAACTATCTATTAAAATACTATATTTCTTAATTAACGTGCAAAAAGCAAACATAAGCATTGAAACGAGATGGAGGGGGTATATTTTAATTCAATAATGTATACTTCCTCCGTCTAGTGTTAAGATTTACATTTTCTATTTAAGTTTATTCCAAGTTAACGTTTACATTTATTTTTTCGTCAAGTGGGACACACAAAATAATTAAGGGTTAATTGAAAAAAAATCCATGAACTTTACACATATTTCAAATTAATCTTCACTTTTGAGAAATTGCAAAAAAAACTACCACCTTTAAGTATTGTTGCAAAATAAACCCAAAAAAATTTCTTGGGTTTATTTTGCAACAATACTTAAAGGTGGTGGTTTTTTTGCAATTTCTCAAAAGTGAAAATTAATTTGCAATAGGAGTAAAGTTCGTAATTTTTTTACAATTAACCCAATAATTAATAGGGCGATACACAACACTAAAACAATTTTTCATTACACATTAATATCTATTAAAATATTATATCTTGTAATTTAATAAATATACACCTTAATATTATGAGACTAGAAGAGTATATTTTTATTAGCAAGGACTATATAAAAATTGAATGTGGATACACAACAAAAATCCTGACATTATTGCCATAAAATTTATTGCAGCAGGCGCTCCAAGCCTCCCACTATTCAATCGAATTTAATTTAATATTTGTATTCGAAAAATCCAAAATCATCCATTAATACTGTATATTATAAAATGGAGGGAAATCACTTTCACATGTTTTACTTTTCTAGGCTCCCACATC
Source organism: Pogostemon cablin (assembly GCA_023678885.1). Taxonomy (NCBI): domain Eukaryota; kingdom Viridiplantae; phylum Streptophyta; class Magnoliopsida; order Lamiales; family Lamiaceae; genus Pogostemon; species Pogostemon cablin. The sequence goes on from CM042960.1 coordinate 7,998,224, forward strand.
CAACTAGGCATGTAAATCGGTTTGAAATTGTTGGATTCGGTTCTCGAAAATAATAGAAATATATTGGTTTTAGATTTCGATTTGGAATCATCGATTCTCAATTATTTCTAAGTTTTAAAGTTTCAAATCTTAAAACACAAAATAGACTAACCACCCGTTTTAACAAAGAAACCATCAGTCTAAACTGAAATGATTGGTTCTGATTCCTCATTTTATGGAATCAGAATCAAACCAAACTAATATTGATTTCGATTACATTTTGATCGATTATGAAATTGCTAATTCAATAATTCGAATAGTTAGTTTCAATTAAAACGCTTTATGTCTATATGTTCAACTTTAATAAGTCCTCTTAGGCCTTAATGTATAAACTACATATACCTAAATTATGGTGAAAAGGATAATTTCTGAATGGAGGTGCTAATGCTATAAAAAACATTAGAGTGTAAGACAATTTGTAATTAGACGTATTAAAGTATCATTGTTATATATATAAAGTATATTTATTGGTTTTAAAATATATTTTTCTAAAATATGATCAATAATTTATTAAAGTATGATTTTAAGGCGTTTTAATATATTTTACTACGGACATACTTTAATTACAAATAAGTATACTCTACTTATATATTAAGCATACTTTAAAAATAGGTCGATCTATCTCACATATATTCAACTCACAAGAGAGTACCCAAAACATTATTAAGGCATTCGAATTTTAATAAAAATGATAGTCAAATTCTTATTATATTTTAGTCTCTTATGAACTTAAGCAAGAACTTGTTGAACCTCTCAAGAACTCACACACTTGATTGTTTGATCACTCACGTTTCATTCACAAATTGATTGATAATCGAAAACGAAATGAAAGAGATCAACACAGAGATGTATATTGGTTCGGCGTAAACCTACATCCACTTTCTTAAGGAGAAAATTTGACTATGATGATGATGAAGATTACAAAACTTACAAGCACACTTATCAAACCCTAATTCTTAATGCTTGAAGAACTGATGATATGAGGAAAATGATACTACTGACTGATCTTCCTTCCAACTTATATGAATATGTATCCAACGCCTAGATACTCTTTCACCTAATCAGAAACGAGCATGCTAAATCAGTTGTAACCAGCTGAAACTTACAACAGATTGATGCTTCCAGCTGATGCTTCCAGCTGCTTCTAGTTGCCATGTCACCAATCTGAACATCTTGGCTTACCAGCTAATCCAACGGCTCGATTCAACTTCTGCATGCAGTCCTTTGCATGCTTAATTGACCAATGTATGAATTCCACGTGGCATGCTGTTAATTCTCATGCAACACACACACATATGCAAGTCTACTTCTTCACAAATCTCCACCTTAGACCTTGCATCACCATACTAGTTTTATCTTCTCCACCTTGCTGCTATTTTAAGGTTGCAGCCACCTTTCCTTTCTTGCTTAGTTCAATTGAATTAATTGCTTACACAGCTCATACTTCTGAACTGGTAAGACTTTAGTAAATATATCAGCTGGATTCTCAGTAGTTTTGATCTTCTTGACACTAACTACTTCCTTGTCTATCATGTCCCTTATGAAATATAGCCTCACATCAATGTGTTTGGTCCTCTCATGATACCCCTGATACTTGGAGAGATGCACTGCACTCTGATTGTCACAATACACCTCAACTACATCTTGATGAATACCAAACTCATTCAGTATTCCAGTCAGCCAAACTCCCTCTTTGATTGCTTCTGTGAGAGCAACAAACTCTACTTCTGTAGTTGATAGGGCTACTATATGTTGATGTGTTGTCTTCCAACTCACTGCAGTACCAAACAAGTTGAATACATATCCAGTGAGTGACTTCCTAGTATCAAGATTTGCTGCATAATCGGCGTCAACATATCCAACTATTGCCTTATCCCATGTTGCCATTTTCTAAAATTTTAAACCTGTTGTGATTGTTCCTTTCACATATCTGAGTGCCCACTTCACTGAATCCCAATATAATAGACCTGGATTACTCATAAACCTACTAATCATGCTCATCACATAAGCTAAGTCTGGCCTGCAACATACCATTGCATACATGAAACTGCCAACAACATTAACATAAGGTATGTTGTTCATCTCAATCTTCTCTTGATCTGTCTGAGGAGCTTGAAGTAGTGGCAGACTCACTCCTTGCTTTGCTGGTGTTGTTACTGATTTACTGAGATTCATATTGTATCTCTTCAACACTTTGTCCAAGTATGATTCTTGAAATAACTTTAACTCTCCAGCTGATCTGTTTCTCTCAATCTGCATACCAAGGATCATTTTTGCTTCCCCTAGATCCTTCATATCAAACTTCTGCTTAAGTATTTCTTTCACTTCATCTATACCAGCTTGATCCTTACAAGTTATAAGGATATCATCTACATACAACAATAAGTATGTATAACATCCTTTCTTGAATCTAACATAAACACAGCTGTCATGTAAGCTCCTGCTGAATCCATTTGATGTAATATAATCATCAAACTTCAAATACCACTGCCTTGGACTTTGCTTCAGACCATATAATGATTTCATCAGTAAGCAAGCCTTACTATCAGTATCTTCTACACTTACACCATCTGGAACTTTCATGTAAATGTCTTCTTCTAAGTCTCCATGCCAAAAAACTGTAGTAACATCCATCTGATATAACTCAAGATCAAACTGAGTTACTAATGCCAATAAAATTCTGATAGAACAGTGCTTAACAACAGGTGAGAATATCTCATTATAATCAACACCTTCTTTCTGTGAGAAACCCCTTGCCACAAGTCTTGCTTTGTACCTTATACCTCCTTCTTTGCTTGTAACAGGTTTCTTCTTGTAAATCCATTTACAACTTACTAACTTCTTATTCTTTGGTCTTTCAACAATCTGCCAAGTCTTATTCTTATGCAATGATAGTAGCTCTTCTTCCATAGCAACTATCCACTTGCTATTCTCACTTCCTGATATAGCTTCTTCATATGTTCTTGGCTCATAATTCTCTATGTTAGATGCAACATACAGTGCATATGATATTATATCATCTTTATCTTACTGGAGCCTTGATCTATCTTCTTAATCTATTTATGACATGCTGATAGGTGCTCAAGTCATATCTGGATCTAGATGAACCAGGTGAGCTCTCTTCATTACTCTGATCAACAACTTGTTGTCCTGTTGTGTATCTTTTCTTGTTTGTTCCACCTAAGGCTCATCAGTATCTGTAGTGATAGATACTACAGAGTTCCTTTCAACTAATGGCATCTTCTTCTCATTGAATGTGACATTTCTGCTAACAATGAATTTGTTTGTTTCATAACACCACAATTTGTATCATTTTACTTCTTTGGGGTATCCAACCATTACATATTTCAATGCTCTTGGTTCCAACTTATCTTGCTTCACATGAGAGTATACTTGACATCCTATTACTCTCAAATGACTGTAACTATGAGCCTTTCCAAACCACATTTCTTCAGGTGGTTTGAATTTTAAAGCTGCTGATGGACATAAGTTGATCAGATAGGCTGTTGTAGTCACAAGTTCACCCCAAAACCCTTTTATAAATCCTCCACTACTCAGCATACATCTTACTCTCTCTAATAATGTTTGATTCATCATTTCTGCAACACCATTTTGTTGTGGAGTTCCAGGTGTAGTCTTGTGCCTCTTAATTCATTTCTCTCTGCAAAAATTACTGAAGTCCTCTGAAACAAACTCTAGTCCATTGTCTGATCTTAAGCATTTCAGCTTCTTCCCTATTTGATTCTCCACCTCAGCAAGCCAATCCTTGAATGCAGCAAATGCCTGATCCTTTGATTTTAGGATTTTCACCCATACCTTTCTAGAGTAATCATCTATAAAGGATATGAAATATCTTCCTCCTCCCATGGTTGGATTTCTTGATAGTCCCCATAGGTCTGTATGAACATACTGAAGCTTCTCTGATGAAGTATGTTCCCCTGAACCAAACTTCAACCTCTTTGCTTTACTTAGGATACAATCTTCACATTGATCAATCGTGCAGGTTGAACTTATGTCTAATAGCTTCTGTCTTGCTAGCTCTTGTAACCCTCTCTTACTTACATGAGCTAGTCTACCATGTCACAGATGAACATTTTCTTGATCTTATGAAGTATTCAATTGTCCAGAGACAACTGATCCTTCAAGAAAGTAAAGATCAGAGCTCTTGATACCTCTCATCACCACTGAATTCCATTTCATAATGGTGAATATTCCTCCTTTCAGGTTGCATTCACACCTCTGAGTATCTAACATTTCCAAGGATATCAAATTCCTTCTCAATCCTGGTACATACCTCCTGAGCAGCTTAATGGTTCCATCAATCATTCTGAATTTGACAGAGCCAATCCCTTCAATCTTGATGGCCTGATCATTGTCTAACAAGACTGATCCTTCATTATATGGCTTCAATTCTGTAAACCAATCCTTAATTGATGTCATGTGAAATGTGCAACCTGAATCTAACACCCACTGATCTGATACATGACCAGAAACAACAACCAAAGCTTCAATATAATCTTGATCCTTATTAACTTTATTTTCAGTTACCTGATTGGCATGAATTATTTGATTTCCACTATTTTCTGCAATCTTTCTTGCTACCATAGCTTTCCACTTATGACATTGCTTCTTGAAATGACCAGGTTTGTTGTAGTGGAAGCAATTATTATTCTGCTCATCTGCTGGTGTACTCTAATTCCCCTTTTCTTGTTTCTTCTTATCAGAACCAGCCTTCTTATCATTCTTGTTCCACTTATTCTGTGTATTGGCCTCAAGTCCTTCCCCTGCAACTATATTGTTTGATGTCTTGTGAAGCACCTTTGCTTTTATTGCCAACAACACTTGTTCTAGAGTGATTGATTCAACATTACCATACAGGAGTGTATCTCTCAATCCTTCAAAAGATTTAGGAAGAGCTGACATTAGTATGACAACCTTATCTTTACTTGATAGTGCTACATCAATATTTTCTAAATCATTTATGATCTTATTGAAATCATCTAATTGATTTAAAATAGACTTATCTTCTGATACTCTGAATGAATAGAGCTTCTGCTTTCTATACAACCGATTTTCCAAGGTCTTCACCATGTAAAGATCAACAAGTTTCTTCCACATATCTCTTGCAGTTAATTCGTTTGAAACTTTTCTTAAGGCTTTGTCACCTAAGCATAGTATGATTGCACTTCTAGCCTTTGATTGTTGATCTTGATCTGCAGCTTGTGCAATTGTATCAACAGTTGTTGCTTGATTTTCTGAAAGTGGTTTGATAGCATCTGCCAATCCTTGTTGGATCAATATGGCCTCCATCTTCATCCTCCACAAACTGAAATCAACTTTCTCTGTAAACTTCTCCACATCAAACTTGGTTGTAACCATGATTCTTCCCTCTGATCTGATTACTTATGATTGCTTCTTCTTCACACAGACGGTGCCACTTCTTATGAAACTTAAGCAAGAACTTGTTGAACCTCTCAAGAACTCACACACTTGATTGTTTGATCACTCACGTTTCACTCACGAATTGATTGATAATCGAAAACGAAATGAAAGAGATCAACACAGAGATGTATAGTGGTTCAGTGTAAGCCTACATCCACTTTCTTAAGGAGAAAATTTCACTATAATGATGATGAAGATTACAAAATTTACAAGCACACTTATCAAACCCTAATTCTTAATGCTTGAAGAACTGATGATATGAGGAAGATGATGATACTGACTGATCTTCCTTCCAACTTATATGAATATGTATCCAATGCCTCGATACCCTTTTATCCAATCAGAAATGAGCATGCTAAATCAATTGTAACCAACTAAAACTTACAACAGATTGATGCTTCCAGCTAATGCTTCCAACTGCTTCTAGTTGTCATGTCACCAATCTGAACATCTTGGCTTACCAGCTAATCCAACGGCTCGATTCAACTTCTGTATGTAATCCTTTGCATGCTTAATTGACAAATGTATGAACTCCTCGTGGCATACTGTTAATTCTCATGCAACACACACATATGCAAGTCTACTTCTTCACAAGGTCTAAGCAAATACTTGTGTAAGATCGTTTCATGAAAATCATTATGTGAAATGCATATAAAATACTAATTCAATGAAAAGTGATAACAATATAGTAAACTATTTAATGAATAATATATACTATAAATGAAAAGTGATAGTAATATTTTTAACAAAAAGTAATAAGTAATGACGAAAGTGTAAAATGGTCTCACTCAAGACTCATCCCAACTCTAAGCTTACACTCACACTAATTTCTACCTATCCATTTTGCTAAGTTCATCCAAATTATTACTCCATATACCAAATCTTAAATACAAAAACATAAAAGGAGAAAATTTAGAAGAAGAGAGAAGAAAAAAAAAAAAACATGATCAAACACAAGAAAGAAATTTGGTTTATTTATTTATTTATTAAATAGCAATGAATAGTATTGTATGTTTGTTTTGAGTTTTTTATAGGGAAGAGTTTAATTTTATGTCAAATTAATGTGTAAAATATATGTAATGATATTTATAAAAATATTTCGAATGAGGTGAGAGAATGCATTAAAAGAGAGTGAGTTAGGGGTAAATAAGATTTGTAGATGTATATAAGAATAATTTTGAAAACATGTGTGTAGATTTTTAAAAACAAAATATTGGATTTCAAAATAAAAACAAAAACAGGGTGAGTTTAACGTTTATATTTAAAATTTAAAATATTAATTTGAAGTTATAATTATCTTTTAAACCCATAAATAAAAAATGATACACTAACAAATAAGAATAGTTCATCATACACCCTAATTTACAGAAGATTAAATCAAAATTAAGACAGTCTCATGGGACACAAATTAAGTTTTCTTAAATAGTTAATAATTTTCATTAAAAATGTATACTCTATCGTCCCGCCACAATAGTTACATTTTACTAATTTGGGTTTCTCGCTACAAGAGTTAAATATTTTTTTAAATAGATGTGACCCACATAAATTAATCACTTTATCTTCACGGGGCCCACACACAACACTAATACAACTACCTACTATACATTAAATTATTATACTATCTTTCAACCCAATACACAATATTTATTAATATCCGTACAAACAGTAAATGTAACTCTTTTCATGGAGTGGAGGAAGTATCACGTTTTATTTATACGAATAATTATTTATAAAATATTTCGCTGCACCATTATCATTTTTCATTGTATGTAATATCAACTTTTAATAAAATACTCCCTCCGTCCGCTCGAAAGAGATTCTTTTATCCATTTTGGTCGTCCGTTCCAAAGAGGGTCATTTTCTTTTTTACACATATGGAATCCAAACATCCTACTAATATAACTAAAATATGGGGTCCACACTCCCACTAATAAAACTACCCAATACTCACTTCTTATTACTTCTATCAAACTTTTCTGGACGAAATCACTAGTGTTAGCATAAAATAAAAAAAGCAATTGGGACAGAGTCGTACGTGCCCATTTGCAAAGAAATAAGTGATAATGACAAAAAGTAGCCACTTTGACTTAAAACAAAATTTTTCTAGCCACACATGTTAAAGATAAATTTTTCTAGCCACTTTTTATATTTAAGACCCTTTTACCCCCCAACTTCATTTAAAATAAAATTTAATAATTTTATTTATTATATCCGATTGATACTCAAAATTACGGCCAAAATAGTTATTCTATTCGGCCTAGACATATTTACCTATTCGGCATATATGTATTTGTCTATTCGGCCTATACGTATTTGCCTATTCGGACTATATGTTTTCGTCTAAATAGTTGTTCTATTCGACCTATACATATTTGCCTATTCGGCCTATACATACTTGCCTATTCGGCCTAGATGTATTTTCCTATTCGGCCTATATGTTTATCTAATTTTCATCACTTTTAACACGCTTTAAAATGGTATCAGAGCCCTAGGTTTATTTATTTATTTATGAATGGAAAAATTATTATAAACTTATATCACTTAACGAGAGGAGAGTTTCAAAGAGATATGAATCCAAACGAAAGTTCGACATTCGAGAGTGACATGACTATTAGCCCTGTTCCAAGCTGGAGCAACCGAGACTTTTAGCCCGTTGGATATGACGAGACAAGCATCTCTATACAACAATACTATAATGTGTTGTATAGATAATATATAGAAAAGGAGTACGAGGACGCCGATCGATTTTGAAAAAACCTCGATCGAAAATAGAAGTTGGCGAACCTTGAGGACCTCACCAAAGAGGAACGTCTGGAAGAAATTCGCCAGACAGAGATAAATTGTTCCAAGAAAATTCTGAGGAACATAGTGGAAATTCGAAGTTTCACCGAGATCCATGGATGGATCCCCAAACAAGAACAATGGAGGAAATGACAAAAAACCAGGGTCCGAGAGAGATTTGCAAGCCTTACCACTTTTCACATTGGACGGAATAACAGAGTGGAAGGAGATCGAGGCAGATAACTCTAAGATGAACCAAGATCTTAGAGAATTGCAGAATACAGTGAGATTCTTTGGAGAATATTGCCAGAGCATGTCCAAGACAATGTTCGAGATCAGCCTTAAGAGGGATAAGGTAGAGAAGTTGCAGAACAAGCAACTCGACCTCCTCATGAAGTTGATAGAACAAGTAAAATCCCTGAAAACCAGTGCGACCGGAAGAAGACCATGAGGAAGGTTACCACTAACCTTCGGAATAAAATCCCTTTTACACCAAAAAGGAAAAACGGTGGAGGTCATAAGGCCAAAGTCGGAAAGCGAGAAGATGATTGCCATCCTTCGAGGATAATCCACAATTCCGGATGGAAAGAGCAAATCTTGAATATCTACGAGATCTATATGAGTCCTTCCAATGACTATCAATTGTAGATCTAAAAATGAATGTTGAAGAGGCATCAAGCTCTCAACAACAGTCCCAGACTCATCAGACACAACATGATTGTAGCCGAGATGAAGAAACATCTGGATCACACGGAGTCCACAGGCAAGAAGAAACATTCCAACAACCGGGGAACTTCAAGATGAAGGCAATTGGAATGTCAACAGGAGCAAGCCGAGTTCTAGGATCTAATATACACAACACCCCATATGGTCGGTCTCACTTAGAACCGATAAATCCATACGGGTTGATCTTAAATCTCGACACTCTAGACTTCAAGAATAGAGAAACCTTGATCGATGAATGGACAAATGCCATGAAGATCGTAGGTGGTGAATTGGAGCTGGATAAGGAAGGGTTCATATGATTCCTAACTATGAGCCTGGAAGGATCAGTAAAATGCGCCTGGGAAGAGCTCTCAGACGAAGTCAAGAAGGAAGCAATGGAAGGATAAGATCTAGTCAATATTGTTGATCGAATGACCAAGATCTTCAAGATCCATTTCATCGGAGTAGGTTACTTCGAAGGAATGGAAGAAGAAAAGAAGAAAAAGTATAGGAATGCCCTATACAACCTGGAACTACTTGACATCTGTCACGTAGACGAGTACATCAAACTCTTCACATAGTATAGATGGAAATCGAAGATCAAAGAGGAGGAAGTATTCCACCTGTTCTTTGCCAAGATTCCAAGTCCATGGAGAGAGATGCTGATCAAAGAGTATGAACCTGCGAGCTGGATTCGATAGCAAGGAGGATGTCATTTCTTAAAGTCAAGATTGCAGAGTGGTGCCATCAAGCATCTCTACACAAAACTACAAGAGACTAAGGGGAATCAACAAAACAGTACCCTTATGCTTTGAAAACAATGATCTTTCAACAATCATTGGGAGAAATTCAAGGAAGCAGAAAAGGATGAAGAAAAATCATCCTTACACACAAAGGAGCGGAGGATGGAGGTCTCGAAGACCAAGATCCTATTAGTCCAAACAAAAGCCCGAAGCTATAAATCAGGGCAGAGATCTGGACCCGCTAGATAGAGTTCAAGAAGTCAAACCTCATCCTCAGGATCAAACCAGTGGAGTACAGGAAGAACTCCTATAAAAAAGACATTCCGAAGAGCAGCTACACGAGCAAACAAAAGATTCAAGGATTGTAACTGCTACACTTGCGGAGCTAGAGGGCATATTTCACATGATTGCCCGAAAAACCAGAAGAGAGGAGTACGACAATTCGAGACAACTCCAGAAATTGAGGAAGCTGTTTACTTCCAAGATCTAGTACAAGTATATCAGTTTGAAGATTACACTCAGACGAAAGCATCTACGAAGAAGAATTCTTCAGCCAAGATGAGTCCTCTGAAGATGAGTCGGAGTGAAGAAGAAAGCTTCAGACAGGAGATGCAGGAGGATATATCTGGATTCTTTTTCCAGACATCTATTTCTCATAAAACTCTTATGAGAATCATGAAGGAGGATCCAAGGCTCAACCTATACGACGGATTCACTGTAGGAAAGCTGGATAAATTTCTTCCAAGATTCAAAAAGAGAAAACATAACATTATATACAAGGTGACCGAAGGGGAAATTGTTATTCCAATGGAGCTCACAAGAAATGTGATGGAAATGCAGCTAGTTTCGGTGGATGAAATCAAAAGGGAACTCAGTAAACTCAAGGAAGGAATGGCTAAAACCATGTCATGGATCTATATCGGGGCAATTAGGATCCTAATCAAAGCAACTTTCAAAGAAGGTATCGATACACCCATCGATATTGCAATTTTTGATAAAAGGATCAAAAATACAAGAGAGGCATGCCTGGGAGGAATCTCAGGAAACCTATATGCAGGCAAGGTGGCATCCTACATCTTCCCAAGAATTGCCTATAATCTTGCAGACAAATATTTCAGTAGGGCACTCACCCTTCATCAATATTTCAAAAATAAAGATTTGATGAAAGAAGGGAATAGGTCTTACTCTATCACTTACAGTATCTCATATGCTCTATCCAACACTCATCATTCGAATTTATTCAAAATGAAAGAGCATATCGAGATACCAGAAGTGTTCGAAAAAGTGGCCTGCGAATCCAGGCCAGAAATAATGGAATTATTGCCAATCCACGACATGGATTTGCGAATCAAGGATAAGCCGGTTTGGAGTAGGTAAGACAACCTCAGATTCGAACAGAGAAGAATTTCTTTCAAAGAAGACAGAATGATCAGTGGAAAATGGGGAAAGAAACCTATCGTGGAGGTAATGCAGGAACTAGAAAAGTTCACAACCAAAGGTGAACTAAGATGCCCAGAAGGATGGAGAGGAGTCGAAGTAATATTCAATATCACTAAAAAGGAAAACTCTATTCCTTGTGATGTCTTGTATTACCTTCAACATCCAATAACTGAGATATATCAAGGACAACTCAAACTCGGAGAACTTGAGCTGGTTATTGAAGGAATAGCAGGAAGATTCCCGAAACAACTAGTACTGGGATTGGAGTTTCTCGAGGATCACAAACCTTGGGAACGACTACAAGATGGAATGGAGTTTATAGTCAAGGGAAAAAAATACAAGGTCTACTAATAGAATTTCGGGCTTATAAGCTCTGATCCACCCATGATCACAAGTCCATTCTCAATATATATCACAGTCGGGGTAATATATAAGGAGCATCGTGCAGAGTACTTTGCAGTGTACATTGATTCAGGAGCCGAAATCTGCACAACAAAAGAAGGAGACTTTCCTAAAGACTCAGGTGAAGAATTGCCAACAGTACTAGTAAAAGATTTCTCTCAAAAGGTGCTAATCCTTAACAGAGGAATCAAACAAGCAGATATCATGATCGGAGGAGTGGATCGTACCTCATGGTACAAGGTAAAAACTCTAACGATATATTTTCACGACACCAGAGCGGATATTCTATTAGAAAACAACTTCCTACAGACATTCAAGCGTTTTACCCAAGAAAACACAACAAGAAGGCTTATTTTCACAACCCTTTGTGAACATAAGATCATAGCACCAAGACTGCGTAATGCATTTCAAAGAAAAATGTCAATCAGATTTCGCAGCAAGCATGGTGATGAAGAAAAACTTAGCCATCCAAAGATGAATGATCAAAAGAAATATGGCGAAGCAGTACTTCAAATGAGAATCGAGACCAGAAGAGGATGAAAGATGGAAAAACTAAAAGAAAATAAAATCCACCTTCTCAAGACAAGCTTGGGAGAAAGCTTACAGAAAGACGCCACAATCGAAGAACAAACATCTTTGGAGGACGTCAGAAGAAAGATACAGAGGAACTTCAATGAGGATCCTCTAGCCTGGTGGGAAAAAAACGAGCTCAGAGCCTCACTCAAAGTAAAAGAGGGAAAAGAGCATGAGTTCATAATATACAAGCATATCCTAATGAATCAAGAAGATCGGAAGGATATGCAACAAATACTTAAGGAACATCTAGACCTTAAGTTGATATCCCAGGAGTATCGCCATACAGCAGTTCAGGATTTCTGGTTTGAAATCATGGAGAAGTCAAGCGGGGAAAGCCGAGACTTGTGATCAACTACATAGGGATCAACAACATCCTGGAGTTCGATGGATACTACATACCAAGTAGGAAACACTTGGTTAACTTTATCAAGAATGCCAAGGTGTTCTCAAAGTTTGATTGCAAATCTGGGTTCTACCAGATAATGATGGAAGAAGAAAGCAAAAATTTTACAGTCTTCTCCACACCACAAGGCCATTATATTTGGAATGGCATGCCTATGAGTTTGACGAACGCACCCCAGATATACCAATGGAAGATGGATAATCTTTTCAAGGATTATTTCTCATTCATGTTTATTTATGTGGATGATATCCTCATAGCCTCAAAAAACATGAAGAAGCATTTGGCGCATCTGAAAATATTCTCAGAAGCATGTCACAAGGAAGGATTAGTGCTTTCTGAAAAGAAGGCAGTAATTGCAACAAGATAGATCGAGTTTCTTGGAGTCGAGATTGATGAGTCTGGAATTATTCTACAACCACACATTGTAGAAAAGGTCCAAGGATTTTCTGAAGATTTCAAGAACAAGAAACAACTCCAAAGGTTCTTAGGAGTGGTTAACTTTGCTTGGATGTTCATCAACAATCTGGCGCAATATAGGAAGGTGTTCAGTCCTCTGTTGAAAAAGGATGCTGAATTCAAATGGGAGGAATCACACCGAGAAATGGTTAAACAACTAAAGGAGATTTGCAAAAAGCTCCCAAGTTAGCTACACCAAATGACGAGGATGAATTGGTACTCTACACAGATGCTAGTGACTATTGATGGGCAGCAGTTCTCACGAAGTCCACACTGAAAAGAGAAGTGTCATGCAGATACTGTAGTGGGCTCTTTGCGGAGAATGAAGCAAAAAGATGGCACATCAATGAAAAGGAGTTCTTTGCGATTCGAAAGACGTTCAAAAAATGGCCGTTATTTCTTCTCACGAAGAAATTCATCATTAAAATTGATACCACAAGCGTCAAAGCTTTTTTTAAAAATAAAATCGAATCTAAACCTGAAAAGGCTAGACTACTAAGATGGCAAGCAGAATGTCAATATTATGATTTTAATATTGTCATTATTAAATCCGTTGATAATGTTTTGGCAGATTTTCTGACGAGAGATGGAAGGAGTTGAGATAGACTCCATCCTGATTGTTTCAAGACACCTGATGGACAACCTTGAGTTGCTCCAGAGAGAATTCGAGAACCTGACACTCAATGCAACGCGTTCTGGAAAATTACAAGAAAACGATCGGACCAAAGTGTCTAATCGCATACGAGTTTGTATTCGCAACAATGCGAGTCTCTTCGAGTCCTTACGATAGCCACTCCTACGGGTTGTTGATGGCAATAACAATCGATAAAAGAAGAGTAGTCGAGAACGTGGCTCTAAACCCAGAGTAGGAGATTCAAATACCTCTGGCACGAGTTCTAGATTGGAACCTCCAAAAGTGGAACCAATCCAAGAAAAAGTCGAGGCTTCTGAGTCACATCTTGATCCTTCGAGTCAACCCAGCACCTCTGGGGTCAAAGGGGAAGAGATCAACCTTAGGACTATGACAGACACTGCTAAGGTTGGTATTAACTTAGCTGATTTCTCTTATTGGCAGGAATACCAGGCCAGCTGGGAGAAATTAAATACCAAACAAGAAATTCGATCGGAGAAATGACGGGTGGATATATCTGGAGAATACCCCCGAGTTTGGATGCGAGAGGGCTCAAATCCAATGGATGTAAAGCAGTGGTATGACTTTGGGGCACTAGCCTCGATCTATACTGTTGCACCAGGTTTCCCAGAGCTTGCAAAACTTCCAGATTGACTAGCCTCGATCTATACTGTTGCACTTTGGGGCACTAGCCTCGATCTATACTTTCGATGTATTAGAGCTGTACTTCACCAGTGCGGCTCCAGAACCAGTCGGGAAAGGCAACCACGAGGCCTTCCATTTCATCAAGCTAAGTAGACCCGATGTTTCAGCATCAAATAAGATCAAAGAGTCTTCTGGAAATGAACCAGTCTTGGTTTCTACATTTTCTGAAGAACAGACCTCTACGCGGAGAGCGAGGGGTTTGTATGCCTGTATCAAAGCAATGGTGGAGGTGAAGTTCTCACTCAAGTTCGAGCATAAGTCTTTGAATGGGTCTTTCCTGTTGAATACTTTAACAGGGAAGAAGACAGTCTTCGCTGAGAAGGCTTTCCAGGAAAAACAAGAACTTCTCTGGAGAAACAAGATTACGGTGAGTAAACAAACTCATCGGAGATATTGCAACATGGCCCATTTTGGGCAATGGACCAACAAGGTATGCACAAGCTGTTCCATCCAAACATAACAAGAATTTGGGAAAGGGATAAGATTGGGCATAGGGATGATCAGAACTGCTGATCCACTCCCAACAAAGAAGACACGTGGAAAGAAGAGGGTGAAATCTCTTCGGAATACCCAAGAGCCGGGAGAATCATCAGGCACCAAGGAGGACAAATGACTCCTCAAAAAAGTAAGAGCCAGGTGACCTTTCCGAAAGGGTAATAGACATGTGACTGACAAGGAAGATGACTCACAAAAGAAAATCCAATAACGAGAGATCAGCCAGCTGCTGAAAAATTGGCATCCAATGTAAAGTGACGCAAGCAGTGACGTCACAAAAAAGAATCCAATAAAGAAAAGAAGACCAGTCAGCTGCTGAAAGGTTGGCATACAATGTGAAGTGCGCAAGCAGTGACGTCACAAAAGATTGAGAGGCTTTGAAATCCGAATTTCAAATCCGAAAGCCTCTATAAATATTTGTGTTGAGGAAGCAGAAGACATCGACCATCACCCTCTGTTTTCTCTTTCTAAATAAACCTTGTATTTCTTTCTTTGTATGAATGTTCTGAGTGCAGATACAATAGGTAGCTAAATTAGTCATTTCCTCTTGTTCTGTGAGGATGAGTGTGTAATAAATTTCTCAATTCAATAAATAAATAATCTTGGGCTACTGCCCGAATTATGTAACCTTTCATTATATTCTACAACCTTAATCTCCATATTTTCCGACAAGAAACATGAACAACATCCTGTACACCAGGTGTAGGAAACGAATCAGGGTTGTGCTGAGGTCCATTGAAGGAACAGGATTGAACCATCACACTGCAGGGTGCGTGGTTGGTTGTGAGGAGCAGCTGTAAAACCTCCCGGATATCTGGTGGATTGACGGTAAAAAAAGGTATTGTTACTATTTCAAATCGGTTAATTAAGAGATTAATGTTGTTTAATTATTGTATGGAAGTATGATGAGCCTGATATGGTCGTAATGTACTATGTCTATTTTAAAAAAGAAAATTGTGATGAAAAAAAAGAGAAGATATTGAAAATCATATACGCATATCAATCAGATAGAGTAAATAAAAGATGTTATTAATTTTAAAGAGAAAAGGGGTATTTTTGGAATGAATAATAGAAAGTGGCTAGAAAAAATGTATTATTATAAAAATGATTAAAAAAAATTAAAATTTAAGGAATAATTACTATTTTAAATTTTTACCCAATAAATAATATTGTGTACCTAAAGTCTCTGTCGCGATGACTAGAGGTTGCCGGGGATACAAATATCGGCACGAGAAAATTGTTAAATATTAAAAAGAAAAAAAAAGATTATTAAAAAAAAGTCATTTCATAATTCATAAATCCATTCGTTCATCATACAATTGCAGTTATTACATCTAATCCAACTCTTCTTCCTCCTTCCTTTCTCTCTCTTCCACCTGAGTAATTTTCTCTCTCTTCGACGAACAACCCCTTTCTCTCTCCTCCCACCACCAAACAACCACCAGTTTTCTTCAAAACCATGGAGAGAGACTTCATGGGATTGGCTGTGAAGCAGGAGATTTCTGATGAAATCATTGATGCTGGTAATTCTACTCTTTTAACTCTCTTTTTTTCTTTAATTAGCTGTTTTCTTTATGTTCTTATGCTAAGATTCAAGAGGAAAATGATATGATATCAGTTTTTGTTTTTATTTTTTAAATTATATGACAGAGAAGAGAACTTTTTGTCTAATTTTGGAAGCTCTTCTGATCAGAGTTTATGAATCTGTTCATACAGAGAGATTTCAAAAATATATTATTTTTTTATATGGGTTTTGGAAAATATTGGATAAAAAATTATTCTTTTATTTATGAAAAAATTAAAACAGAGTAGAGTTTCTGAAATCCAAGAATATGTTCTTTTATTTAAGTCCAAGAATATGTATTTGAAATCTAAAAGAACAAACCAAATTAAAGAATTTATTTAGCAAGGTTTTTTAGGCGGATCACCAGCTGTTAATTGGGATTAATTAGGAGCTTAAATATATTGTACTAATAATATTATTTAATTTTTAAATAAAAAATGATGGGTGAGGTGGATTCTTCACGTTGTGTGAGAAGTTTTCAAATGGTGATTAAATTAATAATATTTTTTGGTAGTAGTGTTAATTGTGCAAGTCTACAGCTTTTTAATCATCCTATGGGCTATATTTATTCTCTCTTTTCTTGTGCTTGTTAGATTTGTACAATGCTAACATGCGCCTCATGTGATTTTTTTATTATTAAAAGAAAAAAAAATTTGTTTATTTATTTATAATAAATATGAGTTGTACCCTCCAAGCAATCACCACCCCCACATGCTATTATTTTATTCTATTCTTTTTTTATTTGTCTGAACAACCAATTAAATACTGTTATTTGCCTTATAAAACTTAAGCAAGATCTTGATGAAGCTCTCAAGAAGTCACACACTTGATTGGTTAATCACTCACGTTTCACTTCGAATTGATTGATAAAACGAAAATAAAATGAAAACGATCAACACAAAGATGTATAGTGGTTCGGCAGCCTACATCCACTTTCCTAAGAGAAGAATTCACTATGATGATGATGATGAAGGTTACAAAACTTACAAGCACACTTATCAAACCCTAACTCTTAATGCTTGAAACTGATATGTGAAGATGGTATGATGAAGATGACGAAACCAACTGATCCTTTTTCAACTTATATGGATGATTAATCAACGTTTTGATCCCCTTTCGTCCAATCAACCACATGCACACTGAATCAGTTGTAACCAACTGATCTTGCAACCGTTTGATACTTCCAGCTGATGCTTCTAGATGCTTCCAGCTGTCATGCCATCAGACTGATCTCCTCAACTCCAAACTTGATCCAACGGCTCATGCATACAATCCTCTTGTCACTTGATCAACCAATGAATGATCTCCACGTGTGTCATTTGCTTATTCTCATGCAATATACACACATGCAAGTCTACACCTTCACAATTTGAAAATGCCAATACAAGTGTTATATTTTAATTTATATATACTGTTTTGACTTGATGGGATTTTTATATTTTAATTCATTTCTGCTTTGTTTAGTACAATAATTATGGATTAAAAAAATGAGCATAAGATGTAGCATTTTGTTATTATAATTGGTGTATTTATTTGTTTCTACCCGACATGTCCGACCCTTTTAATTATTTAATCAAATTACCAGACTAATTAATCTTTTATTAATTGTAATTAAGATTACTGAAATCACACTTTACGAATTAACTTGTTAGTTTTAATAATTCACTTATCAGAGATTCAAAGAAGGCAATTCATTTAGAACAATTAAGAACATCCAATTTGTTTCTCAGATTATTTTGCTACATATTTTAATTTAATTTTCTTGATTTTGTGTAGCTCCAGTTAGAAGTTTACCAATGCAGTGGTCATTCTCAAACAATGGTTCTTCTGTTCCTCAACTGTTGTCTTTTCAGGGTGTTCAAGAAGACAAACCTAACTCTGGTTTTGCTTCTCTTGCATCCTTATCATCCGAGTCTCTCGACTCCGACCGCAAAACATACGCTTCTGCGCAGGTACGGCCGTCGTCCTCACCCAAGATCACCCCGGATGTGTCTAATTTTATTTAACATCGAACCGTTTCCATATGTGTTGTTGTAGATGTGATGTGATTGTTCTGTTGTCTTTGTTTCTTTTTCTTGCAGAAAACCATGTTTCCGGAGAAGCAAGGCGGAGTGCGTTATGCAACGACGATGACAACGTACCCTATGAAGAGTCATCAAATGATTACGAGCCTAACCATGTCACCAGCTGTGGCTACTTCTGTTCACCAGCCCTTTGTTGCCAATGGCCCTGTTGTCGGAACTACTGATTTAAGGTATTTTTGGAAATGAAATGAAAAAACCATTGAAAAAGTCAATAAAGATTAATCAAATTTGGATGTGTTGTTTTAGGAACTCTTCCAGGATCTCAAACTCTGCTGCACAGCTGACCATCTTTTACAACGGTTCCGTGTGCGTCTACGACAACATTTCTCCAGAAAAGGTATCTATCTAGCTAATGGTCTCAATTATTCCCACATACATGATTTATTTGAGATGTTAATTGTAATGTTTCATTATTCGTAAACATTTGATATAGGCTCAGGCTATCATGTTGTTAGCTGGAAACGGGGCTCATACGCTAGCCGTAGCCCCAGTTCAAGCACCCATTCCTAAAACCGTTGTTGTTTCTCAAAGTGCCGCAGCTCCTATGAAGTCCGCAGGAGTCATTGCATCTTCTTCGATCATTGCTGCTGAGCCACTGAAAGTAGTTCATCCAGTACCATCATCTGTTCCTGCTAACTTATTTTCTTCAGGTGTTTGTCACAAATGATTTTCTTTTCTTTTCGATTTACCACAGTTATTTCTTGTTTAACTAATCACTTGTGTTCTCTTGCTTGCTCTGTTTTTAGGTAATGTACCTCAGTTTCGCAGAAAATCCTTGGCCCGATTCTTGGAAAAGCGCAAGGAAAGGTTTGTTCAAATTCGTTTAAGGCATCAGAAACTAAGGCACACCCATTGTAGCTTAACTAGTTTCTACACAATGTTGTCTTTTCTATAGTCGAGAACTCTTTCTGTCCTACGCTTATAGGGCAGAAAGAGAGCAGAGATAGAAAAATCATACCCTTTATTAGCTTGATTATAATCGAAAGATAAGTGTAGTTATCAACATTTTCCATTGTCGTCCGTCTCCATTACTCCTCAAGAAACACCCCCCCTAAATATTTGAACTCTAAACATTGTTTTAAGTTTGATGTAAGAGTAACAATTTGGTGTAATCTATTGCAGGGTAGTGAGTGGGTCCCCATATGGTGAAACAGATTCAGGAGCATGCCCAGTTTCAGCAACCAATTAATAAAAGGTTGAAATAGCTGAATATGCATATATGATATACAGAGGAGCAGTAAGACATTAATTATTATTTCACTTTGAAATTAATGTGTTGTATCTTTTTAAGTAATTTTGTCCATGTAATATGGCTGTAGTTCATTATTAATTACTATTTAATTTGCGAATGTAGTGGTTTTATTGTCAGAATACATTGTACTATATTAATTTTAGTATGTTCAACTTTCAAGACGAGGGCATTTTATTTTGGACGATGCTACTCGGATCAAATGCATTTACTCTCTCAAATTACTATTATAGCCTTGATTGACAATTCATTTTAGTTAATTTTTTTAAGATTTAATTGGCTATAAAAATTCTCTTTCTCATATTCCAAGATTTAACATTTATTATATATTAATACTTCTATTAAAAAATTCAAAATTTATCTTTGGTTCATGTATATAGTTATGCATATTCATATACTTCCTCCGTCACGTTTAAAGGTTGTTTTTGCTTTTTGCACGTAGATTAAGGAATATTATTATTTAATGTGTAGTGAATAATTGTATTAGTGGGAGTGTGAGTCCCTTATTTTTATTGTATTAGTGAGGGTGTGTGGGTCCCATATGTGTAAAAAAGAAAATGTGACCATTTGGGTGAGACGCTCGAAATAGAAAAAAGTTACCATTTGAGTGGGACGGAGGGAGTATACATAATAACTTTTGAATATATATATACACTATATATTATTAGAATATGATTCCTTTTATTATTGTTATCAATATTCGTTAATTAAAACCGATATATACAAGTTAATAATATAAAATAGAAATTGAAATAGCAATCTCACATTAGAGATGTTTAATTTTTATTAAAGGGTAAGACTTATCTGAGACCGTCTCACATATACGAGATGGATAAAAAATGATAACATCATTTATGAAAAGTGATTCTCAATCCATAAAAAATGATAATGGCGCAATTAACTATTTCATGAACATTTTATAGTATAAATAAAAAGTGATAGAAAATTATAACATTTATAGCAAAAGTAATAAATTTTTTGTAGTATTATTTTTTATCCGTCTCACGTAAAATCTTATGTGAGATGGCATCACACAAGACCTACCTTTTATTAAAATACTCCATGATTATTAAATAGATAAAATAAAATATTAACGTAATTAAAATAAGACCCATTAAAGGCAAAATCTCTTGGAAGATGTTACTCATGTGAGACAATTTTTGAGACGTGTTAAAATATTGCTATTATATAGATAAAGTATTTTAGTGTTCAAAGTATGTCTTTTTAAATATAATGGATAATGAATAAAATGATTTTACAGTGTTATAATATGATTTATTATTAACATACTTTAACTATAAATAAGCATATTTTACCTATATAATAAGCATATTTAAGTATGGGTCGACCCGTCTCAGTATAAATGATTTATTAAAGTAAGTTTACTAAAACATGAAAATATTTTTTTTAAAAAATAATATTTTTTACTAACGAAATATTCCTTTGATAAAAATTGGTGATTTTTCGATGGTAAAATGGTGGTTGATAAATTTTTAGCAACAGAAATTCTAATATTTTGTTTGGTAAATAATTTAATTGGTAATCGATACTAATAATTTCGTGGCAAAGACTTGTGTGAGAACGTCTCACGTAAGGGCTTACGTGAGACCGTCATAAAGTGATTACTTTTATACTGAAATGTGATACTAAATTAATAAAAAGTGATAATGTTATTTCATGAACAATTTACAGTACAAATGAAAAGTGATAATATTTTATAGCAAAAGTGATAACGTTTTATAGCGAAAGTGATAAATATTTTAAAAAATATAAAATGATCTCACGTGAGACGATCTCACACAAGACCTACCCTAATCTCGTTTGTAATTTATATAATGATTATGTTGGTAACAGAGCAATAAATTTTATTTTGTTAGTAAAAATATAATAAATTCGTTGGCATTCCACTAAAAAAGAAAATTACTACTCCCTCCGTCTCGGGTATTTTTACCCGTTTGTACGGGCACGGAGAATAAGACATTTTATTTTTTTAATATATAATGTAAGAGAAAGTAGGGATAAATTAGTAATATAAAAAGAAAAAGTGAATAAAGTTATTGAGAATGATGAATAAAGTGTAAAAAAAGTAATTAAAGTTGTTGGGATTGTAAAAAGTAGGTAATAAAATATTATGTATTTTTGCCAAAAATGAAATGAGTAAAAATACGTGGGACACCCCAAAATGGAAAGTGGGTAAAAATACATAGGACAGAGGGAATATAATTTTTGTTAGTAACCGGTTGGTAATTACCAACAAAGAATTCTTTTAATAAAATCCATTGCTAAAAAAATTTTTTTAAGTGAAGTTAAACAAGTAATACTTAGTCGAGTGAAATCATATTCTAATGAATTATACTTTATTAACTATAAAATCTTATTTTAATGAATAGCATGCCATACCTTAATAAAATTAATCATAATATTTATATAAATAAGTTATTATGCTATAATTTTCATTCTTTACGACAAATCACTTTTAATAAATAAAAATATATAATAATAATAATAATAAATTACTATTATTATTAACTGTTCATTAGATAGTTCAATTGTACTATTATCATTTTATCTTAATCGAATAAAATTTTATATTAATAATGTTATCACTTTTTTATTTATCTTACGAATTGTTAATAAATTTTTAGTTAAATGATTATCACTTTTTCTTTATCAAATTATTACATTTTAAAATAATAAAAATATCTAAATTAAATAATAAAAAATTATATATCCTTATTTTCTTTAATGATTAAATTTTCAATTTTTCAGCAACAACAGGATCCTTTAAAAAAATTTAATTAAATTAATGAATAATTCGTCTCACGATTTAGGCTCTGTAAAATGATCTCACCTAATCCTATTATCATTAACAATACGTGAATCATTTAGCAAAACATAATAATTATTTTCTAGTTGTTATAAATTGAGGGAATTTTAATTGAGTTTGTCTATTGTGTTCCCATACGCACAATGTGTGTAAGTGTATAATATTTTGTTTTAAATGGAATACACAAGGTATAATTTTTTTATTAAAAATATCGACTGATATATAAATAATATAAATGTTTAATTAAAAATGATATCCATTTCCGATTAAAAGGGTGGAATATTTTTTATTAGAATATTATCACTTTATATTCATCTTACAAAACTTATACAGTGGAGGATCTCATATAAGTATTTGTCTAAAAAGTAATATATACTCGATTTAATTATTTCATGAATAATTAATAAGAAGAATAAAATATTGAAACATTTTAATTGATTTTAATAATTTAAATTAATAAAAAAATTAGTAATTTTAAAACGTTTTATGAAACATTTTAATTGATTTTAATAATTTAAATTAATAAATAAAATTAGTAATTTTAAAACGTTTTATAGAAAAGAGAACATAATTTTTAAACGTTTCATTTGAAAGAGAATATAAAGTATTATTATTTTTAATTTTAGATGAGATATCTAAAATGAATAATCTGGTATATAATATATGAGATTCACTTAATATGATTTAAAATGTTTCATAAATTATACATTTATGATGTAGAGATTCAATGTATAGAATAATAAAGGGTATGTCTTGTGTGAGACCGTCTCACGTGAGATAATTTTATACTTTTTAAAATAGTTATCATTTTCGCTATAAAATAGTATCACTTTCGCTACTAAATGTTATCACTTTTCATTTACACTATAAATTATTTATGAAATAATATTATCACTTTTTATTAATTTAGTATCACTTTTCAGTATAACATTTATCACTTTCTGATCATCTCACATAAGCCCTTTCGTGAGACGATCTCACACAAGTCTTTGTCAATAGTAAATGCAAAGAGATAATCATATTAAAATTGAATAAAAAATTTATTATAAACAGAAGGGTATTTTTGACCTAAGATATTATTAATGGTGTGAAATGGACTATTATATCCCTATTGAGCTGGATCAATTTTATCCGATTAGATTAACCCTTTTATTTGAAGTGGTATGAGTTACACCCATTCCCAATTTATGATTTTCAAAATAATAACATTAATTTTTGATAAATTTTGGGTTAGTTTATTACAATATCAACGTTGGAGTACCAAATATCAATGATAAGTGATGAGTTTGAATATCTTATTACATAGCAACCAAATTGATTAAAGATTTGCCTCTTAAACCACATGTATAATGTGTTTGTTTAAACATCAAAGTTTATGGGTTGCATTCTTTAATGGGAATAATAATGAGTATCATTAGGAAAAATTATTAAATCTATGTGCACAATTGTGTGAAGTTATTTATGAAATGAACATACTAACTCTTGCATTTAAAATACAAGTTAATTAGTTGTAGCTAGCATCGATTTTGAAATAGAAATTTAGTTTTTGACTTATGTTTGGACTTTAGATCCTGTATAGCAACCATATTGTTCCCCTACATATGGTTTTTTTGTCTATGAAATTTCTGGCTAATTTCTTTCATTCTTGAAGGTGGTATGAATGGATTTATGAACTTGATTCACCTGAAAACGCTGGCCTTAACAAGTAATTGAAGGTAAGCTTGTCTCTGCTTCTTTAACTCTCCAATTTAGTTTTTGGAGATCATTTTTGCACACACATGTATGACTCTCATATGATATAATAATGTGTTAACTTGTAACGAAGTTTTCGTTCGCCCGGTCTCTTGCACCGAGCGGCCACTGTCCGCTGATTGGGTCTCTTGCACCATGCGGCCACTTTCCGCTGCTTGGGTCTCCGTCAAGTCAGCACCGCTTGATTGGTGGTTCTATAGGTGAGGTTATTATTACTACTACTATTATTGCGATTAATTTTTGAATTATGGTCAGAGTACTGTGGGGGATGGTGCGGTTGTTCTCTTGCTCTTGTTATGGCCCCACCAGGAATGCGAAGGAAGTTTTATGGTTCATATTAATTTATTGAGTCGCTGAGGGTGGTTCAAGTAGCTGGTGGTACTGTGACGATATTATCTGTCCATTATCTGCAATTTGTTGGTTTTTTTTTTTTTTGAATATCTTGTTCTGATATTTTATTGATTGAGAAGTCAAGTTTGCCTTGGTTGCTGTTTACAGTGGTGGTTCTATGTTTTACTGTCTTTATCTTCTATGAGGGGGTAAATTCATTTGTTAGCAAATAGCAAATAGTGACAAGAATGACGAGTGTGTTTAGATGACTTGTTACTCAGGATGCTATACTTGAACTAAATTATACTCTAGGCATTGTTATCTAAATTATTAAGGAGTTATGAATAGTATAGTGCAAGAGGGTGAGTGGAGGAGTGAGTTCTAATTGGCTGGCTTCAGAAAATGTAAAAGGAGTGGTTCAAGTTTGTAACAGACTTGAAACTTGAAGTAGAATGAAGGCATTTACAGAATATATTGGCAGTTCTGACTGTTCAGTTAAAGCTTTTGTACTCTCATAGCTTACTATTTGTTTATTTCCGTGTCTGTTTCGAGAACCTGTTGTAATGTATGACATCTTTATTCGCTTCACTCGAGTTCTTCAGTTGCGCAGTACCAGATAAGAACACTAATCAGGTTTCCTTCATCCCTGATTTAGCAGCGTCCAGACCTTCTTCCCATCAGCGTTAGAACACCTAATTTTGACAGCACAAGAACCCCTAATTTTGCATTGCATGCTGGTGTTCTGAATGTTTTACTTGGTGTTCTTGTCTTACATTTAGAGGTGTTTATTCGAAGAAGCCACTAATTTTGCTTATATTTGTTCGCAATGCCAATGCTACTCCTATCTAATTTCTTGCTATATGATTTGGGTATGATTGAAAAGCCTTTGGTTGGCACATCTCACAAATTTTTGTGCTCTTTAAGAAATCAAGCATTAATTTAAAGTGTATAATTATTACTAGATAGGAAGAGAAACTCTGGCAAAGCTATATGAAGAACCTTCCGAATTCTCGTTGTGTTGATTGGATTTGTTACATAACTGATTCCTTCTGTTTTATTCTGAAAATCTGAAAATTTAGTTCTTGCAGGTTGCAAGCCCACAATTTGATTTGATGACGATGAGGAAAGCACCCCATTGGTTAATTTATGTGTTCAGCTGGCTATAGACAAAGGGTATCTAGGCGATGTTGAATACATTGATTTTCATCTCTTAGAGCACATTTTGTCCCATTGTAATGCTGATCATTTGAAGCACCTTGAAGATTGTACAGAAGCAGGACTTTTCTGGCCACCATTTTTGGGTTATTCTAAAGCTTCTTATCTTTTTGGGATTTACCTTTATATCATGATCTTGACTAATTGTTTGGTTTGATTACAGTGCAGACATCTTAGCCCTGTTACTGATAAATATTGGAAGAAGTTTTACAAGGACCAATGCAGTGATGAGAGCGTGAGTATCGTCGTTGAGAGGATGCAACAGAAAAATGTGACTTTCGCATGTAGAAAATTGTACGAGGTAAGTGCTCTTTCTATTGTCAAATTATGATTGCAAATTTTTGCTCTTCTCTTTTTTCCCTTGATACATTACATCACTAATATCTTATTACAAGCCAAGTTAAGAGTGAGGGAAGAGGCAACACAAAAATCTCACTACACATTAAATTTCACTGTCCTGGATTGATGCTTCAAAATGTTATTAACATCGCTGTCTATTTAAGATATCCGTATATGTATCTTCTTTGCTATTTATTTTCATTCTTTTTTTTTTTAACTTGGATTAAACCAAAAATTGATTTATTCTTAATTACCCTTATTAACTTCTAAAAAATTGCACAACCCTAATCATTATTTACCTGCATACTTGATTAATTTGGAAATTTGAATAAGTTTTGTATTTGTGTGCTGAATGTGTTGGCTGCATATATTTTAGTTTCTGGTTTATCAGGTTATGTAAAGATAGAAGCATTCTTTGGGAGATCCTGTTGCAATGTGGCATGTGACATGAGCTAGCCCCTGCTATCCTCCTAAAGCAACTCGTCACCATGCCGCAACAGGTTTTCCTTAGTTTCATTGCGCAACATACATAAACGGTGTAGCTAGCAGTTTGCTGGTTTAAACTTAATTAGTTGCCAGAGTGTATGAAATCAGCAATTCTCCACCTTATTAAAGTCACCCAGGTCTCCTAAAAATGCTTTTTAAGTTCTCTTTATAAAATAAGAAAAAATTTAAAAACTTCCTCAGCTAGGCTTCATAATTCAGCTGTAAAAAAGCTTAGGAAGTAAAGAACGCAATGCTTATAGGCGCTAAAAAAGGCTGAGCATTTTCAGGTGCCTTACACTTGTAAATTTTCTTTCAACATATCTCTACAAGGTATTCTGATTCAAAAGATATAATAGTAATAAATTGGAAAAAGCTGTATTCCACTCCTAAAGAAAGTCATTTTGAAAAAATTTACCCAAGCATTGTCCTCTCATTCATATACACACTCACTAACATGTAATTTCTCTTGCAGAATATAGTTATATTCTGCCTATCGCTTATCTTTATTCTAGGAAACTAAAGCTATAAATCATCTGGTTTGATGTGTACTCACTCATTAGATACACTTTGTTCAATTATTTTCCTTCTATTGGTGATGGATTCTTTAAATATGACGATTCATCATTTTTGTGTTTTTAAATTTAATTGGTTTTCGCCGACTATTAGTTGATATTTTCTTTTACTCATAATGGCTGCAGAATTTGCTTATACAAGAAGGCAAGGAATTAGGTTTTGTTCTGACTTTGATTATGCAAATCGGTGCTGTAAAGCACTTTCTCAGGTTGATTTTAATATTTTCTGACTTTGAAGAACTTTATTTTTCTGTTTGATTCTCGCATATCTCGTGTCTTCCTTCACCATAATTTAGTATTAATGATATCTATGAGTTATTGCATATGAAAGTCATGGATATGACCCGAGGTTATCAGGAAAACTGTTCTTGTGCTGAAGCATTTTGACTTTTGAGCATCAACTCATGGTCAACCACCCCAATTCTCATTTAACCTTAAATTTCTAAGTTTTCTATTGCATCTTTGGTTCATTTATTCGTTATGACACACGAGAATTGACAGCTTAAGTTGAATATTTACGTTTGGAACTTTTGAGATTTTTACAGATTCTTTCAATTACATGGTAGCAATTTCAATATTTTGGGCCAGTTTTAGAATTTTAATTGTTTGGCATTCAATTCAATATTGACTGAAATTTTAGCACTTTTTATATTATACATTAATAAGTGAACCTTTTAGATGAATCAATTTCTAATGCGAGGAACTTGGAATATTTCTTTTACAGTAAATGTACATTAAAGTATTTGTGTAATTGCACTCTGTGTTTCATAATTATTTTAACTCTTACGTTTACTGGATATATTGACTTTGATACTGTTTCTTGTTTTGGATAAATAATAATCAGTGAGTTATTTGCCCTCAAAATCCCTGATGCTCTTGCAATTATACAGCCACTTACACTAATGGCATAATTTTGGAAGTTAGCGATATATATTAGATGAATTTAGTTTCTACTACTGATATAGAAACATACTCTAATTTTCTTTTTTAGAACTAAGTTTTAGTCCATAAAGATTGACATCTGTTTTGGTGGCATATTTGTATATGTTGTAGCTCATCATGAAAGGTTAATGGATATGGATTCAATGCACATTGCTAAGGCGAAAAGTGGAGACAAAAGGTTGTTTCTTGGACAGACTTTAGGCAGGAGCAATAGATAGAAATTGAAGCATTGGGGAGCAATTCTTATGGATGCATGGTTTTTTAAGGTCTATATATTCTGCTTTATTTATCTTTAGTTTCGTTGATGTGTATCAACTGAACCTAAGCAACGTAACTTAAATCAATTGTTTGGATCTCTTTACAAGAAATCCAATTTAATGAAAGTGGCCGTCTAAGCACTTCAAATTGCTGCTTCCATATAACCCTTGATCTCCAAGTTAAAAAATGACTCTTGATAACTCTCAATTTGACTTTTTTTTTTTTAAAGATCTCTCATTGCATTAATTTGTTCTCAGTTATCACTAATAGAACGATGATTTATTGCTGTAGTCAGCTATATTATTACTAGGTTGCCACATGAGTACTAAACATCTGTTTTTTACTTATATTATAAACTTAAGAACAATTTAAGTCTGAGATTGAAGAGTTTAAAGGGGAGATCATAGGTGATCTAAGCTGGCTATGGATACATGTTAAGACTTGGGAAGCTGATATAAAGCTGCAAGAGTACATGCTTAAGACAAAAGATCTCATTACAAGAGTTTTGCATCTTGGTGAATGTGTGCTCGTATTCGATTGCAGGCCCCAACATTAGCTTTTACTTTTGATAGCAACCTTCCCGTGGGACTGTCTCACATAAGTATTCGTCATTTACCAATTGAAGTATGTGTAGTTATCCGGGCTAGCACCTCATCACATGAGGTGCCCCATACCTAGTATATATAAAAATTATGTTGTGCAGTATTACTTATTAATTGTGCATAATTTTTCATTATTAGTGAAGAATTCTTCACTGGAGAAATATGTAAAAGATATTATTCGTTGTACATAATTATTCACCAGTTATATAGAATTTTTCGTTCGAGATGAAGTTTTGGGAAATGATATAATTTTGTGACCATATGGTGCAGAAATTACAGAGGGATTTTAGAATCATTAAAATTCTTCATTATTATAATATAATAAAGTGTGAGGCTAATATTAGAATTGCAGAATATAATTTTATACTTTGTAGTAATAATTTGAGATTCATGTATCTAGCTGGTAGTAATAATAAAACATGTATTATATCTAGTATAGTAGAGTTAAAAATTAGTTTTGTCCCATTACTATTTGAAACTTTAAATTTTGTAAAAAAAAAGGTAATTCATATAAATTTAGTACAATAATATAAGATTTCGTTCAATTTTGCTCAATTTTCTCTAGAACTCTCGATTTTGGTTGGAAAATATCACGTGCCATGATGAATATAGAAATTGCTAGAAAATATGATCTATTTTTAATTGACTTTTATATAAATAAGGTTATTTTTATTGATTAATTTCTTTAATTCCTTAATTTATGTGGGAGAGGATTCTAGCTTTTGTTGGAATTTACATGATTTTTGCTTAAAATGAGCTTCTACCCGCAATTCTGAAGGTGAGAGAGAAAACGGGACTCAATTAGAGTTAAAAGGAAAAAAAAAAAAAAACGAGTTAAAAAGAGTTGGAGTGACTTGAAATTTCCAGCAACATAAGCGCGGCCCAATTTTTGGCCCATTTCCAATTAAAATGAAAGCTCTATTTGGAGCACCCATTTTGTAAATTAAATTGGTAAATTGATTTGGTTTAGTATCATTTAAATTGCCAATTAATTAACATATACTCCATCATCCATCCGTTCCATAAAAAAAGTTATGTTTATTGTTAGCACGGAGATTAAAAAATATAATATTTTAATGTGAGTGGGTTGAGATATATACTCCCTCCGTCCGGGGGAAATTGACACATTTTTTTGAGCACGGAGATTAAGGAGTATAATAGTTTAATATAAAGTGAAGAGAGATAAATAATATTTAATGTGTAGTGGGTAGTTGTATTAGTGGTGAATGTGATGTGTGTGGTCCCATGTAAATAAATAAATTATTTTTGAGTGGGTCCCATATTCTTAAAAGGAAATATGTCAATTTCTTTGGGACAAATTAAAAAGGAAAGTGTGTCAATATCTTTGGGACGGAGGGAGTAATAATTAATTTAATGTATAGTGAGTAGTTGTATTAGTGTTGTGCATGTGCCCATGATAATAGACTGATTGATTTTTAAGGTCCCAACGACTAAATACATCAATTAAATGATGAAAAGCAAGGCAAGCAAGGTTTTATCGTGGTTCGGATCTCTTGTTACATTTTGATATTACATTTCATATTATAAACTGTTGGATGATTGACACGTATGATAAAATATTCTATACCCTAATAATCAACCCGAGATTTTCCCCTCACACTCATATACGTAATACAAAAATGTAAGAGGACATTTAAGATGATTTTATCGGCAGCAGAGTAGTTTAATTAGACAAGAGAGTTGGGAAATGGATTATATTTAACCCTGAAACGCTGATTGTCGGCTGAAAAGCCGAGGCTCCCACATCCCGAGGGGGTTGTGTTAGGCGGATGCGGTCGTCATCGTCGTCTATACCGGAGAAGGTGGTCGAGGGATGAACTCCACAGTGCTCAGATTCCCATTGAACTCACACAAGAATTTAAATCCACGTTCTACCCGTTAGGGTCACAAATGGGTGTTAATATGAGATGGGGTGTAAGGCTATGAGCCCTCTTCCAATTAATTGGAATGAGCCCAATACTTAGAATTGAAGACCAACATTTTGGGCCATAACCCAAAGGGGCCCAATAATCTCCAACTTGGCCCAAATCATCCACCCTTGTGTATAACTAAATGAGAATTCATCATTGCACTTTTCTCCGGACACCTGCAAAATAAAAGATACAAAGTCAAATGCAAGATCCAGAAATTTGACACAAAGCCAAGGTATCACAAAAGATACACAAATCTAAGTCGGAGCAAAGATCACGGACACACAGTCACAAAATGTTTAAAATATCCCAAGTACAAAATAAACGGAACACACAAGCTCAAGAATGGACACAACATCCACGGAAAAGAACTGCATACAACATGCTTCAATCAAGAGAGTCGAAATTTAAAGTCCTCATGCAAGACCTAAATTTTTCAACAGATAAACATTTAGTACCCATATCAGCAGGATTAAACTCAGATACAATCTTTTCCAGGTTAACAATACTTTTTTCCACAATATCACGAATGAAAT
Organism: Pogostemon cablin; assembly: GCA_023678885.1. Lineage (NCBI taxonomy): Eukaryota > Viridiplantae > Streptophyta > Magnoliopsida > Lamiales > Lamiaceae > Pogostemon > Pogostemon cablin. The sequence continues at coordinate 8,029,729 of CM042960.1, forward strand.
GATACCTAACATCTATATGTTTGGTTTTATCATGGAAAACAGGATTTTTACACAACTGAATCGCAGACATACTATCAGAAAACACAGTGGCACATTTGTCAAGAAAACCTATTTCATTCAAAAGGCCTTGTAGTCAAATAGCTTCCTTTAAAGCATCAGTAATAGCCACGTATTCAGATTCAGTTGTAGATAAAGCAACCACATGCTGTAACTGAGACTTCCAACTTATGCAAGAGTCGCACAAAGTAAACACATAAGAAGTTGTAGACTTCCTATTATCCCTATCATTTGCATAATTGGAATCAACATAGCCAACAAGGCTCACACCATTTGCAGATTTGGAAAAGCGCAAACTTACCTCCATGAAGCCTTTGAGGTATCTCAAGAGCTATTTCAAAGCCTCCCAATGAGGCGCACCTGGATTAGCCATATACCTACTCAAGCAACTAACAGAATATGCAATATCTGGTCTAGTGTTAACCATAAGATACATAACAGACCCAATTGCATTGGAATAAGGAACCTTTTCCATTTCAGCAATTTCAGAATCAGTCTTTGGAGACTGATCTTTACTTAACACAAAGTGAGCAGCAAGAGGCACAATTACAGTTTTAGCAGACATCATAGAGAATTTACTCAAAATCTTTTCAACATATGAAATCTGATTAAGCAAGAGAACATGGTTCTTCATATCTCTATCAATGTTCATACCAAGAATCCTTTTAGCATCTCCAAGATCTTTCATATCAAAATTATCACAAAAACTCTTTTGAACAAGCTCAACATATTCAAGATCAGGGCTAACAATTAGCATATCATCCACATATATGAGCAGAAAAACAGGAACAGAAGTATCAATCTTGAAGTAAAGACAATTATCATGCAAGCTTCTCTTAAACTTCAACGATGTCATGCATTGATCAAACTTCTTATTCCATTGTCTAGGAGATTGTTTCAAGCCATACAAGGATTTTTTCAAAAAATACACATGATCAGGATTTTTAGGGTCCACAAAACCCTCAGGTTGTTTCATGAAAATCTTTTTGTCCAAATCACCATTAAGAAAAGCCGTTTTGACATCCATTTGCTTCAATTCCCAATCAAAATGAGCAACTAATGCAAGCATTATACGAACAATGGTGAATTTAACAACAGGAGCAAATATTTCATTATAATCAACCCCTTCCTTTTGAGTAAAACCTTTTGCTACCAATCTAGCTTTAAATCTAACATTTTCAGGCTCATGTTTCACTTTGAAAAGCCACTTGCAATCAACAACAGAGCAATGAGCAGGTTTTGGAATCAGAGTCCAAGTATGATTAACATGCAACGATTTTATTTCATCTTTCATAGCATTTAACCATTTCACAGAGTTGTCAGATTTTAAAGCCTCTTGATAGGTCTTAGGTTCATTATCGACACTTTCAAAAGCATTACAAGCATGCGTATCAATATGAAAATCATTATACCTAGCAGGTGACCTAATATTCCTTCTAGATCTATTCCTAGGCAACAAATAGTCATCATCTTCAGGAATATCATGCACATTTTCATCATTGATGGCAGGTTCATTGGCAACAAGTTCTTGATCAACAACAGTGTCAGGCAAGTTTTCAACATCAGATAACAAAGGAGACAACTCCACCTCACTCGAAGAAGTGGTAGGATCATGTAAAGGCACAACATCAGGCAAATGAGCAGATAAGCAAGGGAATTCAGATTCATTGAAGATTACATCCCTACTAATCACAATTTTGAAACCCGATTCAGAAAAATCCCACAGCCTATAACCTTTAACACCCTCAGGATAACCAAGAAAAACACATTTTCTACTCGTAGGATCCAATTTGTCATGTTTCTGACGCACAAACGCAGCACAGCCAAATACACGTAGCACAGAATAATCAATACTTTTACTAAAAAATACATAGTCAAGACACTTACCCTTTAAAGGCACATAGAAGGATTTGTTTATTAAAAATACTGCGGTAATAAGCGCCTCACCCCAAAACTTTTTAGAAAGTCCAGAAGACACCAACATGCTCCCCACCCTTTCTAACAAAGTTCTATTCATCCTCTCAGCAAGCCCATTCTGTTGGGGAGTGTAAGGAGCAGACTTATGTCTCACAATTCCAGATTTGACACATAAATCATCGATGACATTATTGCAAAATTCCAATCCATTATCAGTTCTAAGATACTTAATCTTTTTACCCATTTGATTTTCAATCAAAGTTTTCCAATTTTTGAACTTTTCAAAAACATCAGATTTGTTTTTAAGCAAAATCACCCACACTTTTCTTAAAAAATCATCAATAATGGACAGAAAATACACATTGCCATCTTGAGTTGGCTCACTAGAAGGCCCCCACACATCAGCATGCAGGTACTCAAGTATATCACTACACGAAGAAGTCTTAGGGTACGGGGAAACAGAGAATTTCACCTTCGCATCTTTGCCTTGCACACAAGAATCACAGAAAGGAATGCATGTAAGTTTATCATTACCAAAAGAACCAGCTTTATGCAATATTTCAAGACCTTTTCCATTCATGTGACCTAACCTACCATGCCAAATATTTGTTTTATCCTCTTTAACAGCGTTAGCAGACATAACAACAGATTTAACACAACAAACATACAGGTTATTCCTTTTTTCAGCATTAAAGATGGGCACATAACCCTTTACAATAGACATGCAACCCTTTCCCCACCTACCCTCAAGCCCTTCATCTTCAAGTGCAGCACAAGAAATCAAGTTGTTACACAAATCAGGCATATGTCGCATGTTTTTCAAAGTGAACACAGAATCATCTTCAAAACGCAAGCAAATGTCACCAACACCAAGCACATCACATCTTTTTTCATTAGCCATAGACACAGATCCATGAGAAACATTTTTATATGAAGAGAAAAGATGTTTAAAAGGTGTCATATAAAATGTGCAACCAGAGTCCACAAGTCATTCACTATCACACAGAGACGAATGCATATAATTCACACAATTATCAGAAATAGCAAATACATCACCATAATTCACAGATTCAGAGGCAACATTAGCATGATCATTAGAATTTTTCCTCTTAGGATGAGGACACTTGTTCGCAACATGTCCCTTTTTATGGCAATTAAAGCATTTCTTATTTTTCTAGTCCCCATTCTGATTATTCTGGGATTTCATATCAGAATTTTTGTCCTTATTCTTATTCTTGTTCTTGTTCTTGTACGATTGTTAGGTTTTCCCTTAACATGCATAACCTCCCCAGAATTCTTAACACCCTCATTTTATTTTAAATCATGCTCTTTGCTTTTTAAGGCATTCACCACAATATCAAGAGTAATGTCATCACGACCATACTTTATAGCAGACTTGACATCACTGTAAGAATCAGGTATAGTATTTAAAAGCACAATAGGAGTGTATTCATCAATATGCTTGTCACCAGTTAGCTTAATATCTTGAATCAACTTCGTGAACACATCCAAATTTTCTTCAACATCGTTGTTTAAATCAAGTTTAAAACGAAAGAATTTTTCCAGAAGAAATATTTTACTAGGTAAAGATGTTTCAGTGTACAACTTATCCAACGTTTCCCACAAAATTTTAGCAGACTCATGCACACCAACTTTTCTAAGCACAGGATCAAAAAGATTCAAGATAATCACAGACAAAGCAAGCTCATTCATCTCAGCCTTTTTAGCAGGTGTATCATCCTTATCATACGAGTGATCTACAACTTTGAATACCCTTTGTTGGACGAGTATGCACTTTATTTTCTATTTCCAGATGCTGAAGTCTCGCTTACCATCAAACAGTGCTTGTCCAAATGAAGACGAAGCCATGTGTATTTAAAGTTGAGTAGAACACGCTTTGAATGGAAAAAATACAGAATTACAGAGCAACAATCTGTCACACACCAGGTTGGCACTACTCTAATCACACACAAAATGAGAAACGGAGCAGTATAACACACAATGACAGATTTTCAGCAGCGGAAATTGAAAGACTAAGATGACAGTTTCACAAAAGAAACAAACAAGAACAGTAATAAGAGGGCCAGCCGCCTCAGGGCATCACACAAGAGCAAATAAGAGGGCCAGCCGCCTCAGGGCATCAGACAAGAAAAATAAATAAGAAAGGCTCAAGCTATTTCACCAGAGCGGTGTCTCCGACGAGAACACAGTACCACCTCTACGAGCCACCAGCCCGTTACTTAACGGGGGGGATCCCTCGTAGTTTTGTTCACGTAGCAAACACGAACGGGGCAGCCTTCACACTAAGTTTCAACCTACACACAAAGTGAAATACATTGGGGGGTTAGTGAAGGAACAATCTGAAAATTTTCAGAAAAAGACAAGGAATACCGAAAGGTGTAGAGGAGAGACACTTCTCTTCCTAAACGGTCAGACCAAGATGATCGGAACTCTAGCTCTGACGACCGGAGGTCAGTAGTGGTCACCGACGGTCAGCAGCTGGGCAGCGGTCAGCTCTGGCGGCGGGCGATTGTCACCGGCGGATGGAGGACAGGTCGCGGCGGTCTACTACTGGTGGACGAAATAGCACCGGTGGATAGCTCCAGGTGGAACCCTAGCGGCTGGCGTCGCCTTTCGAGCGGTGGCGGCGCGGTCAGATCCTAGCGAGTAGCTTCCAGTGGCGGCGCGAGCTCCTTCCTGTCGCGTTCCAGACAAGCAGCGGCTGAGCGCGGATGGCTGGCAGCGTCGTCAGATCATGATGGCGGAAGTAGCAGCGGTCACGAATGGAGGCAGACGGGCTGAGCAGATCCGGCGACCTTCGAGCCGTGGCTTCGACCGATGAACAAACGAGCAGATCCAGCAGCAGCGATCGAGAACTGGAACCCTGACGGCTGTGCAGCGGCGGACGCGATGGGCTGGAAGCGGTCAGCGCTGGCGGCAGATCGAGGTCCCGGCGAGCAGATCTGGGACGGCGTCGCGATCTTCTTCCTGTGGCGTTCCCGGCAAGGCGGCGTCGATTAGATCCGAGAGGTGGCGAGCAGATCGGTAACATGGTGGCTCCAATTGGACAGATCGCGATTCCGACGATGAAATCCGGCAGCGGCTGGACGGCGGCGATCTCCCACCGGCGGCTGACGGTCAGCAGCTTCGGGAGACGGACGGACGACGAAACCCGCTCTGATACCACTGTTAGGCGGATGCGGTCGTTATCGTCGTCTATGCCAGAGAAGGTGGTCGAGGGATGAACTCCACAGTGCTCAGATTCCCGTTGAACTCACACAAGAATTCAAATCCACGTTCTACCCGTTAGGGTCACAAATAGGTGTTAATATGGGATGGGGTGTAAGGCTATGGACCCTCTTCCAATTAATTGGAATGTACCCAATACTTAGGATTGAAGCCTAACATTTTGGGTCATAACCCAAAGGGCCCAACAGGTTGTAATAAAGGTCGTACACATACGACACTCTAACCGATCGACACATACTTCTCCCCGTCGATGCCTTCCAACACCCACCAGGTCTGTGGTGGCAAAGAATTTGATGCTCACATATGAAGACTCATTCACCAACTTGCCTTCCTCCAGGTGGAACGCCAGCATTTAAATTGCCACTCCGTGTGACAATTCGTCAGGACGACGTCCACCGGGCAGGGGTGTCAGGACCTCGGATAAATCTGTTGGACGGAGAGGTGAATATATCTGGTACGACACTTCAGCCCGGACCTCGTCTCCGTCGCTGTCCAGCACCCCTGGCTGAAGGCAACATTACGCCCAACCACACCAGGGGCAGGTACACACTCATTATTTTCTTCATTATCATGTGTTGTCTCGTGTTTTGTATGCATCATACCATTTGCCTCCATTTTATTATACTCCCTTCGTCCCAATTAAATGCAAATAATTGCCTAATGTTTATAATAAGATATTGTTCACAATTTATTGGGGAGTGGGAGGGACTATTATATTAGTGATTCTATTTGGTCACATAGCTCAATCATCGAATCATCTCTCCGCATAAAACAAAACTGAAAAGATTTCGAAAATAGAATAAAAATCTAGAGAGCGCCCACACCCTTTTGTTTGTTTATTTATTTATTTATTTAATATTTGTCAATAAAGGTGGAACCGCCCACCCTAAACGTCCTCCCACGCCCACCGACAACATATAAATGAGGTTTATTTATTAATAATTGTAATTACATACTTTATTAAGGTGGAACCGTCCACCCCAGGTGCCCCCGCACACCGGTCCAACCGCATGTGAAGGAGGTTAATAATGATAACTCAAACGATCAACAAGGGTTAGATCTTTAACCACCACACAAGGAGCCCCCTAATAAGAGGTTGCTCTCCTAAGGACAAAATATAAATCATGAATCAAGGTTAAATATTGTTGGAGAATTTAATTGGTTAGTAAGGAATTAATTAATAAACTAATCATCAATTAAATAATAATTATATTGATTGAAATCAGTATCACATGTGGAGAGAATTAAATATAATAAATTGAAAATTTTTGGACCTTGAGTCTAGCCCAATAATTAATTTAATTTTGGGCATAAAACGAGTCGTGATTGGGGAGCCCTCGAAGCCCAGATCCTCTCCAGTCGATATCACATGAGGTACATTGTATCTGGTCGGTCAAAAATTGGGTGTGACAGAATCAATGATAAATCTATTGCAATTAGAATCAATGATAAATTTGTGTGTACTCACATACAAATCATACCATTCGAGAATGATTCTGAAGCATGTAAATAGGGTCATTATAAGAAAAAGAGGATGAGCAGGCAATTGATCATTGGAATGATTTCAATATTTAACCAATTTGTGGGCTCAATTATAAAGCGGAAGTTGGCTACCAATTCACTTGGTCACATAGCAGTGGGCTCACTCCTCCAAATAGGCTAATATTCTCATAAAAAAAAATTCAAGAGATAGAGGCTGCTATTGGACCTAAGATCATAGTAAAATGGCCATTTAATTCGCAGATGCAACCGGCCCAATTTGCATACCCACATTTTTTGGTTTTGGCCGGTTTTTGCTCGCTTTAACCCCAAATTGAGCCTTTTTTATTTCACACCTTTGTAATTGTATAAAAAAGCTCATTTAAGCTTAAAATTTTGCAAATTCCAACAATAGATTCATCTAAAAAAAGTTGAGGAATTAAAGAAATATGCATCGAAATGGATGCGTATATTATTTTTAAGTGATATTTATACTTTATAAATTTGAGAAAAGTGTGCATTTAAGGTATTTTGTTGTATTTTAAGTGAAAATCTAGAAACAGAATAGCATAAGAGAAAACGGAGCTGAAATTGATGAAAAATCAAATTTGGAACAAGATCAAGTGTTATTCCTCTCCTCTATTCAAATGGGTGCGTATATTAATTAAGATATTTTTTGGAAATTTATTTGATATGTATTTAATAAAAAAAATTAAGAAATAAAAAATTAGAAAGGGTTTACATTTAATAAAAGACTGCATTTAATAAAAACGGTGTCTAAATAAGAGCACTCTTAAAAATTTTCTTAAAAGAAAAACAGAGAAAGGGATGGGTTGGCAGTTAAAACATTTGTTTTCTGACTCTTCCGTTTGGGTATAAAATCGATGAGATTTTGGGGGATAATTTAATTTAATTAGTACAGTATACGGTAGTAATGGTGAATTAAGTTTGCAAGGCATAGAATTAAAATACCATCCATTAATTAACATAATACTGTTATTATTTATGCCACTTATTGGAAGCTTACATGATGATAATCAAGCTATATACTTTTTCTTTTATATATATATACACGAAGAATTGATCTTTATAAGATCAGTAATCAATCAGGAAATTAAAGATGCAAATCTAATCTAATTAATTCCTTCGTAAAATTATGCAAGACACCTGGGGAAACCGTATATGAAATTTTAATCTAATTCCTTTGTTGCCAATGACCCTGTTGTGGAACTACTAATTTAAGGTATTTTTGGAAATGAATTGTGAAAACAGTGAAAAAGTCAATAAAGATTAACCAAATTTGGATGTGTTGTGTTAGGAACTCTTCCAACTCTCCTGCACAGCTGACCATCTTTTACAACGGTTCCGTGTGTGTCTACCACAACATTTCTCCAGAAAAGAAAAGGTATCTATCTAGCTAATGGTCTTAATTATTCCCACATACATGTTTGATTTATTTCCGATGTTAATTGCAATGTTTCATGATCCGTAAACATTTGATATTTGTTAGCTCAAACGCCAGCCATAGTCCCAGTTCAAGCATCCATTCCTAAAACCGTTGTTGTTTCTCAAAGTGCCGCGGTTGCGTCTTCTTCTATCATTGCTGCTGAGCCACTGAAAGTAGTTCATCCAGTACCATCATCTGTCCCTGCTAACCTTTTTTCTTCACCTGTTTGTCACAATTGATTTTCTTTTCTTTTCGATTTACCATAGTTATTTCTTCTACTTAACTATTCACTTGTGTTTTCTTGCTTGCTCTGTTTTTAGGTACTGTGCCTCAGTTTCGCAGAAAATCCTTGGCCTGATTCTTGGAAAAGCGTAAGGAAAGGTTCGTTCTAATTCGTTTAAGGCCTCAGAAACTAAGGCACACCCATTGTAGCTTAACTAGTTTCTACACAATGTTGTCTTTTCTATTGTCGAGAACTCTTTCTGTCCTACGCTTATAGGGCAGAAAGAGAGCCGAGATAGAAAAAAACATACCCTTTATTACCTTGATCAAGCCTGAACCTCCAAACTAGTATAATTAAGGATCGAGTTGCCCCTTTCTCGATCCTTAAATACGAGTTTGGAAATGAAAATGATAATGAGTATTATTCAGGGGTCAATAACAATGTGGGTGATTATAATAGAAAGATAAGAGTGTAACAATCAACATTTTTCATTGTTAAACATTGTTTTTATAAGTTTGATGTAAGAGTAACAATTTGGTGTAATCTATTGCAGGGTTGTGATGTGAGTGGGTCCCCATATGGCGAAACAGCTTCAGGAGCATGTCCAGTTTGAGCAACCAATTAATAAAAGGTTGAAATAGCTGAAGATGCATATATGATATAGAGAGAAGCAGTAAGACATTAATTATTATTTCACTTTGAAATTAATGTTGTTGTATCTTTTGAGTAATTTTGTCTATGTAATATGGTTGTAGTTCATTATTAATTATTTAATTTACGAATGTAGTAGTTTTATTGTCGGAAATACGTTGTAGTATACTTTATTAATTTAGTACATTTAACTTCAAGACAGGGGCATTTTATTTCAAGTGGTATGAATTACACCCATTCCTATTTTATGATTTTCAAAATAATAACATTAATTTTTAATAAATGTTGGGTAAGTTTATTACAATTTCAACGTTGATATTAACTATCAATGATAAATGCTGAACCAAGTGGGTTAGCCCACTTGGCCACCAGTGTTTAGTTTAATTACTATAAGGAATTATTTAGCATTCAAAAGCAATCAGTTTTGCAAGAAGTAGAATTAAAACACCATCCATTATTTGGAAGCTTACATGATGAGCAAGCTTGCTTTAATTAGCAGCACAGTGGGTAGCTTAATGACAATCACACAGCAGACACCAGATTTGCAGTAGCTTTTTAGATGGTAAAATGAAAGGGGGATTCATCCTCATGTTCGAACACAATAACGTTGTAAAATTTCTGGCGCCTCCGGTCAACACGTCGACCGACTCGTCTCGTGCAATCTGCCACACCGTGGATTCCTTCGCACAAACCCGTGGCTGAAGACAACATCATGCCCAAGCACACCAGAGGCAGTAACCTAGCTCTCCTCTGCTTTAGACATGCATCTATATATAAAAGGGACAATTGATATATCCTGTGATGCATACAAACACAACACACTCTGTACCTTCTCCTGATGTGCTTGGCCCTGATTTTGTCTTAACCTACGGCTTCGACTCCGGTGCTGGACAGCGAAAGGAGACGAGCTCCGGAGTCGAACTCGTGGCCGAACACAACATCACGCCCAAGCACACCAGGGGCAGGTACACACTCATTTTTTCTTCAGTTGTGTTTGTATGCATCACAGGATGCATCATTTGCCCCTTTATAGATGCATGTCTAAGAGGAGAGCTCTGGGTTACCCTTCACTTCAATAAAGACAAGAGACAATAAAATGATTAAATCTTAATTATTTTCCATTAATCAAATCTAAATTAAACGGGTGAGAATCTAGTCAAAGATCCTAAAATAACATCATATAATAATCATGACTAATTAATTAAAACATAACAAATCAAAAGGCAGTATATATGCCAAATAAATTTAAACTAGTAATCCCTCGTACCATTTCAATGTTTATATATTTCTATTTTGGGCGTCTCATTTCAATGTTTACGTTTCATTTTTGGAATATGAGACCCACCTAAAACAATTAATATATCACCATGGTTCCCATATCCAATACTAATGCACATACTCACTTTACATTAAATATTATATCTTTCTACTCATTAAATATTATATCTTTCCATCTACTATCTATTAAAATAATATACTCCTTAATCAACTTGCAAAAAACAAACGTAAACATTGAAACGGGACGGTAAGAGTATATTTTTATGTATCTAAATAGTACTCCCTCCGTCCCTATTTTACTATATTGAGTGTCCCATTCAGAGGTCTCTATTTCCTCCCTTTAAGTAAAATGGACCCACATATGGTCCTTCACTTACTACCAGTATAATTACCCACCACACATAAAATACTAATACTCCTTAGTTCACATAAAAAAATAAATGGGAACTATGACTGGGAGGGAGTAGTGCATTTTTATATCCCAATCAATGCTATGAATAATTGGAGGGTGGATGATAATAATCAAGATACTATAATATCCCGAATTCAAGTTTCAATCTAGACCACCAGTAATGTTTTGCATTTATGTTTCTCGGTATTTTCGGACCAAACATCGAAAATGAAAGTGAAAGGGGTTTCAATTACAGCTGTGAACAGTAGTTAGATATTATCAGTTACGAAACTGAATTGATAAAGTTTCAAATAAAAAAAATTGTTGATTATTTGACTTTTCTGAATGGAATTGAAACAAAATATTTTACGATATGCCGAACCGTACCGCTTGAATTGATACGTACCAAACCAAAAAATCGAACACAAATATACTTTAAAATAAAATTTTATATCTTATTACCAACCACACCCAACCATTCACTAAGCAAATGTGATTACCTATTCCATTTCCATATTCCATTTAGATTCTTGCCATGTATCATAATCAATATCCGAAATTCATCACTTGTCCCAAGGGTTTAATGATCATTTGTAGGGTATAATTTTTTTTATATTGTGAAATACCAAATGTGGAATAGGAGATTCAATCCGTTTACCAAGCTTACCCCACACACAAAACACCATAAATTCATACAGTTTATCTGAAAATAGAAAAAAATGTAGAATAGAGGGGAATAAGAAAAGAGGGGAGAAAGAGAAAAAAGTTTTGTAATATTACTAAAGATAAAAGATTTATCCTCTAAAAAATATGGCACAAGTGGATTCCTAAGAAGTACAGTATTCGACTATGGCTGATTGCTAAAGGCAGGTTACTTACCAAAGATTGTGTCTGGTTACCAGATGGTGATAGAGACTGTGGACTTTGCACTCGACAAAATGAGACTATTACTCAATTGTTCTTCTAATGTCCCTTTGTTGTGGAGGTTTGGAAGAGGGTAAGACAGTGGCTCGGTTGGAGTATTCTAATCAGCACGGTTCAAGCAGATTTTAAGTGGTTCTATAAAGATAGGTGGGCTTCCCCTATCTTAAAAAAGAGAATGAAGTTAGCTCTTGTAGTATGGGATCACCCAAATGCAGTTTTGTTCGACAACACAGTCGCTTTTCCTATGAAACTGGCTAATAGCATTATTTTAGAAGTGTGTAGATTGGAGTTACTTTTTTAATTTTCGTTCGATAGCCCCTGTGTTAGTGTGATTTGCTTTCTTCTTGATTTTATAATTGTGTGAACTATAGTCTAAATAACATTTAGAATTTTCTGAATACGTGTATATATATGTTAATAGATACCATTCGACTTGATATTTTTTGAAGATCATTAAGACAAAGAAATTAATAGGGGCTGCACTAGGGTGGTGCTGGCAGTGCCGCTGCACAATTTTTTTTTTATATATATTTATATTAGTTTATATACACTTTAGCCAAATTAAATTCAAAATGGTTGCCATCCCAATTGGTAAGTTTTAATTCCTTTAAATGGAAGGTCAACGTTAAAGGCGCTAAAGGTTTTTTTTTTCCTTCTTTTATTTATTTTATTGTTAATTTTCCAATTAACATAACATCTCAATTATATATTTTTTTAGGGTAGGTCTTGCGTGAGACCGTGTTACGTGAGACCATTTTTCAGTTTTTTAGATAGTAATTACTTTCGCTATAAATTGTTATCACTTTCGCTATAAAATGTTATTATCATTTTTTAATTATATGTTACATGAGACAGTCTCACACAACTCTTTACCATTTTTTATTATTAATTCTGATAGCATAATATCTTAATTATTTATTTATTTATGTTGATATATTCTATTAATTCACCAACTCAATCTAGTATAATTATTTTTTATTAATTTTTTATTCATTAAAATAATTTTAAAAAAAAAACGTAAAATGGATCGAATCTTAAAAAAGAACTTGTAGTACATATGATTTTTTTCTTAATTTGATAAATTAATTAACATATATTCTATTTATTTTTATTATTATATCTTGATTTAGGCGTGTAAATAAAATAATTTATATTATAATATAATTTTATTATTAATTATAATTTATATATATAAAAGGTATATTTGAAAATTGTACCGGGCCCTTGAAATCTTACGACCGGCATGTAAATTATATTATACAAAACAAAAAGCATACGAATTGATATTTTTCGAAGATCATTAAGACGAAGAAATTAAATATATACAAAACAAAAATCATATGAAGTACAATGACACCCCAACTGAAGATATTATTATAATTAAAATACAACCGACAAATATGTATATATATCTTAATAGATACAATTCGACTTGATATTTTTCGAAGATCATTAAGACTAAGAAATTAAATATGTACAAAACAAAAATCCTACGAACGCAAATGACACCCCAACTGAAGATATTGTCCATAATTAATACAGATAGAAAGGTATAGCGAAATGAAGAACTCGTCATCAAATATGTGGTGAACCTAATTACAAATCATTAGCTAAGCCACTATTTAATTACACAGACCCGTAAAAATCTCCCTATATAAAAAGAAATTTTTTTTGTGATTTTTTTTTAAAGTTTGTTTGTTGTGTTTGTTCGTGTTGAGATGTATATGGTAAGTTTGCGTGTGATTAGCAATTAAGGGGGAGGGGTGTAAGTTTTGGAGAAGATGATATGATAGTATTTTGATTACTCACAATAAATAAATAAATATATATATATGGTAGGGTGCTTTTAATAATCATTAAGATGACAATAGCAACGTTCCTTTTGAAAAATTGTACGGTATACTATACTGAACTCTCCTAATTTTATTAACTAAGGCAAAAACTCCTGTGCACCCGGGCGTACAGAACACATTTCGTGCGCCTTTAGAATCTTGTGTTAAATTGTATACCCTTTAGTATACAAATGTGTACCCTTTATTTTCTAAAGAAAATTATTGTGTGTATTTGGGCACATGAACAAAACTCCGTGCGCCTTTAGAATTTTGTGTTAAATTGTATACCCTTTAGTATAAAAATGTGTACCCTTTATTTTCTAAAGAAAAAAATATTAATGAAAAGTGTATATCATTTAGAACAAAATTGTGTACCTTTTATTAATTAAAATGTATACTCTTTAGACCAAAACAATGTACCCTTATCCATAATACTAAATTTCTAAAGATGCCCGGCGCACGCAAGCCTCACTCATTAACTAAAACAAGAGTTTTGCCAATGGATTTTAAAGGATACTGATTTTACTAACGAATTGATTTACATTAGTAAATATGATGAACTAAAAAAAAATAAAAGAAAGAGTTTCTTATTTTACAAAATTATTTTTAAGTATATTAAAAATTACTCTTTAGAAAGATAAACTATATTATTTTAAATAAAAAATATTACTTATCTAAAAAAATAATATATAAAATAACAACATACAAAAATATGGGATGTAACATTTCTTCATTTTGATGAGAAATAGTTTCTCTCTAAAATAATAGAGCATGCACTAAAGTCTAATTTTAGTAAAATTAAAGTGCAAGGTGAACCAAGTGTTTACCAAATTAAAATTGTATTTTAGTAATGGAATACCAATTACTTTATAATGTTTTTACCTATACAATAAGACCCATTGCTATCTATTAATGTAATCATTAACAATAAAATTATTTGCAAAGGATTACTAACATATTTATTATAAATTAGTTGATTATCAATTAGCAATAAAATTTAGAATTTTATGCAAATTCTTTTTTAATTAATTCATTGAGAAATTAATCAACGGAATATATATATATATATATATATATATATATATATATATATATATATATATATATATATATATATATATCACAACTTCCCATTATTTTTCTTTCACTACTTTGCATTTTTTTTTTCTTTCAGAACTTCCCATTATAAAAGAAAAATACAAAGTCAAATTTTAGTTTAAGTTAATAAATTCAAATTAGACAAAGATTGCTTTAAGTTGGATAACTGCTTGTTATCTTATTTATTAGAATCCTTTGCTGTTCAAGGTCATAATCATTTCCACCCCCTTCATCTCTAAGAATACTACCGTATATCGAAGAGGAAATCAAAGCAACAAAAATAAAGAAAAATATCCATATGCTAACATTCAACAAAACTCAAAGTCACAAATACAACTAGATTTTCCGGCAACAGCGTAAAAAACTTGATACATTTTTTTTAGTGCAAAAGAGTATGTGTACTTTTATCGTTTGTAGGTATGAGCAACAAAATTAAATTATCAAACCATGAGAATTCAGATTTCGTGGCCTTCAAATTATAGTCTCGTATTAGTTAGGAAAGACCGATAAGGACAAGAATAAAATATGATAATAAACTGATGACAAGGAAATGCAAGGAAATTGTCATAATACACTTAAAAAATGGATCAATCATGTAAAACATTTAATTACCTCCCTATTTAAGTTATCATAGTAAGAACGATCAATAATATATCCTAATTTCTCTCTCGAGTCACTTAAGTTGTAGGTACTAAATAAGGCTCCCAAAAGCTTCTAGAATCAATTTCAAATTGAACACCTTCTGATGGGTATTAATTACTCATAGAGTTTCCTAATTAGGTATTATCCATTTTTAGGCACTATAAATCCATTAATGGTTTGAGTTTCCTCACTAGAATGATTGACTTCTCGATCCAACATCTCTAGTATTTATTTGTATAATTCTAAACATAAGAGATCGTTCTGACTCTTCCTACATTAATACACATACAATAGATAATTAACACCTAAAGCACATAATTGAATTTTAGTTATAATCACATGCAATAGATAATTAACAGCACAAATCGAACATATAATTAAACAATTAAGCATCCACAAATGAAATTAATCCAAAATCTAAAATACAAGTTAGACAATATAAAAATTAATCCATAATCCAAACATTAATAAAACAACCAAGACATAGAAAATAAAATACTGATGAAGAGAATGCATTAAAAAAAAATAGAATTAACCAAATGCAATCGTCACTCCACATGATCTCTTCTTTTTCTTAGGTGTAACACTTTTTTGAAAAGCAATTAAATCTTACTTACGAAATAAAATTACATGATGAAAAATAAATTTTTTTGGGGAGGATTAAATACTCCCTCCGTCCCACATTAAGGGTATTTTTTGCTTTTTGGCACGTGAATTAAGGAGTATTGTTATTTAATGTGTAATGTGTAGTTGTATTAGTGGGAGTATAGATCCCATATTTTAATTGTATTAGAGGGTGTGTGTGTGTTCCGTGTTTATAAAAAAGGAAAGAGAACCCTTTGGGTAGGACGCCCAAAATGGCAAAAAGAGACTCTTTGGGTGGGACGGAGGGAGTATAAAGGAATTCTCGGTTTTAAAAAATGGAGAATAGAAAAAAATGAGAATGATCGAATCAAGACTCTGCTGCTTCTGTTTTTTCTAATAATAGCCATAGCTGCTTTCCCGATTCAAATGGGGCCACCACTAATTAGACATAAAATGAATTTATTTGGGCCATTATCCCATTGATTAAATGGCCCATCATATTTGAAAGCTGAATTGATTTGGGCCGTTTATGACATTAATTAAATGGGCCCATCATGTTGAAAGCTCAATTGAATTCGCTGAGTTAGTGCGTGGTCGCCTGTGAATTGATCAACAATAACTAGAGGGCGGCACTATCACCACAGGAGATTATACTTAAAGCACCTGTATCGAAGATAAAAAATATTAATTATATCCCTATTCTATACTTAAGGCACCTGTATCGAAAACAAAAAATATTCCTATTCTATTTTATAAACACTAACCCACTTGTGTTGTCAAATAAAAGAAAAAAAATTACTTTGTACACTCATCTACCACCACACCTAAAACACACACTCACTCACCCACACATACACGACTGCAAAAATAGGAAGAAAGAAGAAGAAGTAACTGAAATCACACAAATCCCACTAATCGCAAAAGAGAAAGAAGATAACTAGCAGTTAAATATTTTGATGGCCCCCCTCTCTCTCTTCAATTTAATGGATTATAATTTATATATTAGTAGAGGAGTTGTCTTCCTACTGCACAGTTTATAGAACCAATGGTTAAATAATTCGATTAACCCTCACCGAAATTTTATGCAACACTTAATTGAATTTTTGGACAAAAATGTCGGCTATACATAAACTTACAATTTTAATTCTTATTATTATCATTTATTACACTCACGTTATATTTATAAATTTACTAATTCGCTTTGACAATTAACTACTCCTTCCGTCCCGGAGAAGTTGACACAATTTTTTTTGGGCACGGAGATTAAGGAGTATAATAATTTAATGTAAAGTGAAGTGAGAGAAATAATATTTAATGTGTAGTGGGTAATTGTATTAGAGATGATATGTGGCCCCATGAGAATAGATTAATTGTTTTTGTGTGGGTCCCATGTATTAAAAAGGAAATGTGTCAACTTTAATGAGACAAACCAAAAAGGAAAGTGTGTCAACTTCTATGGGAGGGAGGGAGTATAAAATTTAACTAACCCACAAATCCAAAAGAGAGGCATCAAAACTCAACGGAATCCTCTACTCTCACTCTTTGTTTTTTAGGTCTTTGTGATGTGTATTCAATTCTGTCTTCCTCTTCTCCTCCATTCTCTTTTGTGCACACTGTGTTTGAATTCAATTCTCTCTTCTTTTCCTCTCTTCTATCTCCTTTTTTCCGTAGTCGTGTTGATGTGTGTGTCAATATGTGTTTATGGTATGAGTGTGTATTTTAGTGTATACTTCTTTCGTCCCGCACCAAGGGTGTATTTTGTTTTTTTGCACGTAGATTAAAGAGTATTATTACTTAATGTGTAGATGGTAGTTGTATTAGTGGGAGTGTGAATCTCATGTTTTAATTGTTTTAGTGGGTGAGTATGAGACCCATATGTATAAAAAAGAAAAGGGAACCATTTGGGTGAGACGATCAAAATGGAAAAAAGAAACCTTTGGTGCGGGACGGAGGGAGTATATTTTAGATGTAGTGGTGGGTGGGTGTACAAAGTATTTTTTTTTCTTTAAAAAAAATTAACAAATGAGTTAGAGATTATAAATTGAGTTAAGGATTCTAATAAATAAGATAACAAGCAGTTATCCACAAATGAGTTAGAGATTATAAATTCAATAATTGGACCCAACCCAATTAACCACATTGCAGTGCAACTTGAAAAATGTGAATTGCCGTGGACTTCAATAGCAAATGGGCTAGGCAGAATATTTCAGCTTTCAGCTCACCCCCAGCCCAGTAATTAACAAGATAAATTCATATAAAATTTTAAACAATCAAATAAATATTTTATAGGAGGTTCGCTATCCTTCTATTAGAAACGAAATTACATTATTAAAAATTAAAATAAAAAGATAAAATTGACAATCTTCGAACTTCTATGGTGTGGTGCTCCAATCTGCGTCCCTTCTGCCTTGCTTGGTATCCGACGTAGTAGAGAAATAACGTGGGGTGGTGCGTGGTTCAAGAATCCATAATAATTAATTAATGATCTCAATTAAAATTCACCTTCCTTCTTTGAAAATTTTATTGAATCTCTTTCTTTGATAAGTTTTAGTTTCTCTCTTCAAATCAAATTCCTAATAATGGCTTGGTCAACTATTTAATTCCAGCCGAAAAATAATTGTAAAAGTCACAAATAAATTAGGATGACTATACAATTTCTCTAAATTTTAGTCTATTTGGACAAGAATTACATAACAAAATATATTCGTGTGACATAGAAATAAGTCGTAAAATTCATGCATAAAAAATGAATTTATCTTAAATACTATAATCATAAAACTGAATGTATCAATTTAGAGCTATCAGAATGGGTTGGTGGGGCGGTTTAACCCACAATCCACCACAACCCACTTTATGATGAGCCCAAATGGGGCAGGTCACTTGTGGGGCGAGCTATCGGTGGGGCGGGCTTTGGGTTAGTCCACACACTCTACCCCCTATCCACGTATAATTTTCACAACATATATACTTTACCATTTATTTATTATAAAAAATACCAATCACCCCTAAAAATAAGTAAAAAATATTTTCTATTAATATTCATGCACACAATAAAAGTAGATATAAGTTTTGGACAAGAAATGTATTTTAACTTAAATCTATTTCCACAACAGTTTACCCCACCCTCCACCCCCTTCCAAAACAAAAAAATATTTTAAATAAAATTTTGGATTTTAATATTTTAATAATAAAAATATTACCACATAGCCTACACCCACCCACCCCACTCCCTTCCCAAAAAAATTACAATTATTATTAAACATATATATACTATTTAATAAAAAATATATACATATACTTGCACGTTTATATTAGGGTACATCATATATCAACTCATAGTATAATAAGAAATTCGAATGGATAAGATCCCTTCCAACTTTGAATGTAAACCACAACTAATATACAACGTTTATGTTTTGCAAACTCCTTCTGTACTAAATTCCAAACAGATGAAACTGAAAGAAAGGGATTTCAATTTGGGCATAAGGTTAAGCATCTGACTCATCGTTCCGTAGAAAAAACCAAATAGAAAAAAATTCGAAATAAGAGAAATATCTAGAGATGGTCCAAACTCCTTTTGTTTGTTTATTATTATTTTTATTTATTTAATCATTACAGGTAACAATTATACTCATATAATGAACACAAAATTTTAAAAATAAATATTAAATTTTAAAAGCAAAATAAAGCATGAACTATAAAAGTGTAATATTATACTCTCTCTGTCCCGGATTTATCTGTACCAGTACTGTAGATATGGAGTTTAAGAAACATTACTTTTTTTTACCAATTTTACTGACTTTCTAGGGGTATTTTGGTATTTTTAGGTAATAAATAAATAAATCATAAAGTATGTTATGTGTGTTAGGTGAGAGTGATATTTTTGAAATTAATATAACTTTTGAAATTATTGATTAATGTGAAGTTTCTTTTTTGGGTGAAGATAAGTGTACAACGAACGAATATGGAAAGTGTAAAGTTAAGTGTGGGACAGAGAGAATATAAACTATGAGTGAAATCACTATTATACTCTTAAAATTAAAACTAAGATTTTAAAAATAAATATTAACTTATATGTATACTATAGACTATGATCAATCACAAGGGTGAATATAATTACACATTTACACTTTTGGAATTAATATACTATGATTTATTGTTAATTCTTATGATATAAATATACATAATTGGGAAAAATGCAAATATATATACACTTTTTCAATGTTTAATATCATTGCCAACCATGAAATAAATTATAATTATTTTTACCAAATTATTGTAAAGAGACCATATTACCCTTGATTTTAATAAAAAAGAAAAAAGAATATAAAATACTATCACCATCATCCACTCCACTCCATATAGGTTCCAGTCGGTTGCCCACCAACATTTGTCGGTCCGTCAGGTCAAGTGTCGGTTCCAGTCAATCCCCATCGACATCCGTCGATCTGGGTGTTGGTGGATGTCGTTTGCCCACCGACTACTTGACCGACATTTGTCGGGCCGAGTGTCGGTTCCAGTTGGTTTCCTGCCGACATCCGTCACCTCAATCCTCGGTCACTCACCGACATGCATTGTTCTGTCGAGCCGAATATCAGTTCTAGTCGATTTTGTACATAAATTGAAATTTAATTAAAATTGAACACATTATTAATGGTTGACAGAAATTTTTTGTCCTTTCAAATTAAAGTGGTATATTTACCTATTGAACACAAATTGAACATAAATCATATTTTGTCACAAAGAGATTAAGATTAAACCTAGCATTCAATGTTAAAAAGTTTAAAAGAATAATTGTAATTCACCATTGTGATTTATATATTTCAGTTTAATGTTAATTTTAAAGATAATTATAATTTTTCGTAATTGATAAATAAATAAATAAATAAATGGTGTGGACCACCAAGATTACACGTGGAACCGATTCTACGCAATATGATTTTATTTGTTTATTTATTTATTTATTTATTTTAATTTATAAAGAGATGATGAATTGAGGCGTTAATTTAGTCCCGTAGAAATTTGTGAAACATAAACTTGGTACAATATTAGTTGTGGTTTAGATTCAAAGTTGGAAGGGCTATTCTCAGTAGGAATTTCACGATAACAAAAAGGGCATTTTTATGGTTTACTTGTTGTATCATTATATCAACAAAGCACACTCCAAAGTAGAAGTGTTAACCCAAGGGAAATGTTGAGTTACTAGTCACTTATTTAACATGCGTAATTAGAGGTGCAAGAGTAAAATATAATAAGAAATCTAGAGTAGCGTAGCGTTACATCCTCCCCAGCATTAATACACAAAAACTTATATAAATCGGGTTCAATTAATCCTATATATACCATATGTATTGTTATAATGTTTAAATTAAGGAAGACCATAGAATTTACATTAATATACATCCGTCTATAAAAGGGAGCAATTGATACATCCTGTGATTTCATAAACATTCACGATGAAGAAAACAACGAGTGTGTACTTGGTGTGCTTGGCTGTGATGTTGTCTTCAGCCATGGGCTCGACTCCGGTGCTGGACACGGACGGAGACGAGGTCCGGGGTGGAGTGGAGTACAGGTTTTCTATGTTTGGACCAGGAAGAGTAGATTTGTCCCTCACTCTACGCCCCACCGGCAACAAACCCTGCCCTCTCGACGTTTACGAGGCAGGTTTCGATGATTGTCTGTTCAACCCAACATGTGGCCTCCCCGTGAAGTTCCACCCGAAGGAAGGCGACCTCGTCACCCTCTCAAGTGATCTAAACATCAAGTTCAATACCACCACATCGTGTGAGGAATCCACGGTGTGGCAGTTGGCACGCGATGAGTCGGACGACGACGACTTCTTTGTGTCGACCGGAGGTGTATTCGGAGGGCAGGAAAGCTTGTTCCACATCGAACCTCTGCAAGCTGGCTTTGATTCGTACCAGCTTAGGTGGTGCCACAGATTACTCTGGGGGACCTTGACGTGTGGCGACGTCGGCTTTGCACGCAACAGTCGGCGTTTGATTTTGCTCATAGGCAAAGAGGGTGAACACCCCTTGACTTTTACCCTCAAAAAAGCTACTGCATTGTCGTCTGTTGTCTAATTCTCACAAAACTAGCTTGCTTGCTCATCATCCATGTAATGTAAGCTTCCAATAACTGGACTGGACTGCCATCAATAATATTATGTTAATTAATGCTTGGTATTTTAATTTCACGTCTTGCAAACTTAATTCACCATTTCTTTCGTATTAAATTAACCCCCAAAGTCTCATCTTATTTTATACCTAAACGGAAAATTTTATTTACCACATGAGTCATACCCCAAATTTTAACAAAACAAATAAGTGAATGGTGAACTGAGACACACTGTACAAATTCAAACATGATATTAACCCTGAAAAAACAATACAAACTAGTCCGTTGCTTCTAAAGAACAGCGAAAAATGGCAAGAATAGAATTTTACTTGAACGTAAATTTAATTAAGTATTGTATGAATCTAGCTCACCTGATTACTGGGCTTCTCACTAAAGTGAGTGACCATATTCGATCTCTTTTGGGAATGAATTGGAGTAAGGAGTTATAAGGAGACTAGAAGAATAATCTCCGAGTATGGTCAGGTGTAAAGTAAACTAGCTTCTAACTACTAACAAACTAACTCGATAAAAAAATAAAAAATAAATATTGTATGAAAGAGTTAAAAGCAATCAAACATACTCCCTCCGTCCGCTTAAAATTTTTATATATTTAAAATATGTTAAAAAAATTTCAATTGTTTATATGGCGTAATCAAATTCGTTTATAAAAAAAATTTGTATTCGTATATTCATCACACCTTAATAATATTAATCATTCAATTAATATTTAAAATATATAATGATTTTAGTATATTTTTACATTTAAACGTTTTTATTTATTTTTCTCTGTCAATCAAGTATCTTGGTTTGAATTAAATTTGTACAAAAAATTAGGTTGTGGTATGCAAACTAGTTTTTGGAGGGATTCCTGGGTTAGAGATGTAAAACTTATGGTTTTATTTCCATTGATTATATTCTATATGTAACAATAAGGATGCAATGGTGGGGGAAATGGGTGTTTGGTTAGATAATAGTTGGAATTGGAGTTTCTCTTGGAGAAGATCTCTTTTCACTTGGGAACATGAGTCTGTTGATAACTTGCTTTGCATTGTAAATACTATAAAATTGCAGGAAATGGTGGAAGACAAGTGGATGTGGAAGCAAACAGCTAATGGAGTATATTCAAGTAAGAGTGCTTATGATGCTCAATCACTATCCATCCTGGTGAACTCAAACTTGGAGGGAGAACTTGCCTCAACCTTTCCTAAAATTTGGAACCCGCTGATCCCACCCTACATTTCAGCACTATCTAGGAAAATCTTGAGAGAAAGACTACCCACTCGAATTAACTTGAAGAAGAGAAAGGTCTTAAGAGATGGTGATGACCTTACTTGTGGTCTTTGCGGGCAATTTAAAGAGGGCACTCGTCATCTTTTCTTTGAATGTGTCTTCTCGCATCAGGTATGGTGTCTTTGGTATTCGTGGTTGAGTACTCCCATGGTGTTGAACAACAAACCAGCATCACACTTCTTGCAATATTTAGGAATACTTGGCTAATAATTAAAGAGTCATGTGTTGGAGTGCATTTGGTCATGTGTTGTATGGTATATATGGAAAGCAAGGAACAACAAAATCTTTGAAGGTGTGGAGACAACCCAACAAAGCGCTTTGAAGAAATCAAAATAAAAGCATGGTGCCTTTGCATTTTTAGATGTAGTAAAATTACTCATATATCTTTTCAGGATTGGTGCACTAATCCTAGGCTATATTGGGGTTAACATCATGTTCGGTATTGATATTGCTTGGGAGACTACTCTCTTTTATTTTGTAATTCTTAATATGTAAGTAACTCTATTTCTTGAGTACCACTGGTACTCTCTTAATAAATTTCTTTTTCCGACAAAAAAAAAGTTGGATATGCAATAAAAAAAATAATTAAATTCATTTAAAATTAAAAGATAAATAAAAAGAAAATTTTATTAATTTATTATTACTACTAACAAGTTTAATATTTTTTGATGACAAAATATTCATTCGCATCACTTTCTTTTTTTTAAAATATTATATGTTTCAAATTACAAAAAATAATTTAGGTTTCAAATTTATAATAGGAAAGTTTTGAGTGAGATCGTCTCACGAATTTTAATTCGTGACGGATTATGCATTAGCTCAATTAATTATATTTTACATTAAATTTAAAATATATAAGAAAAAAAAAGCTTTGGTTTGCGACGCCTGTTGAGAATCTGTGTCCCCTGGCTTATAATTATTAGTTAATTTAAATCAGTTTTCTTAATATTTTATAATTTAAATTGAAAAAGTAATAATTGAAAAAAAATATACTCCCCCGTCCCAAAAATACAATCGCACTTTCTATTTTGGTCAGTCCCAAGAATACATTCACCCTTTAAAAATAAAAACAATACACAATATCAATAACCTTACAATACTAAAATATTACAAAAATACAACCTTCTTTATACACACAATCTAGTCAAAGTCAATTATATCATACACTTTATCTACCCAATTACCCCACCGTCTGCTGAAGTTGCTTCCATTTTCGGAGTGTGGGTTGTGGTGCTAAGAGAAGGAAAGGAGGGTGTAGTAGGGGTCCTGAAATTGGTTTTGGGGGTGGGATGGGGTGAGTAGGGGTGTCTCAACTCTGAATAATTGTGTTTGAGAAGGTGATGACTTGGGTGAGTATCCCAATTTTGAATTGAGTGAATAGTCACTACCTCTTTTTTGTTTTTTTTTTTTTTTTTTACATTAATTAGTGTTATTATTATTAATAATAAAGTATGAGAATACAGAAGATTAAGAACCCCCTCTGCCTCTGGCCTCTGGTATGATTCGTATGAATATATAATAATAAACTGGTAAATTCACCCTTTAAAGCAAAGTGTCCAAATTTCTACTTTTGAAATATAAATTTGGTTTCTCTTTTTATAGATATATAGGAGTAAATTAGAATCTTCTATTATCATTCATATTATATGCTATTGTGTTTAATGTGTGTATTAATTGCTTGTTAATTAGTAATGATTAATCATCATTGTATAATAAGAGAATGTGTATGTTCTTCATATATATATAATGAATTAATGTTTGTAATCCTATTTGCCACATATCATTTTCCCACTTCCACCTCTCATTTTAAGATTCAATTTTTTCAAATTATTGAAAATGATTGAGCTTACAAAATCTCAATAACATATTAATTTCACAAGTGATCAGGAATACTCCAGAGTCCAGACCACCCATATGCATTTATTTATTTAGGCCCATCTACGAAACGTTCCATTCTTAAGCCCATGTTGGTGATTGGGCTTGTCCATACTTTGTCAAGGTAATTATCATTTATTTATTAATAGAGAAAAATTAAATTAGGATAGTCATAGAATTAGAAGGCGAACACCCCACTAACCTGCGCTGTGTGTTGTTCATATAAAGTAAACATTTGCGCGCTACTTCTCTCAAACGCCACGTTTGAACTTGATTACGCTCAGGTTCACGCCATTCATTCGACACCTGTCATGTTCTGTTATCATTTATATATTAATCGGGTATCACTTTATATTGAAAATGTCATATTTTTTTGTTAATCCTACGAATTATTTATAAAATAATTTAATTAAATCGTTAAGACTTTTTCCTTTTTTAGTTATGTATTACATATTATTATTTCGATGAATTATTCGTGAAATAATTTAATTAGACAGATATCATTTTTCTTTAATTAGGAATCGCTTTTATTAAAAATATTATCATGTTTTATCCAATTTACTTATATCCACGGCCCACTAAAGAAAATAATGATATATATTAGAAAATTATTATGCTTAATTAATTTTTTTTTTCAAAAATAGAAATCCTTCATTTAAGAAAAAGGAAATTACATTCAAACACCAATAAAAAAAACACACACACAGATCTCTTTAACTTGACTGAATTTATATTTTTTTTAAACTGATTTTCCTTCTAAGGCTTTTATCATGACTGGTTGACATCTCTTTTTAATAGCCTGTAAGTCTATGGAAGGCATATTAGTAGTGAAGGAGATATTGAAGTCAAATTTTGACATGAAGGACCTAGCTAAAAGAAGCTACTGTCATTTTAGGAAGAATGCAGATTACTAGGAACAGATCAGCTAGATCAATTGAAGGTGCTTCAGCAGATTTCATGCTTAGAGAAGGTTATCAAGTGATATAACATGCATGGATTTGTGCAAATCAGTGGCTAAAGTAATAAAGCAAAGACTCATCTTATAATCATCTCAACAGTTAGCTCAAACAAGGGAAAAGGAATCAAAATGGAAAGAGTTCACTATGGATAGATATGACTTTTTAAACAAATTGGATGCAATGGTGATAGTGGGTTGTGCATTTGCTTAGTATGTGAAGCTGCTTTAGACACGCTGCTAACATTGATCGAGAGGGAAAGATTGCAAAGCGGGTGCAAAGTGCTTGAGGAACAGAATATGATGCTGGCAATAATCAGATTGATGAGCAGCCTCGCCTGGGAGTTTACAAGAGAAGGTATTGAGTAGCTTGGAGTGGATATTTCGGTTGGTGTAGTATAAGCACAAGTACGAGCAGTGGCCCATATGAGCCGATTAATTTTAAAAAAAAAAAATGCAGAAAAGAAATTAGGGAAAAAAGAAGAACACTGCAACAGAAAATTATGTTCAAGAGAAAAATGTAGAGTGCACAGATAGTTTCATTTTGAGGAATACTTAAAAAAGATTGTTGTTAGTGTTCATTTTTCTTTATTTTTTCTTCTTATCACCTCTAGCCTTCTTTAATTCTTCTCCCTTCTTTTCTCCTTTTATTTATTTATTTATTTTTTTGTGGTGATTTGTATGTGTGTGGTAATGGTGTGGGTGGGATTAATATATTGGTTGGATGGAGTTAATAATAAAGGGTGTGGATAGTAAGTTTAAGGAGATGAGATATATTAATACTCCGTATTTTAACTATAATTTTTTAAGAGTTCGGATGTCGTTTGTAATCGTTCGGGTGAGTATAGTACCGCTACCCCACTTTCAATTAAAAAACTAAACAAAAAATATTAATATTTATTAATTAAAATAAATAATATTTTAAAAGAAATACGATATTCTTAAAGTAAAATAAATTTATTAACTGGATCTAAAGGCACATATTCAATACATAAGATATTAATTAGCTTCATAAGGATATCATGAGTTGATGGAGAATACCACTTTCAATTAAAAACAAAAAAACAAAATATTACTATTAATTAAAATAAATATTGTATTTTAAAAGAAATACAATATTCTTAAAGTAAAATAATTTTATTAACTGGATCTAAAGGCAAATATACAATATATACATAAGATATTAGCTTCACAAGGATATGAACGAAGTCTCTCTCAACGAAGTTTAAATTTAAAATACAAAACACGTTTTCTTAGTCTTCTTAGCATTGCATGAGCTGGCATGGGCTTAAAAAAAATAGAAAAGAAAAAGATAATAAAAACAAAAAAGAAACAAAATAAAATATTTTTTATCAATAAAAATGTAAATTTAAAGTCCCAACTTTATTAATAAATTGATTTATCAATGAATTAAAAAAGCGAAAGAAATATGTTGATAAAGTTTACTTTGTAATATTTTTTTTACCAATGAAAACAAGTAATTATTTCCATTAATAATCCATTGCAAATAATTTTGGTAGCGGTTATTTCTACCCCTCAAATTTACTAAACATACCTCCAAAATAATTTAAATTAAAATAATTTAATTAATATGACTTAAATACCCTTATATAATAATATATTCATACATAAATACATTACTAAATGTATTCCAATATTACTAAACATACCCCATTCTCATAATCAATTCTTTTATAGTTCTTAAATAGAGTGTATATTGAGTGCACCCGGGTGCAAAAGTGCACCCATATGTGTATGATTTTTTATTCTATTTTGTATACAAATTTTGTAATAATTGTATACTTTTTTCACACTAAGTTTTTCATTAAAAAAACTAACATCTATATGTGTATAATTTTTTATTCAATAATAATGTGGATAAGGGTGGGGAATGGAACTCTGTTTTAAGCAGGGGAAAAATTCCCACGAATTTCTAATTGATTCAAATAAAATGGCTGTTGCTGTTGCTTTTGCTTTTGTGTATGGAGCGAAGATGATGAAGTCCCAATTGACGATTGGAGTCTCTCACCATTTGCCTCCTCATCCATTACTTTTAAGAGTATTCAACAACCACTCAAACTCAGAGGACACATAAATTTCACATCAGAAATCCTAGATTCCATATAATTGCAAACGCTACACCACAAACAAACTACTAATTGACAAAGACGCGATTAGCTAAACAGAATAAAAATGCAAATTTAGTTAGTAATTCACACTAGCCAAAAAAAAAAAACAAATTAAACCACAGCTGCAATGATTAAACCTCATTTTCATAAGAGAAATGGTCATTTGCATGTCTACAAAAATAATGAGACTTGAAATGAAAAAAAAAAAATCCAAGGGAAAAAACTCATGAACATGTATGAAGATAGAAGCGAGCAAGGATTACCTCTGTAATTCGAGTAATGGAATGCTTAAATTACAAATAGGGCAAGTTGAGATATGTTTAAGAACCCTAAAATAATTAATTATCTGAAATTGAAGTGGAAAATATTTAGTAATATTCGGTTACATTTAGTAATGTATTTATGAATATATTATTATATAAGGGTGTTTAAGTTATTTTAATTAAATTATTTTTTGGGTATGTTTAGTAATAAATTCGGGGTGTAAATAGTCGCTCCATAATTTTGTTGTCAATTTATATACTGATTTAATTATAATAACAAAAAATATTATTTTGTTGGTAATATCATTTTAAAGTTGTTAGTATTCCATTATTAAATATACAAACATACACCTTGCATCCCTTATATTACTATTTAATATTTAATACATGAAAAATTATACTTTCTAAATATAAACTATCTATTACTTTTTGGATGAAAATAATTAAAAAATAAACTTTTTTTTTTCTTTTCAGTTTTCTTGCATGTCAGAATGTGTGTTTATGATGTTCTGCGTGTTGTGATATGTCACATGTGTGTTGTGACACGTGTAATTAAGGTGTGGGGTGGGGTTACTATATTGGTTGGGTGGAGACACTCTCCCCCTAAAAAAATGCATGTATTAGGTTGCAAGGTGTTTAAGAAGAGTAAAATTTTTTATTGTAAGATGTAATAAATAGAATAAATATTTTGGGTATATAATTGAATGAAATAAAGTGTATGAAACAGTTAATTTTAATTAAATTGTGTATAAGAGGAAGATGATATTTTTGTAATATTATACTTCCTTCTTTTTATAAAAGTTTTCACATTTGCATTTTGTCCGTCCCACAAAAATTTTCATCTTCCTAAAAAGGTGAAAAAATCAAAATAACTGACCTTCGTCATACACTTTAATATAAAAAAAAAGATCTTACCTAACATATCTAACATATATTATCATTCAGGTACTACCAAAAGTACCAAAATACCCTTAAAAGTTCGATTACTGTAGATATAGAGTTTAAGAAAAAATTACTTTTTGCTTTACTTTTAGGAGGAAGTTTAGTATTTTTAGGTAATAAATAAATTATAAAATAGATTATGTGAGTTATAAAGGTGTGATATTTTTTAAATAAAGTGTATTGTGGGGTTATTAATTTGTGTGTATTACTTATTTGGAGGTGTGAACTTGTTTATGGGACGGACAAAAGTAAAAAGTGTGAATTTGTTTATGGGACGATGGAGGTAGTATATTTTTCTTAATCTATTCCGTAACAGAGGGAGCAGTATTGTAAGAATGCTGATATTGTGTGTTGTTTTTATTTTTATTTTTATTTTGGATATGCTATTTATTTGAGGACAGAGAAGAAGAAAAGATTACAAATATTTAGGGATAGACTACTAAACATGGTACATATGAAAGTTATAGGTAGTTTCAATATCTAAAAATATTAAGAAAACTTTATTTGTATTTTAAATTAAACTTCATTGAAAGGGACTTAACAAGTATGAGGAGTTGATCACCTATGCAAAATTAATTTTGTGGTTTGTTGTGCAGCCAAGTAATGGGGTTTATACAGTGCGTAATTTTATGACAAGCATGTTATGAAGGAGACCACAACAATTCAATTTGGTTTTAATTTGCCATAGTTTATGCCTGATTGTTGACGCTTGTCAATTTTTGTTTAAATTTTCAATTGATCAATTTTGATGCACCCACTTTGGAAATGCTTGTAGTAAACAGAATTGATAACTGGTTTCCTGTGAAACATGGTGTATTATCTCAAATAATGTCACAAATAATTGGAGGGCTTATGATGCTATAATTAATATCACAAATTCTTTTGAGACTGAGAAGAATCGACAATGATAGCAGATGCAAATAAATTGGATAAGGTTTAAGTTATTTTATTTTATTTTTCAATTTACAGTGATGGATCATATTTATTGTACAAGTACCATTGCAGCAGAGAGGGTACCTCCCAGCATTCAATTATGCAAAACTAAAAACAACACATAACAACGTACAATATTCCTCTTGGAAATTATCCTCTACTTCTCTTATCAACTGCTCTTTGGAAGGATATTTGATCTTCTCTATAGCTGAATTTACTAACTTCTTCTCCTTATAAGTTACACCTTTCCTTCAAAAAAGACATGCATGTATTTGGTGGCACAAATTTAAAGAAAAAACAATATTTTGGTGTAAAATGTCAACTCACGAAAATTACCAATAAAATTGTACCAGGATGAGAATGTAGACATAATTTCAATCTTTGTAATGGTGGAAGAATTACAGTGATATGGGATAGGAGATGTGTTTTGTTGGATAATTTTGTAATCCATGAACAAGTTCTTACTTCTAATGCTATGTGTATGATCATTATGAGAAAATTTATCATTTCCATTGTGTATGCATGCAATAGATATGTGGCAAGAAGGAGATTATGGGAGAATCTGGAGGAGCTTTATGCTTTAAATAGTGAACCATGGATAGTAGCAGGGGACTTCAATTGTGTCCTCTATGCTGATGAAAGACATTCTACTTCTACTTCCATTATTTCGGGTTCAAGAGAGATGAATGAGACCATCTCGTTATTGGGTTTGATCGATACTCCATCAACTGGATGTTTCTATACATGGACGAATGGTACTACATCTTCGAAGCTTGATCGAGTGATGACATGTAAACTCTAGAGAAATAATCGATGGAGGATAGAGTCAAGCTTTTTGCCACATGGAACGTGCTCCGATCATTGCCCTACAATTTCTGAATTCTTGCAGACTTCCACCCAAATGATCAGGCCATTCAGTTCTTTAATCTATGGACTGAAAATAACAATTTTATCTCTTTGATTACTAACAAGTGGCATGTTCAAATCCAAGGCACGAAACAATTCATTTTGTGTAAGAAACTCAGAATTCTAAAAGCCCCTTTGAGGGAATTGCATCGATTGAACTATACTCACATCTCAAGAGGGTTAAGAGAGCAAGGGACCATCTGGAGAATTTGTAGCTAAACTTTCTCCAAAACCCTGGCAACCATGGCTCCTCTCTTGCCCATACCTCCGTAAAGCACTTGGAAAACTATGAGATGATTTATATCTCACAACTCCTGAAGAATAAGCATATTCGAAATCTAGATAGAGGTTCCAGGTACTTCTACAGCTTGATTAATGGGAATTCCTCCAGAAATGGGATATATAGAGTATTCATAGGAAATGGGCCCACTACCTCCTATCAATCGATGGTGGATACATTCCTAGAATTTTACTCCAACCTATTGGGTAATAATTCGGGAATAATGGAGCAATTAGATGTGGAGGTATTGAGCGAAGGACCCAAAATATCTCAGTCTGAAGCAGTGCAATTAGAGGAAGAAGTAACAGAAGAGGAAATCAAGGCAGCCTTATGGATGATCAACAAGAATAAATCTCCCGGACCGGATGGGCACGCATCTCTCTTCTTTCAAAAAGCATGGAGTGCGATAAGGAATGATCTAGTTGGGGCAGTGAAGGAATTTTTCAGGAAAAGGAAACTTTTGAAGCAAATTAACTCTACTTTAATTTCCTTGATTCCTAAGACTACCCATGAGCCACAAGTGAAGGATTATAGACCTATTACGTGTTGCAACACAGTCTATAAAATTATTACAAAAATTCTTGCCACCCGCTTGAGAAGGTGTTTACTCAACGTTGTGATGAAGCTCAGTTTGGATTTGTTAAAGGGAGAAAGATGAGAGACTGTATCTTGCTAGCAGAAGAAATCTTCAAGGGTTACGGATGTAGCGTGATCACACCAAGGATGTCAATTAAAATTGACATCAACAAAGCCTACGACTTGGTTAGCTGGGGATTCTTGTTTGACATGCTACATGGTTTGAACTTCCCTGCTAAATTTTGCTCTTGGATCAAAGAATGTGTAACAACTCCTACATACTATATCATGATTAATGGAATGACAGAGGGGTTTTTTCGAGGTGAGCGGTGCTTGAGACAGGGAGTAACTATCTCGTCCTTTCTCTTCGTTATTTGCATGGAATATTTTAGTAGATTGATGACGAATGAGATAAGGAATAATATGTACAGATTTCATTCTAGACTCTATAAAAGAGTGATGTACGAACAACGAGAAGTATTGACAGAATCTTGAAGACATTTGAAAAAGTATCGGGTCTAGCTGTAAGTGCCACTAAATCGAATAGATTTACAGCAGGGATGGACCACAGAGTGTTACGTCGTGTCAACACGATACTACCTTACACTAGAGGTGCTTTCCCTTTCAAGTACTTGGGAATTCCGATGTGCAACAAAAGAATAGGAATTAATGATTTTGCTCCCCTCCTGAATGATGTCAACAACATGATACAAAAATGGTCTTCCAAAATTCTCACCTTCACGGGCAGATTAGAGTTGATCACTTCGGGCATCTACGGAATATTGTCATTTTGATGCGCAATAGTGAAGCTGTCGGCAGCAGTGATCGCGAGATTGGAAACCTTGTTTAGGAGATTTCTTTGGGGAAGCAAAGTGAGTGATGTTAGTTGGAAGGATGTTACACAACCCAAACATAATGGAGGGCTGGGATTGAAGGACATCACCGAGTGGAATAGTGAACTTATGACAGCTGTTTTGTGGGATATCCATAATGAAGTTTCCTCACTTTGGGTACGTTGGATACACTCGGTGTACCTTGGACAACAAGAGTGGGTAGTAGTTCATCCATCAACAAATGCTTCGAATTCATGGAAGTCTATGATCTACCTATGAAATAAAATTGCAGAAACAGCGGAAGGAGAATCGGTGGGAGAAGTCTTGCAAGCATGTGCGAATGGGAAGTTTATGCCATCCTTGATGTATCAGAAGCTAAGACAGAGAGACATGGATGAAGCATTGTTTATATATAAATAAATTTGGCACAAATGGATAGTGAGAAAACATAGCTTCAGATTATGGCTTTTTCAAAGGGGAAGGGTGTACACTAAGGATAGAGCAGGGAATCTAAATGGGGACACATGTTGTGGATTTTACGTAAGAGAGGTGGAAACACAAAATCACTTGTTCTTTCACTGTCTGCATACACAGAGCATATGAGACATAGTGGGAACAGGAATTGGGTGGAGAATGAGATTCGCGTCAGTTGGAGATGCCTTTCGGAAGATACATGCAGGTGCTCGGAGTAACAAGAAGGTCAAGAGACTTTTTTTCATTGCTTTCTCATCCATGATCTACATCATTTGGATGGAAAGGAATGTCTTATTCTTCTGCTCCAGAATGCTTTCCCCTAAATGCATTGCGGATAGGATCCTAAGTAATATAGTCACTCTTTTTTTGAATTACTAGATTGTACACCTTGATCTTAATGAAGGAATTGATAGTTAGACTTGGAATCACTTTGTACTTTGTATATCGTACTGTTGAGACTGAAATAAAATTTACCCATTTCAGTACATGGCACTGTTCTGTTATTTGCTACTATTATCTTTCTCTTCTTTGAAATCCAGAGTTATATTCATTTTTCATCTTATAACAATGGTATATTTTGCTTTCTATCCAAATATATATATATATTTCTTCAATTTAGTTTCATAATATCTACATTGTGCAATTGTGATCCAGATTTGTTTGTGAAACATTAACCTGGTACAATTAGTTTTATAATCCCTACATTGCCAATTATGATCTCAAAATTTGTAAAACTTGTCTTATGCACGGAAAGATGAGTCGATGTTTGAGTAATGGTCCCCAAATTGAAATCACTTTCTTTCATTTTCATCTGTTTGGAATTTTTCCATAATTTTTCGGAAACATAAACGTGGTAATATTATTTGTGGTGTAGATTCAAAGTTTGAAGGGGCATTATCTGTCCCAGCCTCCTAGTGTTATTATATGATATCAATTTTGGTTCTCTAAAATATGCAAAATCCAACTTTAGTCCTAAGGTTTGGTAAATTTTCAAAAGTGGTCCTCCAGTGTTCGCTTTTAGTCATTTTTGTATATTTTTGGTCCTTTTTGTCCACTTTTAATCCTTATTTGGCCTATCCTACAAGACCAAAAGTGGACAAAAATGATCAAAAGTGGACCAAAAGGACCAAAAGCGGACATCGGAGGACCACTTTTGATAGTTTCCCTTCATTGGATATTAAGAAAAAGTTACTCCCTTCTTTCCATCACAAGAAATTATATTTTACTAATTAGGGCATCCACTACAAGAGTTACATTTTTTTTATTAGTAGGTGAAACCCATCTAAATCAATCATTTTATTTTGATGGGCCCCACACACAACACTAATATAACTACCCACTCTCAACTCACTACACATTAAAATACTATATTTTTTAATCTCCGTGCAAATAGTAAACGTAACTTTTTTCATAGGACGGATGAAGTACCTTATTTACTAATTTTATTGACTTTTAGGATTAATTTGATATTTTTAGGTAAAAAATAAAGTATAAAGCATGTTATGTATGGAAAGAATGAATGACATTTTTTGAATTAATGTTTACTTTTGAGGTGTTAAATTAGAAGGATATTTCCTTGTTTTGAGAGAGGGGAGGGGGGGTAAACCATTATGTGGGAGAACAAATGAGGAAATAATTAACGGTCTTTAGGAATGGAGGGAGTACTATTCTCCAGCTCGGACCTCGTCTCCGTTGCTGTCTAGCAACGGAGTTGAGCCCGTGGCTGAAGACAACAGGTACTACACACTGATTAATATCTTCATCACGTATGTATGCATTAAAGGATGTATAAATTGCCCCCTTTTATAGATGGATGTTCCTAATGCAGAGGATTGAAGAGACCTGAGAGTAGATAATGCAACAATAATCGCATGATTATCTCTTGTTATATTTTGAGTTAATATACTGTTCACTAGTTACTACTAAAATTGTGATAAATATTTTGACATATATACTTATAAAAAGCCAAATGTGATAAATATGTTATTTATTTTAACGATTTAAGACCCAAAAATGTTCATACCGATAATGCCCCTTCTAACTTTGAATCCAAACCACAACTAATATTGTACCACGTTTATGTTTCACATATTTCTTGTGGACTGTATTCCAAACACACGAAACTGAAAGAAAGGGATTCATATAGTAGAAATAATGGTGAATAAAGTTTGTTTATGATAAGGAATTATTTATCAACACTACAAAAAAATATTAGGAAAAATTATTTATAGATACACACTTTGTACCTCTAATTACTATGAGATACATTGATTTAAAAAAATTACTCTCACATATAAAATATTAAAGTAAAATACCAAATATAACCCTAAACTCGTACACTTTTAAACCACAAACCCTAAACCCTCACCCACTGCCGGACCTCCGCCGGACCACCACACTTTTTTGTTGCGCACACTTTTTTTACCGCACACACTTTTGCTGCACACGAACTTTTGCTGCACAGAAACATTTATGTGCAGCACATTGTAAGTGTAATATTGGAATATCACTATATATTTATGTAGTTACTAGTAATATTTTGTATGTTCGTATCTCATAGTAATTAAGGATTTTTTAGTGTACCTAGTAGTAATCCTTCCAAAAAATTATTTTTTAATAATGGAATTTACCAACAAAATTTAATCCGTAGGTAATTATCAATGGATTAGCAACAAAAATGTTATTTTTGTTTTAGCAACGAAATGCCAATTGATTTATTCTATATTTTACTAATGTAATTCAATCCTTTGGTAATTACCAACAGAATACCAAGAAAATCATTATATAAATTACCAAGGAATTATTAGATATGGATTACCAACAGAATTATTTACTATTGCTAAAAAATTACCAACCACCACTTTACCAACAGATTTCGTTGCTAATCCGTTGGTAAAAAACCGTTTTTTCTAGTCTAAGGCAAAGTAATGATGAGTTTTGCAAGACAGTAGAATTAATCAATTAACCCATGTAATGGATTAATCACTTGGGCCCTTTAATTAATCAATTAATAGTTGGACCATCAATAATACTTCAACATGTTGGGCTCCAATTCTTTTCCTTATTGGGCCAATTATATTTGGTCAAGCCCAACAACTTTTTATCCTCTAAAAATAATAAAAGTGTCAAAAACAAATAACCTCTCACTATATTATAATTTAAAAAATATACTCTCACCTAACTCATATAACTTACTTTGTTATTTACTATTTATTACTTAAAAATTCTACAATACTTCTAAAAGTCAATAAATTAACTTTTTTTCAAACTACGTATCTACAATAAGGATGAATTGCTTAGTAGAACAGGGGGTATTTAGCAAGAAAAAGTAATGAGTTTTGCAAGACGTAGGCAATTAAATAACATAATATTATTGATGGCATGCCACTTATTGGAATCTTACATGATGATGAACAAGCAAGCAAAGCTAGTTTTGTGACAATTACACAACAGACGACAACCGAGTTGCAGGAGCTTTTGCGATGACAACATTACGACGGAATACATTCTCTTTGAGCACAACCAAACGTGGACTGTCTAATGACAAGCCGACGGTCGAACACTCGGACGTCGTAAAATTTCTGGCGCAGTACTTAAGCTGGTAATCACCAAAGGCACCTTCCCTAGGTTCGAAGCGGAACCAGCTTGCAGATATCGGGTTCCCCAGCACGCCTCCGATCGACACATACTCCCCGTCGATTGACTTGTCGCGTACCACCTGCAACACCGTGGATTCCTCACACGGTGTGGTGGTTTCAAACTTGATATTTAAATCCTCTGAGAGTCTCACCAGGTCGCCTTCCTCCGGGTGGAATGTCAGCGGGAGGCCAACATGTGGAAATGGATAAACGTCGAGAGGGCAGGTGTTGTTTTCGTTACTGGGGAGTAGATTGAGGTAGAAGTAAAATCTTCCTGGAGAATTCACATAATACATCATGTACTTTTCTCCAGTTCGGACCTCGTCTCCGTCGCTGTCTCGCACCGGAGTCGAAGCCGTGGCTGAAGACAACGTCACAGCCAACCACGCCACGTACACACTCATTTTTATCTTCATCTTTCTATGTGTGCATTGGAGGATGTATCAATTGTTCCCTTTTATAGACGGATGTCTAATAGGATCCTAGAAACCTAAGAAGACAAAGATATTTGTATACTCATAATTTGATTTGTCGATTACTTTAGTACATTAAAAATAGCTCTTTAGAAAGATAAATATCACTCTTAATGATAAATATTACTCCTAAAATTATAGCAACTTGATTTAGTGTGTAAGTTTTAGGGAGAGGAGAGTGTAATTTTTAAGGTATAGTATAAAATTATGGATAAAATACTCTAAAATAAAAGTAGAAGGGTTCAGATTTTTCATCTCTGTTCTAATTATTACACGTCAGCATTATCGGGTGAGAGCCTCGCTATAGCCAGTCAGACGACGAATTTGTCGAATTTTATAAATTTAATGGACCAATTTCAAAAAGTGTAAAACCGATGGACCAATTTCAAAATCGAAAAAGTTAATGGATAAAAAAGTATATTTACCCTTATATGTACTCCCTCCGTCCCGCCCGCAGGGTTGTTTTTGCTTTTTGGCACGTAGATTAAGGAGTATTATTATTTAATGTGTAATGTGTAGTTGTATTAGTGGGAGTGTAGGCTCCATATTTTAATTGTATTAGAGGGAATGTGTGGGTCCTATGTGTGTAAAAAAGGAAAAATGATCCTTTGGTGAGACGACCAAAATGACAAAAAATAACCCTTTAGGTGAAAAGGAGAGAGTACGTTATTTTAAGATCTAGATTTGATTCTCATAACTTGGATTTGATTATAAAGAGAAAAATAATAAAATTTAATCATTTTATTGGATTTGATTATAAAGAGAAAAATAATAAAATTTAATCATTTTATTGTGTTTCATTTATATAATTTCGATATGAATAGTGCTAAATTGAAACAAATTGTATAGTGCACTCCTCGGAAAGATTTACTCTTAAGGGTATTTCATCAATTTACACCTTTTAAAATAGTTATTACTTTCGTATAAAATATTATTACTTTTCATTTATACTATAAATGGTTCATAAAATAGAATATTACTCTCTCCGGCCACTTACAAGATAACAGTTTGCTGTTTGCACGTGGACAATTCTAAGGTCTTTATTTACTTTTTGCACGTGGATTAAGGAGTATTATTATTATAGGTAAAGTGGGTAGTTATACTAGAGGGAAGTGGTGAGTCATATTGTGTACTTTCTTTACTAAATAGAGGAAATTGATACATTTGAAGCGGATGCCAAGAATAGTGAAATGGGTACCTTGTAAGTGGCCGGAGATAGTATTATTTTTTATTAATTTAGTATCACTTTTCATTATAAAAATTATTACTTTCTGTGAGGACTATCTCACACAAATCTTTGTCCTTCCCTAAAAGTATTAAAAAAAATCTTGACAATAAAGAGTGTACTTTGGTTAATAAAAATTAATAATTTGATTAAAAAATTTAAATGTATTAAACAAGGTGTTAGCATGAATGATTCCATAATTAAATTTATTGTGTTTCACTCCTTCTCATTATTATCAACCCCTCAATAGCTTATGTGCATTATGTTACATTAATACTCTCATATTTTAGTTGATCGATCAATTAAAAAAAATTAATTAAAATAAATAATATTTAAAAAAACAATATTCTTAAAGTAAAATAATTTTAATAACTGGATCTAAAGGCAAATATCCATTAAGTAAAATATTTAACGAAGTGGCCTAAATGGACAATTCAACTGGTCAAGCAAGCAGATTGAATCTCACTCATAACATGAGAGCAATCTCTTTATTAAGAGAGCTTCTTGTATAGTGAGTTAAAAAGTTCTAAAATTTAATTTTACCAATGAAAATATATTACATTAAAGTCTAAAATTTACCAACTAAATTTAATTTATTGGTAAATCAAGTTAACAATGAATTTAATACTTTTATCAATAAAATATTTTATTGATAAAAAAAATTTAGTGAAAAATCAATCCATTGGTAAAATTTGTATCATTGATTAAATTTGTTGTTTAATTAAACATTTCTTTATTTAAAAAAATTAATTTTTAAATACAAAATTAAAAAAAATTAATTTTTAAATACAATATCTAAAAGTGGGTATTAATTATTTTGAAATTCAATGGTTTAAATTGTAAAGGTGTGAGACTCTGTATCTTAACATCTCAATTAATGTCACAAATAATTGGAGGGCTGATGATATTATAATATTCAAAATTCATGTTTCACGAGTAATGTCGCACGTTTATCTTTTGTCGGATTCTTTTGAATAAGGTTTAAGTAATTTGATTTGATTTGATTTGATTTGATTTTTCAATTTATGGAAGAAGTACTGTTGCAGCAGAGAGGGTATTCAATAATGCAACAACACACAACAACCTAGATACCTCCTGGATATTATCCTCTACTTCTCTTATCAATGACTCTTGAACTATAGCTGAAGGAAAAAAAAAAAAAATCTATAGCTGAATTTACGAACTACTCCTCTGAGACACCCCCCCCCCCCAAAAAAAATGCATGTATTAGGTTGCAAGGTGTTTAAGAAGAGTAAAATTTTTGATTGTAAGATGTAATAAATAGAATAAATATTTTGGGTATATAATTGAATGAAATAAAGTTATGAAACAGTTAATTTTAATTAAATTGTGTATAAGAGGAAGATGATATTTTTGTAATATTATACTTCCTTCTTTTTATAAAAGTTTTCACATTTGCATTTTGTCCGTCCCACAAAAGTTTTTATCTTCCTAAAAAGGTGAAAAAATCAAAATAACTAACCTTCATCGTACACTTTAATTAAAAAAAAATCATCTTACCTAACATATCTAACATATATTATCATTTAGGTACTACCAAAAGTACCAAAATACCCTTAAAAGTTCGATTACTGTAGATATAGAGTTTAAGAAAAAATTACTTTTTGCTTTACTTTTAGCAGAAGTTTAGTATTTTTAGGTAATAAATATTTTATAAAATAGATTATGTGAGTTGTAAAGGGGTGATATTTTTTAAATTAAAGTGTATTGTATAAGGGTATAATATTTTATTCTAAATGGTATACAATTTAATTAATAAGGATATAATTATTTTACTGAAAAAGTCGGTTGAAATATGAATATAGTATAACAATTTAATTAAAATATTTAAAAAATTTCCCAAGAAAATCAATAATATAAGTTCTTATATTAAAAAATATAATATTTAATGCCAAATGGTAAAATTTTTGGTAAGCAATGAATTGGGGACATGGGTTGTAATACCCGAGCTTCTCACTACTCATGTGCCAATATAATTTAATTTTTGTTATGTGCATTTTATAATTATGTGATAATTGTTTTTACATTTTAAATTATCTTTACATTTTATTTGATACATACGTGATAAATATAGTGACAATATGTGAATATATGGGTGCATAAATATTTACGTGTATTAATTTGGATATATGAGTAAATTATTTTATGTGTATAAATACACTTTTTCTTAATTATTAAGTATCACACGTATTTTATTTATTATAATAATAATATATAATAATAAAAAAAAAAAAGAAAGTCAAAAGTGGTGGCTGCATGTTGGCAGCCAAATTTGAAAGGGTGCATGCTGGCTGCAATCAGCCGTGAGTTTTTTTTTTAAAAAAAAAAAAAAAAAAAAAAATTTGTCACCTCTATATATATATGTATACACGAAAGTAGGAGAAGGAA
The DNA here is from genome assembly GCA_023678885.1 of Pogostemon cablin. Taxonomy (NCBI): domain Eukaryota; kingdom Viridiplantae; phylum Streptophyta; class Magnoliopsida; order Lamiales; family Lamiaceae; genus Pogostemon; species Pogostemon cablin. The sequence continues at coordinate 8,070,823 of CM042960.1, forward strand.
AAAGAAAGAGAGAGAGGAGAGAAAGAGCTGAAAGGGAGAGAGAGGAGAGAAAGAAAGGGAGAGAGAGGAGAGAGAGGAGAGCAGAAAGGGAGAGAGAGGAGAGAGAGAGGAAGAAGAGAGAGAGAAGAGGGAGCACGCCGGAACGTGCGTGTCGGAGCGAATTAGTTACAGTTCTTTACGGGGTTTATATTACTGTCGGAATCTAGGTAAGTAGAAGTTCAACTACAATGCATAAACATGTTGTTTGTGGATTATTTGTAATTAATATGTGATAATTATATTATGGATTATTGGTAATTAGTTTAATTACAATATGAATTATTTGTGATTAAATTGTTATACAAGCTGTGTATTTATGTGATTTGGAGAAAGTAGGGTTCATATTTAATAATAGTATATGTAAATTATTTGTGATAATATTGTGATACAAGTTGTGGATCCATGTGATTAGAAATATTATTATTATCCTATATAGATCTGTGTGATTGGAAACTGTTGCAAATATATTAATATATTTTGAGAAAATATTGGTTATAAGGATTTGTGGGATCCAAGATGAAGTTGTTATTTCAGAAGTGAATTTGTATGAATTGAAATTAAGTTGTTACTTTATTATGATTAAATGTTGATATTGATATTGTAAATAGTTTATGATGCACATTTAATTGTTCTGGGTGCATACCATGCATAAACATGAAAAGTGTTTTCCTCAAAATTAATAAGATACTAATGGTGTGTGCGGCCACTATATATGCATCTCTGTCAGGGTTCGGAAAAATCGTTCCCGACATTTTTATTAAGGGTTCGGAAAAATCGTCCCCACCACTTTGCCAGAGCTCGGAAAAATCGTTCTCGGCACTATTTTCGGGGTTCGGAAAAATCGTCCCCATTGAGCTCTTTTGGGGTGCATATCATAAGTGTGTCGTGGGGATCCCGCAACGTGAACAGTTTTAAAAATAAAAGAGATCAATTAGAAAAAAATTAAGAAATAGGCGATAGAGAACTAAATGCATTTTTATGCACGGACATGCATGATTTCTACTTACTGAGATTTTTATCTCACTAGTTTATGCATTGTAGGTGAGCCTGTTGATGATTGAGTTTGTGATGTGACTGTGCAAGCTGTGGAGCTCCTTCAAGTTTTGAGAGGATGTACATAGATGACGACCTGTTGGGCTAGGCCGTGGGTTTATTTTGTTTCCGTTGATGTTTTGGTTGTGTGATATAATAAGTATTGTCGCGAGTTTATCTGATTTGAGGTGGTATCAGAAACCAGTCACGTATGTTGAACTGGTGTGATTGTGTTGGTTATAAGCATATTATGTGAAAAAAAAAATGCAGTTTTATTATGACGATGGTTATGTAAATTAGTATTTGAATTATAAGTTATGTAAGGTGGGTCGTGTCATGGGTGTTCCAGAGACACTCAAGTTTTAGTCATTTAAGTTAAGACAAAATGTTCATAAATATTTACAAACTTAAACACGAGGTTAAAATTAGAGTTAAAAGTTTTTTTTCCATAACTATTGAAAACTTTAGATTTGTTTCAAATAAGATATTTGTATCGATTTTGTCTCATAACTACTAGTTTTGTTTCAATTTTGTCCAAATTTTGCCGGAAGCCTCGATTTTCGCCGGAAATTGATCATGTGTGTTGCACATGATGGATGAATTTGGGGGTTTCAATGAAAATCGAGGGTTCCGGCGAAAATTGGGTAAAATCGAAATAAAACTCGTAGTTATGGGATAAAATCGATACAAATATATTTTTTTAAACAAAATTTAAAGTTCTAAAAAGTCATGGGACAAAAAAAACTTTTAACTCAAATATTTTCTCTCATTTAAAACACTATTCTAATTACAAATCAATACTTTGCAAACCACCCTGGACGATGTCTAGGTGAGATGGCACCTCACCGGATCTACACCACCCTCGACGACCTCCCCTACATCCTTGACGCCATCTGGATCGAGAGTTGCACTTCATTGGCCACTACATCTACGTCGGTAGACACATTGTGATCCCACTTTTCTTGGTTTGGGATTTTTTGATAGCTGCTTCTTTTGGGGAAAAGATCACAATTATCACATTGCGATGGAGATTCCGATCATTTGTCCTTGGTGACCGCTGGTTTTATTCTGGAGAAAAGGATCTAGGACAAATCAAAGGAAAGCGAGAGAGGGTGACCAATCACCAACACAAGAGGTGCATTTCTGTTTTTAATAAATGGGACCCACACAAAACAATTAATATATCTCCATGGGACTCACACACCATACTAATATACCTACCCACTATACATTAAAATATTATTTCTCTCACCTCAACTACCCTCAACTACCATTAAATATTACTCCCTCCGGCCACTTACAAGATATCCATTTTACCATTTTGGGCGTTCACTTCAAAGGTATCCTAATTCCATATTTAGTGAAAAGGTACACCACATGGCCCACTACTTCCCTCTAATACAATTACCCACTACACGTATAATAATAATATTCTTTAATCCACGTGCAAAAACAAATGGTTACTTTCTAAGTGGCCAAAGGGAATATATCCCTTAATCTAAATACAAAAAAATTTCGATACCTTTGTGGTGGGACGGAGGAAGTATAACATTTAAGGGACAGACTCTTGTGAGACGAATATATACGAAACGGGTCCACTTATTATTAAAATATGCTTGAAATATAAGTAAAATATACTGATTGATACTTAAAATATGTTTTTAGTAGTCATATTATAGTACAATCATACTTTAAAGCATCATTCATCATACTTTAAAAAATACTCACTCCGTCTCATGTTAAATTTCACACTATCAATTCTCGTTCATACCACATTACACTTCACCACCCAAAAAATAAAATGTCACATCAATCCCTAACCCTAAAAGTACATCTTAATTATAAATTTAATACTCACACCTAATACACATAACATAGATAGTAGTACTTTATAATTTATTTTATTACCTAAAAATATTACATTACCCTCCAAAAGTCAATAAAATTATTCAAAAGTAACTTTTCTAAACTCTGTGTCTATAGTAACGATGAAGAATAATGTGGGACATAGCGAGTATACTTTAACTACTAATAAGTATTCCCTTCATCCCGTTTCAAACTTTACGTTTGCTTTTTGCACATAAATTAAGGATTGAAGTATTTTAATGTGTAGTGAGGTGAGAGAAATAATATTTTAATGTGAAGTGGTTAGGTGTATTAGTGTGATGTGTGGGCCCATGGAGAAAGAAACAATTAATTTGTGTGGGTCCAAGTTACTAAAAAAAGAAATATAAAGATTGAAAATGGGACGCCCAAATTGAAAATATATGTAAAGATTGAAATCGAACTGAGAGAGTATACTCTACTTATATAATTATCATACTTTAACACGTCTCACATACCGTCCCACATACGCACCGTAATAGACTTTGTCAATATTTGAAAGCAATTTTTTTTTTCATCTTATACTCTTTTGGCATTTTGTGTGCCTCCTTAAGAAAACGTGTTTTGTATTCAAATTTATAAACATTGAAAAGGAATTCATCCATATCCTTTACGAATGGGTCTCATTATTAATTAATAAAATTAATCTAGTATCAAGAGTATTATATGGTGTGAGGAAGAAAATTCTTGTGGGGTGGGTGTGATGAGAAGAATAAAATAAATTAGGTTCATTGGAAGAAGTGTGTACTGCTAAAAAGAATGGAGGATTAGGAATCAAAGATATTGAATGCTTCAATGATGCACTTATCGGGAAATGGATTTGGAAGTTTCACATTTCACCAAATCTCTTTTGGCAGAAAATTCTAGTTTCAAAATATGGTGATTTGGATAGGATAGGGGGCATGGATAACGAACCTAGTGGTGGGAGAAGAGGAAGGAGGAAGTGGTCTGGGTGGTTTCGAGATCTATCTAAAATTCTCGAAGGAAGTAGGGGAGATTGGATGAGGGAGAATATGACGAGAAAACTTGGCAATGGAGAGGAGATTAATTTTTGGAACGATGTGTGGTGTGGTAAAATTTCTCTACGAGAGAGATTTCCCCTTCTTTTATTGTTGTCCAGGGATGGAGGAAAGGTAGTAAGAGAGATGGACAAATGGGATGAGGATGGACAGTGGCACTGGAATCTTTCTTGGAGGTGAAACTTGTTTGATTGGGAGCTCTCATCTTCATTGGATCTTTTGAATATTTTGAACAGGTACAACCCGGAAGTTAACATGAAAGACCATTAGGTATGAACACTTGAGAGCAATGGAACATACTCAGTTAAATCAATATATTTATTATTAAGCGAAAGAACTTAAGATAGTGTTTTGGTGGAAGGTGATAAAGTTTGGAGTAAGCTGGGGAGAAGCAATGTTCCGGGGAAGGCCAAGTTTCTCACGTGGAGAATTTTCAATGGAAGAACCTCCACAAAAAGCTAACCTTATAAAACGAGGGGTAAATGTTGGAAGAAGTAGTTGTGCGCTGTGCAATGATGTTGAGGAAACAGAGGAGCATCTCTTCTTTGGATGCACAATGACATACTCTCTATGGAAATTGGTTAGAAACTGGCTTGGGATCTATTCGGCAGGTAACATTGCTCCTATTTCACACTTTGAAACGCACACAGGAGGTAAACCAAAGGGTGTCAAAGTTGTAAACTGGAATGTTGTGTGGATAGGCGTGGTGTGGAGTATATGGAAATGGCGAAATGGAGTTGTCTTTGAAGGATCCACAAGGCATGTGAAGGATGTTTTTGAGCAATACGTATTTAGAATTTGGAAATGGATAAGAATTAAAGGTGAGTGTAGAATGCACTATTGTATGAATGATTGGATTTCCAATCCAATTAACAGTCTCACGAGCAGGTGATCGTTTTTGTATGCATTTGAGTTGTATCTTACTTGCTCAGAAAATTATTTTTTTAAGTTGTAAGGGTTGAGTACCCCTTGTACTCACTTTGTTGTTTCAAAAAAAAAGTATCAAGAGTATTATATGAGTATATTTTATTATAATTAATGTGGACATTACTTATACTCCGTTGAAATATTAATAACATAACAAACACTCCAGGTATCTTCCTCTGCATTAGATATATATATATGCATCTATAAAAGGGGGCAATTGCAATTGATAGATGCATACAAACACAACACAAACACAATGAAGAAAAATATGAGTGTGTACCTGCCCTTGGTGTGCGTAGTCTTGATCTTGTCTTCAGCCAGTTCGACTCCGGTGGTGGACAACGACGGAGGCGAGGCCCGGGCTGGAGTGGAGTACAAGATCTATTCACTTATCGCTTTAGGATTCGTACCCCCAGGCCGTGAAACTAGGTAGCACCGGCAACAAGCCCAGCCCACTGGGCGTTGTCCTAGCGGATTCGCCGAGTGTCAGTTCCAACTATGTGGCCTCCCACTGACGTTCTACCCGGAGGAAGGCAACCTGGTGAGTGAGTCTTCATAAGTAAACATCAAGTTCAATGCCACCACAGCGTGTCCGGAATCCACAGTGTGGCAGGTGTTGGACGGCTATGTGTCGAGTATAGAGATTGTGAAGAAGAATAATTGTATTAATGAAGTACAAGTGTAATATACAACAATGTATGAGTATGTAAAGCTATCTACAACTGATGTGGGATACAACACTATACATTATTACTCCCAATACGCCCCTTCAAGATGGCGGTGGGGAAACAATGCCAATCTTGGACATAAGAAGATTGAGATGAGGCCGAGCAAGTGGCTTCGTGAGGACATCAGCAAGCTGCTCAGAAGAGGATACATGAGAAACACGTATCTGTGAAGACTTCACAAGATCTCGAACAAAATGATAATCAATCGCAAAGTGTTTTATTCGTGAGTGAAACACAGGATTTGAGCATAAGTATGTGGCACTGATGTTGTCACAATAAACAACCGGGGTGGTTGACAGAGAAGGAAGACAAAGTTCCTGAAGAATGGAGCGAGTCCATTGAACTTTTGCAGCAGCGGAAGCAATGGATCTGTACTCAGCTTCAGTAGAAGAGCGAGCAACCGTCCGTTGTTTACGAGACCTCCAAGAAATAGGATTGGACCCAAGAAACACCACAATGCCTCAGTTGAAGAACGGTCATCACAGTCACCTCCTCAATCAGCATCAGCAAAGCAATGAAGAGATAAAGAAGAAGAACTCTGAAGAAACAGAGAGTGATGTCGAGTACCATTTAAGTATCAAAGAAGTCTCTTCACGACACCCAGTGTGTAGTGGTGGGTGCATACATGTATTGGGATAATTTGTTGACAGCGTAGGCGATGTCAGGTCGAGTGTGGAGGAGATAATGGAGACGACCAAGAACTTTGCGATACTGTGTGGCATCAAATGCTTCAGACCTATCAATTCGTTAGAGTTTAGAGCTCACAACGAAAGGAGTGGATACTGATTTTGAAGTGAGCATGTTGAGGCTAGACAAAAGATCAGTGATGTACTTTTGCTGAGATAAGTGACAGCCGTCGTTTGAGCGATATACTTCAATCCCCAAGAAGTAAGACAAATCACCCAGTTTCTTAACAGAGAAGTGTGAGGCCAAAGCTTCTTCAAAGCGAGAGAGAAATCCTGTGTCGTTCCCTATGAGAACAAGATCATCAACATATACAGAGAAGTATGCCAGAACACCTTGTTGGTGAAAGACAAAAAACGATTCGTCTGACTTCGTACAGGAGAAGCCATATGAGACAAGGAAATTCCGAAGAGCAATATACCAAGTCTGCGGTGCTTGCTTTAGACCATAGATAGATTTTTTGAGTTTGCAAACATAACCAGGATGATCCACAAAGATGAATCCCGGCGGTTGCTGCATATAGACTTCAGTAGACAGATTGCCATGAAGGAAGGCATTGTTCACATCAAATTGATGAAGAGGCCAGTGTCGAGAGACAGCAAAGCTGAGAACAATTCGAATTGTAGCTGACTTCACAACAGGGCTGAAGGTTTCAGTGAAGTCAATGCCTGGACGTTGATGGAACCTCTTCACCACAAGACGTGTTTTATATTTGTCTACTGAACCATCCAACAGCCGTTTGATACGGAACACCCATTTGCACCCAACAATATTCTGAGCCAAGGAAGAAGGAACCAGATCCCAAGTGCCATTCCTTTGCAAGGCATTAAATTCAGAGGACATCGCATCACGTCAACAGTGAGTAGACAGAGCCTGAGAGACAGTAGTGGGTTCAATATCTATATAACTCGAAGAAGTAAGACAGTACCTGGGATTAGGTTTGAGAATGTTGTTTCTAGACCGAGTCACCATAGGATGTCGAGTGGGAGCCGGCGGTGAAGGCGGGAGCGGAGGTTCCTACTGACGGGGCAAGAGTGCAGGACTGGTTGGTGGAGAGGGTGTAGTAATCGGTGTGGGGTGCCGTATAGGTGGAGGTGTGGGTATTGAGGAGTCGAGTGGAGCGGAGAGTGATGGAGGTGGATTTGGCGAGGGATTGCCAGGTTCGGAGAATGGGAAGATAGTTTCAACAAAGTCAACATGGCGTGATATGAAAACCTTGTTAGTAACATAATCAAGACATAGATACGCACTTTGTGTGAGCGAGTAGCCAAGAAAGACACAGGGTTTGGAGCGAGGTGCAAGTTTATGCGGTGTATAGGGACGAAGCCAAGGATAACAGAAACAACCGAAGACACGAAGTTTGGTGATGTGCGGCTGTTTGTGAAACAGTTTTTCATAGGAGGATACCATTTGAAGGTTGTCTTTGGGAAGACGATTAATGAGATATTTGGCAGTGGAAACCGCATAAGGCCAAAAGTGAAGGGGCATTGAAGCCAGATGTAACAAGGTGAGGGCAGTATCAACAATGTGGCGATGCCGTCTTTCAGCAGCTCCATTGTGCTCCGGAGTATGTGGCGGACTAGTAAGGTGAGTAATGCCATTTGAGACAAGAAATGAACGTAGGGCAATGAATTTGCCACCATTATCTATATAGAGAGTTCGAATTTGACACTGAAGTTGGACTCGAGTTGCAAGTCGAGTTGGACCTTGCAACTCAAGTAAGCTTTCTAGACAATTTTTGGACCCTAACTCGACCTTCTCTCAACTCGTTTTCAACAAGATATTTAAAGGCAATAAAGGTAGGTAGTACACCAGATTTACGTTTCAACGGGTATAGCCACACATACTTGGTGAAGTGATCAACAAATATAACATAGTACTTATAGCCATCAGATGAGGTAATAGGAGAACTCCAAACATCAGAAAACAACAATTCAAGTGGTGAAGAAGCATGTAAACTGGATTCACCAAAAGGCAGTTTATGAGACTTCATAGTCTTACATGCATCACAGATTATTTCAGTGGTGTGTGAAAAGGGTAAACTATGACAGTTCTAAACATGACAAAGTATTTTAGGGGCGGGGTGACCTAATCGAGAATGCCACAAACAAACTTGTTCGTTAGAGGAAATGAGAGCATGTGATGCTGAGGGAGACAATGAAGGAGTGAATGGCCAAAGGTAAAGTCCGCTAACTCTTGGGCCCTCCAGTAGGACAGCTCCACTCTCCCGATCCTTTACCTGAAACGAAGTGGAAGAAAAAACAACAGAGACATTATTTTGCTAACAAAGCTGTGAGACAGAAATAAGATTTTTTGAAATGCTTGGCACAACAAGAGAGTTAGAAAAGGAGAGAAAGTGTAAAGCAGTGAAAGATAGGGAGCCGGTGTGTGTGATAGGTAAGGATGTACCATCACCAACAATGACACTGTCCTGACCATCAAAATGAGAGGTTGGAGAGGTCGGTGGTTATGTGATGCGACGCCCTGAGTCCAATACCCAATCGCTCGATGAGGGGTTGGAGACGGTTGAGTGTGCTGTCGGGAGGGCATACAGTTGCTGGTCTGGGAGCGGGCGAGCATCTGAAGGCTGAAAGGATTGGGGCAGCTCCGGACAACGCCTCGCCGAGTGCCCCTGGGTGCCACAAAGTTGACATCGGCCTTGGTAACCGCGGCCGGGAGCAGACCGAGATGCGGGCACGGCGGACTGTTGAGCAGCGGAGGGCCGACTGCTGCTGGGTGGCGCCTGATTGCCACCAGATCGCCAGCCTTGATGACCACCACCCCGTTGAGTGTTCTGGTGTCCAGCAGCGGGAAGGCCCGCCTGAAAGGCACTGGTCGGAATGGCAGCGGGGGTGTTGTGGGTAAGCTTGGCTTCAGTACTGAGCAACTTGTCGTGGAGTTCCTCAAACAATATAGCGGAGTCACGAGTCTGTATAGCGAATCCCAACTCCTTGTAGGAGTCGTCCAAGCCATTCAAGATTTTGATGACCAGATCCTCAATGTCGTTGGGGACACCAAGAAGAGCAAGTTCATCAACAATGCTCTTGATGTCAAGCATAAAATCTGTGATCGATCTACTGCCTTTGATCGGGTTGTGCAGCCGATTTTTGAGGGCCAGAATGCGCCCCCTGGAAGAAGACCCATAGATCGAAGCAAGGGTTTTCCATGCATCAGCAGAGGCTTTGGTGGCCGTAATGAAGGGGATGAGTGTTGGCGTGATGGAACCAACGAGAGCACTGAGGATCAGTTGATCCTGACGAACCCAATAAGCGTGATCCGAGTTTGGCCGAGAAGCGCCGGCAACGGTGTGAGGGGCGGCAGGTTACGGGTATGAGCCATCAACAAACTTGAACAGATCATACCCCGTGAGAAGCGCACGAAGTTGAAAGCTCCATGCAGCGTAGTTCGTGGATGTCAGTTTCAAGGGCGCCTGTGAAGCAACATTAAAAGCCACCGGAGAGGCGATGGGATCAACAGCGGTGGTTTCGGTAGCCATGAAGAGAAGGATCCGGAGAAGGAAAAAAAGGAAGGAACGAAAGAAGGGAATCACGATGCGGGATTAGTGAAACAGATGGAGGAATAAAAGAGAAATGTGACAAAAAAAGAAAGAGGATCGAGGACAAGGCGTTAAGCCAAAGGAGCTTTGATACCATATAGAGATTGTGAAGAAGAATAATTGTATTAATGATGTACAAGTGTAATATACAACAATGTATGAGTATGTAAAGATATCTACAACCGATGTGGGATACAACACTATACACTATTAATCCCAATATCGAGCGGAGGCGTGGTGGGGGACCTCCAATCCACAAGCTGGTTTCAGATTGTATCTGCGGGGCTTACTGGGGCGAATGCGTACAAGCTTGCGTACTGCTTCAGAAATTTACCACTCTTCCCATGTTGGAACATCGGCTTTCAAGGAAACGATCCGCGTTTGTCTTTGCAAGAGCCGGGTGAGGGTTTAACCCCTTTTTATTTTACCATCGAAAAAACTGCTACGCCAACTCTCTCGTCTGTTGTATAATTCTCACTAAACTACCTACCTACTCTGCTGCCACTAAAACCAAGCTTGCTCATAGCTTCCAATAAATGGCATCAATAATTAATGGTTGCTTATAACTTAATTCACCATTTTTACCATGTACTCAACTACAAAGGAGATACCATAACTACTTTGGAAGAAGTGGAGTTTAAAATCAAAATTATCTCATTAATTTATTTTGAAGGTGTTAAGTGATTGATTAAGTATTTAAACAATTCACTTTAGCATCAGCTTAAACTTTTTGATGAGGTGGTCATTTAACATGATATTAAAAAAATTTCTCGCTTGTAAGTATTAAACGATTCACCTCACTACCAATTTGATGAAATGGTCATTTAACATAAGGGAGTTGGCTTTTTTGACTTCAAAGTTATAAAAAAAAAAAAAATTACTGTAGAAGTTCAAAGCACTGTTGGTACTAGGATGTAATTTTGTCACTATTATAAATTCATTTTGCTTGATAAAAAAAGCTAAAGAAAACTATAAAAGAAATTGTAGTGAAAATACTATTATATCTCATTTCCTTAGACTTACTCCACAGCCTTTATTATTAATTCCAACCAACCAATTTACTAACCCCACCTGACACACCATTACCACACACATCTTAAAACACACAAAACACTACAAAAACACACAAAGAAAAGAAAATTTTTTTAGAAAAATAGAAAAGAAGAGAGAAGAATTAAAGAAAGAAATGATAAGAAGAAAAAATAAAGAGAAATGAACTCTACTTTTAAAATCTTTTTTAACCACAATATGAAACTTTCTGTGTTTAAATTTTTCTCTTGAACATAATTATCTGTTGCAGTGTTCTTCTTTTTCCCTTTTTTCTGCGTTTTTTTGAACTAATCGGCACATAATGCATATATATTGCAAAAGTAGGTGTAAAGATTGTATAGTGGCAGAAATGAAGATTCTGAAGAAATCCTGGAATGGAGGTGTAGTTAAATAATTAAAAAGGTGTGCAGATTATCGAAGAAAAATATCTACTCAATAAATAAATTGAAACGAAATAAATAAGAAATTGGAAATGAAAATAGAGGTAAACCGTCTACTGGAATGAAGATAGTAAAGATGTGGGGTGAGGTTAGTAAATAGTTGGGGGTAGATTAATAATAACAGGTGTGGAGATCGAGTGGAGACTAAGTTTAAATAGGAATTAGAATATAATAGTAATTTCATTACAACTTTTTTGCGAGTTTGGGTGTTTAATAACCTTATGGATATCAATAGCATCGTCTTACATTTAAATGATGATTCCTGTATAATTGTAATATTTTCACTGTGTGGACATTTTAATGGTGATTCCTGTATAATTGTAATTTTTTCACTGTGTGGTTTGTAACATATTTTTTTTCTTAGGGTTTAGTAGTTTTAAAAATATAATTGTAATTTGTAATAATTAATTAATAATTACTAATAAATAAATAACACAAACACTCTTATAAACCCGCTTTACATAGCTTATTATATGAACACTAATTTTTTCTCATTCTAAACCATGTGTCCCCCTTTCAATCCTATTATTCCCTATGTATTGCTAGAAGTTTAAATTATGAGTTAGTCTCTTGTAAACCGGGCTTACATCATTCGCACCGAGAAAATACCACTATGTAAAAATTTTTTACAATCACACCGAATTTCTCTCTCCCGATCTCAATCCCTACACTATTACAAATCTTTGACTAATTCACACATTTCTCTCCATTCTCACAACAGAGAATCTAAGAAAGGAATTTAAATAGAATCAAACACAAATATTAAAGCGTACTTGATTGGTGCACTTAACATCAAAACTGAAGACCTCCTCAAATAGCATAAGAACTCTTCTCCTTTTGATCTCCCATCCGATGTGGAACAAAAAACAACCTCTTTTATATTTGACAAAAGACCAACAATCATAACCTTATAGTCCCCTTAATTTAAACACCATGCAATACATAAGGTATATAGAATTGTATCCACAAAGTTTACACGTAAACCTGATTCACAGAAGATTAACTCAATAAAAAAGGGGGTGAGGACCGCCAAAAATCCGGGACCGATTCTACGCAATACGCTCTCATTTTTCTTTTACAAATGTCCAAATTCAAATCCCTTTCTTTCAGTTTAATGTGTTTGGTATATAGTGCAGAAGAAATTTGTGAAACATAAACGTGGTACAATATTAGTTGTGGTTTAGATTCAAGGGTGGAAGGGGCATGCATTATCCATATGAATTTTCTGTAATATTTTAGAATTAAATATACAACAATTGTATTAATGATGTACAAGTGTAATATACAACAATGTATGTGTATGTAAAGCTATCTACAACCGATGTGGGATACAACACTATACACTATTACTCCCAATATCGAGCGGAGGCGTGGTGGGGGACCACCAATCCACAACCTGGTTTCAGATTGTATCTGCGGGGCTTACTGGGGCGAATGCGTACAAGCTTGCGTATATTGAAATTACATTACTTTTTATTTTACTGAAAATTATATTCTGTTTAAATATTTCTCGCTCTGACCATCCTTAAGTTATCCATTTGACTATTTTGGGGTCGTTCACTCTTAATCTATTCATTTCTCTTTTTCGACATATGGGACCACACTCTCCACTAATATAAATAAAATATGGGACTCACACACTCAACTAATACAACTACCCACCATACATAAAATAATAACACTCCTTAATCAACATGCAAAAAGCAAATGGATACATTGATAATTGATAATGAATAACATAACATTAGTACTAGTGGACTTTGATAACTTTTGATTTGTAAATTCTGATAACTTTTGATTTTTGAGTTCTACTTGTCATCGTAATAATATTTAACTTTTCTCTTCCAAAAGAAATATAATACTAGTGGACTGTAGTGTTATGTACTGTCCAGGTCTCTTCCTGTGCATTAGATATACATACTTTTAGGAAATTTTTATTTCTTATATAATCTAATTATGGAAAATATATTATTATGTAATTATATTAGTTATTCAATTATTTTATGGATTTAATTAAGTGATCCAATTAAGGTGTAAAGTCCATGGGCTATAGTATTTTGATATGAGCCAATTGAGTAGATACCCAATACTACATAACTGTGTGATAATGGGTGGCCCAGTTGTATAGTATATAAAGACTCCTAGGTTATGGTCCCAACATACTAAGCCGCACATGGTCTTCCCTTCCCCCATCGGGAGGAATTTACGACGGTCCCTTTAAAGGATTAAGGAGGCTTAGTTGAGGAAGGTCATATTACCGATCATTGAGTTCATGTTCCGCCTAGAGGATCAATGGATCCAAGATATGCTTCCGTGTTATGTTTAGATCTCATTTAATCATAATAGGGTTAAGATTTTATGAATTTATTTCCTATACATACATCTATAAAAGGGGGCAATTGCAATTGATAGATGCATACAAACACAACACAAACACAATGAAGAAAAATATGAGTGTGTACCTGCCCTTGGTGTGCGTAGTCTTGATCTTGTCTTCAGCCAGTTCGACTCCGGTGGTGGACTACGACGGAGACGAGGTCCGGGCTGGAGTGGAGTACAAGATCTATTCAATTATCGCTTTAGGATTCGTACCCCAGGCCCTGAAACTAGGTAGCACCGGCAACAAGCCCTGCCCACTGGGCGTTGTCCTAGCGGGATTCGCCGAGTGTCAGTTCCAACTATGTGGCCTCCCGCTGACGTTCTACCCGGAGGAAGGCAACCTGGTGAGTGAGTCTTCATATGTAAACATCAAGTTCAATGCCACCACAGCGTGTCCGGAATCCACAGTGTGGCAGGTGTTGGACGGCTATGTGTCGAGCGGAGGCGTGGTGGGGGACCACCAATCCACAAGCTGGTTTCAGATTGTATCTGCAGGGCTTACTGGGGAGAATGCGTACAAACTTGTGTACTGCTTCAGAAATTTACCACTCTTCCCATGTTGGAACATCGGCTTTCAAGGAAACGATCCGCGTTTGTCTTTGCAAGAGCCGGGTGAGGGTTTAACCCCTTTTTATTTTACCATCGAAAAAACTGCTACGCCAACTCTCTCGTCTGTTGTATAATTCTTACTAAACTACCTACCTACTCTGCTGCCACTAAAACCAAGCTTGATCATCATCATGTAAGCTTCCAATAAATGGCATCAATAATTAATGGAAAAGTGGTAAAACTGGTCCTATTTTTTTTTTTTATCGACAAAGTTAGTTGTTAGTATAATTAGTTCATCAAGTCTTCATACACCCTTATTCTCCAAGTCTCCTTATAACTCCTCTCCTATTTGTTCCCAATGAAAATCGTACCTGGGTCACTCACTTGTGTGAGGAGTTCAGTGGCTAGATGAGAATTACGGTTTCTTTTTAATTATTTCATTTGATCCAAACATGATTATTAATCAATTTTCTAATCCAATGGTTCATACTAGTTAGCACTGATACCAAGTCACGCTTTGATTTGATATTGTTTGTATCCCTGTAAATAATTACTAGTTGAAAAGTTAACAAACTACCTAAATTGGATGATTTGTTATTCGATTATTTTGAGTACACTTATTAATATATATCTAATAATATATATTTTTTATAAGGATATTTTAAATCATAATATTTAAAATATTTAAAATCATTTTTCCGGGGTATTTTAAATAATTTTAAGAGTGTAAAAAGCCAATCCCATATAAATATTATACATATCTAGTTTAAAATATAAATCGTCTCATATTTTTTTACTTTATCCAAAAAATACCTAAAATATATAGTTAGGACATCGTTTTCGTCCCACGCCTTTTAATTTAGCTCTAGTTTTGTCCCAAAATAAATTTTTACAAATTTTATCCCATAACATTATAAAATCACCGATTCAGTCTCATCAGTGTAATTAGAAAAATTGAGTATTTTAAGTAAAAATGTTAATTTTTGTGAGAATTAAAATTGTAGGACTATTTTAGATAAATTAAGTTTCTTGAAATTATTTTGAATAAAGTAAATTTATATTGTGCGATTTGATTTTAAATTTCAAATATCACTTAAAAAAATGTCCTTTTTACTAACGAATTGAATTATATACCTACGAATTATAAACAAAAATTACTTGTCTTTTAGAAACGGAATGTCAAATTCTTTTACCAACGCATTAATATAGTTGTTATTTACCAATGAATTATAAATGAATCATTAGCAATGAAATACGAACGTAAATATTTACCAATAAAATTGGATTTTTGTTTGTAAAATTTACCAACTATCTCTTTACCAACAAAAAATTACCAACTAATTTTATTATTAATCAGTTCATAAACAAATTTAGCAATGAAATATCATAATCAAGTGTAAAGTACTCTCTGTGTCCTATAGAAACGTTTACACATTTCCATTTTGGGCGTCCCATAAAATTGTTTACATTTATTTTTTTTACTAATTAATTTCATCACATAACTTTGTAAAAGCATCGATTCAATTACAACTAACAAAATTAGAAAATTTTGGCTTTTTAAATAAAAAGGACAATTTTAGTGAAAATTTAAAAGACATGGGACTAATTCGAAGAAATTAATTTTCTTAAAATTATTTTGTATAAAGTAAATTAGTATAATACGATTTTAATTTTAAACTCCGCGTAATTCGTATAAAGTAAATAGTTTTTTTAGTGTTCTGGGAGGAGGCAATAATTAATCTCCTATTGTAGCATGTGTTTGTCATTTTAGCAAAACAAGTCACTATTCTCGATGCTACTCCCTCCGTCCCAAAATTTTTTGCACCTTTCTTTGTAATTTACGAAGGAAGTGTGTAAAAAACTTTGGGACAGATGGAGTATTAATTAATGATTCATAGCAAGCAGCGAACAGGGGGAATATTTAATTAACGTTTTCATGCATAATTGAGGAGTATTTTAATCTACACTACCATTGAAAATAATTAAAAACCTATAAGATTCCAAGACATCCTAATTAACCTCCTATTTTAGTTTGTAAAGGACAGTTAAAACTACTAAAAAAATGATTTAAGTAAAGGAGAAGAAAAGTGGCCCAATACAATCAGTATGTCGTGTGTGTAAGAAACTTACATTAAAATAATCTCATTATGATACTGAATGCTTCAATTATTCTGCACTATTCTCCGTTAGATCTAATCTCATTATGATGCACTGTATGCTTCAATAAGGTCCAATACTATCCGTTAGATCTAATCTCCAACCTTCAATTATTCTGCACTAAAATAGAGTATTTTCATGATCCATATATATATATATATATATATATATATATATATATATATATATATAATTCTTCCATTTAAGTTGAGTTCTCAGGTGTACAAAGTGTATAAGGGTATAATATTTTATTTTAAAAGGTATACAATTTAATTAATAAGGATATAATTATTTTAATGAAAAAACTAGTTGAAATATGAATATAGTATAACAATTTAATTAAAATATTTAAAATTTTTTCTCAAGAAAATCAATAATATAACTTCTTATATTAAAAAATATAATATTTAATGTCAAAGGGTAAAATTTTTAGTAAGCAATGAATTGGGGACATGGGTGTTCCAGAGACACTCAATTTTTAGTCATTTAAGTTAAGACAAAATGTTCATAAATATTT
The DNA here is from genome assembly GCA_023678885.1 of Pogostemon cablin. Classification (NCBI taxonomy): domain Eukaryota; kingdom Viridiplantae; phylum Streptophyta; class Magnoliopsida; order Lamiales; family Lamiaceae; genus Pogostemon; species Pogostemon cablin. The sequence continues at coordinate 8,087,784 of CM042960.1, forward strand.
ACAAACTTAAACACGAGGTTAAAATTAGAGTTAAAAGTTTTTTTCCCATAACTATTGAAAACTTTAGAATTTGTTTCAAAAAGATATTTGTATCGATTTTGTCTCATAACTACTAGTTTTGTTTCAATTTTGTCCAATTTTTTCCGGAACCCACGATTTTCGCCGGAAATTGATTATGTGTGTTGCACATGATGGATGAATTTGGGGGTTTCAATGAAAATTGAGGGTTCCGGAGAAAATTGGGCAAAATCGAAATAAAAATCATAATTACGATACAAATATATTTTTTAAACAAAATTTAAAGTTCTAAAAAGTCATGGGACAAAAAAAACTTTTAACTCAAATATTTTCTCTCATTTAAAACACTATTCTAATTACAAATCAATACTTTGCAAACCACCCTGGACGATGTCTAGGTGAGATGGCACCTAATTTTAAATGAGCTGGTTTTATTCTGGAGAAAAGGAGCTAGGGCAAATCAAAGGAAAACGAGAGAGGGTGATGAGATTCTAATTTTAGGGCTCAAAGGCTAATTCTTTTAGTTTTTTTTTTATAGCAGTTATGCACACTGGTTTCACTCTCAATTCAACCCCTACATCATAAATTAAGTGTTGAATGGCGTACGAAATCTGATGCGATGAGTTTCTTACTTAGGATTCGCTATCACCGTAATTGCTGATTCACTGGTTGCCGGGGCCGGATTCTTAACCCAAACGATGGCTTTCATGGCGTTATCGTACTACGCGGGGAGGCAGTGCTGAAGCAACTCAGAACTCGACGGCTAGGAGAATGGAGGGGACCTGAGCGGAGACCACAGCCCGAAATCACGACTGTAGCAGATCTGTCGGTCAAGCTATTTCAATAAATAAATAAATAAATAATTCTCCTCTCCGTCTGTGGATAATATATTTTTAAAAAAGAAAATGAATACTTTTAAAATTGACGAGAAAAATGGCAAAATGAAAGTCTTATTAATTGACTAGTGAAGTAATTTTTCTTTAATATATAATGTTTTCCATTCAAAAACTAACTGTTGGACTAAAATTGTAACTTTTGGTGAGGAAAAAAAAGTTAGAGAATAAAAATGAAATGAGATTTCTTATATGGGACTAAATGTGCAATTTTTCCTAGTTAAAATACTTTAGATATAGCTAATTTACATTTTACACTTTATTTATCAATTCTAATAATTTTATTTTTTTTCTCTTTAAATTATCAAAATCTCCCCTATTTTTTTCTTATATTATACACTTGCAATATTTTTTAATTCATGTGCCCATATATGTATGTAAAAAAACCCAGCTGTAAGTATTATTTGGGTCCCCAACAAAAATCTAAAAGCCTAGTAAAGGTGGTGAATTATGTTTGTTTTTCTTGAGGAATTATTTATATGCAAGAAAAAGTAATGAGTACTTTTGCAAGACGTAGAATTAAAGGAGCATAGGATAAAAGAATCGGAGTATTTTAGATAATTTATTGAAAAACATGTATAAAGTTATTGAGATGTGTGTAAATAGTGTGTATTAGTCAAATTTATTTTTACTATTTTTAGAAATATACATAAATTTCGAAACAAATCAAAAAAAAAGTATGAAATAATTATAGGGACCAATGTAATATATTATATTCAAAATTGTACAATAAATAAATAACCACTCCAAAGTTATAATTATTGATGAAACCTTCGAATTTTTATTACACTCCTTCCGTCTCGTGTTAACGTTGACGTTTGCCTCTTACACAGAGATTAAGAGATATAATATTTTATCGTATAGTGAGGTGAGAGAAATAATATTTAATGTAAAGTGTGTAGTTATATTAGTGTTGTGTGTGAATCTACATGGAATAAATGAATTGAGTTTCGTGACATAATTTCATATAAATTTTTTACATGTTAGGGATCACAATGATCGATTGTTGTTTACTTGGACGTAAGATCATCACTTTTGAACAACGGATTGCGCCATAGTTGTTCTCCTTCCGTTGAGGTGTAAAATACATACTCCTCCGTTCCACTTAAAGAGTCTCTTTTTTACATTTTGGGAGTCTCATCCAAAGGGTCCCCTTTCCTTTTTTATATGCTTGGGTCCCACACACACCCACTAATACAATTAAAATATGGAGCTCACACTTCCACTGATACAACTATCCACTATATATTAAATAATAATACTTCTTAATCCACGTGTCAAAAAGCAAAATGCACTCTTTGGACGGGATCAAGGGAGTATTTGCAAGGCTGTTAATTTTATTACTATAATATGGTGGATTAAGTTTGTTTTTGATGAGGAATATATTTAGCAAGAAAAAGTAATGGGTAGTGTTTGCAAGACGTAGAATAAAAAGAGCTCAGGATCAAGATATTATTAATGGCAGTCAACTTATTGGAAGCTTACATACATGATAAGCAAGCTTGGTTTGATGGCAGCAGAGTAGGTAGCGAGAATTAGACAACAGACGAGAGAGTTGCCTTAGCCTTAGCTATGTCTTTAACGTACCCGTACTTACCCTACTACATTTTTAGTGGGTTTATTCTGAAAATTACAAATCTTATTTTTGAGTGCAGATGACAGCACACCAATATGAGAAAAAAAATTTGAACATTATTTCTTAGAGTTAATATTTTTCTTTTTATATAGATTTTATTTATATTCCACATGACCAACTATTTGTAATAGAAAATGGAACACTAAAATATAATATAAAATTTAGAGAGATGATATATAAATGTGGGGAAAATATTACAATTGGTCCCGTAAGTATGACTGATTCCAAGGTTAGTTCTTTTTCATTTGCAATTCTCAATTTTAGTCTAATTTTAGTCATTTTAATCCAAATTTAGTCCATTTTTAAAATATAGTATTTTTTTGGGTCCAAATTTTAGACCATGTTAGGGATGACAATTATCGATTGTTGTTCATAAAATAGTTCACTTGAGTAAGATGATGACTTTTGAATAACGGATTGCGCTCTAATTGTTGTCCTTCCGTTGAGGTGTAAAATAATACATATTTGGGTGTAAATGTTATTAGTACAATATGGTAGAAGTGGTGAATTAAGTTTGTTTTTGATGAGAAAAAGTACTGAGTAGTGTTTGCAAGACGTAGAATAAAAAGAGCATAGGATTAAGATATGATTGATAGCAGTCCACTTATTGGAAGCTTACATTACATACATGATAGGCAAGCTTGGTTTGATGGCAGCAGAGTAGGTAGTGATGAGAATTACACAACAGACGATATAGTCGGCACAGCTTTGTCTTTAACGATTTTAAAACGGAAGGGGGTGGCACCCAGCCCCTGCAAAATCAAACGGTCGCCATTAAAGCCGAGGGTCGAACATATTCCCAATCGGCCACCAGCTGCCACATGTTTGTAGCTTTGTAATCTTTGGCAGTAAACAAGCTCGTACACATGTGGCAACATAAGCTCCGCTGTCTTAATCGAAAACCAGCTTGTGGTTAGATCATGGGGACCCAACACGCCTCCGGTCGACACATACTCCTCCTTCTCGTCGCCCACTACCTGCCACACCGTGGAATAATCCGGACACGCTGGGGAGGCATCGAACTTGATGTTTACATCTTCTGACTCACCAACCACGATGCGCCCTTCCGAGGGGTAGAACGACAGCGGGAGGCCGCATGAGTCGATGCGACAAAACTTGAGGACGACGTCCAGCGGGCAGGAGTTTTCGCCCGTCTTGCCTAGGCTCAGGGGCTGGGTTAAAAGTGATGGAGGGAGAGGATAATAATATATCTTGTACGCCACTCCAGTCCGGACCTCGTCTCCGTCGTTGTCCAGCACCGGAGTCGAAGCCGTGGCTGAAGACAAGATCAGGGCCAAGCACACCAGGAGCAGGTGCATACTCATTGTTTTCTTCGTTGTGTTGTGTTTGTATGCATCAAATGATGTACCATTTGCTCCCTTTTATAGAAAGAAAGATTTAGAGTTAATATCTTGTAAATCAAGTTTACATTATAAACCCTTTAAATCATGTGGTTCCCTTAATTTAAACATCCCAACAATAGATAGGGTATATAGGATTGGAAGGAGAACAATTATATGACCCTCTTAATTTACACTGTAAACTCAGTTTACATGAGTATTTATGAAAGATTTAACACTATTTATGAAAGATTTAACACTAAAATATCAGAGCTGACTGGAAGTAATGTACCACGTTTATTGTTGTAGATGATGATATCTAATCAATAATCAACTTAATCTTTGTTGAATACACAATCAAGCAACTGATTGAACACAAGAAAATAGATCACATATGATAACAATTGAGTTTGTGTTTGTATGTGTGATAGTATGAAGAAGAAGGTGTTTATAGTGGTTCAGCTTGCTTGCACAACCTTACATCCATTGTGAGAGAGAGATCTATTATTGATTGAGAGAGCAAAACGTGTTACAATGCGTATATGCATGAATCACAGCAATATATACATCTCATGCTTGCACAGAAAAGTTATAGGACCAGTGCGTGTAACCGACTTCCAGCTGGATTCTCAGTTGGTTAAAACGAATCTCGACGGTTATAACCAACTCCATCACACACCCTGCATGGCCAGCTATCCATTCATGTATGGAACTTTTCAGAAACCGTTCGAATGCGAACTGTACAACGGCCACAAGTCACCCCGCTCACAACTGATGCACCCGATGTAGTCTTGCTGCTATGTTCGTGTGTTTCTTGATTCTGTTGATGCTGGTGCAATGGTTTCACTCATGCATCACCATCAGCTTCATCCTTAAACACACACAAACACTCATTCTAATGTTGATCATTCATTAGTATGTAGTTTTTCTATCACAATTCTCCACCTAAAACTTCATACTCAACCAATACTCAATCACTCCTTCACTTCACTGTTTTTGTCAAGACATCCAACTTGCACACTGCTTTTAAAGAGAGCAGCTGAACTCTCCACTGATATGTTCAGCATACATTGATAAGACTCATGCATAGCTCAAATTTTGAACTACGCAATGCCTTAGTGAGGAAATCAGCTGGATTCTTGGCTGTTTCAACCTTTTTAACTACAACTTTTCCTCCTTCAACTAAGTCTCTAACAAAATACATCCTTACATCTATGTGCTTTGTCCTTTCATGAAAACCCTAATGTCTAGACAAGTGTATAACACTAGAGTTATCACAATGTATTAGTACTGATTCTTGTACTACACCAAACTCAGACAAAATTCCTTACAACCACAAACCTTCCTTTACTGCTTCTGTGAGTGAGATAAACTCAGCTTCAGTTGTAGACAATGCAACCACTGACTGATGTGTTGATCTCCAACTGATAGTTGTACCAAACAAGCAGAATACATAGCCTGATAGTGACTTCTTTATGTCTAAGTTTGCAGCATAATCAGCATCTACAAAACCTGCAAGAAAATCAATGTTAGAAGTAAATTTATTGAAATACAAACCTGTTATTAGACTGCCTCTGATATATCTCTGAATTCACTTAACAGCATCCCATTGATCTCTTCCTGGATTTCCCATGAATCTGCTCACCAAACTCATTGCATGAGCCAAGTCTGGTCTGCAGCACACCATAGCATACATGATACTGCCAACTGCATTGGCATAAGGAACCTTCTCCATTTCTGACACTTCTTCAATAGTTCTAGCTGATTGTTGAACTAACAAAGCCAATTTTTGCTTTACAGGAGTAGACACAACTTTACTTTGATCCATATTATACCTCTTGAGAACTTTTTCTAAGTATGAGTTCTGATGCAACACAATAGAACCAGCTAATCTATCCCTTTTTATTTCCATTCCTAATATAACAGTATCTTCACCCAAATCTTTCATATTAAACTCAGATTTCAACATTTCCTTCACAGCTGTAATGCCTTCCATAGAATTACAAGCAATTAAGATGTCATCACCATACAGTAACAAGAAAACATACCAGTCACTATCTTGTTTGATATATACACAACTGTCAAACTTGCTTCTTTCAAAACCACATTTGATAATGTATTCATCAAATCTCAAATACCATCTTCTAGGGCTTTGTTTCAGTCCATATAGTGACTTTAGAAGTAAACAAGCCTTATTAGTTGAGTTTTGAACTGAAACTCCTTCTGGAACAGTCATATAGATCTTCTCCTCCAAATTTTCATGAAGAAAGGCTGTAGTCATATCCATCTGATGCAATTCCAGATTGAAGAAAGGCTGTAGTCACATCCATCTGATGCAATTCCAGATTAAACTGATTTACTAATGCTAACAATATCCTAATAGAATAATGTTTCACAACTGGAGAGAATATCTCTGTATAATCAATGTCTTCCCTTTGAGAAAAACCCCTGGCAACTAGTCTTGCTTTGAATCTAACACCACCAATCCTCTCAGGTGAAACTTTCTTCTTGTAAATCCATTTACAACTCACTAACTTCTGATCTTTTGGCTTCAGAACAATTTTCCAAGTCTGATTCTTCTCCAATGAAAGCAATTCTTCTTGCATAGCAGCACTCCACTTTGCATTATCCTTACTATTAATTGCTTCCTGGTAGTTTCTAGGTTCATATGAATCAATATCCTCTGCAGAATAAAGTGCAAAGGATATAATATCAGCATCTGCAAACCTAGATGGAGTCCTAATAGATCTCCTTTGTCTATCTCTAGCCAACTGATAGCTATTAAGTAGTTCATCAGTATTAGAAGTAATCTGATCATATGTACTTGGTGAGTTAGTTCTTCCTTGTACTGTCTCTTCTTCAACTCTAAAATGATCCTCCTGAATCTTGTTCACAGGCTCCACCTCAAGCTCAGCTTCATACTTACTTTGACCCTGAGGTTTTAGTGGCATAACAGCTTCATTAAAGGTAACATCTCTACTTATTATAATCTTTTTACCTTCAATATTCCACAGTTTGTAAACTTTAATACCTTTGGGATATCCAATCATGACACATTTGATGGCTCTTGGAACTAACTTATCCTGTTTAACATGTGCATAAGCTAAGCAACCTATCACTTTGAGTCTAGTGTAATTAGCAATCTTTCCAGTCCATACTTCCTGAGGAGTTTTGAATTTAAGAGGTGTTGATGGACACCTATTGATTAGAAAAGTGGATGTACTAACCAATTCAGCCCAGAAGTCTTTAGAAAGACCAGAACTACTTAATATACATCTAACTCTCTCAAGTAAGGTCTGATTCAACCTCTCTGCAACACCATTTTGTTGTGGTGTACCTGGTACTGTCTTGTGTCTCATGATCCCCCTCTCCTTACAAAACTTGTTGAACTCATCAGAACAATACTCAAGACCATTATAAGTTCTTAATATCTTAACCTTGTTATTACAGCTATTCTCTACCTCAGTTAGCCAATTCTTAAAGGTAATGAAAGATGTATCATTAGACTTCAGTATATATATCCATATCTTTCTACTGTAATCATCAATAAATGAAATAAAATATCTGCCTCCTCCTTTTATTTGAGTTCTTGCAGGTCCCCACAGATCTGAATGGACATAATCAAGTTTAGCTTTGCTTGTGTGTTCACCAATGCTAAACTTCAGGCTTTTAGCTTTACCAAAAATGCAATCCTCACACTGATCCAGCTTGTCTGTTGATCGGATATTGATTACATTTTTCCTTGACAGTTCTTGTAATCCTTTCTCACTTATGTGAGCTAATCTTCCATGCCATAAGTGAATTTCATCACTTTCTGTTGAGACATAATTCTGTCCAACCACTGTATGTCCATCAAGTATATACAATCCATTTTTCCTGATTCCTTTCATCACTTCATACTCATCTTTCTCAACAATGAGTACACCTCCCCTAGATCTAAACTCATGATCTGAAACATCTAAAATTCCTAAAGAAATCAAGTTTCTTTTAAGTTCTGGAACATATCTCACATCTGTCAGTGTCCTAGTGACTCCATCATGCATCCTCAACCTGATGGATCCAATACCTCTTATCTGACATGTGTGATCATTCCCTAGTAATACTGATCCAGCATTCTGCAACCTAAGATCAGTAAACCAATGCTTCATAAGAGACATATGGAATGTACATCCTGAATCAAGAATCCAATCCATGGATCATTTTGATGATCCAACCACAAGTGTCTCAGGATAATCAGTGGCCTGATTCTGATTATTTACCACTTGATTTGCTTGCACTCTTTGTTGTCCATCTTTACCAACTTCTGTTTTCCTCCTCTTTTCTGCTTTATACTTGTAGCAGTTCTTCTTGTAGTGGCCTGGTTCATGACAGTGAAAACACTTCCTTCCATCCTTATCTGAATTTGACTGATCAGTCTTGTTTCCTTTTTTCTTTGAATCAGAATTGTCTTTCTTGTTGTTCCTTTTACCATGATCACTCCTCTTGACCATTAATCTCTCTCCTGATGTTCCTTGATCTTCAGAAACTTTCTGAAATTCCTTTGTCTTCAGAGCAATCTCAACCTCATCAAGACTTATAGTTTATCTATTCCCAAACAGAAGTGTATCCTTGAAACTTTCAAAGGACTTTGGGATAGCTGACAACAATATTGAGGCCTTATCTTCTGTTTCAATTTTCACATTAACATTTTCTAGATCATCTAACACCTTATTAAACTCATCAAGCTGAACTAGAACAGATCTATCCTCAACCATCTTAAAGGAGTATAGTTTCTGCTTTAAGTATAAACGGTTAGCAAGAGATTTTACCATGTACAGATCTTCTAGTTTATTCCATACAGCTCTTGCAGATGTCTCTCTCTATACTTCTCTCAAAGCTTTATCACCAAGACACAATACAATGGCACTTAAGGCCCTATCTTGAATATCAGCTTCTGCAGTAGCTTCAATGGCAGTTTGTACAGCTTCTGCAGTTGTTGCTGGTTTGTCCTTGATAGCTTCTGTCAATCCTTGTTGTACCAAGATAGCTCTCATCTTGATCTTCCACAAACCAAAATCAGATTTCTCTATAAACCTCTCAATATCAAACTTAGTTGCAACCATGGTGTCAACTTCCTTCAATTTCTTCTTGATTCCTCCTTATGTTGATTGCTGCTATCTGTGGCCTAATTTCCCACAGACGGTGCCACTTTGTTGTAGATGATGATATCTAATCAATAATCAACTTAATCTTTGTTGAATGCACAATCAAGCAACGGATTGAACACAAGAAAATAGATCACATATGATAACAATTGAGTTTGTGTATGTATGTGTGATTGTATGAAGAATAAGGTGTTTATAGTGGTTCAGCTTGCTTGCACAAGCTTACATCCACTGTGAGAGAGAGATCTATTATTGATTGAGAGAGCAAAACGTGTTACAATGCGTATATGCATGAATCACAGCAATATATACATTTCATGCTTGCACAGAAAAGTTATAGGACCAGTGCGTGTAACCGACTTCCAGCTGGATTCTCAGTTGGTTAAAACGAATCTCGACGGTTATAACCAACTCCATCACACACCCTGCATGGCCAGCTATCCATTCATGTATGGAACTTTTCAGAAACCGTTCGAATGCGAACTGTACAACGGCCACAAGTCACCCTGCTCTTGCTGCTATGTTCGTGTGTTTCTTGATTCTGTTGATGCTGGTGCAACGGTTTCACTCATGCATCACCATCAGCTTCATCCTTAAACACACACACACTCATTCTAATGTTGATCATTCATTAGTATGTAGTTTTTCTATCACATTTATGTTTCGCAAACAATTCTATAATGAAAGAAAATGATTCAATTTGGTCCCATAGCTCAATCATACACTCATTTTTCCGCATAAAACAATACCCAATAAATTTGGACTACAGTAGGGTGGACCCCCCTTTAAACTTTGAAACTATACCAAATATACCACGTATATGTTTCGCAAACAGTTCTGGACAAAAAGATGAAACTGAAAACAAAGTGATTTCAATTAACACTCATCTCTCCTTAAATAAAACCAAATCAAAAAAATTTCGAAAATAGAAAAAATCTAGACAGGGTCTCCACAAATTAACACTTAATCCTAACTATAAATATTAAACCTTCTGAATAAACATGTGAATGATAAGGGTTAAGTTACAATTGAGTAGGTTTCATATAAATCGGATGGATTAAGATGTAAACCCTATTTTTTAAAATTGTTTTTCAGTATATAAAAAATTACCTTTTGAAGAATAATAATTTTTATATAAAAGAGTAATAATTCATGTCTCTAAACAGATATTTTTCATGTACTAAAGAATAATAAAAAAATCAAGACTTAAAAGAATTCGAAGAGTATTTTGAAGAGTAACAATTTATGTGTTCAAAAAGTAATTTTTCATGCACTAAAGAATAATATAATCTACATACAAACACATGTAAACCAGTTTACACAAAATTACAATTATAAACATAGAATTAATACAAAATGTTAAGATAAATATTGGGTCTTGGTTATTTACATCCTCTATTTACTATATACTCATTTATATTTACTCACACCAAAATTATAGATACACTCATTTAAAAGTCAAAATCATCTTTAATTTAATACACCCACAAACCCACTACACCTTCCCACAACCCCACATTCAAAACTAAATTAAAACATATACACCGACTCCACCCTTAGACAACCTCCATTCAAAAAATAATAATAATTATAGATACACTCATTTAAAAGTCAAAATCATCTTTAATTTAATACACCCACAAACCCACTACACCTTCCCACAACCCCACATTCAAAACTAAATTAAAACATATACACCGACTCCACCCTTAGACAACCTCCATTCAAAAAATAATAATAATAATGAAAGAAAGGAAGAAAGGATATGGATGAAGTCCCATTCGATGTTCATAAATTAAGTTAATCTTCGGCGTGTTTCGTGTCTATATGTATAAGTATATAATATTTTACTTTAAATGGTACATACTTTAATTAATAAAAATTTAATTTTTTATATATATTTCAGTTCAAATATTTATAGTATAAATATTTTATTAAAAAAATTTAAACTTTTTTCTAGAAAATCAAGGATATAATTCTTAAAGGTATAACATTTAAATGATATCATTTTCAAAAAGCATAAGATTTGAGGCACTAACCCCGGAAACAATAAGTTTTAACCTAATAAATTTGAATACAAAACACGTTTCTTAATTTTTTTAAGGACAAAGCAGAAAATTGCAAAAAGTACAAAACAAAATAAAATAAAATAACTACTTTTAAATATTATATTCTTTTTCCTAATTTCAAATTAAATTAAATATCTAAACTACACTTAGATGAACACATATATGTTAACCCAGCAATAAAATATAAAATAAATATTTGGCGGCTGGACATTCAACCAGCCATAAGAAATAAATTTTTTAAAAAAATTGGGTAATCGGACATTCACACATTAATTATTAAGAGAGAGTAATTTTTTTTTTAAAAAGAACAATAGATATCACCCAAAAGAAACACAGACATTTATTAAGAGAGAGTAATTTTTTTTTTAAAAAGAACAATAGATATCACCCAAAAGAAACACAGACATCACCCATTCATAAAAGATATATATATATATATATATATATATATATATATATATATATATATATATATATATATATATATATATATATATATATATATATATTAATTTTAAGACATTACAAATTCATTCTTTTTTCGTTTAAACAGCCGAACATCATCCATCCATTAAAAAAATAAAAATTAATTATTTCTTTTAAAACAGATTTTTACTTCATTCAGATTTTTATTTTATTCAAAACAATATAAAAAGTTAAATGAATTTATTTTATTTTATTAGTGAAGTGGTGGTTAGTGAATTTTTACAAACAAACTCCAATCAAATTAATAAATATTTGCGTTAATATTTCATTATTAATGATTTTGTTTGTAATTTATTGGTAAATAACGACGAATATTATTTCGTTTGTAAGAGGATTTGACATGATTCCGCTGCTAAAAGATAATTCATAGGTATTCATTAATGAAAATCAATTCTTTTGAAAAAAGAAATAAAAAAATTTAAGTGAAACATTCGTATAATATTTTTATGAGACTGACTATTTACATTCACAAAATTACTTAAGCATATCCCAAAAAATTAATTTAAAATGAGTAAGACTTGGGTACAATAAGGGGCACCAAATGATTTGGTGACCCTCTCGTCCTCCACTATTCTTAATTAATTCATACCTCTCCATTAATGTTATTTTTTATTTTATTTTTAAATTTATTGTCTTAAATGACTAGTGTACCCTAAACCCTAAGAATAAATTATACCATAAATTATAAGGGTAAAATTACAATTATACCCTAACCCTAAACTAAGGGATAAATTATACTCTAAACTATAAGGGTAAAATTACAATTATACCCTAAACCACAAGGGTAAAATACAATTATACCCTAAACCCTGAGGATAAATTATACCCTAAACCAAAAGGGTAAAATTACAATTATACCTTAAACCCTAAGCTCTAAGATTTAAATATATCTTAAATCATAAGGGTAAAAATTATAATTATATCCCTAAAATTAAATAAAAAAAACAAAAAAAAGAATAAAACGAAGAAAAAAAACAGTAATCGTAAATTAAAAAAAAATAAAAAATAAAATACGAAATTAGATGAAACAGCAAAACACACACTGAAGGTGAATGAAGTAAGTTGTAAATTTCAAAATTGGTGCAATTGGTCCATCCTAATCATTGCCATTTAAAATATTTTAAATACTCTTATAAAAATATATAATTAGATATATGACTAGTGTACTCAAAATCGTCCAAAAACAAATCATCTTATTAAGGTAGTCTGTTTACTTTTTTAACCAACTAATTATTTACAGGTATACAAACAATATCAAATTAAAGATTCGAATAAGAGTGCACTTGGTATGCATCTAATTGGTATGAACCATTATATTAAAAATTTGATTAATAACCACATTAATAATTAAAATAAACCGTGACTGTAGATAGGACCACTTCTAAATTTTTTAAGGTTACGACGGATGGCACCATTTCTCCAATTATCACTATACAATACACCACACATATTGGCCCTAGATTAATTATTAAACAGCCGAACATCATCTATCCATTAAGGATAAATCATCTATCCATTTGTTTCTTTATTTACCCCCTTCGTCCCTGACTATGTACACGTTTGTTTTTTCACGGAGATTAAAGAGTATAATATGAGAAAATATTAAAATTGATCCTCTAAATATTACCGATTCCAAATTAGTCATTTTTCATTTGTAATTCTTAATTTTTTTTCAATTTTAGTCCATTTTGTACAAATTTAGTCCTTCTCTAAAATTTAGTTATTTTTTGTCCAAATTTAGTCATTTATGTTAAAAAAATGTCCAAAATTGATCCAAAAGTTAATAAATTTTGGACAAAAAATGGACAAAAAAAAGATAAAAATTAGACCAAAAGGACTAAAATTGACAAAATTGAGAATTGGAGAAAAAAAATGACTAAAATTGGAATCGATAATACATACATGACTAAATTTGATATTTTCTCAGTATAATATTTTAATATGTAGGAAAGTAAAAGAAATAATATTTTAATGTATAGTAGGTAGTTATATTAATGTAGCCCCATGTGTGGATATATAATTGTTTTGGGGCTTTATTTATGTGTTTTTTTTAATTAATAAAAACTTTAAATAAATAAATAAATTTAATGTCCTCAAAATTCATAGAGCACGAAAGATAATCACTCCCCAAAATCCCTTTTTTTAATTATTATATTTTTTTTGCAATGACATGTAACTTGTGTGGCTTGGCTTTTATTTGGAGTTGATGGCTTGGCTTAACTCAAGTGTGATGGTGGTCAACTGCATTAACTATGGTAAGTTGAAACTAAAAATGCATTAAATAATTAGTACATTTATTACCACAGTTTTTGTCAGATTTCCACCTCTATAAACTTGGTTGCTACATTGAATTTATTCATTAATTCTTCCCTTATTACAGTAATATTGCATCTCCAGATTGTCCTTGCCTGGAACAGATAAGATAATGGCGCCCCTTCAAACAATGAATCTACACCACAACTAATGTAACACGTTTATGTTTCACTAACTATTCTCCACAAATTCCAAACAGTGAAACTGAAAAAGTAATTAATGATTTCAACTCATCTTTCCGTATAAAACCAAATCCAAAAGATTTCAAAAATTGAATAAAATTAAACTAGAGAGTCCCCACCCTTTTGTTTGTTTGTTTATTTATTAATAACTTTAATTATTGGAGTGATTATTTTTTTTTTTTGATCGGACTGGAAAACAGCACGTGCGTCACGTGACAGTTCAATTTGGGAAAACCAATATCATTGCTGAGGTGTCACTCTAGTGAAAATTACACCAATAAAATTGCCACATCACGTTATGTATAAATAAAAAAATAGAAAATATCACACTTTGAAAATATATTTTAAATTTATTAACCGCCACTTTGGTATTTTGGGAAGGGGGGAGGGCGGGTGAGGTCGGAGGTTAGGCTTCGGGATGAGGAGGCAGTGATTGGCTTGGGTTTTCGGAGCCGGCCATATTCCATGGCGTTAGGCTTGGAGTGTGGTTAAGGGGTGGGGGTACAGTGTAGAGAGGTGGTTGTGTTGTGCATGTTGTGGAAAGGAGACCTTATCGACAATATATAATAATATTTCGGCACAACAGAAATTTTAATAATATCAATGCATTTTTCACTAAAATATAACAATAGATAAGAAATTAAATAAATATGCAGAAAATTAATAGAATCAACACCAACAATTTTAATGTGGAATACCCCTTAAACCTAAGGGTAAAAACCACGGGACGTGTCCAAAAAATAATCAACTAATCCAACAAGAGTATACAATCTAATCTCTCTTTCACAAGTAGAGGATTATCAATATCTCTATCATAAGTATGAGAATACCAAATTCAATCACAAGTAAGGGAATATCAATAATAATAGGAAAAGAGAATATCAAATCTTGTATAAAGAGAATAAATGTCATCCGATTCTCGTTGCATCTCTTGGAGATGTCTCCAATCAATATGTCGAGGATGTCGTTACAAACTCTCCCTCGAAATTTGAAGTGAAACGGTGAGAAAATGGAACCCAAAGCGGATATCTTCTCACACATACTTCTCCTTCTCTCTTACTTGTTTCAGTCTATCCTCTCACTGATCTCTCGCTCTTCAGCTTTAAGAGGAATTCACGTTCACATCTGGACAACCATCTTCCTCTCACTTGGAGGAATCAATTTATAATTAACCCTAGGGTTATCTGTGAGCCTCATAATAAATAATTCATGGGCCATCATATAAATGCGCTTTTATTATTCATTTTTTAGATCTAGCCCATTATTTTGGGTGAGCCCAACAATCTCCCCCTTCCAATATAGTTGGTTGCATTCATCACACATATTTCAATCTAATGCCGGCCAATCCGACACAATTAATACTTCTCGTGGGTAACCACTTTAGTCGTCATATCCTCAGGATTCTTGTCAATGTAATTTTTTCTAGCTTCATAAACTACTTCTCTAGCACCATTCTGAGTCAATGGTACCTCACCCTCTGTTCTTTTCTGCTCACATGGGTCGGTCTCATATAACCACTACTTTCCATGGATTCTGCCTAACCTTGGCTCTTATACCACTATTGTGGAAAGGAGAATATTTCCAAATTAGAATAGACAATATGCAATGATATTTCGGAACAGTGGAAATCCAAATAATATCAATTCTTCAAACTTTCCACTCAACATTAGGCAAGAAACCAAATAAATATGCAGTAAATTAACAGAAGCAAAACCAACAATTTTAACGTGGAAAATTCCTTCAACCTGAGGGTAAAAACCACGGGACCCGATCTAGAAAATAATCTACTAATCCAACAAGAGTATACAATCCAATCTCTCTATCAAAAGTAGAAGGTTAACAATCTCCCTATCACAAATAGGGGAATAACAATCTCCTTATCATAAGTATGAGCATATCAATAACAATAAGAAAAGAGAATACTAAATCTAGTACAAAGAGAATATGAATCATCCGATTCTCGTTGCATCTCTCGGAGATGTCTCCAATCAATATGTCGAGGACGTCACGAATTTCCCCTCGAAATATGAAGTGAAACGGTGAGAAAATGGACTACCAAAGTGGATATCTTCTCACACACACTTCTCCTTCTCG
This sequence comes from Pogostemon cablin, assembly GCA_023678885.1. Lineage (NCBI taxonomy): Eukaryota > Viridiplantae > Streptophyta > Magnoliopsida > Lamiales > Lamiaceae > Pogostemon > Pogostemon cablin. The sequence goes on from CM042960.1 coordinate 8,103,959, forward strand.
ATCTCATGTTTTCGTCTATTCTCTCGCTGATCTCTCCCTCGCTGCCAGACGACTTCAGCTTCGGGAAAAATTCACGCCATTAGTGTTGACATTTGGACGGCTATCTTCCTCTCACTTGGAGGAATCATTTTATAATTAACTCTAAGTTTATCTATGGGACTCATAATAATTAATTCATGGCCATATATCAATTAAGCTTCTATTATTCATTTTTTCTAACTCACTATATTGGGCAAGCCCAACAGTGCATAGATTGGGATGGGATGGGAGAGTTATTCATATATATACCTCTACCTCTACCATTAATTGATACTCACCAATGTTGCTACATTTTCAACACTTAAGGGAGGCTGTGTTTTTTAACACTAAACCTTTGTTTTCTTTTAAACCCGTCCCATGCATATTTTTGCATTTTTAATTGAAAGATACTATGCCCTCCAACCACCCTGGAGATTTTCTTTTTTCTTTTTATTTTTTTCTCCCCTCGGTGGATTGAAGTTTTTTTTTTTTAAAAAAAAAACAGCCAATAAATTTGAGTACAAGGTATTCATCCCTTACAAGAAAAGGAAAATAATAAGTAGGTGTGTCTCCAAAATTATGCTAACAACTTGTCGCAAGACAAACTATAGGATTGGAAATCCAATCGTTGAAAAAACATCGTGTTCTAAGCCCTCCCATAATTCTAATCCAATTCCAAGTTCTAAACATGAACATCTCAAAAATATCTTCCAAATGTCCGCTCTTCCCTTCGAAAGTAATACCATTTCGCTATTTCCAAATGCTCCATACAACTCCAAGCCCAGGGCAATCCAATTGGTAGTCTTCATACCCTTCAATTTAGATCTCATGTGCGCTTCAAAGTTAAGAATAGAGATAATATTCCCTGTTGAATAAATCCCAAACCATTTCCTAAACAAATACCATAAAGGATATGTCACATTGCATCAAAAAAAGGTGTTCCTCTGTTTCCTCAGCATCGTTGCATAACAGACATTTGGTGTTTCTAACATTCACTTCTCGTGGATTGAAGTATATTAGTCCCTCCATTCTATAAAATATTTCGTGTATTTTTGTGTGCAGAGTTTAAAGGAAATTTACTTTTTGATTTATAAAGTAAGAAAAAGTAGAAAAATTTTAGGTATTTTTAAAGTAGATATTATGTTGGGATGTGCCTAAAAAATAACTATTATTAAAATGTATTTTTGAGCAAGTCTCATATATTTTTGTACAATCTATTAATAGTTAAAATACATTAGATAGTTAACTTCCAAGAATATGTTGTAAATAATTGAGTCTCTCTTAACTGTTATTCTTGTTTTTTTTTTAAACTTGTAACTTTTAATCCCTAGAGTACTTCTAGTAATATTTATTTTTTCCTTAAAAAAAATTAGATAGCTAACTTACATTTTACACGTTATTTATTAATTCTAATAATTTTATTTATTTTTTCTCTTTTAAGTTATCAAACTCACCCCATTTTGTCTTATATTATTCACTTAAAAATCAATATTTTTTAATTCATATGCCTACATATTAATGATGATTAATTATTTTTATATTATGAGTATCAAAATCCATGATGAAGACAGAGGTGAATATATCCGGTACGCCACTCCAGCCTGGACCTCGTCTCCGTCGATGTCCAGCACCGGAGTCAAAGCCGTGGCTGAAGACAAGATCAGGGCAATGCACACCAGGGGCAGGGGCAGGTACATCTTCATTTTTTTTTTTCTTTGTGTTTGTGTTTGTGTTGTGTTTGTATGCATGTACCATTCATTCGCCCCTTTTTATAGATGGATATATAGAGTGATTTAACGCTAAAATATCACACTGAGGCTGTAACAGATAATGCCCCTTCTAACTTTTAATCTACACCACATGAACTCAAATTAGTACCACGTTTATGTTTCACAAACTATATATTCTGGAATCAAACGAACTGATTCAATTTGGTCCCATAGCTCGACTCATTTTTCCGCATAAAACAAAAACCCAAATAAATGCCCCTTTGAATTTTGAATCTACTCCACATCAAGTAATGTATGTTTCACAAACAATTCTAGACAAACATCCATCCACAAACACATGAAACTGTGAACAAAGTTATTTCAATTCGGTTACAATACATCAAACATCGACTCATCTTTCCACATGTAAAACTAATTTTGGGTTATAATCGGCCGTAATTATGAGACTAAATTGAAATAAGGGAGAATTTTTCTTTTTATAAAAATTTTAAAATAAAAAATTAATATCTTCATTTTGTTTTGAAATTATTATTTTTATTAAATATACACTTTTTTGACATTATTATCCTCAACATAAACTCTAAATCCTAACCCCCCACCCACCACCGGCCACCCCACCGTTGACGACCAGCGGCCGCCGCCATCGGTCACCTGAGGCCGGCTGCTGCCGCACCGCCGCCGCTGTCGACCGTCCTCCGCGGGTCACCGGAGGCCGGCTGCCGTCGCTGGAACTGTCTCCGCCGCCGCCTGGTGGTGGAGGTAGGGTAGGTTGGGGGTGTGTGGGATGGGATGGGATGGGTAGGGTGGGTGAAGTGTATAGGGGGTATACCACCCCTTGGTAGAATTGATAAAATACAATTAGGGGTAATAACATCCAAAAAGTGTCAATTAGTTAAAAAACATAATTAAGTTCAATGATTGTCGGTATTAATTTTTTCTCTTCAGAGTAGGTTGAAAAAAAATATACAACCTTGGCAAGAACGGCATTCCGCAAAATATATGACTCATGCTCCTTTAGATTCTTTAAATTCTGTGGGTGGCGTAGCTACCGAGTTTAATGCAGTCAATTATGTCTCTCCTAGAAGTTGGTTAGCTACCTCTCATTTTGTTCTAGGATTCTTCTTTTTCGTAGGTCATTTGTAGCACGCGGGAAGGGCTCGTGCAGCTGCAGCAAGGTTTGAAAAAGAAATTGATCGTGATTTTGAACCTGTTCTTTCGATGACCCCTCTTAAATTAGATGAGACAGGAGATTCAATGTTTGAATTGAAGTAGTAATCGCTTTGATTCCATCATCCATATTGGGATCAGGTTATACTTGAAAAATATTCCTTTTTTTCAACTCATTTCTATCTATTGGTTATTTTTCATGACACTAACGGTAATCAAGGGCCAAAATGTGTGGATTTTATAAAGATAATTGGAAAAATGATCTTATCTATCATATTTCATTTAAATTTGGTCTCAATGTATTTCAGGAGTTTAAAAAATAAATCGATTCCTATCTTTTTACTTTATTAAAAAATATGGCAAACAATTCTGGACAAACATCCACAAACAGATGAAATTGAAAACAAAGTGATTTCAATTAACACTCATCTCTCCGTATATAGAACCAAATCTAAAAAATATCGAGAAAAAAAAATCTACAGAGGGTCTCCACCCATGAAATTAACACTTAATTCTAACTATAAATAATAAATCCCATGAATAAAACACATGTATACTAAGAATTAAATAACAATTATATAATAAGAATTAAATAACAATTATACTCTTAGAATTAAGCTTAAATGTTAAAAGATAAATATTAGGCTTTGGCTATTCTCACCCTCTATTTACTAAACATCCTACACACACCAAAATTATAAATATACAAAGACTAAATCTTTCTTAATTTAGTACACCCACATACCCAAGCCATCCCATCCCACCATTCCCGAAAAATTTTTCGAATAAAGGCCCAATTTTTAATACAAGTCTCAATTTTGAGCTCCATTTTAATATTGTTTCATTTCAAGGCTCGAATTTTATTTTTTTCTTAAAATAAGATTTATCGTAATTTATTTTTTTTCTGAATTCTACATATATTATATAATATTACAAATGTCAATATAAACAACAAATATTTGATATAATAATTTGATTTGAAGGTGTATAATAACTTTTTTAAATTATTTTGTATAACTTGAAATGAGAAAATAAATTTTATAATAAGTCTTAAAATGAGAAAAAAACAAAAATTATGAAAATTGGATTTTAATTTGAGAAAAGATATAAAATTTAAGAACTTTTGTAAAATCGATACTTAAATTGAGACTTTAATAAAAATTAGGTCTTAAGAAAATCTTCCCACAATCCCCACATTCAAAATTAAATTTAAACATATACACTCACTCCACCCCTCAAACAACCTCCACATTCTGAGCAAAAAGGAAAGGATATGGATGAAGTCCCTTTCAATGTTTATAAATTGTGTTAGTCTCATGTGTCTTGAGTGCATAGATGTATAAGTATATAGTAACATTTTATTCTAAGTAATATGTGCTTTAATGGATGAAGATATAATTTTTTTTTTCATAAAAAAGTGATTGAAATATGAATAGTATAAATTTCATTAAAAATTTAATTTTTTTCTAAACATTTAAGGGTATACTCCCTCCGTCTCTAAAAAGCTTGCACCCCTCTTTTCGGCACGGAGATTAAGAAAGTAATAACTTTTAGGGGTATAATGGTATTTTTATGTAATATATAAATGATAAAGTATGGTAGATAGAGATGATTTTTTTGTAATTAAAGTGTATGGGGAAGGGTAATTGTTTTTTATTTTTTGTTTTTTTTTGAATGTGCAAATTTTTGTGGGACAACCCAAAATGGAAAGTGTGTCATCTGAAGTGAGACGGAGGGAGTATTTTTTAAAGATATTACATTTAATACTAAATAATACTCCCTTCGTCCCACCGAGAGGTCCCCATTTTACTATATTAGGCGTCACATTCAAAGGTTCTCATTTATCCATTTTAGTAAAAATGATCCACCACTACCCATCACTTCTTTTCAATATAACTACCCAATATATATAAAATAATAATAATTCTTAATCCACGTGCAAAAAATAAACGATCATCTTTTTCCAGGACCAGGAGTATAATTTTCATAGAATTTGGGAACACGGTTTCCGAAAACAAGTTTTAACCTTATAAATTTGAATGAATGCAAAACACGTTTTTTTTTTCAAGGACAAAACATAAAATGCCAAAAAGTACAAAATAAAATTTTAAAAAAATTATATTCTTTTTCCTATTTTTCAAATTAAATATCTAAACTACTCTTGGATGTATATGTGTTCATCCAGTAAACATACGGTAACAGGTAAAGAGTTACGTACGTGGCACTATCATAGCATATTCTTATCTTTCTTTCTTACGCATCGTTTTCTCTCTCATCGCATCAGTTCTCCTTCGCTGTTTCTTCCTTTCTTTGCACCATTTTCTCCCTCACCGCATCAGCTGTCCTTTCCCTCCATACTTTCCTCAATCGCTGTTTCTTCCGCACTGCAGCAATCTCCTCTTTCGACCTCCCCATCTACCGTAAAGGACGACGCCGAATTTTCTTATTTTCTATATTTATCAGGTGATTCACTGCTTACTCATCTCTCTTGTTTTTCCCCTCGGCAGGAGCCACCTTTCTACGTCTCCACCTACACGAAAAGAAGCACTAATTTCCTTATCTCGATTGCACGAAAAGAAGCCCTAATTTCCCTATCTCGATTAAGCGATTCACTTTCGATTCGAGGTATGTATTTTTATGATTTAATATGTCAATTTATGACAATCTCTAAACCCAGTTCGCATAGATAGTAAATTTTAGATGATTCTGAATGAAGCTCTGCGTCTTCTGTCTTCTGTTATTGTGTAATTTTTTCTTCAGTCTTGGCGTGTGTGGTTAATTATTTCCACATTGATGTGTATGTGATTTGATACATTCATATAGTAGTTAAACTTTTGTTGCTGGGAAACTTACTCTATGGGGGGCTATACTAGAATCCAAATATGTTGACGGTATCAATCTTGGTGTATTTGTTTCTATTTATTAATTTGTGATAACACGGATTCTTAGTATGTGGTGTATACCTGTATTATTAACAAAATTAAGTTAGAAAATTTGGTGATTGTTTCTTTTAATTTCTGTCCTTGAACGAACCTTCAATTAAGGGAAGTTCCCCCATTCTTACATATGCACTTTAGTTTATGTATTAGCATCGGAATCACCTTTGACTGCTAATGGTTTGGATGTATCTAAGGGAAGTTATACCAGTTTAGTGCTTAATGGAGTGGAATGAATCAGCAAATCCACATCTTAAACAAAATAGAGGAAAATTGTATAAATGAAGGGGCAGTAATTAATTGTTGCAAAATAAATATAACATAAACTCTAAAAATATGTGTAGATGGAGGTTATTAAAATAGATTAGAAAATTTAAATAATGCAGATGGCTTTTAGCACACATTCACCTCAATGGCACACTTCCGACTCCTGAAGGTTCATTTTGCATATGGTACCTCACTTATTGAGTCATTTTAAATCACCATATGTATCCTTGTATCTTTGATTCTACGATTCCTGAAAGCACATTCTGCATGTGGTATTTCACTTATACACATTAAATGCTTGATCAATAGTGTGCTCAGTTTTTTCCTTATCAGTGTATTCTATAGTTTTTTTAGATATGTCCTAAGCTCCGGTAATTAGATACACGCACTAATTTCCATTTCATTCATTGAGGTCTAATTGAAAATTCAAGAAAAATACTATCGATAACTGATTTGTGTTATGGCTTAGTGCATGATTTCAGAGATTGAGGCCATGACACTTTCCTTTTCCCTTTCAAAAATGTGTATGTTGTCTTTGTAATGCATGTATGATAATAGTTTTTATTTAATTTATATATTTATGGAGCTTTTAAAAAATGCCACTTGTTTGATGCCTTATAGGCTAATATGTTCATGAATGTCACTTTTTTAATAATACATGGACTGCATATATAATTGTAAAAATACATATTTGTATTTACATCTATCCAAACCACAACTTCAATTTACAACTATATTTACGGAGTTTTTAAAAAATGTGACTTGTTTGATGCCTAATAGGCTATAATATGTTCATGAATGCCACTTTATTTAATAATACATGGATTGCATATATAATTGTAAAAATTACAGATTTGTATCTATTCTAAACCCCATAAGAAAATGTCAAGCATTCATTTCCAATTGTTCAGAATCAATCATAAGCGGCAAGATACCTTGTGAAGGAAATTGTCTGTAATGATAAGTATTAGGTATTGGGAATTCTCTTTGAAGATTTATTAGGTTAACGGTGTAAATAGGGAACTGGGTTGTGCTAACTTGAGGTAGACTATCTGGTTGTGGGAGAAATGCTGGTTTTATCTTAATAAGTATTATTTTTAGTTATAATCATGTGTTCCCATCTGTAGAACTTAGTAATCTTCTAACTTTTAGAAAGTTCCGCCGTCTTGGTATACTTCTTCACTACATTCCTACCTTAGTTCTAATTTAGTATACGAGCTCAAATTTTAGAATTGAACTTTTCTTCCATGCATGATTGACTTATGAGTATTTATACCAACGCATTGCAAGTGCAAGACCATAAACTCTCAAATTTGTAATGGGTGAAAAGCTTGATTATTTGCTTGAAAAAGATTTAATTTTTCAAATAAGTATGAGTTATACAGCAGACACATGAAAAATAATGTTACGTGTAAAAATAGTTTTCAAAGCCTCATTTCCATTTCCTTAATCGTTGCTTTCCATGTAGACTACTAATTAAATTTGTTTTGCTAGCTAAAGTTTGTCAGTAGGTAACCTCAATATTAAGCTAAATTCCTTGACTCAATTATAAGTCTTTTTTAATTTATTATATATTTCTCTTTCAAAGATGCTGGAGAGAATGACTTTGTGTGACATGGTTGTCGACGCTGGGGAAAATCATGTTGTTATCCCAACTCAAAATTCCAAGGGTGTAAATCTTCGACTGACTGCATTATTCTTTCTTAAACACACATTCCCTTAGAGATAGAACATCCAAATCCTACTACATACTCTCTGTGAAAAATTTCTTTCTTTTCTTTTTCAATAATATTTTAGGGATTTACTAACCAAGCAGTGTTTATTTGTTATTTGAGTTTTCAATTTCTAGCAGTGTTATATTCAGTTTTGACAAATTATAGGGTAAAGATGGAACCCTTTTGATGAGTTCATTAGTAGTCTGTTCATTGAGGAAAATGATTTTGAAGATTTTTAATATCGGTGACTTGCGTCTTCATGCATTTTTATTTACCTGGAGAGTTAATTTCTTTAAATATATTATTTCTCTAATTTAAGTTTTCTTTTTAAAACATTAGATTGACTCTGTTCGTAAATATTGCGTTCATACATTGTAATGTGAGATATTAATTTAGGCTGATTTGTTAATTTGAATAATATTACAATGGATGTCAAGTAGAATAAATAGTTAATACTTAAAAAAAAAATATTTCACTTGTGCTATTACATGAATATATCAAGTTAAATCAAATAGAAAAATTAACTCAAGTTCGTTTCAATTCTAAAAGAGTTTTTTAGAAATAATTATGAATGCTTCACCCTCTCAAATCAAGTAAGAAGTTCCAACTTAATAATGTTTCCTGAAATTTTTATTCTTGCTTATATATCTTTTTTATTGAAAACCATATTGCATCTTTTGTTGTTGGCTAATTATTTCGCGAGCTTTGGCATGTGAACAAGCAATCTCCATCTTTTGTTGTTGTCTGTTTATTTCTTCAGCCTTCACCAATGGGTGTAATCATGATTCCCTAATTTTGACAATGAGGTTGTAATGACCATTGCATAATGCAAAGCTGTTCTTTTTTATTTTCTTTACATTGTAGAAATTATCATGCACATTAAATTATTGGTACTATTTTTTGCATACGTTAATTTCCTTTTTTATCACCAGCTGCTGTAGTATCCCTGATTGCTATATGCAATACGAAGCTTACATAAATAAAAAGGTATGTACTTCATTCCTAACTAGTAGTGTAGTTTCCAGCTTGTTTTTGGCAAACTCCTTTTTAGTCCCTCGTCGTATTCATTTCCTGGACTTATTTTAGGCTCCTTATATAATTTCTCCTCCACGTTTCATAATAATTTCGCACAACTCTTATTATATTTTCTGTATAGTTTCTTTAAAATAAAACTTGCTTAAAAGAAAGATTGTTTCCGCTTTATTGTCTATTTGACTTTATTACTTCATTTAATAATAATGCCAAAGAAAGAAAAATTAGCTACCACCAGCAAAAAGAAAATATTCTAGCTATGAAGATCAAAGATTAGCAAAGAATAGTCGCCGAAGAAAGCTTAAAATCCATCCCCAAGTACATCATATACGTCTAAATATTGACCCTTTACAATGTCTACCACATACTCCTGACGTCCGACCTAATGTGCCAAACTGTGAATTCTGTCATGCAAAGCGTATCTACTCGGAATCACCTGGTTTCTGCTGTTCATTAGGAGATATAGAATTATTACAATCAGAAATGGCTCCAGCCTTGGTGCAACTGTATATTAGTAACACTGACCAGACTAAAGAATTTTGTACCTGTATTCGCAGTTACAATAACATATTTGCTTTCACATCTTTAGGAGTACATTATGATAAATTCTTATCTAAGAGAAATGCAGGAATTTATACATTTCGAGTACAAGGCTAGGTTTATCATTTTCTTAACTCACTAACGCCAACGGAAGCTGAAAACCCAAAAATTTGCAACTATACTTCTTTGATACTGAACATGAACTTTTGAACCGCATGTCTGTTAGCTCAAAATTTAGTGAGAATATTGTGGAAAATTTGATGCAAGTTCTACAGGTAAATCCTTACGCAAAATTTTTCCGTAATCTTAGTAATATTAATGATTTGCACGAATATAAAATTGCTTTGCAAGCGGACCCTTTGTCTGACCAGAATGTATATAATAAACCGTCTGCATCCCAAGTAGCTGGAATATGGTTAGATAGTTACACAAATGACCAAAGTACAGGCCCACATATTCAGGTTTACCAAAACAATAGCTATCCACAAATCATTAAACATTATTTTGGCTGTTACGATCCTATGCAATACCTTTTAATATTCCCGAATGGAGAACCTGGTTGGTATTGGCATTAAAAAATTACATCAAAGGCCCAAAAAAAAGGCCTCTAGGCCAGCATGTGACGGAGAACATGTCCAAAACATCCATAGCGCTGAAGAATTCCTGCAATCTGAAAGCCATCAAGGTAATATTTAAAAATTAAAAACTCATGTGAAAAATGTTATTCTTTATATTACGATTTTAAATACTTACTATATTTTTTAGGTACCCAAGAAAATATAACGAAAGAACAACAGTGTCTTGTCGTGAATACTATTGTCATAAGTTACAAATTAGAGAAAATGACACGTCGTACTTATTACATGTTGGCAGACTTCTGCAACAATACATTGTGGATATGTACATTAAAATTGAAACATCAAGATTTGAATTTTTCAGAAGTGCAGATATCCAAAGACGTTTAAAAAAAGACATATATCGTGGGTTATTAGATGGTATTGAACAAGGATATGAAATGGGTGCTGAAATTGGTTTACGTACGTTATTACCTGCATCATTTGTTGGAGGTCCTAGAGACATGCGCAAAAGATACATGGATGCCATAACTTTAGTTCAACGTTATGGAAAACCTGATATTTTCTTAACAATGACTTCTAATCCAAATTGGCCCGAAATAAAGGCATTATGCTTACCTTCAGATGAAATCCAAAATAGACCCGACTTAGTAGCTAGAATATTTCATGCAAAGCTTCAAGTTTTAAAGAAAGTCCTACTTGACAGAGAAATTTTTGGCCATGTTATTGTTTACACTTACGTAATAGAATTTCAAAAAAGAGGTTTACCTCATGCTCACTTCTTACTTATTTTGAGTCAAGAATCAAAGATGTTTACTCCCCAAGCATTTGACAGAATTGTTTCTGCAGAATTACCCGACCCAAATACCGACAAATATTTATTTTCTTTAGTAACAAAACATATGATGCATGGTCCTTGTGGTCCACTAAATTTTACTTGCCCCTGTATGAAAAATAATCACTTCAAATTAAAATACCATAAACCGTTCTCAGAGAATACAAAAATTGAAAAAAATACATACCCTATATATCGACGTGCTAACAAGCGAACTGTAACTGTTAGAGGTTCACAGCTTGACAATAGGTGGGTCGTGCCTTATAACCCATATCTTTTGGCAACTTTTAATTGCCACATTAATGTTAAGATATGTTCTACCATCCAAGCTGTAAAATACATGTACAAATATATTTATAAAGGCCACGATAAAATTTCCTACACTTTACTTGAACACAAAAATGACTCGGTTATTGATGAGATAAAAAACTTCCAAAATGTAAGATGGATTTCACCTCCTGAAACAGTCTGGCGAATTTTTAAATCCGAACTCTGCCATATCTACCCACTGGTTATATGCCTACCATTTCATTTAGAAAATAAACATACAATCACTTTCTCTGACGATCAATCCTTAGAAAGCATTGCCAACAATTCTAAAAGTAAAAAAACTATGCTAACATAATTCTTTCACATGAATAAATACGATGAGTATGCAAAAAGTCTCAATTGCTTATATATTGAGTTCCTTGAACACTTTACTTGGCATAACGACTCAAAAGAATGGAAACCCCGCCAGAGAGGTCAAGTAGTGGCTAGAATTGCAAGTTGTAAGTCATCTGAAGGTGAAAAGTTCTATCTAAAACTATTATTAATGCACAAGAGAAAACCACCCTCATTTACAGACTTAAAAACAAGCAGTGACAACATCTTTAACATACAGAGAGGCATCACGAATCTTAGGACTAATACAAGATGACAACACAGCTGAAATGTGTCTTCAAGAAGGCATAGCGTATTTAATGCCTCGTGCTTTACGATAATTATTTGCTACTGTCCTTGTTTATTGTAACCCAAAAAACCCGCAACATTTGTGGTCAAAATTTGAAGATTTTTTATCGGAAGACTTTACAAAAAATAATGCGCTTCCGTGTCACATGATACGAGTTGAAGTCCTGAACATTCTCGACTATTATCTTTATTCAATGGGAAAAAAATTGGAAGATTTTTTCACTGTAAATAGAGAGGCACTTGCAAATTTCCATACCAGCTTAACGAAAGAATTACAGGCTGAATATAATATACACATATCTAAGGAAGATATTTTAGCAGTTGAAAATATGAATAAGGAACAAAAAAATGCCTTTGATCGAATATTGCATCATGTTGAAAATAATTTATCTAGGGCCTTTTTTGTAGATGGCCCTGGAGGCAATGGAAAAACTTTTCTGTACAGAGTCCTTTTTGCAACAATAAGATCAAAAGGTCATATTGCACTTGCTACAGCTACCTCAGGTGTGGCAGCATCTTTACTCCCTGGAGGGAGAACTTCACATTCAAGATTTAAATTACCTTTAAATGAAAATGACTTCCAATCTTGCAATGTCAATAAGCAAAGTACATTAGCCCATCTCATAAGAGAAGCTAAATTAATTGTCTGGGATGAAGCGTCAATGGCAAAACGTAATACCATTGAAAAGTTTGATGAAATGCTTCGAGATATAATGAACTCAAACACAAATTTTGGTGGCAAAATTATTGTCTTTGGAGGAGATTTTCGGCAAACATTGCCAGTAGTTGCTCAAGGTTCTAAAAATGATATAATAGACACTTCATTTATCATGTCACCCTTGTGGAATCATCTTGAAAAGATTAAATTACACCAGAATATGCGAGCTCTACTTGATCCTTATTTCTCAGCTTATTTGCTAAGAGTTGGTGATGGAATAGAACAAACAAATGAAAAAGATGAAATTCAAATCCCGCCTAAAATTTATACATTCCTTACATAGATGACACCACATCATTAGACACATTAATTAACACAGTATTCCTAGAAATTAATAGCCCTTGTTTGGATTTTTCTAAATTTGTTCAAAGAGCTATACTTACCACGAGAAATGAATTTGTACATGAAATAAATGATATCTTAATTAATAGATTTCATGGAGTCGAAACTACATACTTTAGTTATGATGAAAGCACATGCCCTTACATTACACAAGAACAACAAGAATTCTTTCATTCTTTAACGCCCTCAGGCCTTCCTCCCCACAAATTATGGTTAAAAATAAATGCACCAATTATGCTGCTTAGAAATATTAATCCCTCCGAAGGGCTTTGCAATGGTACACGCCTTACTTGCTAAGGTTTTAACAAAAACATTGTGTATGCTGAAATTTCAATAGGTGCGCATGCAGGAAAACCTGTATTCATTCCCCGTACAACGTTAGAGGCTCTAAATGATAACTACTCATCTATTCCATTTAAACAACCACAATTTCCAATACGATTATGCTATGCAATGACAATTAATAAAGCACAAGGGCAAACTTTAGATTATGTTGGTGTTTACCTAAAAGAACTAGTATTTTCGCACGGTCAACTTTACGTTGCGCTATCTAGAGCAAAAACTGCAGGTCAAATAAAAGTTCTTATAAGACCAACAACACCGTTAGTACAAAGCACAACGTACCCAAAAAATATCGTGTACGAAGAGGTTCTACAAGCTGCTAAGTCTACTTAAATTTTAAGGTGATAACCAATTTAAATATTAATTACCACTTATACCCTATTTATAAACAGCTTAAACTCATTTTCCCCAACATGTGCGGTGCATTTTCAATTTGACAATTTGCGCCAACATTACAATACAACAATCGCAACTTGGCTTTAAAGATATCTACTTTTTTCATTTATTTCACCTTTACATCTATAAACTAAGTTCTCCCTCATTGTTATGTCTTTGTGTTGACTATTTTGTTCGATTGACTAAGGCGATATTTCATAATTCTATGTTACTGATTATTTTCTTTGTTTATTGTCAGAATATGGAATATAAAACTTACGGAAGGCTGCTGGTTTTTTATTTGTGGTTATGTACTGTTTTTATTATTACATGAATAACACAGTCATTAATCGTCATCCACTGAAACTCATAATTTTTTATCATATGTGTCAATGTTAGGCTACAATAACAACAAATTTGTGTGTCAATGTTTGGCTGCAATAACTGCAAATTTGTGCTGGCTGTTTACTTGTACTGATTGCAATAATATTTTCTCATTAATATCTCGTCCTATCCTGTTTCACAAGTCCATGCCTTTATGTTTTTTGTGATAATTTACTTTGTCTCTTGTCAGAACATGGAACATAAAATTTAAATTAGATTGCTGGTTTTTAAGTTGTGGTTAACTATTGTTTTTATTACTAGATGGTTACGACGCAAACTCGTGATCCAGTGAAACTCATAAATTTTAATCATATGTGCCAACCTTAATACTTCTGTTTGTTATCTTTTGGTCATAACATAAGATTTGCTGGTACACCTTATATTGTATAGGAAGTCAACTGAGAACTTAGTTATTTCAGATGCTCAGCTGATTTATTCTTACATTATTAAAGGGTGTTAAGTCTCTCTTTTCTCCCTTCCACAAATGTACACACTTCTACGTAGTCGAGCTTTTCAATCATTGTAAATATGTGTATGTATTTAATACATAATTTTTGATCACATAAGTCCCAAATTTCATTTCAAATTTGCGTATTCATCAGTTTTGTTGGAACTTTGAAAGTTTTGTGATTTGGTTCTATCATAATTTTATGATGTCTGTGATTATTTATTTTGTTCATTGTCATGATATTGAACATAACATTTAACCTTTGTCGCTACATTTTTATTTGTGGTCATCTATTTTTATTTTATTTTTGGTTAGATGCGTCCAATGCAATCCCACAGTTGATCGGCATCCATTGAAACTGAAATACGAATATTTTGGTTACCAAATATGAGGTCTATCTATATTTTCCCTTTTGAAGAACACGCAGATTGAATTCAAGTAAATCTTCATTGTTTTTCGTTCGACTCACAATTGAGTCTACCCACATTGTCTTTACATTACTACTTTCAGCAATTCAAATCTATTTGTATATCATGTAAGCACCTCACATGAGGTGGTGCCCCACCATCTAGTATATATATTCACCCAGCAATAAAATATAAAATAAATATATGGCGGCTGGACATTCAACCAGCTATTAAAAATAAATTAAAATCGTAAAAGATATACTATATATACTCCAAAGTTCCACCCAAAGAGAATCTTTCATTTTATGGTAAATTAAGAAGTATTATTAGTTAGTGTATAGTAGATAATTTTATTAGTGGGAGTATGAGCCTCCTATTTTGATTGTATTAGTGGATGTGTGGGTTCCATGTACGTGTGTAAAAAGAAAATTAGACTCTTTGGGTGGAACGCCCAAAATAGAAAAAAGACCCTTTCGTATACTCATTCCGTCCCACTGAAAAATTCTCATTTTACTATATTGGGCGTCTCATCCAAATATTCACATTTTCCACTTTTAGTAAAAAGGTATAACATGTGGCCCACCATTCACTACTAATACAATTACTCACTACACATAAAATAATAATACTCCTTAATCTATGCACAAAAAGCAACCGGTGACGTTTAGGTAGGACGGAGGGAGTATATATATATATATATATATATATATATATATATATTAATCAAATTACATATTTATAAAATCAAGTTATCCCTACATATAAATAAATAATAATTATAATAATATATAAATAAAGAAAAAGATTAATGTTTTGTTACATTTGATATTATATCTCATATTACACATGTTTGATGAATGATATATATCCTAATAACCAGGCTTTATCTAACCTACGGAACCACACCATTCATATTTTGATCACCGTCAGGGTCGACCCTTAAGGCTAAGGCAAGCGAGAAGGGCGACAGCCCAGAATCTAATTTTAGGGGTCTCCATTTTATCCACTGTAATATACACTACGTAAAAAATATTTTTTATCAACCGAATTTATTAACGGAATTCAATCTGTTGGTAATTACCAATGGATTAATAATAAAAATAATATTTTTATTTTAGCAATGGAATGCCAACGAATTTATTCTTTATTCAATCCATTGGTTCAATTCATTGGTGATTACCAACGGATTAACAATGAAATCATTATATAAATTACCAACGGATTACCAATAGAATTATTTACCACGCAATTGATTTTTCGCTGCTAAAAATTTAACAACCACCACTTTACTAACAGAATTTTACCAACAGATTCCGTTGCTAATCCGTTGGTAAGTCAATTTAATAATGAAATTAAAATTTTTACAAAAAACAGTTTTTTTTGTAGTGATACATGTATATGTATTACTCTCCATTACTGTTAATAACAGAATTCTCTATTCTTTTATGGTTAATTCTTTTATTATTAAATTTTAAGGACACTTTGTCTTTTTTTTAACTTTTTTTTTTTATATATGACTGTTATTATTATAATTATTTTTTAATTCTCTAAATATTAAATATATTTGACCGTTGTAATCTCTCTAAATTTCCAACTAATCAGCTTTTTTTTCCTTTATTAAGTTCTCATTCAGCTACCATATCATTTCTTACTCTCTGCCAGATCTCCCTGCTCATATCCCTATCATCCGATTTCGATCGAACTTAATCTTCTCTTAAGCAACCACCCTCTACTAGCTCTTGGCCTATTGCAACAGTTTATAATGTGGAATGTTGACGGCATGCCCTAATTTTCTAATCTAAATCAATCATTATTTAAATTAAGTTTTTATATAGTTCTTTCACTGTTATTTTTATTGATTTTATTTATTAAAAAAATATTAAATTTAAGTATAATTTCATAATTTGTATTACAGTCATGTGTCCTAGAAAATATACATTAGGAGTAAAAAATAGGACAAAAGAAAAATGACTTGAAAAAAAGCTAATTCTAAAAAAGTGCTCTTCATTTATTTATAAAAGTGGAGTTTACAATGGAAGGTTATAATAAAGAAGGATTAATGAAAATGAGATTAACAATTGAGAAAAAATTATGAACCACATAATTTGAATGAAGTAGAGTTGAGAATTAATATAAATGATTTAAATAAGAAAGAATGTAAAAAATTATAACCAAAATCAGGTGGAAGAATAATTGTTTTACCAACAGATTTTTATGAAATATACAAATTTAACTCACGTATTGATTTCTGTTGACAAATACTGATGGATCACAAAAATAAAAATTTTATTTTAACAATAAAATATCAACTTCTGTATAATATTTTTACATCTTCACTAATAGAATAATATCATTTGTTATCTATTATCATAATTATATAATTTTCCAACAAATTACTAATAAATGAAATTAATAGCAATGAATTTGGATTTTTTTTAGTAAAAAGTTATTATTAATTTCCATTTTATCAACTAAAAATTACCAACTAATTTTTTTTTAATTTATTTGATCTTTAGAATAAAAATTTTAACCCTAAAATATAAAAGGATAGACAAATTATTTGGTGTATTCTGGTGTACCGTGCATCCACTTTAAAAAACTTATAAATTTATGAATAAAAATATATATACTAACGAATAAAAATGTATTCACTTTATTAGGGAATTTTCTAATAATTTTTATATAATGAAAAATTAAATACCAAGAAAATTATATATATAATTTATTGAATAAAATTATAGTGCACATGGGTGTAATAAATATCAACTCCAAAGAATATTCGAAAGGATGATGTCCCTTCCCAACTTTGAATCTAAACCGCAAGTAATGTACCACGTTCATGTTTCACAAACTCATTCTCGACTAAATTCCATACAGACGAAACTGAAAGAAAAATATCTAGAGAGGGTCCCCCATTTTGTCCGTTAATTTTTATTATTAATTAATTATTATTAAATACAATTATACTCTTAGAATTAATACTAAATTTTAAGACAATATTTGTTGGGTAGGTCTTGAGACCGTCTCACGTAAGTTCTACGAGAGACGAATAAAAAGTAATAACATTATTAACTAAAAGTGATAATGGTGTAGTGAATAATTTCATGAATAATTAATAGTGTAAATGAACAATTAATAGTATAAATAAACCATTAATACCTAGAGTTACATTTTAGTTCAATGGAGGAATATCACTCTTCTGTATAAGAGATTTCTCTGTACAAAGATTATAGTATCGCTATTGTGCATGAACAATCTCGAGAAGATGAGATTGGAACAACTAAAAATTACCAAAAAGTTCCAATTGTTATGCACCGATTCACCTGAACGATTTTAACTGTTACATTAAGTTTTAATTAGATCTTCACCATCAAATAAAATAAAATAATTAAAATTTTTAAAAAATAACTACTCACTGCACCCTATACTTTTAATCTATTAAACACAGGTGCATCGGTGCGTCACAAAATCACCCCATTTTTAATCCATTGATATATCAATTTAGCAATAAAATATAAGTTTTATGCAATTTTCCATTGTTAATTTTTTTTTCCTCCATGCGAGCTGATCATGTAAGCTAAGAAGATTAAGAAAACGTGTTTCTTGTTTAAAATAAACTTCATTAAAAGGGATTTCGTCCACATCCTTCGGGAGCTGATCATGTCTATGCACCCGGATATGTGCATTTAAATCTAGCTAGTTAAAAATATTGTTTTAGTATTTAGAATACTGTAATTTTTCTAAATATTTATAAGAGTATTAATGTAATATTAAAAATAAATAAACTTTTTTTTTTGAAATAGTCTAGTTTAATTAAAAGAGTAGAGGATAAGATGGGCTCGTACTCAAATAAAAAAGTATAACACAAAAAGATTAAAAACCATACATCTGTATCTCCATCCTTCCCGCCAATGCAAATTCTATTTGAAATTTAGTCTAGAAGAAGTTTGTGAAACATAAACGTGGTACATTACATGTGGCATAGATTCAGAGTTGGAAGGGATATCGTATCCGTTTGAATCTCCCAGTTAATTATATTGTAGTACTCCCTCCGTCCCGGGTATTTTCACTCATTTGTATGGGCACAGAGATTAAAATGTGTTATTTTTTTAATATATAATGTAAGAAAAAATAGAGATAAATTAGTAATTTAAAAAGAAAAAGTAAATAAAGTGGTTGTGAATGATGAATAAAGTGTAAAAAAGTAATTAAAGTTGTTGAGATGGTAAAAACTAGGTAATAAAATATTATGTATTCTTACCAAAAATGGAATGTGTAAAAATACGGTGGGACAACCCAAAATGAAAAGTGAGTAAAAATACGTGAAACTAAAGAAGTATTAGATTTTTTTTTCTCACCCCATTAAACGAATATCATGTCAAAAAGAGATAGAATCTCTATAAGTAATTTAAGAGTGTGTTTGATTTATAAAAGTTAATAGTTTGGTTAAAGAAATTAAATGTACTAATCAAGATGTGAACTCAAGTATGATAACCTTAAATTTTATTAGTTACATGTGATATTGGTAACTGATCATTTTTCTTATTGTCTATCCGTAAGGCTTTTTGTTTTTTTGTATTTTTTTTTATTAATGAGCCTAGAAGAAAAATAAATTCGCATAAGTATAATTAGTGTGTAATTTTTTTATTTAATAAATTTTAAGTTATCATATAATATTAATTCAATATGAACATAAGATAAAAGTTAGGGGTTCAGATTTTTCTCTCTATTACACGTTACTTCTCTAACGACTATAATAACAGATCTAAGGCTAAAGATGTAAATTACTTCATTAATCATAATCTTTAAAATTTATATTTTTTTCTGCATTTCTTGTTTTCTTAATTTTTTAAAATATATAATTAATATTTTAAAATTCATGACATTTACAATATATATATATATATATATATATATATATATATATATATACTTTATTTTATTTTATAATTATTTTTACCAAATTATAAGTTTTTTTTTTTAATTTTTTTTTTGAATACAAGATAATTTATTAAAGATATTAAAATATGGAATTTTTTGTGAAACATAAACGTGCTATATTACTTGAGCTATAGATTCAAGCTTTGAGAGGGGCATTATCTGTAACATGCTTATGTATTACTCCCTTCATCCCAAATACTTCTTCACGTTTATTATATATACGAAGAAAAATCACTTTTTATCTTATTCCCTCCCTCTCAAATTCATCTTCACGTTTATTGATTACTGTATATACGGAATTTAAAAAAAGTTACTTTTTGATTTATTATTGGGGTAGTATGTTATTTTTAAGTAATAAATAAATGATAAAATATGTTATGTGCGTTAAAAATGTGATGACGAATTCGAAATTAAAGTATATTAAAGGGATATTAGTTAGTTGATTTTTTCTTTTATGGAAGTGTGAAGTTGAATTTGGGACAGATCAAAATGAAAAATGTGAAGTTGAAGTTGGGACGGAGGGAATATTTTAGTGTTAACTTTTTGTGCCAATTGCCATAAATGTCTAAAATGCACCCAAGCAATAACAATACCAATATCAAATAATAACTTTTATAACAATTATATCCAAATGCATCCTAAAAGGCCTAAAATATCCCTCATCTCAAACAATTCCCACCCCTCTTAATTCCCCTTCTTGCCGCTGCCAGTCGCCGATTTGATAACCGACAGTCACTGACATCAGAACCGACACTCACCGATATCCATATCAACATGAGATACATTGAGTATTATTAGTTGAATAGAAGGAGGCTTAAAATCCAAAAAAAAAATTATATTGATTAGATTTGTTATACAAGTTGTTTATTGTCAGTATTGTTAATTTTATTAAATAAATGGGTATTTTTGAAATTGACCCTAAATTTTTAATCTTAGACTAAAGTGTTGGAAAGAGATAATATTTATATTTTGATGTTTGGTTAATAAAAGTTAATTTAATTAATATTAATGCTTAAATATATTAATCAAGGCGTGAACATGCGTGAGTATGATTTCTTTAAATTTTATAGTTCCACATTTTATATGTATAATACAATTAATGTATAAATTCTATTATTTTAAACCATTTTTAAGGTATCGTATAAAATTAATTTTATGTGAACAAACACTGTAAAATTAAAGTAATAAAGGTTTAGATTTGTCCTTTCCATTAAAAGTTACTCCTTACGTCCTATAATCAAATTCACAGTTATGGTAGATATATATTTTGAAAAAAAAATTATTTATTTATTTAACCATGGTCTAACAAAAGTCAAGTTTTTCCGTTCATATGATTTAATATATATTGATAAGATTTAGTGTTAATTTTATGTGTGGGGACCCTCTCTAGATTTTTATCTATTTTTGAAGGGGCATTATCTTATCCAGCCTCCTATGGCCGAAATTAATTTTTTCTGTTTAGTTTTATGCGAAAAAATGAGTCGATGATATTTTAGTTTCATCATTCCAGAATTGTTAGTGAAACATAAACGTGGTACAATAGTTCATGTGGTGTACATTCAATTTTTGAAGGGGCATTATCTGTTCCAGCCTCCTCTGATAAAATTAGTGTTAAATCTTTTATTAGTTCCTCCCAGAACTAGACGGTATGCTACACCGAAAATATTTAAACATACCGTATACCGTATCGAAATTTTTGATATTAGAAAAATCCATACCGTACCGAAAGTTTTGGTATATCAAATTTTCGGTATGGTAATAATTCATACCATCCTTTATCATATATCAGAAATATTATCTCATATTGATATACAAATAAATGCCACAGTTCATACCCAAAAAAAGAATTACAAGACAACAAACCCAAAATTTCAGAAGGAATACAATTCAAACATTAAACCCAAAATTTCAACAACTATCTATGCTCAAATACTATCAAAGAATATCTATTTAAGAACATAATATCAACAATAAAGTAAGTAATAAAAAAAATTCAAAACCTTTCTGCGAATAATATCGAAAGGCGGAGTAAGTAAGAGTTGAGACTTGAGAGACCGCAATTATTACAAACTTCACCCAATTAAATTATACTCTTCATATCATTTATTTATTACAAACTTCACCCAATTAAATTATCCACCCAACCCCATACCCTCACTATACGCGACGAACAGCAAATTGGGGAAAAACGAAGAAAAGAATATAGAAGAAGAGAAAAGAAAGGATAAAAGAACGTATTTCGTTTATTACTAACTTGCGAATTCATTTATTATAATCTTGTGATTTTGTTTTTGTTCATTACTCCTTGCAGAATGAAGAACTTGGTAAAGATGAAATAAGATGCACAAAAAAGACAAAGCATGTTTCATTCTGGCAAAATAACTTCAATTTCTTTCTGCAAAACCAGTAAAATGCCCTATATTCCAGTTAAAATTACTCCACAATTTGAGTATATGTGAAGACGGAAGTTGTGTTTCAAATTCCAACTGAAAACCTCACAAAAACACACAGTTTTAATAAAATGAGAATAAAAGAATATATCTATGATTTTCAATGTTTTTTTCCTTAAATTCTTTTTTTTTCTCTTTGTTCGCCTTCTTTTTCCCTTTCCGTTTTTCCTTTCTGCGATTTTTTTAGTTTTCTACTTGCCTGCTTGTAGTGTTAATGGCGTGTTGAAACGTGTGTAATGAAGGTATTTGGTGGAATTAGTAATTAGAAGTGTTTGGGAATTAAGTTTAAAGACAAGGACATAATAGTATTTTCACTCTAATATTTTTTAGAATTCGGGTGCTCTTAGTGATAGTTCGGGTGGCAATAGTCACACCCTTAAAGAATTTAACATTTTTTGGTTTAACTAAAGATCTTTATTTCACTTATACTTAACTATTTATAATTATAATTAATATTATTTTAATTAATAATTCGGTATATACAGCGAAATATCGATTTTTTAAAATTAGCTTACCGTTACCGTACCAAAAAATTCGGTATTATACCGTATCGAATTTTTCAGTATGCTAAAATTTTCGATAAATTCATTATTTTACGGTACGATAACTGTGGTATACCGATATTTCGGTATTTTTTTCTAGCCCTAGTTCCTACCGTGTTGTAATCCAGTAAAATTCTTTGGTTTTTATTAACGGACTTAGAAGAAAGATAAGTCTGCATAAATGCAATTAATTTTTGTACATTTTCTTATTTTTAATAATTTTTATGGTATCATATAATATTAATTGGGATAATTTCAGATTTAATCCCGTAAGAATTGCTAAATACCAAAAATGTCCCAAAACTGTCAGATTTAGTACCATAGGAATTATTTTATCAAAATATGTTAATAGTTGACGAAATATTCTGAACCACTAACAAGACCAAAATGGACTATGTTTATTTTAAAAGACAGAAAATAATATAAATCTGATAGTTTATAATAATATAAGTTAATTTGGTATGAAAATTTTTGAAAATTATGATTATAATATTCTTATGGGACCAAAATCGCTAGCTAAGGGAGCAGTGTATTCTTATAATTGAACCGTTACTAGTGTATGGCGCAAAAGAGTCAAGAGCAGCAGTTTGATTGGTCATATGAGCTGAAGCACCAGAGTCCAGGTACCAGTCTGGAGCTGAATCAGAGACTTGACAAGAGGAGTTGAATGCCTGAGCAAGGTGAGCAGACGTCATGGCAGAACGCGGAGCAAGAAATTGAGGACACTTGTCAGCGTAATGTTCCCCACGACATATTTGACATCGTGGTATATAGGAACGACGACCACCATTGCCATTCTGGTTATTTTGGTTGCTAGAATTGCCACGATTATTGGAATGTGGACGCTACCCTCGGTTGCCAGAGCCTGAAAAGGAACGACCCCGACCAGACGATACTTGAGAATACCTTTTAATTGAGGTGATTAGGAATTCCCCATATATATTTACAATTACATCAAAAAAATAAGGAAAGAATAGATTACAAGATTCTACAAGATGTATTCTATATTTACTTGGTCAACTATGCCTAATACCTTTTAATTGTTTATTTATTAATAACTTTAATTATTACTTATTATAATTATGCTCTAACAATTAATAGTTTCTCAATAGTTTCTCTTACTTCAGAGCAGTGAAGTGGTGCAACCCCCAAATTGAAAAATAGTGACAATATATATCTGGATTAAAACTCAATATTCACTCATAGTTTAATAGTTAAGGGTGGTCTTTGTACTCTCAAGTCAAGAGTTCGAACCTGATTTCTACGCTTTCCTTCTTTTTTATTTAATTAAAGGCCTCAGGTCATCAGCCAATTAGCGGCCCAATATGCAAACCAGTAGTTAAGGGTGGTCTTTTACTCTCAAGTCAAGGGTTCGAACCTGATTTCTACGCTTTCCTTCTTTTTTATTTAATTAAAGGCCTCAGGTCATCAACCAATTAGCGGCCCAATATGCAAACCAGCATGACCCAACTGCTTCTTCTCCATTTCTTTATATTACTCCTATTTCTTTTGCTTTTTATTCTTGTTTCGTTTAATCGTTTTATTTTATATTATTTCTTTGTGTTTTTCATTTTTATAAATGTATTTTTTCTAATATTATACTATAATTTTCCTTATAATTTTTTATTTTATTTTAAACCTTGTGTATTTAAATAAACACACAAAATAATAATATATTATTAATTTAAAAACTTCAACAAAGTTTATTAATTCTAACACAAATTTACACTTAATTCATTATTATATTTATAAATTTATGCTATAAATTTATGATAATAAATGTTTTATTGCTTTCTAAAATGAAAATTTAATTTATGTGTTTTGATTTATCTATAGTAGATTTTAAATAATAAAAAAAATATTTTTATAACCACATATCGTACCCTCATTTTCATTATTCTGGATCCGCCACTGACCCCTTCCTCAAAAAACTCCCTATCTGGCAATTAGACAAAGTCTAATTATAGTGTGCACCCGGGTGCACCCTAAGATATGGTGCACCCATATACAAATATAACCAAAAACATATACAATTATGAACAATAATGTATACAATTTAATGGTTAGTTTTTTTTTTTAATGAAAAATTGAGTGTAAAAAATATACAATTATTAAAAAAATATGTATGCACTATTGAATAAAAAATTATACACATATGGATGTTAGTTTTTTTTAATGAAAAACTTAGTGTGAAAAAAATATACAATTATTAAAAAACACATATACAAAATAAAATAATATGTATACAAAATAGAATAAAAAGTCATACACATATTGATGCACCATTGCACCCGAGTGCACCCAATATACACTCTATAATTTTTTATCCGTTTCACAAAAGTCCCTATGTAAAACGATTTTAAACAAGTCTTTGTCATAAAAATATTATTTTTTGTACAGGAGAGTCGCCGTCTCTTTCACGGAAAAGAAATCCACCGTCGAATTGAAGAGTAATTGTAATTAGTAATAGTTAATTAATATAAATAAATAAACAAATAAAATGGGTGGGGACCCTCTGTAGATATTTTGCTGTTATCGAATATTTTTCATATTGGTTTTTCATATTGTATTTTACACCTCAACGGAAGGAGAACAACTAAGGTGCAATCGGTTTTCCAAAAGTGATGTACCATCTATGTCAACTATTTTATGAACAATGATGGTATTTTTTATTCAATAATTTTAGTGAATTCAATCCTTCATGTCCAAATTTATTCATTCTTAGCCCTAAATTTGGATTAAAAGTGGACAAAAGATTGACAAAATTTGGAAAAAAAAAATCAAAATTGGACTAAAATAATCAAAATCGGACAAAGAAGAATCAATTAAAATTGAGATTTACAAATAAAAAATGATTAAAGTCCATCACACTTACAAGACCAATTGTGATATTTTCGCAAGATAAAAATAAAAAACAAGACAAAACATTTTTTTTTATCAATAGAAAATTGCATAAAAGCTAGCCTAAATTTTATTGAAATTTACCAATGAAATATGTTAGTAAAAACATTATAAAATGGTTGAGTTAAAAATTTATTTGGTCCCATAACTAATTTAAACTTTAAAATTAGTCCAAAAAGTTATTTATGTGTATTAGTCCCATAATAATTGGTTGATTTTTGCCAAGTAAAGATGGTTAATTGTTTGAATAAAATATTTTGTCCCATAAAGATTTTGGCCAAATAACGTAAATAAACAATTAAATAAATTATGGGACTGAATTGATACAAATAAATATTTTGAGACTAAAATGAAAGGGCTTTTTTGTTATGCATGGGATCAAAAATATTTTAAGTCACTAATATACAAATAAATCAGTCAATTGATTGAACACGCCCCAGGCCGGTTTTATTCGTTATCATCTTGATTAATTACATGAGAGTTGGTATATAAGTCTGGACTATAATATTACTTTTTACCCTCGTTAGGCTTATCCTTCTTTATCATAAGGTTTTTTACATGATCTTCCTAAGAAATTTTGTTGTTTAGTAGTCATTAAAATTTAATGGATGTACGTAATTGTGACCGTGAGCCGAGCGAACACAATATCATATTTATACAAAAATAAATAAATAAAGAAACTATTAATAAAATCTTTTTGGTCCCTTAGCTAAAAAACCCTTTTAGCTTAGTCCCAAATTAGTTATTTGTATAAATTTAGTCGTATAACTAATTTGATTGGTTAATTTACGTCCCAAATGTTGTGTCACGTTGCGACGCACTGACATTTTTCGGAAAAAAATTGGACCAAAATTAAACAATTAAATAGGATACGGGCTAAATTGAAATCACTTTCTTTCAGTGTCATCTGTTTGGAATTTGTCCAGAATTGTTTGCGAAACATAAACGTGGTACATTACTTCAATTCTACATTCAATGTTTAAAGGGGCATTATTGTTTATGCGGAAAAATGAGTCGATGATTGAGCTGTGGGACCAAATTGAATCACTTTCATCATCCCCGAATTATTTGTGAAACATAAACCTGTTACATAACTTTATCTATAAAAGGGGGCAATTGAAATTGATACATGCATACAAACACAAACACAACACAATGAAGAAAAAAATGAGTGTGTACCTGCCCCTGCCCCTGCCCCTGGTGTGCTTGGCCGTGATCTTGTCTTCAGCCACGGCTTCGACTCCGGTGCTTGACAGAGACGGAGACGAGGTCCGGGCTGGAGTGGATTACAAGATCTATTCACTTATCTCAGTTGGATTCGTAGACGCGGCCCTCAAACTTGGCAGCACCGGCAACAAGCCCTGCCCACTGGACGTTGTCCTAGCTGGATTCTCCGAGTGTCAGTTCCAACTATGTGGCCTCCCGCTGACGTTCCACCCGGAGGAAGGCAACCTGGTGAGTGAGTCTTCATATATAAACATCAAGTTCAATGCCACCACAGCGTGTCCGGAATCCACGGTGTGGCAGGTGGCGGACGGCTATGTGTCGAGCGGAGGCGTGGTGGGGAACCAGCAATCCACAAGCTGGTTTAAGATTGAATCTGCGGGGCTTACTGGGGCGAATGCGTACAACCTTGTGTACTGCTTCAGAAATTTACCATTCTTCCCATGTTGGAGCATCGGCTTCCAAGGAAACGATCCGCGTTTGTTTCTGCAAGAGCCTGGTGAGGGTGTAACCCCTTTTTATTTTACCATCGGAAAAACTGCTACGCCAACTCTCTCGTCTGTTATCTAATTCTCACTAAACTACCTACGCCTACTGTGCTGCCAATAAAACCTAGCTTGCTCATCATCATGTAAGCTTCCAATAAATGGCATCAATAATTAATGGATGGTATTTTAATTCTGCGTCTTGCAAAACTCATTACTTTTTCTTGCTAAATAAATCCTTTGTGGAACACAAACTTAATTCACCATTTCTACTGTATAGATAACAACGAATATTATTCCATTCATAAAAACATTACAAAAATATTGGGATTTCATTGTCACGACAGAATACCTAAGGCTCATCGGAATGACCATGGATATCTTTCATCATTGCCATCGTACTCTAATCGCTGTGCTTTTTCATCAATCCAATACTATGGCAAGGGATGGCCTCATTGACATATTCTTAAATTTTATTTTGACCTTGCCAACTATGTTAAGATCATTCATCAATCTCTTCATTTTACTCCACCACTTATTCCTTTTCGCGACGAAAATTCCCAACTCCTCTTCTAACTCCTTTCTATCCCTAAGAATATGCGAGGAATCATTAGGTGAAACAAAGTCAACAGAAACAATATCATCA
Source organism: Pogostemon cablin (assembly GCA_023678885.1). Classification (NCBI taxonomy): domain Eukaryota; kingdom Viridiplantae; phylum Streptophyta; class Magnoliopsida; order Lamiales; family Lamiaceae; genus Pogostemon; species Pogostemon cablin. Next base: position 8,131,930 of record CM042960.1, read on the forward strand.
AATTCAATGCAACTTAAAGAGTTTAAAGGATTAGAAATGCTAAAGAGTTTAAAGGTTTAGAAATGCTCATTTCATTCTTCAAGTCCTCTTCGGTTGCTTCTTGACTTTGCTCTACTTCTTTTTTTTCTTCCTCAACATCCTCAAATTCTTCATCAATCTCTTCTTCTGCCTCAAGAATTGAGTCCAGTTGATAGCTCAATTCGAGTGGAGCCACTTGACTTAATCGAGTGGACTCCTCTTCGACTTCTTCTTCCTCAAACAACAACATAGGACCTTCAAACTACATTCCAGGGCACAATGGAACAACAATATCTTCCTCAAGCTCTTTTTCATCCATTCTTTCCTCTCGTTGAAGTTGAGTATTTAAACTTGAAATAATGTTCGTAAGAAGATTGTTTATCTCTCTCGTTCTTTCATGAAACTCCTGCGATGCAACTTCTCTCTCCTGCAATTGAACTTTCATCTTTCTTTCTAGAGCTTCCAACCTCTCCATGGTTTCTTCATGCATCTTAATGGAGGTATCAAACGCATCTTGTAATCCTTGGGAAACTCCGATCGATCCAGAATAAGTATTCTCTTGATAAGGTTGATATGAATTTTCATTGTAAGCACAAGACCATTCATCGTCATATCTGACTTTATTGAAAAGCAGAGATGGAACTTGATTCGCTTGAAAATCATAACCATAGTACCTCTCATCTATGTAATATGAAGAAGGTTCCATAACATTTTGATTTCCATAGCATTTCAATATTTCGTCTATGCATGGAGAAGGAACCATAGTATTCTGATTTCCATACCTTTTCAATATTTTGTCTATCTCATGTACCTCAAAGATAATTCATAGTCAGAATATGTTTAAAAATATCCTAATTAAATTAACAATAAAAGAAAAATAAATAATTAATCCGTCCCCAGCAACGGCGCCAAAAACTTGATGAGCGTTTTTTACGCACTTCAATTTAATCCCCAAGTGTGAAGGATATCAATTGTAGTGGCAAGCGGCCGAATTTAATTATCGAACCCACATGACAACTAATTATCTACTTCTAAAATTACCAACTTAATCAGAACTATTAACCAATTTCCAGTTGATGTCAATTATTATATAAATGCTGAAAATTAAATAACTAATAAAATAAAAATCACAAAAGAAAAATTTAAGATTAATTCAAAAGAGAATCAACAGTTCTAAGGTAATTCGGTATATACCAATTAATTTGAATTCCTAGACTTCCAATTGATTATTCATGCAATTTCAATGAAAATACACCACATAACCCTGTTATCCCACCAGATATGATCCGATTTTAAGCAATAATATATTCTGATTTATTTCATAAGGTACCCGAATATTACCAAACCCCCTTCCTAGATACTAATCAAAGTAAACAACATTACCTCCGGATGGTAAATTCGATTAACAAGATATTCTCTGAAATTATTATAAGGTTTTATTCACTTCCTGCTTGAATATATAATTGCATTGTTCCACTAAATTCAAGTATCTGATTTACCAGTTTATTAGAATTAAAGTGTTTATAGGGGAACTACTTCAATCTCTAACAGATAGACAATACCAAACATGAACGCACACAAGCTAACATAATAAATCAAGCATTATAGCGGATGTCATGAAATTATTATGAAGAAGTTACGAAGCAGAATAGAAAAGTCTGATTAAATAAATAAATTCAGAATATTAACTGCATGAAATCTCAATCTTGGTCTAGGTTCCCAAATCAATTAAATCTATCATTCAAACCTTAAAACTGTAAACGAAATTAGCTCATGGGATTACAAGCAACTCCCATGGCTATCAAAATCATACCAAAAGTCTTGACAAACAAAAAATAAAGATAGGAATAGAAAAACCCTAGTATTGGGCAATGTCTCAGATTTCTTCTCCGTCTCTCTGGTTTACAGATCTCCCTCTTGAATAGCACTTGGATCTCCTTCGGTGTGGATGGATGTTGGGATGGATGTGGATGATGGTAGATGATGGATGTGGGTGATCCCCTTGTGGAGGTGGTGTCTCTTATGAATAATGATATGAAATATATATAGGTGTGAGAAGTGAATAAGATAAGGAAATTAATTGTGCTCCAAGAAATAGGAAAGATGGCTAATTTTCTGAAATTTTCGGAAATTCCCGTCGGTAGTTGCGCGATCTCACGATTTTGAGCATAACTTCCTCATTCGAACTCTGATTTGAGTTATTCTTGCACCAAAATGATTCTCTCTTCCGTGTCTTTCCAACCATATATCATATGATCAATTTGGACTTCTACACAAATACAAAAAAATTATGTAATGTGGACGTGTGTTTTTCAGCATTCCTTCACACTTTCACTCTTCATTCCAACTTTGAGCTTTTGATCATGTTTTACCCTTTAAAACTCAACAAAATACCTTAGTAGCATCTTAATTATGCAAGATATGAAAATCAAGTCATTCTACACAAAATCATGGTCACATTCTATCAAAAATGGTGTAATGTGAGACCTAAAATACGTTAAATTTCACTCTCAATAGGGACCCGGCCGGAACTTCTTCTCCACCGCTCCAATCTATCCAACCGTGAACATTCTTCGTCGTCACTATCGACTCCTTCAATTGTATAGCTAAATCAAAAAGGCAGTTGGAGAAATGAATTGAAAGGTGATGGAGATTTGATGGAGATATAAAATATAATTAGTATATTAGATTTTAATTTTTTTCCTTTTATTTATATTTATCAATAATGTGGTAGATCATGTTATCACCTATAGATATAGGTGGTCTTTTTTATGGATTAGGGGAGTTGAAATTGAATGATAAAAAAGAGAGTTCTCTCTTGTTCTCTTATGAATCAACGTATTTGTATAGTCTATTTTGCAGTATTCGTAGGAATCAACGGATTGAATTTGTTCTACGTATTATCATCTTTTAATACGCTCTCGTTGCATCAAAAGACTATTAGGGCGATTGGTTGTGTTGATGGGCAATTACTGTATAAAATTAACTGAGGTGGCCGATGGGGATTTTCGATTTACAAACTAGGAGAAGAAGAGAGATTAACAAATCGGTGAAAAGAGAGAGACAGAGATACGGTGAGGGGCGGTGTTTGTTGGTGAACAACGAGATAAAGTTTCTCTTTGTCAAAGTTTATTTTTAACGTTGGTCTTGACTTTTGATTTGCTTTTGCAGGATGTTAACATTTAAATAATTAATATCTCATGCATGGCTTACAGCTGTCTTCAACTTTATATATATATATATAAATTACGTGGAATCATTTAATTATTATTCCTTTTTTTATAATTAAATAATTAGTGTCATATTGAGATTTTTAATCACAATTAAAATTTATATATTGCAATAAATTATGTAAATATTTTGCATGGTAAAATATTTAAACAATGTAATCTAATAGACATGACTATTTGCATCTCCAGTTTTACTAAATAAACTCCAATTACAAAATAAATTCCATTAAAATTAGAAGATGTATACATACATTACTAGATGTACCCCATTTTAGATTATTTTGCCCATAATTAAAGGCACTATTCAAACGTTCTCTCTTTCTCTCAAAAATGGCAGACCGGTGGATATCTTGACATAAGAGGCACGGTTCAATGCGTTAATCTCGCCATAGCATATTTTGCAGTGCTTCCCCTCCAATTGTTGTCGAAGCATATATTGAAGCATTTCTTGGCGCCTCAGCCGCTCCATCGTCTCCACTTCCTTGAGCATATCCATGTATTTAACACGCATCTCCTCCAACATTTTTTGACGCATTTCCTGGCGTCCTACCTCGTTTGGAATGTCCTCCACAGGCTCCAGTCCAGAGTAATGGCCGGCTTATTGTATATTTTCCTGGCCATCGTAGACTTCTCGATTCCATCCATTCCCACTATGGCACCCAGGGAAAGCCCTTCTTTCTCCTTATCCAGAATTACATGTTTCAGTAGAAATTCTGCATCTTCATTCAACCCCACCACGTCTCTGTCCTTCTGATAACTCACTGCCATCCGCCGTCCTGTATCTTCGACACCATCTCCACTTGATCACCCAGGTTCCCAATCTCATACGTTTCAGCAAGCCTAGTTCGAATGGATTGGATCTCCTCTCCAACCCTATTGAGGTGGGAGATGTGGACTGGGAAGCAAGCACACTCTTATGTTTTTTACATCAATAAATCCATATTACTCAATTTTTTCTATAAAGTGTTTTCCCAAGCGACCTTCAATTCCTCTCTTCAAATCAAAGCGGTCTTTACAATGGTTTGTATGCCTTTTTACCTTTGACGCATACATGAGAGGAGGAGAGTTTTAAAGATTATGGGAGAGAGGACATTAGGGTTTGAATGGGGTATGTTTAGTAAAAAAAAATTTAATGAGATATATTTAGTATTAAGGGTATTTTTGTCATATCAATTAAAAGAATTTAAATTTAATTTTTTTTTGGGAATGATTAATAAATTTGGGTGTAAATAGTACCCCAATCTAATAACCATATTTTTAAATTGAATTAATTTCGGCAAAACATGCACAAAGCATTCATCATATTAATGGCAAACTTATTATAATATATAATTCATATTAAAATTAAAAGATACCAGAAGCAAATGATATACTAAAAATAATAAATATGTTTTATAATGTAATAATATATATTTTTCATGCAGTATATGTCTTTTATTTCGCGTAACTGTTTAAAATAAAAATTATATATAAAAATTCAATAAATAAATTATATAAAGCTAAAAATAATCATAGATTAAAGATAATGAATTTAATTTTCCATTTGATTCTTCCACTTTGTTTTGTAATAATGCGTCAAACGGAATAAAACCAAATTCATATTTATGTATAATCACTGTAGCTTGAAATACTTACGATATCATCCTTTTTCAACCATTACAAATATTTATCTATAGCAATCTTATCTTTAGCAAATCCTTCATTTTTTGGTCACGTGAACAGTAAAAGGTTATGCTATAATATACTTAATATATATATATATATATATATATATATATATATATATATATATATATATATATATATATATATATATATATATATATATAGTATTATTGGAAATAGGTAAAATGAAATTAAATAATTTTTTTTGTTTTTCTGATTGAACTGCCCAATCCAATAGGTTCAACCTCGAATCGTTTGGGACATCGCGGGTCAATCTCTACTTGCTTTATCAACTTCTTGATGAGGTCGAGTTGTTTATTCTGCAACGTCTCTACCTTATCCATCTTGAGGCTGATCTCAAATATCGTCTTGAACATGTTTTTGAAATATTCTCCAAAGAATTTCACCGTCTTCTGCAATTCTCTAAGATCTTAATTCATCTTAGAGTTATCTGTCTCGATCTCTTTCCACTCTATCATTTTTACCTCCATGAAAAGTGATAGGGCTTGCAGATCTCTCTTGGACTTTGATTAGACCGTCTTCTCCATTGTTCGTGTCCGGAGACACGTCCATGGATCTCTGTGAAACTGTGTAGTTCCACTATGTTCCTTGATACTTCCTTGGAGTATTTTATTTCCATCTGGTGGCTTTCCTCCAGGTGTTCTTCCTCGGTGTAATTGGCACGAGCCTCTGCCCGTTTCCACCCTCGTCGGAGACCTTTCCAGAGTCAGTTGTTGGCATCAACCTTCTTTTCTGCTTGTTGTCTATACAAAATATTGTAGTATTGTTGTATAGAGCTGCTCGTTTCATCATATCCAACGGGCCAGAAGGTGTTGTTGCTCCAATTTTGAACAGGGCTCGTGTCTTGTCACTCTCGAATGTCGAACTTTCGTTCGAATCCATATTTCTTTGAAACTCTCCTCTCGTTAAGTGTTATAAGCTTATAATAATTTTTTCATTCATAAATAAATAAACCTAGGGCTCTGATACTATTTTGAGTGAAACCGGATGAAAATCAGCCTTTAGAATTAAGTATAGTTATATTTATAAACCTAGTGGCATTTTCGTAAATAGCATAGTGGAAATTAGGTTTGGTAATAGAAAAAGGACCAATTTTGAGAACAAAAGGATCAATTTTGAGAATTTTCATATCTTGAGGACTAAAAATGGATTCACCAATTCCTAGAGGACTAATTTTGAAATTAACCCAGCAAATGCATAACTATTGTGTGGACGGAGAGAGTAAATTATAAGTTATATGTGAATTAGGTGGAAGTGACATTTTTGAAAGTAAGATAATTTTAAGGTTGTTAATTAATATGAAGTTTTCTTTTTTAAGTACTGAGGATAAATGTGGAACGGATGAAAACGGATATTGTGTTTTGTCCTTAAGAAAACGTGTTTCGTATTCAAATTTTTTAACGTTGAAAAGGACTTCATCCATATCCTTTATTTCAATTAATAAAATATTAAGAACATAACAAATACCTCGTGTGATACTGTTATTATAGCGTGATCTACTGATCTCCAGTATCTTCCTCTGCATTAGGCATTTATTCATCTATAAAAGGGGGCAATTGATAGATGCATACAAACACAAGACTGAAGAAAATAATGAGTGTGTACCTGCCCCTGGTGTGCTTGGCCCTGATCTTGTCATCAGCCATGGCTTCGACTCCGGTGTTTGACAGCGACGGAGACGAGGTCCGGGCTGGAGTGGAGTACAAGATCTATTCACTTTTGGGTCCAGGACGTGTACAACTAGCTCTCAAACTAAATAGCACCGGCAACACTCCCTGCCCACTGGACGTTGTCCTAGCGGGATTCCAGGAGTGTTTGTTCCAACCATGTGGCCTCCCGGTGACGTTCTACCCCAGGGAAGGCAGCCTTGTGAGCCTCTTAGAGGATGTAAACATCAAGTTCGATGTCACCACAGAGTGTCCGGAATCCACGGTGTGGCAGGTGGTGTTCGATGAGTCGTTCAACCGGGAATATGTGTCGACCGGAGGCGTGTTGGGTCCCCAGAAGCTAACCACAAGCTGGTTTACGATTCGATCAGCGGGGCTTACGTTTCCGAATGTGTACAACCTTGTGTACTGCCACAGAATAGAAAACTACCAACATGTGGCAGCTGGTCAACCGGGAGAATGTGGGACCCTCGGCTTTGATGGCAACGATCCGCGTTTCTATGTGCGGGGACTGGGTGGAAACTCCTTTCAATTTATCATCATAAAAGCTACTGCAACTACTCTCTTGTCGTCTGTTGTCTAATTCTCACTAAACTAGCTTATCATCATGTAAGATTCCAATAAGTGGACTGGACTGCCATCATCAATAATATATATGTTAATTAATGGGTCCTATTTTAATTCTACGTCTTGCAAAATTCATTGCTTTTTCTTACTATTACCGACGGATTTCGTTAATTTAGTAATTAAATTAAAATTTTAACAGATAAAAAATATTTTTTATCATTTTAGTGATTTGGGAGGAGGCAATAGTTAATCTCCTATCGTAGCGTGAGTCATTTGAGCAAAATATATAAGTCACCATTCTCGATGTTATTTATTAATTAATGATTCATAGCAAGCAGCCAAATTAACGCTTTCATGCAGTATTTTAGATTTCCACTAACATTGAAAATAATTAGAAACTTATAAGATTCCATGACATCCTAATTTTAATCTCGTATTTAATTAGTTTGTAAAGTACAGTTTTAACCACTAAAAATGATTTTAGTAAAGGTGAAGATGAGTGGTCCAAAACAATCCGTTTGTCGAGTGTATATCTAATCTCCGACCTTCAACTATTTACCTTATCTATTAGGATATGATGCACTGTATGCTTCCTAATTACATTTAAATTTAATTTCCTATTCTACTATTTAAATTTAAATGAGAGAAAAGATAAAAGAAAAAAGATAAATTCTTCTATTTTAGTTAAGACAAAATGTTCATACAGATTTCATTCATTCAGTTTTTATTTTATTCATAACAATTTAAAAAGTTAAATGAATTTATTTAAGTTGAGTTTTAAAATCTCATAACTAAAATAAATTTCGATTTAAGTCTAAAAAAAATAAATGTTTTAATTTTATCTCACAACTCACGAATTTGTTCAATTTTATGTTAATTTTTGCTGGAAAATGCTAATTTTGCCGGATAGCCCCACGTGCACACAAACACAACACAATGAAGAAAAAAAAAGAGTTTGTATGTGCTAACGCCAACTCTCCAGTCTGTCGTCTAATTCTCACTACCTACTGTGCTGCCAATAAAACCAACCTTGTTTATCACGTAAGCTTCTAATAAGTGAACTGCCATCATGAATAATATGTTCATTGATGGACGCTACCTATTTAAATTCTACGATCTGCCAAAACTCATTACTTTTTCTTGCTAATTAAATAATTCCTTATCAAACACAAACTAATTAATTCACCATTTCTAATATGCTAACTAAATTAACACCCAAAATGTATTTTACACCTCAACGGAAGGAGAACAACAAGGGTGAAATCAGTTTGCCAAAAGTGATGTACCATCTATGTCAACTATTTTATGAATAATGATGGTATTTTATATTAAAAAAATTTAGTGAATTCAATCCTTCATGTCCAAATTTATTCATTCTTGGTCCTAAATTTGGATTAAAAGTGGACAAAAGAAGGATTAAATTTGGAAAAAAAAAAGTTTCAAAAAGAAAAATTAAAACTGAGATTTACAAATAAAAAATTATTAAAGTCCATCATACTTACAAGTTCAATTGTGATATTTTCATAAAATAAAAACCAAAAACAAGACAAAACATTTTTTATCAATGGAAAATTGCATAAAGCTAGCCTAAATTTTATTGAAATTTACCAATGGATTTACATGATGGTAAAAACATTATAAAATTGTTGAGATAAAAATTTATTTGGTCTCATAACTAATTTAAACATTAAAATTAGTCCCAAAAAGTAATTTATGAGTATTTAGTCCTATAACTTATTTAATTGGTTGATTTTGGCCAAATTTTCGCCGGAATCTTCAATTTTCGCTGGTGTGTCACGTGCACGTGACACTCCAATTGGGACGTACATAAACAATTTAATAAGTTACGAGACTGAATTGATACAAATATTGGATCAAAAATATTTTTAAGTTACTACTATACAAATAAATCAGTCAAACTGGTTGAACTCGCCCCTGGCCGGTTGTATACGTTATTATCTTGGTTAATTGCATGAGAGTTGGTATATAAGTCTGGACTATAACAATACTTTTTTTCCCTCATGCAGGCTTATCCTTCTTTACCATAGAATTTTTTACATAATCTTCCTAAGAATTTTTGTTGTTTACTCATTCAAATTTAATAGATGTACATTATTGTGACCATGAACCGAGCGAACATAATATCAAATCTATACAAAAATAAATAAATAAAGAAACTACTAATTAAACCTTTTTGGTCCCTTAACTAAAAAACCATTTTAGTTTAGTCCCAAATTAGTTATTTGTTTAAATTTAGTCCTATAACTAATTTGATTGGTTAATTTACGTCCCAATAGTAGTGTCATGTGCGACGGACGTGACATTTTCCGGCAAAAATTGGACCAAAATTAAACAATTAAACACAGTATGGGACTATATTGATACAAATAATTTTTTTTGGACTAATCTTAAAGTTTTCATTAATTATGGGACCAATCAAATTTTTTACTCAAAATTGTTGGTATTCCATTGCTAAAATACAGTTTTAATTTTTGTTGTAGTCAATCGGGAAAAAATAAAAAGATTCCATGTAAATTTACATATTAAAAATAGTCTCAATAAAGTTAATTAGTCTGAAATATTCTCTAATTTTTAAATTCACATTACTCTTGACATTAATTGAAATATAGTAAAATATTTTTACATGGGTGTGTATTGCATGCCACTTGTTTCATGTGAAACCGGATGGCATCCGGCTCTATTCTATTAATAGGGTTTAATATTTATCGTTAGGATTAAGTGTTGATTTTGAGAGCATGGACCTTAATTCTCTAGATTATTTTCTATTTTCAAAAATTTTTTGATTTGGTTTTATATGCGGAAAGATGAGTTGATGTTTGAGCTATATATGGTACCCAAATTGAAATCAGTTTCAACTGTTTGGAATTTTTCCAGAATTGTTAGTGAAACATAAACGTGGTAAATTACTTGTGGTCTAGATCCCTAATGAACTTAAGTCTTTTTTTAACCCCACGTATTTTATTAAATTTCAAATCTTTTAAAGTTATTCTTTTTTCATGCCTCTTTTTCATGATGAGGGCTTTGTGCAGTCCAAATATTAAAGTTATTCTTTCCTCCTGGTAAAAGACTAACTTTTTTAAAATTCATGTTTTTACGTTAGCTTATTAATAATAAAGTGCTTATGCATATACAGATTTAGGGGGCGTTTGTTTGGTGGTTTTGGAGAGGTGGAATGTGAATGGGTTTAGAATTTAATGTTTGGTTGGATGGTTTAATTCTAATAAATAGTATTTCTATATCCAAAAAGTAAGGAATCCTCATGCCTCACTAATTTGGATACTTTCACTATCATTCTTTACCAATATAAAATAGAATTTCTATTTTTTTATATTTTTCTCTCTTATGAATATTTTTTAATAATAAAAATATAATAATAATACTAAAACATTATTATTCTCAAATAAAAAATAAAAAAATTGATTCCAATCCAAAAGAAATTTTAGACAAACCAAACAAAATTAATGGTAATAATAGTGATTCCTATTATTAACCAAACATCAAAATTTTAGAAATCATACTCTTTACCATTCCTCACTACTATCATTACCATTACAATTCCAATTTCTCTCCATTAACCACACAGCCCCTTAATCTAGAATTAAAATAAAAAAAATTACATATTTCAATTCCTCTCAATTAACCAAACAGCCCCTTAATCTAGAATTAAAAGAATAAAAATTACATTTCTATATTAAGTAAGTGTTTTTGGCAGGAAAATTCACTTTCCATTTTTTACTTTTCTTCTATATAGATTAGTAATAATTACATATATTAATAAATAAAGATGAGTCAATGTTTGAGCTATGGCAACCAAATTGAAATCACTTTCTTTCAGTTTCATCTTTTTGGAATTTGTCCAGAATTGTTTGTGAAACATAAACTTGGTACATTACTTCAAGTCTAGACTCAATGTTTCGCTTTCGGTTTGGTTTATGCGGAAAAATGAGTCGATGATTGAGCTGTGGGACCCAAATTGAATCACTTTCATCATTACAAAATTGTTTGTGAAACATAAACGTGTTACATAACTTTAACTATAAAAGGGGCAATTGGTACACGTGTGAATTGGTGTCGGATTCTTTTTTTTTTTTTATCTTCACGTGAAATTGGTGTCTGACCTAATAATAATACCAATAATAATAATAATAATAATATAAACACAAACACAACACAATTCTTTTATCCAACACATATAACTCGTCACGGATTAAATATTTAACACTATATTTAATATCGTCATACATACTCATATATTTCTTATATTACGAATTGTTCATGAAATAATTCGTTACACTACTATTATTTTTTATTTATCCTCATATCGTTTCTTATTAAAAAAGTTTTCACTTTCTATTCGTATCACGAAAGTTTTTTTTGTAAAATGTCTTTCTCGAATGCTTTCCTTTATTTAATTGTATTTTATTATCATTGAATGTCACCAATAATTGGAGGGTAGAAGATACTATAATATCCCGAAACAAGTTTCGGTCTAGACCACAAGCAATGCTGCACGTGAATTGGTGTCAGATTTTTTTTTTTAAGAAAAAATAAATATTATTAAGAGTGAACTTGATTTGAATTTTGGTATCAATTAATTAGAGCAAGCGTACTCTATCGCATAGTAGATTGTAGTGACCAAGTGCAAAATTTAAAAATATCGAACCTAAGGGCGAAAGTGGATAGCCGTATTTGAAATATGTTTTACTTAGAATGACTAATCAATAAGGAGGGGGTTGATTAATACTAAAAACTAACAACTAAGAAAACAATTAAAGATAGATTGATACAATGGACATGGAAGATTGATAAAGGTGAGCAATCTAAGAAGTATGTAAGACAAGTAACATCATGAAAAAAAGTATATATAGATTCACACACACATGCATTGATGGTTTTCATGTTATGATATTAAGGTCAATCACGTTTTTACCCATAATCCCTATGGCCAAGACAATTGGGTTCTCAACTCTTTTACAAGTTTAAATCTCATAGGATTGTCTCTTACTCTCAATTTTCATTAAGGTACTATGATTATAAGTTGGGTTCCCCTCACTAGTTCATCACTAATGTCTTATCATGAGGTTCTAAGCACAAGAAGGGTATGGCTTACCTCCCCTCACACTAACTAAGTCATCTCATGCAATAAATGATTCAATTAAACCACTAAATATAATATTAAAATGATCATCCTAACACTATGAATAGATAATTTAATCACACAAATCATATATAAAATGAGAATAAGCATTCATGATAGAAAATATTCATAACAACCATTTCATCAAACATGTGGTGTGCAAAATCTACATAATCTCTAACCAATCATGTTACTAATCTCACATAAGGACTAGCCACTACATATCATAATAAAAATAATACATTCCATTGCATGCTCCAATTGAGCTAAATAATAAAGAAAATAACAAAATAAAGGTAAGTTGGTTCCCCTTTGATGGTGAACTTTCTTCTCCTTGATCATGCTAAAATCTTCAATCAATGATGAATTCCTCTTCTTAGATTGGTGGATGGATGGATTTGAGGAGATCGAGTGGATTGGATGGATGAACTGAAAGATCGAAGAGATGGAGATGAATGTGTGTGATTTAGGTGTCTAGTGTGTGTGGAAACTGATTAAAAAAGATTCCTCTCATAATTTGTGATCAAAACTTGCATTTATACCCCATGGAAGCTTCTAGAACACGTTCTGAAAGTAAAACTGACTTCGTGAAGAGCTCGACTCGAGTTGGTGTAGCTCGGGGCGAGTTGGTGCATCGCGTGCAGCGCAGTCTCACCGTTTCATGCATAACTTCCACATTCAAACTCCGATTTGAGTGATTTTTGCGCTCACGCGATCCTCACTTCCTCGGCTTTCCAACCATATATCACACTTCTAGTTTTGAGCTCCACATGAATACAGAAAAAATAAACAAATTGGAAGTGTTTTCTGGGCAGTTTTCGGCGTCCGACAGAGCACGGGTCATGTTCTGCACACGCCTTCGGTATAGGCGAGCTGGTGTTTCTGATGTTGGCACATGATTAGCTATAACTTGTAGTCGGATGTTAGAACTTAAACGAGATCACCTTTTTTGCAATTTTATAGAGACTAAACACCATCTATTGGTTTTCGAAACACCAGTAAATAACAAGTACTCAAACAAGTAATTATAACGAATAAGATAGTAAAAGATGAGTGGTTTTCCAAGTTGAGTAGAAGTGAGATTAACAACACTAATGAAGTGATAATTCAAGGATTCATACTTTAAACTCATATGTATCAAGGGTCAAGACTAAGGGCCAACACATGTACCACCTACACTTCCTCTCGAAATGCATAAGATGTAGATCATTTTCACAATCTCAAAAGAGCTCAAAAGTTGGTTCTCAATTAAACTATTCCAACTAGGTACTAAGTTCAATTAAAGAATCCCTTCATATGATTAATTGACTTCTCAAACTAACTAATCACATGTTTTATCAATGGGTTCAAAATCCTAAAGGATTTCTCAATCTCTTTACAATTTATAATGAACATGAGATGTTTGATGAAATGATTCACTCAATTATTCTAAGCATATAATTGATCTCTCAATCTAATCATATAATTAGAACAATCAAACACATAAAGCATCATAGATCTCAAGATATTAAGCATCAATGATAGAAAATCAAATATCTCAATCAACATATGAATTTAATTACATAGATCCACAAATTATCCAAGAACCTTCATGTTGCTAATCTCACAAGGAGATTAGCCTACAATCTTCATAAGATCCTTAACATAGACATTAGAAACCTTATAAATCATAGTAAACTAGATGATTAACACAAAATTTGAATAAAAACTCCCTTGGATTGGATCCAATTGAATCTCCTTTCTTCCTTTGGTGATCACCCACTCTTCCTTGCTTCTTCACTTGATTTGGATGGTAGAGGTTATGGAGAGATGATGTAGAATCAAAATATGGATGAATGTGATGAAGTATATGGTGTAAAATCAAAGGAATGGTGTGTGAGGTGTGTGAGCAGCCAATAATTTGGTTCTGGTGTTGATCAAATGTTGAATGGAGTGGTATTTATACCCTTGGAGATCTTCTAGAAGGAATCAGAAAATTTTCTGAAATTCAAGACCTACACGACTCGAGTCCAGTACACGGTCCGAGTCGTGTCTAGGGCTTCTGGTCAATGGCAAGCTTCAAACTGCGCACGGTTCGTGCGCAGTACACGGCCACAGGCCGTGTTTGTTATTTCGGACGACCGCGCATGGCCAACTCTTACAGGCCCGTGCGCAGTACACGCCCCGTGTACCAAACACGGCTGGCCGTGTTTTTGCAGTTTTGCTTCCTTCTTTCTCCCGACTCTATTTTTGCTCCGTTTTTCACCTATTTAACATTTAAAAGTTCATTCACACATAATTCCATAAAAACACATAATACCACCAAAATACATAAAAAACGGATAAAACAATACGAAAAATACACACAAAAAGCACTAAAATCTTGATGAAAATAACGACAATAACACCCCCAAACTTAAAGTGTTATGCGTCCCCGAACAACGAAAATGATAAACTGAGGGAGATATTTTCACCTAGGAAAAGACTAAATGAATACAATTAACAACACATCAATAGCAACAAGAGCTACAAATCATGCTAAGTCATCCTACAATCATTAGAAACATGATATGAGAAATTAATATGTTCAATCAAAAGAGAACAATGTGCAATATAGTCTCTTTTAATCTAAGCCTCACTTAAATTTATCACTTTCACTCGTCACTCTTTAAATAAGATAAATCAACACTCATCAATCAATTGGTTCGACTCACCACATACTTGCTCGTAGACTCTATTCACAAACCACCAAAGTTTCAATCAATGATCAAAAAGGTCTTTGATTACGGATATAATGATAGGCTCTTTGGTAAGGTAGGAAGAATTTAGATAAAAGTAACTAAATGCGCGTAAGTAATCGAAGAGGTAGCTACTTTCTTTTATTCCTACACTTTCTTTCTTCCCTTTTTATTCTTTTCAACATTCAAGCACTAATCATCACTTCTCTTTGATTTTTAATGCATCCTCCCTTCTTTTGATTTTTTAATTTCATAAGCGTCTTTGTTTCTTTGCTTCTTTTCTTATTTGAGGGATACATATACTCTCTTGCTTGTATTATTTTCCTTTCTTTTCTTGCAAAAACATCTCATTATTTATATCATTTCCTCTTCTTCTTTTGTCATCTCATCACATCTTTCTAACTACCATCTTCTTGATTACTCACACAAAAGGTCAATATATAAGGCTCATTTAGGTAATCAAGGCTTGTAATGTGCTAAATTCACAAGAAATAGGCTTAAAGACTCAAAGTGGTTAACTAAGGATGATGTTAAAGGTAAGGAAATGTTTGACAATGACTATTAATGACAAGGATAACCTTTAATCATATCATCAATCTCTACTAATCGGATTCATTCCTAAAGTCTTTGAGCAAGCATTTAGTTTATCAAAATTCAACCGATCCACTCATGAAAAAATAAACCATTTATCTATGGTCGAGGCACAAATTCTCACAAGTTATTGTTTGACTTAAAAGGACTTATCGCAACACATTCATTCTAATAATTGAACCAATTAAATAAAACATATCACAATTCGAAAGTATAGAGATTCTTAATTATGATTCGTTATCACCTATCACCACAATGCATCATCACTCGCACCCAAAATGACTCACGACCTCCCAAACAACACCAAACAAAACCTTAACAAGAATAAAAATACAAACAACAGTAAAAAAAATATGAAACAAAAAGATCATCCCATCCATGATCAATGCACATCAACAATCATCTCAATCCTTAATTGAAAATAAACCTTAAATTACGAAATTAAACACCCCAAAACAAAACAACTAAAAGTCTCAAATCCAACACAATTCAATCCAACTAAAATAGATAAATTAATGAAGTGATGAGCACTAAAAATACTCCCTCAATTATCTGGACGAGGAGGGGGACGAGGCTGGCACGGTGCCCATGGGATATAGGCACGAGGTGAGGCAGGGAACTAAAAGTTAAACATCATCGTGAGCATTTCCTCCATATTGTTCAAATGTGCTTGAACATTCTCTTCATAGTACTTCCTCCTACGTTGTCCCTCGTGGATCTCCCCGATCTGCACTCCTTGCCTCTGTTGCTTTTGTCTAATTTGTTCTCCATGCAGGTTCTGCGTGTACCTTATATCTCGCATCTCCCTTTCAAAGAAATTTCAGTTTGCATCTCTCATCCCTTGTCCCATGAATTTCTGATGTTGTTGCTCTTGTTCCTGTTCTTCTTCAAACTGTGGAGGTTCAGGAGCATGTTCTTCAAATTCCACTTGCTGATGCTGAGGATCTTCTTCATTCTCCTCTTCCATAGCTACGGGCTCGGCTCTCAAATTTTCCAATTCAAGATTTTCTTCAACATGCATTTGCCTTAAAACTGCCTCCACTTCATCTCGATTCCTTCGATAAAATTCCCTCATGATAGTGGAGTGTTTCACACTTGCCATTGCAAAATTGGCATTTTTCCTTCGAACAAAAACTGATGTTAGCTCCGGAGCAGGTAAAGGGAATGGGGCTCCTTTGTCTTGCCTCAAGCAATATCTATCTCCTACCACCGCCAAAAACTCCATTCTCATTAACTGGTTGTAATTGAGCCCCTCACTATTCATCATATTTTCCATTCCTCTGAGATCAACCCTAATCCTTGAGCTATCATTGTAACTATCCCTCCAACCATCACTCATTGTGAAGTTTGCCTCTTCGCTACCCGTTCTACATGGTGAATGAAGTGGGCTGCCATATTCAACTCAAGATCATGGTACAAATAATACATAATGTAAAGTTGTTTCTCTCTGACTGATCCACCTTCGTAACCAGCCACCACTGTGTTTGATACAATCTTCTCCAAATATCTCACTACGGGATTCCGAATAGCCGTCACTTTTGATGCACTAGGGATGTAATATGCTGGTTCTGTTCCATCATTGACCAACAACTTCCACCAACTTTGCTGATTAAACCCACTCTCCTTCATAAAAATGGTCATGATTCTCACATGGAGGGCATCTCATAAACCTATTCAACACATGGATGGGTACCTTCTCTCTCAACTCATTATTCAGCTGGAAGGTTACAGAAGTGGGGAAGCTATTCCCGTTCTTCTTTACTTGAAGGGTGCTCAAAAATTCAGTTGTAAGGTGATGATATGTAGGAGGTCTCTTGCCAAAGAATTCTTCCATACCTCTCCTACTGAACATTCTTCTCAAATCAGCTTCTATCCCAAGCCCTGTCATAGTTTCTTGATTCTGAAATCTAGTTGGCCTGATCTTAGGGAATATGGCTTGCCACCTCAAGATGTATTTCTCCCAGCCTTCCTCGAATTCTAGCCCAAAGTACTCAGGATGTATCCCATCCTCTATCAATTGGGCATCTAAGTTGGACAATTCTGCCTCAGATTCCACAACGATAAAGTCTTCATTACATTTTTGAACTCTTCTTTCAGCCATCTGCAATATTTAAAAAGTTCAAATTACACTCAACTTTATCATAGTGTTGATAATTAAGCATAGAATCATCACTCGTTATTCAACTAAGTGTTAATCCTGATCATGCTTTGATATTTAATGACAACACCCCTTTTCCAAACTACAATCCACATGCTTAATCATTTAAGAGTTTTGAACAAGCAACAACACAACATTCTTAATCAATCCAATAAGAGTATCTTTACATTTTCAAGAATTTCACCACATATTCCACTCATCTTTGTATTATTTATTTAGCAATTGACCAACAATGTTTCATTGTTCATGTAAAGTTCTCAAATTACTTAGGCATTTCATCGAACACTTGGCATGCATTAATTTTCAAAGCAATTTTTAAAAGAATATCAACATCCTTATGCTCAAATCCTCAACACTCAAGCTATTTCTTATCAACACAATCATCATATAAATATCATCAATCAATCTATCTCATCATACAAACCCAAATTCATCAAAATCCAAAAATTCCCAAATTCAAACCACATGAACCCTAACTTTGCAAAATTCCAGTTAATTTATCATTTAAACATACAAGATTAATGTACTTCACAATTTAGACATACTTCAAACACATCTCATGTACATCAATACAAAAATTTTCGAAATTCAAACTTTCAATTGAAAATTAGGGTAAGAAGTTCATACCTTGGATTTCTTGAAATGAATGAACGAATTTGATGCAAAGGCTTTGAGAAATATACTCTAAACCTCTCAATCTTATCACTTGTATGTCGTTCTCAATCGAATTTGTGGTTTTTGAGAAGGATTAAACGAGAAGGATGTGTTTTAGGGCAAATGGAAGTGAGAAGTGTGTTCTGCAGTCGGACTTTTAAACTCAAACTTCAGACACTACACGGTCTGAGTTTGGTACACTGCCTCAGGGGTGGCCGTGTTTGGTCGTCGGATGACTGCGCATGGCTTTTTTGGACAGGGTCATGCGCGGTACATGGCCCGTGTTCTTGCTCTAAACACGGCTCGAGTCCTGAACTCGGCCTCGATCTGGGCATGTCGAGTTTTCTGACGACAGTACACGGCCAACCTACACAAGGTCGTGTGCTGTACACGCCCCGTATTCCTGCACCATGTTTTCTACAATTTTTCAACTTCAAACATTTCCTTCCCTGTTTATATGCTTCCAATGCTCCCTATTTATGCTCAAAATTCAATCACATCATTAGCTCAATAATTGGTATCAAAATTAATAAGATTATCAACTTTAACACCACCAAAACGGACCAAAACTACACCGAACTCATGAGAAAAGTTCAAATTTGACTCAAAAAACACAAGGATACATGAATACATAGATCATAACATATCATACCACACCATATCCCCCCAAACTTAAATTGAAACAAGAATTTCAAAGTAAGTTTGCAAAAAGTGGTAAGAAATACCATTACCATCAATGATGCACACCTTGAATCTTCAATACATCTTCTCCTCACAAGTACAATCCTCTTACAAGACCAAAAGAAAGCACAAACAAGAAAAAGAGATATATACAAACCTACACTACTAAAAGGATACGGGCTTTCAAGAAGTGAAAGTGTCAATATAAACCAACTCCCTTTGAGAGGGAGAATGGTAATATTTCACCCTATGGCCATTTACCACAAAAGCATTTCCATCCGATCCTTCAAGATTAATTGAGCCATCATCTCTCACCTCGATCACCAAGTACGGACTGGTCCATTTCGAACGGAGTTTTCTGGGGAATAATTTAAGTCTTGAATTAAACAATAGAACCTTATCCCTCGGAATAAACTCCTTCGTTTTGATCCTTTCATCATGCCATCTCTTGAGCCTTTCCTTCAAAATTCTTGAGCTTGAGTAAGCTTCTTCCCGAAATTCTTCTAACTCAACTAATTGGAGACACCTTTTCTTTTCGGATTCTTTCTCATCAAAATTCAACTTCCGAAGGGCCCATAATGCTTTTTGTTCTAACTCAACGGGTAAGTGACATGCCTTCCCATAAACAAGCTTGTATGGGAAAATCCAAGAGCGGTCTTGAAAGTCATTCGATAAGCCCATAATGCATCGTCTAGCTTAGAAGACCAATCTTTTTTATTCTCATTGACCGTCTTTTCAAGAACAAGCTTCACTTGCCTATTTGACACCTCCGCCAAGCCATTTGTTTGAGGATGGTACGGTGTGGAAACTTTATGCTTCACTCCATAGCTACTTAACAGCTTCTCAATAAGCTTATTTATGAAGTGTGATCCCCCGTCACTGATAATAAAACTCCTCCTTCTGCTCGTCTAATTAAACCCACCAATGGGTTGGGTTTTATTCCACCGGGCCTAAGGAATTACTAACCGGACTGGGAGATTAAATTGGGCTCAAATTTTTACAACCAAACAAACTATTAGGTGGGTTAAATAGTTTATTAAGGCTCTATCACCCCAAGCAAACAGACCCCATTTTTCTCTTTACGTTTTTCTCTCTTCCAAAATCCTTCACTTTTAAAAAAAAAAATAATTTCAAAATTTTCACTCATTTTTCACATACATACCTTTTTTATTATCTAAAAATATTACGATACTTTTTTAAGTCAACAAATTTGGTCAAGAAGATCAACTTTTCATAAATAATATTCCCTCCTTCCCGCATTAAGGTTTACACTTTCCATTTTGGGTTATCCCAAATTAAAGTTTACATTTCATTTTAAATCAAGTTGGCCCACACAAAACAAATTAATTATTTCATGTAGGATCACACACAATACTAATACAACTACTCACTTTACATTAAATATTATTGCTCTTACCTCACTACACATTAGAATATTATATTTCTTAATCTCCGTGCAAAAAATAAACGTCAACGTTAACGCGGGACAGAGGAATTATGAAATAATAAATGTGAAGCATTTTCCAAGACGAAGGGAGCTCTCTACAATGTCGGATTACCGACGGAAATTTTCATCGATAATATTTGAAAAAACCGACAGTAATGAATTTATCAACAGATTATTGACAGAAATTCACTAGTGGCTAAATCGATAAATAGTAATTTATTACCGACGGAAATTTAAATCTAAACAGATGAAACTGAAAGAAAATGATATATTCAAACTTTAGCATCAATCCAGCTGTACTTGATATGTATTGCCATTTGCCAAGAAGATAAACGAGATGTCTTTTGTTTTCAAATTAATTGAAGTAAAAGGGACACTTCGTCTGTATCCATGACGAGACATTCCACCGTGAGACGGAGTTGTTGTGAGGTGGATTAGATTTATGACCTGACCAATAACATTTTATTAATTAATATCCTAGTCCCTAGACACCCTACATGTTTAAGTACATGATTCCCTTTTTAGTTTATTTTAATCTTATGCAACATATATACTTCATCGTAGTGCACAAATGTATACAATGGTTCTCTTTATTGCTATTTAAAAGTGGGGACAGAGTAATACTGTGAGATTATTTTACACATTTATTAAATTATTTATTATTTTTTATTAGAAATGTTATTACTTTTCTTTAAGAATATATTATCACTTTTAATTTATATTATTAATTTTGATAATGAAATAATTTATGGCAACATGATCACTTTTCATCGATTAAATATTACTTTTCATTATAAATATTATTACTATTTATCCGTCTCACAAAAGCCTTTACGTGAAACTATTTCACACAATTCTTTGGCTCAAAAGATGTAGCAAATTTATTAAAATCATTTCAATATCTCTATTTAGAAGCTAGTTGACAGTATAGATTGATCACCATTTTAAGAAATTCATTTGACATAAAATTCTAAAAATAAAGATTACATTTCAACAATTATCTTCACACTCGGTTTTCTTTCGCCTCACAATCTTACATCATTTCAAAAGAGGAAATGTCACCCAGTGGTAACCTCGAAATTTTTAATTTAGAAAAGGCAAAAGCTTATGTGTATCCGGGGCACACGGGAGCACATTCGGTGTGCCTTTAGAATGTCCTGGCGTCCTACCTCGTTTGGAATGTCCTCCACAGGCTCCAGTCCAGAGTAATGGCCGGCTTATTGCATATTTTCCTGGCCATCGTAGACTTCTCCATTCCATCCATTCCCACTATGGCACCCAGGGAAAGCCCTTCTTTCTCCTTATCCAGAATTACATGTTTCAGTAGAAATTCTGCATCTTCATTCAACCCCACCACGTCTCTGTCCTTCTGATAACTCACTGCCATCCGCCGTCCTGTATCTTCGACACCATCTCCACTTGATCACCCAGGTTCCCAATCTCATACGTTTCAGCAAGCCTAGTTCGAATGGATTGGATCTCCTCTCCAACCCTATTGAGGTGGGAGATGTGGACTGGGAAGCAAGCACACTCTTATGTTTTTTACATCAATAAATCCATATTACTCAATTTTTTCTATAAAGTGTTTTCCCAAGCGACCTTCAATTCCTCTCTTCAAATCAAAGCGGTCTTTACAATGGTTTGTATGCCTTTTTACCTTTGACGCATACATGAGAGGAGGAGAGTTTTAAAGATTATGGGAGAGAGGACATTAGGGTTTGAATGGGTATGTTTTAGTAAAAAAAATTTTAATGAGATATATTTAGTATTAAGGGTATTTTTGTCATATCAATTAAAAGAATTTAAATTTAATTTTTTTTGGGGAATGATTAATAATTTTGGGTGTAAATAGTACCCAATCTAATAACCATATTTTTAAATTGAATTAATTTCGGCAAAACATGCACAAAGCATTCATCATATTAATGGCAAACTTATTATAATATATAATTCATGGAGTATATGTCTTTTATTTCGCGTAACTGTTTTAAATAAAAATTATATAAAAAAATTCAATAAATAAATTATATAAAGCTAAAAATAATCATAGATTAAAGATAATGATTTTAATTTTCCATTTGATTATTCCACTTTGTTTTGTAATAATGCGTCAAACGGAATAAAACCAAATTCATATTTATGTATAATCACTGTAGCTTGAAATACTTACGATATCATCCTTTTTCAACCATTACAAATATTTATCTATAGCAATTTTATCTTTAGCAAATCCTTCATTTTTTGGTCACGTGAACAGTAAAAGGTTCTGCTATAATATACTTAATATATATATATATATATATATATAATGTAGTATTATTGGAAATAGGTAAAATGAAATTAAATAATTTTTTTTGTTTTTCTGGTTGAACTGCCCAATCCAATAGGTTCAACCTCGAATCGTTTGGGACATCGCGGGTCGATCTCCGATCCGATTATAAAAATACTACATTAAATAATAATACTCTTTAATCCACATGCAAAAAGCAAATGCAGGGTTATTATCATTTTTAGTCCTCTAGGAATAGCATAATCCATTTTTGATCCTTTCTTTATTGATTTTTTCAAATTTAGTCATTTTTTGTCCATTTTTAGTCTTTTTTGCTATTGCCAATCTAAGATCTACTATTACCATGTTTTTTCAATTATATACCAAATTTTATGTAATACCTTATTTTAAATCTGATTTTCATCTATTTCTTCAAAATAGACATAGTTCATTACGACCATATCAGACCCAACATGTTTCCGTACATTAATTTAATAATATTAACTTAATATTAACCAACTTGAAATAGTAATAGTACCTTCTTTGACCGTCGATCCACCGGGTATTCGGGAGGTTTTACAGCCGCTCCTCATAGTCAACCACGCGTCCCACAGTGTGATAGTTTAATCTCGTTCCTTCAGCGAATCTCAGCACAATCCTAGTTCGTTTCCTACGCCGGGTGTACATGATGCTGCTACTGTTTCTCGTCGAAAAGTATGGAGGTTAAAGTTGCAAAAAAAATGAAAGGTTACATGCGTCGGGCAGTAGCCCAAGATTATTTATTTATTGAATGAAAATATTATTACACACTTATGCTACTTAAACAAGAAGAGAAGACTCTCTAGTTACCTATGGTAGCTGAAACTGAAACACTCATACAAAGAAGAGAAACTACAATGTTAATTGAAAGAGGAAAAACAGAGGGTGATAGTTGATGCGTTCTGCTTCCTCAAAACTCTTATTTATAGAGGCTCTCGGATCTGAATTCCGGACTTCAAAGCCTCTTAATCTTTTGTGACGTCACTGCTATGTCACCATATTATGTCGGCACTTACGTCATCTGCATTGGATGCCAACTTTAGCAGCTGGCTAGTCCCTCTTTCTGCATCGGACGCCTTCTTTTGGGCCATCCTTCTTATCTTTTACAGGGGTCACATGTCTGTTACCCTTTCGGAAAAGTCATCCGACTCTTTCTTTTTTGAAGAGTCATTTGTCCCCTTTGGTGTCCGAAGGGTCCTTTGGTTCTTGGGTGTTTTGAAGAGGTTTTACCCTCTTCTTTCCACATGTATCCCTTGCCGGAAGGGGTTCAGCAATTCTTATTCTCTCCCTATGCCCAACCTTACTCCTTTTTCAAACTCTGGTTCTGTTTGGGTAGAGCAACTTGTGCATATTTTGTTCGTCCACTACCCAAAATGGGCCATCTTACAATATTTCCGATGAGTCTATTTACTCATCAGTATCTTGTTTTCCCAAAGAAGCTCTCGCTTTTCTTCGAAAGCCTTTTCAGCAAATATTGTCTTCTTTCATGTTAAGGTGTTTAACAGAAAAGACCCATTCATTTGTTTGTGTTCAAGCTTTGATAAGTCACAAAAATGTCACACTTTGATGTCATATTTTCCCATGATTAAATGTCAATTAATCCTTAAATGCTTATTTTAAACAAGATTTATATTTTGTAGGCATAAAAAGGATATAATTGATTCTATGGGCTAATTGGACTATTTTTGAAAAATGATGAAGTGGAGCTACAAAGGGAGGAGCAGACTGTGTGTAAGGCGTGGTCACGTCTTAAATGCTGGAGGGAATCTGCAAATGCTGAAAAATATATAGAATGAAAATTGTTGATAAGGCGTTGGCACGCCTAAGGATTTGGACGGGAATTATTAATTTGAGTGGCCAAATCTCAAGTATTGCATACCATATCGGATTTCCTCCTATAATTTAGGAATCTCTTATTCCTTACACTGATTTTAATTATTTTAGGAAGGGATTGAGGAGGAGATCAATCCCTTAGAAGACTCCAATCACACAATCTTCTTTCCATATCTTTGCTTTTATTTTACGTTAAATATTGAGTCAAAATTGAGGGGAGATATCACTTAGACTTCTACTTTATTTCTGTATTTTTTATTCACGCTGTAAGACTCCTCCATGGAGATACTTTTCTGCTTTTATTCAAGTTTTCTTATGGATTACTAAATCCTTCGTCTAGCCGGATAATCGGAGGCGTGGTTCAACCAATCATGTGAGATCTAACTGATTTTAATTCTCTTTCATGTTGCGTTATTTGTATAATCTCTGTGCTCGATTATATTGTTTGGCGGATTGTTTTACCTGATTAATTAAATAATTTATGAAAATAATATATGCCAATTAGAACGTTAAATCCGTAATTATTTAATTGTTTCTAATATTTGTGACAAGTAGCATAATCGTCCGCATCTCACTTTCGATTATTGCTATAGGAGATATACAACCTAGTATAAATGTACCTACATGTGCATTTGTTGGCTAGAATTGGGTCTTTCTAAGTTGAATGCAGTCGGTAAATTAAATCCTACGATGGTATCTAGGTTGTTTATTTAGCTAGAGATGTAATTAGAGGTGGTACCCTAATTATCGACTAAGTATGGAAAGATTAGATTGTTAGGTGGTACCAACAACTATAACCAATTTGGTGTTAATGTGAAAAAGTTATCTTTGCATCCGTGATCGTGTTTGTTGAACCATTTCGAAGATTATCTAAGCTAGATCTTTTATTAATTACTTTACTTCATTTTATAATTCTGCAAATTTTAGTTTAAGTTCAAACACTCCACCCCCGTCTTTGTTTATTTAATTACGTTGAATAAATCTGTTTTACCAACCTTTGTGGATACGACCCTACTCATCACTATCGTAGTATTATTTAGTAGGTTTATTATTTGTTGGTTTCGCGACACCCATCAAGCTTAAATGTGTACTTCACTTGATCCATGGCTTGAGTACTGACATACAAACCTCTTCCTCTTCCGTCGAGATTTGATCCTCAGAGTAAGTAGAAACTAGGATTGGTTCCTTTTCAAAAGACTCTATGATTTTGTTTGATGCCCCGAAATCTGGTCTTCTGAGCTTGATAAAATGAAAGGCCTCGTGGTTACCTTTCTCCACCGGTTCTGGAGCTGCACTGGTGAAGTAGAGTTCCAATAGATTTCCTCTAGATAACGTCACATTGTTTTCCTATGACTTCACGACTGCTTTCCCTAGCTAGTCTGGCAGTTTTGAAAGTTCCGAAAAATTTAGTACAACAGTATATATTGAACCTAAAGCCCTAAAACTTACCACTGCTTTACATCGTTTAGA
Organism: Pogostemon cablin; assembly: GCA_023678885.1. Classification (NCBI taxonomy): domain Eukaryota; kingdom Viridiplantae; phylum Streptophyta; class Magnoliopsida; order Lamiales; family Lamiaceae; genus Pogostemon; species Pogostemon cablin. The sequence continues at coordinate 8,158,115 of CM042960.1, forward strand.
CTTGAGCCCTCTCTCATCCAAACTTGGGGGTATTCCCCTGATATATCTATCCGACATTTTTTCGGACGGATTCCTTGTCTGGTATTAAATTTTTCCCAGCTAGCTTGGTATCCCTACTAATGAGAAAATTTAGATATGTTAATACCAGCCTTAGCGGTGCCCGTCATTGGCCTAAGGCTGATCTCTTCCTCTTTAATCCCAGAGATGCTGGGTTGACTCGATGACTCTAGATGTGACTCCAAAGTCTCGATTTTTTCTTGGACCAATTCTTCATTTGGAAGTTCCATTCCAGGACTTGTGCTAAGGGTATTTGAATCCCTTGCTCTGAGTTTAGAGCCCCGTTCTCGACTACTCTCCTTTTGTTGATTGCTATCAACAGCCTGAATGAGTGGCTCTCGTATTTTTTCGAATAGACCCGCATTGTTGCGGATACAGTCTAGTATGTGATTTGACACTTTGCTCCGATCAATCTCTTGTACTTTTTCGGCAAGCCCAGCATTGAGCACCAGATTCTCGAATTCCTTTTTGAGCAATTCAAGATTGTCCATCAAGTGCCTTGAAGCGATCAGGATGGAGCTATCTCACATCCTTCCATCTCTTGTCAGGAAATCTGCCAAAACATCATCAACAGATTTAATAATGACAATATTAAAATCATAATATTGACATTCAACTTGCCATCTTAAAAGTCTAGTCTTTTCTGGTTTAGATTCAATTTTATTTTTCAAAAAGGCTTTGACACTCGTGTTATCAATTTTAAGGATAAATTTCTTCGCGAGAAGAAATAGTGGCTATTTTTTTAATACCTTCCAAACCGCAAAGAACTCATTTTCATTGATGTGCCATCTCTTTACCTCATTCTCCGCAAAGAGTCCGCTACAATATCTGCATGGCTCCTCTCCTTCCGCTACTAATAGTCAGTTGCATCTATATATAGTACCAGATCATCCTCGTCATTTGGAATGACTAACTTTGGGAGTTTTTTGCAAACCTCATTTAGTTGTTTAACCATCTCTCGGTGTGATTCCTCCCATTTGAATTCAGCATCTTTCTTTAATAGATGACTGAGCACCTTCATGTATTATGCTAGATTGTTGATGAACACACTAAAACATAAATGTCTTTACGTAACACGTAAAAAATATTATCTAATAGTTTAAATGTGTTATTATAGACGATAGATAACACTTTTAGGGGTGTCGTTGTTGGCTCTGTTACTTATTGTCTTATGTAACACTTTTTCTTAATATAGTAACACTTAAAAAAATGTTACATTTACTATGTAACACTTTATAAAAGTTACAATAAAATATTTATGTAACACTTTATAAAATAAAAAAATAAAATTGTAATTGCCTGGATTTGACCCCATGACCTATGAGCTACATAATTCGAACCGTAGTGGGTAATTGAGTCTTTGACATGAGGATAGCTAATGGACGGTGTGTGGGGTGAGTCTTGAAAGGTGGAGGCTATTTTGTGAAGAAACCACAGCTCCCTGATTGTTCGGTGGTTGGAATTACAAATTCATATTAATAGTTTTTTTTTAAATTTTCATAAATTTGGACTAATTTTGAGAATTTTTGCAGCAATTAACTTTTAATTATTCATAAAATAGTTTGATAAAACAACTCCAATGCATGTTTTATTAATCAAATGGAATATATTTTTTCAAAAGTATTATCAATCTTATTCTTCTCACATCATTCAATAAAATTATCTCGCCCAAATTTGTATACTACAATTATATACAGTGAAGTGAACCGTTAAAAAAAGAAGTTTACGTTGGAACATTGTCACAAGTTAGTATTATTAATGATATATTCACTACAACATAAATAGTTTTATGTAACACTTAAAAATATTATCAAATAGCTTAAATATGTTATTATAGACAATAGATAACACTTTTAGGGGTGTCGCTATTACCCCTGTTACATATTGTCTTATGTAACACTTTTTTTAATATAGTAACACATAAAAAAATATTTTATTTACTTTAGTAACACTTTATAAAAGTTACAACATAATGTTTATGTAACACTTTATAAAATAAAATAATAAAATTGTAATTGCTTGGATTTGATCTCATGACCTGTGGTTAGGATGCATTTACTTTACCGACTTAGCTAGTTCATCATTCTTAACATATATTAGATATTATTTTATTAAATATTTATAGTTTTTTTTTACTTTTTAAAAAAAAATTGCAGTTTAATATTTTAACCGTTAACATAAAAGGTAAGTAAATATATTCGTCCCACTTCATACTTTTGTATATTGTAACCGTCGGTACTGAAATACAAATTTACCTTTTCAGTATAATTTTATAATTCAATTTTAAATAATATATATTAAAATAAAATATAATATTTCATGTAAACGAACTTTATATATTTCGAATTATATAATTACATTTTTATTTTTTTTAAAAATATATATATTAAATAATATACAATATATTTTTTAAATATGAGTAATATATATATATATATATATATATATATATATATATATATATATGTATGTATGTGTGTGTGTGTGTGTGTGTAACGTTTTAATTAATATTCATCTTATAGATTTGAAGTATTAAAAATACCACTCCATTTTAAATGTTGTGTAAATAATTTATGTATGTAGAAGTGTTACTTAAAAATGTTCTTATGTATAAGTGTTATATTATAGTGTTACCTTTGTAAATGTGTTATATAAAATGTGTTATATATATAAAAGTGTTATATGCATGTGTTACATATTAAAAAAATATTACATGTATGTGTTACTTATATGTAAAGTGTTAAAAAAATGTTACACATCATAATAATTTTAAAAGTATTACCATTTTGTATTAAATAAATTTAAAGTGTTACTATGAGATGTCATCTAATCCTACTTATGTTGTAGTGATTTTTAAGACACGTACGGCAGCTTTTGAGTTAATACAAAATTAAAATAACCATTAAAATTGTAAATCTTGCAATTATAAGATTTAAGCCAATAAATTTTAGTTTATTTAATATTAACCTTTGATTTAAAATTAAATTAAAAACAAAATATATAATTTACAATAATATCCTATGTTTATCTATGAATTCTGGTTTTGTATTAGTTGCACCTCAAAATCATTCTACATATCTTAGCTTTATACGAACTGCTGAAAATATTTTACTAGAATTCAAATGTCATATTTCGTTACAAAAATACTGCACGAAATTTAAGAAAAATAATTTTTTGTTATATTAATTAATATAAGAAAGAGAATGTGTATTTTTTGGATAATTGAATAGAATAAAGTGTATGATAGAATTGATTTTGACTAAATTGTGTATAAAAATGAGGTTGCATTTGTGTAGTATTATAGTATTGTAAAGTTATTGATATTTTGTATTAGGGGTGAGTAAATATTCTTGGGACATATCAAAATAGAAAGTGTTCCAGTTTTCTTATAAGGAGGGGTACAATAAATATTAAATATAGATTGTCATGGGCCAAACAAGGTATTCAAGCCCATTGGACCCAATTTGAATTACGGCCCAGTTGAAATTCGGACCATCCAACAAACCGTGCTATGTCTTGTAGAAGTGAAGTGTAAAGTAGCATTGTTTACTGTCTTAGAGCATGGGAGAGAAGCAAATATCCAGATTGTGAAAAATGGATGCTGAAAAAATTGAAGAATTGAAGGGTTTTGTGGAGCTCTGCAAACAGAACCCAGCTGTTCTACAAACTCCGTCTCTTGCCTTTTTCAAGAATTTTCTTCTAAGGTGTGTTCTGCTCAATTTTCTTCTAATTTAATTCCTTCGCAATTAATTATTCTGTAAAACTCGATATTATGAGTTTATTTGTTTCTTTTTTAGCTTGGGTGCTCGAATTCCATCTTCTGGTAAATCGGTGAGTCCCCTCATGAAATTACCCTTGTTAATTATGCTGGATTTTACTCTGAAAATCCTGGATTGATTAAGCCCTTTGACCAGAGTTCCTTAATTCCTTGTATGATTGTAAACTTTTCTGATTCATTTTATTGTGATTTTTGGGCGATAAGTTGTATTGAATTTGTGCGTTCGTGGAGATGAAGTGACGATGTATCTGATGGTTTGCTTCACAGCTATTATGTATTTAGGTTTAACTTGGGTGGATTTAGTTTCTTTATGGAGTTAAGTTCATTATTGACTAATACAACTCTAATGAAAAGAAGTTGCGTGAGATTGATGATGCTACACTCTGAAACTAGAGGACTTCTGCTGGAACTCGAATGAATTCTGGTTATTAACTATAGTTATTCTGTCTCTGTGATTGCATTGATACATGTCCTATTACTTTGGATAAATTGTTGGCTAATATTGCCAGTTACTTTCGGTGGCTTCCCCATTCTTGTAAGTAGTGTTTTTGTTCATTGAATCTTGCTGTGCTCAAGGACTGTTGAACATGTATGGTGTATCATTGATTTGTTTTACATTACACAAGCTTCATTGAGTTATGCATGAATCTGTGATGTGTTTAACCTTATTTACTTTCAAAATCTTTGTTATGCACTTTTTCACATCAAAAGCCTCATTGTTTAGTGTTCTACTAACATTGGAAAATCAACTGGTAACATTATGTATTGGAATTGTTGTGATGTTATTTTCTTGAGTGTACTTCTAGTAAAAGATTATTATAATCCATGATAATGATAGCAGTTTCATTGTTCAAAAGTCCTTACTCCAGTCACATCATAGCTGTAGATTGTTTCTGCAATGTGTTTCAACATAATATTTGTTTTAGCTGATGGTTGAAGATATAATGCAGGGTAAAGATAGTGAGAATATATCAAATGAGGACATTGTTGAATCTGATGTCGAGCTGGATAACTCTGCTGTTGTGGAGCCTGATAATGATCCTCCACAAAAGGTGGGTAATTTGAATAATTGATGAGCCGTGTATTGTTTTTGCGTCTATTTACATATTTATTTAATTTATTACTGCAGATGGGGGACCCTTCAGCTGAAGTAACTGAAGAAAATCAAGAAGCTGCTCAGATATTGAAAGCAAAAGCTATGGATGCAATTTCTGATGGTATATATTTAATGAAAATTCCATAGGATTAGCTATAGATACTCATAAAATTAACCCTTGCACCTTGGATGACGAATTTCAGAGAAGTTTAATGAAGCTATTAATTACCTGACGGAAGCAATTATGCTGAATCCAAAGTCGGCAATATTATACGCAAATAGAGGTAAATATCAAACATGTGATTCACACCAAATCATTTGTAAATATTGGATTTAATAGTTATTGTATCATAATGTTGATGTTCATCTGAAAATTCTTTTCAGCGATGATCTTCATTAAACTGAAGAAACCAAATGCTGCAATCCGGGATGCTGATGCTGCTTTAAAGGTATTTAGGTTCTTCTTGGTAGAGTTATCAATCTTACGGACTTGTACTAAGATATATTTGTTTAATTCATTTTAGATCAACCCTGACTCAGCAAAAGGATGTAAAGCACGAGGAATTGCAAGGGCAATGTTGGGTTTATGGGAAGAGGCAGCTTGTGATTTGCACATGGCTTCAAATTTGGATTTTGACGAGGAGATCAGCATGGTGTTGAAAAAAGTAATTTTGCTTATACCTGAACGTCATTGGTTTTATTTGGTTAATATTTCATGAGATTTATTTCAATTTATTGTTGTTTTCAAGAATTCCAATGTGTTAATGTTTTGAAGGCAAGATATCTTAGCAGATCTTCATTAATACTTTACAGGTTGAACCCAATGCAAAGAAAATTGAAGAGCATCGTAGAAAATACGAACGCTTGCGCAACGAAAATGAACTGAGAAAAATCGAGCTTGAGAAGAAGAGGAAACAAGTGAGTTTCCGCTCTTTCTGTTATTGTAGCCTTTAATTATTTATCATAAACCAGTGCTCCTGTATGATAGAACTGAAACATAATTAATTCATCAAGTTGCATGCTTAATCAGATGTTATACTTTCTTTTTGTTCACTTATTGATTTCATGTTCTTGTTTTCTGTTTCTGATTGAGCAGTTCTTTTCTTTTAATTTTGTTGCAGGATGCCGAATCTGCTTCTGTTTTTAAAGATGGTATGTTTATGTAAATCAAAATTCATCAATAGTACTATCTATTTGAAAGAAAAGAAATGACATCCCCTAAGCAAGTATTACGATTTCATCAATGCTCAATGATAGTTCTTGAGAACCAACTATACTAGCCATTACTTATTCATTCTTCTCCCTTGTAACGCGCCTCAAATATCCTTATCTACAAATCAATGCATGAACGAAGGTGATAAGTATGATTTCTTAAGCATAAATGATGAATACTTTGAGTATCTTAGGGTTCAAGACAGTGTTCTAACTTCTAAACCATGAGTCTAACCGAGTCCTTCCCAGTGTAAATGTTCTCATTCGCCTTGCAGGAGAAATAATTGGTATCCATTCTGCTAGCGAGTTAAAAGTTAAACTGGATGCTGCTTCGAAGACTTCACGGCTCGCAATTATCTACTTCACAGCAACATGGTGCGGGCCCTGTCGTTACGTTTCACCAGTTTACACAAGTCTAGCTGGGAAGTATCCGAAAACTGTGTTTTTGAAAGTTGATATTGACGGGGCAAGGGATGCTGCTGCTGAATGGAACATTAGCAGCGTCCCGTGTTTCTTCTTTGTGAGAAATGGAAAAGAGATCGACAAGGTCGTCGGAGCTGACAAAAACTCACTTGAGCAGAAGATTGCCCAACATGCTGGATAGTCTGGTCCTCTTTAACCAGTTTATAGAAAACCCTAACAACAAAGATTCTCATGTTATAAATTGATTGTATAACTGCTCTGATTCAATTGTTTAGGATGACATGGAAAGTGTTTATGACATTATTCTGTGTTGATATTCTTGGTTAATGCCTTAAAAAGGGGTATTAATAAATATGAACGTACTGTTCTTGAACGCCAATTCTTTTATTTTAAATATGTTATATTTTTTTTGTTAGAATCTAGTGTAACTACGTTCAGGTGTATTAAAATGCTTGTATTATATATCATCTAATTATACATAATTTATAGTACTAGTATATTGTCTTTGTACATTACTTATCATTTATTTATCATAATATATGGATTATTTATGTCAGGAGTTGTGATCTCAAATAAAGCACGCTTTTAGCTTCTAAAAGTACTAGTATTATAAATACATGATATCTCACAAGATTTGGTGCCTAGCCCACCAGTACGACACCGTATTTGGTAGGCGCTAATTTTCAAAAGTTTGTTAGCCAGAGTAGACGTCTTCAGAAAAAGAGCGAAATCTCTCTCTCTCGCTCTCTCTCTCTCTCTCTCTCTCTCTCTAACTCTCTCCGCTCTTTGTTAGAGCAGAATTGCATGGTTATGAGGAGTTAAAACGAAGACAAGGTGTAGAGGTAACTACCGTTAGTTTTTGTTTAAATCTGAAATCAGTTAACTTGTCTGAAGATGAGAAGTTTCTCTTACGTATGAATAAATTCTCGCAAGTTATTTATTTATTTGAGTAGCTGTCAATTGCTGTCTGTAGTTAGAAATAATTTCCTCTATTCGGAAATAATTAGATTGCCCAGGCATAACAACGGTGATTGCCCTCATTCATCCTTTGCAACGATATCTTGTACTCTCACTGTGGTTAATTACATTTAGATTCATGAAAAAAGTATGACCTTAATTAGATTTTTAACCTTACTTGCATGTCATTAAGATGCTACTGATTCCAGTAATCCTCTCTTGTTTGTACATTTGCAACGTGTCGGTGTTCGGACTAGTCTGACAAGTGTCTGCATTGAGTCTTGGGGCTTTTTGGGGATTTTATGTGGAGCTAGGGTTACGGTGCTCGTCTACTTTTCTTTATGAGACTGTCATTATAGAGTAAGATTCTGCGCCGCGGGGTTTGGATTTAGGCTTGTGCGGAGAAACCATGGAAGTTTCAGAATTTTATGTGTGATTTCCATCTAGATTGGTTTCTTTACACATTTATATCCTAATTTTTGTTAGAATTTATAAAGCATTGATTTAATTTTTCATCTTTTTTCTTTTATGGCTCGGAGGCGCAGAATCTTTGATCCGGGATGAAGAAGATAATGACTGTGGACTGGAAGGATATTGAAACTAGAAGGCGTAAAATGTTGAATAATGATCTGATGGATGAAATTGTTGAGTCTGATGTTGAGTTGGATGTCTCTGATGTTGTGGAGTCTGATAATGATCCCCCACAGGAGGTTGATGACATAAAAGTTTATTTTAGTAGTGCTTTAATCATAAAATTATATTTCTTTCTATTTTCCGTTGTTCTAGATGGGAGACCCTTCTGTTGAAGTGACTGAGGAGAATCAAGAAGCTGCTCTATTATTAAAGTCGATAGCCATGGATGCAGTTCTTGAAGGTAGGTGCCTAACCTTTTAAATAAATTCATGTTATTTAACATGTTAGATCCAAGATAATACTAATGTTTTTTTCTTTCATTTGCAATATCAGGACAGCTTGAGAAAGCTGTAAGTCATCTAAGTAAAGCAATCACTCTGAATCCAAAGTTACCCATATTATATGCAAGCAGAGGTAGCTCTCATACACATTGAAACCCTTTTAAGATGAGCGATTATCCATTGGTTCTGTTTATTAGGACATTTGAATTCTGTGTTTAGCTAAAAGTTTCTTTCTCAGCTAGTGTCTTTGTTAAACTGAAGAAACCAAATGCTGCAATCCGAGATGCTGATGCTGCTTTAAAGGTATATTTGTCCTGCTAAATGCTCAAGGGCTATTAAGAATTGAACACATTACCTAAGCTTGGTTTCCTAAAGGTGTCTCAATGTATATTTACGTTATGTGAGTTAATAATGTAATATATGCAATGGTGTGTTAGATCAACGCTGATTTTGCTAGGGGCTATAAAGCACGTGGAATGTCAAGGGTACAATTGGGATTATGGGAAGAGGCTGCAAAAGATTTGCGTATGGTGTTGAGTTTAGATTTTGATGAAGAGACTGGTGTTATTCTAAAAAAGGTAACTAGCATAATATCTAGGTGCAACTCTCCTCTCTATCTCATCGGAGTATACGTCACATGTAATTGCTTCTTGGAGTAATATTTTTAATGTCCAGTGATTTAATGTGGAGATACCTTAATAGACGACTGACATTTGGTAAAACTTTTCAGGTCGAATCCAATGTTAGAAAGATTATTGAGCATCGACAAAAATATGAACTGCTTCACAGAGAAAGAGAGAGGAGGAAAACTGAGCTTGAAAGGACGAGACTATTGCAGGTATTATTCTGATTATAGAATCAGAATGCGTTATGATTGAAGCAGTGTTGCCATTGTCAGAATTGCTTTTAATTCTCATATTGGCAGTTGGTTCTTTCTGTTATTTTGGTGAAATGAAAAAAGAACTCCAATCTGTCTTAATATCAGCTATATTATTTTTCTTCTATCTTATTCTGTCAGTTCTAATTTTATTACTACTTTATATCATGTTGCAGGAAGCAGAATTTGCTTGTATGCTAAAAGATGGTATGTTTCTTTAGTATTTTGCATTAATTCAGTCTTTTATGGAAGTAAGTAGCACAAAACTTACTTTGATTGGAGATAAATTTGGTAATAAATGGTTAGGAGGTATTTAAACCCTTTTCTTTCACAATAAACTTAACATTCCCTACTGTGTAGTAACTAAGGCTCAGAATTTCTTCTTCACATGTCAGAATATATGTGGAAACATTCATATTTCCTGGTAGGAATGAATTGTTCGACTGGTGTTTGTATAATTATGTAATACATACGACTGGTGTTTGCTGTGTTATTTTTTCCTGATTACCTCATGAAGAATGTAACATCTGATTTGAGTCCTTCACGATAAAAGTGAAGAAATTGGTTTAAGGGAGTGTAAGTCATTGTAAGATCAAGTAACATTTTGATGTGCTTACAGGAGAATTGATGGTGATCAAATCTGCTAGTGATCTGAAAACCAAGTTGAATGCTGCTTCAAATTTATCTCGTCTTTCAGTTCTTTACTTCTCAGCAAGATGGTGTGGCCCCTGTCGCTACTTAGATCCATTGTGTGCAAACTTGGCTGCAAAATATCCCAAAGTTGTATTCCTGAAAGTCGACATTGATGACGCAACTGCTGCAGCTATAGAGTGGAGAATCGAAACACTTCCCTGTTTCATTCTATCCAAAAATGGTATACGTATTGATGCAGTATCTGACATGAACATGAATTCTCTAGAAGAAAAAATCGTTCATCATGTTGGATGATCCATGGAGTTTTCTAAACTGTGTTGTGATTTTCAACTTTTAAATTTGTCACAACAACTTGTACTTTCATCAAAATTCTATGATTCTCATGCATGTAATTAGTCTATGCTTTTATTGAACATTATCCCTCCTTTAGGAATTTAATTGGTCTATCCTATTACAAAATCTTACAACAAAAACAAAATGCAGTAGAAGCTATGCTACCATAGAAATCTGAACTTTAGGAAAGCTTGTAGAGCTCAGTGAAGGAACAATAACATTAGTTGAACATGCTTCATTTTCTCACGTTCTTGGAGTAGAATCTGAGAACCACGTAGAAGAATAGGCGATATAGAACTCCCCATGCTAGCAGTATCCCGATATCGACCCATATGCTCTCGATTTTATGAATATCCATGGTGAATAAGATGTCTTCACCAATCAATGTGCAATTGGGCTGTAGAGTAGCAAGTGATGTGTTGTGTAGTTCGCTGATTTTTATCTGTCCGAGAGGGCCAGGCGAAAGGTCTTGTATTGCGCCGTTGTAACACCTTTTCCCCTTGAATTCATTTATGAGCAATGCCTCGAAAGGGTACTTGATTGCAGATATGTAATGCAGCCATTTCCAGTAGATAGGAATCTGAGATGACTTCAAGAAGAATCCACAAGTCAAGAAGAAGAGAGCTGTGGTTGCTATCACCACCGCATAACCAGTGATGTAACTCGGAACCATAGCACTCACCAGCTGCACATACGCGTTTGTTGTGATGAGGGAGGCGAAGAGGATCAGCCAGAAGTACAAGATGTTGCTGTGGATACGGAGTATGTATCTGGTGATTGCTGCGAATGTGAAGCCTTGGATGGCGAAGAACGGGAGGTAGACGATGAGCGAGGAGATGACATATGAAGAAGCTCGATATGCATTGTGGGAGGTCTCGCGTATGAAGATGAACCTTTCTTGGATGAAAGTTGGGACAGCATCATTGGAAGAGAAGAAGACTAGGCAGATGGCGAAGATGAAGAAGTTCAAGAGCTTGTTGATGGTCTTGAAGTCTTCTTCACTGAGTTTCTTGAAGAGGGAAGAGAGCACTAAAGCCATGATTGTGAGGACTATCTCACGGGACAGGAAGAGCTCGGGTGTACGTATCACATTGAGGGCCGTTCGCCACGAGAGGACGCCCACCTCGCGTAGCCAGGGGTTGGCGAACTTGTTCCTGTGCTCAGGCTCATCAAGTATCTCTGCTGCTGCATCATACTCTTCATAAGAAGAGTGTGCATATGATTCTGATGCAGGGCTAAACACTGCTGAGTTTTTTGTACGTAGGACATTCCTGTTTGGTGTAGGGTTGTAGTTTGACAAGCTTCTTGAACTGGAGAAGGATGATTTCCCCGGAGTTTGTGCCGGGGTTCGTGCTGGGGTCCACGTCGGAGCGCGACGAGGGGTCCCAGTGACACCTTGATAGATCCATACTGAGAAGTCCTTATAGAAATGAGAGGCTAACCGTGGATAGGCTCCACTCTGCATACTTAATGGTGTTCTGACTCCTCTGCTTTTCCTTTCAAGGGAAGCATCGAATTCTTCGTCATCCTCGTCCGCCCCGGTGCTGTTGTTATAATTGGACTCCGTCATGTTCCCAGTCGAAAACTGGGTGCTCCGGAGGCTAATGTGCTTCGACCAGGGGCTCTTTGGTTGAGGTGTTTTAAGCCTCTTTGGTTGAGGTGTTCTCCGAACTGGGGTTCTTGCAACTCCATCGGGCTTGATCCCGTCGCGTTGGTACAGAATGAGGGGATCGAGCCCGATGGTTGATTCGTCGTACTCCTTGATAACATCAAGGAGGTATTCTAGGCTGTTTTCACCATCTGGAACTGGCCTTTGAAATCCATCCAAGTATGCAGGTAATGCAGTTGGTGTCCCCATGTATATCAGTCTACCCCTGTGCTCACAAATCTTCTGTAATCAGCTGAGAATATTAAGAATACGAAAAGCACCGGACATCCTGTTACATCCTCACGCCCCACTCGTTACATGAGTGATACGTAGGAGATAGAAAATAAACACAAGCCCTTGGTTTCAGAGCTTATGCTTTGATTTGGTGTTTAGTTTTCTCCTCTCTAACTTCTATGTATCACTCATCCAACGTTTTGAAACATAAATATGACATGTTTATGTAATAAAGACATCCGGGCCAAATATGAAAATTCCAAGCATCATAGTGTTTATGATGGTGTACCTAGCAAGAACTGTGATGCGATCAAGGAGCATCTGAATCCTGAATGAAGGCTGATGGATGGTCATGAGCACGATGCTACCGCCTCGTGCGATATCCTTCACCTTCTCCACCACGCTATACGCACTGGTGGAATCAAGGCCCGAGGTGGGCTCATCCAGAAACAAGAGTGATGGTTTGTGGATGATGTCCACCCCGATCGACACTCTCCGTTTCTCCCCTCCCGATACCCCTCTCGTACCTTCGTTCCCGATGTAAGTATGCATTGCACTCTGCAGAATCCAAGATGAGAAAGAGAGGCAGAGTAGTTATGGTGACAAAGAAAAGTATGTACGTACAGTTAAACCAAGCTGGTTGAGGAGTTCAATCACTCTTTTCTTCTTTTCATCAGTGGAGACAGATGGAGGCAGCCTGACTTCTGCTGCAAACATGAGTGTCTCAAAGACAGTCAACATGGGAAACAGCTGATCATCTTGCATCACATATGATGAGATCATCTTCATGTAACTTGTTGTTACCTATTCATGCATACATACATCCATTAATCATACTATCTTATATAATTAAGCTACAGCTGAAATGGTTAGTTTTAGAACAACATTATTACTTGTTTCCCATCTATTGTGACACTGCCTTCAAGGCTCCCCTGAGCAATCCGGCCAGCCAAAGCATCAAGAAACGTCGATTTTCCAGCCCCGCTCGGCCCCATAATCGCCATGATCTCGCCTCGCATGGCTTGTCCGGAGATGTCATTAAGGAGATAGGTTTCCTTGTTGATCCATACTCCTTCTTTCTTGAGTTTCTTGGTGACACTGTAGGACAAGTTCTTGAACTCGAGGCCATGCCCCGGGATGAGCTTCCTCGTCGGCTGCCTCTCGATTTCTTTCTTCACACCGGACGCTTTGTCCATGTCCAACAAGCTCTCCAGGCTCCTATTTGCAGCATTCTTGCTCAAAAATCTACCCATTTTTTCAACTTTCTTTCTTTCTAAACACAGTTCTCCACTGTCTATATACAAATGTTGTTTGATTGGGATGTCACATAGGTTTTGCCGAAGGTTGGCTTTGATCTTGCAGGAAATGAATTCTTGTATTGTTGGTTTCTGCAATGGAATACTAATTTTCTTGTCTTGTGGGGGTTGTGTTTTAGTGATCGCTTCTCAACAAAAAGAGCAATTCTTTATGGTTCAATCGATGATATTGTTGTAGCGTTAATATTTCCAAGTAATATTGCTTCTTAAGAGACATTGCAGCCGGAATTCATGACTGTTAAATGGAGATATTTTTCAATAATCACAATTAATAAAAATGAAATGATAAAACACTACATATAAGTTATAAGAGTATATTTTATTCTAAAAATATTTATTTTAATTATTAAACGGTTTCTGTGTATAGAGTACAACGTATTCAAATATGTTAAGTATCAGAATATTCCTTATTTTAATTAATAAATGCATTATTTTTTATTTACAGAATCGGTTAAAATATTTAGGTCATTATTTTAAGGGTAGATCTTGTGTGAGACCATTTTACATTTTTTTTAAATAGTTATCACTTAAACGTTAACCTTTGTTATAAAGTGTTACTCCCTTCGTCTCATGTATTTTTATTCACTTTCCATTTTGGGGTGTCCCACGTATTTTTACTCATTCCATTTTTGGCAAAAATATATAATATTTTATTACCTACTTTTTACAATCCCAACAACTTTAATTATTTTTTTACACTTTATTCATCATTCTCAATAACTTTATTCATTTCTCTTTTTAAATTACTAATTTATCTCTACTTTCTCTTACATTATATATTAAAAAAATAAAACGTCTTAATCTCTGTGCCCGTACAAACGGGTAAAAATATCCAGGACGGAGGGAGTATTACTTTTCATTTATATACGGAGTATAAATTATTCAGAAAATAGCATTATTATTTTTCATTAATTAAAATCACTTTTTTTATAGAAGTTATTACTTTTTATTTGTGATAAAAATTATATGAACAATTGTAATGTAATTGAAAATTATGCTAATATTTTTAATAAAAAATATAACTACTCTTAAACATAAAAAAGTCTAGATTAATGTAAGTACTATTTTTATAATAAAAAGAGTATTACATCCTCTCATAAAATAATTCACTCTTTTTTTTCAATTTGATTGTCCCATTAAAGGGTTTATCATGTAAAAAGTTAATGACATTTTAATCCAACGCTTAATATATGGAGTATTCTAATACTCCCTCATAAGCGTCTACCTTACGGAGGTAGTATTAAAAAATGTTTTTCATTTTAACCCACGTCATATATTTTATACCTTATTTATATAAAAAAATACTCATTTATTTATATCAATAAAATTAATAAAAAAATAATTATTATTTGTTTTTATAAACAAGATGGAACCATAGTAAAAGGTGTTTAGTGGGGTTGCCATTTTATAAATAAATCTCAAGCCCCTCAACTCTCTCATCCACGAGTTTGATAAATAGAGGATAACTTCAAATGAGATCGCATGTTACACTATCATGTTTCATCTAATATTCCATATATTAAAATCTTGACACGTGTCACAATCAATGGCCAAAATTCAATATTTGTCTCAAGGGTTTAATGGTAAATTGTAGGGTATAATTTTATTACTTTATGGAATACCAATGGAACATGAAAAATGTAACGGGGATTCAAGTTATCACTATGGGACACAAACAAAAGAAATGGCCGTTAAATTTCAACCAAAAATCACACCTTACCAAACAATAAGGGAGAACTTGCAATTGCAATTGCAATGGCAGCAAACGCCATCTCTCCTCCTCCACTCACTACTTCTACGTCTTCATCAAAGAGCCTCTTATTTTCCCTAAACACTTCTTTTTTACCATCATCATCGTCATCGTGTCCTAGAACACTGGCTGGTAGTTTAACGATCAAGAAAAGAAGTGGTAATGGATTTGGAGTGGTGAAATGCACGTCATCCGGAGGTCCATCAGTTCTTCCCAAGGCCCTTTTGTTCGATTGCGATGGTGTTTTGGTTGACACTGAGAAAGATGGACATCGCGTTTCTTTTAACGACACTTTTGCTGAAGTAACCTACTCTTACATTAAACCCTCTTCTACTTATGCCCTTTTTCTTACTTTTTTGCTATCAATATGTTGGGAGTAATTCTTGTTTTTATCTTCCCCTTTGTGATGAGGTGAATTGGGCTTTAAGCTTGATGGCTGTAAATGGTTTTCATGATACTAAATGAGGAGCAAAGAACAATGTTGGGGTGTTTGTGTGGTGGGGGTGCTTTAGATTAATGGAAAATGTAGTGAAAGATGGCTAATTGGGCATCTGTATAGCTTGCATTGTTTCCTTGGATGCTTTTGTAGTTAATGAATTAACATGATATTGAGAATGTGTTAAATTGATTGATTGGTGCAGAAAGAGTTGGGAGTTACATGGGATGTTGAGTTGTACGGCGAGTTGCTCAAAATTGGGGGTGGAAAAGAAAGGTGCATTTACTGCTTTATGAAACATCTCTGCAGTTCATTTGAGGTTGTTTATGAGTACCTCTGATTTTTGAGATTTCTGTGCTTGATCAACTTTGCATTTAGCTTGGTTTAGTATGGTGTTATGAATTAGATTTAGATTTTTTTACGGGAAAGGCTACTTGAATCAGAGTTCATGTCCAAGCTTCAATTCATAGTGTTGCTGTCAAGATTCATATGCTAAAGTATCACATGTTCATTGAGGAATCTTATTTTCTGAAACTTTACTTATGTTTGCTCTTGCTCGGACTCAAGGATGACAGCCTACTTTAATAAGGTGGGCTGGCCAGACAATGCACCGAAGACTGAAGAAGAAAGGAAGAAATTTATAGCATCGCTTCATAAGCGAAAGACCGAACTGTTTATGGTACTCATCGAGAAAAAGTTGCTGCCTCTTCGACCTGGTGTGGCAAAGTAAGCTTCTCTGTGATTTTTTTTCTCTATTTCATGGATATTTTTTGTTTTCTTTCCACTTGACATCCAAGTGTGTGAATTCAATATTTTCCAGTCTTGTCTATGTACTTGGAAGAATAAGAATCTCTCAACAGATATTAATTCGTGAAACATGTGGAGGACTTCTTAGATGTAACCTGTTAGAAGAGTGGGATACGTTCCTGTCCTAAGTTTGTTTGTAGTTCTAATTTTTTCTTCGTCTGTAATGATTATATGCTTGTTCCACATTCAGTACTCAAAGCCTGTTTGGTAGACTGAGTAGCATGTGTTGCTGCACAAAATATTGACAGGTTAGTAGATCAGGCACTGAGAAATGGAGTCAGCGTTGCTGTGTGCAGCACTTCAAATGAGAAGGCGGTATGCAGATTTCTGTTGTATCTACGCCATTGTTCGTGTGGATTACCCACTATGTCATAGGGTATCCATGAACTATAAATATTTTTTTTGTGTGTCAAAACATCAACATATTGAACTGGGGTCGAAGAAATATCACTTGGCTATTCACCTAAAGGCATCGGCATACATGCTACGAAATCTGAATATATTATTGGGTGAATTGCAGGTGTCTGCTGTAGTTTCTTGCTTGTTAGGACCCGAGAGAGCAGAGAAGATACAAATATATGCCGGAGATGTGGTTCCTCGTAAGAAGCCTGATCCAGTAAGCTTCTGAGATCGATAAGCAACGCATCATCAAGATAACATTATTGTTACATGGTTTAAAATTAGAAGGAAAAAATGACGCCATAGTAAAACTTTGTTATGAGAATGGGGTCAATTATTTGAGTATGTCTTAAGTGTAACAGTCAGTCAGAATCAGACATTGATGTCTTAATTGTTACATCATTGCAGGCAATTTATCTCTTAGCTGCCGAAACACTGGGTGTTGAACCTTCAAGGTATCTCAAACCTTTATGAAACATAACTGTAATCTTAATCTTTACCTAA
The DNA here is from genome assembly GCA_023678885.1 of Pogostemon cablin. Classification (NCBI taxonomy): domain Eukaryota; kingdom Viridiplantae; phylum Streptophyta; class Magnoliopsida; order Lamiales; family Lamiaceae; genus Pogostemon; species Pogostemon cablin. The sequence goes on from CM042960.1 coordinate 8,175,510, forward strand.
CCATAGTCATCAGTCTTTGAATCTCTATCTATCCGACAAACGGTGCTGTTCTTCTCTCTTTGTAGTTGTGTTGTTGTGGAAGACAGCGCCATCGGTCTTGCAGCTGCCAAAGCTGCAGGAATGAAGTGCATTGTAACAAAGAGTGGGTAAGTTAAATCTCATCAGCTTGTCCAATTACAATGTTTCCTGAGATTTTTTGCCTTCATATTGCATTCAAACTGGTGCTTGTCCCACAGATTTGCGATCTATATAGCCTCGTTCTTCGATTATATTGTAGGTACACAGGCGAAGAGGATTTCGTAAATGCTGATGCAGTTTTTGACTGCATCGGTGATCCACCAGAAGAACGATTCGACTTGGCATTCTGTGGAAGCCTTCTTGAGAAGCAATATGCAAGTTAAACCCCATTTATATAGTATTAAGAGAGAGCATTCTTGTAAGAATTCTTTAGTTGAAATGTGAAGTAAAAAATATAGGTTTTTGGGGTCTAAAAATTGCAATAAATGATTTGCTTTACCACAAGAAAATATTTGTATGATTTGTGTTCATCTAGTGTGTCCCGTGCAAGAAAAGAGATAGCAGCACATGATACTCTTGTAATGATTAAATAATGGGGTTGACTTTTTCAGAAGTTAAATGTGTAAAGAAGGGGAAGAAAAATGGTTAGAAACATCCCCTGCCCATCTGCCTTCTGACTCATTAGTTGTGGCCATGAGACCAAACTCTTTCTCCCTCTCTCTCCTCTCTCCATTTTTTTTTTTTTTTTTTTTTGGGTGAGGCCTGAGGCTGAGGGTTGTGTATGTAGATAAGATGGCATGATTAAATGATAATCATGATGTGTCATGTTACTGCCAACTACATACAACATGGTGGGTTGTGCATGTAGGACCACAAATCACAACACATATATACCCATTTGCAATTCTAAAGAGAAAAGCCAGATTATTGCGTGGGTCCCTCTTACCTTTTGGTATAATAACTATTAATTTACTTATGATATAGTTCATAAACTATTTTACTCACTTAATTCTTATTGTAGTTTTAAAGTTAATATTGTAACACCTTTGATAATTAATGTAATATAAATTCTTGGAGTGAGTGGTATGAATCCGGTTAACGTAAATATTTATCACACTTTTGTAGTTCAAAGTCTATTTTGTCCCCAAGACATGGTAATATTATGTTTGTGTTCAATGTTAATTCCAACTATAATTACACTCTTTCAATTCATAGTCTCTTTTAGTTCTTAGTAAGACCTTACTTTTCACTGTGAGATCTTATTTTTAGTTAGTTTTTATTTTATATATATTAAAAATGTTATTAGTTCTCATGTTATTATTACTTTTTTATTAGTAGTATATTATTTTTTATTAAAATATGGTTATTTTTAATTTGGAAACACATTGAGTGAATGGTCGCACATATAGTCGCGTGCAGTGGTCGCACATATATTACTCCCTCCATCCCAAACTCGTTGTCTTAGTTATTGTAGATACGGAGTTTAAGATAAGTTGTTTTTTGACTAACTTTATTGACTTTTTAGGGGTATTGTGGTATTTTTAGGTAATAAATAAATTATAAAGTATGTTAGTGTGTTAGGTGAGAGTAGTATTTTTGAAATTAAGATAAACTTTTGAGATTATTGATTGATGTGAAATTTTATTTTTAGGAATAAGACAATTAGTTTGGGAAGGATGAAAACGGAAAGTAAGATAATAAATTTGGAACGGAGGGAGTAGTAAATAAAACATGTGAATTGTCGCATATATAGTCACATGTAGAGTCGCATATATAGTGGCGTGCATGGTCGCGTGTAGAGTTGTAGGCGTAGTCTCAGAAGATGTCATAAACTAGAGTTAATTAGGTTCAAAATTTAAAAAAGAAAATTACTCCCTTCCCCCACGTATTTTTACCTATTTTCCATTTTGGGTTGTCCTACGTATTTTTACACATTCCATTAATGGTAATAATACATAATATTTTATTACCTACTTTTTACAATTCCAATAATTTTAATTACTTTTTTACACTTTATTCATCATTCCCAACAACTTTATTTACTTTTTTTTAATTATTAATTTATCTTTATTTTTTCTTACATTATATATTAAAAAAATAAAATATCTTAATCTTCATGTCCGTACAAATGGATAAAAATATACGGGATGGAGGGAGTATCATTTTTTCAAAAATATTATAATGGGTGCCATTTTTTTCAAAATAAACTATTAAAAGTGGCAATGTTTTTGCTGATACCCAATAATATATTCAGCAATTTTTTGTAGTATTCTTTTATTGGTTTATTTATCTGTTCAATATTTTTAAACATTGTTATTCATTAATTATTCTTCACAAACATGTCAACTTGTTTGTAACTTCTTTTGTGAAAACGTTGCACGAAAAAATTAGGAATTAGTGGTTCGAACTAGAAAACCGACGGTTCAAGAGCCGGCTGAAACCCGAACCAAAGGGAATGATATTCTAATTCGGTTACGGTTGTTATAATGGAGGAACAAGAACCTGTGATTCCGCCAAACCGACGATTTTTTTTTCTCCATTTCTCTTAATTAAACATATTATAGTCGACTAAAGAGTACTACAAGAGATAAAAGTGCAAGAAAGCAGAAAAGTGGGCCAAATTCATTTTGCATAATGTCGTAGCATTATAATTACTTTCTCTTTTTTTATAGGAGTTGACATACTTTTCTTTTTGATTTGTCTCACTAAAATTGATACATTTTCTTTTTAATACATGAGACCCACATCAAAATAATTAATTTATTCTCATGAAATTCACGTATCATCTCTAATACAACTATCTACTCCACATTAAATATTATTTTTCTCATCTCATTTTATTTTACTTTATATTAAATTATTATATTATTTAATTTTCATGAAAAATTTTATTTTGTTTATATTAAATTACTTGAAAAAAATTATATCGACTGCTCGAGGGAGTATATTATTCCCGTGACTGTTTTCACAATTAATTAAACAAAACAAGATTTCCCATCCACTCTTCCAGTGGTCCCTACCCTAAGAGAGGAAGAAAGAGATGGCGTTGTATACTACATCAATTTCTTATGACTTTTTCGAATACTTCCAATTGCTTTTGTGAATAATCATACGCCTGTTTTCCATAAAACACAACCACTTTCTGTTAGTTTGCCAATATTTGCCAATTTCATTTAATTCACATTAAATGACTACATTATTATTATCAATTTAAATCCAATATTAAAATTGGGATTCTTCATTTTTACATGATAATCGAAGCTAGAATTTTTTAAAGTACAGTTTAAAGAATATTGTACAAGATCAAGAATTATTCGTAAGAACGATTACCAAGAAAACAAAGCAAGAATAATCCACTTCTCGTTTCGATTCAATCTTTGATACAATAATCTTGACAAAAAAAAAAGAAAAAAGAATTAAAAGAATGAGGAACTTCAATTTCAAATCCCTCCTATAAAATTAATTCAATTCTTGTGTAAATTGTAATGATCAAAAGAAAAGAAGAAAAAGTATTCAATTCTTGTTTTTCCTAAAAACGACCTCAGTATCCAACCCAAATCCATCAATGGTTCTTACCTCAATTAGCTCCGATTTGTTGAACATCTGCTCCAATGGCTTCACGCTGTACAGATCATTCGCCGAGTACTTATCGGCCCGCCGTGACAGCAGCACGTGCAGCACGCACACGCCGCCGGGCTTCAGCGTCCGTTCCACTTCTCCGACGAACTTCCACGGGTACAGCGCGTGATCGAACACGTTCGAGAATTCGAAATCGAACGTCGCGTCATCGAACGGCTGGTGGTGGAAATCGCCCTTGATCACCAGAGGGGGGTAGGGCACCAGATCGATCCCCACCGAATCCGACACCCCGACCCGTTTCAGGGCCGCCACCTCCTGCCCGACCCGGGCCCCGATGCAGAGCGCCTTGGAGCCGTTGGAGAGGAGCTGGCGTTGCTTCAGATTGTCGAAGAATTCGGAGAATTTCTCGACCTTGCGCTTCCAGTCACGGGTGATCCATATTTCTCGGAGCTTGGGATTGAGGGTTTTGTTGAGTTGGCGCTGGAGGTAGGCGTCGTAGGAGGAGTAGCCGGGTCGGATCTTCAGATCCGGGGAGAGGATCTCAGGCGGGTCTGGGGTGAGGGTGTGGCGTGGGGTCTGTTGGACGGAGATGAAGGTGAGTAGAGAGAGAGAGACGAAGATGAAGAGGATGGTGGGTTTCAGGATTAATGGCAGTTTCTGAAGATCCGGTTTCATATCTGCATGAGTGAGAGAGAGAGAGAAGAGAGAGAAATTGCATGCAACAAACAAGAGCTTAATAAGATGTGTGAACGAATTCTGTGTGTATGTATATTGTATGTATATGCGTGTGAATTCTCTGCATTTTCTCACACATTTGGAGCGTGTTTGTGCGCGTAACAGAGAGAAGAGGAAAGAGAGAGGAAGAGAGAGAGAGAGTTTTGAGTGTAAATGGAGGTGTATCCCACCGCCCCTGCCGCCCTGAGGATTAGTAGAGGAGGTAAATCGCAGGATGTGTCTCAAATGACTTATAGAGAATGCTCACTGTTAAACTTGTGCTTACAAGGGGCCAAATCCATGCCAAAGACAGAATTCAAATTCACGCCCTGCAGCAACCAAGCTCAGTTGGAAGGTCTTTTCACTCTCCCTCTATCATTTGTGCTATGCCCTGGGGCGTAAATGATAACAATGGACAAGTATGAAAGAAAGGGGTATTGAATTGGAATTGTTTGGAATATTGCATTTTGAAATGGGCCAAAATTCATAATTGGACTTACAATAATTCCCTCTATTGTATAAAAATATTATAGGGAGGTGGAATCAAAGAGTTATGACCAGAAGTTTATAAGAAGATAGATTGCACATGGAATTATCACTAAATAATACTCGAAAATTACACTGCAAACTTGCACAAAGAAAAAGTATAATCAATACTTTTAAGTGTTACATAATCATGCAAGTTAACAGGATATAAAATAGATGAAAAATGATAACATTTCTAATACAAAATTTTTGACCAAAAAAATTTTAAAATATTCTACTAATTACTTATCAAAGTAGATGAAAAATGATAATATTTCTAATACAAAATTATTAAGATAAAAAATATATATAATGATCCCTTCATCTCTCTAAAGAGATGAATACTAGCTGAACTCTAAATTTTATGCACAAGAAGATAACAAATTTACATTTCCCCGCATGTGAAAACTTTCCCTTTTTTCTCTCATGTTAGTATTTTGTTTGGTTTGCGTTTGCAATCAGGGGAGGTATATTTGCCTCCGTTGAAGTTATCAAGATAAATTAATACTCTCCTTAGTTTTCTAATGACTATTAGGTCAACCAAATCATTTTAGTTGTATTACATTCTAACTCCAAGTTTCACTATAAAAATTCAATAAAACCGTTCATTTCATTTTCCCGGAATCTAATTAATGGCATTAATTGTAACGCGCGAGACTTGTAGCTAAAATAATTAGAGATGAACTAATTAAATTAATCAAGTTCTTAATTACTGGACAGAGAGGGGAGAGATGGAGAGTAACGAAAAATAAATTATGCTATATAAAAAGCTTACCTATTTTTTAATTAGTTACCCTATTACCACTGTGAATTCAATGGTAAGACATTTCCACCATCTCCTTGTACAAAGGTTAATGTTACCCCCTTGAGTAGAGATGGTGAGTGATAATATCTTGGGACAGTGAAAGTTGGTGGCATAAGAATGTCCCCTTGTGCTCTTGCAATTCTTTAAAAAAGAATGTCTTGGAATTCAATTCAAGAATTTGGATGTGATCAATTTTTTGGATCTCGTCCTTCTCTCATACAACCATTACTTCATGATTCAGCAATCAATTTTAATTGCTCTATGTTCCCTCAATCTCTCTCTCTCTCCTCTTCCAACAATTCATGAATCAATCTCTCTCTTGGAAACCTGGACTCTTCATGATGCCATCCAGGAACACCAAATTGCTGTTCAATTTTCACAAAATATCCAAGTGTCTCAAGAGACTTGTACCCTTTCATCGCTAAGCCATGAAACATTGTTGTGCTCCCGATACCAGACGGAGTTCTTTTGTTCGCTGTCGACTTCACAGAATCTACACCAAACTTCAGCGCATTGCAACCATAAGAACACAACTTCGTATGGCAGCCTTACCCGGACGAATCTCATGTCCATAGAATTCAAGCATTTGACTCTGCAGGTATACTTGACTCAGACTGACGTAGAGTTGTTACACACCATTCGCCTTCCGAGTTCTCGAGCATTGCACATTGTTCAGAATAGAATGATTCAAAGCATTTTCATCATCAGAGCTCCGACTTTTTAGTTCACGGTACAGAACAATCATCCTTTTAAATGAAAGATCGTTTCTCACAGAGCAGTTTCCTCAGATCAGTATGCTTCCCCAGGCAACATTTCCCAATCATAATTCCGTGATTAGTTTTGGTTTCTGGCAAGCCCAGATAGGAACGAAGACCTTTCCACATGGTCATGAAATAAACCTTCATCTCCAACACGTAGAGGTTAACGACCCGTTTGAACTTTGGAGCTGATTTCCACAAGTCATCTATACAAACGAGGATAGCTCGACGACGGAAAGATAAAAGGCAAGAGAGGACCTCCCAGTACATACTTGATTAGCGCAATCACAAGGTCCTGACATCAAAAGTTTCATTGACCAGTATCGCCAATATCATACCACCTGCATCAAAATAAACTTTTTAATTAGAAGAGATCCAGGGAAAAATCAGATAAACTACCAAATCATTTGAAAGTTAATCCTATCCACAGCCTCCAAGGTGGGACAGAGTGCAACAAAATTCAATTAACTTATGGACGATGCTCGGCATGTTTACCTATCTGAGCAATATAATGGATGCCAACAATATATTAAGTCATTAAAACCAAAAAGTATCTAAATTCCTAAAGGTGTGCGCTATAAGAAATCACTTGAAGAGAATTTGTAGATCATAGGTGACGATTTGATATAACATTACCTTTGGTTGAATATAACCTAATCAAATATCAGGCTAATGCGTGGACAAATCCCTTTTAGACAAGGAAGCCACTTTGATCATGTTCGACTTAGCAGCATCCAAAAATGGATCTGATTCGATTGCCTTGTTGAAGCAGAACTTGGCTTCTTCAAAGTGACCCTCAGCTACAAACACAAGACCAAGATTATTATATCCAGGAGCATAACCAGGCTGCAGTTCAAGAGCCTTGCTAAACATTGCTTTTGCGCTCTCATATTTTCTCAACTGTCGGTAAAAATTTCCAAGGTTGTTATATATAGAATGTGCTTGTTGAGAAGTAGCTAATGACAAAGCATGCTTATAGACTTCTTCAGCATTCGAAGGCTCCTCCAGTAGCTGAAGAGAGATACCTGGTACAAGAAAAGGAAATCAGCCAAATTAAGGAAATATAATCAATTAAACACACAATTCTATGAAGGCAAAGAGTTACATGGTGCGATTACCAAGATTTGACCATGTATAAACACAGTGACTAAGACGAGCAACTGCTGACTTGAGATATGTCTGAGACAAATTAAGCTGCTGCGTACAAAGACAATGAAGGCCAATTTGGTTCCAATGTACAGCATCATCAGGATCTTCTCCAATCGCCTGAGTAATGTGTATGAAAATAGATATTAGCAAGCCTTTCTCTGACGCCTTTTTCTTTAATGCAGTTCTCACAGCCCATTCAGCACATCAACCCCTCAAAAGCATATAAAAGCTGTATTCATCAAGAGCTGACTAGCAAATGCATTGTGAAACTAAAGAAGAATGTCGCATAGAAAATTGTAACAAAGGGTTTTTTTTCAAACTCATCTTCTCAAATATACAAGAAATACAGGAAAAGGTTTAGGCAAGGAATTACACATATGGTATAGCTAACTAATGAGTATAAATTCAGGACCAAGATAAAAATACAGAGCACATAAGCTGGATTCACAACATTTAATGTATACACCATCCTCGAGACCCAGTGATTCAAATACACACCCATAAAGCCGAAAAATGAATACATAAATTAATTGAATATATTACAGAGCACTGCATAAATCATAAGTTTGGGAAAATGCTCATAATGAATTAGAATAATATCTTCAGCAGAGAAGGAAGTAGCCTTATCCAGACATAGGAAAGCAAATTCAAAAAAAAGAAATGCTTCCATTAGTATCACCAATTATTATTAAAACCATCAAAAGTGCATCTAAATCATCACAGAAGAATATATGACAATACACAACACCTGAGCGATGAAAAGTATTATATACTCCCTTTATCTCCATACAATGCACAATCTAAATAGTAGTATAAAAGACTAAACATTTTACCTCAACTATGCATCATATTTTCAAATTTGCTCTCTCTCCTTAACACACACTACATACTTTACGCTTTATTTATTACCCACTGAATTACTCATTTAGTTAATAAAATTGGTCAAAAAGTGCATTTTCTTAAACTCCGTGCAAAAGCAATTGTGCATATTGCACCGGGACGGAGTAAATATCATGGAAGGACCATTTCAATTATAGAAACATAAAGAGATTCCATTTCAGAACTAAAGAAGAGGAAAGTTTTTTCCATTCTGAACCTCTTCGTTATAAACACTTACTAGTCCATCCAGACATTTCACAAAGCATGGAAAATTCTGAAATAAACAGCAGGTAGGCATACAAAATAAAATTTAAAAAAAAAAAAGGATAACAAAATTATGATATACAAAATATTTGAGAGTTACAGTTCCTTTAGATTAATGCCCCCTTGAATTGAGTGAAAAACTGCATTTTTGTTTCTGAGACCATTCCACCCAAGTTTTGACCTTTCTTTTTGAATCTTTATATATGGCAGTAAAATTAAAATATTAAACAATTAGATAACATAAAAATATGACCTGCTTTAGACTGTTCATAGCACGTTCTTTAACTTCCAGCAACTCCGTTGGATCAATTTCAAATGCTGCAGCAATCTCATGTTGAGCCTTGTGAACCAATGCAAGCCCAGCCCAGGCTATTGGGGACTCAATGAGCATGGAATCTCCCTCTCTTAGTACTGAAGCCATCTCATTTCCTGCCCAAGTAAGCTGTTCATTAGGATTCTGGGATCTCTCTGCATCTCTAATTCTGTGAACTCCAACCGCATATCGTGTAGCTAAACAGTTTGGATCCAATTTTCCAGCCTATATTAACGTTGGCAATCAAAACATTTAAGGTTTGTTAAACAAAAATGGTTGAAAATCACTATGCACTAAACAGAACATCTGAAGAAAAGGATATAAATCAACATGTGAGAAACTGGACAATGGCAATTTTCCCTAAAGAAAGATCAATGAGAATCTGAAAAATTCTTCGTAATTCTGTACGAAGAGAATCTGAAGAAGAGCCAACAATACCTTTTCTAAGCATTTTCCAGATGTTCTATGATCGCCAACCAAATAGAAAGCACTGGCTAGATTCAACCATATATGAGATGCTCTTGGGTCAGCTTTCACTGCCGCCAATAAACATTCCTTGGCGACATTGACTGCCACAACCTGATCCTCAGAAGTACGTGCATCAGCATTAGCCCCAGCACCTATACAGCGAACTTGAATTCATTAACGTCTTTCCAAATGACAATGTAGGGATGAAACGAAAAGGTGAAGGACTATAAACATCCTTGTGGGACATGAGAAGTTCAGCATCATAAATTATATTAATTTCAAAGTGATACCTGCAATAACTGAACCATGTCTACATAGAAGTAGGGCAGCATAATTGATTAAAGCAGCAGGATGATTCTGATCCTTCAGTACCAAATTCTGAAGACACTTTTCTGACAGTTCCAAATACCCACTGAAAAAGGATAAAAAAAATTTGACAAACATAAGTCCAAAAAGACCACACCGGTACCGTATTATAGGATCAAACCATAAGCCATAAAAACCAGCACACAAAATAAAGATTTTTTAATATTGGATAATAATAAAAAAGAAGAAACACATAAACAAAATCAAAATAGTTCAAACTTCAAACTCATCACAATTAACACCACGTGGATACATTTGACGTTTATGACATATGACTACATGCACAGGCTTTGGTCATAAGAGAAAATCATGCAAATTACAATAATATTGTCAGGCCAGCAGATATTAATATTTCATGTTTGTAGTTTATAATCATACATCCCCTGTAAATAAAATATAGCAATTCATCTTTCTTACCCTTGAAGATAGGCAATTCCAAGGTTTCCAAGGCCATCCAAGTAATCGGGGACAATCTCCAGCAAAGAAGAAAATACAGTGATAGCACTCTAGGAAAGACCAGGAGTCATGTTAGATATTCAAGGCTCTATAGCTCAAGTACAAATTGCAATCTTGCAAAAAGCGTCTCATGAATGCAACAAGGAAAAACAACAGATATCACACTTGCGAAAGACCAGGAGTCAAGTTACAAAAATAATTCTATTACATGCAAATTGCCATTTGATAAAAGTGTATTACAGATCGCACCTGCAAACGGCCAGTTCTAAGGAGTATTAAACCTAATACGTTCCAAACAGAAGCCTGTCTAACATCTGACTCAATCGCCTCTCTCAGCTTGGCCAATATTTCATCAAGTTCTTGAGGCTCAAGTTCTTTGTCCGAACTACTGTTCTCCAAGCTCTCTAACAGAATACACTAGAAAGCATCGAAAAATAAAATTCTCAGCAAAGTGAATTGAATCAACCAAGTTGCTTATACAAACTAGATGGTATTGTGTTTCAAAAGTACCTGGTGAAGCTGAAAAATAGAGTTGGGAGTAGCTTAACTTCTATATAATGTTTAGTGTATTAAATCATAAAACTTTAATCACCTGCGCATGGTGAAGCTGAACCACAGAGAGCAACTCTGGTCTGTCAATCTCTTCTTCAGAACGAAGTAATATCTCTGCTGCTTTTTCATATGCCGAGATTGCCTACAAAAATGGTTAAAGATGAATATACAGCATAAATACACCAATTAAAATAGTTTACATATCCAACCAGTACCTTTTGTGGTTGACCCATTCTTTGATACATCAAGCCAAGTATGAAATGAGCATGCATGTTCTTGGTCATCTTCCGAGCAACATGCGCCAACCCCTGAAAACATACATGTCACTCAAGCAGTTTTATACTTTCACCAAGACAGCAGCATGAAAGGGGCACAACTAAATTATGACCCAAATGATGCACACATCATGCACATCATCAATTCAGGTCGTGTCAAAGATGTACAGTCAGATAAGTTACCTACTGTACACTTTAAATTGAAAACATAGACATACATATTCCCCTAGGATGTCTATTTTGGTTTATACAGGAAAATCAAGATCGATAGTAATGGTATGCATCCTGAATCCGGTACTATAATTCCAAGAACAATACTTAGCTTGTTATTTTGGACTTTGTTATTTTATTTTTTAAAAAAAAAAAAACAAACAATGATCTGTCTTTACAGTGGTTTCATATTTTTATCACCTTCAGTGATATACTCCCTTGGTTGTAATAGAAGGCTCATTGGTTAAAATAAGATGTATTTGAATTACTAGGAAATCTAGGATGAGTTAAAAAAAAAAAAAAAAAATTAGCTTTTTGGGTATAAGAGAATCACACAGTCTCTCTCTCCAAAATTAGTTGGATTTAAATGAAGTCACACCATAAACATAATAGAAAATAATTTGTTACTGTTATATTAGGAACTCACATTATTTGCAAATGCAATATCAACAAGATGGAGCTTCCCAAAGATTCCGAGAGAGAAAATTTTAGGTTAGGAACCCTTTATATTCTTGAAATTAATATTCATATTCCAAAGATAGGATTTAACATAACTATAAAGTCTGAGAAAAGTTGGAACAAACATAGTTGTTAAAGGTGAAAGGCGCAAAGGCCTTGTTGGAGCCTGAGGGGCGCGCCTGAGGTACAAGATACTTTAGAACATATATACACTAATATATCCAACTCAACACATTTTTCCAACAAAATAAAGGTAAAAATAAAAAAATGTCAAATAATAATACATAATAACTCATAAATAACATAATCACAAATTGAAAACCCGTGTACAATGTCATAATGAACTTCACAATTCAAGTACTCAACACAAATAGACAATCACAAAAAGCAAATAAGCAGAATCCTTAAATTTTAAGAAAATATCAAATGTCAGAGACTCAAATGATTACCAATGAGATAAAAATCATAATTATCATGGTCTATGGTCCTCCTTATAATCTTCATTCTCTTCTTCACCATCAAATTGATCATTGTATTCATTAAATTCTTACTCTTAAAAAAAATAAAAAATAAAACAAAAAAAATTCCTAAATTAGGAAATGTACCCGAGGCGCGCTCGCACAAAGGCGAGGGTTTTTTGAACATCAACCGAAACCCCAAAAAACCAAGAAACCCAGGCGATCAGGGCTGCGCCTCGCCTAAGGCACGCCTTTAACAACTATGGGAACAAACATATATATTAGATCTCTTAGAACACCAACTAGAACAGGGTAAACTTGAACAATTGCACCTACAATAAATTGATCACTTTTTTATTTTTCTACCAGGTAGTTAAATCGATATTTTTTTAAAATATAATTTGATAATTAGATTCCAAAGACAAAATATAATTGATACACATCAAGCTACCATGTCAAAGGGGATAGAGACCTTAGAATGTAAGAGGGAAGATAGGGAAGGAAGAAATCATTGATGAGAAGGGTCAAAAGGTTATTTTGTAAGAGTTAGGCTACAGAAATTATCTGACACGTAACGATTGACATTATATAAGATAGGATATTCCTGAAACTTAAATAGTGAAAATTAATTAATACAAATATATACACTGCATTCCTTGTCAAAATTATGAACATAAGAGAATATCAGGCGCTTGAGATTTCATCAGTTCTAGGACAACATTTTGCATGCTGTCTGATTATTTATTTTCTGTTTTTTTCTTAACCATGCTGAAGTATTTACAATAATAACTAAATGAACTCACAGTTTTAAGGCTGCTGACTTTTTCCTCTCGAGAAGTGGCTACTCCTTGTCCATTTTGGTCGGCATCTGTATCAGCTCCCCATGAATCAGGAGGGTACTCTGCCTTAATAGCTTTTGGACGGCATTTACCATTTCTTTTCAACTGTGAAGCCTCAACATCCAATACCTCTGCATCTTTATTCATGAAGGTGAATTTTTCTGGAATCATCTCATCTATAGTCATCCTAGATATCCAATCAACAACCACTACGAATCAATAGAAGATAGAAAATTTCTTAAGATAATTGAAACAAAAAATTAAACACCATTATTAAGCCTTCAATGAAAACCTATTCACTAATCTCACATGTGAAGAAACTAATGTGGCCATAATCATATTTTTCCAATAAAATGTAAGGAAAATATAGAAACTCAGAATCATTTTCTAGTAAAGATGACTACAGTTTTTAAAATGAAAGGTTCAAATAAATTAGAGAACAGCTTCAATTATTCTTTTTGACAGTTATAGATAAAACACACTCTTTTCTTTTAAAGCATTAAATAGCAGGTTCAAGATAAATCCAAGAATTATGATATATTTCTTGTAAATCCATATTTCCTCACAATAAATGCTAAAATAATCTCTGTAATTTCTTTAGTAATCCATGACACATGTTGCAAATTATATTATCCCAACAAGCTCCCTTAGATATTGGAATGAGCAGAACAAACAAAAAGCATAAACAGCAATCAATTCAGGACCAAGTAAGGTGATGAAAATGAATCTAAAGCTTCAATATTTAGATACCACAACTAAATACAATAGCCACTTTTGTGTGGGCACTATTCTGAACTTCTGCTCTCCATTGTCCAACTTTTCCTATAATTGGATCCACGCATTAATTCACCAATTCATCAAATAGGAAAAAAAAACACCCAAAAGAACAATACATTGACATCTAACTTCGGAGAAGTACCCATGTACTAGCATAAAACAGCTTCAATTACTAAACTATACCCTACATTACTACCTTTTAAAAACAAATCCGCACTACATGGACAAAACTCAAAACGATTCCAGTGAGTTCAGAACAGCTCAATTGCACTCCAAAATATAGCTATTTAATTATCCTTATATAAAAAATATATATTACCAGAAAAGGACAAGAGCGGTGAAGTTAAAAAAACTGATTAGAGAAAGACCTCGAAATAGGAAGGCACGAAGAAGAAGAAAATACGCAGGCATCTGTTTCCGGCGGGTCAACATTGAGGTCAGCCATAACAATAGGTCTCCGCTGTGGAGGAGGCGGCGGCGGAGGCGGAGGCTTCATGGAGGCATCTACGGTGAGAATCTCAGTACCGGCGGAAGGGGCGGCGGCGAAAGGGTAAGGCCGAGACATTTGTTTATGTGGCGGTGGTTGGAAATTCGGAGACAGGAGGAAGAGGAGTGCGCTGAAGAAAAATTGGAATAAAGGTCCAAAATTTGTTGGAAGATGAAATAGGTTTCGGTTTGGGGGAAGGGCATTTTCGACATTCTCTTCTTCTTTTCCCATTTTCGTTTTCTTTATTATTATTCTATTTTTATCTATTTCTTTTTTTTTTCTTCCTCGTAAATCAATAATTGTAAAAATAATAATAATAAACACTATTATTATTCAAAAACAATTGTGATAATGATTATTTCATGACAATATTTTTAAAGAAAGAGTGACAAGATTTTTAATAAAAAATTATTATTAATTTAAAAAGTGTATAATGGTTTTACCGTGAAACAGTCTCACGCAAGACTATCCTTCATGAGTTGATATTAGGTGCACTCATATGTGTATAATTTTTTATTCTATTTTGTGTACATGTTATTCTATTTTGTATACATGTTTCTTAATAATTGTATAATTTTTTCACACTAAGGTTTCATTAAAAAAAATAGCATCCATATTTGTATAATTTTTTATTCAATAGTGTATACATTTTTTTAATAATTGTATATTTTTTACACTCAATTTTTGATTAAAAAACTAACAATTAAATTATATACATTTTTGTTCATAATTGTATATGTTTTTGTTTATACGTTTTTGAAAGTGGGTGCACCCTATCTTAGAGTGCACCCGGGTACACTTTATAATTAGTCATCCTTCATACTTTCTCCATCACATGGAAAGAGTTAGATTTATTGTTCACACTGAAAATAAAGAATAATGAAGTAATATTTAATGTGTAGGGGGTTGATTGATATAAAAAATATAAAATATATTTTTAAAAAATTTTATATAGCTATTACTACTATTTACAAATACTACTACAAAAAAATTTGTAAATATAATGCTTATCAATAATAATAATAATAATAATAATAATAATAATAATAATATATTATTATTATTATAGTTAAAAGAAAAATAAATTTATAAAAGTTAGGATTTACGCTTTTATAAAATAAAATTAAACCATTAGTACTCCTTCTGTTTCATCTTCATTTTATTATATTGGGTATCACATTCAAGTTCTCATTTTCATATTTTAGTAATAGAGCCCCACATATGACTCATTACTCACTACTAATACAACTACCAACTATACATAAAATAATAATACTCCTTAATCTACGTTCAAAAAGCAAATGAGAACTTATAGATGAGACGGAGGGAGTAATATTTTTAAATCTAAAGTAAAACATGATCAATATGGATTATGGAATATAAAATTATAAAATTTGTATTACTCTATCCGTCCCACTATAAGAAGTGCGTTTTTTTGCCACATAAATTAAGAGATATAATATATATATAATATTTAACGTGTGGATGGGGAGAGTAAATAATATTTTAATGTACAGTGAGTATATTAATATGGTGTGCATGTAAATATATTAATTATTTTGTGTGAGTCATTTACTAAAAAAGGAAATGCATCACTTGTATTGGGACGGATGAAAATGGCAAATGTACTTTTTTGTGGTTTCCAGTAGTCAACAAATTTGTAACCTTTTCGATTAGATTTCATTAATACCCAATTAGCATATACAATTAAGTGACGTCATAGATGGTTATTCGGTAATTACGTAAAGCAGGATGATGACGTATGACTACATGGCATGATCTTGTTGAAGATTGGTAGCGACGAGAAATTATTCCTACCTGCTCCAAATGAGTATCAAAGCATTGATTGACCTAGTCATTTTATACAATCACAGATGACACCGAAAATGGAAGGAAGAAAAACATATCAAGATCATCATCATCCAGAGAAACGAAACAGCATGCAGAAAGAACGAAAGAAAGAAACAAAGCTAAATCATATGTTTCTTCTCAAGATAACGCAGCTAAACGAAAGACGGGGCGAGCCAATCGTGCTCTCTCGCGTGCTCCAAGTAAAACTTGAACTTCTCCTTGGCATTCGGTATATCGAGCGCCAGATCGTCCAGCCCATCTCTGATCCTGTTGAACCCTTTCGTCATCTGATTGATCGTTATCAACCCCTCGCCAAAGCATTCCTGCAGCAATTCCAGCATCCTGTCGTTTTTCTTCTCCATAGCCATCACCAACGCTTTCTTCACCACTTCATGATTGAAGAATGGCATCCCCAGGTCGCGAATACATTGGCAAGCTTCACTCACAACTCCCCCACTTTCGTATTCTTCAAGAAGCTTCTGGATCTTGTCCTTCGCATCCTCCACAGCCCACCCCGTGCCACCACCCCAGCACCTCAAAATCCTCTCCCCAGCATGACGTGCTGCTACAAGCGATCGAGCCATGCGCACAGTTTCACTTCCACTGCAATTTGGTGGCAGCATGCTGGTGATTTCTTCAAGGTTTAGAGGAGCTAGGACATCATCTATAACAGCCCTTGCAAGAAAGAAAGCAAGTTCATTCGAAGCATCCAAGATGTCAAGCGCAGTGTCTTCTGCAGATTCCAACAGCAAAACAAAACCATTTACTATGTCTTCGGTTGAGAAGATCTCTATGTGAAGAGCAGAAAGGAGGACTGATGCCATTTCCTTCTCTCTGTTTTTCCGGTCCATGGCCAATGTGATGACCTTCTTGAGAAAAATTGGGTTGTATTCTGGCATCCCCACATCTTCCAGACTCCTAATCAGTTCAGGGATATCATCAGAAAGGAAGTATTCATGAATCATGGTAACAATTTCTTTCTTGTACCGTCTCAGCTTCTCATCCTTCTCATCTGTTTTCTCCCCATCTTCAACTGAAGATTTTACGAAAGATGCATCGAGCCATCCCTCAGATATTGCCTGGGGGACAAGGGACTGGAACATCTTTTTGGCAGAAGGGATGTCAAGGGCAAGATCGTCAAGGCTCTCAGCTAACCGGGTAAAACCTTTTACCATTTGACTAGAGCTTATTAGACCCTCATCTGCTGCTTCCTTCAACAGTTTCAGAATGAGAGGTTCGGCTGTCCGGTTCTCCATAGTTAATATCAGAGCTCTCTTCACAACCTCGTGATGGAAAAACGAAACACCCAACTGTCTAATGCACCTACAGGCTTCAGAGGTATCTCCACTTTCAACATATTCTCTTAAAAGGTCAGCAATCTTCTTCTTCACCTCTTCAACTGTGAGATTAGTACTTCCTCCCCACCGACTCTCTACAAGCTCTGCATGATGAGGTGCTGAGAGATAGCTTTTCTCAGCAGTTTGCAGTACCTGAAATCCCTTTGAACTCTCTTGAAGCATTTTTCTGGCCCTAGTTATGAAAGCAGGAGGTAGGATATCATCAACTACCGCACGGGCAATGAATAAAGCAAGGACATCAACAGCATCCAAAATGTCCACAGCCAGATCGTCCGCAGATTCAACCAGCAAGAAAAATCCCTGACTAATCTGTGCAGCACTAATAACATCAGCATACAAGGCCGACAGCAGCACTGAAGCCATCTCCTTCTCTTTGTTATTTCTGTCCATGGCTATGGAAACAAGGCGCTTGATGAAGTATGGGTGATACTCACTTGATCCTAGCTCTTTAAGATCAGAAGCAGCCACTTCTACATCACCAGTGTTGAAATATTCCTCAATGAGGGAAACAACAGCTTTCTTGTAATCATCCAAAGGGTCAGAGACAGCTGATCCAACAAGCTCATAAGGCTCCTGTTTAATTTAAAGAGAACACAATCGACAAATAAATAAGAAGGATTTACAACCCAAGTAGCCACAAGAAAAGGAGATAATAAAAAGATTATTACCTCACCACTATCGTAGTTAGGATCATTACGATCAAGAAAGGACTCACCATCGGTGTCTAGTAATTTTCCCCAGGTCCCTTTACCACCAGCACCATCTATTACAACAATCAGAAAAAATCAATATGTGCATAAAGTACAGAGAAAAACCACCAAAGCTTCAAAGGAAGCAAAAACAATAACCTCTTTAAGCACGGAGGAGAGAGAAGAGAAGTAACATTAGCACATTCTATGACATCACTAGATAAATCAAACAAAGCAAACAACTCTCAAATTATGCCATGTAAACCACGTATCTTGACTGAGTTTAATTTACCTTCATCCCTCACAATTGTATGGTATGCCACAGCTATTTAAAGGTTTGTCCTCTTGACATATAATGTCCCATCAGTCCAGGTGGCATACATGGACATCGCTTTGACATATTTATAAGACGATGATACTCCGTAAATAAGAGACACAAAAATCAATGAGTCATAGTCTTCTCAAATTATAAATTCATCAAAGTTTATGCTGATTGATATGCTAAATTCTACTAAGAACGTTGAAGAGTAAAATAGATATCTAAATGAAGTAAACACATGGTTGGGACACTTCATGTTAAGAAGCAGAAATATAAACGGGATAAAAAGCATAAGCACAACAGAACAAAAGTAGAATAGAACTTCCACGTTCACTATTTGGGGGAAATAATCAAAAAGTTCAAAAAAAAATGGATCATGTTTATTTATGCAGGTAAAATGTCCTGGTTGATTTTTACATATGAGAGACTAATTTGTCCAGTACTCTATAAGATGGCATGTATGGCACCAGTATACAAATAAGTTTTTTGAATTTTTAGGTTTTTATGTCTTGTATCATTGGATAGGAGCTTGTCCAGACTCAAAAGGGAGGTATTTTCACAGAAAAAGCAGAAGCTTAGTGAAATATGGATGAAAACACCATCAACGAACTCCAAGTGGCACACTAAAAATCCTATAGCATACCAGAGATTCTAATGCAAAAAATAAAGGGAAACTCGGGAATAGTTCATCCTCTTTATCATTGAAAATAGTGCATCCATATAAGGGTCTTATTACTAAGGAAACTTTCGTTCTTTATTCAGGAAATCAATATTAAAGAAGTCCTTGATCTGCTCTAGAAAATCACGGGACATTATCAGTCATGATGCTCCCATTCAGACGTAATAACTTACAAAGTGACATCACAAGGAAACAAAAAACAGATTAGGGAAACCCAACTCTTTTAAGTACCTCTCTCAGGGATCAAGAAATCTTGGTCCTGTTTAAGACTTCACATTATGATTTCAACATTTTGTCTTGAGTCACAAGTTACTTCATGAGTAGCATTTTAACTCGAACACACAGTGCTCATCACCTCCAACCACCGGTAACCACTAAAATACGAAACAGCAATTATCATATACCTAAGCTATTCCCAACGGTTTACATACCAGTCATTCCCATTTAACATCTTCATAAAATCATCATGACATTCATAAACATAAACCACGTATAATGAATATAACAAAAATCAACACGAGCTTCAGGGGAAAAGGAATTACCCTTCTTAACTCTGACAAACTTCCCGGAGTGGGAGCGCCGCACATGCCTCACCGCCACGCCACCACCAGCAGCAGAATGTCCGCCACCAGGAGCCTTAACGTGGTGGTGCTCCGACAGCACTGAAGAGCGCGGGCCAGGAGATTTAGGCGACGACGCCAACGAAAATGATGACATCACCTCCACATTCTGGGAAGCTATTTTCATCGTTTCCCTCTGTTCCTCGGTCAAAAATCCCTCACCGCTAGCCATTCTCTCTTCTTCCCAGCAAAACCCTATCCAAAATAAACATCAAAAGACACAGCGGTTCAATTCCAATCGAGCACACACAGATAAACACATTCACTACATATCTACCCAAATTACATGATTTTACCTCTCACGACTCCACCAAAAATCCTCTGTTCTTGGCTCGGATCTCGAGCCAAGAGAGGAGATAGTAACCAAAGAAGCAATCGAAGCACCGATCCTGAAACGCGATGAGAATACACAAATGCGATTCCAAGCAGTGTGTAAACGGGTAGAGTGACTGTGTGCACTGTGTGTAGAAAACTGTATCTGTATCTATCTATGTCTGCGCCTTTCTTGAGAGGGAGTGAGAAACTGAAGTTAGAGAGAGAGAAATGGATGAGAACGAAGCGAATAAATAGGGAGGCTACGGTTACATGTACACGTCATCACCTCATGGAGGTGTCCACGTGGTTTGGCGCTTTAAGAGGGTTATTTTCGTAGCCTCTCTCCGGTATCATTCCCTGCGGTTATATAAAATTCCTCCGAGAATCGCCTTTTTAACTTACAACGACTTCTTGATGTGTGAAACGGTGCGTGCGGTTAGGGTTTCGGGGAAATGGAGCAAGTGAATTTACTGAAATGACCTCGGAGCTTGTTGATTAAGAAACGTGAATGTGATTGATATGATGAAAATCTAGATTAGAATTATAATTAAGGATTAGTGAGTGAGATTTGCTCTAATGGACATTACTCTTAACATTTCGTGCACGAAAAGAAATACTTTTATTATTTAATCATCTAAGATGAAAATTGATCATGAGAATACGACTTTGAATTCAGAGCACCATTAAGGACTTTGAATTTAGATTTAAGAGCACGTGAGACGGGTTACACATGAAATCGGTTCCTAATTATTTTATTTAAATAAATTATTATTAATTATATTATAAAGGGAAAAACTTGAGTCAAATAAAAATTTTAGTGATATGAATAAAAAAAATAATATCATAACAAGAATTGATACTTAATTAATAAAAAATAATAATTGTATAATAAATTATTTTATAAACAAAATAAAAAAGAAATGATGTTTAATGCAAGGTAAGTAATATACTTTATTAATAAGCGATTGCTAATTAAAATTTTGTAAGGTCTCACTTAAGACTGTGTCAAAAAATAAAATAAAATAAAACATAAATTACTAAAATAAAATATATCCTAAATATAAAAAAAAAATTACAAATGCACAAAATCTTGTCCATGTGTGATTATCTACTTATGTCAAATTCATATTAGATGGCCGAAAAGTAATAATTTTTATAATAAAAAGTAATCATTATGTTATAAAGTACGGGTTTGCTTTTTATACATAGATTAAAGGATATAATATTTTAATATGTAGTGAAGTGTGAGAAATAATGTTTTAATGTAAAGTTGGTAAATATATTAGTATGATATGTGGGCCCACGAAGAGAGAAGTAATTAATATATGTGGGTCCTCTTACCAAAAATGAAAATGCACATCTTGTATTGAGATGGACCAAAATGGAAAAAAGCTTTAGTACTCTCCGTGGTGTTTTTGCTTTTTGCACGTGAATTAAGAAATATTATTATTTAATGTGTAGTAACTAGTTGTATTGGTGAGTGTGTGAGCCTCATATTTTAATTGTATTAGTATATGTGTATGGGTCTCATGTGTGTAAAAAAAAGAAGTGATACAGTCTTTGGTTGGAAAGTCCAAAATGAAGAAAAAAATAGATTCTTTAAAGGGTACGGAGGGAGTATATCAATTGATGAAAAAACATAAGGATAATGAGAATTATTCCATAAACAATTTATAATATAAATGAAAAGTGATAATAATAATAATAATAATAAAAACAGAAAAGTAATAACACTTTATAAAAGGTACTCCATCCGTCCCACTAAAGTTGTAGTAATATTTTTTTAGGGATGGAGATTAAAGAGTATAATATTTTAATGGATAGTAGGTTGAGGATATAAAATTTTGGCAAATGCTACTACGCCCCCGGGGACACGGTCTGTGTCACCATATGAACACAACTCTTCCTCCTATTATATTTAAACATATTTATTGCTGGGGAGTTTAAATGGTAAAGGGGAACAAAATTGTAAAGGGGCACAGATCTAAATCCGTGTGCCCCGGGCGAACAAGAGACTAACTCTAAAATTTTAATGTGTAGTGGATAAATGTATTAATGGTATGTGTGGATCTCATGTGAATATATTAATTATTTTGTATGGATCTCATATGATTCAAAATGAAATGTGATAATTTTTTGGGGACAATCTAAAAAAAATGTCACAACTTCTGTGAGATAGAAGGAGTAATAATTAATTGCAAAAATATAAAATTAGCTTGGCACTTGACATATTTTCATAAGTTATCTATCTCAATACTTTGTATGTATACCACACTCTGTAACTTCTCATTTAGAACATTTGAATAATGGAAAAATTGTTCATTCCATCAGTTTACTCTCATCTTCTACCTTACTTAATTCTAACTGTTACGATGAATATCCTTTCTTCTTCTTTGATTTTCATCCTTGAACATGATATCAGTTACCAAGTTCGATCTTTTCATACGAGGAACCCTCTGCATATCGACATTTCTAATTTAATTGCTACCGGGTTTCCACATAATTTGCTCTTCTTCTACAAATTATTGCTCTGTGCATTGTAGATAAAAGTAAACTAAGCTCTTTGTGTATGTACTCATTAAAGTTATCACTAATTTGTTAAATCGACTTCCTAGAAAATCAATTTCTAACCCATCTTTGAATTGTGGAAGGTTAACAAAATTCAATTTGAGGCACCTGCAAGGTTATCCGTGGTAACGACAGATTTTTGTTCCATTTAGTACATATAAGGAGAAAATTTTGATGCTCATTTAAAAAAAATTAAAAATAAAATCACTAACTTTATTTTATTTGAAAATTAATCTTAAAAGATGTTTTCACTTTTACTTTTAAAATTTGTGGTTCATAAAAATTTCTTTGAAAAATCACTTTTTACTCCTAATTTAAAAGTTTCATAAAAAAATAAAATAAAATATATAACAAATTAAAATATTATCATTTTCCTTTATAAATGTTATCACTTTATATTTATATTAATAAATTATCCGTGAAATAATTCACTCAACCATTACCATCTTTCATCAATTGAGTATCACTTTTTATTAAAATATTATTACTTCTTATATCTCACGAAATCAATTCGTGAGAGTCCCATTTTTACCGAATAAAATTTACTCTCTCAGTCCCACAATAGCATTTACGCATTTCCATTTTGGGCATCCCATAAAAAGACTTACATTTTTCTTATAGTAAATTGGACCACACAAAACATTTAAATATCTCTATGAGACCCACCATACAATAATAATAAAACTATCAATTATACAACAAAAAATTATATCTTTCACCTTAATACACATTAAAATATTATATTTCTTAATTCCCTTTGCAAAAAACAAACGTAAACGTTTTAACGGTAGTGAGGGAGTAGAGACGTATTGAGATGCATATTGATAGTAAGCAGACTAGGCATTAAGCCGAAGCATACTAGTGAGATTTATTACCACCAAAAAGAAAAAGATTGAAAGCAGTTAATAATGTTTAATACTTGCATGGATTCAAAATCCATGCCACAAAAACTTAATAGTATCCCAACACTCCGTGGATCTGATTTCTAGATAACAAAGAACATATCAACATTTTCTTGGCATGTAGTAATGCTGTTAGAATATCGAATCAGACGTCGATTTTCTGCAGAAATGTACCAGACGTCGAATCAGACGAGCAGTTCTGTTTCACGGCTGATGAGCTAATTTGCAGCAGCACAATGGAGAGCATAGTCCACGAGACGTTCACTTGGCTGATGATGTCTTAGCTGCCACGCCTGCGAATCAAACGAGGTGAGAGCAACATTCGACTATCAAATTTAATGTTCTTCATAACAGATGTAAGAGCATTACTTTCCGGAAAGGAAACATGGTAGTTCTCCAACAATGGAACTTCGAGTACTCCTTTGGACTGTTAATGGTATAGTTATTATTAATATCAAGCATATCTATGATGATGATTGTGTCGTTTTTCTTACAAAAAACATTATTATGGATATAGTTTACATACCCTGGTTGTTTACTAATAGAATTCGGGCATCCACTAGGTGCAGCCACATCAATGCTCAACGCGTTGCCATCATTGCTTCGTATAGTCTTGAAGAGGTCTTTGCCATGGCAGCATGCACATGATATTTGAGATCCAGAGTCGGAGGAGGTGCACGTTTCAGTGTATCTATTCCTTGATACAAACGCTGTAGGAGTCGAACCAGAGTTTTCTGAAGCTATGCTTTGAGACTCTGCAGAAGAATGAGAGCGAAGATGCACTCTGCGCGAGCAGTTGAATAAGCTGAAACTCGGCTTCTTTAGCCTCGCGTGTTTATTCGAGTCAAATTGTGCAAGATTGATTCTTAGTTCCACATTATAACCCACCATATGTTGAAGCAAACCAGCAATTTCTTTCCATGATTTTTCAGCTTTAGATACATTATCAGGATGATCAAACTCCAAATCTACCACAGCTATTCCTGGTAAGCCATGATTTGTTAAAATCAATCTTACTCATTTTGCATAATTGATTTTAATCTACCACTTTGATACAGTTGAATGATCTATATACATGTGGATTCAAATAAGAGCTAACTTACCTTGGGTGAGATGAATCGAAACCAGCTTTCCCCATTTCAGGAGGAACTTCTTGAGAGAACTAGACGTACACATTTGAGTTGCTCTTATCCACACCAACTCCAGAGTTTCCTTGTCAAACTGCAATCCCTTTTTCCCGGGTTCAGCATCCGCGCAAGCACATGCAATGGGACGCCTCAAACTCTCATTAGTTGGCAATGTGCTCAGGAAATCTCCATCTGTAAAGTAGAACTCAACTACCATAGTAAGACCACCCCACTCTAATTACCACGACAGTTTGCTTCTATCTTGTTACATAACGAATGAAATAGATTTTCTCGGTCGTTCTCACCTTGTGGATGTAGTGATCCCACACTCAACCTTGCATCAGTCATATCATGAGAAGACCCAGTGGAGCTTAGCTGGAGAAGAGCTGCGGTGAGCCAAGTCGACTGATTATTTGACATTCTCAACTGTTTCTCAGTTTGAGACAGTATTTTTAGAGCGTTACTGAGATGATGCGTGTCTGCTTCAGCTGCACACAGTGAGTTATTTACAACAGAGCTAAGTAAACAATCGTAAACAATGAATAACATAGTAAAAGACAATCATACCGTTATTTCCAAGAAGCTTCACTCTCTTCTCAGAAGCTCCATCTGGACACTTTCCAGAGAGCAAGTCCATTATGAGACTTGCCAACTGTGAAATAAGTTGCAAAGGGTCTATCCTTGATTGCATTAGCTCTCTCGCCCTTTTAACCGTATTTGAAGCATCTGATGATAATGCCAGATACAGCAAATCAAGCAATTCATCATCAGAAACAACTCCATTCTGTAACAAAGCATCAGTTAGACTTGGGATCCAAGGGTAAATTGAATCGAATGAACTACTTAGCACTTACTACTTCATAAACCAACAGGAGCGTTATTTTCTTTCCGAGCAAACTCAGCTGATCAAGCATCATCTCTGCATCACGAAGCGATCCATTTGATTTAGATGCAATGAAGTTCAAGGCATCCAGGTCAAAGTCAAGCCCTTCTTGAACACATATTTTCCTTAACTCGCTAGAGATGTCAACTTCTCTGACCTTCTGGAAATGGTGTCTTTGAGACTTTGATACGATGCTGCGTGGGAGCTTATCCAGATTCGGGGTGACCATAATGAGAACAACGTGTGGAGGAAGCTCATCAAGACTGTTCAGGATAATCGCCCAAGTTTCCCGGTGCAATAGGTGGCACTCATCAATTACATAAACCTTATACCGTGAGAAAACCAGAGGGATCCCTGCATTCTTAATGAATGATCTACACCTCTCCGTTTGGTTGATTCTCGTTGAGTCCACTTCATTTACATCCCTACTCCTTCCACTAAATATAGCTGTACATTCATGGCACGAGCCGCATGGTCTTGCAGAAGTCTCAGCAGAAAGACAATTCAATGCTGAGGCAAATATTCTTGAGGCGGACGTTTTTCCAGTCCCTCGCGGCCCGTGGAAGAGATATAACGAAGCAATTTGTCTCTTGGAGATGGCATTCAAGAGAGAGGTAGCTACTGTACTCTGACCAACTAATTCGCTGAAAGATTTAGGCATATACTTCTGGCAAAGACTTGTAGTACTTCCATGGTTGCAATCCATGTTCTCTCCCATTGACAGTGGACCTGCATTCTCTAACAGAAGAGGCTCCTCTTCAACATCAGCAACGACATTCGGTTCTCTACATTTCCAATTTCTCGTCCAGCAACTGCCTATCCCACATCCTTGATGACAAGACTCCATGAGACCAAAATCTTCAGTTCTGTAGGGTGACATTGCATTACCGAACCGTGCCTTCGGAGCTTCACCAACGGACGAGCATGGACTTCCTGCTCCATTCACAACACCAGTAGCTGTTGCTCTAGAAAACCCATCAAGCTTCCTATGCTGGCTTTTGTACTTCGCCCCACCACTACGCCTCTTTTTAACTTGCTTTAATACTTCATCACGTCCATTACACAAAACCCCACCCTCAAACTCATTCTCTCTATTACCATACTCAAAGCAGTATCGTTCGTTCTCACGAACCATCTCACGTTCAACAGGATGTGCATCTAAGCAATCAACTTGCAATGACCTATGGTGAATAGAACCTACATTTCCCACCACACCTCCTAATCTTGAACCACCACATTGTTCATTATCACCCCAATGTTCCTCATTCTCTCCAGCTAATGGTGAACTCCTGAGTCTAGGAAAATCACTCTCAATACCGATTCTACGACAACTATTTTCGAACCCTGAAGTGATCACATTATTCGAATTCGTTTCCCAATTCAAATTATCAATAAAAGCAGCTAATTTGCTCATGGAATTGGTGGATGGATCACGAAGAGACCTCACTCTCCTAAGTGCTATTAGCGTTTTCGATAAAGGAACATCGACAGAATGTCGTCGCCCATCCATTCCTCAGACTAAAACAACAATGAGTATTAATTATCGCAAATTGAACAGTTGATGGTAAGAAACCATCACATAAAAGTGCAATGTGCATAAAGAGAAATTCTTAGCTTGAAGCTCATTCTTTCATCACCAAATAAATAAATAGAATTTGCATAGAAAAGTAAAACTTCTCAAAGGCATAAATAGAATTAGGACATATGTACCAAGTGTAATGAAGAAGTTGGCTGAAAAGGAGGGAAACAAAGGCAAGAAACTTCCCAAAAAAATGAAGGGCTGTAATTGCAAACAAAACATGTCATGCAACCAAAGCAATGTACAAGAGGTAAAGCAAAAAGTATCACCTTTTATTGAAAGAGCAACACTGCAAAGTGTGAAAACCCCAGTGGTCACCATGTTAACCTGAATTCACAAGCACACAAAAAAAAAACTATGCTGTCACTGAATACTCTCCAACACCCATCCACCAATGGATTTAAAACAAATAAATCAATCAATCAGCCCCAAAAGAAATATTCCTACTAAACAAATTCTATGAAAATATTAAAAAAAACAACCACCCACAAAACAGAATAAAAAATCTTGAAACTCGAATACC
Organism: Pogostemon cablin; assembly: GCA_023678885.1. Lineage (NCBI taxonomy): Eukaryota > Viridiplantae > Streptophyta > Magnoliopsida > Lamiales > Lamiaceae > Pogostemon > Pogostemon cablin. The sequence continues at coordinate 8,203,274 of CM042960.1, forward strand.
CAAAAAATAAACAAACATTTATCTTAACCCCACATATTCTACTCTATATAATACTCCAAGCATTGTTAAAAACAAGGTGGAAACGATAAAATTTTCGAAAAGAATGCAAGAAAAATACACACAAAACCTGTGGACTGAAAGGGAAGCTACATAGCTACGTTGTCTTGTTGCCATTGAAGTCCACAAGAAAAGCTTTTCAAAACGAGAGCGAGAATTGAGGAGACCCACAAGTGCAAGATTGCCAGTCTGTGAAGAATCTGTACCTCACCTATAGATACAGTATAGATACAGCATTCCGCCCCAAAAACAGAGGTCAAATCGTGTTCTTGGAGTTGGGGTTTAGGGGGCTGGTTGATGGAGTAGCAATGCAGCAAATGTCATAAATGGGCAGGGGTGAAATGCACGCCATTGCATTAAATATCAGAGCTTTTTGTTCATTCTTTAAATTAAAAACGAATTTGAAAGAGACTATTCGGAGATGGGGTTTCAGATAAGATATTAAATTGTTTTTTCTTGTCTTGTTTTATGGTTTTGTATTTCTGCAGGATTGTAGTCTGTAGAGCAGAGTTTTGTAATGGTTTTTTTTTTTTTTACAAATAAGGTGATGGGCCTAAGGAAGAGTAGCTGGTAGCACCGCATATTGCTACACTCCTATTTGCCTTGCCCCCACGAGATTCTCCTATAATTATGTTAAGCATCCCATAAAATTCACACATTTTCCTTTTTACTTTATCCCATTAAAATTGACATATTTCTTTTTTAATACAGGAGATTCACACAAAAACAATTAATCTATTCTCATGGGACCCGAATATCACCTCTAATACAACTACTCACTACACATGAAATATTATTTATCTCACTTCACTTTACATTAAAATATTATACTCTTTAATCTCCGTGCAAAAAAAAATGTGTCATCTTCTCCTGGATGGAGGGAGTAATTTTTTATTCAACTAACAAATCTGTAAATAAACACAAGTGTATGGGTGAATCTGTTTATTTCATCACCATTTGTATGTTAAGGGATAGAAGGATACATAACTTGCCATCATAGTGAAATAGGGGGTGTGAGTTTTGTAGAAGTACAAGTTATTTGTGATACATTTTTCAATTTATCTTTTCAACCAATCTGGGCTAATCAATTTTTTAGGGATATGATGGATCAAATTACAGGATACAATTAGTAATAAAAGTATTTGGAATGAGTACGTGTAATCTTAAAGATATTTCTTTAGCACATGCTTATCTAAAGTTCACATGGAGCTTAAAAATTATGGCATAGTATTTGTTACTATATTTCAGTATTTTTTTTATACGTGAGTGATACTTAACATAGAAGAAAATTTTGAACTTTTTTTTATTTTATATTTTCTTTTAAAGGTATAGTTTTTATTTAAATCTTACTCCTCATTTTGTCACTCCTCATTTTTCCAACGGTTCTCAATAGGAGATATAACACCTGAGATCTGATCGAAAAATTATAAAGGAATAGTTTATATTTGTTTTTAATTTTCATATTATGTATTTTTAACTTTATATTACATTAATGTATAAGAAATGGTTGATGATACGTATAAAAATTTTTTAATAGATGCTGATAAGAGATGAGACAGGAGAGACAAGAAAAAGATAGTATTAATTAAAAAGGGTGAGTTTATGAAGGAAAAAAAAAGTTAGATTTGTAGGAGGAGTATATGTTTGGAAAGTTTTTAAAATTTGGTGTAAGTTTTGAAATTCAAAATATGATATCAGAAGAAACCTAAGACATATTTAGCGTTAGAATTTGAGGTGAGTATTGTACGGAAGGGAAAGATTTGTATAAAATCGCCTTACATAAACCCGAAATGGAAAAAAATGATAATATCATATGAAAATTGATACTCAATTGATGTAAAGCTAATAGTGCAGTAAACTATTTTATTAACAATTTATAGCATAAATAAAAAGTAAAAAATTTTATAACGAAAGTGAATATTAATTACGAAAATGTAAAATGATTTCACCGTAATAAGATCTCACACAAGACTTGTCTCAAATATATACAAGCAGTTATAATAGTTTATCACTTTATATATACAAGTAGTTATAATAGTTTATCACTTTATAAAAGTGGGGTAAGTCTGGTGTAAATCGGTTTATATGTGAATTCTAATTTTTAAAATTACTCTTTAAAGAATAATTATTTTTATTCAAATGAGTAGTAATTTATGTTTCTAAATAGTAACTTTTCATGTAAAAAAAATTAATTGATATATTAGGATTTATAAGAATTTGAAAAATTATTTTTTTCATTTAGAAGAATAATAATTTATATCTCTAAAAGAGTGATTTTTGTATGTACTAAGAATAATAGATGAAAGAAAGTAAACCCGATTTATACATGTACTTACCAAAAGTAATATTTCTTGACTCGATTTTTTGTGTATTCGATTCTATGAAGGACAATTATTTTTTACGAGTTAACATAATTAATCTTATAAAATATAGTAATTTATGTCTTATTATAGAATTAAATTCAATATTTATTTTCAATTTAATACTTATATAAGTTTTAAAATATTTAAAGGTATAATAATTAGTATTATAATTTTTAGAAATGACTTTTATTTGTTTACAGTTTTTGAATCCAGATTTATGATTATCTTATTTATTCTTTATTAAGTCTTACATACCTCTTATACACATCACATTATATTATCTCTTATATTATCTCATGCATATTATCCCTATTCTTACCCATTAATTTGATATAAAATTGAAAATCTATTTTCTACTTAAGTCTCTCAAAACAAATTTAAATTTATTAAATACAACTAATCCTACTTAAATCCCACAAAACAAATTTGAACATTATTAAATCCAAGTAATCCTAATCCATATTTATTATTCTTAAAAACATCCAAAACAAACATTAAGATTATCAGAAAACTCTCCACTCTATTAATACAAGCTCCACTTCATATTATAGATTTTTTTAATCATAATTTAAAATAAAAATTGATAATTTTAATAAAATCTTGTTGGGGATAAATTCGCGTAAATTAATTCTCAATTAATCAACCCATAAAGAATAAGAGGTGGGGCAGGCTTCTTTGGGCTTATACCTTTTCTTTTTTCCTTTGGGCTTAATACCTTAAATCCAATACTAAATTTGATTTTATAGTCTAATAATCTACTACATGTTTTTTAGAGGTAGTTTTATTGGGCTTTAATTGGTCCAATTGAATCTCCGATGTCTTTAAAATATCATGGGCCAAATTAAAGTCCATCAATAAATATCGTAGTATAAAACTACAAATAATATTATCCATTTCACAAACTTATTAGATACATTTTACATTTCATAATTTAAATTAAGTAGCGACTAAAAGTTGTGTGTCCGAGTATATTATACTGGTAACCAAATTTTAGGCTTTTCGAAGGTTATATAATTTATTATTAAATGTTATACGCATTAGTAAAAAATTTATACCCTTGATTTTTTAAGATTTTTTTTATTTTTATTAAATATTTATATTCATATTTTAATCGACATTTTCAATAAAAAAAATTATACATTTATTAATTAAAGTATATATTTTTTAAATCAAAGTGTTGTATCCTTATACACCTACTACGAGAATACAAGATACAAACTCTTAAGTGGAGCTTACAAGTCTTAATCTTTCATTTGAGACAGAATTTTCTATGCCCCGATTGTATGTATAGTTTATTAAATCTTTTGCTTTTAATTTAAGATTTAATATTTAATTTTTTATAAAAGTTTTATTAATTCGGTTTACCATGCCCCCTTGATTTTACAAAATTACTCTCTAGAGAGAGATGAATAATCACTCTACCAAAAAATAAAATTATCACAATGAAAAATATAAAAAAACCACAATATATTAAAAATTGAGTTTTAATATTTTTCATACAGAAATGTAATAGTTTATCTATTTAAAGAATAATTTTTTATAAACTTTAGAGTAATTTTCATAAAATTAGGGTGGAGGTGAACTCGATTTTTTACAAGTTCTTAATTTATAATTTTTCATTATTTACTCAAGTTTGCCTTAATCAATTTTTTAAATTAAAAATAATAAGAATATTATCTTTTACTCTAAAGGGTATTTTAAGTTAAATAAAAAATATTAATTTTCAGATCGAACAGAATTTGAATGTACAAATCTAAATCCATATTACTATATACTCTTTTTGTTTCATCCGAAGGTATACATTTGTTTAATTCACGGGAATAAGAAATATGACATTTTAATTTATTGAGATGAGAGATATAATATTTAATGTAAAATGATTAGTTGTATTAGTATTGTATGTGGACTCATATAGATATATTAATTATTTTATATGAGTCTACTATGCTTAAAATTAAAATGCATAAACATTATGGTGGGATAGAAGGAGTATTTCTTTACTTATCAAGCATGTGCGAACACGATTCGATATCGAAAAAAAATAGAGCTAACTTTAAATTGATTTGTTAGTCTTACCAATCCTTCATTTACAAGTTTGAAATTTGATATTCCACTATTATTAACAACAAAATCTCAACTTGTGTTGAATTATGAGGATATACACATCATTTTAATACATTTTGTCTCCCTAAACGCCAAATCACCGTTGAGATGATGAATTAATGGGTAAGAAATTGACCTTAATTAACCTACTATAATTAGGACAAGAATCACCACTATGCTTCTTAAAAAAAATACCCTAAACTTCCACCGAGCTTCCTTATTTAACTTACTATATAATATATTTATAACACAAAAATATTTAACTCCTTAAAAAGTAAACTCAAATAAAAAAAAAAGACTGGTGTGAGATCGTCTCACATAAACTTTCACGTAAAATAAATAAAAAATAATAGCATTATTAACGAAAAGTAATACTCAATTGATGAAAAGTGATACATACGAATGCACACATTACCCCTTTTCTGATTTTATTTTCTTCAATTTATTCAAATTAAATTAAGTTAATTCAGTTGTTCTTGCTATTTTACTCTTATTAAATTTGGATATACTCCTCTTTTATTCCTAATTTTTTTTTCTTTTTAAAATTTTATTGATAATTTATTTAAAGTAAGAATTGACTCAATTTGCAATTGGGATAAATTCATAATTTGATATAAGAAAATGGTATATATCCTTGCATGTGCAAATGGGCACAATAAATTGACGAAGTTTGTTCCACATGTGGCATGCCTTGATATGGGTAAGCAATGGCGGATCCAGAAAATCGCGTTGGTGGGCTAAGTTTAATAAAAAAAATAAAATAATAATAAATAAAAAAATTATATATATATATTCACACATAAATTACATTCTTGAAAGGGACGATGGATGAACTAAATTTTAATATTTATTGTAATATATTTATAGAATATATATAATTTAAGAAGATATATTTATTTTTTAGCTTCATTTCATCGAGTTTAAAATATTTTTGGGCTGAGCTAAACTTAAAAACATAAATTATTTACAAATGATATAATGGGCTTTTGGGGGCAGCCCTGAGCTTGAGTCCGGGGCTGCACCAACGTACATCCGCACCTGTGGGTAAGACTTCATCCGAGACCGTAACATACTGAGATTATTTTACATTATAGTAATTAGATATTAATTTTTTTAAAAGAAATATATTATCTTATTTCTTTGAAATTATTATTATTTTTCACTTTTCATTTATATTATATATTATTCATGAAATAGTTCAAAATATTATTATTATTTTTTATTAATTGGTTATCACTTTTCATTATAAAAATTATACTTTTTATCTGTCTCAAAAAAATATTACGTGAGTCAATTATACACAAATTTTTTATATATGAGTTGTGTTAATTATGTGGAATCTTTCTTTCTTTTTGGACAGAAAATTAAGTGGATCTAAACAAGCCAAAAAGAAAAGAAAGAAATTAATAGGATGAAAGAAAGATTTCCAAGTCACAATCCAATAAGCCCCAATCATGACATGGTGAGGAGACCGCCATGTTAGGGTTGTCCCATGATGTTCTCAACCCATGATCAAGACATTGTAACAATGACGGACTCACTAAATTTAATTATTTTACAATAATCAAATTAAAATATTTTGTGTGTTTTTTAATTTGTTTCAAAATAATTTGCATAACCCTCCAAATGTAAAGAAAATTGCCTTTTTCTCTTTTTAGAGACTAGCATCATTCTAGCGCAAAGACTGTTATTGTTCTTCGTATGATAGATAATTGTTTTAATAAAAAAATATAATTAATTAAAAAAAAGCAAAGATTCATGTAAATAAGAAGTGATTATATTTAAAAAATAATAATAATATTTTTAATAAAAGTAAAAATTAATTAGAAAATGATAATATTATCATCCAACATCAACAAGAAAACGACTTATACGATTCCATACAAAATTAATTTGTTATAAAACATGTCAAATTCATAATTAATTTATCCATGTGGAATTAAAGAGTGTAGTGCCCTAAAAGCGATTGAACAACTGATAATATAAAAATTAAACAAAATTTATGCATTACATTGGCACTGTCTTTAATAAATACTCCCTCCCTCCGTTTTAAATAGTGTCAAGTGTCTTTTTTTTTTTAATTTTGATGTCCATTCAAAAAGTTTCTTTTTTTTACATATGGAATCCAAGCACACCTACTAATACAATTAAAATATAGGGTCCATAGTCCCCAGAGCATAGCTCAAGTGGTAGAGGGGAGGGTGGAAAGACCTTCCAACTGAGCTTGGTTGCTGCAAGGTGAGGGTTTGAATCCCGCCTTTGGCATGGATTTGGCCCCTTGCAAGCACAAGTTAAACAGTGAGCTCTTCCTAGGCAGGGGCGGTGGTAATTGAAGTATTATAGAATTACCCTATTTCTCATTCTTACCAACCCATAAAGTGATGTGCAATTAAATAAATATTTATATTCAATAGCTTCAATGAAGACTAGAAGTATTGGTCCTTCTTTAGAATCATAACATGAAACCTATTCAATTGAAGACGCACAAAACAATGATGATTAAAGGTTCAAAAGGTGCAATCAAATATGAAATAATCCAACAGTAGTTGTAATACAAACTTCTCCTAGAGAGTCAAATCAAATCAGTTTAATCCTTCAAAATCCTAAAATTATCAAAAGGAAACTAGCCAGTGATGTTACATGCAACAACTATAGTAATGAAATGAAAAATGTTACATGTAACAACTATAGCAATGGAATGAAACTTACACATGAGTCTATAAATCAAATAAGAAAAAATTAAAGAAAAATGAAAAACTCATTTTCCAATGTAATTCTCCGTCTTGATGATCTTCATTCATTCTCTTTTTCAAGTAGCAAATACTGTGGCTGAATGTGTGTGATGAAAGAAGGATGAAGGATAGAAGATGAAAGGCAGAGGTGGGCGATGAAGGCGTTAATTCACGTGAATGATGATGTATGAAAATATTCATGGAATAAGATATTTCAAAAATATGAGATATGAAATCATGGAAAAATAAGGAAAAATATAATAGTGGGAGATATGGAGGAATCATGGAGGAATGTGTGATGATAAAATAAATTGTGCTCCAAGGAAAAAGGGATAATTTTCAGAATTTTTCAGAAATTCCTGTCGACAACTGTGCGACCTCACGATTTTGAGCATAACTTCATCGTCCGCGAACTCCGATTTAGACGATTCTTGAGCCCACGAGATCCTCTCTTCCGTTGTTTTCCAACCATATATCACATTACCAGTTTTGATTTCTATACAATCACAGAAAAATTATACAAATTGAGCGTGCGTCTTTCAACATTCTTGCACAAGTTGCTCATTTTCTCTAACTTTGCATTTTTCATACTTTTTCCACTTAAAACACAATAAAACAACTCAAATGTATTTTTTCTCAAATATATGGAATGCAAGAGACTTGTGCTAATATATGACAACAATTCTCACAGAAAAAATGTTAAATTTGACACTAAAACAAACAAATTTTCACTCTCAATGAAAAGTAATTTTTTTTACTTATTATATGATACAATATACAAATTGTATAGTAGTAATTCTTATTAGTGTAAAGTTTTTAAAATTTTAAAATAAACAAGCCTAAAAAAATGGAATCTATAATTGCTATTTAATAATTGAAATAAAATAAAATAAGATAATGAGATTGAATTTTTAAAATAATAATTGAAATAAAATAAAAATGGGATTTGTTAAGATTAACACAAACTACTCAAATTATAAGAAAATATACTTTGTTCATTTTATAAGATTAATGTAGTCTAAGTATTAAATAAAATAGAGACACTCTCTTGTAAGACGGGTCGATCCATCACTAAAGTATGCTTATTGTAAAGATAAAATATGCTTATTTGTAGTTAAAGTATGTCAATAATAAATCATATTATAGCACGCTAAAATTATATTTTAATGTATAATCTAGCACACTTTAAAAAATATATTTTATCAACCATTAAACATATTTTATCTAAATAATACACATACTTTGACACGTTTCACAAATTGTGTCATGTAAATAGCGTTTCACAAAAGAATTTGTCAATAAAATATGGGGTAAATTATATACGTTAAAGTGATAGTTATATTTTCTTTTTGAAATAAGTTATTTGAAATATTATTTTTATTTAGTATTCTTAATATTTTTGGAGCATATAAAAATTTAGCACGACCACATAAGAAAATATGAAAGTAGTATATATAATAAATTCCATTGATTTATATTTCATATAAAACAAATTCTAAAACATGTAGATTAAAAAAAAAAACAAAATAAAATTAAAAAATGTAATATTAATAGACATAATTAAGTAGCAATCAGGCATCCTTAATCAAAGGCTACATATCATATCAATGGCTCCAAGCGACATAGGTAAGAGGCAAATCTCCATGTGGGGAAGTAGCTTTTAGGTGGGACCAATCCCTTTGGGCCATGTGTCAGCGATGTGGTGACGACACGTGGCGCCATAAGAGATGCCTCTTTTGCCAAGTTATTACACTATGGCACATCATTTTGTTACGCCGAAGTTTGCGGTGCAAGAAATTTCAAAAAGATTGCTTTAATTCTTTTATTTTATCTCATGAGGAGCAACGCATGGACATCGTTTTTTTTTTTTCTTTTTCTTTTTAATCGTCAATGTACAATTATATCTAGAAAAATTATTACTAAAATATAAGAATAAACTTAACAGAAAAATATAAAATGCATAAGTGACAACAATGTACTACCCCGCCATAATAGTTATTCCCTCGTGATTACTTTTTTTTAGATGACCTTGATGTATTTCAAGTATTTTTGTGTGCGCTGTTTAAAAAAAATGTTCTTTTTTATGTATAAAGTAAGAACAAGAAGAAATATTTTTATTAATTTAATGAAAAATTGTGTAAAATTATTGGAATGTATGAAAATAAATTGGGTGGACAGTATTATAGTATATCTTTTACCATTTTTAATAATAAAATGAAAGTGTGAAATAATTTGATGGATAGATATAAAAGGAAAGTGTGAAATATCTTTCAAGATACAGAGAGTAATATATTTTCACGAGACTTACACAAAACACTAATATAACTATCCACAATACATTAAAATAATATTTCTTTTAGTCCAATACACATTAAAATACTATGTTTCTTTAATTTCCATAAAAAACATATATAATTATTATAACAGAAAGGAGAGAATATAAATAAGGTGTCGCTAAATGAATGAAAAATAAATAGCATGTAAAGTAGGGCAAGTTAGAAAGAATGAAGTTTGAATTTTTGGAGCCAAGGCATGTGCTGGGGTAGTTGCCAAAACATGGGATGTGATGATGTGTCTTAATCATTTGCTCATTCAACTTATTGAGTGGATAAATCCTTAATAAAAGATTCTTGAAAATGTGTGTATCTAAAATGAAAAGATTTTGAATTGGGATATATTTCAAATCTGTGATTATGAATTATCTTATATAAATTAATCGTTTTTGTGACAAATAAAAAGTAATAGTACATGATAAGTAAAATAATATTAATCCGTATAAACTTTTCATGATATATCAATTTGAAGGATGAATAAATTTTTTTTGTATATTTTTAAATAAAAAGTACTAATATCTAATTAATAAAATGTGAAATGGGATAAATGAGATGGAGAAGAGATGAGAGAGGATAGTAAAGGAAAAAAAATACTAATAAGATGAGAGGAAAAAAATAATTAAGGATAGATATTGTAAGGTAGGGATCAGTGGGACAAGGCAAATAAGGTGGTTGTATTTTTAATTAAATAAAGGAATTATAATTATCATAATAAAATATTAAGCCCAATTTTAATTAGAATCTATTAATGATTTAAGCCCAAATCCCATTTTCACTCTTCATAAAAAGAATACATAGTGATGTTACATAATATTCAATCATGAAGACTATAGAATACTATTTTCTAAAGAGGTTACTTGTCTTACTTGAGCTAGTGACCAAACTTAACGTTTATGGAGTTTATAAGGATATAAGGGTGCTAAAAGACATCGGATGCATTTTGGGCTGCAAGGTGGGTACATTTCAATTTAAGTACCTTGGTGTGAAGGTGGGAAGCAATCATAACAAGGCTAACGATTGGGGTTATGTAATTTCGAAGATTGAAAATAGGCTACAGAAATTGGATAAATAGAAGATTTCCTATAGAGGAAGATTGGTGCTGATAAATGCGATGTTAAATGCGCTAACTAGCCATGTGCTACCGATATTTCGACCTCCATCTAGTGTACTGAAAAGGATAGTCAAGTTGCAAAGAAATTTTTTCTGGAGTGGGAAATGTGAAGGTAGAAAAATAACATAGGTTATTTGGTCGACAATTTACAAAGATAAAAGATATGGGGGCTTGGATGTAAAAAAATTAGAATTTTATAATAAAGCATATATCGGTAAGTGGCTATGGAAACTGATTAATAAGGAAGAAGGAATATGGAATGAAGTTATGACGGCAAGGTTAGACATATATCCTTCTTTAGGGAACCTCGAGAAGATTATGTTGAAGAGCCAAAGTCTCAAAGGATGGTAGAGGGATGTAATAAAATCTACTGTTGACGAGAAGGGAGACTGAGTCAGAGACATCCTTCAAAGAGAGGTGGGCTGTTGAAAAACACACGTACATAAACGCATAAATCCTATTCATGTATAGAGAGGAATCTCACTTACCTCTCTCCGTAAGTATACGTTGCAGCGGAAGAAAGAACGTATGAACTGGTACTCACATGGTAAACTGTGATCTCTGGATCAATCCTTCAGCACTGGGTTGATAGAATATGTTTTCACGATATTGTATTAATTGTGAAGAATATGATGAACTGGGTTTCGATGTTATGAAGGAGAGAAACACCTAGAGATAGAGCGTTTATGAGCGTTCTGTGTTTTTTCTGTATTCTAAATACACACGCGTATTCTTTCACGCCCTTGTATGACAACTACTTAACGCAGTATTTAAAATATCCAAGAGTTAAAACTAACTTTTTAACTCCATCCTCTCTGCATTATCCACACTTCTTATGTGGAATAAAATAATATAAATAATATTCAATTATTATTTACATCTTCCACTCACATGAAGTCAAAAAGTCACCTGACTCATTTTCTTCATGAATCATATTCTCCAACAGATTAATATATCGTGTGACCCGCGAGATATGAGTTTTAATCGCTATACACTTGTTAGAGATATATAACAACTCAACCAGTTTATCAAAGAAACTCAACAAGCCGCTATACCCCAGAACTCTTGAACATTTAACATTAGTTGACATATCTCCTTTTAATCTCTGAATTTATCAGAGCATATTCAACCTTTTTGCAAAAAAACTATGTATTCATAATCAAGACCTTGCTTGATTGACTAGTCAATGAATCACAATAGTATATGTTAAATTAAGACGTTCTTCTTATCTCACTAAGTATCTACAGTCTCCCACTGTGGCTGCTTTCCTAGACATGTACCGCATCGCCGTTATTAACCATAGCTCTTTTGGTAACATGTTAAAGTAGCAACACAAAAGTGAAGGCGTAGAATATAGTAGAAAGTCATAAGGGTAACCAATAGATAATGACTCATAATTTTGAGAAAATAGGGATAATTTTCTCAATCCTATTGGGATTAACTTAGCACATGTCGTTTTCGTAAAACACTTGTCACAATGTCTTTAACTTCCTTCCAAGAAGGCGTATGTCGCATTTCATTCAATTTAGACATCGTGTAAATCAAAGTTCAAGTGTGTCTCATACACTTATCCCGGATATCCTCCCTCTAACGTATAAGAACTCCATCGATTTAGCTTTACAACAAGTTGGATTAGATTCGTGGCGAAATCTATTCCGATTACATTAGCTATCGTAATCTCATCTCTGCTCTCCCACTGAGCCAGAGGCGATTGCTCGTATGAGAGAGCAATCATAACTTGCCGACATACTATTATATATGAACCATCACATATAATTAATAAAATATATATGTAAAGTTAAGCCATTAACTAATACATTAACATATACAAACATATTCAATACATCATTTTTAAATCATTTGCAAACCCAATCCCTTTACATATATTATGTATACATATCTAGGAATTAGTTTGGTACAAAGATCTGCTAACATCAAACGAGTAGAAATGTAAGTAAGAATCACTTTCTTCTTATCTACAATATCTCTAACAAAATTGAACTTCATATCAATGTGTTTGGTTTTTCCATGATATTTGAGATCTTTTGTATAAGCAATAACCGCCTGATTATCACAATTAATTAAAACAGCTCCCACTAGAGTGTTTGAGACCTCCAAATACTTCATGAATCTTCTCAACCAAATAGCCTCTTGAACTGCAGACGCACATGCCATAAATTCGGCTTCCATAGTGGACAGTGCTATGCAAGTCTATTTCTTGCTACACCATGAGATTGCTCCATTGTTGAACAAGAAGACATAACTAGGAGTTGATTTTCGTTTATTTAAATCACCACTTCAGTTAGTGTCTGTATACCCATTCAGTGTACTGCTATTCCCTTGATAACAGAGAGAATAATCTGCAGTCAATCACATTGGCATATGGTACTCTGGCCATTTCATTCTTTCATCTTGAGTCTTGGGACACATATGCTGACTCAATGATTCACCTATCACAATGTGAGTATCTATAGGTTTGCAGGTGTCCATCTTGAACCGTTTTAAAAATTTCTTGATATAAGTCTCTTGAGACAAACCCAATAATTTCTTAAACGATCCCTATGGATCTTTACACCAAGTATCTACTCTGCTTCACCCATATCTTTCATCTCGAAATTTGAAGATAACCATCTTTTTATGGTTTCAAGATGCTCTTTGCTATTACCTGCTAGTAGTATGTCATCCACATACAAGGATAGAATCGCAAAACAACCATTGGACTGTTTAACGCAAACACAATGGTCTTCGTTTATCATAACGAAGTTATATGAGATGATCATAGTGTGAAACCTCAAATACCACCGTCTAGAGGATTGTTTGAGTCCGTAGATCAACTTCTTCAATCTACAAACTTTATCCTCTTGACCTCGAAGAATAAATCCTACAGGCTGTTGCATGTAGATTTCTTTTTCTAATTCTCCATTGAGAAATGCGGTCTTAACATCCATTTGGCATAATTCCAAATCCATACTAGCCACTATAGCCAACAGTAGACGAATCTAGACAAACCTCACTACAGGTGAAAAAGTTTCTTCGTAGTCTATACCCTCTTGTTGAGTATAACCTTTTGCCACCAAGTGAGCCTTATATCTCTCTATTGAGCCATCAGACTTTCTTTTGATTTTGAGAATCCATTTATTCTCAATAGCATTTCGTCCCTTCGAAAGATCTACAAGATCCCAGACTTGATTTGACTCATAGACTCCATCTCATCTTTCATCCGTTTCTCCTTTGTCGGACAAGTCAGAGCTTCTCTAATATTTCTGGGCTCTTTCTCATCAATAGGAGAAACATCTCCATTTTCTGGTGAAGCAAAGAAGGCATGTCCTTCAATATCATAATGCCTTTTGGGCACATGTTTCCTAGAATTTTTCCGAGATAGCTGTTGATAATCTTCTGTAGACAAAATGCTCTCATTGGGAATCGTCTGATCCTCAATCGGTAAATATCTATCAAGATCCACACCATCAGCTAAACTACTACTCTCACTTGGAGCTTGTAGATATTGGTTTTCTACCACCTCGAAAATAGGTTTAGCATCCCTGATGCTCCCTCTACTAGGAAATTCCATTTCTAGAAAAATGAGCATTACGTGATTCTGTCTTAGTTAAGCTCTCATCCTGATCTCCTATGAACACGTAATCCTTAGAATGTTTGCCTCTAGGATCCAACTTTCCATACTGACTCGATGAATCATGTAGATAAGCTGCTGATCCTCAAGCTCTAAGGTTACTCAAGTCAGGTTTTCTACCCGTCCAAAATTCATATAGAGTCGAAGCAATTGACTTTGAAGACACGCGATTAAGCACATAAACTGCCGTAAGTAACACATCTCGTTAGATTAGCTTGTGCCATCATGGATCTAACCATCTCCAACAAAATCCCATTCCTTCTTCCAGCAATACCATTTTGTTAAGGTGTATAAGGAACAGTTAATTGTCGGATTATACCATTTTCATTACAAAATTTCTTGAATTGTTCTGATAGATATTCACGTCCTCTATCAGTTCTTAGAACTTTGATAGTCTTGTCTTTTGATTTTCAACTTCATTCAGGTATCGTCTAAAACAATCCAATGCTTCAAACTTATGAGATATCAAATAGACATATCCTAAACTTGAATAATCATCAATTAACGTAATGAAATAGTGAGCTCCATGTCATGCTCTCACATTTATAGAACCACATATCAGAATGGATTACTACTAATGGAGATTAAGACACAATGGCTTTACCAAAAGGATTTCTAGTCATTTTGCCAACAAGACAGTGTTCGCATTTAGATAATTCGATTTTAGAAGAAAGATTCAACAATCCCCCCACAAGTCTTTCATCCTATCTCGCCCAATATGACCTAATCTAGCATGCCAAACATCATCATTCACATTTGTATTGCTAGAAGAACAAATATTTAGCGAATATGAATAATCATCATAATAACTAAAGGTCATTCTATTACAATTTAAAACCATAAAGCCATTAGTTATATGTCCAGATGCATAACAAGTATCATCAATACCAATTACCATAGTGCTTTTAGTAAATCATAACCCAAATTAAGTAGAACCGAAATAGAAATTGGATTCCACGTGATCTACGGAGCATAAAGAACATCATGTAGAATAAAGGTACTGACCATTGTTAAGGTCTAATATGCAAGTCCCAAGTCCTTTGACTTCGACTCGTGCATTGTTTCCTACATATATCCACCTAGTCCCATTCGGAACACGACGGGAAAGTACAAAAGTCCCTGGCTCTTGTCACATGGTCCGTTGCTCCTGAGTCTATAATCCTCAAAGGATAAGAATCAGACAGCCAGACAGTACTCGAGATATTAATTTCACACAAAAGAGAATAAGATGAATCTACCTTGTCTCTCCTGGGCTCAGGGCATTCACGAGCATAATGACCAAGCTTACTATGATTATAACATGGCATCTTGCTTTTATCTTTCTTATTCTTTTTATCACGCTTCTTTTCCCTTTTCCGTTCATCAGCTTTAGTTGTTGGATTATTGTCAGGCTTACCACCACTACCATCAAATCGTCTTCTCTTCTTTCCCTTCTTCCAATTCCTTTTTCTTTTGAAGCTCGAAGCTCCCTTGGAAGTAGAACTGGTATAAAAGGCCTCAGAAGAAGGCTTTGAGGCTCCAAGCCTCTCATCTTCTAGCCCAACATGACGAGCAACATCATTGAAAGTTTAATGTTTTCATTGAGAGTCAAGTTGACTTTGAAATGTTTCAACGATCAGGTCAAGAGTGGATTGGGGCTTGAATTTTGTTCCTCAGAGAGCATATAACCGGCAGTCTTAAGTTCGATAATCATATTAGACATCTCCCTGAGATGTTGCCTAATGTTATGATCAGGTTTCTTTTGTAGGTATCAAACTTAATAGCCAACTGCCTAAGCCTTGTAATCGATGTACCACCATACTTCTCACGCAAATACACCCAGATATCATGTGCGGTGGGATGTTGTTCACATTCATGAATCATTGCATCGATTACTGAGCTTACAAGAATACCTTGTGCAATGGAATTTTCCTTTTCCATCCTGGTACGCTTCTTGGTCATTTCTTTCTTAGTTTCCAAAACCCGCGTCTGGATCAGTCATCACTTAGTTTATGGCATCCAATGCATCTTGTTCATACAATACGTACTAAATTTTATGACGCCTTATGTCATAATTGTCACCATTGAGTTTCTCACCTTTGTTCAACTCAGCGACAATAAATTTCGTTGCTCATTTATTTGAAAGAGATTAAAGTGATTCAGTATGTTAATAATATTTTATCTAAATTTTACGTTAAGTCAAAATAGAGACATCTCAATAAATAACACAAGACTTGATCTCGAAAAATAGCTCGGAGACTACTAATCATCAATCTCATCAAGTATTATAATACTATATTTTTATTTCAAAACGTAAAACACATTGTTCAAGTAATTAATCAAATAACATTGAACCGCCACTAATAAATTGAACTTAAACTACCATCCACAACAGCAAAAACATCAAGTTTGACAAGTTATGAACATAAATTCTAATGAACTTCCTGAGTTTCCAATTAGAAATACAATGGAAATGAATTAAGGGAATCTACGGATTAATCTCCTTAATTTATCATCACTAGATTTCCATCGATGCTCATAATCAAATTTCTTAGTCCCCACACTATAGATAGCTTGCTCTAGAGGATCTATATGAGGATTCTTTATCTGACGCTTCTCTCGACCACTTAGCCTCAAAGAATTAGAACGCCGAATCCTGCCCATCCTTAAGCAGACTGATCTTAGTGCTTGTGTCCTATCTCTTGCTACAGAAGCATCGACCAAATCTTGCATAATTTGTCGATCATTATGTTTCACTTCATAAGTCTCCCACTGAACCCAAAAATTCTTTTGTAGGTAAGGAGGCAAAGTGTTCACCCAGGTCTCAGGACTGGAAACTTCGAAATACTTATCACGTGGAATCGTATTGCTATAAATTAAAGGCATCAATCGGTTGTAGAGTTCAATCAAATCAATTGCGTGGTCCCTTAAGTTGTGTGTAGGCTTCATTTTATCATTCAGAAATTCATGGAGGACTTCATCTTTAGTCTTAATGTCTTCCTCTGAAATTATTCCCCGTCCTGACATACCTCTATGAAAACGAGCAACCAAAAAAATATACCAGTGTTAGTCAAACTATATTACATGAATTTCCTTTCCATTTAAAGTCAAATTATATTACATGAGTTTCCTTTCCATTTAATGTATATGGAAACAACTTTCCAAGATGCAATAGACATATTCACAAGTGAATAAGTTGTTTGGCTCCCATTTTCATAGGCTACAGGAGTTTGAACAATTCTTACATTACTCAACACCATTAATTTAGAATTAAATGACATATTAAGGTGCATTTTTACCAAAAATTGCAACCAAATAGCCACCCCATAGGTTCGTATTCAACAAATATGTC
Organism: Pogostemon cablin; assembly: GCA_023678885.1. Lineage (NCBI taxonomy): Eukaryota > Viridiplantae > Streptophyta > Magnoliopsida > Lamiales > Lamiaceae > Pogostemon > Pogostemon cablin. The sequence goes on from CM042960.1 coordinate 8,220,935, forward strand.
ACAAAATGAAGTAAAACTACAAATACACACTAAAGATGACGTCAAATGCTCTCGAAAACGTCACCATTTGACTCCACGCGTGGAAACATGTATAAACATATCGGACAATCGCCAGAACCACCGCCACGCGCCGCCACGCTCAAGAACGCGCCGCCACGCGCTCCAACGCGCCCGCACGCGCTCATACGTGCGGCTTCCAAATGGACTATTTCCGGCGCGTGTACTCCATGCGCCACCGCCGAAGAAGTTCGTCGGTCGGCGCGTGCACTCCATGCGCCACTGCCGATGTCGCCGTCCATTGGAGCATGGTACTGACGCGCCACTGCCGTCTCCTGTCCGCCGGTGGCTGTGGCCTCCGGGCTGGCCAGCTTGGTCAGACCCGGTTAGCCTGATCCGACCCAGCTCAGACTGGACCGACCCAGTCTGACCCAATTCTAAGGTAGTTATGCATCATAATAGAAAGGTCCTTTAACTGTTTCTAATTTTCAGAAAATGACCCCCAAATTTTTTTGAACATTTGCAGATTTGGCCCAATTACGTGAAGAACTTTAAAAAAACATAACTTGAATTTTAGAGAGCCAAAAAATACACAAAAAATACTGACAGACTCCTCTCGACGAGACCTATCCAATAGTATAAACAAAACATGCTTTTGCTTGCACAACAAAATGACGAAAAAATCACACTTCTAAGTTACACGGTGAATCACAACGTCATGTATTCATAGCCACTAAAAAAAGCATAATCTGTCTTATACTTACATAAATAACCATTAAAGTTACACAATACTCCAATCATATAACTTCAATCAAAATCCATATGAGAATTTTTAAAATCATAAAAGCAGAACACTAAACGCATGAATTCCAGAGAGAAAAAAATGAAGTACCAATCATTCACTCTGATACCAATATTGGAAAACTCACGTACATAAACGCATAAATCCTATTCATGCATAGAGAGGAATCTCACTTACCTCTCTCCGTAAGTATACGTTGCAGCGGAAGAAATAACGTATGAACCGATTGGTACTCACATGGTAAACTGTGATCTCTGGATCAATCCTTCAACACTGGGTTGATAGAACATATTTTCACGATATTGTATTAATTGTGAAGAATATGATGAACTGGGTTTTGATGTTATGCATGAGAGAAACACCGAGAGATAGAGCACTTTTGAGCGTTCTGTGTTTTTTCTGTATTCTGAATACACACGCGTATTCTTTCACGCCCTTGCATGACAACTGCTTAACGCAGTATTTAAAATACCCAAGAGTTAAAACTAACTTTTCAACTCCCTCCTCTCTGCATTATCCACTTCTTATGTGGAATAAAATAATATAAATAATATTCAATTATTATTTACATGGGCGATGAATTAAGTATGTCGTTTTGGAATGAAGTATGAACAATCAACACTTAATTGAAAAACAAATACTCCAAACTCTATATGTTGAGCGTAATGAAAGATGAAAATATTGGATCTATGGAAGCTTAGGATATTGATCATTGGACTTGGGATATGCGATGGAAAAGAGTCTTTATATTTTGGGAAACAAATCTCTATTTGGAGTTCATGAAGAATGTGGAAAATATGACAATTGAAAAGGATGTAGTGGACTGTTGGAAATGGGCAATAAAAAATTGACTGCTGATCAAAGAAGAGCTTAGGAAGAGGAATTATTTACCTACCAATGTCGACACTCTTTGTCCGGTATGTCAAAACTACCCTGAATCTGTTTCACATTTATTTGAGGAGTGTAGAAAGGTGGTGGACTGTGATGAGTAGGATGGGTGTGATAGGCCCATGCCAAAGCTGTGTAGAAAGGAGTTTCTTGGAGTTTAGAAGTTTTCTAGATGAGAGACTGGGTAACTTGTTGGCTTCTTGTGTTTGAATTTGTACGGTATGTTTATTTGAAAAACACGAAATAACATTGTATTTTGAGGGGTCGTTGGAGCTTGGAGATTCTATTGTGGGAGATCAAAATACAAGTTTGAGGATGACTTACTTTTAAGAAGAAAGCGGGGTTAAAAGGACCAAATGTTCAGAAGTGGAACGGTGATATTAGAAGCCTACTGTAGAAGAGTTGGAGTATATAATAATGAGGAGATATTGTTATTGGTGGTTTTCGCCTTTATACTTCTTCTATTTTAGATGTTTCTTTTTACTGCTATAGCCGTTGTAATTGGGGTAAATCTCTTTCCCTATGAATCAATAAAATCAATTTTTTTGGGAAAAATAAATTCTAAAAATCCTACACACTTATTAGATTTCTAAAAAATAAAAAGAACTGTGTTCTCTTTAATCTCTCATAATATTCAAGAAAATATGTTTTAAGATCATTAATGTTTCCATAAAGCTTCAACTTTCTTCTGAACACTTATGGATTAGTATGAAATGAGAGGGAATATATCTCTCTAGATATGAAAAACTGTGGATACATAAAATAAATTCGAGTGAGCCTTTATATAGATGTGAAAATCGAATATAAAATATGAAAGACAGATAGATATTCACAGTGTTGTAATCTTGGAAGAAATGATCAGATAAGGAAAATACAATAAAAGCTCCCTAAAATAATACTCGATAAACTAATAATCTCAATAAAACTAATAATTTATTTGGTCCCAACTTGGACCAGTTCAAATTCGGGTATCAATTAATTAAATAATAAGATAATACTTTTTTAGGAAATCCTAAAATATACTAAAAATCCCAACGAAATTATAAATTAATAATTTATTAAAAAAATCATATATATATATATATATATATATATATATATATATATATATATATATATATATATATATATTCAAGAGATTCATTATTGAAATATTTAATTGTAATATTATTTATTGTATTTTTTCATCTCCTTGTCCATGTATTTATAAATATACTCAATAATGACGATCAAATAATATAATTAACTATTTATGGTTAATGTGTAAATTGAGAATCTCCTAAAATATTACATACTTATATATTCCTAATCAACATTTTCTTAATAATGTAAATCTATAAAACATTTCTTTTGTATATAACCTCTCTAAATTAATAAATTATTAATTTATCGATTATATAATATCTCTCTAAATTAATAAAATTCTTTGGTCCCAACAATATTAATTTATAGAGGTTTTACTATAAGTGTATGATCATGGAAATAATAAAATAAAGAAAATAAGTCCATTCATGGAATATCTCGTCTACGAGTTCACATATATCCATTGTTTTTTAATCAGTAAAAATAAAATTATTATTTAATATGGTGGGTAAGAGAGTTACTCGAATTTACATGAGGATAAAAACATTATCGTAATATGAAAAAGATGAAGAGATATTAAGACAATAATAATAACCTCACGGTACCTATAGAATAAAATACGGATATCGTCTCCATTCATCGTAACAAATAGATAAGCCCTCGTCTTTAGTTCTTCCAATACTTTGTTCGAAACTTTCATTACGGAAGATAAAAGCATATATCCATTGTTTTATGCATAAATTTCACATTTCGAACTCCAATTCAAATGATTTTTAGGCCAACACCACATGAGAATAAAAAAATTGAGAGCACCTAGTTCTATCAATAACATGCACATCCACTTTTGTATATGAAAAAGTTTTATTAATGGTTATAAAAAAATATTACACCAAAACACCACATCACTTATGCATTATTTCGCGTAGCATGAGCATCTAACCTTTACAACAAATAGTTGCATCAATGAAACCTTAATTCCTGCACCAAAATAAGATTCACTATACTAAGTAATCCATTAATCTCAATATTTTCTTCACATCTAAATATTTTATTCACATAATAAGGATTTTTTTTTAAGAGTAAGGAAATGTTATTCAATACCACCACTTCACAATAAGCTTTAAATTAAAAAATATCACACTCACACACATAACATATATATTTTAGTTTAAATATTATCTTGACATAATAATAGTTTAATGACGCCATTAGGAATAGCGACTCTATTATCTTTATGACATAAATCGCCCTTAGACGTGGTGACTTGACTGAAATGGTTAACACCTCATTCAATCACCACATATTATTAAAATTAAAAAAAAACTATTATATTTTATTAAATTAGCCCAACAATTGGAGGTATCTAGCAACATTTATTTTCTATAGCAACTAGAGTTAAAATTCTTTTATGAGGTCCAAACATGATTTTTTTTTTAAATTTGAAACTGATAACTAGTATTTGCAATTGTACCATACTAACATCATCAAACTTGTGTCATTAATTTTTTTTAAAATTAATATTAAATTCTACATCATTACTCATAACTTTGGTTAATTTGTAAAAGACAAAAGTCATTCAATTACAATCAATTAAGTTTCTATCTCAAACAAAAAATGCCAAGAGTAAATCAAGTTTTAACTAGGTCCCATAAATCCAATTGCTCATTTTGATGTTTAAAGTGTAACTACTAACTAATACAATAAACTTAAAATAACACTCTCTCCTTGACGTTAAGGTCTTCATTTGTTTTTAGTTGAAATAATATTATCATTTTATATAATATGATAGTTGTATTAGTGCGGAACTATGTGTGATCCATTTTTCTCAGAAGGGCAATTTTTTTTTTTTGTGAAAGATTAAAATAACAAAATTAATACTTCTCCATTCCACCACAAAAAGTGCATTTTACCATCTTCGTCGGTCCCAATACAAAATATGCATTTTTCTTTTTAATAAATGAGATCCACACAAAATTATTAATATATCTTTATGAGACTTACGTGCTATATTAATATACTTACTCATTATATATTAAAATATTATTTTTCTCTCTTCATCCATAAGTTAATTAATATATTCCTTAATTTATGTTCATAAAAAATGCCACCATAATAATATGGTGGGACTGAGGGATAATGTTATTAGAGACAAAGAAAGTAATAATGTTGTATGAATATAATTTTAATTAGTTATTACATCCACTTGTAGAATTAATTTTTCTGGGGGATGGGGTGGGTAGGGTAGGGTGGGGTGGGTTGATGAGTACTTGCTCTGAGAAGAGAAGCCCCAGCCATAAACGTAATGATCCAACGCAATAGTTGCAAAAGATTAGCATCTACGTGAAGATTTTGAGAATCATGGATGAAAAAAAAGCATTCTTGTCAATTTTATTAATTTTTTATTTGGTGATAATATTATTAGTGTATGCTCCACAGAAATAACACGTCATCTCACAACCAAATTGTTATAATTTCTGTCGGTGGAAGGAAAGTAGATAAAAATCAATTTTTTTGTTGAAAAGTAAATTTAATTGGTTCACATGGTAGTTCAAATTCAATGGTTTTAATTACAATATACTAATTATTATACCTGTCTATAAAAAATTTAAATAAAAAATTCCCCATGATATATATAATCCTTTTTAAATGTTAAGCATTAAATAAATATTTTATTAGCTCATCGACTTCGATTTCGTTTGTAAATAATATGATCTTTCATGAGAGACATAAAAGTGTTGTAAATCATTTCAATGTTAATACTTTACTAAGAATTAACTAAATTCTTAGAGTAAATTATGAACAAACAAGGGTAAAATTGATCAACTATAAATATAAAAATAAATCATGAATTACATTAATAAAATTATAATTATAGTAAAAAATATTAATACTAAATCTTAATTAACAATAAATAAATTGTATGGGTAAAATAAAATATAAGCCATAAAGTTTAACACACTATAAATTACAAAGATGCACACAACACCATTATATAATAATCGTTTACATGGACACTGTTCACTTATCATTAATTGGATATTATTTTATTAAAAATATTCGTCTCACAAGATTCATTTCATGAGACGATTTCACACAAGTTTTTCAAGAATATATACTTTAATTTTGATGTATGGATCGAGTAGAGAGTGACATTTATTTAAACTTGAAAAACTTCATTAATTCTGAGGAATTCAAACCCCTCATAAATCCATATATCTTTTTAGGGGTGTGACATTTTTCACTCTCAACTTCTAATTAAATATCGATCGACATGAAGTGATCCACATTTAAAATCTAATTGTCTAATTAAATAAGCTTAATCAATCAAATAAAATGAATTTTCTTTAGGGTTGTATGCTTGCAAAATTATTACTTGGATTCTCCTTTGATGAAGGGATAGACAATTCTCTTTTACAAAAGTCAAAATCTATTATTACCAATAGTGGTCTTCCCACTGTCAATTAGTGAAGTTAAAAGTGTTGTGTCCGAATTTTCTTTTCAATACTGTTTGAAAGTTTAAATAATTAATATATATATATATATATATATATATATATATATTTATCATAGGACTATTTACATTTGTATATAATTATTTAAAAATATTATTTCATAATTTTTTACAAAGAAAAGATGAAAATAATTTTGAGACGTGAGTGTTATTTAACTTATGATTCTTGAGTGACCCAATATACTATTCAAAATTAACACATGACCATATTCAATTATTAAAAAAATCTATAATTAAAATGATATCTAATATTTATAAAAATCGAGTCTTCGTTACAACCGATAATTTAACTGATTGTATATTTGTTTTGCTTACGCTGAAAGCATATTTATGAGAGATTTTTTTAATTTTTTTTAAATGCATAATTTAAAAAAGAAAAGAAAAAAAGAAAAAAAAAAGGAGTAGTGTTGTGACAATGTGTGCTTGTAACAGAAACGGAAAAATGATGGGAAAAGAGGGGAAAATATTATAAAAAAAAAAAAGAAAAAAAAAGAAAGAGGCTTCAAATTCAAGAAGTGTAATTAGTAAAGGCAGCATTTGTTTGAGTACTTATATGCATGCGGCAGTATGTCTGTTTTTAGGATTATGTGCCTGAACCAATATGCAATTTTAACACACCAAATTATATGAATTAGAAGTGATACTAATATTCTAATAAAAATAATGGTATTTCGATTAATAAAAAAGTGATACTTTATCCATCTTAACAAATTTAAAAAATTTCACTTCCAACTAACACATTTACTTATTGCTAAAAAAATAATATTTTACCTTCAAAAGTGAATAAAGTTTGTAAAAAAAGTAACCTTTTTAAACTTCATATGTACAGAAGAAGTGAAGAAATAGATGAGACGAAGGGAGTAATTAATTAAAAAATATATAATATTATTGTAATACGTCTCACACAAAGTGATGTTCATTTATAAAATGTTAGTTATTTTAGGATATGAACCACTTAGGATAGTTTACAAAAGTGAAAAGTGGATTGAGGAGTATCGGTTCTATTCGGAAAACTTATTCTAAAATAGCCTCTCACTTCGTGGTCCATATAAATAACCCTAACAAATGATCATTCAACTCAATGTAATTTATAATATATTGATGATAACACAATATAAGCCATGAATAAATAGAAGATGTAATGAGAAATAAGGTTATGAAATAACTCATCCATTTGTTACCCACATTTTATTATTTACTTATACTTACTCATTCATACCCATACTATGAAATTAATTTCATTAATATAACTCCAAACATAATCTATATAAATGTATATTTTGCGGTGTCCGAATTGATTAAATAGAAAGTTGTAACTTAAATGTCTGAAATTTGGACCACTATTTGAGAAAATAAAATTTCTAATATATTTATGAATAAAGTTGTAAAAATTAAATGGCCATGATCAAATTTAAAAAAGCAAAAGTTGGATTTTTTTAAATTTACCATTAACCCTAAAATTACACAGAAGGTCAAATAAATTCGAATACAGATAAATGTTCAATTTTATAATACTTTTCTCCTCCTCTGTTTCTCTACTCTGTTTTTCTTTATGGAAAAGATCACAATCTCTTTTCTGTGCAACATTGGACCAGCCTAACTACCAAAACTACCAAGGGGGGGTGGGTGGGTGGGGTAGGGGGGTGGAATCTCCGTAATACTAGTAATCACGAAGCGTGGGCAGTGCTAAAGGGCCCTACCTGTTTAGTTAATTCACGCCTTCCTCTCCTCCTTTTCTTTCCTTTATAATCTCCCCTGCATTCCCTCTCTAATCCCCACCTCTCTCTCTCTCTCTCCAACTATGGCATCCACTCTCTCTCTCCTCCTTTTCTGCATCATTCTACTTCCTTCACTCATTGCTTCAACTCCCACAGTTCAAGACCCTGAGTTAGTTGTCCATGAAGTTCATAGGTACAACATTACTGCACCTAGTACTAGTACACCTTGTGTGTCATGTTAGTTTATTTAGTTACACTTGCATCGTACTTCCTCCGTCTCGGAGAAGTTGGTATAATTTTTTTTGGGCATGGAGATTAAGAAGTATAATAATTTAATGTAAATTGAATTAAAGTGAAGTGAGAGAAATAATATTTAATGTGTAGTGGGTAGTTGTATTAGAGGTGATATTTGGGCCCATGAGAATAGATTAATTGTTTTTGTATGGGTCCCATGTATTAAAAAAGAAATGTGTCAACTTTAGTGGGATAAACCAAAAAGGAAAGTGTGTCAACTTATATGGTACGGAAGGAGTAGTACTTAACTGTCTGACAATATATATGTATGTTTCTTTTCACTAATGCAGGAAGTTGAATGCCTCTAGGAGGAAATTGGGGTTCCTTTCGTGTAACACGGGAAACCCCATCGACGACTGCTGGCGATGCGACCCCGATTGGGAGAAGCATCGCCAGAAGTTGGCCGATTGCGCAATCGGCTTCGGTAAAAATGCAGTCGGGGGTAGGGATGGTAAAATTTATGTCGTGACCGACTCCGGAAATGACGACCCGATTAACCCGAAGCCCGGGACGCTCCGCTACGCGGTCGTCCAAGATGAGCCGCTCTGGATTATATTCGCTCGTGACATGGTGATCCAATTGAAGGAGGAATTGATCATGAACTCATTCAAGACCATTGATGGTAGGGGTGCAAGTGTCCACATTGCCAATGGACCTTGCATCACCATACAATATGTGACCAACATCATCATACATGGCATCCACATACATGATTGTAAGCAGGGGGGAAATGCTATGGTGCGGTCGAACCCACGGCATTACGGCTGGAGGACCATATCGGACGGCGACGGCGTCTCCATCTTCGGCGGGAGCCACGTGTGGGTCGATCATTGCTCCTTGTCCAACTGCAAAGATGGCTTGATTGATGCCATTGAAGGATCCACAGCCATCACCATTACAAACAACTACATGACTCATCATGATAAGGTCATGCTCTTGGGCCATAGCGATGCTTACACCCCTGACAAAGCCATGCAAGTGACCATCGCCTTTAATCACTTTGGCGAAGGCCTCGTTCAACGGATGCCCAGGTAAAACGACCACCTCATCTCAAAACTTTTTAAACTGAGTCTTTATTTTTAGATAATAGTAGATAGAAACAACGCTTGTAAGGATCCTATTAAAATCAAAGAATATAGACACACTATCTAATTTATCAAGTATATTTGTACGTCGTCGTTTTATGCCACATCATTTAAAAGTTGTTTAAACCAACACATAACTAATTTATCGAGTATATTTATAGTCGAGTCATGCAGGTCCAGATTTCCTGTACCATTATAGCTCGTTGAAAAATTGACACGTAGAAAAGCGAGGGTTTACATCTGCCTTATTTTCTACGTGGCACATGAGATGATACAGTAAAATGGTACATGGAATCGTGACGATTGTATGTATGTATATTGATGTTATGTATGTGGCATGCAGATGTAGACATGGGTATTTCCATGTGGTGAACAATGACTACACACATTGGGAGATGTATGCAATTGGAGGGAGTGCGGCGCCCACCATTAATAGCCAAGGCAACAGGTTTCTTGCACCAGATGATAGATTCAGCAAAGAGGTCACCTAATTTACCCTCATTCTTTATTTCATCTACACCTAATCTTTTAATTGCCTATAATATAAAGTTGTTATAATATAAAGTTGTTACTGTTTTAAATAACGACTTTATTTAATATCCTAGCTAATTATTACAGCACATTATGTTATCCAAGAGGTGGGAGTAATCAATGCATTGCAACTTTTAGTAACTATGCAAGAATAAATGAAAGCTCTAGCTTTAAACAACTTTCAAATATTCGAAAGAAAATATTTGAACATATGTAAGTAATTCGTTTTTACTTATGATAATACTGCAGGTTACAAAATACGAGGATGCTCCGGAGAGCGAATGGAAGACGTGGAATTGGAGATCGGAAGGGGATCTAATGTTGAACGGGGCGTATTTCACGCCATCGGGAGCTGGGGCTTCATCTAGCTATGCCAAGGCTTCGAGCCTTGGGGCCCGGCCGTCGAGCTTAGTCAGCTCGATCACGTCCGGGTCGGGCGCCCTAAATTGCCGGAAGGGGTCACGTTGTTGATTGAAACATGTGTGAACTTGTAACAAGGGCAAAGTGATTTAGTAATTGGCCTTTGATACAAAAATTCAAACCTAAATAGTGCTCATTGTTAGAAAAGTCACAAAAGGACCATATAGTTGGTCCAAAGGAGCGGAGCACTAGGGTTCCTTTCTTTTTTTTTTCTTTTTTTTTTTAAATTTTTTATTTTTACTTTGGTGGGTATTAGTAATTGTTTCCACCAATTTTTCACTTTTGTTACTTTTTGACTCTACTGTCAGAACTACAACCTTGGCCTGCCAATCTTAAACCATTGGACTTGTTTGTACTTTGGTTTTTGAGAAAGCAAGTGCTGCAGTGTTGATATACTAAATTTATATTTTTATATATTCCAATTTTATTGGCCTCTCTCTCTCTCTCTCTCAATGCATACATCAAAATAGAAGAGTGAATGAAGAGGAGACAAATGAAAGTGTCCAAAAGTTAAAAAACAATTAATTAAATGTAATTGATAAATTAATGGTAATTAATTAATTAATTAAGGGAAGTGATTAGGGTCCAACTACTAGCATCGAATTATAGATTGACAGACATCTGTTAAGAGAGTGATTTTGTGTGGGGATTTCTGTTCAAAGGCAGAGGGAATCTGATACTATGCTTATCGATAATGACAACCACACTTCTTCAAATTTAATAATGCCTTGCATGCATATTTCTCTATTAATTAATTTGCTAATTAAATGGTTTTTTTTTTTTCATCTTATACATGAGAATTAATTTTGGATTTAAAATATAATGGCGAAAACACCTGTTGATGATAGCTGAAAAGTCGGTTCGAATTGTTTATATGTTACTAATAAAAGTGAAAATTGACGTGGCTTATATATATAGTCTAATATTATACCCTTTGTTGGAATTCTCTATTTTGAACTTTTCTGTTGTTCTTACCATGTGCATGAAGATTTTGTATTTGTCTTGAAATTAAATATTTGATAATTACTATTATTATTTTATATTTGATGACCTCCTGCTTTTAACTTATTCTTTGAAAGTCATATTACAATTATTGAGACGTAAATTATGACTTAAATATGTTGTCGAAGAATTAAAAATTTCAGATTTGGAAAAAAAATTGTAGGGTGATTAATTTAGTTTAATTAAATTAATTAATGAATTAGAAATATGCTCATTAATTTGTTTGAAAGAAGTAGAACGACCCTAATAGCTACGTACCTGCTCAAGTTAGTAAATATTTTCAAGATCAAGCAGCTAATTCATAATATAATATTAAAATTTAAGGGTTACTATTAATTCGTTTTCCAAAAGTTTTTTAATGGACCGTTAATATTTAATTTAATTATTTTGAAAACAAAATTCCAAATTACTCTTAATTATTTTTTTAAAAAAAAGTTTACATGAATTTTGTCATTATATTACTCCACTTAAATGTAGTTTTTGTCTTCTTCCTATTACTAAATCAAATTCACATAAATAAATGTTAAAAAAAAACCTTAATTCCACTCTTACCCATATATTTATTTAAATATATTTTTTATTACGGAAAAAGGAGAGTTAGGGTGAGAGAAAAAGATGAAAATTAAAGGATAATAAGAGTTTGTCCTATGATTGGATGATTGATGTATAAGTTATGAGTGTTAAAGTAAATTAAACATAATTACAAAAATAACTCTTAATCCTACATGCCAGAACATTCAGCACGCGGGCTAGCCCTATTAGCCCATAGGCTAATCGATTCGGAATAAAAAGCCCGATTGTTAATGAGCTCAAATTTCTCGACCCTAAGCCTAATTTTTTTTGGGGATAAATCGGGCCAGGACCATGGTTTACGAGCTTTTTAACAATTCTATGTATCGGGCTAGCTCATTTCATGGGTCATGGCCCAAATTACTTGGTTTTGAATCTATTCTTCCGATTTGATGGCCTAGTCTTGAAATTTTGCACTTATCGCCAGTTTACGAAAAGAGTTTGTTTCTTTTCCCAAGAGACTCTTTATTAGAAACTAGAGAGCGTAAGTGGATTAAAGAATAGACGTAAGTTGTGGCTTCTGTCTTTGTGATTTCTCTACATTCTCATACTATGTATCATTTAGTTAGCCATATTCGAGGTTCTGAGCACCCTTCTCTGGTGAATTCTGACGGCGTCCCGATAGCTAACAATGGTATTAGAGCCAAGACCCAAAACTCAACCAATAGGTGGGTGTTTCTCACCTCAATCTGTGGTCTAACCCATTCGTTGGGTAGCTTAGTGAGATCTTTATTATGGGGAAAATGTGAATTAAGTGGGTAACCAAAATTCTACGTTAATTATAAGTGAGGATGACTATAAATTTATAAGTTTGAACTAGACTCTTCTTAACAAGAGAACTTTTGAGTGAAAGCCCAAGAACAAAATCATGCAAGCCTGTGATGGCCTAACGCAAATAATATTATGTTGTTGGATCGTATGGTTCATTGGGCATTTTGTGGATCTAGACTCTCCATGATCCTATAAACCCAACTAATGCTTTTTGAAAAGAAGAATAATAGTATTACTCTTGTGTATGATACTCATAACTCTTACTTCTAGACTTTATTAAATCAGGTTGCAAAAAAATATCTTCCAAAAACTAAATTATTTAAAAGTTAATAAAATAAGTAAAATAGAATTTATCAATGTCTACTTTACAAATATTTTACTTTTATTATTTTCTGGGAAAAAAAGTAATTTATTAATTAATAAGTAAATACGAACATGAGATTGGAAAGGTAATTTACAAATTTTACTTTCATTTTAAATCTTCCTTTTCTTTCAATTTTATAATTTAAAAAAAAATATTTGATTAAAATTATCTCTAATAGATGTAAGATTTAAAGAAAAACAATATTCAATTACAGCAGCAATTAGGAAATTACACAGAGATACTAGAGGAAGAACACAAGGAAGGAAACTACTACTAATAATGGTAGCAAACTAGCAGTCACTGTCAACCAAATACCAGCTATTTGGAAAACAAATAAAATTTAAGATTCTTAAGCTGCATTTGAACTAGAGGATGCCTTAGAATTAAACATTCTCTGTTATTTTTTCAGTTGAACAGGTGTAACGCTACACCATGTAACCGATGATTATGATATATTTACCTTTCTTCAATAAAAAAAACAATATTCAAATTAATGGATTATTATTTGTAAATCTATTGATAGAATTATAAAATTCCTCAAATAGAACATAGTGTCATTTTACGTAATTTAAATTTAATAGGAGATGTATTTATAAGAGTTTTAATTAGCTAGGGTTATAAATAACGCACTCTTAGAAAATGTTTTGGGACCAATTAATATTGATCGATGTTGCAAATTAACTAATCAATAAATTTGGTTTTGTATTATTCAAAGTATATGGTTGAAAAATGGATGTTGATGTGACACGATGGACTGAAGCACATGCTATATCGTCTTGTTTTAATGTGGCAACAATGTAGGTTACAACTGCATCTTTGACAATATATATTATTTTCATTTTCATTTTATTAATTAATTATTTAATTTTGTCTTCAATATGGCTTACTTCTTTATCAAGCATGGATTATATGTCAATTTTCGGCTGCTCATTTGGATCCAACCAATAGAAAAATTGTTCAAAACTTAATTATTTGAAATATTATGAAATTTCGGAATTATGTTTGAATTCAATTATGTTATAATAATCGATTCGAGTTTCAAAAAATTTCAAGTAGAACATGAGTCCAAATAATTTGATATTTTTATCCTTATTTCTATCTATCTCTTACTTTTTGAGCAATCTAGTTGAACTTTAAATCTTGACATATATATAGTTGTAAAGTAGTCTTTTAAAATAACTTTTTTTTTTAAAAGTAAACGTGTCACTATATATATATGATTATTCCTTTAACATGTTAATTTATTCATGGTTGATATATATATATATATATATATATATATATATATATATATATATATATATATATATATATATATATATATATATATATATATATATATATATATTAATTAATATTTGTTCTTGTCTTTAATGATCTGTAATTAATGTTTTCAATTACCTAATTTATTTTTAAAAAATTAGATAATTATTTTTATACATTACTTAATAACGAGCTTAACTATATCAATTTCAAAATAATTTCAGATATAAATGTAATTAGTTATTTTCGAGCTATAATTTTAGTGTTTTTTTCTTAATTTTTTTTAAATAATAAAAATATACCTCATGTCACATGTGTGGTTAATATTATATAAAATAATTTAAAAAGATGAAACTTTTAAGATACAAAAAGAATAAAATGTAAGAAAAAAAAGTAGTAATAGGAGAAAAAGATAAAAAAAAAAAGACGTGTGCGTTCTAATAATAAAATTTAAATATTACTACTAAAAACTAAAAAATAAATAAAACGTGTAAAATTTGTTTTTACTTGCCAATTTAAAATGATTCGAATAAATTACACGTGTACATGAAATTGAATAGATAAAGTCTCTCATAAAACCGTAATTATATAATATGAGACCATTCGTAAAATGTGTTAAAATTATATGATTGTTATATAGACAAATTATGTGTTATCAATTAAAGTATATTTTTAAAAATATTATATATGATGCATTAAATTATGATTTTAGAGTATTGCAATTATATAATTCACTACAAAATATTTTAAGGACGATGCTAAACATCCATATTCTGTACATCCATATGAAAATATATTTCTATTTTTTAATATTAAAAATATATTTAATTACTAATATACCCTTTAATAAATAAATCTTTTAAATGAAAATTTTGAATTCAAATTTAAGATCTAAATATTCGTGAGCACATTCTATCTTTTTCTTTTTCGTTTTTTTCTTTCTTCTTTCAGAATGTATCGTTGATTCGTTTCCACCTCCATCTCTCAACCTTATCACTATATCTCAATCTGTCTTTTACTTTTATCTCTCCGCTTGAACACTACATCGTTAATTTACACGTACATCTTCAATGAAAATTTTTAATTTTATAATTACACACATACACATCTTTCTTATAAGATCATGAGAAAACCCTATTAGAGGAAATGAAGAGCTTTCTTTCCATGACATCATTAAGCAAAATTGGTAAGTTTTTTTGTTATACACGACATATTCATCTCATTCATTGCATTAAAATTCAATTTTAACTTTTAAAAATTTAAATAATAATTTATTTCTTCCACCACATCTGATATATGTGTATGTAATCACTCTATCATTTCATCAACTTTCAAGATATAAAAAAATTATATTTTGGATGTTGAATGAATATTAATTTGGAATTTCTAGATAAGCAAGTTGGATGAATAAGAATAGATATTAATTTCGAAAAGATTCTATTTTTGTTTGATTTGGTCTTGAGTCTTCTTATTTCTCGCAAACTGAGTATCTATGATTATACATGGATACACCCACAATATTTATGATGTTTATCAATTTAAAAGTTTATATCCTGCCGCTCATTTATCCGGATTGACATGAAAGCATCCAAAATTAATATCAAATGTAATTTCTTATAATCTTAAACATAATATTGAAAATTAAAATTAAATAAAGCGTAAGAAATCAAAAACCCTTTAAGACACAGTAAACATATCATATCTTAATAATAAATGCATATCATATATCACAATAATAAAAATTATAATAATAAAATCTATAATGACATTTAAAATTAATGAAAAAAACTATAATAAATAACATACTAATAATAAGAAAATAATACTCAAACGCATTAACTATTCAAGGAACACCACCGTTGTTTTCAATCATCTCATTTGAATCACCCACAGTGTTGCCAATACTAGCTGAATCTCCTTCCTCTGATGCAGTTAAATTAGAAATGACAATTACAGAAATATTATGTGCTGAATTTTCTTCATTTTCTCCACTCGAATCAGAAATAATGAATAAGAGAGTTTTTTAGTCTTCATCGCCTCTTAAAAGAACTCGTACATCTTATGGAGTGGTTCATCCTCCAGAATTACATCGCTGATATTTTTGGGATTGCAATGAATGAGGAGTCGCTTCATGAATAATTTCACATCGGTCTTCAATTCTTCATGTTATTTGTTTGTATATTCATACATAGATAACAAACTTTTCTGAGATGGAAGAACACAATGTTTTGCTTAGTATTCATGGTGGGTGTTTCGTAAAACCTATGGTGAATTGAGATTAGCAAGGACATATATGGACATATTTATATAGTTTATCCTAGACAGTTTCACCACATGAATGATTATGGACATAAAGATAAGAGAAATGACATAGATTGGAAGATCATGTATCTAACGTGAGATAAATGGCCGTGTATTCTCTTCCATTAACATACTCTTCACTATTGTAAAATTCGGAAGAAAATAATTATTTTTCATTAATTTTTATATATTAATATGATATTAATTTTGTATATAATTTTTAAATGATAATAATATTTTATTTTATTTTAACAACATTCATTTTTTATAATATTAAAAATTTCATATTCAATCTTTTTTATATTTGTAATAAGATTAAATATAATTATTTATTGAATGTCAAGTATCATTATTTTATGGGGATCGTAGAATCAATTTTCTTTATTTAATTAAATTTTTTATTTAAACTATAAATTTTAAAAATATCATACTAATATTAAAGATATATTAAATATTGTATTAGTAATGTATCTTAATCACTATTGTTATAAATTTATTAGAATTTTAAATTATATATCTACATCAAACATAATTATAAAAATTTCTAAAATTAATTTTAAGATTTTTAATACAATTTTATAATTTTTATTAATGCCGATATATTTTTTAAAATTTATAAATAATTCTATCCATACTCAAATTTATATATTTTTATAATAATTTAATCTCATTCCAGTTAATTGAAACTTTTAATTTTATAAAAATATATTTATAGTTTATAGTTTGTATAACATTCTTTTAATTAATAGACTAGATATACTATACAAGATTTGTATTGCCGAAGTATACGAAAAACTGTTGAAAATATAAATATTATCTATAATTATACATATGTGCATTTTCATCATCATGCAAGTTTCAATAACATAAATATTAAATATGAATATTATTTTCTTGTGTTAAAAACATAACTATTCATCAATAAAAATAATAAACAAAGGAAAAGTTATTCATTAATTGCTTTGATGTCATTTGTCACATCTAAGATAACAATCATTAGATGTTTAATATTTATTATACCAACTATTTTTTTATTTGAATATATATTTTTATTCATAAATGTATAAGTTTTTAAAAGTGGGATATAGGTTTTTAAAAATGGGTAAACAGTGTATCCCGCAACCAAAATATTTATAATGAAAAATTATATTTAATCATGAAAAAGTGAATTTATTTTTATAAAAATTTAAATAAAAACAAGAATGTATAATAGTACTTTTAATAATCAATAAAATAATATATTTACAATTTTATTAGTAAAATGGAAAGAGAAAAAAACTCAGTAATTATTGAATTCCCAAAGCAGCGCGGCCGACGCGCGACATCCATGTTAATTAGATCTGTGAAAAACTCCTTTGCAGAAAGAGATCTGGAAAAAACTCCTTTGCGGAACCTCGCCGCCCTCATGTCAATTGCCATCGCTGGAGCTATCTTCTCCACCCTCTCCGCCATCATCTTTTGCATTCGCAACACAGCTGCTGGGTTATTGAAATTGCATTTAATTGAAATTGCGGTTAATTGAAATTGCGTTTGAATGTGTGGATATGTGTGAAATACTCTTGGTAATTGACCACCTTCTGCGTCGGATTTTTTCATTGTCGTTGAAATTGTGGGAGGACGAAATACTCTTTGGATCATCTGGGACCAGAATGACTGTGAGTGTGTGCTTCATTTGAGTTCTAACAATTTTTTTATACGTGGATGTACAGCTGGGAAGGGATGTGGAAGAAATAGTGACACGTCAGCCACCGGGCAGGCCTCCGGCTGCCCGGTGGTTTAATTTGCAATACGGGCTTAAAGTCGAGTACTTATTTGTAAATATTTAAAAGTTTTGACTAATTTATAATCGGCAAAAAGGTTGGAATTTTTAACGTAATTAACCAAATATATATATATATATATAATAATAATAATAATAATCCTTAAGGCTTTACTAATTCTAAACTAGGTCAAATTTATTTTGAAGTTATATTATTAAAAATAAAATTGTATGATAATTCATAGACTTTACTATTTATAAATCTAAATTAGATATAATTTATTATTATTAATATTATTATAATAATATTTTAATTTTAAATAATTTATTCCCTTTTCTATTCCTTTTTTAATTCATAAATTTAAATGGCAAAGACTTGTGTGAGATCGTCTCACGTAAGGGCTTATGAGACGGCCAGAGAGTGATAACTTTTATATAGGAAAGTGATAATAAAATAATGAAAAGTGATAATGTTATTTCATGAACAATTTATAGTATAAATAAAAAGTTATAACATTTTATAGGGAAAGTGATAATAATGATTTATAGCGAAAGTGATAAATATTTTAAAAAGTAAAAAATGGTCTCACGTGAGACGGTCTCACGCAAGACCTACCCAATTTAAATTAGATTTTACTAATTCATATTTCTAAATTAGGTAAAATTTATATTGGAGTATGATTAAAAAATTTAATAGACTACTATTCATAATTTTATATTAGGTAAAATTTATTTTGCATTTAGATTAAAAAATTATATAATCAGACTAAGTCAGCCCAATATCCTTATGCTCCATTATTATTAATATTATATTGTAATATAAAATAAAATTTGTGAGGATACTAATTCCATTATATTAAAATTATTATCATAAATAAACATCTCATCCTATTACTATATATAAATATAAACATACATCGTTATTATAATTTCAGCATTCAAACAAGCTAGATAAAAAAAAGTTGAGTGATTCATTATAATCAATAATATAATGACTACACATCACACTTCTATTGTTGATTTAACTCCTGCAGGGGCAATATGAATAATTACGAAGAGGGTTATTCAATAATGGGTTGTACAACGTCCAAATAATTTAAAGGAGATTGCATATCTTAATGTCATTCTTATGAATGAACATGTATTGGTCTAAGTTTTGATGAAGAAGGTAATGTATCAAACAAAACATAAAACGTGGTATACCAAGAATTTTTCAATAATGTTTAATATTAAATTATATATATGACACTTATAATTAAAACAACAAAAGTATGTCAAAAAAATTTAATTTTAACAATAAAGATAAATTAAAATATGAACTAATATAATATAATCAGAGACATTGATCATAGTATTAATTTTATTAAAAAAATTAATGATCCCGTGTATTACACGGGGTCCATGCTAGTATGAAATAATTCAATTAGATGAATATCAATTTTATTTTTATTGTTAGGAATAATTTATTATTATTAAATATTATCACATTTTATTCATTCTTACATTGTTCCGTGAAATTCTCTTTAGTAATTAGTTATCACTTTTTATTAAAGATATTATAATGTTTCTTTTAAAATATTATCACTTTTTATTTTACTATAAACTGTTCATGAAATAGTTCACAACATCACTATCACTTTTTATTAATTGGGTATAATTTTTTCTTATAAAAATAATCACTTCTTATCTTTCACATGAAAATCATTTCGTGAGATGATCTCAATTTTAACATTATGAGTTTATTCCTAATATTATTATTCAAATAAAAAGTTATCACTTTTATTTGATAACTATTTTCTTCTATTAAAAAAATGTTACTACTTTTCAAAAATATTATCACGTTTTATAAATTTATTATATTAAAATTAAAAAATTAATTAAATGAATAATAAATTTAAATTATTACATTTTTAAATAACAAAAAATATAAATTAAATATGAAAAATGTAAAAAATACTTCATATATTTACACGTAAGGCCTAATTATTAATTTCACTTCCATAATTAATTTTTAAATTTTTAATTTGATATCAACCGACCCATTGAATGTATATAGACCAAGTTAATTATATTCTAATTTTTTAATTTTTTAAATTTCATAACAACCAAACAACACCTTTAAATTTATTTAGTTGGATTAATAGATTATCCGTCTCACAGTGTGAGACGATCCCACACAAGTTTTGCTTTATATTTTTTGAAAAAACTTGTGTGCCCCGGATACAAGAAACCAACTCATATTTTTTATCATTAAAATATTATATATTATTAAAAAATAATGTATTAATTGTCATCTACATAATCTTAAATAAAATTTTCCATGTAATAGATTATTGATAATATTAATTAAATTTATTTTCTATGTACAATAAAAAAAAGAGCTAGCGCCACAAATATAAGAGATTCAACTACCCATTACAAATCTTAAAATTTCACGAGGAGAGATTCATTAATACAACACCTAAAATAATAGGGCTAATTATGTCAATTAACATATTAAAAAATATATATAAAATCTTTATCTGGATGTTCATAATATGGATGCAGATATTTACCGATATTTTAATACCAATTGGATAAGCCTCATTTATTAGCAGAGTAAGTTAATTTCCGTTTAGAAATATATTAATAACTAGTTTTTTTCTCCGTGTATTATACGGATTAATTAATATACTTTATTTTAAATTATTAAATAAATTAGTTTAATATATTTTAAGTACTTTAATTAAATTAATAATTTATATAATTGTTTGTTTTTACGTATATATTCATTATTTTTTATTTTAGATATATTTATTAACCAAATATTTATATTAAATAAATATTTTATAAATATTATTTTTGTTATGAAGCTTTAGTAATTAAATAAAAATTTTTTAGAATAATTAATTTTTAAATTTTATCTTATAATAAAATAAAAGGAATGTAATTTATTATTTTTTTAAATGGTAGATCTATTTTTTATTCAATATATATTATAATATTTAGATAATTATTATCTTAAAATCATTAATTGAATAAAGACTTATCAAATATTTTGTACATAAGAATTAATATTTTGGAGATATAAAATGATAATATAATAATAAATTTTAACATATAATAACAAAATATAAAAATAGAAAGATTATATATATAATATTAAAATAGAAAATATAAAAAATACAACGATTAATCACGTCGCGACACATTATACTTTTAAAAATTATTTATAGTAGTGTATTCACATGAATGAGACTTAAGAATGATTAAAGCATGTGAGATGGTGGAAATGTAGTTAGATTATTGGAAAAAGGAGAAACGGTTGATCTTTCATATGAATAATTGTCTTGCGAGACATGCACCATTAATATCTACTCACGTGCACCGCTCATTAAAAATAGTAGTAAATAAATAAATTTATTTATTAATATTAAATACTCTTTTAATCACACTAAAAATATCATATTTTTTAATTTTTCTCTAATTCATAAAAAAAATTTACATTCTAAAAAAAATCAAAATAAGTAACCTTTTCATACAATATATTTAGTGGCAATAGACAAAACTATACTCCCTCCTACTCAAAGAGTTAGTTTTTTTAGTTGTCTCACCCCAAAGAGTCAACTTTCTCTTTTTACATACATGAGACTCACACCACTCACTAATACAATTAAAATATGGGTACACATTCCCATAATACAACTACCCACTACATATCAAATAATAATACTCCTTAATCCAGTGCAAGAAGCAAAAACTACCATTTGGATGAGATGGAGGGAGTACAAAACTCAATTGTTAAAAATCAATGCCAATACTTATTTTATATTGTATTTCTTTTTAAACTAAGAACTAAAATATCCTTGAAGGAAAAAATTAGATATAAGGAGCAAATCACCATCGCCGAACCGCCTCGTCGGTCGGAATCTATATTGGAATCTACACGGGATTCATACCAATATCCATACCTACATCGAAATCTACGTTGGAATCAACACGAGATTCGTACCTACATCGGAACCTACATCGGAATTAACACGGGATTCGTACCAATATCGGAACCGACATCTGTACTTACATCGAAACCGACATCCGAATTTACATCGAAACTGACACACACCTACACACTTACCCACAGGGACATATTGAATATTCTAAGTTTAATAGTGGGGGAATTAAAATCCAAAAAGTGGCATTTAGTTAAAATTGATATAAAAGTTATTTGTTGCTGGTATATATATTGAAGTGTAAAATTTAGATTTTTTCAATCCTCCCATTGAAAATTTAGTTTTTTGTTTTTTAATTAAATATAATGTAATGTACGTGTAAAAAAAAAACTAATTTGAAATTAAAGTATGTTGCATATATATAATTAGTTAAGTATTCCTTCATCCAATACCAAGGTATCCATTAAATTTGTTTATTTCCTCTGAGAAAAAGACCCCCCCACAAATTGTTCATCTAATTTTGATTGGGATCCTTTTTTTACAATGATGTTTTACTTCGTGTTTTATAACATGTTTTTTTATTATTAAAATACTACACTCTAATAATTAATTATTAAACTCTTGTGGCACACTGTTTATATTAATAATATAGATAGATTAATAGATGGCACATGAAAGTGTAATAGATAATCTTATTTATTTCTAATACTACATAGCGAAATAATAATATTCTAATTTAATCAGGTGAAGTAAATGATTATTTTATAAGCGATCGAAAATAATATCTTCATGATTATGAAAGTGTAAACTTAAAATTTAGAAACGAAGAAAACAAAAGCTTTAAAGTTGAAGTTGGAAAGAGGAGTATAGGAAAGTTGAAACAATATGATTTTGATTTTTGAGTAGTCAAGTTCAAAATTTTAACTAAAATTCACAGACTGTAAACTTTTTCTGAAATAAAGTAGAGTAGTGAGGGTGGGAGCTTCAAAGTTGAAAGAAACGGTTTGTGACATGTGATACCAAAATTTACATTATATCAATTCTACGTACAATGTTTCTCTTCATATAATAGAAAAAGTAATATCTTTAAAATTAATCTGGGGCTTGGGTGGAGGCCGTTAAAATTTTTTACGAGATCGTTACTTAAGATTATATTAGATAAATAAGAAGTGAAATATATTTAATAAATAGTGATATATGATCTATGAGAGGTAATAATAGTTAAATATGTTGTGGTCTGTTTTCGTCGTAAGAACTCAAACGAGGTCCAACATGAGGTAATCAATGGAAGAAAGATTAGAATAGAGATTTCTTGTTGGATTTGACTATTGAGCCTTGGTATTTTTCATTGATCTCTTTAGTAAGTAACGTATATTTTTGTGAAATCTTTCTACTATTTATAGTTATTTTTTCTCTCCTTGTGCGCTCAATGCTCTTGTTAGTTTCTAGATTGTTCTTTCCACTATTAGATTGTCATGTGTCCTATTCTAGAATAATCTCCCAACAAATTTGATGCTCTTGTTACTTCTCTTCTCTGATTGGTTGATGTAGAATCCCATAGAACTAATATTGAGGACCACAGAAGCCTCTTCAATGCTCTTTCTCGTTTCTGTTTCTCACTCCATTACACCCAGGAACTTGGGCATGGTTTCCTGGGGGTATCTCAGAATAGCTTTTCGGGCTTATCTCCGTATTTACCCGGGTTTATTCCTGATTATTCCTAGGGATAATTTTATAAGTTTATGATGGGCCTTGAGATCTTCTACACCCTTTTCCTCGTTGGGCCTCTTTTATTGGGCCTTTCTTTGAGTACCTTGGGCCATGTATTTTATCCCATAACAAAATATATTATTTCATAAAAAGGATTAATAAAAAACAAAATAATAATATTTCTGGTAAGGAGCAACAAATTAATTGTAAAGAAAATGTAAAAATGTGAAGAAATGTTTAGAGGTAATCTTCTATGCATGTTTGCATTCATAAATACTTTCCTCGGTTTCAGATAACGCTATCCGTTTACAGTTACATGCATGCATGTTGTTTAAAAAATCATTACTTTTAATTAAATTTGTTAATTTTAAAGAGTGTTGTAGTATTTTTTAGATAATAAAAAAATGAAATTTTATCAATTCAGGGCCTGAAAAATAGGTAAACTATCAATTTGAGGCTTGAATTATGTTTTCTATCGGTTAGAGGCCTGAATTATGTAAAACTATCGATTCATGACCTGAACTTAGGCCTAAATTGATAAAATATGAAATAATATTTAACAAATTCAGGCCTTGGATTGATAGTTTTACATATTTCAAGCCTTGGATTGATAGAAAAATAATTCAGGCCCCTAATTGATAGTTTACTCATAATTCGGGCATTGAATTGATAAAACTCCTAAAAAAATAGTAGTATAAAGTAGTGATACGTGTGTGAAAAATGAATGGTAAATTTGAAATTAAAGTAACTTTTAAAATTTTAAATTGTTAGATTAAGTTATAGTATTTCCTTATTTGATGCAAGTTGAGAGTGACAAGTAGCAAATTAATTAACTTGGGTGTACTGCTCATGCAAGCTTTGCAAGCCAAGACATGACATGTGAGCTTCTCCAGCACTGATGACTATTGTGTAATATTAGAGATGCAAACATCTACCACTTTTTTTCTTCTTTTAATTTGTATTATTTTTATTTATTTATTTATTTTTAGCACTTTGTGCTGCATTTTTATGCAAAAATTTGAAAATTTCACTAGCTATAATGTTTTGAAAAAATCCATGGTTGGTAATCCTTCATTACTAAAAGAAAGTTTATTTATTTATTATTATTTTTTTTTTGTAGTGATACCATTAAAGTGTAATATTTTTAATGAAAAATAATAAATTAATTAATAAAAGTGGTAATAGTACAATGAGCTCTTTTATGAATAATTTATAATATAAATGAAAATAAATTACATTTAATTGAAAAAAGTGATATCAATATTTTTAATAAAAAGTAATAATTAATTAAATAACTTAAAATTGTCTCATTCAAAACTGAAATTGGTATCAAAATACTAAAAAATGTGGGGTTATTCTGTAGAGTTTATAGACTATTTTTGACATTGCTTTTTTGAATTTTTAATTATTTTAATTGAATTTAAAGATATTTATTGAATATGTGATCTAACAGTTCATGACAACGTATCGATACATATATACATTGGATGCACTCTAATTTGGCTATTAATTTTGATTGGTGGAAAAATCATGAAACCTATGCATGCATCAAGAGCTAATTAAACTTATCACTTTGAGAAACGTGTAAATATTATATACTCCACAAACCAATGTAGAATTTCTACTCAAAATAAAGTAAATATTAAAAGGCTAACCAACATTTTTCTCATGAATAGATGCCATCTTCAAGTGTGCATAGATCATGAATTAAACAATAATCCTCGTGATCTTTCTTTACGTAATATTATATTCGAATTTTACTATATTAAAATATGGGAAATTCATAACAATAATAGGAGTATAATTTAAACATGATAAATATATATATATATATATATATATATATATATATATATATATATATATATATATATATATATATATATATACTAAAATTTGAGTTTATATAAACATGGCTACACGAAATAATGTGTGACCATCTTCGAGAATCCATCTCAAAGTGTGTTGGCAAGTGATCATATGATTTTGAGAATTATTTAAATTAATTTTAATAGCAAATCAAAATCGATTGTCTTTGAATATAATTCCCTTTAAATTTTTATAAAAGCTTATTGATAAAGTCACGTGTTCATCCGGACATCAATTCTTCTATATTTTTATTTAAGTATGAAAACTTATACCATTTATTTTTTTTAAAAAATAATTTTTTATTAAATATTAATATTTTTATATTTCAATCAATTTTTTTTAAAAAAAAATCTTTATTGATTAAATGTATACAATTTAAAATATGATATTATATTTTTGAACACTTGGATTTACAAGAGTCCAACTCAATTATATTATCAATATTTACGAAATGCTTAATATTCTTAATTGGGAAAATTACAAGAATCACACTCTCGAGAATTATAAGGTGGTCCGTAAAAATTGTAAGGAAACACTTCTATTAAGAAAAAGAAAAAGAAAAAGATGCCTTATCTCTTCAAAGTGGGTTGGTATAAATACTCTAAATTGCTGTTTATAAACTCTTGACAATAGGCTTCAATGATGGGCCGTATATAAAATGGCAGATTAGGCTGCTATGTTTAAATTTGGGCCATGGAATTGGATACTAAATGTTTCTGTTTAAATCTGAAAATTAAGTTCGTTTCAATATGTTTTGGGCCTTTGGCTCGTTTATGTATAGTATATGTTTTGGGTTTTTGGCTCCTTTATTATATATACATATGTTTTGGGCCTTTGGCTGTACAAAAGACTAGTATATACGTGCAACTGATGGTTCGATTTTATTACATTTTATTTTTAATTTAAATAATATTTTTCTATCTGAAAATTTTATTAAAAAAATGGAAAAGAAGATGATACTTATTGTTCAATTTTAAAAATTTTATTTGTCAAATTTAAAGTTTGTAATTTGAGCTTAATTTATTTTTTACCATTGATTTTGTAATTCATGATTAGCAAATACTATTACTTTATAGAATAGAGATTTATTGGATTATAGTAGGGTGGAATTTTTAATATATAAAAGATGATACTTATTGAAAATAATATATTATATGAAAAGTGAATTACTTCATTATATTATTCTATGAAAAATAATATAATAATGATTGAATTAAAGATTTGAAAATAAGAGGTAGAGAATAGAAGACATATGAGAAATAATATATATCTAAATCTAATCTAAATTAAAGAAAAATTGAAATTAGCAAGTATTATAAATTATGCTATTCTACCCCAAACAAACAACCCCTTCGCAATTTTTTTTCTTATTTATTTGTCCTACAAAATTTTTACACTTCTATAAGTTCAAGACAAACACTTAAAATGAAGGGTAGGTCTTGTGCGAGACCGTCTGATATAAGCCCCTACGTGAAACGGATAAAAAAAAAATAATTATTACTTCACTATATAATGTTATCACTCTATGTTACCACTTTTTTTTTTATATTATAAATTGTTCATAAAATAGTTAATTGCACCATTATTACTTTTCATAGATTGAGATGTGGGGTTTGTCCCACATCGGTTCTTCATATGGGTGGGGAGCTGTATTTAAGTTGGAGGTCAATTCTCCCCCTCTTGACCATGGTTTTGAGGAGGAGTTAGGGTTTCTGGCTTGGATACGTAACATTGGTATCAGAGCTGGGGTTGGATCGCTACGAGAAAAGGGCTACCTCGTGAAGAGTCCGGAAAGGGCTATCCCTTGGGAGTGAAGCCGCTGGTACTTGATAAGAGAGTGCAGCCGGATGCCGCTGGTGCTTGGATCGCTGCTTGATAAGAGAGTGCAGCTGGACGCCGCCGCTGGTCCGGAAAGGGCTACCCCTTGGGAGTGAAGCCGCTGGTGCTTGATAAGGAGTGAAGCCGCTGGTACTTGATAAGAGAGTGCAGCCGGATGCCGCTGGTGCTTGGATCTCTGCTTGATAAGAGAGTGCAGCTGGACGCCGCCGCTGGTCCGGAAAGGGCTACCCCTTGGGAGTGAAGCCGCTGGTGCTTGATAAGAGAGTGCAGCCGGACGCCGCTGCTACCCCTTGGGAGTGAAGCCGCTGGTGCTTGATAAGAGAGTGCAGCCGTGAAGAGTCCAGAAAGGGCTACCCCTTGGGAGAAGCCGCTGGTGCTTGATAAGAGAGTGCAGCCGAACGCCGCCGCTGGTCCGGAAAGGGCCCATTGTGCTGGTGCTTGGATCGTTGCTTGATAAGAGAGTTCAGCCGGACGCCGCCGCTGGTGCTTGATAAGAGAGTCGCTGCTTGATAAAAGAGTGCAGCTGGACGCCGCCGCTGGTCCGGAAATGGCTACCCCTTGGGAGTGAAGCCGCTGATGCTTGATAAGAGAGTGCAGCCGTGAAGAGTCCAGAAAGGGCTACCCCTTGGGAGAAGCCGCTGGTGCTTCATAAGAGAGTGCAGCCGGACGCCGCCGCTGGTCCGGAAAGGGCCCCTTGTGCTGGTGCTTGGATCGTTGCTTGATAAGAGAGTTCAGCCGGACGCCGCCGCTGGTGCTTGATAAGAGAGTGCAGCCGGACGCCGCCGCTGGTCCGGAAAGGGCTACCCATTGGGAGTGAAGCCGCTGGTGCTTGATAAGAGAGTGCAGCCGGACGTCGCTGGTGTTTGGATCGCTGCTTGATAAAAGAGTGCAGCCGGACGCCGCCGCTGGTCCCGAAAGGGCCCCTTGGGAGTAAAGCCGCTGGTGCTTGATAAGAGAGTGGAGCAATGAAGAGTCTGGAAAGGGCTACCCCTTGGGAGTGAAGCCGCTGGTGCTTGATAAGAGAGTGCAGCCGTGAAGAGTCCAGAAAGGGCTACCCCTTGGGAGAAGCCGCTGGTGCTTGATAAGAGAGTGCAGCTGGACGCCGCCGCTGGTCCGAAAAGGGCCCCTTGTGCTGGTGCTTGGATCGTTGCTTGATAAGAGAGTTCAGGTGCTTGATAAGAGAGTTCAGCCGGACGCCGCCGCTGGTGCTTGATAAGAGAGTTGCTGCTTGATAAGAGAGTGCAGCTGGACGCCGCCGCTGGTCCGGAAATGGCTACCCCTTGGGAGTGAAGCCGCTGGTGCTTGATAAGAGAGTGCAGCCGGACGCCGCTGCTACCCCTTGGGAGTGAAGCCGCTGGTGCTTGATAAGAGAGTGCAGCCGTGAAGAGTCCAGAAAGGGCTACCCCTTGGGAGAAGCCGCTGGTGCTTCATAAGAGAGTGCAGCCGGACGCCGCCGCTGGTCCGGAAAGGGCCCCTTGTGCTGGTGCTTGGATCGTTGCTTGATAAGAGAGTTCAGCCGGACGCCGCTGCTGGTGCTTGATAAGAGAGTGCAGCCGGACGCCGCTGCTGGTCCGGAAAGGGCTACCCCTTGGGAGTGAAGCCGCTGGTGCTTTATAAGAGAGTGCAGCCGGACGTCGCTGGTGTTTGGATCGCTGCTTGATAAAAGAGTGCAGCCGGACGCCGCCGCTGGTCCCGAAAGGGCCCCTTGGGAGTAAAGCCGCTGTTGCTTGATAAGAGAGTGGAGCAATGAAGAGTCTGGAAAGGGCTACCCCTTGGGAGTGAAGCCGCTGGTGCTTGATAAGAGAGTGCAGCCGTGAAGAGTCCAGAAAGGGCTACCCCTTGGGAGAAGCCGCTGGTGCTTGATAAGAGAGTGCAGCTGGACGCCGCCGCTGGTCCGAAAAGGGCCCCTTGTGCTGGTGCTTGGATCGTTGCTTGATAAGAGAGTTCAGGTGCTTGATAAGAGAGTGCAGCCGTGAAGAGTCCAGAAAGGGCTACCCCTTGGGAGAAGCCGCTGGTGCTTGATAAGAGAGTGCAGCTGGACGCCGCCGCTGGTCCGGAAAGGGCCCCTTGTGCTGGTGCTTGGATCGTTGCTTGATAAGATAGTTCAGTTGGACGCCGCCGCTGGTGCTTGATAAGAGAGTGCAGCCGTGGGCGTCCAGCTTTCCAGGGAGGGGCTATTGTTATGATGTGTGGCTTGTCCCACATCGGTTCCTCATATGGGTGGAGAGCTGTATTTAAGTTGGAGGTCAATTTGACCATAGTTTTGAGGAGGAGTTAGGGCTTCTGGCTTGGATACGATTGTTTAATAATATTACTCCATCAATTTTTATCCGTATCAGATAAGGTTTTAGGTGAGACGATGTCATACAAGTTTTTTTTTCCTAAAATCATTCTAGAAAAGTTAAATGAGAGTATAAAAGAAGCATGAATTCAAAATTAGTAGTATTATTTTTTATTTTAATTTCCTTTAAAAAGAAAAGAATAGTTTTTATTTAATCCAAAAATCTAGTCCGTCCCTCTCAAAATTGAAAACAGTAAGAACGGTTTTGACTTCCATATTTTGCAGTAGAGAATTACAGATCAGTAATGGCGGCTTACGCAGCTCTCGTTTCGTTAATGCGCATGATACACCACATCCAATCGCATCCTTCCCCTCCAATTTCTCTTGACCGCAGCCAGATCCAACCTCTAATCGACAACGTTTCTTTCCTGCAAGCTTTTCTAGAAGGCTATACCCACCATGGCAGCGAAGCAGCAGAGCTCTTGGAGAGTCGCATTGCGGATGCATCTTATACAGCTGAAGATATAATCGAATCACATCTAGTTGATCAAATTGGGGCTGCAATCTCAGGTAATTTCGAAAAAAATTGTTATGTTAAGTTTTATCAGAGTTTGCAGAAAGTGAAACTAGATATGGATTCTATAAAGAGGGATGCGATGAAGATCGAGGGGGAAAGGGAAAGGGAAATGGGAATCGAAGATCAATTGCAGAGATATTCTTCAATTTCTGCTGGTTCATTCACGCCCAAAATCAGTACCATGGTGGGTTTTGATAATATCTTATACAGGATGATGGGTCAGCTCGTAGGAGGACAATCGGATCGCCAAATCCTACCCGTTTTCGGAATGGGCGGTATTGGTAAGACTTCTCTTGCTCGAAATATTTGTCGAAATCAAACTATTGTGCAACATTTTGATATTATTGCTTGGGTTACTGTCTCTCAAGAATGCAGTATGAGAGAAGTATTTGTACAGCTTATTCTTTGTGTGGATTCGGAGTGGAGTAGGGAAAGTTTGAGTAAGATGAGCGAGGTTAAGTTGGGAGAAATGTTGTACAAGAGATTATGGGGTAGAAGGTATTTGATTACTGTGGATGATTTATGGAGTGTTGAGATTTGGGATGAAGTTCAAATCTTCTTTCCAGATAACAGCAACTCTAGCAGAATCATGATTACTACTAGGTTGTCTAAATTGGCATCTCTATTAAGTAGTTCTCAATCGCATTCGCATAAGATGAGATTTCTAGACGAGGATATGAGTTGGGATTTGCTTTGCAAGAGTGTGTTTGGGGAGGAAAGTTGTCCTCTTGAGCTGGTGGAACATGGAAAGAAAATAGCAAAAAATTGCATAGGACTTCCTCTATCAATAGTGGTGATTGGGCTACTTCTAGCAAAGTATAAAAGGGCTCTAGGATATTGGGATTACATTGCAGAGAATTTAAACTCAATTGCGAATTTGGAGGATGATGAGCGTTGTTTAAAGATACTATATACTAGTTATTAGTTGTTACCAGTTCATCTAAAGCCATGTTATCTTTTCATGGGTGTGTATCGAGAAGATAGCAAAATACGTGTTAACAAAAGCTCATCAAACTATGGATTGGAGAAGGATTTCTAAAGCCAATTAGTGGCAAAATCTTGGAAGAGGTTGCAGAAGAATACTTAAATGAACTAATTGAGAGGAATCTCATTTTAGTTCACAAAAGGGGATCCAATGGGAGAGTAAACTTCTGCAAAATTCATGATCTGCTAAGGGACTTGTGTTTTAGAGAAGCTACTAAACACAAGTTTCTTTGTGTTATGCAGCAAAATCCACGAGGCAAAATTACTCAACGACGCATTGCTAATCATCAACGAACGTCGCTTGAGGAATATCTGTCAAGAGTCCCTCAATCTTTCGAATATGTTTCGTTTACCCGTTCTTTGATATGGAATATTAGTGCTCATAGTTCAGATGCTTCACTTGACCCTTCTTTAGTACCTGGTTTTGGTGAAGACTATTTAAAGGGATTTTCACAATCTGATAACATGAGACTGTTGAGGGTATTTGAGGCAATCCATAATGGAGATCCATCATTTCCTTGGAAAGGAACATATGCTTCATATTTCCAGCATATTGTTTTTGAGCTACTCAACATGCGATACCTTAATTACAGCTCTTATCCATTGACAGAGTTGCGTATCCCTTCTTCAGTTTGTCGCCTCTGGAATCTGCAGACAATAATTTTATGGACTGTAGAAGCATTTGCACCTCCTGAGATTTGGGTGATGCCTTTCCTGAGGCATATAGAGTTCGCCACGTTCCATCTCCCTAGTCCTCCGAATGGCAATGGCAATGGCAACACGAAAGCTGACTTCGTTTTAGGAAACCTGCAGACACTCTCTAGTGTTAAGATATTGGAATTTGGTGAAGAGGTGGTTGAGAGAATTCCCAATATCAAGAATTTGAAGATATATAATGGGCAGTATGATGGTGAGTCAGTTCACAATCTCAACAATCTTGGCCATCTAAGTGAACTTCAATCCCTTAATTGTTTTATACTAAGTAGAATCAGCACTGGATTGCTGCAAAACCTTACATTCCACATACTCTCAAGAGGATGAGTTTAAG
The DNA here is from genome assembly GCA_023678885.1 of Pogostemon cablin. Lineage (NCBI taxonomy): Eukaryota > Viridiplantae > Streptophyta > Magnoliopsida > Lamiales > Lamiaceae > Pogostemon > Pogostemon cablin. The sequence continues at coordinate 8,253,531 of CM042960.1, forward strand.
AGGAACCAATCTCCAGTGGGAAGACGTCTGAAAAGATAGGTTCGCTGCCCCGTCTTGAAGTTCTCAAACTGCACCTGAATGGGAAACAGTTGAAGGCCAATTTTGTAGGCTCAAATTCTTGCTTATTGTGGGGTGTGATCTTAGATAATGGAAGGCGGAGAGCTCCCACTTCCCATGCCTCGAGCACCTCCAACTTCGATACTTACGCGAGTTGGAGGAGATCCCTTCAGACATTGGAGAGATACCAACTCTTCAATTGATCAAGTTGGTTGCTTGTAGCAATTCTGCAAACATCTCTGCTGAGCAGATTCTAAAGGAGCAAGAGGAAGCTGGGACCGAAGGGCTTCCAGTTGAAGTTGTAATTGATGAGTATGAGAAAATGTGAGTGTCTGGATATTCTGAAGTCATACACACTTAAATTTGGTAATAACTGAATCTTCCATGTGGATGTGTTAACTCCCACTTGTGCAGCTGAATTAGCTTAGTGTTAGCTCCTTTTCCTTTGATCAAACATTGTGTCTAAGTTTTGCATCTGACCATGTATATCTCACACCATCAGACATGTTTGCATATGTTGATTGCATTCACATGATTAAGACATACTATGAAGTATTCCTACCAGGATATGTATATGAACAAGCTAATGAAACTGTGATTACATTTCAAGATTTTTTTTAATTGATGATTAAGTATTTGATGGAACACGAACACAGGATACAGAAGATAAATAAACGCACATCTAAAAATCCCTCAAATAGGATCACAAAGACCAACTCTGCTACAAATTAATAAGGTTGCAAATAGACGATTTCTCTTGATATAACCCTAAAGTAACATACGAAGCATATATAGATTCAAGGCTTACTAATAAAATTAACCGCAAATACTAACATGATAGAAACAGAAAATTAAGCCAATAAAGACTTAAGTAATCTAACTAAATAAAGGGTATGTCTTGCGTGAGACCGTCTCACGTGAGACCATTTTACATTTTTTAAGATCGCTATCATTTTCCCTATAAAACAATATCACTTTCGCTATAAAATATTATCACTTTTCATTTATACTATAAATTGTTCATTAAATAATATTATCACTTTTCATTAATATGATATCACTTTTTATTGAAAAAGTTATCACTTTCTAACCGTCTCACGTAAGCCCTTTTGTGAGACGGTCTCACACACGTCTTTGTCCTAAATAAATAGTTGGTTTGAATCAAATAAATAAATAAAATAATAAACTAAAATAAATTCATGTGTTTATCTGCCAATTCGGATATGGCTTCCGACTCGCTCTTGCAGTTTTATACTATAGTAGTTTTCAAATTTATGTATGTGGGATTTTATCTACAGTTTAAATAATAATAATAATAATAATTTTTAAAAAAAAAATCAAATATAGCTGTTTTTAGATTCTTTTTTGTTTCTTTTTTCTTGTGTTATACATGGTGGAATATTCCCAGGTGCAGGAAGAAAGAAAAGGTGATAATGATTTTTTGTGTGTAGTAATAAGCAGAAAACTTGTATTTCAAAAGATTCCATGGCCACTTATGAAATAGAGATCATATGAATCTAATTTGGATATTTCATACTCTTTTAGAGGTGATAAATAATCGAATCCCAAAATTCATGCTCACTCGATTGTTCTTTTTTGCAAGTGGGGGAGGTTCATTAAATGGTGTGATAATTATTTTCCCATAAAAATACTATTCCATTAAATAGATAAATTCATAAATATTATTATTTTATAAATAATGTATTTATATTGCACTTAATTTTTTTATGATGAAAAGATGTAAAAATTTTGATATAGCATATAGTTTGTTAGTGTGTACCCAAAGAATTTGATACCTTTGAAATAGACAATAATAGATTGAAAAATAGATATGTTTATTTAGTAAGTGGAGTAATATTATTTATGTGTATGATAAATTATAACTCTTTTGAATATTAATATTATTCGACTTTAAAAAATTAAAGTAATACCAATGTAATAAAGAGTGAGGATGCATACACTTAATTTTATGCTAGTAAATTTTTACTTCAAAATTTGTGGTGTGGAATAAATTAATATAAATCATAAATTCTAAATTAAAATGAGGTATCCGTCAATAAATAATGAATTCTAATCTCTTTAGATTAATTGATTTTCATTGGCCGATCCTAACCTCCTTATATTAATTGATCATCATTGGTTGATACTAACCTTCCTAGATTAATTGATCTATGATAACCGTTCATATAAAAATTAAAATAATCTGACTCTTTTAACATTTCTTCCTAAAGTCAAAAGACTTGGAACCCATTAATTATTATCAATATAAACCACACAAACTAACACTTCATATAGTAGTCACGTGTAACTTGTAGCAGAATAAAGTTAAATTAACAAAAATATCACACCTAAATAACAATATCCTTTTCTAATTCAAAATAATCTAGTTTTCTTTTTTAAAAACGTATCTCAAGATTAGAATTATAAAATTAGTAAAATTCTTACCATTGAATTTCTTTTAAATTTAAAGTCAAATATATAACACAAATTTGTAACATATGAGGTGTGTAGCTTATAATATTATTGAAAACAAAAATTAATTCAAAACCAGCATGCACAGAAGCTTCGTGGCTAACCTTCTTCAGCGTACAACTCTGACAAGCACAGTAACTGTAGTTCATGACGTCAGTGGGTACAACTCTGGCAAGCACAACAACTCACCGAGGTAGGCCATTACGTCAGCGGGTATAACTTTTATATCAAAATTTAGAGTCCAATTAGATGCTTCTTCTACTCCATACTAGATGATTTTAGTTAATTTTTTTTTAAATCTTCAGAATAAAATAAAATAAAATGATGTATATATATTTTTTAAAACTAATTACCCAAGGCACCCTATGTTAACCATACAAATCTTAATAAAATTCGCGTGCCCCCAATGCACCGTGCTTAGGATCAAATAATCTCAGAAAATTGTATTGTATTATTTAGTATTAAATGTTATAAACATTTTATTTTATTATAAAAACTTATACCATTTAATTTTTTAAATTTTTTTTCTTATTCAAATGTTAATGTATCATTCATATTTTTATAGATAGTTTTAATGAAGAAATAATACACTTACAAGTTAAAGTAGGAGTATACTTTTTAGAACAAAATTATACATGGAGACAAGTTCATAAATATTCATAGGATGCACCTATAATCACCCCAAAATTCAAATACCATTTTCCCAATTTAAATTAAATTATAACTGTGCAAATTTTGGATGGCTACGAACAGTTTTATTACTACAATTCAAAGAATTAGAACCACCAAAATTCATTCATTTATTGGTTAGCTTTTACAAGTAGTCGCCATTTTTCTGGATTGAATCATTCATTCATTATCATTTTCTGCACGTGTTAAATTGGTGACAATAGATTACTAGGCTACATTATTAGTATTTTTAGATCCAAATATTATAGCAGTCTCTTAGCTAGGCATGTTAAACGAGCCGAGCGAGCTCGAGTATCACATACTCGAGTTCAGCTCGAGTAGTTATCGAGTCGAGCTCGAGTTCGGCTCGATTAGGAAACGAGCTATATATGAGCTCAAGCTCGAGCTCGAACGAGTAATTCTCGAGCTCGAGCTCGGCTCGACTCGTTAAGATAAATGAGTCGAGTTGTTCGAGCTTTATCGAGCATATCGAGCTTTATTTTATTAATTATTATTATTGTTATCGAGTCTAAACAAGTCGAACCGAGCTCGGATCGTTAAGAAAACGAGCATAAGGTCGAGCTCGAACTCGATCTCGAGTAGTCACGAGCCACCCGAGCTCGAGTTTTAACGAGCCGAGTCGAGTCGAGCTCTCGAGCAGCTCGTTTCGTTTAACAGCTCTACTCTTAGATGACGAATTTCCACGAATACATATAAAAAGTTGAACTATATATGTGTGCATTTCAATTATTTTATATAAAAATTTTGATACAATATAAAAAGTTGAACTATATATATGTGTGCATTTCAATTATGTTATTTAAAAATTTTGATACAATAGCATATGCTATTTGGGTTTATAAAAAAAAAAAATGCACGTATAATACCGTGATGTGTGGAACCTGACTGACAATTTGGCAAAAAAAATTGTAACTCATTTTGTATTTCAGCTAATATTAATTTTAAGATTAAAAATACACTAGTTATTAAAAAAATTATGCTCATGTAGGTGTAGTCTTTTAAATAAATAAATCAGAGGGACTAGGGTGCAACTAGTTGTACCAACCACCATTCTTAATTAATTTCTACTCTTTCGCTAATGTTGTTTTTTTATTTTATTTTTAAATTTATTTTATTTAAATGATTATTATACTCTAAACCCTAGGAGATAATTATATCCTAAATCACAAGGGTAAAATTACAATTATAGCCTAAACCCTATGGGATAATTATACCTTAAACCACAAGAGTAAAATTAAAATTAAACCCTAAACCCTAGAGTATAATTATACCCTAAACCACAAGGGTAAAATTATAATTATATCCCTAAAAAAATAGTAGCGTACAGTAATAATAAAAAAAAAAGAAAAAAAAAAGAAAACATACATTGAAGGTGAAGAAAAAATATTGTACCGGATATTTTACTAATTGAAGGTTGTACACAAGTCTTTGCCTAAATAAATTGAGCTCACGTAACATTTTTTTTAAACAATTTTTTATTATATTATTAAATTGTAGACTCACGCCCAACATCCTTGATTACAAGCACTTATTTGCGCAGAAACTTCGTCAATCAGCACAAACACAAAATTAGGTTCAATACATAATGATCTAGAGAGTATTCCATCTTATTTGTCAAATTAATAAAGATAAACTTTGTAGAGTTACTAATCAATGTCATATCTCGAATGTCCTTTACCAGTATACAACAAAAGGTGTTACGTAAAATCCTTCCATTCAATGCATTCGTAAGCATCCGACAGTTTGCTCAATTAATGCTCGCCATCAACAACGTAATTATTTGTTTTTAGTACGTGAATAAAATAATATTATCATTTTGTGTAAAGTATGTTGTTGTATTAGTGGTGAGTAGTGATCATTTGTGGGTTCCTTTTGCTAACAGAGAAAAATAAATATATACCTTTAGAGTAGACAACTAAAATGACAAAATGAATATCTTATCGGCGGACGAGTGAAGTATACTTCATTCGTCTCATTCTAATGGTTACGTATTTCCTTTTTTGGCGACTCATCCTAATGGTTACATTTCTCTTTTTAGCATATGAGACCCACACAAATTAATTACTTCTCTCTCCGTGGCCCACACATCACACTAATACACCTATCCACTTTATATTAAAATATTATTTCTCTCACCTCAATACACATTAAAATACTATATTCATTAATTCTCATGCAAAAAGCAAACATAATTATAAGGTCAGAGCGGAGGGAGTATATAATACTCCAAACTCACTTTTGGTTCATAGGACATAACGAAGTACTAAAACTTTCATCAGAATACTATTTCGTGCTGCTTTAATTCTCTTTGATCTGGTTACTAATATTTGAACAAACAAACATGGTGTGCTTTATTATTATTGTTTTTTTTTTTCTGAATATTTTTCTCTAACAAATATAAAAAAAAAGGAGTTGGAATAAATTAAAATTTCAATAATAAGGAAGTTTATAGATTTTATTAGACAAGCAAACCCCTACCAGTGTTCAAATAATTCTAGGCTTTTTTCTTATATATACGAATACGAGATTGGACCCAACCCATTTTCATCTCTACGCAATAATTTTAATTTGAAAGATATTTTCATGCAATTAGTGTATGCGCTCTCATCCGAAAAATAATACTCTTAATTACTCTTTCCATACCACTAAAAATTATTATTTTATTATATTGAGTGCCCCAATAAAATATCTTTATTTTTTCATTTTTTTAGTAAAAGAACCCTATAAAATAATTTAATAGAACTGCTATCACTATTTTCTTAATATATTCTCACACATAAGTTTTTATCCAATGTATTTATCTTTTAAATCTTAAAGCAATGACTTTTGAATTAGAAGGAAAAAAGAAATCAAAAAGTGACCAAAGTTAATCTACCAAATCATTAAAAAGACCATGCTCACCAAACATCGTAAACTTGCTCATGGTAAATTACATTTTGACTTGAAGGATTTAATTTTTTTTAATTGAAAAGGATTATCATATTTGTTCATGCTTTTGTCATATTAAAATATAAAATGATTCCTCCCTTCCTTTTCTTTTCTTTTCTTTCTTTTTTTTTTTAATTCAAAAGTAAAGTAGAAGCAAACAGGAGTAGGGTAGGGTGATCAAGACAAGAGTTGGACTTTATATATGCATGTGGGTTAATTAATTTCTCAGATTAAATCTTTGCCTACCAATTAACAATTTTCAAGATAAACATCTACCCCACTTCCAATTTAGATGAAAGCTTCACTAGTTCATTTTTTTCCCACTGAATATTCTAAAAGGTTATATATTAATATTAATATCATACGAAGTCACTATTTAAAAAAAATGATAAATATAAAATTCGTGTAAAAAGCTAAGTAAAACAAGTAGTACTTGATTTGTCGTATATAGTAGAATGACCCATTAAAGAATTTATCTAACCACAAGGAGGAATGTACTAGAGTTTAAGCGATCTTAAGTTTATCGTGATTTTATAAGACAACAGAATGGATGGAGGATAACCGTGCAAATGAACACCTCAAATTAATGCAAAAAAATAAGATAAAGCAAAGATAAATGATGAGTTTCAAATAATGCAAGGATGTGATTATCAACAATCATGACATAGATAATAAAATAATCATGCAATTAATTATAATCTATCATGGACATAGCATATGAACGATCACTAATTTCACCTAAACTCTCTCTTGAGATGAATAGGATGTAAACCCTCGACAAGGCTCCCAAAAGCACATAGGATCGAGACCAAAATGAACATCTCCCAATAGGTACTAATTACTCTATGAGTTCCCTAATTAGGTATTAAATCATAAGCAATATTCCCTTTTAAGGTACTATGAATCCACTAATGGTTTGAGTCTTCTCACCTAATCAACTAATCTCTTCATTAAGTCAATTAAATGTTCTATCAAAAGATTCTAAATCTAGAAGAATATCTCTATCTCATTCTAAATTAATGCACATGAAGTATATGATGAAATGATTCAATGAACTATCCTAAATACATAATTGATTTCTCAATCTAATCACATGTCTATGACAATTAATCACACATATCATCATATACATCAAGCAATCAACATTCAATGATAGAAATACACAAAGTTCATTCAAGATTAAAACTAATTTGCATATCCAACACTAATCATGGAGCTAATCTCACAAAGGAGATTAGCCTCTCATAGTCACAATGAATTCAACATAGACATTAAAATCCTTACAAACCATGATCAATCTATAAAGAAATGCACAAAAATTATAATTAGATTCCCCATTTAAAGTGCTTCAATGGAGATCTCCTTCTTCTTGTGATCTCACTCTCCCTTACTTCCTTGATCACTTGGATGGTGGATTTGATGGATGAGATCAAGTATGGATGGATGGATGAAGAATGGATGAAGATGATGGTGTAAAATGGAAAAAATGGTGTGTGAGGTGTGTGTGCAGGGCAAAACCACGAAAATTTGATGAAATATTGAAGTATTGGGTATTTGTACCCCTTGGGAAGCTTCTAGAAGGATTCTGATTTTTTCTAAATTTTTGCACCTACACGGCTCGAGTCCAGTACACGGCCCGAGTCGTGTTTAGGGTTTCTGATCAACGATGAACTTCTGACAGCGCACGGCTCGTGCGCGGTACACGGCCACAGGGGTGGCCGTGTTGTGATTTCTGACGACCGCGCACGACCAATTCTTATAGGTCGTGCGCGGTACACGAACCGTGTGCACTACACACCTCGTGTACCAAACACGGCTGGCCGTGTTTGTGCTGCTTTGCTTCCTTCTTTCTCCCAACTCCATTTTCGCTCCATTTTTCACATATTTTAACATTTATAAGTTCATTCTCACACAATTCTAGAAAATAATATAATACCACCAAAATATACATAAATACGGATAAAATACTACGAAAACAGACATAAAGAGATACTATATCTAGGTAAAAATATCATTCATCAGTACTTTAACTGAAGCATAAACCCACAAAGAATATATATTTTCCGACCATTTAAAATGGGTTAGATACCTCGGTTTCTAAACCCGCTCCAAATCATTATATCCAGATTATTTGAATTTATAAATAGTCGACCCCTTTAAAGTACTGCACGAATTATATATATATATATATATATATATATATATATATATATATATATATATATATATATATATATATATATTCTTATTTTAGAGTTGAAAAGGCTTTAATAACAATCAGTCCATAATGCTAAAGTTTATGACAAAAGACATTTGTGAGATCTTTTCAAGAAAGTTCGATGACAATTAAAAAGTGATATAAAATTAATAAAAAGTGATAACAGTGCTATGAACATTTTATAATATAATAAAAGTGGAGTAACATTTTATAAAAAAAATAATAACATTAATATAAAAATAAAAACTATTATAAACCCGATTTATATAGCTTATTATGTGAACTCGTCTTTTTTTCACCTTAAACCCTGTGGTCCCCATTTCCAATCCTATTATATCCTATGTATTGGTAATGTTTAAATTGAAGGAGAATCACATGTTTTATATTGTAAATCTAGGAGACTAACTCTAATATAAAAATGATAATTAGTTATAAAAGCATTTATAAAATAATATCATGGTAAGTTGGTACTATATAAAAGTGCCCAAAATTTAAAGCAATTAAGCTGATTAAACGCAATATACTTTAGGAGTGGTTAGCTAATGAATAATCACTGATTGTTATGTTAATTATTCAAAAAAGAGGAGGCCTAAGCTAAAGTCACAACGCATAATTTACAACTCTATACAGAGCAAAATAGTAACGGACAAACGCCTACTTAGCTAGTAAATGTTCAAATCTAACTACATGCATAATAATAGAATTAAAAACACAATCCACAGAAGGTCGAGTGCCCTCAAAGAGGGCCTCGTTCCGAGCCTTCCAAATGAGGAAGACACTGGCATAGAAAGCCAACGTCCACCTCCTCCTTTCTCTGACGTGCACCCTTCTGTCTTTGCTGAGCCACTTGATGCCTGCCTTCAAGGTCGTGACCTGTCTCTTCCATTCTACTTCTCTCCGAACTTGATTCCAGACATTCTTCGAGAATGGGCAACTAAGAACAAATGGTCTCTAGTTTCACCACATCCCACACACAAAATGCACTCCACCGAGCCTTCATACTGCCTCCATCTGTCCATGGTAAGTAATCGATTCCTTAGGGCAATTCACATTCTGAATGAATGCTTCTGAGGCACCCAAGGAGACCACAACTTCTTATAGATAAATTGTACGAGCGCTTTGTCAGCAACTTCCTCATACAATTTACCCACTCGAAGTTTCCCCATGTCTAAGCACGTTGCGAAGAAGGTAACCAAGTCGCCACTGATTCGTGCTCGAACTCTGTCTCTCACCCGCAAAATGTCATTCCACACTATCGAAGCTCTCAAGTTAACCTCGACATCCCAACATGAAGAGTTTTGAAGATAAATGGCATTAATCCATTTAATCCACAAAGACTTCTTCTCCAGATGCACATCCCACAACACAACACAAAGAGAAACGTCGTTGAGGAGTTCAAGTCCCTTAAGTCCCAGGCCTCCCTGTTTCTTAGGTCGGATCACTTTCTCCCACCGAACTGGTCCCCTCGAAGTTCTCCAAGGGAATTTTCGAATCATACACTCTACCATGTCAATAATTCCCTTAGGAATCTTCACCATGGGAATCCACAAGTTCATCACACCATATACAACTGACCGGATGAGCTCAAGCCGACCAGCATATGAGAGTAGATGTGTGGACCAACCTCTGATCAAGTTTGATATCTGAAAGATGAGAGGTTCAAAGGCAGACTCACGGAGTTTTTTCCCTGTAGCGGCACTTCCAAATACCGCATAGGGAAGGTGCCTTCTTGAAAAGGTAGGACCTCACGGATACTCTGCTCTTCAACCTCCGGTACACCCGCCATAACAGATTGGATTTCTTTGCACTAACCTCCAATCCCGACATTCGAGCAAATGAGTTGAGGGCCTTAGCAACGACTTCAGCAGAAGAACGATTGCTGTAGGCAAAGATGATCAGGTCGTCAGCAAATGCAAGATAAGTAATACCAACCTTAGCACAGTGTCGTGAGTGATGTTTGTAATTTTCTCTCGCAATGAGTCTTCTAAAGAGGCGAGATAAGTAATCCATGCAGAGGACAAAGAGCAGGGAAGACATGGGATCACCCTGCCGCAGCCCCCCTCTTGCCCTCAAAGTATCCTTTCGGGATCCCATCAATGAGGATGGAGAAACAAGCAGTGGTGACACACTGCATGATCCAACCAATCATCCGCTGTGGGAATCTCAAACTTGTAAGCACTCCACGTAAGAATTCCCAATCCACCGAGTCATATGCCTTTTTAATGTCTATTTTGATCGCCATTCTACTAGTCATGCGATCCCTTGCCCATCTGTAGTTCTTAATAATTTCCTGTGCCAGCATCACACAATCTCGCATTCTTCGGTTCTTCACAAACCTAAAGTGGTTTTCAGCAACCAGCCCATCCATGACGTCCATCATCCGTCCCTCATTGACTTGAGAAATGATTTTATAAAGTACATTGCATCACGAAATAGACTGGAAATCCATCACGGTAGGGTCATGAGTACCCTTTGGGATGAGTGTAATAAACGTAGAGTTCATTTGTCGCAGTAGCTGCCCAGAATGAAAGGATTCCTGAACGGCAGCCACAACATCCAAGCCTACTACGTCCCACGCATCTCGAAAGAAGGCAGTCGTGTACCCATCCGGCCCAGGGGCTTTATCATATTCACGCACAACATCCAAGAAATCCTCACTCGTCTTCCACATATTCACGTATCTAAAAGGTCGCCCTTTCGATACTTTGGCATGAAACACAGTGGCCAGCGTAGGACAGTGATCCGAAGTGGCTCCCATAGGCAGGAATTCGGATTTAACTATCCCTGAGTTTAAGGTCCAATCTTCATTTACCAACACTTTGTCGATACGACTCCATAACTTGCCATTAGTCCATGTAAAGAAACACCACTTGGACGTGGCATCATCCAGTCCCAGTTCAACACAAAACTCCTCAAATTTCACTCTTAAACAGTTTCTATGTGAAACTGTAATTTCAGAACGTTCCTTCGATCGCCTGACACAGTTAAAATCTCCGAGGAGCATCAAATGAGAGTTAACTGTCAGACCGGTTGAGGTGAGGTGATGCCAGAGTCGACGTCTGTCGACAATGCCGTTATGAGCGTACACAATACTGATATAGAACTCCTTTTGGAAAATCAAACAACGAGTCATACCAGATATACATTGCTCATGAAGCACAATAGAACTACAAGTAACCAAAGACGAATTCCACCCAACAATTATATGCCCCCCAGAAGCATAATCAAAATTATGAACAAAATTCCAACCCCGAACTATTCTACCCACAATGTCAACTACATTATCAGCAGATAATTTAGTTTCAAGAAAGTCAACAACACACGCATCCATTTTTCTCACTAACCTGCGAGCAGCTCGCTGTGAGCGAGGGGCAAACAGCCCTCGCACATTCCATGTGAGGACTTTTATTGACGAACCCCTGGGGGCTGCCCCCCGTCTCGTCCTCTCTCATAGCCTTGCGCAGTTGGTTACTGGATGGTGATTCCAGTCCCACGACGCCCACCATCACTTCTCGGCATTCTCTCTGGAGGAGGGGAACGTCTTATGCTGTTTTCTGCCTCCTCATCATCGGATTCCTCCGCATCCGATGCCCATGTCTTTCTAGTGTTCACACAGATAGGCTGCTTGTCTTTGCATCTCTCAATCCTTGAATCATCCGGGTCCAAAGGATCGAATATTTGGTATCTCTTATAAAAGACGCTTATATCAATTTCCAGGGGGGATCAGATTTCTTTATCTTACTTCTGCTTCTCAAACTCTTTTTCTTTTTCTTTTTAGAAAGAACTTCCTGAAAACCTTTCTCATCCACACCAGTAGGTGCGGTCACAGGTTTTTCAACCACCTCATCCGGATTCTTTCCAACCTGTTCATGAGCATCACAATCTCCCACTATATGGCCAAATTTCCTGCACGATGTACAATACGCCTGGAGGCGCTCGTACAGTACAGTTTGCGTGCCATGATAGTTGAAGGTGACCTCGTTTGGCAGCTCCTAGGAGACATCAATATCCACTCGAACCCGAATAAAAGAAACTTTATCGGTCTTAACCGAGGTTTCATCAACCATGATAGGTCGTGCAACTAGCGAGACAACCTTGCTAATATAGTTTTTCGACCATAATTCCAGCGGGAAAGAGGTCAACCGTATCTGGACAGGAACATGAGATATTTCCCTGTCATCAAACTGGAAGGCTCGTGGGAGTCTTTTCAGCATTAGATAGCGTTCCCAGATAGAATGTAGAGCCTTGTCCAATACCTTACAGACATCATCCTCCGAGCAAAGGCGAAAGATGATCCATCCTGACTGATGCATATTAATCGTATACTTCACGTTCCAAGTACGGCAGATACCGTGAAGTGCCTGCATTCCTGGAAAACGGCCAGAGAAATACCCAACCAGCATAAACTTTTACGCATTGGAATCATCCTTCGGATCCAGATAAGCAATTCCATCGCAGGGTGCGATGTACTCAAGCTTTCTGTCTGGATCAATATTATTTTTATTTACGAACTTAGAATAATCGATTGGTTCTTTGGGAGAAGAACCCTTGACCTCATCACTTGTGCCTTTACGCCGATTGCGCTGTTGCCACCAAACTGCCCTGGCCCTATCGAAGTGCCAGCGTCTGTTGGGCGGTTGCCTGGTGCCTGCCGAGAATTATCGCCCAAGGTGGGCGGAGTGATAGGCTGCCAAGAGCCATCGCCTGATAGGTTGTCGAGTGTCGTTTCTCGACTCGAGCGCCGTGTTCTGCAAACGCGCGCCATCTCCTGTCTGCCCAGGTTCATTGCCTGGCGGAGGATCCATGTTCGTGTCCAGCCTGCCTCGAGCGCTGGGCGTGGTACTCCACCTCCCTTAGGGGGAATTCCTTCTAGATGGATTAGGGTTTCCTCCCAAAGGGGTCTCCGGGACTATTTCACCCATATGGTCATCCACGAGGCCACGAGTGTATCGTCGGTGTGCCCTGAATGCCGGCATGTGATATTTCTTCTGTATCCATCTCCATCCGATCCGCCGCGATGGATCACGCCAGGGCACCGTCATCATCTAGCGATGGATTATCTGTCAAGTAGGCCTCCTTCCGTGTTTTCTTCCTCTCGATATCCTTTGCCCTGTCCTTCACCGATTTGAATGAGTCCTCAGCCACACGACAATCCGTAGGCTCCCTGGCAAGCGTCTTACTCCTCTGTTTCTTTCCCATGAGAAGAGAAACCTAGGCGGATGACATGAACAATTGAGGACTCTCTACCGCCGCCGCGGGGAGCGACGAGATCAACCGGCATGTTGGCGACGATGGGCGCCGTCAACCGCGAGACTATCTTGTGCGAGAAGAAAAGAGAAAGAGAATTTTCGAAACCCTAGTTTCCGAAAATTTTGAGCGTCTCAAACTTTCTCTACCACGAATGAATAATCACTAATCAGCCAATTAAAGTCACAAAGCAGCGTAGCATTATAACTAAAATATAACCTTCAATTAACTTGAAAGATTTACATTTTAACATTTTGAGAATTTATTTAAAAGATTTACATTTTTGAATTATTAACTTCTTTTTTTCTTTTTAATCAAAGTACTATTAGTGCAATTGCCACAATGGATGCATTTACTAATAATCTATTTTTCTAGTATTTATATAACTAAGGCTCCTAACTCATGTAGTTATGTGGGACAAATTAAACAATATAAAAAACCAAAATTAAACAATGTAAAAATAAAAAATAGAAAATCTTATATATACACACGTATTCGGATCAATGTGAAATTAATTTAAAGGATGCAAACAATAAAAGTAAATATAGCTCTACAAACAAATACTAAAATTTGAAGTTAGTGATTAAAATAACAAAGTAGTAGTACTAAAAAATCACTTCAGTTTACACACATCCAATGAAAAAAAAAGAAAAAGAAAAAATAAATCATAAAAACTTGCAAATATATACTCCCTCTCTCACACATTATGATTTACGTTTACTTATTGCACGTAAATTAATAGATATAATATTTTAATGAATAATAAATTGAGAGAAATAATATTTAATGTATAGTGAATAATTATATTAGTGTTGTGTTTGGTCTCCACATAGAATAATTAATTATTTTGTAGTATTTGTCTCACTTGACAAAAAAAAATAAACATGAACTATTTTGAATACTAATTTGTCAAGATTAATTTTTCATATATTAAAAAGTATTATTAGTTGAAAACATGGTTCATTTATAAACACACAATTGTTTGTACAGCTTTCCAAGTATCCGAATTGATCAAGTAGTGAACTCAGTGATCGCATGTCCCTAGTTCTAAGTACTATACTTTCTCATTTCAAGATTATATACACTATTCATTTGTAATTACAAGGAATGGTGCAAATAATAATCATTGGACTGTAGGATTCATTTTTATGGTTGAGCCCTTAGAACTAGTCTAATGTTGTTTGTGTGATTTATAAATTGTGATATTATTAGGCCAAAATTTTGTTACCCTTTAATAAAATCACATATCTCTACATAAAAATAAATAAATTATAAGTTTGCCTCATCAAATTTAGAGTGTTATTATGTTACATGATTCACTTTAATTAGATTTGATTTGTTAATTATACTCGTCCAATCTAAAATATGGACTTATATAATACACAATAAGTTTAAGCAAATATGTAAATATAAACTCATCTCACATAATCATTAGTGAGATGATTTCTTATAAACTCTTTAAAAGTAATATGTACACAAATGTACAGAAACACTCAAAGACTGACTACCAATAAATAACCAAATCGAATATATACATACATTATTTGTGTGTGCAAATGCATGAACAAGCAATAGATTCGAGGAACATAAGGACCAAAATCTAGGAAAGTGGGTTGTTGAGTAGTGTAGTGTGGCCTCTAGAAGTCGCATAATAGTAGTATTAATATTAATTAATTTAACCTTAATGACTTGTGAACATCTTGAAGACGGCTTAACCAATTAAACATTTCCCAATTGGCAGTAGGGAGCAAATTTCACCTGTTGTCCACGTGGCAATCATTACTCCGTTAATCAAATGTGACAGCTTGGAAAAGCGAGTGGTAAGAAAGGGGTTAGATTGACACGTGACACAAAAGGGTCAAGAGGCGTTTCTGAGCTTAAAAGGTCGCTTATTTGCAAATGACCCCTCCCCCCTCACCCTTATCCATAATCCCAATCATCATTTCTCCATTTAAAATATATTCCACGTTGCTCCCGTTTTGGTATAACATCTCCTCCGCCACACATACGACAAGGGAAAATTAAACCTTTAACGGAACTATAAACACATGTATAATGATTCATGAATTTTATTCGGATTCTTTATGTTATTTTAACGTAATATTTTATGTTTCACCATTTTAGATGAATAATAATACTCCCTCCGTCCATCCTCAATGTATCCAAGTATTATTATTTTATGTATTCTTCCTCCATCTCATCCTAATAGTTACATTTCCTTTGTAACTTGCAAAGAAGTCCTAACTATTAGGATGAGATGGAGGGAGTAGTAGGTAGTTGTATTAGTGGAGGGTGTGGATCTCATATTTTATTTATATTAGTGGAGGGTGTAAGTCCCATAATCCAAAAAAAAAAATGAATAGATTAAAGATGAATTATCCAAAATGGTAAAATGAATAGATTGATCGTGGAAGGAGGGAGTATATGAAAAAAATGTAAAAATTATAGTACTTTAAAAAAGATATTAACCACAAAACTATTATTGGACATTCTTCACACTTACTTACTGAGAGAGCGTCAATAATCTATTCTCGTATTTTGATTTCTTTTGCCGCATTTCGCTCAAAAGGTTGAAGGGAGATAGTGCATCAAGCTGTTCGCACTTGATCTTCTTCCCCAGGGATCTCAGACGAGGGACCCTGGGATTTTCCTCTTACTATAAATTTCATTGTTGCCGGTATTGACATGCCCTTCCATGCCACGAATTCAAAATGGATGAGTCTATTGGAATCAATCAAGAGTCCGAGTGAGGAGCTGAACCATGAGAGAACCTTTTCACATTCAAAGTGTTAATAATATAACTTGGAGCGTAAAAGTAACACTGAATATCTTGTGCTGTTGAATTTTTTCTTCATACTATATTGTAAATGTCTAATGCCACAAAAGATTAACATACTCTTTTGCCACGTCGCCCACCCCTACCGCCTAAATGTATAAATAAACATTATAAATTCCTATGATAGTTGTATTAATTTAATTTCGAAGGGCAGAATCGACATTTACGAATTGTGGTGCAGAAAATTGAAAGCCACACCTAATCATTAGAGCATTTGTCCTTTGTAAATATAAAGATAGAGTAAAATTAATACTCGTTTGACGATTTTTTACTTTTGTGCACGTTGATTAAGAAATATTATTATTTAATAGGTATTTGTATCAGTGGGAGTGTGGACCCTATATTTTAGTTGTATTAGTGGGGGTGTGTGGGTCCCATGTGTGTAAAAAAGAAAATGATCATCTTTAAAGCGGACGACCAAAATGGAAAAAAATCATCTTTCGAGCGGACGGAGAAAGTATAACATGACTAGAATTATAATTTAAAAGGATTTTTTTTATTTGTTTACGGATTAACCTTAATACTCTAGTGACATATATATTATTATTATACATTAATGATTTAGAATATTAGAGAATATAAAATATATTTTCAATCCATTAACATAGAGGGTTTATCATACACCATAATTTAGAAAAGACAAAATATCTTTTGAGGCAGATGTAAAATGGGTCGACACATCACTAGAATATGTTTATTGTATAAATAAAATATATTTAATGATTGTTAAAGTATGTTTATTAAAGTATTACGATTTAAAATATAATTTTAATGTATTATAATATAATTTATTATTAACATACTTTAACTATAAATAAATATATTTTATCTATACAATAATCATACTTTAGTGATGGGTCGACCCGTGTCACACCCGTCTCATAAGAGTGTATCGAAAACACAAAATAAGTTAAGTTTAAATTTAATTATAGGTAATTATACACATTTATTTATTTTTGCTTTTTGGATGAAATTTTACGGGTTGAACAGTGAACTTATGTTGCGCGCACTTATTTATATAAACATCTTTTTTATTTATAAATTTAATCACAAAATAAAATAGTACTACTCCATTAATTTAAAATAACGAATATATAATTATTATGCTATAAAAATCAATACTAGATTTTGATGATAAAAATTAACCTTTGTGGTAAAACATTCTATCTATAAACCACAAATTTGTACGATAATTTATGTACAACGAGTTTAAGGAATCATTAAACATTTAACTCCTTAGAACTTATTTGCTAGATATTTTACATGACACATACCATCAAAAGTTCCTTTCAGGTCAATTTATAAAGTATAAATAAATTATATATAAAAAAAACTAGAATACTATAAATAGGATTTTAATCTCAACCTTGGAAAAATGGTGGTGACTGGTGTGTTGAACACTCGAAAAAATAAGCTGTCGAGTTTAATTATTTGAATAACTTCCCATAAAATTATAATATTGAAATTACGAATAAATCTTTATTTTACACGTTGGCAAATTAATTTGTAATTTTATAATTAATCTCTCCAATAATTCATGATATTTTTCTGCATAAAGTGATAGGCTACCATGTTAATGTTGATGGCCCAGAGAAAAGTGAACTAGATCATGCAAAGAACAGTAGTAGAAAATATTCTTAGAATTACTCTACTCATGTACATTTAGACCTACATATTTAAAGTTAGGTAATGGATTGAATTATGTAATATAAATGAAAATTTTAAATAGAGAATATAATAAACTTTATATACTGAGAATAAAATAATAATAACAATATTACTAATTAATTTAACTTGAATGAATTAATAGTAAATAAAACCACTGGAGAATATAATAAACTTTACTATCATTTACTCCCTCCAAGAAATTGGTATATTTTTTTTTCACGAAAATTAAGAAGTATAATAATTTAATGTAAAGTGAAGTGAGAGAAATAATATTTAATGTGTATTGGGTAGTTGTATTAGAAGTGATATGTGGGGTCCATGAGAATAAATTAATTGTTTTTGTGTGGGTCTCATGTATTAAAAAGGAAATGTGTCAACTTTAGTGGGACAAACCAAAAAGGAAAGTGTGTAAACTTTTATGGAACAGAGGGAGTAACTTAAAAGAAATAATTTACAATCATTTGATTTTAAAAATCAAGAATATATTATTTTTCTTTAAATACTATTTAATTTAAATAATAAAAGTATTATTTTTTGATTGGGTAAAATTTGATTGTGTAAGAGACTTTACCATTAATTATTAATAAAAGGTCTTTATATTATATCATAATAGGGGTGTAAATAAGCTTTTAATTATTAGTTTATAGGTGCGATATTCAACCACTGTGAAATCAATTCATTCATATATAATGCAAATCTTTGATTTAAAATGAAGGTCCCAGTAGGTTCCGATTACCTTCAAATTATTCAATTTACGAATGCATTAAAAAAAATTCAATCAACTCAATTTTGAGATCATGAGCTCGACTTGCGGAAAACTTTGACTCAACTTGAATTTGACTCAATAACTTCATGTACAATACAATTAAATTAATAAATAAATTAAATATTTATTTAATTGAAAAAAATACGATGGTAAGAAATGTGGATGGGATATCTTAAAAGGGAAAATTATTTATTTCACTAAGAATTTATATTTAGTTTTAAATTTAATACATAAAAATAAGAATAATTAATTAAGATGTCTATTTGTGAGATAAATCGATCTATAATTAAAATATGTTTATTATATAAATAAAATATATTTATTTGTAGTTAAAATATATTTATTTAAAAAATTATATTTTAATATATTATTCATCATATTTTAATTACATAATATCTTAGCTATCAATAAAGCAGTAAGCATATTTTAAGTTAGTCTTAAAGATTTGAAGAGTAATTAATATTTTTCATTTAGAAGAGTAATAGTTTATCTCTTTAAAGAGTAATTTTTAAGTGCTAAAAAGTAATTCGTAAACATGATTCACACATAAACCGATTTACATAAATATTTGCCTTTTACCTATATAATAATAATAATAATTAACTTTATAAATACGTCTTACAATCTATATCATATGAGTATTGTCTCATTTCATATGAGATTTTTCTTAATAAAATAATAATGATGAACTTGTGAGTTGTGTTTTATTTTTATTTATTTATTTATTATTATTATTTTTGTTGTTATTATTATTATTATTATTTAATGTATATATGATTAATTTTTGACAAGTCAATCTTAGATAGATTTTTCGTTATTTCAGCCTAAATTCTGATAATAATTTGAGGGTTATGAAATAAGTAGAAGGTAAGTTGTTTAGTTTAAATGATTCTAGTGATAATCTTGTGTACTCAAATATACAAGATAAAAAATTGTGTAAATCGGATTCAATTGTGTAAGTTTTCCCTCCCAATTTTATCATACCTTATTTATTATTAGAATTTAAATTAAAGGAGATAATATGGTTTACAACCTAAATTCAATTTAAAAAACTAACTCAATATAAAGTAGTATCTTCAATTTAATTATACTACTAACGTTAAATTTTATTTAAAAAATTAGTTTAAGTTTGTGTTGTGAATTTTATTTTACTTTTTTTTGTGGTATTGAATAAAAATAGTTGTATAAATAAATCATTTTGAAAAGTCTATTTTTAAATAATTTATATTCATATACAAATGATTGTTGTTAAAATATTTTAAGATTTTGAATATTCACTACAAAAAAATGCTCCAATAGTGACGGAATTTTGTGACGGAAATAATTCCATCACTATTGTTACGGTTATTGTGACGAAAATTCAAATTTGTGACGGAAATAGTAACGAAAATTTTGTGATGAGTTTTAGTGACGGAAATAGTGACAGAAATTTTTGTGACGGATTAGTGATGGAAATAGTGATGAATATTTTTGTGACGGAGCTTTTCCCTCACTATAGTGACGGAATTTTTTTGTGATGGATTTAGTGACGGAAATAGTGATGGATATTTTTGTGACGGATTTAGTGACGGAGCCTTTCCCTCACTATAGTGACGGAATTTTTTGTGACGGATCTTTCCGTCACTATAGTGAAGGAAATAGTAACGGATTTAGTGACGAAAATATTGACGGATATTTTTGTGAAAGATAATTAAATTAATAAGAAACTTTAATATAAATAAATTATTTGATAAGTTATGATAAAGTAACACTATATGCCACATGGTCACCTAACTAGTCATAAGGCTCTCACACTATGACCAATTTGGTGTTCGAATCTCGCCTAGTGCGAGTTTTAAATTTTCTGACGGATTTAGTGAAGGAAATTTCTGTCACTAAAATCGTCAGTGATAGATCAGTCACAATAATTTACTAACGAGTGTAACAATGACGGAGTTCCGTCACTAAAATCGTCACAAAGTGACGGATCAATTACAAATTTACTAACGAGTGTAACAGTGACAGAGTTCCGTCACTAAAACCGTCACTATTGTGATGAATCTGTCACAATAATTTACTAACGAGTGTAACCGTGACGGAGTCATACCGTCACTATTGTGACGGATCTGTC
The DNA here is from genome assembly GCA_023678885.1 of Pogostemon cablin. NCBI lineage: Eukaryota > Viridiplantae > Streptophyta > Magnoliopsida > Lamiales > Lamiaceae > Pogostemon > Pogostemon cablin. The sequence goes on from CM042960.1 coordinate 8,274,523, forward strand.
ACAATAATTTACTAACGAGTGCGTCACAATAATTTACTAATGAGTGTAACTGTGACGGAGTCATACCGTCACTATTGTGACGGATCTATCACAATAATTTACTAACGAGTGTAACAGTGACGAAGTCATTTCCGTCGCTATCCATCACTAACGGGTGAATTTTTTGTAGTGCGCAAATGTCAGTATGTATCATTTGTGAGAGTATTTAAATAAAAATTAATAACTTTATATAGAATTGATATATGTAATCATATATTTAAGTATTTTAATTATCATTAATATTAAAGAGATAAAAATAAACATTAAAATATTATTTTTTAAAGTGATTTGAAATTAATTATTAGGATTAATTTTGGCCTAATTATATAATGGGTAGGTTTTAAGGAAGGATAGGTAAGATTACTTTTACTTTTAGAGATATTCCTACTCACTCATTTATAATTTTTGGCAAAAAAAATTTTATAGGTAAAATTTTTCATGTATAAGTGTGTGTATAGACACTCGAATTGTATTAATTAGTATATGAAATTATTTTTTAGAAATATTAGTATGATAAAAACCCAAATTCTAATTTAAATAATGATCCTACGGTGAGCTTGATTTTTAACGATAATATTCAACATTTTAAATATTAATCTCCAATTAAATATCAATCTCTTTTCTTTTTCCTCTCAATCTCATCTAATACGACCTCAACTTGGTAGTGAATTATTAGTGTCTCTCACAATCCACCAAACTTACCAATTACAAATTGATTTCTAAAATATATACTATAGCACAAAAAAATCCTAGTTGGAATTATTTGTCTTTGACCAAATGCCCAATAATATTGCTATTACACGCCCGACAATCGCGTGACGGGCCCCTTTAGCGGTCCGTTTAACGTTATTCGGGTCGGGTGTAGGTGATAACTTTTTCGCTCCCTATATAAATACAGGTTCACGCACTTCGTAATTCACACCTTCTCGCAATCAACACCCATTCCTGAGCTCGTCGGCGATAACATTCTCGTGACCAGATATAATCGAATACAGTTTTTAAGCGATAGATATTGAGGATTTCCACTCATTATGGTACAGTTGAAGAAGAAGCTTTCCGGCCAAATGTGGGTGAGATCAGTTCCTCCTTTCGCCGGAACCGGAGATATGCCGGAGCCTGACCTCCAAGTTGTCACCTCCGGCGGGTATCGGATCCCGGCGCACTCGAAGATAATGGTATTCATATTTTCCTCCTGAAATTTTTATTATGAATTAGGATTTTCACTTGATCTGTCTGTGGTGTGGTGGAATTCCGACGATAGATTTGTTAATTTTCGTTTCTCCTTTCATCTTCTACCAATGATGAATTATGATGCTGTTTGAATTTCGAACTGTGTTTTGCTCCTTTTCCTCGAATTTTGTGATTTCGATTCTGTTGAATCTCAACTGTGTATAGCTTTCAATTTGATGACCGTTTGCCATTTTTCTGATATTTATGGATTAAATTGAATTTAATTCAGGCTTCAGCGTCGCCTGTGCTGGAGAACATAATCGATAGGCCGCAGAAGCACCGGAAAGCCGAACAGAAAATTTCGATCTCCGGCGTACCATACGACGCCGTCTATTATTTCATTCAGTTTCTTTATTCTTCCAAGTAAGTTTCCTTCAAGCCACGCTCAAACGCCAACCATGATTTTTTTCCTTTATTTGCGCGAATTATTTTCCATTTTATATTCATAAAATAAAATATTTCTTTCCTTGTAAATGATCAAGTTCCAAATCTGAAGCAATATTTGAAAATTCTCATTTGACTAATTAAAATACAAAAACAAAAAATAATTTGATTATTATATCCGCCGTCCGTTTATAATCCCGTGTACACGTGTCCTCTCCTGCCACCACTCAACCACCACTTTCTGAATATTTTTCTCTTGGTAGGCGCGGCGAATTACAGCGCCTCCAAGAACACAGGAAAAATTTGATTGTAAAATGACTTAAACGCCTTCTTGTTGTATGATCAGGTGCAGCGAGGAGCAGATGGAGAAGTATGGAATTCATCTGTTAGCTCTGTCTCATGTATACTCTGTACAACAGTTGAAGCAGAGATGTACAAAGGGGTTAGCTAAAGGATTGAACATCGAAAACGTAGTGGATGTTCTTCAGCTAGCGAGGTTGTGTGACGCACCTGATCTCTACCTCTGCTGCATGAAATTGTTGTCTAAAAACTTCAAGACTGTTGAAAAAACTGAGGCGTGGCAGTTCTTGCAAGACCATGATCCTTATCTCGAGCTCGAGATTCTTCAATTCATTGATGAAGCTGAATCGGTGAGTACATCACATCCTATGTTGTTTATGAAATCATGCTGTCAATTGGTTGATGTACTAATGATGAATCGATACTCCTTTCTTGATCTTCAGAGGCGAAAGAAGACGAAGAGGCGTAGGCGAGAGCAGAACTTGTACCTAGAACTAAGTGAAGCAATGGATTGTCTAGAGCACATATGTTCGGAGGGGTGCACGAGTGTCGGCCCGTACGACATGGATACGAGCAAGCATAAGGGCCCGTGTAGCAAGTTTTCGACTTGCCATGGAATCCAGCTCCTGATCAAGCATTTCGGGTTTTGTAAGAAGAGGGTCAATGGAGGATGTTCTCGTTGCACGCGAATGTGGCAACTCTTCAAGTTGCACTCATCAATCTGCGACCAACCCGATGAATGCAGAGTTCCCCTGTGCAGGTACATTCTGATCCATGAATTTATCATTTGATGATCCTTGATCAATTTCCATGGTGTATTTTATTGCTAGCAGATTTGGTTGGTCTTGAATTGTCCCAGTTTTGATCCATGTGAAATCATGCGGTAGATTTCCTTGTCCATTCACCTAATTAGGTCCAATGAATTTGTTAGCACTAATTTCTTGGTAGATTTATGAAGATGTTCTGTCAAGATGACATGAGTTTAGCAGGATTGTAGGGTCATATTCCCCACATATGTTCCTTGTAGTCCCCCATTAGTTTTGACTTTTCCTTTCACATGCATTAAAATTTAAAGGAATGATGATCATCTGTGATGTCATTGCCAGATATTTTTTACTAACCTTAGTACTTTTAATTATTGCATATTAATAAATGCTTATAGAGTAGCATTACATGTGTCTACTATGTAATCTAAATGTCTAGTGAAACATGACACATATAATTACAACAATCTTTTGTCAACATCATTGGTGAAGTAACGTCATATTCTCTCTCTCTTTTTACTACAGACAATTCAAATTGAAAGCGCAACAAGACCGAAGGGCGAACGATCCCCGTTGGAGATTGCTCGTGAGGAAGGTGGTTTCGGCCCGAACAATTTCTTCTTTGTCTCTCCTGAAACGGAGGCGGGAAGATGAACCAGGAATGATGATCAAGGAATGAGGGAGTTGTGATTTTGAAATCTCAACTGCAGCCTCTGGAAATATATCTTCTTTTATTCATTTGGTGTGTTTTTGCCATGGAATATGTGGTGAAGGAGGTGTTTTGTAAAAAAATGTTAGTTGTTGGTTGTGTTTGTTTTATAGTTAGTAATGATTAGGTATCAAAGAATAGCAAATCCTAAAAGATCATGATGGGAAGCTATGATTATAGAAATGATTTTGTTTGAATAGATGGATAAGTTGGCTTGTATCATACTATATTATTTTTTAATTAGTAATAAATTACAAGTCATTTATTGCAATTTGGTTCATTTTTTTATTTGGTTTGAGCAAGTTGCCATTCAAGTTGCAAGAACATGCATAGAATCCTTATCCAAATTTCCCGACACGTTGGAGATCTTCGTTTTCTTCTTGTGAATTATCTTCTCATACATATTGTTTTAATTAATAAGTCCATCTTACATACCCTTATATTGGTTAATGTTTGTTTTAGGAACAAAATTTGCGTGTCCGGTGCACTCAAATACGACCACTCCAAAAAGTTGTATCATTTATTTTATGAATTTTTTTTCTTATTTAAACATTAATAGCATTTATATTTTAATAGGTTATTTTATTGAATAATAACTAATACTTTTATGAATTAATGGTATTATGAATTAAAGTGTATACCAACTCATTAATTTATTTTTTGGAATTTTGGAAATTAATTGAATAATAATAATAATAGTATACTCCATATGTGTTTTGAATTTTAATAAATGTGTAAAAACATTTATTTTATATAAGAAAAGAGATGAAAATAAAATTTATGTAAGAAAAGAGATGAAAAATACATACGATTAATTTATATATGAAAAGAAATGAGAGGAGAGATAAAGATATAAATATGAGTATTAAAACAAAATCTCTTATGAAACAGGTTATTTGTGAGACGGGTGTGAGACATGTCGACCCATTACTAAAATATAGTACTTATTGTATAGAAAGATATGTTTAATGATTGTTAAAGTATGTTTTCTAAAGTATACTTGATTATGTTTTAAAGTACTGATTTTAACAAGTTATAATATGATTTATTATTAACATATTTTAAATACAAATAAACATATTCTATCTATACAATAAGTATACTTTAGTGATGAGTCGACCCGTCTCACATCCGTCTTACAAAAGAGATTCTCGAGTATTAATTATGAGAGAAAATGTATGGAAGGGGAGTGTAGTGAGGATTATAGAGATAATTTTATAGCTATAGTTTAAGTATATATTTTGAAAATCAAAATTTAGTTTTAAAAAAAATCTTGCTTAAATTATTTTTGTTTTGTAAAATTTAATAAATAATGAATAATGATAATTTATTTTGAATTTTGGAATAATCATATATTTTAATTTTTTTTTTGTTGAATCAATAAATAACACACGGAGCAATGATACTGCAATAGAGAAATAGGAGTAATTGATATAAGAGAAGAAATAAAAGATGCGAAGGATATTACTATATTTTAAGATATATCGGATAGTTGTATTATACTATTATTGTTAAGTGTGGTATGTACGGTGAGCTGAGTTTAATAAAATTATTTTGTGTTCACATCAATTCTAAAATAACAAAATGAATACTCTTTTTATTCCGAATATTTTTATCTATTTGTCCGGCATGGTGATTAAAACTTGTTTTTTAATATATAATGTTAGAAAAAGTAGAGATAAAATAGTAATTTAATAAGAAAAAATAAATAAAATTGTTAGGAATGATGAATAAAGTGTAAAAAAGTAATTAAAGTTGTTGGGATTGTAAAAAGTAGGTAATAAAATATTATATATTTTTACCATTAATGGAATGTGTAAAAATACGTGGACATTTCAAAATGAAAAGTGGGTTAAAATACGTGGGATAGAGGGAATAATTTATATTGGAATTATCAAAATAACAAAATTATTACTTATTAAGAAGACAGGAAGGAGAATATAGTTTAACAACTTAAGTGTGAATTTTTTTTAAAAATAGTTTTGAATTTATTATTATACTAATACTAATTGATTAAGTAAATGCAAATTAATAAATTATTGTGTCTTGCTCATGACTTTTGTTGAGTTGGTAAAGTTACTTGAGAACTTGGAAAAAGAATCAGAACCGTTCTTTAGTACAATACAAAAATTTATAAATTCTCTTATTTTATGGTTACATATTTTCCTCGTACATGAATTTATTACTAGAAGACTTAGTAAAGATTTAACAATAAGAATAATAATAATAATTATTATTATTATTGTTATTATAGGAATAAAAACACACTACCTTCGTCCCAATATCAATTTTGAATTTTCCATCCACACAAATATTAATAAAAAATCACTTTTCAGCAGGTTTAAGGATAATTTAATGGTTTTAGAGTAGTAATAAATTAATTATAAAATACATTACGTTTGTGGTGAATGACAATTTTAAAATTAATAAAATGCTGAATTAATTGAGATTTTCTTTAAAAAATAAAGTGTAATCATAGATTGAGAGTTATACATAAATAAAAAATGTGAATATGAATCCGATTTTTTTATTTGAATTTGTACGTGGATACCATATACTATATTTTATTAAAAAATAAAATAATAGATTATATAAAATAGAATGTATAAGGTGGGGCGTTGAAGTATCCGTATATTATTACCAAGCTTATCTATATGTATGTGTGTGGGTAAGAATATTAAAATTAAGCAACCAAATAATATAGGCAAATTGGAAATAGTCAGAAAGTTTCTAAACAATACTGACCAAACACATATAGATATAATCACACTCTATATACCCTATCCTAAACCCAAGAACCCGGGTCTTTTTTTCTTTTTTTTAATTAATAGAAAAAAGAAAAAAAAAACCTCTTATATAGAATTGGTCTCGTGCATCAAGTGCACAAATGTGTTCAAGAGTATTATATGTTATTCTAAAGAGTATTCATTTTAAAGAATAAGAATCTTAGTTTCTTTATCCGCCGCTAAGGGACGTATTTTGTTATTTTAGATGTACATTCTAAAAAGTTTTATTTTCTTTTTTAAACATATAAAATCCCCATACACGCAATAATACAATTAAAATATGGGGTCGACACACCTACTAATACAACTACTTATTACACATTAAATAATAATATTTTTTAATTTATGTAAAAAAACAAATATCCCTCCTGGCAACTAATAGAGGGAGTGTTTTTTTTATTGAAATAATCAATTGAAATACTAGGATTTATTATTGTTTGATTAAAAGGTTATTTTTTTAATTTGAAAAATCAACTGTATTAATTTTTATTTTAAAAAGTATTACTCCTTCTATCCCCTTTATACATTTCCATTTTATCATTTTGCTCCATTTTATTATAAAGTATTCATTTTATTTTTGAATTGATATGTGACCCACAAAAAATAATTATTATAAGTACTACATTATAACAACATCATAATACATATGATACACATACTCAAACGGTGAACCCCACTCTTAGGGCCCCCACCACCCTAAACACATACTCAACACTAATATATTATTCATTATACATTACAAAATACATAATAAAAGTATTTGAATATGATTTAAAAAAAAAATAATAATAACATCAAAATATAATAGAAAATTTTGACGACCAACTGCCTCAAAAAAATATGGTCCCAACGCTCAACAAACCCGTTAAATTTGTTGTTAATTTTAATTTTTCAATATATTCTTCTAATCATTTTTTATGTGCATCACTAATTAGACATTTCATCTTTCATCTGAAATTTTATATTGGACACGTGAATCTGTTTGCAGCCATACCCAGCCCGTCCAAATTATTCTTATTTTATAATTATAAAATTCTGAATTTTATTCTCCATGCGATTTATATCATTAACCACCTAACAAACTATCAATTGATGATTGAATTCGTGATAAAAGAAATAATTAAAATAGTTAAAAGCCTAGAACATTAGTTACCTGATAAAGTAATTAATTTCAAACCATATTACTCTAATTCACGGTTGTGATTTGTTGATAATAATCTATTATTAATTTAGTTTTTTTAATTCAAGGGGCAAATTTTGGGTGAGGATGTTTTATAGTGAAACTATTTTACATTTTTTTCAAATTAAACTATTTTGTTCATTTGGGTGCACTGTGCACTTATTTTTTGAAAATTATACTCATTAATATATAAAAATATATACACTTTGTTAATGAATTTTCTATTAATTTTTTAATAAAAAATTAATTGTAAAAAAGCTATATAATTATTAAGAAACATGCGTATATTTATATTCATTCTCACTATATATGGAATAATGATCAGTTGATATCTTGTGTAAAAGTATTATTCTTCATTTAAAAGAGTTAGTGGAATATTAAGAATATTAATATAATAATGAAATTTTTTTAATACAAAATTCGAAAGATAAATTAATTATCAATTAGGAATTCGAAAAAAAAATTTCTATCAATTCGATCAGGACTTTAAAGATATAAAACTATCAATATATGTCATAATATCATAAAATTAATTAAAATAAAATAATAATAACTACATTAAAATTTCATATATTAAAATATTTTAACATAATATTTTATAATTTACTATCATTAAAATAACATATTAAGCATTGACAAATTTATACAATTGTGTTATTAAATTTTAATTAATTTTATGATTTTAGGTCCTGTATTAATAGTTTCATATCTTTCAAGTTTTGAATTGATAAAAAAATATTTTGAATCTCTAATTGATAGTTAATCTATCTTTTGGGTAATGTATTAAAAAGACTTCAATAATAATTTATCATTAGATAAAAAGATAAATTTAAAATTTTAAAAATTAAGCGTATTAAATTTTATTTAAATAAAAATATTTAATTTAATCAATAAAAATATTAATTTTCTTCACCTTTAGGTAAGACTTTTAGTATTTAAAGAAATTTTATAGTAACACTCGTGCAGTGCATTGTTTGTTATTTTATTTCCACGATATATTGTGTTCCAATATAATATTTTCACATGAGTAAATTAATTATTAGCAAGTAAAATGAATTTTAAATGAATTATTAACGGTGGTGTAGTTTGAAATCAACTCGTAAATTACTTTAAAATTAAAGTATTACTCCCTCCGTCCCATAATATTTTTCTCACTTTCTTCATTTGTTTATCCCACAAAACCTTTCACCCCCCAAAAAAGGAAACACTACTTTATTCAACAACATCAAAAGTTAATTTAATTTCAAATTTGTCACTCATTTTTCACACGCATATCATTACTTTATATTTTTTAATTACCTAAAAATACTATAATACCCTCAAAAGTCAATAAAGATGGTCAAAAAGTGCAACTTTTCTTAAACAACTTGGAACAGTAAACGTGAAAAAATTTTCGGGACGGAGAGAGTATGATATAAGACTATAATTGTTTCATTTTTGTTCACCAAATAGCTTAAGGACCTATTTGATATCCGTGTGATATAGTTTAGAGCATATGCGACTCTTTCCCATTAAAGTAAGTTATGTTTTACATAAACACTTATGTAAATTGAGTTTACGTTATAAATTTTTTACTCCTCTTACTTCCAATTCTATACTTTATATATCGATAGGATATCTAAATTAAAGAGAACACATGGTTTACAATAACTCGATTTACAAGATATTAACTCTATGTTTTAATGTTATGTTAAATCAATACGCTAGAAGTATGAAAAAAAGTAACGTATAAGGGGTAAATGGCACTAAAAAAAAAATCACCCGTTAGTGACGAATTTAGTGAGGGATAGTGATGAGTTTAGTGACAGAAATGGCTCCGTCACAGTTACACTCGTTAGTAAATTATTGAGACGTATCCGTCACAATAGTGACGGAATTAGCGAGGGAATTTATAGTGACGGAAATTTCCCTCATTAAATCCGTCAGAAAATTTAAAAAATAAAAATAAATAATTTTCTTCTTATTTTAATTCCTAATATTATTATTTGTAGATTCTCGCACTAGGCGAGATTCGAACACCAAACCGGTCATAGTGTGAGAGCCTTATGACTAGTCAAGTGACCATGTGGCCTAAAATGTTATTTTATCATAACTTATCAAATAATTTATTAAAGTTTCTTATTAATTTAATTATCTTTCACAAAAATATCCGCTATTATTTTCATCACTAAATCCGTCACAAAAAATTCTATCACTATTTCCGTCATTATAGTGACGGAAAGATCCGTCATAAAAAATTTCGTCACTATTTCCATCACTATAGTGAGAGAAAAGCTCCGTCACAAAAAATACCCGTCACTAAATATTTTGTCACTATTTCCACCACTATAGTGAGGGAAAAGATCCGTCACAAAAATATCTGTCACTATTTCCGTCACTAAATCCATCACAAAAAATTCCGTCACTATTTCCGTCAGTGTAGTGAAGGAAAAGCTCCGTCACAAAAATATTCATCACTATAGTGATGGAAAAATCTGTCACAAAATTTTCGTTATTATTTCCGTCACAAATTTAGATTTCCATCACAATAACCGTCACAATAGTAACGGAATTATTTTCGTCACAAAATTCCGTCATTATTGGAGCATTTTTTGTAGTGTGGTGATGTATGGTACGTAGTAGGTGGGGTTTATATAAATCGATTTCATTAACCCCCAAGTGAAATAAGGAATATATTGTATAATCCTAAACTCAAAAATATAAAAAACGAAAATGAATATAATTAATGAATATATTATTTTTTTTATATATTCAACCGTAATATTAATTTTTCATTTCAAAACTATATAGCCGCAATTTTTTTAAAATAAAAACTGCAGTTTTTTTTTCTTACAAATTGTATATTTTTAAATTCACTACTATAGTATATCTCTTTATCAATAGACGTATATAATTAAATTGAATATTATTGTATATAGTATACTGTTTTGTTTAAATTTGAATCCACGATATCCTAAAGCATTAATTTATTTTGTCTCACTTGAATAAAATATCTTAAACCACATCACTTTTCCCAGAGACTTTCTTACAAGTGTAAGTATATATGTTTGGTTGAGTAGAGGGCCCGCTTTTAGTGCAGATATTTATTTAAAATTGGAGTGACAGAGATCCCCAATTTAATTGAGGTACTTCTTAGTTCTTACATCAATTGGATGAAACTGAAAGTTGACATAAACTTCCATTCAATCAACTTCAATATTATATCATCTCCATTGCCAATGAATCAAATCAACTGTCAATTATACGTCCCGACCAGTGCTCATATTTTGATGTGTTGCATGAATAGCAGTCGAATTTCCTTATGTCATTTTCTGTGTTATATCGTTGAATGAATGACACGTAGGGGAGAGAATGAAACTATACTCTAAAAAGAAAAATATAAATTCTATGAGTTTGGATTTCCTTCACTTCTTACGTGTCAATCATCTCATCAGTGATGTATAAATGATACATGAAAAAAAAAGGATATGAGATATGGTACCAATGAGACTCACCCTAACTATGAAATGCTCTCTCATAGTGTATGATGGATTGGTCCAAATCCCTATTCCATTTTAATATTCCACTTCTTATTACATAACTTATTTCCTATTAAAATACTATATCTTAGTTAATGATTATTAAACTCTTTGAGCATGTGGTGAAAATTTGGGCATTGATTACGACACATGACAAGAATATAAGTATATGAAATATAAGATGAAATATAGAATAAAATAGGTGATCCAAAACATTTGGTGTGAGAATGTAAGTGATGTATCCTATCTATATTCACTTCATGGAGTATAATTTTTGTTACCTTTAATTGCTATGGAGGGCAACTTAGGGGCTTTAATGGTCCACAATAGAAAGGGTATAATGATCTTGTTGAATATAAATCTTAGAATTATGAGAGTTTCAAGTTTTACACAAGAAAAATAAATTTGGATATAAAATATCCATAGCAATTCAAGGGTCAACTAATACGTAGAAAGTTTCTCGCTTGATAAAAAGTTATTTAAGATTATAAATACATTATCATAATTGGCATAAAACGAAGATAGATTGTTTGGTATTTGATTTTATCAAAATTAAATGGGCAAAGGGTCGGATAGGACTCCCATTTTATTCTTGAAGATCAACTTAACCCTTCATTTATTTTTCCGGCATTCAAATCCTTTTCATTCTTATTTTAGATCAAATATACCCTTCATTTTCTTAAATTAAAACACTAATGTCCTTCTGTTAAATACCAATCTAACAACTTTGAGGATTTTGGGGAATGAGTCAATGAGAACAGCTTTATTGTGGAATATTTTTCTGCTAACCCTTTCCTCCTCCATCACTTTCATCCTGTTCACATTTATATATTCATCCACCCTCTTCAATCAAAACATGAAAGAAATTAGAGTAGGAATACATGGAAGCTCACTACTATTGCAAGAAAAGCAGGTGACCACAAGGAAATCTTCTCCGAGTCGCGGGTTCATCTCCACCGCCGAAGTATCTCCACTGCTCATCGAAGACAATGGTTCGGTGCAGTTCTTTTAGAAGCTGCTACCCAGCATTAGCAGACGACTCTGTTCCGAAGCCATAGCCCACGTGGTCTGCTCGTAGTTTTCTATGCTTGGATTCCTTCGATAGAGGTTCTGGAAGTCCACTAGTTAGAAAATGCGTCGTCGTCCTTCTGGTTAAAGAGCCCAAAACTTTAATGGTGTCTGCCCTTAAAGATGAACTGGTGGTAGAATGCAGCAATGACAGCTCCATCCAACCCAAAATATCCACTACATCATCAATTTTTAGATGTCATAAAATAATTAATTTCCTAGGCTAAAATGAGTTAGTTACCTGGTGCTTTAACCTTGTTATTGAGCGGCGATAAAACTCCAGGCAGGGTTGATGCCGGTGCCGGTGATGGGAATGGTGGTTAAGAAAACCATGAACACCGCAAATCCGATGGGGGAGTGGAGCCGATCGAACACCTTTTTATTTTATTTTTTATCAATTATTATAACTTAAATAAATAAATGTTAGGTCAATAATGAGATAGTGAATATTATTAATCCATTAAATAATGAAAATTATTAAGTCATTAACGGTGTTAGAATAATTTTTAACAGAAGGGTGCAAGTGTTTTATTTTGAAAAAATGAGCGGCTTAATTGATCTATATTAAAAACATAAAGTGTTTGAATGATCAAAACAAAATATGAGGGGCTCATTTGATCCATGATGATAAGTTGAGGGGTCTATTAGACCCTTTGCCCAAATTAAATTATATCTTCATAAATTAATTATTAAATGAATTAATAAATTCTCAAAATCATTTTCTCCATAATGAATTACTCTGTGCCCCTCCCATTCCCATATAAAATATCAAGCTTAAAATAGAGCCCATTCTCCACAAAACAAGGAAGATGGGACATAAGAAAAGTTGCACAAAAAAAACATAAATGGGATAAGAGACTTTGTCAATATTTTTTATAGTGCAATATTTGTCGTTCTACCAATTGCCTAAGACAACACTAATTCATGAGCAAAGTATCACGAAAATTAAGTAGTCACTTGGTTTGATTATTATAATGGCAATGGTTATCATTTAGGAACTCATTCAAAGTGGGAATCGCTACGCTATTCGAATCTCTTACATTTTATATTGTAAATTGTTGGATGACATATGCATGAGAGACAAAATTTATATTCTAAAAAAAATATTACTCCACATTAAGGGAAAAGATTGAAAATTTTCTTCCTGCATACGTGTCACTCATTTAATGCATATAATTAGAAGTATATATATTACCAAAATGTAACAGAAAATCAATTTCCAAACAACTCCTTCTACGTTACGGATATGGAAGTTACCGTGACCCTTTTTCTAAATCTTTAGTATGATAAAGTTATTACTTTTCTATACACACTAGACGATTATCCCTCAAAAAATGCATGATGGTTAACATTTAATTTTCTGTATGACAAATTAATTAAGTAATGATACTGTAACACTCATCATTTTAAGGAGTAATACACACCTTTCTAAGGCATATTTTCTTTGCATGAAAGCATGTCTCAAGTATCAATGTCCATTTATTTTTTTAAACCTATTACAAACACCAAGTATATATATTAAGTCAACTACGGAGCCCTAACTTGTGTGCAAGAAATGAGTACAAAATATAATATGAACCTTATCTTAATGATGTAGAAGTAACACAAAAATGCAATTGAAGATCGATTACCTAGCATGGAATTGATATCACAATGAAATTGAGATTACTTTTTAATACTATAGACGCTTTTCTATAGTTAAATGACGGTTACATCTTCTATACAAGAAGTAATATATATATATATATATATATATATATATATATATATATATATATATATATATATATAACACGTACGATCGAATATAAAATAAAAAAATAAAAGTGTAAACCATTGAGATTTATATTCTCCCCTCCATTCTCAAACGTGTTACTTAAACAATCAATGTCTCACAATGATTAAAAAAAATAAAAAATCAAAGCACCATAGCAAAATCTCCATAGTAATCTTTATTCAACCTTAATGTCCAAATTACAAACAAGTATATATACCATACTTTTAATGTGACATATTATATCAACCCTTAATTAATTTCTGCAAAAGATATAAGTGTATAAATATTGCTATTGAGTTTTGTAAGTTTAGACCACACAATTGCACGGTAGTTTTTCGGTTGGGCGGCGACACCATCCTTGGCGGAGATCACCAGATTGTGTCTCATACCTTGGACAACTTGTCGTTGTTTTCCCTCAACTACTCTCACAAAAATTAAGGTTTCATTATTTTGTATGTTGTGTTTTGTCACCGCGAATTTCGCAGTATATAAGATATCAAAATCATTGACATTACGAATCCAGCTCCAAGCTCTGTAGGGCTCCGTTGGTTTGGCTTTCGTGTGAAGCCAAACAATCTCTATTAAGAAGAATAAAAGAAGAAATGAATGATATAATTTGGACATAACTTTTTTTTTTGTTTTCGTTTATGTTTGGTCTTTGATATATTCCCTCCGTCCCATATTTGTCTTTACACTTTCTATTTTTGTCTGTCCCACATTTATCTTCACACCCTTAAAAAGGAAAGTTTTTTTTACTAAAATACCCTTTTGTTATCCCTTATTTACCTAATAACCTATCCCCTAATTATAATTACTAACCTAACTAATTACAGTAAATAACTTAATCACCTACCCTAATTAACACACCACTAATTGACAAGTTTTTGTAGAGGGAAAATTATATGATGATAAGTATTTTTTGATTTAGCAAGGTTATGTAATAGTGTAGGCATGTATTATGAGGTACTGTACACCTCACAATTTGGTTGGAGTATGATTTTGGTATTATAAATGGACTGTAGCAAAATATGTATTGTACGGAGTTTAATTCAGGCTGAATGAATGAAGTTTAATTTATGATAATTTTTTTCCAGGTTAATTTTAATTAGTTTTTGGGATTAACTTTAATGATGTTATTAATCCCAACAAAATCAGATCTATATGGACCATTCTACCCCTGTAAAAGTGGGTTGAAAAAGTCAATAAGTTACATTTCTTAAACTCCGTGTCTACAGTAACTACGAAGACAAATATGGGACGGAGGGAGTACGTTTTTATATTGGGAAAAATGCACTTTTGGTTCCATACAAAATACTCTCTCCGTTCCCTTTGATACGTATTCATTTTTCCCTTTTGGTTCATCCCACTACAAAGTATCCATTTCCTTTTTTGAATTGATGTGACCACACATGACCCCAAACTCAACATCAATACAACTACCCACTACACTTTAAAATATTATTTCTCTCACCTCAAAATACATTAAATTATTACCCTCCTTAATCCACGTGTAAAAAATAAATGACAACATTTTAAGGGGACGGAGGTAGTATCTCATTTCACTTTTGATTTTTTTCATTACATTTTTGGTCCCATTAATTTATTTTTAACTTTCCGTCCATTAAGTTAACAGAATTATCCCGGATGGGTGACGTGGTTAGTATGAGATAAATTAAATCTTTTTTATATTTCACAAAATTAAAAGTTTCCTTAATTTTTCAAAATCTTATTCTTCATTAACAAATCATTATGCAAACTACTATTCTAATTCTAATTATAATTCTAATTCTAATTACAAATTAAAACTCCGACCAGCGAATCGTGCAGCTCACCGGATCTATACAACCCTCAACAACCTCCTCTACATCCTCGACCACTACACCTACATTGGCCGCCTCAATCTCACCGGCGACATCACCACGCCGATGCCCTCTTCTCTCTCTCCTCCCCCCTCCAATTATTCCTAAAATTCAGGGGCCAAGAATAGATACATACTGAGTGAAAGCAGTTATATTTGAAGTGCATTACTCAGGTTAAACCTAAAGAATATGTCTGAGATGAGAGAAAGAGGGGTGAAGAGGGGGATGAATGGGCATTAATGGCAGAAAATTAGGGATTTGAAGGACGTTGCCAGTCATCGATTTCTGCCACTTATCTGCCGTCGCTGTTAGTCGCTGACTCCTGGTGCCTCTCCGCCGTCGCTGCCAGTCACCGACTTCGGTACAGTGCCACCGCCGAGGTGCACGCGTGCGCAGTCGCCGTTCACCACTCGCAATCACGACAGAACTGTGTTTGTCGTCTCCACCACGTCAGCCGTCCACCACCTCGGATCTGTCATTCATCCCCACCACATTCGTCGTCTACAACCACAGATCTGTCGTTCGTCACCACCACCACCACCACAGATCTGCCCTTTTTTCTTGTCTTTGAGGTATTTTTTCTTCTCTTAGAATGAAACCGAGCGAATTGAGTGGTGAAATGGGAGGGCATTTTTTTCTCTTCACATCGAGGAAAAGGAGAGGAGTCTGCCATGGATGAGATTAAGAAGGTTGAGAAGGTTTCACCGTGGTGTGGAAATTGCAGTGGGGAGAATATAGCTGGATTGATTAAGTTGAGATTGAGAAGGTTTGACCGTGGAATTGCAGAATCTAATTATTTTCCAATTGTATTTTGATTTTTTTAGTTATTGTTTTTCTTTTTAATTATTTTTTAATTTTTAGTTTATCGTTTTCCATCGGCACTTAACAGTCGGGACTAAAATTGTAACTTTTAGGATAAAAAAAAGATTTGAGATCAAAATTGAAATGTGATATTTTGTATGAGAGCAAAAGTACAATTTTCCCTTTTTATATACTTATAGCCAAACAATCTCTGTTAAGAAGAATAAAAGGAGTGAATTATATAATTTGGGCATAACCTTTTTCTTTTTTTTCGTTTATGTTTGGTCTTTGATGTACGTTTTTATATACCTATAGTAAATTAAATAGATCTTGATTCACTTAATTATAGCCATTTAATTTGAAAACGATTTCTTACCCTAAGCAGGGAAAATAAAATATTAGCGAGTGAGTAATTATCATGATTCTATTTCAAAGATGATGGCGGCTAAAGAAAATTACAATTAATGTTGTAGAAAACAATTTAGACAAAGTATTATACAAATAATTTTCACCATAGACAAATTGAGTGTGACTTAAGCGGAACGGATAGATGGTACAACCAATTCCAACTTAATACATATTTCTTTAATTTTTTTATTATAATTAAAAAAAAGATAGTTATATTTTAAGAATTAATTAATACTAAATTCAAGGTAAACTGTATGAACCACTAGGTAAAATAGACAATGAACAAATAACAAGGGTTAAATACACTATAGGAGTAAATTTACCATTATATCCTTAAAAGAGTTCATACTAAACTAAAAGTGAATACTAAATTTTTTTAGAAATAAAATAGGACAAACCATTAACATTAAAGTACACCATGAAAGGTTGAAACCAGTAGTGTTATAATTGGATGAGACATCGAGCTAAAGGAAATAACGGTTCGAGATTCAATCGGTCGGATCAATACATCGGAGGTTCAACCGAAAAAATAGAATTTACATAATTTCACATAGGCAACGACGACGCCACTTCTTATCCTTATTATGTGGTTTGGAGTACCAAGGATCAAAAACTACTTGGGGTTTTTTTCTCCACCATTAAAGTGACGAAGGAGATGGAATTAATATAAAACTAAAAAATTTAAAATAAACCATCGGGAGTTAGACTCATTTCCCTCTCAGGCACATGTTACTTACACAATTAATGTGAAATTTTCATCAAAATAAATCAAATCACCAACAGAAAAATTTCCATATTAATCATTATTCAACCATAATGTCCAAATTATTACAAACAAGCATATAAATTAAACCACACTTTTAACGTGACATATTATATCAACCCTTAATTAATTTCTTTAAAAGAAATAAGTTCGAATACATTGCTATGGAGTTTTGTAAATTTAGACCACACAATTGCACGATAGTTTTTCGGTTGGGCGGCGACGCCATCCTTGGCGGAGATCACCAGATCATATTTCATGCATTGGATAGCTTGTTGTTTTCCCTCAACAACCCTCAAAAAATTAAAGTTTTATTATTTTGTATGTTGTGTTTTGTAACCGCGAATTTTGCCATGGTGACGATCCAATAATCATTGACATTACGAATCCATCTCCAACCCCCAACGGGTTTCGTTGGTTTGGCTTCCGTGTGAAGCCAAACCATCCCCGTCAAGAAGAATAAAAGAATTAGGAGTGAATGATAAAATTTTGACATCATGTTTTGTTTTCATTTAAGGTTGGACTTTGTTATTTCTTTTATACCTAAATGAAATTAAATAGATTGTTATCCGCTTGATTACACCCATTTAATTTGAATCGAGTTCTTATCCAAAAGGGAAAATTTATGAGCAAGTGAAAATAATTATCATGATTCTATTTAGAAACTTTTGGATTTCTAATATAATTTAATTATGAAAATATATTGTTATGAAACTATATAATTACCTATTCAATCACTATATGACCTAATTAAATGATGATCTTTTTTTTTATCAGTAAAAAAATATCATTGCCATATGTATAAGACATACCCAAAAATTACAAGTTAAACAAGTTTACAACGATTAACATTCTAGTACCATCCTCGGGTTATCTAGTCAATCACAGAATGAAAAATTTGAGCACCCTATCTTATGTACATAAAACCAACAATTAAATGATGATCTAAATAATGTAAAAATCCATGTATTATTGATATAAGATAATTAATATAGATACGCAATAATACAAGGTAATTATGTATACCTAGATAGTATTAGTGTATGAAGATTCATTGGTTATGAATCCTTAATATAATAAATCACATTTTTTTCTCTTCTCCCAATTAAAAGCGATATCGATGGTCCAATAATAATAATAATTATAAAAAAGTAGTTAAGTTGAGGAAATCATAATACTAGTAGTTTATCTTTGCTACCATGTCATGATTGATAAAACGAGATGGAAGCTTGCGTGCACCTGAGCGCAAGGGTTTAAATTGATGAGCCTAAATCCGATTACGAAATTGTGTTGTACTCTTTTGAATTGAATATGATACATTTTAACACAAAAACTAATACTTTTGATTTTATTTTTAAAAATAAATTAAGTCGAGCACTAATGACCTTGACATTTCACCTTATCTTTTCAACAGAAAAAATAATACTTTTTTAATTAAAATGAATACTCTTTAAATAAAATACTCTTAAATACATTATACATCGGCCTATTATGTGTGCAAGAGATCAATTCTAAAGAGAATTAGTATAAAACAATTTAGTCATGGTTTTATGCAAATAAGTCTAGCCACAAAAAATTAACAGTAAATGACAAAAATAAAAACACAAATAATAACAATGACCACACAAAAAAATATTTTTTTTTACAGACGATCGTTGATAAAAGACTCAATTCCATTGTTAAATTAATTTACCAACAGATTAATAACGAAATCTGTTGATAAATTTTCTTCGGTAAAGTGGTGGTTGGTAAATTTTTATTAATGGAAATTTAATTCCATTGATAAAATAATCAATTGGTTGACATTTCATTGTTAAAAGAAAAATGTAATTTTTGTTGCTAATTCATTAGTAATTACCAACTGATTTAATTGCGTTGGTAAATTTCGTTGATAAAAATATACTTTCCGCTCAACCAGGCCTTACCTGAAAATTTGATATTTTTATGGGTAAGGTTACTTTAGTCCTATACATAGTTGGAATATTTGTAAATATTTAATGGGTGTATCCGTTAAAAATTGGATGTGGATAAACTACAAAAAAATATTTTTAACAATCGAATTTATCAACGGAATTCAATTCGTTGATAATTATCAATTGATTAGTAAAAAAATGACATTTTTGTTTTAACAACGGAATGCCAACGGATTTATTCTCTATTTTAGTAATGAAATTCAATCCATTAGTAATTACCAACTGATTAGTAAGAGAATCATTATATAAATTACCAACGGAATTATTAGCAATCGAATTTATCAATGGAATTCAATTCGTTGATAATTATCAATGGATTAGTAATAAAAATGATATTTTTGTTTTAGCAACGGAATGCCAACGAATTTATTCTCTATTCTAGCAATGAAATTCAATCCGTTTATAATTACCAACGGATTAGTAAGCGAATCATTATATAAATTACCAACAGAATTATTAGCAATCGAATTTATCAATGGAATTCAATTCGTTGATAATTATCAATGAATTAGTAATAAAAATGACATTTTTGTTTTAGCAACGGAATGCCAACGGATTTATTCTCTATTTTAGCAATGGAATTCAATCAGTTGGTAATTACCAACGGATTAGTAAGGGAATCATTATATAAATTACCAACGTAATTATTAGCAACGGATTACCAACAGAATTATTTACCAACGGAATTTATTTTTCATTGCTAAAAATTTAGCAACCACCACTTTACCAAAGGATTCTGTTGTTAATCCGTTGGTAAGCCAATTTAACAATTGAATTAAGGCTTTTAACAACAGAATATTCCGTTGTTAAAAAACAGTTTTTTTTAAGTGATAGTCTAAGCCTATTTTAAATTGAGATTAACTCTTGAAGCATATGTTCAACGGGGTTACAGTGTAATGAATCTACCTGTTTAACCCAAAAAAGAAAAAAAATGCAGGGCAACGGTTGAGTATATATGGTGGCCAAATTAAATCAGATTGAATGAGGTTGAACTGATCGAAACCAGTTGCACCGGTCTAACAAGTTTTCATATACTATTTTTTAATTTTTTAATTTTTTTATGGTATGTATTTAATTTTACTTTAGATTAAATTATGATTTGTGATATAAAGTGCATATGCTATGAATTATAAATATTTATTTAATTATGATTTTAATTTAAATTGAATTTTCAACTTTGTAAAATAATTTTGGTGATTATTATTATTTTTTTCATGTATACATACATACATATAAATTCCTTCAAATTTTTATCCTTTCCTTCAAATTTTTATCCTTACACCATACTATATTTATACATATTAACAAACATTTATATATACATACATATATATTCCTCCAAATTTTTATTCTTACACCATACTATCAGTTATTGGTGGAATTCAAAACAATATAGAGTCAGCAACAGAGATCGAGTGATTTTTGACTTCTGTTCTACATAAATATATCAATAAATATTTTACCAAATTTTCAAAAGACTTAATTGGTGTATTGAAAAGTGTCGATTATCTATTTTTCAACTTTTTAATTTATGTTTGAAAAATATTGTACCGAAGTATATAATCCAATTTGAAAAAAAAAAAAAAAAAAAAAAAAAAATATATATATATATATATATATATATATATATATAAATAAGGACATTCTCTTATAGGAAGAATCGATTTAATTCATTATTAAAATATGCATATTGATACTTAAAGCATAGTATATGTTTGAGGTAAATCATATTATAATGTTCTAGAATTATAATTCAATATATCATTTATTATATTTTAGGAAAATAAAACTTAAATTACTCGAAAATATATTTTATTAATATAATAAAAGAATTAAATTCTATTTAAAAATAAAACACTAAAAATAATTTATATAAGAAAATCAAATTTTCTATTTAAAAATTATAAAAATAATTAAATTCTTGAATATTCTAAAACTTAAAAATAAACATTAAATCTAAGGTAATATAGGATATAAAACACTAAATCACATGACCAACTTCGTAAATCCGATTCTAATAAGCTTTTGTCATATTAATAAAATAATTTATTGCACTACTATTAAATTTTATTAATTTTAGTATTAAATTTTACAGTTGAGCTTCTTATTCATTTCATAAAATCTTCTTTATGAAACGCTTTTGCTCATTGATGAAGGGGAAAACAATAAACTTAGTGTGAATGAGGTAAATAAAGGATATGCTTTATTACTTTATAGAAAGCTAATTGTTTTAACTTTTATCGCGTTTACAAGGTTACAAATTCATGTTAATCAAGAATTTGAACCAACACTGTGCATCTGCCTAGCTCAATTAAAAAGTATTTCATCCAATTTTCTACCACTTAGTTATGCTTTAAAAATCAAGTCTTCTTCTGTCATTTAAGGTCTGAAAATCTGAGGCCTGACCGGTGGTGGTTGTCATTAACACCCTAATTACCCATAGCGACCTTAATTACATTGAATCTCACACATTTATTAATTAATTAATTATTTAACCAATCTCACAATCAACCACAATACCATTAATGACATGATTTTGGCGTATCATCATCAATAACAGAAAACGGCTCAATATTAACGGAAAAGAATTACAACATGCCACTTCTGACTAGATTCTGCTCATCGATTAATGACAACTAATGTCTACACGCGCCACCATGGCACCATCAACCGCCGTCTCACCAACCTCTTCCACATCATCAAACCGCCACCCAACCTCCTCCACGTCACCACTTCCGACGTCCACGTGGACCCCTCCCGCCATCTGTGGTTCCGCCTCTTCAACCCCGCATACGATAACACTGCTAATTCTTCACTGCCACTGATTGTATACATCCACGGCGGCGGATTCTCCAAAAACGGCCCCGATACGGCGAGCTTCCATCGCCTCTGCAGCCATCTAGCCGCCAGAGTGCCGGCGGTAGTAGCGTCCGTCAGCTACCGCCTGGCACCCCAGCACAAGTACCCCACCCAGTACGACGACGTTTATGATGTCTTAAGAGTGATTGATGCACAAACCGCTTCAGTCTTGCCCGCTTACACCGACACCCGTAGATGTTTCGTCGCCGGAGACAGCGCCGGAGCCAACATAGGCCATCATGTCACGATCAGAGCGCTCAACAACGCTGGCCAGTTCACCAGCATAGTGATAGCCGGAGTTGTGGCTGTGCAGCCCTTTTTCGGAGGCGAAGAGCGAACAGAGTCGGAGCAGAGGTTGAGAGGAGCGCCGTTTAGCAACGTCGACCGGACGGATAAAATGTGGCGGGACTTTCTGCCGGAGGGTGCTGATAGAAACCACCCTGCAGCCCATGTGTTTGGTGGTGGATCCAGTAGAGAAGTGAAGAATCTTGAGAATTATCCAACTACTTTGGTGATTATGGGAGGATATGATCCATTGCAAGATTGGCAGAGAAGATATGTTGAATGGTTGAAGAGTTGTGGTAAGGAAGTGGAGGTAACTATCTATCATGATGCCATGCATGCATTTAATTCATTTCCAGAATTGCCAGAGTTTGATTTTTTAATTGAGAGAGTGACAAGATTTATTCAGAGAGGAGTGCGCAGTCCAATTGAAATTGGTGAAGTTGCATCAATAATGGTAGGGAATACCACACCTGCACAGCTTTAGTTACACACAAAGTTAATTTTTTGGGATTGAATTCTTGGAATTGCATTTCATCTGCTCAGAAAAATCAGCCATTTACTCAGCAAATTTATGGCGATTAATATAATTTGTGTAAGAGGATATATAATTAACTTGTGTTACATTTATGAAATTGCTTTTTCCTACAATCCATAGTTAAATAATCCTTACGTGTTTTAATTGTATTAGTGGGTGTGTGTCCCGTGTATAAAAAAGAAAATGACTTTATTTGGAGCGGACGACCAAAATGGAAAAAAGACCCTCTCTCGAGTGGACGGAGGTAGTACTTATGAATGATCGATGGTGGTAAAATTTTAATGGTGTAAAGTAAATTAGGTAGTTAAAATAGGATGGTATATACGTATGAACAAATTATTTGAGGTTGTGTTTGGATTGAGGTATTTGAAATCCAAGAGATTTGAAAATGAATGGATTTAGAATTACTTAGATTTCAAATCTATTCATTTAAATGTCCTTGTTTGGATGTACTATGGATTTGGAAAGGAATTTTCAAATCCTTTGATTTCAAATCCGTTGTTTGGCAATATTTTATTAATCTTAAAAAATTTAAACTCTAAAATTTACATTAAGATTTAATAATTAATAAAATTAATATGAAAAAATATTTTTATTCACATTTTTATCACAACATATACGGAGCACAATCATGATTTTAAAATTATAATATTTTCATATGAAATATATATAAATGTCACCGTCAAAACAACAAATATATAAAAACTACACAAATTAGGAAGACATGAAAGGTCCATAAAATTTTAAGATGGATTCTAACTTCTAAAACGGAAGAACTAAGAATAAATGATAAAATGAACTCATTCCTTCTTTTTTTCTTCATCCTAGAAGGCTTTTAATAACTTGAATTCTTCTGGATCACCATTCATCAACTTACGAACAGCCTTAAAAACTTGATCACTAGTAAGTCCTAGAATCATAGACACAACTTCATGTATCTCAATACTACTTGATTTTTCTTCTTGATTCTTCTTGCTAGCTAGATACTCTTGAAATGTATTAGCAATTGAACCAACTAATTCAACCAAAGAATCTTTCTTAGATTTCTTACTCTTCTCAACCAATGCCTCTAACGAGCTTGATGGTCGCACTCGTGTGTTCGACCTTGATGGTGGAGCTGAATTAACCTCAAAATCCTCTTCTTCACCTATGGCTTGACTGGCTTCTTCAAACGTTTCTACACCATGACCTGTTATTCTATCTCTACCACATAATAGAATAATATCATCCCAATTATCTATCACTTTGTTGTGCATGCCTTTTGCTTCCGGATGAGACTGTATAATAAACTCTAACAAAACAAAATTACATGAGAAAATAAATTAAATACTTAAAGATCAATTCACTTTAACAAAAGACAGAGTAGTGCTAGTTGAAAAAATAGAGAAAACCTCTCCAACCAATGTCTACCAAGCACACACAATCAATTAATAAACATTAAAATCTAACATATCATCTGCTAAACAAAGAAAATCATAACCAAATAAATTAATATGACCAATAAAAATAGTACATGAAGTATTTCATCTTACCTCAACATATGCAGATCAAGAACTCCACATATCTGATGTCACAACAATCATCTTCTGGTCCTCATCCCATGTAAAACCACTTTGTTTAGATTGGATATCTGAGACCACGCTATAACACTTTTTCCAATTTTTCAATCTATTTTTCACATTGTCTTTTGTTAGTTTCAGATTCAATGTCATGTTTAAGTGTGTCACTGCAGCTTGGAGAGCTTGGGGCTTCCAAGTATCACCATCACATTCGTATCCCAAAAGCATTTGATCGGATAGGACATTTGCTAAATATTTATCCATTTCCTTATTCCAAGTTACATATTGTTGCTTGTACTTAGGTACTGTAAATCAGGTTTTTTATTATAATGAAGATTGAGATGATGAATTTTCCAAGTTAGAAAACTTCCCTATTCGAATATGCTATCAAGTTATGCGACGGTGGCTTGTGAAAGTGGGAACCTAAGCATTGATGTATTGAGACTGCTAAAGAAGATGGATAAGGCTGGGTTGAAACATGGTCGTGCACAATACGAGCACCTCATATGGGCTTGTATACGAGAAGAACATTGTTCAGTGGCTTAGGAATTGTATGCAAGGCACAAGGGTAAGAGAAATACGCTCTGAAATAAACTTATCACTTTGCAGATATTATAATAACATGATCAGAGGTTAATGCTTAGCAGCTGAAGAGAATAAACACGGAAATCCAAAAGCTAAGGTTGTGTAAGTGAGAAACAAAATGTAAACCAAACTCTCATATGCTAAACTGACATGGCTTATAACAAATACGTTGTTGAAACTCAAGGAGATATTGCATGAATTCAAAATTCACAAAACCCTTTAACACAAAAATACGACTAAAATAAATACCAAATTCCACATTTCAATTGGTTTTCATTTTCAACATCTGATCATCCAGTATTCCATTAAAAATAACAATTAATCTCAAAATTGAAACTATCATATCAATAGGACTAGCATTGGTCTTTACCTGAAGTGTTGTTCTCTGTAATAGTGCGTGGAGTAGTGACAGGGGAAATGAGCTTATTGGCGGCATAGCGTGCTTGGATTAGGGATCGGGAGATGCAGCTGCTACTTGATTGGAGTGAGAGAGAGTGACACCAATGAGACAATGAGAGAGAGCGAGATTTCAGAGACCAGCGATACAATTGGAGAGGGCGAGATTCAGATTTGTGTTGGAAAAGAAGACGGGAGGGAAAGAGCGAGATTTGAGAGACCAGCGAAACAATTGGTGAGGGCGAGATTCAGATTTGTGTTGGAGAAGAAGACGGGAGGGATTTGAAATGACTAGGTTTCGGAGAGGATTTGAAATCCTTGAAAAAAAGCCTGAAATTTTTCATTTCTAAATCTAGGATTTAGAATCAACTGATTTGGAAAAATAAAATTTGGAATCGACGGATTTGAGAAAACAGGATTTCAAATCCACTAATTTACATTTCTATCCAAACAGTCATCATGGATTTCAAATGAGGATTTACAAATCCACTGTCAAATGACCCCATCCAAACAGGGCCGGAATGAACTTGATTTTTAGTTAGTGAATGTAAAAATTATATGCTTAACTTATTTAAATTGTACATCTAATTAAAAACAAAAATTGGCTATCTTAAGATTTTTCATTATTAAAAAAATAAAAATTTCTAATTTATGAACTTGGGACCTTACCTAAACAAAGTATAATTATGACATAAATAATGAGAAATAAGTAATTATTCCATCCATACAATTAAATACATTGATTACATGTATACTTTGTTCACACATATGATAAACTAATTAAGTGATTAATTCTGTGTAGTTTCACAAAAATAATTGTGGATCTAAACACTGAATAAATAGAAATTTATAAGAAGAACATTATTAAATGGGAAATAATAAGTATAGTATATATTAATTGCTGTTGATTATGAGAATGGCTTAGAGTTCGTCGTTGTGGGAGATTTGGGCAAGTCCACCTGGATCGTTGGAGGAGGTTTTGATCGGGTACGACGCTTCCATTGCGATACCACATAGTCCCTCTCTTGCACGGATGCCACGTTTCATCCTGATGTAGCCTTTCTCCCCCCACCCCAGCCCCCATGAGTTTTTGACCGTCCAATATTTGGTTCCGTCCAGCGTCGTTCCGTACCCTACGATCGCCACCCCGTGATCTAACTCGGTGCCGCAACCCCCTGTGAAAACACCCTGCACCGAATATTTTTCGATTTCGATCTGCCACATGAATGGCACATGCAACTAGTTGATATACGAAAATTGTACAAGGATCCGTGTGCTCAAAACTCGTACTTTCAATTAAAAAAAAGGTTCATATCTTCATTGAGGGTGTTTTAGTCTTATTGCATGAATTACATAATGGTACGAATTAACCATTTTGCAAATGAGAAAATTAAATTATTAGTAGAATTTATGCAGCATATATGCACAAAGAAATTAGTTTGTTTCTCGTTTACTCATGTTTGACGCAATTTCTTAGTCGGAACATTTTATTGTTTTCAAAAATACAAATGGATCACTTATTAAATTTCATATTCCATCCCTTATTTCCCGAGCTACTCTTATGTAAATGGGTGACAGAGTAAACTTTGTTGTACGGAACCATAAATTAAGGCTTACACCGTGGACAAGTTCATAATTTTAAATATATGCAATGTGTCACAATCATTTCTTACATTATCTATGTGTGTAATGATTTAATGATCATTTGTTAGCGTACAAAAAAGATGTTATGAAAAAGTAGTGCGATACCAATAAGGAACAGGGGATGAGAATTGCAGAACTGAAGATTAAAGAAACACATACCTCTGAGTAGAACTGGAAATCGGAACCCCCAGCGTCTATAGCAACGGATATGGGTTGATTAGCTACCGTTCGTCGTTTGCAGGAACATTCTCATACCCGTCGATTGATACTTTTATAGATTTCGCCTGTCCAAAAAAAACAACTTTTCAAATCACATCAAACTCATAGCTTGTCATTAATAAACTTTCTACAAATTAATATTGATGTATATGATAATATTGGTTTTATAAGACCTTTTTGGTGTCACAGTTTCCATCTTCACCAGTGTAGGGATAGATTTTCTCAGTTGTAATTCCACCCTGCTTTTTAATGAACTGAAATGCTACTTCCATTAATCCTCCATTACATCCTTGGTTCTGTTCTGTGTCACAATCAACCAATACTTGTTCAGATAGAGATACCAATTTTTTTGTTTTTATTTGGTTTATTCCCTCTACTGCCACCACAGTTGAAAATGCCCAGCAGCTACCTGTAAACATAATTCATATATTAAAACTTTTTGTAAGAAAAAAAGCAAAATCATGTTTCTTTTTTCTCCTACTTTTTGCTAAAAAAATTGTGTACACATGAAATCAATTTTAGTTAATGCATGGAATTGATGAATTTTCAGATGTAATTTGTTATTGAAATTTGATTTGTGATTCACTTAATAATAATGCTAATAAGTAATAATATTATATTCAATGATTGGCAAGCATGTGTGTACAAGGTTTGGATTTCGTAAGCCAATGTGTTAATCTTTACTTCTCTGTTTCGTGTTATAATTTCATATGACTATGGACATAAGAGATGAAAAAAATGACACAGAAAATTCTCAATATTTTATGTAAGAAGTAGGTATATATTAATTACCACATTGGCCTTGATCTTTGACACCAGTGACAGCCCCTTTCTTTCTCCAATCAATAGAGGGTGGAACGCTCTGTACGTCCTCGTACATGAACGTTCCATTCCCTCGCCGATCCCCTTCGCGACCCCGCGTAAATGCTCCTGAACTCGTGGCTCGTCATGTCGCCAAATTTGTTGAGTTTCAACTTGTAAGGCTTGTCCTGCTTGTTCACATTGTGCACATGGAGAGCATTCGCCTTGAAGACGTTGAACCGCTTGTGTTTATCCTCCATGCTCCTCGACACCGTGTGGTGGCTCCTCCACCTCTCGTACATCTCCCACAAACTCTCTTCGGTTTCCAACTCTTTCTCGTGGAAATCGAAACTTTCCACCAGTCCCAGGATCAGAACCAAAGAGAGAGCTGCTAAGAAGACTAGCTTCATTTTTAGAGCTAGCTAGGATGTAATGAATTTTTTTGTTGAGATATTAGAAATATAGGGGTTGCAAAGATAGGCTTAAATAGAAGAAGGTATGGTGTGATCACTTATGGGCAAAAGGTGAAACTCAAAGTAAGAATGGTGGATCATTAATGATAGGGGTGTGAGATGTATGGTGAAGCAATTAGGATATGGATATTAATTGGATAGTAACTCACCTTCATAAGTAATCTTGAGCTTGCTTCTTATAATTAAGTTCGGTTTGGGTCTTTAATTCCACCCGAAATAGTGGTTTTTTTTTGGCAGTTATATCATGAGCATAACATCATCCAAAGCATGGATTTTTTAGTGTACTAGGAAGTATATATAGGGCCAAAAGAATTCTTCCTTTTTTTTTCTTTTTTTTTTCTTTTCTTCAGAATTAGGATTTACTCACATTATACAAAATATTTTTGTATTTAACATGGGCCAAAAGAATTCTTCCTCTTCTTTTTTTTTTCATTTCAGAATTAGGATTTATTCACATCATACAAAATATATCTGTATTTAACATATATTGAAATAATATAAAATTTTATTTAGGTGAATATATAATTCAGCATGCCCAAATCCAATTTTATACCCTTTAGTCTAGACATGCACCAAAAAACCGGAACCGGCGGTTCGAATCGGGGAACCGCCGGTTCCGGAACTGGCCAAAAAAAACCGGAATCGACTAAGGAAGGTTCGGTTTCGGTTCCTCATATTTGGGAAAAAAACCGGCGGTTCCGGTTAGAACCGCCGATTTTTCAATTTTTTTTTTTACTTTTTACGCTTAAAACTCAAAAAAAAAAATCGGAACCGGCGGTTCCGGTTCGGAACTGTCAATTCCGGAATCGAAACCTTCGTACCCCAGTTCGGTTCCGGTTCCCCCTACCTTGGAACCTGAACTGCCGGTTCGGAACCGGAACCGGCGGTTCCGAACCGGGGTGCATGTCTACTTTAGTCAAACATCAATACTCTTCTATTTTTTTCATTGAAAAAATAATACTCTTATTAATTAAAATGAATTTCCTTTAGAAAAAAACAATTGCATTTCCCTTTTTGATGGATAGATTCATACAAAATAATTAATAGTATATCTTCATCATACACACTAATACACCTAGCTATTTACTACACTTTAAAATATTATATTTCACAACCCACTATATATTAAAATATTATTCCTTAATTTTCGTGAAAATGATTAGTAACTCTTATAAAAGAAAATGGAGTAAATATTATTTCAAAGAGTAATAATTTCTGACTTGATCTTATGGATGCATGCACCTCTATTAATTTATAAAAAGTTGTTCTTTGCATGAAAATCAGGAATAAAAAGAAAAATCTTCTTAAAATTATACTCCATGAAATTATAATGATCAAATGCATATTTTCTTTCACCCTAAAGTTACATTTATTTATTTTTTATTAAGGTTCATCTTTCATTTTAAAAATAACAGTAAATATACATGTCACGCAACATATATTGCTTTTAATGATAGTAATTTGTACAATAGATTATATTAAAGAATATATATCTTATCCATGCCCTAACATAAAAACACAAGCACAGAGATACCAATTATATAAATCTTAACATAAAAATAAATTAAAAGATTATAATTTAGAGAGATTGAAGAGATTAATCCAAATTGAGTAATACGTTTCCAATAGAATGCACGCAACATTATTATTATGATAACAATTGTAGAAAGTGGATAAACAATGTGATGCAAGCATTTGTTGCATCGTTACAGTGTGACACGATATCTTGCAACTATACAACTAGTTTTTCCTTCCAAATTAATTTGTAATAATTCCTAAAATATTGCCTACTTTTTTAGAAAATGCATTTTAATACCCCTTTCAATGGCGTTTTGATTTTTTTTTTCTTTGTGGGATTTAATTCTTTTGTTGACTATTGATTTGAAGAGTGTACACAACCCCTCCCCCATGTTCCTAATTATTGGTGTAATGTATGTGAAGCCAAAATAGCTGATGATATTAGCCTATTAAAGAATAAAGCTTCATTCGTCCGTTTTCTTTTTATATTAATAGAAAAATGAAATTTATCTGTAATATAAGAGATGGTTTCCAGAATTTGCTTTTGATGTAAGTAATTGATTATGAATTATGTTGTTTACTTTAGATGGGTTTGTTATGTTTTTGACGCATACACAAAATTAGATTTTATTGATCGAGTTATGTGAGTGATTCGTACATAAAATAGAAACAAATTACTCCCTCTTCGTTATAGGTACACGTTTTTTTTTTAATGAAATTAAGAAAATATTTTTTTTTAATTTTTATTAACTTATGTAAGGTTAATGTAGTATTTTAAATTATTAATAGATAATTAAATGTAATATTTTTTTAAGTTCGATAAAAGAGATAACAATCTTAAAACTAAAATATTTTATGCGATAATATATGGTGATTTTTCTATATTAAAATTGCTGTGGAATTAAAAAATAAATGAAAATTAGTCACGAATAGATAATGGAATTAATAAAATAAAAATTATTCACTAATAGATACATGAGGTTGATAATAATACTTCCGCTTCTAAGATGTTCATTTTACTATTTTTGAAATCCGGTTCAAAGGTATTCATTTCTCATATTTAGTAAAAAAGTACATAATATGACCCACCACTTCCCTCTAATACAACTACTTACTTTACATATAATAATAATACTTTTTAATCCACGTGCAAAAATCAAATGGACACTTGAAGGAGTATTAAGGAAATCCTACTCCAAACAAGGGATATTGCGCCTTTGAAGGGCCAACCTTTTTCTTAGTACACGTATGCCCAATTGGTATGAGCTTTGCCTTTCTTACTCTTTACGGAGCTCGGGTGAAACCTAACTGACTAAATCTCGACTCTTTAAGAGCCTCGCCCGTGACTCACGATGTCTTTCCGCATATAAATTATTACTTATCAAT
Organism: Pogostemon cablin; assembly: GCA_023678885.1. Taxonomy (NCBI): domain Eukaryota; kingdom Viridiplantae; phylum Streptophyta; class Magnoliopsida; order Lamiales; family Lamiaceae; genus Pogostemon; species Pogostemon cablin. Next base: position 8,306,342 of record CM042960.1, read on the forward strand.
ACATAAGTCATAATTGAAATATTCCCCTTACCCCTTTTTTGACAGTGTTAAAAAAAAATAAATAAAAGCAGCACTTTTGTTAGCACATTTTTGTACAAAACCTGACTTTGAGTTTGTATGGTTTGAAAACTTTCCAAACACAAGTTATGAACTGTGTTATCAATGATGTAGGGCATGAGCCCACAGATTCATATTAATGAAATGAAGTTTACTGTTCAAAAAAAAAGTTCAATTAATTATTCTTTTATTTATTTACTTATTTATTTTTAATTAGCCTTTTAACCTTACCTATAGATTATTAACTATATATAATATACATTAATTCGAATGTACATTATTTTAAAATAAAATCATAATAAAATTTTATTTTATAATCTTATATCCTTATTATCATATGGGCCGAGCCCAAACGAAATATAACAACCTAAATTTTGGTTCATTTGGTCATTTTACAGAAGCCCATTAAGATTGAAGATTGACTTGTGTACTCTAAAGTTACATTAACTAACAATTATTTTAGATCATTGGAATCGGTCCAATTTGCTCTGAGCTAGTATAACATGACTTAAATTTTTGCATATAATAGTTTACATGTAATCATCCATCCCATGCCCCCTCCACCCCGGTCTAACAGAGTTCATGTAAATGTAATTCATAAATTGAATGAATGCATTGGTAAATAAATATGGTACGAGATTACCTATTTTAAGTTGGTGTTTCATCTCTTATATATGTTACTCTTTAATTGAATAACATGCGTTGTTTTCGTTGTTTTCTATATTAACGTCATACACTCCAAAGATTTATTAGTCATTTATAAAATATAATTTTTTATGTCATAGACTAATGGAATATGCACGTGGTATAGGAAATTCAAAAAGTAAAAAGAAGTACTCCTATAATTTCGTATCACACGTCACATACTTCAAAATAGAAAAAAATAAAAAAATCAAAGTAGTCTTTGCACAATGCCGTCGTTGTTTACATAGTTAGAACTATATTTATTTAGAATTTAATAAATCATATTTTAATTTTCAAAACTCACCCTTAAATTTAAAAACTAAACGTATAGTTATGAAGAACTAAAATTTGAACCAATCTTTAATCGAAGAGACAAATGACAAAACTTCTAAAATGTAATAGTACAAAATATTTTATTTCAATAAATCTACAACGAAAACAAAGGTAATTGGTAACCTTTGCTTCAAATGATAACACTACATGATGTCCAATATAACACTTTAGTGTGTACATTAGTTTTCCATTATATGTCTACTTCTGTCACACAAACTGCAAAACCCCTCTTGGCAGCTAGTTTAATTTACAAAGGAGGGGTGATTACTCTTTCGGGCTACGTCACTACACCCAAATACACCGGCCCGGCCCGAACCTTTTAACGTCGACTCATACTAGGTCGCTTGCAAATATAAGGGATTCTTGGAGTCATCCGGAATCGAAGGGGAGGGTGTATTTCACCATCCCCCCATAAGGCATAGGCTTCTTCGCCATGGGCTGCGTCGTCACCGATTTCAAGATCATCTTCGTGCATTCGGAGACGAACTATATTACGTATCAAAAGACATATTAAGCTTGTTACCACCACATTCCATACTATTACTAGAAGGGCTCCCAAGAGTTGGTACTCCATTTGATGAAGCCCTCTTTCATGCATGCCATCAATTATACCGTACATAAGGCCCGGCCCTTGTTCGCTCTTTGGATCATCGTAGAACAGTTTGAGGAGTGTTGGATTGGCAAAGAGGCCCAAAAGAAGGCCACCCAAGAGGCCCGCTACTGCGTGTGTGTGAAAGACTCCAAGTGTGTCGTCAACTTTTTGGAAGAAGGATGATTTCTTGTGCAAAACCATCATAGTGAACCATGGGATTGAGCCCGATAAGATCCCCATTATTACTGCAGTCCATGCATCCACAATACCCGCGCCTCCCAACATGTTTATTATGTTGTTTGGAGGAAAATGTTGCCGGTCATCTATATGCCTCGGCCCGACCTACAAACAAACCACCATCCACTCGTCTCATTTAAAAGTTTAAGCTAATAATATATTCTAAATGAGAACAAATTAAACTTACCCAATAAGCAGCAGTGAAACCAGCAACTCCAGAGGAGAGATGGATAACATAGCCTCCTGCATAGTCAATAATATGGTGTTTCAAGAAGCCCGATCCCCAGATAGTGTACGCACCAACGGTGTAAGATAGTGTAGTCCACAGAGGAACAAACAACATCCATGCATAAAAGTTCATCCGACCAAGCAACGAACCTCCAAGAAGTATCACAGTGATGGCTGCAAATGCAAACTGATAAAACACATAATCCACTGTCGGAATGTAACTACCATCATCATATCGTTCGAACAGGCGAGTACGACTCAAGGCCGCAGTGGGCTTGCCTAGTATGGATATCATATTCGACCCGAATGACATCCGGTATGCCCACAGGACCCAACAGACGAGCACGGAGGCGAAGGCGTAGAGCGCCATGAAGGCCGAGTTTACTGCCCATTTCTTCTTGACCATGCTTCCGTAGAGGATGACCAGGCCCGGAACGCTTTGAAGACCGACCATGGCGGCCGCCGTCAACATCCACCCGTTGTCACCTTTTCTAAGCCATACTGGTGATGCATCATCCCAAGCAAGGCCACTTGGGAGCTCAAGTTGAGGTGGAGGGGTATTCATTAGAGAATGATAAGATCCTTTGTTGGGAAAAAGTTTTGAAAGGTGGTGTTGTGTGGGTCATAAATAGGGCTTGTGGTGTTGTTTGAGTGACTTAATTAACTATTGTCTTCCACTAATCATTTGACATGTATCAAATTTAAGCCTCATCACCCAACCCGAGTAATGGTGTTTCAAGTAAATAAAGATTTTATTTTTTTGGGGCAACTCTTTGTATCTCAAAAGGTTCAGTGGAGATACATTCTCAATAGTTTATTTAGGTTTTAGAGTTGAATGGGCACTTCGCATCGAAGCAATCGATGAATTATGTCTTGTTTGAAATAAAAAAAAAAAAAGTGGTCTGATATTCTCGAGTCTTATATGAAGTCTAACGAGGATTCACCTATGCATGCAACTAGCAAGATTCTTGTAATGTTCGACCAGCTTTTCTTTCTTTTGCTTGGTACCATATATGATTCTTGTTTGAAAACACTATATATAAATTGATAAATAAGAATACGAAAATGACGAAATTAATTAAGCTGGATTTATTATAAAATAACTACGTATAATGTTACAAGGAATGTCACTTTAATTGCTGGTAAGATGTTGCCTACTTCGAGTGACGACAACATAAAGTATCACTACAACAAATTATAGCTTATCGATCCAATTTCATATTCCATTGGGAGTGTTTCTTACAATTTAATTTGCATCTCTAATGCATCTTATAATTGGCCTTCGGATGATGACAATCAAACTCTTGCAAATCATTCTATAAGATGTGTATCAGGTAATACATAAAATAAAAAAAAGGAACAATTGCACTTTTATAAATGGTATTCCTCATAAAACTCTTCACACTTTCTCTATTTATTTATCTATCCCACTACACCCTTCACACAAAACAGTGTTCACTGACTTTGACAATTTCGAATCGTATAATCTAAACAAACGCAAGAGACAGCAATATATATAATCTTTTGCCATTGCTGTCAAGGGGAAACTCTTTGCTGGTTGTTGCATTGCGGCCAAAGAACAAGATAAATAGTTTGACAATATTATTGAGGTTCGTATAACATGCTTTTATTGAACTGAATTTAAATACCAACTGAAGTACGCAACAGATCAACGGTAATATGCCATATGTCTTGAAGATTTAAAAGGAGATGCATCAAATGGAGAAGACTTTTGAAGAGATGTAGAATTTACTGGTTTTTTCTTCTCAATCTTAGTTTCAGACCTTAGCCACGACTCAACAACCGAGAGTAAATTCTCGCTAATTTTCAGTTCATTGAGCTCAGCTAGCTTCTCTGACTTCTTCAATACTCCGTCTTGAACGTAAACAAGATCAGTCGCCCAGGTCTCGAGTCCATCAAAAATGTGGGTTGCATAAACTATTGTTGCTCCTCTCTGAAATTACGGCATCAAATAAACTAATTTAATAGTACAGTTTTGCCTATTGCCTGTGACATCCAAGGATAAAGTGAAGGCAACGGTATTTACACAACTTTCTTCATAAATAAAAATCGCATAACATGCAAAATTAGCACGATGAATTCACATCCAAGTTTTGGTTTTCAAAACCCACATCCAAATTTTAAAAGTCACCCCTATATATACCTACTTCATTCTATCTCCTTAATTAATACACTTTCTCTCTTTATCTTTCCTCTCTCATTTAACTTTTTAAATAAAAAAATACATTGATTTGACATAAAGTTAAAACCTATCCTACCCAAAACTCAAAACAAACATAGAATGACTATTCACGGTTTTCAAACCCCACATAACCCCAAACCAAACATCACCATATAGTTTCACATACAGAATATGGAGATGCATTCAGCAGCAAGTGAAGCAGGTTGACACTATAATCACATCATAAAAGCGACCAAAATGCCTTTCTACGAATGCAGGAAAAGATTAGCATGGGATACCTGCTCACACTCTTCCTTAAAAAATTCTAGCAAATCCATCCTTGCTACGACATCTAGGTCAACAGTGACCTCATCCAGCAAAAGTACCTGGATAGCAAAGCTAATGGTTAGCAAATGGCCAATAAGACATGAAAACATTGACGAAAAAAAGACATGCTCCAGGTAGTTAATTTTCATGTTGTACATTCATTACTCCCAAACCTGCCCTAAAGTGTCTACCCACTTATTCATACCTACTAAAAGAAAACAACTCCTGTAAACAGCCAGAAATAGAGAATTGCATGCATGTCAAGGTTTAAAAAGCCGAGAACGAACCCGAGAAGTTCATTGAGTTTGACATAATACTCTATAAAAATCTCCAAGATAGTATATAATCACAAACCTTCACATAATTTACCTTGTAAGGATGAAGAAGACCCATGCAAATTTGGACTCTACGCCTTTGCCCATCAGAAACCTTGTGCATTCGCCAGTTAAGATCGATATCCAACAGTTCAATCAGATTATCTCGCCTGGTAGGATCAACACCTTCAACTAGGTCACCATAATATAAAGCAAAAGAAAAATTAGGAACACGCTATCTCTCACGAATTATTCCCTCAAATCATATGTCAACATAAACTCAAATAAATACAGTGATGCATTTAAATGGTCTGTAAACACAGCCTGAGGTAGTTCCCAGATATTAAAACATCAAAGCAGTCTCACATAGTGGAGTATCTATGTAGTAACATGGTATACAGTTGTACTCCCAATTTAAGCAAAAATCCATGATTATATATGGAATTTTGCATTAAATGGAGTATAATATTTTGTACCCCAATTTTTATTAAATGGTAAAATCATCTATAGTAATGCTAAATTGGGTCCTTCTTACAACCAAAATATGAAAATTCACAAACTGATATTGGACAGGAGATGATAAATAACAAGCACATTATACACAAATTACAGCAATCCACACACCTCCAAATATCATATGTTCGGCAGAGAAATCTCCTTGCAGCGGCATTTCTCCCTACATTTTGGCAAAAGAAACTCAGACCAGATTGAACACTACAAATGCAACTACACTAATTTATCATAATGATATCTAAAGCGCACAAATAACTCCATCATAGCAATTTGTTAACAGCCCAAAGCCTTTTAGGACCAAATTTGATCACATTCACCAGAACATTACAATGGAAATTCAACACTCAACATATTCTAACACTGAGCAATGCCTTAGATTGCACAAAATCAAAACAAAGATCATAATCACATTGAAGTTAAATTATTAAAAAGAGTAAGAGAGATCCAACTCACAGCAGAGCCCACAGATTTACTCCATGATTCCCCCAAATAGGCTAAATCACCATTGCAAACGAGACTTGTGTCATGAAAAGCCGAGCAATTCAGCACTCTCACCACGTCTCTACCACCCACCATATGCTTCCCCGCTAATATCTTCAGTAACGTCGTCTTCCCTGATTTTTTTTTAAAAATTAATAATAATAAAAAAATAAAAATTAAAAACAAAAAAGCAAAGGAGAAAATAAAATCCGCACCAGATCCATTTGCACCGACGATGAGGCAGCGTGATTTAGGGGCTATTTTGATATTAAAATCAAAAAACAATTGGGAATTAGCATCATAGGAGAAGTGCATCCCGCTCACTTGTATGCTATGAGAATCTCCCTGCATTTTGTGAATATCCACTGCAGTTTCGTTTCTTATTGTTGTTCAATAGAGATGTGCGGCAACGATCAACCTTACCTTGAATACTTCGCCAAAGTACGGATCAGCGAGTACATGAGACGAAATCCTTGAAGAAAACCTATAGAAGAGAATGAATATGAACAAGTTTAAAAGAGATCTATCTGGTTTTCTATCAAGTGGTTTCGTTTTCAATGAGTTTGGGCAGGTGGTGGTGGTGGATGGTTTTTGGCCGCATATTATTACATAGTGAATTAATCTCCCGTATTGGTACATTTTCAGTTTTTCAACTTGTGTCGCAAAATTTTGACAAAAGTGAAAATTACCCCCCAAATAAACTAGGGCAATTATTTCGATGCTCTAGTATCAATCGAATAGATACAATCCATAAATCGAATTGATATTTCAATATTACCCATACAAATGTGTTGCACATAAATGTTGTGTGCAATAAGAGTTCGTGTGCAGCAAAATATGTGCAGTAACAAAAGTATGTGCAGTAAAAAAAGTGTGTGCAGCAAAAAAGTGTGGTGGTCCGGTGGCGGTCCGACGACCGGCCGCCGGAGGTATGGATTTTTCGGCGACGGCAGAATTCCGGCAGTGGCGGCCGGCAACAGTTTTCCAGCTACCGACCACCGGCGGTCCGTCGACGGTGGGTGAGGGGTTAGGGTTTGTGGTTTAAAAGTGTATGAGTTTAGAGTTATAAGTGGTATTTTACTTTAATATTTTGTATTAAATAATAATTATTTTAAATCAATGTATCTAGTAGTAAGTAGGGGTACAAAGTGTGTACCTATTAGTAATTAATCCAAAAAATTTTGGTCCCATAAGACTTCACCCTTGCATATTTAATCCTATATACCTTCATTATTGATCCCAAATTTTTACATTCCTATTTTATTTTATTTTATTTATTTATTTTAATATTACCAAATAATTATTATATTAAAAAAAGGCATGTTCAAGAAATAATAATAGTAAATAAATAAAATAAAATATGAATATATAGTTATACTACTGGTTCCAAGAATTTAAATTTAAATTTTATTTATTTATTTATTATTATTATTATTACTCCCCCCGTCACAAACTCGTTGTCTTACTTTCCGTTTTTATCCGTCTCAAACTAATTGTTTTACTCCAAAAAAGAAAAACTTTTCTCCCTAAAATACCCTTGTCATATCCAATATTTTCTAAAAGCCCAACCAATTAAAATCACATTAACCTTAATTAAAACATCAAATTAAACACACACTACTTACACATAATCTATCCCACTAACACACACACTGATTAACACACATACACAAACCCTAATCCCTCTATCCTTCTCTCACATCTCTTAGCCGTTTTTTCTTCTAATCTCTCTCGTTCTTGAGAGAAAACCCTAGCAACTTCTCTCTGTAAATTGACTCTCTGTCTCTCTCTCACATCTCTCGGTCGCCTCTCTTTGTATACTTGGCATGGATGAGTCACGGATGGCGTGGGGTAAGGGTTATTCCACACCCAATGATTCCGACCATCAGGTCCAAGAGTCCTTGGGGGTGGAAACGACCTCTGACGTCTTGATTTCGCCCGATGGAACCCTCGACGGAGTTTATCCGGCGCTGATGGTTCCTGATTCCCTCGACTCAACCTTCGACGCAATGGATCCACCGTTCATGACACCTGATTCGCTCGATTCAATGGTCGATGGTGTGGATCCGTACTTGATAGTTCCTGATTCCCTAGATTTCACCCTCGATACAGTTGTTCCTTGCTCTCTCTCTCAAGAAATCGATCTGGTTGGTTCTGATACGATGGATCCAGCCATTGCTCTGCCGGAAGAAATAAGCGATAGCTTCCGAGACTTCATGTGTGAGATGATATGTCTCTGCTTCCCGGCATGTAGGTAGACCCTTTACTCTTTCTTGATATGGCCCTATGAGGTCTTGCATGCGATGGGGGATTTGTTTGGATTTGTTGAGCTTGATTCGTGGCCCTGTGAGGCTTTGTTTGTGATAACCCTGTGAGGCTTTATATGTGGCTTCTGGTTTATTAAGCTTGATTCGTTGCCCTGTGAGGCTTTGTTTGTGATAGCCCTGTGAGGCTTTATTTGTGGCTTTTGATTTATTGAGCTCGATTCATTGCCCCGTGAGGCTTTGTTTGTGATAGCCCTGTGAGGCTTTATTTGTGGCTTCTGATTTTTGTTGAGCTTGATTGTGTGGCTTTCAGGTTTCTGTTGAGCTTGATTATGTGAATTGTGTGGCTTATAAGACTCTGTTGAACTTGATATTGTGACTGTTGTGCATATTTGGTCTCTGTTGAGCTTCATTATAGCCCTGTGATGAATTTTTTTCTAGGGCATGTGAATATGTTGGCTGATTGTTGGTGTATTGACCCTATCTTGATGCATATTTGTATTTTTAAGAATTATATGTACTGACCAATAGTGGATTTATGTTTATTAAAAAAAAATTCTAGAATTTTTATTTATTTAATTGGGTAATTTTTTAATTAACACTAATGATGTAGTTAATCCAAAAAAATGCCCAATTGGTTTGGATATTTTTACCCTCAAACAGTACAGTTGAAAAGTAAAAAAAGTAACATTTCTTAAACTCCGTATCTACAGTGTCGCAGACAACAAGTCTAGGACAGAGGGAGTTTTATTTAATGATTATTTCTTTGCAAACTTGGTCCAATAAAACTTTAAACTTGCATATTTAATCTCATACAACTGTATTATTGATCCAAAAAGTTTAGATTTATTTTTATTTATTTACTTATTTTTATTTTTAATGTTATCAATTTTTTATTACTTAAAAAAACATGTTCATTATAATAATAATAATAAATAAAATATGAATATACAATTACACTATTAGTTCAAAGAATTTCGATTCATATTTTATTTACTTATTTATTTATTCATTTAGTATTATTTTTATTTTTATTTTTATGTTACTAAACTTTTATTTTTAAAAAAAATACATGTTCAAAATAATAATATTAATAAAATAAATAAATAAATATAAAATAAAATATGAATTTAAATTTTTGGGACCAATAATTCAACTGAATAAGATTAAATATGTAAGGTTAAAGTCTTACGTGACCAAGTTTGCAAAGAAAAATTATTTGGTACCAAAAGAAAAAATATTTGGACCATTTTAAATAGAAAATGTATCATATGCGATCAAAATCGCTAAACTCTCGAGAATAAGCAAAAGTAACTGCTTTTTAGATGTGAACCAGTGCAAAACTTTAGTATGTGAAGTTATAATTATTTTATTTAAAAAAATTAGATTTAATAAATTTAAAATATAAAAATAAAAGAGTAGAATAATTTTTAAAACTCTTCAATCAAGGTGGAAAAGAAACCATTAACAACAAATATGCACAAAATACAGAATGATCATTCGTTAAGACTGAAAATCAATTATGCAGACTCGAATCTTTATCCATAAAAATAAAATAATGACAGCACCTTGAAATTGCAATGGACACATTCTAGTAGTCCTTTTTCTACAATTGACAGCCTCACAGGTTGGACTTAATCATTGGTAGAGTGATCTAGAGAGAGAGAGAATGGCGGATGCAGCGGTGGAGTTCCTGCTGGAGAATCTCCAGCAGCTGCTGCTGTACCACACGAAGCTAATCAGCAACGCCAAGGAGGAGGTGGTGAAGCTGGAGAACGACCTCCGCCTCTTCCAAGCATTCCTGAAAGACTCCACCAAGAAGCGCCGGAAGGACGAGGGCCTCCGGGAGCTCGTCCGCCAGATACGCGACGTCGTTTACGAGGCCGAAGACATCATCGACGCCTTCGTCACTCAGGCAACCGAGAGCAAGTCCAAGAATTATTTCCAACGAGCTTTTCAGACGCCGGTGAAGCTCCTCGCCGTCGCCAAGGAGGTCGAGAAAGTCGGCGCCAAAATCAAGGGTATCTACGGCGACAAGGGCAAATTCGACTTTGCTACTCTCGGCGTCGGCGGTGGCGACGCCGATGAACCTGAGGTCATCCCTTTTCACTTTCATCTCCTTCGTTAATTATCTTTGATATTTGATTGGATGTTGAACCGCTGTTAAAAGAGGGATCTTGAAATTGAGAAGATGGGTTGACTTTGATTGTAGGGGATAGATGGAGAGAGAAAGAGGAAACTATAGCAAAAAAAATTACATACATTTTAAGGAGCAATGTATAGAACAATACTGGATTAATGTAGTATGATCATAGAACCTGGTTAATATAATCTCCTTTAATTTGAGAGGGGAGAGATTTTTAACTATTCTTGCAAGATGTTGACAAGAACTTATAACTAACCTTAACAAATTATTGTGACATTTTCAAGATTACACGTGTGTAACTGTGCAAGTATTGTGAACGGCAGATATTGGATCAATGTAAGTAGCAGAAAATTTGTTCTGCTACACTTGCATTCAGATATAGTTAGAACCAACATTATTAGTAGATACATGAAAACACATATATATATATGTACCATGATTATGATAGAATTTGATTCATATGATCTTCCGTTTCTGTTCTCTTTTCGGAGAAATGATGTTTATATTTTGTCTGTTAATTTGGGATTTCGTAGGCTCCTCCCATTGTAAGACAAGAAAATATAGTGGGTTTTGAAGATGAGGCAGAAAAGTTATTTGGATACCTGACCGAAGAAACCGAGCAGCTTGATGTCATATCCATCATTGGTATGCCTGGCCTAGGGAAGACAACGTTAGCAGGGAAGATCTTTCGAGATCCAGCAATCCAATATGAATTCCCCACCCGGATATGGGTTTATATCTCTCAGGAGTTTACGAAGAAGGATGTCTTTCTTAACATTCTAAGAGAGTTCACCAAGCTCACGGACGACATGTATAAAAAAACTGAAAAGGAGTTAGCCCAACAAATTGTTGAACATTTGGATAAAGGAAAATTCTTGCTTGTCATGGATGATGTGTGGGCAGCTGAAGATTGGGATACCCTCCAAGTTGCACTTCCAAAGAGAAATAACATGGGTAAAGTCTTGATCACTAGTCGTAACGAGGAAGTGGCTAGACATGCTAATCTCTGCAGAAGCCCCCACAGATTGCGTTTTTTGACTCAAGACGAGAGCTGGTTGCTACTCCGGTTGGAGGTTTTTGGCAAGCCTGAGTGCCCTTCTGAATTGGAAGTTCTTGGGAAGCTAATTTCACAGAGGTGTGATGGGCTGCCACTTGCACTGGTGGTCATTGGAGGCATCCTTGTTAAGAAATCTTCCACATCAGACGAGATGATGGCGAAGAAAAGAGCTTGGGAGAAGGTCTCTGAACGTATATACGAGTATCTTAACTTGGACCCGCAAAGACGCATGGAAAGAATCATCTCATTGAGCTACTATAAACTGCCTTTTCACTTAAGAGCATGTTTTCTCTACTTTGGGATGTTTCCGGAGGACACTCCGATCCCGGTTTGGAAATTGATCCAAATGTGGATCGCTGAAGGATTCATACCACAAAAGACCAGTGGTATCAGCCTAGAGGAAACTGCAGAGAACTATTTGGAGGATCTGATCAGCCGGAACTTGGTTAGAGTTGACAAGACTAAACCCGATGGAAAAGTCAAAACATGCCTTATTCATGACATGTTGCGTGATTTTTGCAAGCTCGAAGCTGGGAATGAAAGGGAGAATTTCCTTCAAGAAATGAAGAAGTCTAGTGTAGGAGGTTTTGAACCTCCCGTAGAAGATGTGAAGAAGTTTCGTCGTCTTTGTATTCATTCCAATGTCTCCAACTTTTTCTCTTTCAGGCCTTATGGTCCTCGTGTTCGCTCATTTGTCTGTCTCTCCAAGGAAGATATCAATTTGCCTCTGGAAAATTGTTCTGCTATCCCTGCAGCTTTCAAATTGCTTCGAGTTTTAGATGTTAAGCCCATCAAACTCACTAAAATTCCTAGTGATCTATACCAGTTGGTTCATTTGAGGTTTGTGACCCTGTCTTTCAATCTAACCGTTCTTCCCCAAGCCTTCTCTAAACTTTGGAACATCCAAACTCTTATAATTGAAACATCATTTCGAACACTTGAAATTAAGGCCGATATTTGGAAGTTGCTTCAGTTGAGGTATTTGAAGACGAATGCATCTGCTGTTTTGCCCAGGGCTGCTAATAAAACTGGTAAAGAAGGTGAGAAGCTTCAGACACTCGGCACAATCGCGCCACAAAATTGCAACGAAGATGTTTTTGACAAGGCTCGTAATTTGAAGAAATTGGGCATTCGTGGGCCGCTTTCATGTCTCTTGGATGGTAAGAGTGCTGGATCATTTGATAGTTTGGGGAGATTGAGTAATCTTGAAAAGCTGAAGTTGCTCAACGACGCGTTCCCCATTTCACCTTCAGAAGGCAGGCTACGTGGCCTTCCTCCACCCTATCAATTCCCACCGAAGTTGAGGAGCTTAACCTTAGCTGATACATTTCTGAATTGGAGTCAAATGCCGATTCTAGGATTGCTGCAAAACCTGGAGGTGCTCAAGTTGAAAGATAGGGCATTTATGGGGAGCACTTGGGAGGCAACTGATGGAGGTTTTCGAAATCTTGAACTCTTGGAAATCGGACGCACAGATTTAGTGATTTGGGTAGCTTCAGGGCATCACTTCCCGCGACTTAGACAGCTCGAGCTACAGAACTGTGAGGAACTTCGAGAAGTACCAAAAGGGCTGGCTGAGATACCAAGCCTTCGTCTATTGAAACTGCACCGTTCGAAATCTGCAGCAGCATCTGCTAAGAAGATCCCTGAAGCAAGGAAAAAGAAACAGGAGGAGGAGCCCACTATTAAATTCAATGAGCTCAAGCTCTCCATTTTTCCTCCTGACGAATGATCAACCATCGAGTCTACCTGAGTACCTTCACAGGTGCATAATTGCTTCTTCATTTCCTCTGTAGCTTCTAATAACATGTATCGATTGAATGGAGTCATGATCACTGCAGGCTATCAGGGAAAGCTGGCTGCAGGGGACAAGCCTCATACAGTCATACTTGTAAGATCTTTACAATGCAGCTCTTGGTCTTAACTGCTGTTGAATAAATGTTGTTCTTTGATTCTGATCATATATTTTGTACTTGTAAGATCTTTTCAATGCAGCTCTTGGTCTTAACTTTGGTTGAATAAATGTTGTTCTTTGATTCCGATCATATATTTTGTACTGCAGATGAGTGTAAGAATGTTTGGCCCTGCCATTGCGATTCGATTATTTGTCTTGTTATTGTCAATTTTCATGTTGGATTGTCTTGCTGTTTTGTTTCAAATGTTGGTGGGTATTTGACAGGTGTACCTGTTGTATATTAGGAGATTTATGTGATTGCATGTACTTTTACTTGAATGGCTACTACAAACATGATCTTTGCTTTGTCATTTCTGTTTGTATTTTGCTTTGTATTCATAAGTGGTTCGAAATCCTCACGAATTAGCCTCTTTCTACCCAGTGGAATACCAAGATACCACCTACCTATTCCACAATGATATTTCATTTCCTATGTCATGTATTAAATGTTTGTCATCAATGCCTAAATTATCTCCATGTGTAAGTGTATAAGGGTTGATTGGTCATTAATTAAGATATTTTAATAAAAGTTACGAAACACCATCGTGGAATAGGAGATTCGAACCTCCCTTCCCTAAATGGCACCACTTGACTTATCTCCTCCTCTGCCCCACTGCTAACACCCGACATATCTTTAAATCTCCTTAATGCACTAGCCACTACTTTAGCCGAATTAACATCCTCATAAGCAAAGATGAGAAGATCAACCTTTGCACACTCTTGAATGGTACTTGTACCCATCCCTTAACTCCATTCTATTGAACCTAGACTAAATAGCACTCATGCAAAATATAAACACAAGTGATGGCAAAGGATAACTTTCTTCCCTTCAAAAATACCCCTCCGGCGAGCCATTGATGACAATTGAATACTTTGCAGTATAATTCCCTTTTTTTCAAACCAACATTTGTAAGGAGTGAAAATATTTAGTCAATAGTAATATTCGAATGATTAAAATTGATAGTAATGCAATAAATTATTTTATTAACATTTTATAGTATAAAAGTAATGTGATAGTACTAATCGTTTTAATAAAAAGCGATACTTCCTTCGTTTCGCCCAAATAACATAATTTTATTATATTGAGTGTTTCATTCAAATTGCATAATTTTCCTCTTTTTTATATTAAAAAGGGTCCATCAATTGCCCAACAATACCTATCACATTTTTAATACACCTATCAACTTTACATAAAGTAATACTACTCCTTAATCTACGTGCAAAAAACAAATGCACCTCGAAAAGAGTAATTAATTAAAAAAAACATTATCCTTGTAAAAAGGTATGCTATGAGTGTTGCTCAATACTAGAAAGTAATGTTAACAAGATTTATTTATATTATTATAAATTGTTAACGAATAACATTATTATTTTTTATTAATTAAGTATAATTTTTTATTATAAAAATTATTACTTTTTTATCCGTAACCACGACTTAAATGGACAATCTTACACAAAACTTGCCATTAGTAAATTTACTAAATTTATTTATTTATTTTTTAATTATTTCTAATTCCACCCAAAACAATCATGATTTATAGCTCAAAGTTCATAAAGTTAACTAAAATGGCATTGTTGGTGTGTGATTGAACTTCTCAAGAGTTCCGGACACATTCTTTCACTTGATTCAAACAAATAAACGTAATCGAAGATCACCACGCAGGAACTTCAATCAATCGATTGGAGTTATGAAGAAGCAGATAATCTTTGCTTTCAAATTTCTCACCCTAACGGCGTTTACCTGTTCACACGCTCTCGCACCCCCGCTAACCGCCTCGGCAATCCCGAGAAATCATTGGTTGTGTTATTCCTCCTGGAAAATCTGAAGCGGATTTTTCTCAACAATGGCCGATTGATCAAGGATACTCAGAATGAAGTTGAGATTCTGGAGAACGATATTCTTCTTCTCAAAGCGTTTCTCAAAGACAGCGCAAAAAGAGCAGACAAAGACGACGCTTTGGAAAATTTGGAGGCGGAGATTCAGGAACTGGTGGCGGAAGCTGAAGATGTACTCGTCGTGTACTCGAATAAGGCGGCGGAAAACAGGAATCGGAATTTCATACAGAAAGCATTTGGTGGTGGCGAAGTTAAGCTCATTGGCGCCGCGAAAGAGGTTAGGGCTATGAGGGCTAAGGTGAAGAACATATATGCCAAGAGCAGGGATGTTATTTCCCACTCGGAACATTGGAGGGGCGGCGGGTGAGAGGCTGGGACGGCGGAGTAGAAGAAACAGGCGTTTTTGGTGGTTAGGTATGATTTCAAATTTGGGGCTAACTTAATAGTTGATTTTAATCTGTTTGATTTATCGTTATTTAACAAAATTGGGAATGATTGAGGTAAATTCGATAACCTTCATTGCTTCATGGTAAGACCAGCTGTATAATTGAGCAATTCTTCATCAACAGCTTCTATGATATACAAATTTTACGTTTACCATAGATTTTAAAGCTAAGGATTGATAAAATCATAAGAACATATCAACTTTGTTTCCTTTTTCGACAGTTCGTACTCTGCTTGTGCTTCCCGCTTCACACACCAAATATTTGGATTATCTCTTTCAAAGATGGAGCATCCTGCAAGCTGTTAAAATCTGAGCTTTTTTAGATATGAAACTGTTACTTGTGTGCACATTTGATGAAATTTGTGAATGATTGTGCTGGGACCCTAGAGGCTAGAAGAAACTGACAATTTGACTTTTGTTACTATCTTTTGGGATTTCTTTAATTTGTCTTATCCTGCACATATTAGAAGAGGCTGTCTTTAGATATTCCTGAAGCTATTGGACATGTAACCTTTGGATTAGAAAGTCTTGACTGATAAATTATTCTGGTTTACAATAGAACGAACTCAGCTTAGATCATGAATCTGTTCTAATCTTTCTTGTTTTAGATTGATTTTCACGAGGCTTTTCTATTCAGCTTAAAGTGCGGACCTATTTAATTTGCGTTTTAGCATTCCACGCTAAGGATTCATAAAATGTTCAGTATTCAAACAGGCATATTTTATCCATTCAGTGCATCTGTTGATGATATCCTGTTTTTTCCGCTCTTGAATTGAATATCTAATGAATTCTTTTTAAGGATTTAAGGAGAAATGTTGTTGAAGATGTTTGTTTCTCTTCCAATGTTTTTGTAATGTATGCTTTTTTACTTGAGCATGAGAAAGTTTCGAATTTTATATTGCTCGCTCTCTTGCATAATGTTTTTTATGCTTTTACGAGCTGGAAGGATTTTCTCCCTTTCCTTTTAAAATGATATTATTATGCATGGACCCAATCTGGTGTCTGATATTCTTTCTTTGTGAAATTCTTATTAATAAAAAGTTCATCTGAAATTGTTATTGGTTATATGATTTTTTTTAATAAGTTCCATCATAAGAATTGTGCTCTTCAGCTCAACTCTTCAAAATCTTTAATAAGTGAAAGAGAGAGAACTAACTGCTCTACAACATTGGCATGTTGATGCTAAGGTACAAGTTTATCAATTTATTGGATGTGAATTTGCCACTATCCCTCCAACAATATTGTTATGATCAATTATTATCTCTTTATTTAGTCCTTCCGTTCTCTCTATTCCATTATATATTTAGGATTTTATGTTTATAAATTCATCGATTTCGTAGGGTTTTCATCATTAAGATCGTTGAACTTGCCTTTTCGGCTTGGACCGGTAATTTTCCTGGGATTTCAAATCTTATTTAAAATTTGAAGTTTTTGTTCAATGCGATCTTTGTTTTAATCTTCATTCCATTGATTTATTAATAAAACACAATACGAAAATCAAATAATGCTTTGACTTCCCCACCATCATTCATATTTATTTTCAGCACAATAATCTAAGTTCAATGTGGGTAATTGGTGAGGGATCCGAAGGTATACCATGGAGTGCTGTTTAGACAGTCATGTCCAGGCAGACCTTCAAGCACAGGTTAGGGCGTAACTTTACATCTATCCAATTATGAAGTACTTTTGGAAAGAGATTTGTTTTTATTTTGATAAATGCTTTTTTAGGTTAGAATAGTTTCTAGCCTTATGCGTCATTAACATGGATCAGCTACTTTGTTATTGTGTGGATAGTAGACTGCAAGTCTTGGCTTATGAGTTGGTCAGCTTGGATTACTACACAACATTCTTCACGGTAAGCTCCCCATCTATTTTGGTAATGACTTGTATAACTCACTCTTCTGAATATTTATTCTGAAAATGGTGGAATTTGCATTTGAGATGCATTTTATTGCCTTTGATGTTAATATTTTTTGTTTATGAACTGAAGAGGAATGCTAAAGTCCCTTTATACAGCTCTCATCGTATTCACCCATTGTAGCTCCTAGAAGTCATCCAATATCATATATACGTTTAGATTTTGATATTTGCATTCTAAGTGCATCTCCAATGTGTTGCTTTGGTGTGAAATCCTTCTCCAGTGGAACTCACCATTTAAACATTATAGTAGTGATTGCAAATTTAGTCGCCACATATGGTGATTGCATGGTCATCAGCATTTTATCACCTCTTTTTTATATTTATTTTTGTATGGTATGATATTTTTTCCCCCTATACATTTTAAATAATGGCATTTTAGTCTAATAAATCATTGTAATAATTATAATAAAAATAACTAAATTTATAAATGAAATTTATGAACTTTATATAGGTGAAACGTAGAATCAAGGTGTATCTATTACTATTTATAAAGAGGGAATAGCCGGTGGCTTGGCCAGTTTCCTCTCGGTAGTAGGTCATTTTCCACCGCATTTCTTTATACGTCGCATATTTTCTGTCTACTTGGATTGATGTTCTTGTTCTTGCACCTTTTGCCTTCTCTTTCTCCTCTGCGATTTGTTTCTATCTACATGGCATGGAAGATTTGTGATCTCGTTTTCTCTCCGCTGAGCATCGTCTCAAATCCACCTAGTGATGCCTACCATTATCCTTGTAATTTCTCACTCCTTCCTGACTTCACTGTCTTTTTTCTGTTCTTGCCTCTCTTCTCCTCTTCGATAGAGAAAGTCCCTAATTCTTGTTCAGTCAAATTTCCCTATTTGTTTTCTATTTATAAAAACCCTTATCGCTGTTGGTTTCTTCATGGCCACTGTCTCTAGCGTCGTCCCCCGTGGTCACTGTTGTTTACTGCCTAGTCATTTCATGCCTCTGTAAGTTTCTAGTACTGCCAAATTCATGTTGCTTCTCACGAATCTTCCACAAATTTTTGCTTGTTCTAATTCCAGTTTACGTTGGTTATCCTGAGTTGTTTCAACTCGCACCTGCTCCTAAATTGCCGGCCTAAATCGACAAAGGTATGTCTGGCCTAATTTTTTAGTGAAAAATTCCAAATTTTTTTGTATGAATGGTTTTTTGTGTTGTTTATTTTGAGGTTACGGACCTGCGTGTCCATTTTGTAAGGTTTGTTGGATCCTCGTTGGATTTTTTATTGGAAACATTCAGTTTTTTGTCTGAGTTTGAGTTTTCTTTATATTTTGATGGCTCTTTTTATAGGACTAAATATGTTAATAGCTGAAATTGTATTAGCATTGCCACATGAGGCTTTCATATCCAACCATTTCTGCTGCTGTTTAACTGAACTGTAATATCATGCAGATTGCTTGCCAGTGACCTCTTCTCCTCGATGAGGAAATGGTTGGCTATGAAGAAACCAAACCTGAATTCATTTCCATCCACCTCAACAAAGCTGCAGACTTGCCTCAATTCGACTAATTCATTGTTCATTTACGTCAATAATTTACATCATTAATTTCATTCTTGTTTCTAATCATGTTCTTTTTGTTCTTTTCTTTCTTCTTTTTTTCTCCAAATGTGTTTTTAGGGTTTAAGATTTGGTATGGAGTAAAATTTTTGGATTAGCTTAGAAAATAGGTTGATTGGAGTTAGTGTGAATGTAAGTTTTGACTAAATGAGAAAATAGGTTGATTGGAGTTAGTGTGAATGTAAGTTTTGACTAAATGACTTTTTGGGGGGTAACGTTGTATTTTTAGGTAATAAATAAAGTATAAAATACATTATGTATGGAAAGAATCGATGATTTTTTTTTTTAATTAATGTTTACTTTTGAAATGTTAAATTAAAATAGTATTTCATATTTTTGGGTGAACATTTATGTGGGGACAAATGATAAAAGAGTAAATAAGTTTTAGAAAGAATGGAATATTATTTTTTTTAAAAAATTAATCGATGCTCTATTATCAATTAATTTAACATTTAATAGTTATTATATATATATAAATATATTTGAATTAGTAAATACTATTTCAAATATTTATTTTTATTATATATTAGAATTAAATTAATAATATAGTTATAAGGAAAAAAAAACTTATTTATCCTTTGTAATAATACGTAGGTTTCATACTAATATATTATAAAAGATAAGTATGCTGAAAGTTGTAAGGTTTGTAAGCAGGTTTCATACTAATCTTAATACATATATTTAACAAGTAGTTTCTTAATATAGAATTTTTAAAAATATATGTGTAATCATTTTGTGCATTGTTGACTTTCGTTTTTGTATGTGGTTATAAATTATTGGTTCATATGTATTTATTGTGTATTTATTGTAATTATTAAGTGCGTCTATTGAGCTCATTTGGGTGCATATCATAAGTGTATCGTGGGGATCCCGCAACGTGAACAGTTTTAAAAAAAAAAGATACCAACTAGAAGAACTAGGAAATAAGCGATAGAAAACTAAATGCATTTTCATGCACTGACATGTATGATTTCTACTTACTCAGATTCTTGTATCACTAGTTTATGCATTGTAGGTGAGTCTGTTGATGATTGAGTTTGTGATGTGACTGTGCAAGCTGTGGAGCTTCTACAGGATTTTGAGCGGATGTACATAGATGACGACCTGTTGGGCTAGTCCGTGGATCTATTTTGTTTCCGCTGATATTTTATTATGTAATATAATAAGTATTGCCACAAATTTGGGTGGTTTGAAATGTTGTCAGAAACCAGTTACGTATTTTAAACTGGTGTGATGATTTGGTTATGAATATATTATGTGGAAAAAAAGTGCAGATTTTTTATAATGATGATGTTTATGTTAAATAGTATTTGAATTATAATTTATGTAAGGTGGGTTGTGTCAGTAGTGGTTATTGCTGTTAGAGAAATACGAGTTTTCTATTTTTATTTGATGTAGTGTACATTTGTGTTCAACGAAACTATTGTTGTGTATAAACATTGTATATTAAACGTTGTGAACAAAGATATTCTTAGGAGAAAAAAATCGTTATGTATCTGACTGTAATTATATTATATTAGTATATTTATTAATAATTAGATTGTAAATACACGTACTTATAATTAATAAACCCATTAATTTAATATATATTATTATATTAATAATAATTAATTTAATTTAATATAATTAAATATTATTTATTGTTAATATTAATTTATTATTATTAATATTGCTGAGCCTTAAGAACTGAGCTCGTCTCAACTCGCTAACTAATAAGCATAAGTAAAAGCTCGAACACGAGCAATCACCAACTAAGCTGAGCCAGCGATTCTTAAATCTCATTTGAGGCCAAAGTGGGTGTCAAATTCAAGAGCTAATGTGACGCCCCAAGTTGATTAAGAAGATAATAATAAAAATGATTGGGACCACATCTATGAGATAATCCAACCGCTTAATAAAGAAATTAATAATTGATATCATCACGTTTAGTTTATGAACAATAGAAATCTATATTGTATAGCATTTAAAAATATTTAAAATTTTCGATTAAGGAGAAAGTTGACCAACTATAGATAAATGTGCGCAAAATAATTAACAACTGTATATCTTGAAATAATACATAACGTTTGAAAAATATCATTCTAATCCCATACTTCAAAAGTATACATTTATTTCAAGAATATCATCTTTTCTTCACACACATAACATATTTTATACTTTATTTATTATCTAAAATAACACATTGCCCCTAAAATTAAAAAAAAGTTAGTAAAAAAGTAACTTTTCCTAATATTCATGGTTCATTAAAGATGAATCACTTTAGGGCCATTTGAAATGTATCCATATCTTTTTTTACACGTAGATAAGGCTTTTAAACGAGCCGAGCGAGCTCGAGTATTGCATACTCAAGCTCGGCTCAAGTAGTTATCGAGTTGATCTCGAGCTTGAACGAGTAATTCTCGAGCTGAGCTCGAGCTCAGCTCGACTTGTTAAACAAAATGAGTTGAGTTTTTCAAGCTTTTCGAGTCTTACCGATCTTTATTGAGCTCTAATTCTATTAATTTATTATTATATTTAATAATAATTAATATAATATAATTAAATAATAATTTATTATTATTATTATAAATAATATTAATTTATTATTATTATTACTGTCGAGCTTTATCAAGTAAAGTCGAGCTCGGCTCGTTAACGAAACGAGCATAAATGAGCTTGAACTTGAGTTCGAGTAAGCACGAGCCGAGCTTGAGCTTTAACGAGTCGAGTCGAGCTTTCGAGCTACTCGTTTGGTTTAATAGCTTTACACGTAGATTAAGAGTATTATTATTATTATTATAATATAATGTGTAGTGAGTAGTTATATTTGAGGAGAATGGCTGACCCTTTTATTCAAAGGGAAATATGGAAACTTTTGGAGTGACCATCCAAAATAATAAAAAAAATACTTTTGAGTTGGTCGGACCGAGAGAATATTAAATAGAAATGATAAATTTATAATTAAACTGTACTTCTAAAATTAATTAATTTATTTTATTTATTAATTTTTTTGTGAGCTTGTTGTGGAAGGGATGAGATGGTGTGAAATGTAAGTATTCTTCTGGGATACGTACATGTGCACGTATATTTATGTAGTGGTATGACCTGTAAAAGATAAAATTTGATGAACTTGGATAAACATGATATCTTTCCGAAAACTGTGGCGGTTAGCACATGATGCTTGATAATTAGTTTATTAATTAATTAAATCTCAATATAGACGGATACACCAAATTTCATGTATTATTTTCTGCATTATGTTATTTGCCACATATTAAATTATTGACCATAAAAGAGAAAATCATATGCCACCTATTAAATAATTGTCATATAAAAGAGAAAATAAATCCAATGATTTCTTCTAAGATTTAAGCATTACTAAATAGGGTATAGTTTCCCTTTTTTTTCTTATGTATCATCCATCTAACCGTATGATACAGGAGATGATGTACCAAAATTGTATAGAAAATTCAAACATATATACCAATTAATTTAAAACAGAAAAAGGGTAATATAGACTATTTTTATGAGTCGCAAAAAGATTTGTACATCTAAAAAATGGAAACAACACACAATATCAACAATCTTATAATACTACAATATTACAAAAAATGTTACATTTACACAATTTAATAAAAATCAACTATATCATACACTTTATTCAATTAAATTATCAAAAAAACTCGTACTTTTTCTAACATTATTACACTAAAAGTTATTTTTTAAACTACGTGAAAGTCATCCGATGGGAGTATTATATATTAATTTTAGAATATTAATACATTGATCTTAGAATACTAACACATTGATCTTATTGACATATTCTTCTATTATTAACACTCATATATAGCATGATTTCAATAAAAGTAATGTCACATCAAAAATTTTTTTTGATAGAAATCACCCAATGAACATTGGTTCTAAAAAATGTGATGTCTTTTAGTAAAAAAATTATGTTTTTTCTAGAAAAGATATAGGTGGAAAAATTATGTGTTTATCGGTGTAAAATCAATATCTTTTCTTAAAAAGATAATGATAGAAAAACGATATCAAATAAATACCAACCAATGTCTTTAAGTAGATAGACAAAGGTTAATAACTGATGTCTAATGCGTCTTCACTGATGTCTTTGCCAAGAAAGACATCAGTTTATAATCATGTATTTTTGTCTTATCTGATGTTTTTTTTTGGGAAAGATATCGATGAATAAAGGATGTCTTATGTGTACCAATCGATGTCTTTTCGTTGAAAGAGATAAGTAAATACTTAATGTCAAAAAATTAAACTGATGTCTATATAAAGAAAAAGACATCGGCTAAAAACCGATCTCTATTAGCGCCTACTTTTAAGGGCTTCAACATTGATTGACTGTTGAAATAAACATAAATTTTTAGCGGATATCTCTTAGCATTTTTGTTGTAGTGCATTGATTTTATATATTTTACATTAAGTTGTGTCCGAATAGAATAGAAGTCATGTCGTGTAGGATCTATATCTTTGTGCACAAATTTATGCGATTTTATTACCTTCCAAGATTAAATATAATTAGTCCATGATCAACCTAGACATGATTGTAAAATGATTTATGTAAGATACTATTTAAGGAGTATGGAGTACTTTTTATTATTCTTACATCAATGAAGAGCAATATGAAACTGTAGATATTTTAGATCATTCCTAAATCGTTAATGGTTTTTACTTAAAAAAATAAAAATAAAAAATTCCCTTCGTACCTTAACCGTGTCCACATTACTGTTTTATAGTACTAGAAAAGTTTTTTTCAATCAACTTTACCCATTTATGAAGTATTTTAATATTTTTAAATAATAAATAAAGTATACTAATTTCATGTGTGTTAAGTATCAAGATCAAATTGAAATTAAAGTAATTATTAAAATTATTGAATAGAATATTGTTTATTATTATTATTTTTTTCATAAAAGTTATATAGCAGAAAGGATGAATGAAGAAAGTGTAAACTCTTCGTTAGATGAAGGGATTATGATGACATTAAGACTAGTGGGTCTGATTAAAAAAAAGAAAAATATGAATCCATGAGTATTCCATCAATTTTCCATTAATTTTATGAAATATTGTAATTAGTCAATTGGTTTTTACGGACTATAGGAAAAAAGGTAGGTCTTGTGATACCGTCTAACATGTGATTATTTAATACTTTTTAAATTAATTATCACTTTTATTCTATAATATTACTATTTTCGCTATAAAATACTATCTCTTTTCATTTATACTATAAATTATATTCATGAAATAACATTATTACTTTTTATTACTTAAGTATCATGTATTATTATAAAAATTATTACTTTTTATGCGCCTCACATAATTTCTTATGTGAGACGGTTTCTCACAAATCTTCATCTAAAAATAATAAATTTATATAAGCAGTTAGTCATAAACACTCTTATTTTGTATTTTTTTCCATTCAGTTTTTATATTTCATACTTCTCTCTCCTTTTTTTTTTCACACCTATATATGTTTAATAAATAAATAAACAAATTCTTAATAAATAATATTATAAGTTAATTATTTTCAAACTTGTACATTAACCCCTCCGTCCCTCGTGCACTAATACTCTTATTTTACTATTTTATTATTTTGACCATTCATTCCTAATTTTTTTTTCTTTGGTGGAAGGGCGTCGACCCACCACGTCTCACTAATATAACTATCCACTATGCATAAAATAGACAAAGATTTGTGTGAGATTATCTCACGTAACGGCTTACTTGAGATGGATAAAAAGTGATAAAATTATTAACTAAAAGTGATTCTCAATCGATGAAAAGTGATAACAGTGCAGTGAACAACTTCATGAACAATTTATAATATAAATAAAAAGTTATAACAGAAAGTGATAACATTTTATAGCAAAAGTGATAATGATTTTATCATTTTTTATCCGTCTCACGTAAGGGCTTATGTAAGACGGTCTCACACAAAACCTACCCCATAAAATAATATTCCCTCCGTCACACACCACTCTTCACACTTTCCTTATTCGTCCGTCCTACAACACCCTTCAAACCAAAATAAAAAAGGTAACATTATTTAATCCAATAACCTCAAAAGTTAATTTAATTTCAATTTTGTCACTCATTTTTCACATACAAACCATTACTTTATAACATTTTTTTATCTAAAAATACTACATACCCTTTAAAGTCAACAAAATTAGTTAAAAAGTATAATTTTTCTTAAATAATGTGGTACAGTAAATGGGAAGGGTTGTCCTACTCCTTAATTTGCGAAAAAAAATAGATAGATTGAAAATGGATAGGATAATATTAGTTAAAAGTATCATAGTAACATAAAAGTAATAAGTCATAAAAGAATCAATTATTATTCTTAATATTCATGGAATGTAAAAGAAAGTGTGCTTGTAGGAGTACCATTTTTCTAAGACATGTGTAACTAATAAAGTGACACATTCTAGGTATACATATTACTAATAAGGTTGCAAGAGACGTGAAGCTATGTTAGATTAATTAATTAATCCTGTTCACAAATGATAATTAACTAGTGGTAATATTTAATTAATATAGGTAGCAGCTAACCAGTATAAATAGGTGATGCATGGGTGTGGCATAAACCACAGAAAACAATTTGCGAATCACTTAATCATATATCACATGATGAAAACCATGGGCTCAAAGCTCAACCTTCTACTTTCTCTCACTCTCGCTGCCTCCTTCTGCCTTCAGGTCCTCTCCCAGGGCGACACCACCTCCTTCACCTTCGATTCCGGAATCCAACCCACCAACCTAGCCTACCAGGGTGACGTCTTCGTTCCAACAAATTACGGATACATCCGGCTTGCATCTTTTATGGGAGCCCTAACCTACAACACTGCGGGTCGGGTCGTATACTCCAACCCCATCCACTTTTGGGATCCGATCCGACGGATGCAATCCTCCTTCGAAACCACCATAAAGTTCGTCGTTTCAAATAATCCCAACCTGACAACCCTAGCCGACGGCATCGCCTTCTTCATCGCTCCGGCCGACTCCACCGTCCCCGGAGGATCCTACGGAGGAAACCTAGGGGTGTTCGAATCCTCCGGCGTGAGCTCCTCTCTCTTCGCCGTTGAATTCGACACCTATGTCAACAGCGAATGGGATCCAAGCTACAAACACATTGGAATCGACATCAACTCGAGGGCGTCGAGAAATTAGACGCGGTTCGAGTACACTCTGGGACAGGAGGTGACTGCACGCATAGACTACGAGGCGACCACCCGAAGAATAAGCGTGGTGGCTACCTCCGGTTCGGAAACCCGGTCAGTCAGCTACGTGTTCGACCTGAAGACGGTTCTCCCGCAGTTCGTCAGAGTTGGGATATCCGGTTCGACAGGAGATGTGGCCTCATTGCAGGACATCCATTCTTGGGATTTCACTTCCACTCTTGTCGATGATTTTGCGAACCAAGGCAACGCCTTCCTGGATGTGGCGGCACAGGACGACACCACCTCCTTCGGATTCGATTCCACGGTACAGCCCACCAACCTAAACTACGAGGGCGATGTGTTCGTACCGACCAATTACGAGTACATCCGGCTGGCCTCTTATATGGGAGAGCGAACGTTCTACAGCGTGGGCCGGGTGGTCTACTCCAAACCGATCCACTTCCGGGATCCAGTCCGACGTAAGCAGGCCTCGTTCGAGACCACCATAAGGTTCGTGGTCTCGAACCCCGGCACGTCCTCCGTAGCCGACGGCATTGCGTTCTTCATCGCTCCAGCCAACTGGACCATCCCCGCCTCGCAGTCTTACGGAGGGAACCTAGGAGTGTTCAACTCGTCGTCGGGTGAGACCCCATCGCTCTTCGCCGTGGAATTCGACACATACGTCAACTCCGAATGGGATCCCTCCTACACCCACGTTGGAATCGACATCAACTCCAGAAACTCGAAGAACTCGACGAGGTTCGACTACGTGCTCGGACAGGAGGTGACAGCACGCATAAACTACGAGTCGACCACCAGAAGAATCAGTGTGCAGACCAAAACCGGTTCGGAAACCCACTCGGTGACCTATGTGTTCGACCTCAAGACGGTTCTGCCGGAGTATGTTCGCGTTGGGATATCCGCTTCCACTGGGGATTTGACTTCGTTTCAGGACATACATTCTTGGGAATTCTCCTCCACTCTCGATGATGATTTTCAAAACCAGCAGTCGCAGATTTATTACATTCGAGAATATGTGTGATCTTATCAGCTGCTATTTGCTGAGCTTAGCTTTGATTCTACTGCTTATAATAAGGACTGTTTAGCTTCACTAAGTCCATTAAATAATTAGGACTATATATATATATGTCCTGTAATGAAATTTCAGTATTTCCATTATCTTTTTAATTTCTCTCTATATATATAGCTTCCATGCATGCTAAGTGAGACCAAATTTCAGATAACATATTCAAATTTTATAAATACTGTGTATATATCTATGTACAAATCAATGCAGCAATGCGAATAGGTACGTGCTGGGGTGGATCTAGAAATTTTTTTTAAAAAAAAATTATTTGTATTTAAAAGCATACGGTAAATTAATTAAAATTAAAAAATTATAATTATTATTGGCATCGTCGAATATTCATTTGTGAAAAGTATTTTAAGATGTTTTTTCATGAATCTATAACATAAATTTAAAAAAGTAAAAATAAATTCCATTTAAATTTTGTGTTTGAAAAAAAAAGTAGAAATTTTTTTTTAAAAAAATTATTTTGTATTTAAAAGCATACGGTAAATTAATTAAAATTAAAAAATTATAATTATTATTGGCATCGTCGAATTTTCATTTGTGAAAAGTATTTTAAGACGTTTTTTCATGAATCTATAACATAAATTTAAAAAAGTAAAAATAAATTCCATTTAAATTTTGTGTTTGAAAAAAAAAAGTAGTATTTATCAAATATAAAAGGGGATTGAAAAGAAGGGAATCAAACCCTGACCTCTTTGGTCAGGGTTTACGAGACTTAACCACTAATCTATGAAAGGATTTTGATTACAAAAGCCTATATGTATATATACTAATGTGTACAGCACTCTGTGTACGTGATCTCAAGAATATTACTCCATATACTAATGTGTGTATACAGCACTCAATTATTGACATTTATAACAAAACATGATGTCATTTTAATATAACATCTCACACTGTTAAATGAATATTAGGTAGGAGAAAAAAAAAGGAAGAAACATCCTAAAAAGGATGGTATAAATCAAAGAGGCAATGATGATTAAATTATATAACAAGTATTACATGAGAATTGAGATATATATGAAAATAAAATAGAGAATCTTATGCCAACAAAACATATTGTTTATGTGTTTCATTTTGGTCTATTTTAAGTGTAATTTTACATTTTTTTTCAAGTGAATCCCAAAAGAAATAATTAATTATTTTACATAAGGTCTATATATATAGTACTAATATAATTACCCACCTAACATTAATACTCCATCTTTCAACCCACCATCTAGTCCACTCCTTAAAGCTTTGGATGAAGTTGCACTTTTGTCTCGTACAAAGGATTTTGAGACAAAAATTACAAGTTTTGTAACAAATTTGAATGATGTGCTTTTTTTAAACGATTCGTACGGTTGTAAAGACTAAAGAGCATCCTTTCGATTTCAATTTAATTATTAATTATAGAAAACAGAGTATCTAATATTTAATTATTATAATACTCCTAACAAGCTACTCTCCCGTCCCGCTCAAATAACACCATATTATTATACTGGGCATTCCGTCCAAATTACACTATTTTCCTCTTTTAGTAAAAAGAGTCCACCAATGGCACACCACTACCCATCATATCTCTCTAATACACTTACCCACTTTACATAAAACAATAATACTCATTAATTTACGTTCAAAAAGCAAATGACACACTTTGACCGGGATAGAGGAAGTAATAAGGTAAATCATCTTGTACAGTCGCGTGCACCGTGTACCCACTTTCAAAAACTTGTACACTCATAATAAAAAAAAATACTCCCTCCGTCCCAGGTTAAGGGGAAAATTTTTTCATTTTGGCTGTCTCACCCAAAAGATCCCCTTTCATTTTTTACACACATGAGACTCACACACCTCTTCTAATACAATTAAAATATGGGGTCCATACTTCTACTAATACAACTATCCACTACACATTAAATAATAATACTCTTTAATCTACGTGCTAAAAAGCAAATGTCTCTCTTACGTCGGGACGGAGGGAGTATATTCTATCCGTCCTCTTCAAAGGATCTCCTTTTTTTAATTTTAGACGTCTCACTCAAATAGTTTCTTTTTCTTTTTTACACACATGGAACCCACACAGACCCCCACTAATACAATTAAAATATGGGCCCACACACCCACTAACACAACTACTTTCTATACATTAAATAATAATACTTCTTAATCCATGTGCAAAAAGTAAAAATACTCCTTTGCATGGGATGGAGGGAGTATACATTAATGAATAAAAGCGTATACACGTTGTAAGTGAATTTTCTGATGTTTGTTTTTTTTAATGAAAAACTAAATGTAAAAATAATATACAAGTATTAAGTAACGTATATACTCGAATAAACATTTATATACATACAAATACACGGATGCACAGAATATCAATTCATTATTTAAACTACACATGTATCTATGTTGAATGACAAATACTTGTGTGAACGGTTCACACGTAAATCTTATCTTAACCGATTGCTCTTGTAATAAAATAAATATTTTTAAGGCAACTACTTGTTAAAATTATCATGGAAAGATTTAAAAATATAAAATTTTAATAAAGAGAAATTATTCTTTATACTTGTGTGCGCAAATTCTAACTTTACTATTATTACATGAAAATTTACTCGCCAAAGTAATGAATTATTACTCTTTTAAATGAATATGGTATTTCTAGTTAAATTCTATATTGTAATTTTTTCACATTTACTTCTATTGAGATGAAAAAAAATTATATATATATATATATATATATATATATATATATATATATATATATATATATATATATATATAATCCGCGTACTACGCGGAATCATTAATTTTTTTATAAAAATAAATTAATACTATTATTAATATCTCTAATTGTATTATATTAGTTCATATTTTATTATTATTTGTTGTTGAAACTAAAAAATTTCGATATACTACTGTTGTTTTAATTTTAAGTGTCATATGTATAATTTCTTATTAAAAATTATTGAAAACTTATTGGTAAATCACATTTTGTGTTTTGTTTGATACATTACCTTCTTCGTTAAGACACAAAATTTTCAAACCTTTTCGTTCTTT
Organism: Pogostemon cablin; assembly: GCA_023678885.1. NCBI lineage: Eukaryota > Viridiplantae > Streptophyta > Magnoliopsida > Lamiales > Lamiaceae > Pogostemon > Pogostemon cablin. The sequence goes on from CM042960.1 coordinate 8,336,773, forward strand.
TATCTTGATACAACAATATATAACTATCCATGTGTGATAACATGTTTCGGAAGATAAACTCCAACTCTTTGAAGAGATTGCCCTTAACTTTTATTTATCGTCATTGCGAAACACACCACCACAAGGAATTGTCTTCTATTGAATTTGACCATTGTGCTATCATCAGAAGGAGTAAGAGTCATCCTTGGTATGCAGACAATGTTTTCAATTTTCTCCTACAATTTATTTTTGCTTGTATAACATGATTTCTCATCTTTGTCACAATTAATCTTGTACCATTGCACAATCCCGACCTTTAATCAATGTTTTTGAGAAGCATTATCTGTACTCCATTCTTAAGCTTCAATATGTGGTTTGGAAGTCCTGAACACTTGATAGAGTTTAGAGACTCTACTGAGTAAAGATTCTCATTGTTACTTGTAACACCATCCATTTTGGAGATTTGATCAATGTTTTTGAGAAGCATTATCTGTACTCCATTCTTAAGCTTCAATATGCGGTTTGGAAGTCCTGAACACTTGATAGAGTTTAGAGACTCTACTGAGTAAAGATTCTCATTGTTACATGTAACCCCATCCATTTTGAAGACACTGTCTAAACTCAAATATTCACTCTCTTCGCCTGGAATTCAAGACAACACCTTTTCATTTATAGACTCAACAACTCGATATGTAGATGCAAGAATCGCCTTATCTTCAAAGCAGTGTAAATTTGTGTAATCGGAAACAACAGATGGATAAATGTACTCAACAATAGAATCAAGAGGATCTTGTACATTTTCCAATAATAGATCATTTGGAATTTCAATATTCTCTCCGAAATTAGTTCTTTCTCCTAAATTTCCATCTCCTATGCTCAAAGTCCATCTTGAAAATTCTTCAATCTCATGTTTAGAATTTTCAATGCCAGAGTTTTAACTCTGCAATCTCATGTTCCTTGTTAGCTTAAACACCTTACAATATTTCCAAAGATAAGAAGATGTTAGTGTGACATACACAATTTTCTCTCTTGTACCTTTAGTAATTGCCGATAAGATTTGTTTAAAATCACCTCCAAATACAATTGTCTTTCCACCAAATGACAAATTCTGCATATCTTCTCTACATCTCAAAATGTCATTTAACCTTCTATCAAGTGCCTCGAAACAATATCTATTGGTCATTGGAGCTTCATCCCAAATAATAAGTTTTGCCTTCTTAATTAATTCGGACAATTCAGTTCCTGGCTTAATATGACAAGTAGAGTCTTCATTTACTGATATAGAGATTCCAAATCTAGAATGTGATGTCCGTCCACAGGGTAATAGCAAAGAAGCAATACCACTTGATGCAACGCACAAAACCATCTCACCTTCAGATCAATGGCCACTTGCAAACGCATTTCACGCAAAAGTTTTTCCGATACCTCCAAATCCATCAAGTAAAAAAATTCCTCCATTTCCTGATTTTGTGGCATCAAGTATTTCGTTATAGACATTTCGTTGTTCATCAGTCACAGACATGAATAAATTCTGATGTTCCTTTTTCAAAGCTACTAAGTCATGAGCCATTTCATCTTGTATCAACTTATTTAGTCCATCGATTTCCATTGATATATATATTAAGAAAAGTAATTTTTCTTATAAGAAATTCTGGGAAGTAGTGTGCATTACAGTGTAAAGGTCATGAGTTCGAACTCTGCATCCGATAGCTTTTATTTTATTTATTTTTTATTTTTATAATTAAAGGCCCATGCGCAGCCTAACAGCCCCAACCTTTTTAAATTAAAGACTCATTCGCAGCCCAGCAGCTCCAACCCAAATGCTCAACGTGGCCCAGCTCAGCGCGCAATAGCTTCCTTGCGGGCCCAACAGCACTCGTGTTTTCATGAAAAAAAACCCCCTCTCTCAATATCATTTTATTCTGCTCAATAGACAACGGTTTGTCTTTAGAGCTGCCAACTTATCATTTTACCAGTTTTTTGCCTTTTCCAACCCGAGCTGATTTGATTCCCCTTTTTTCTTCAATCTTTTTAGAGTTAGTCGAGTTTATGGGGTAAATTTTTTATTTTTCTTTAATTTAAACCTAGCAAAATATAGGGTATAATATAATTGGAAGAGAGACCACATAATTTATATCTAAACCCAATTTACACAAATGTCTGTCATCATTTTAACTTAAAATCATCCATTTTTCTGCAATATTTATTTAAAACATCTCTTTCCAATTAATTAAGTAATTAATGGAATTAACAAATAAAAATATACTTTATTCAAATAAAATCATAAAATTGATCAAATTTTAGTGAATTATACACCAATCAAGTTCACAAAAGACAAGCTCTTAAATATAGAAAGTAATATCTGATTGATTAAAAATAATAATCATGTAAATGAACTAAAATAATGAAATTATTATTATCTTTAATCAATCAGAGCATGGTTGATTAACAATTTTTTTTAAAAAGATAACATATCCGCTCATGGACTGAGATAAAGATATTAAATAATTTAAGTACTCCATTTAACAACTTATTAGGATTAGGATCAGCTCCAACGAATTTCAGATTAATTGAACATGTTTATATAAGACTTGTGCCATGGACTCTAACCTGTTTCACATTACTATTTAGATGAATGGAGTAATGATTTAATCAATTAAAACATTATCATGTAACAAAAATATGGGAGATTCTTATCTGCCTCTGACTTGTAATAAAATATTGGATAATTATCAGATGATTCAACATATATGCTTCACTTTTTAGCAGGTTGAAGTTAAAAAAGAGTTCCCTAATACATTAAGACAGACAACATAGAACTCCTCAGCCACCAAAAGTTGAGAGAGAGAGAGAGAGAGAGAGATTATTTATGGTCATCAACAAAGAGCATAGCAGCATCTTTTCAGAACAACACAAAGTTCATTTGAAGCAAGCAAACACCAACATTAAGCTGACATCCTAATACATATATATACAAGACTGATGGCACAGATCACACATCATCATCAATCTGTAGAAACTAACACTCTGTTTGAAGCAAGCAAAGAAACATTAAGACAACATAACACACATACATAAGATTGATAACAAACAAATAGTCATCTGTAGAGGCTTAAACTGGCTGAGAAACACCTGTTTCTGGAGCTTGGTATTGCTCCCCTAAATTCATCTCAATATTCACTCCGCTACCACTGCCTTCACTTGCAGGGATGTCTTCTTGCAAAGTTGGAACATGGCACAACTCGAACGATGCTTCATCCCAAAAGGTTTCATTTGGCAATGGCGTAAACTTGCCACTATAGGTCTCTATATAGGTGCTCATGTTGTAGAACGAATTCATAAAGATGGCCGGATTAACTCCGAAGTATCGACATGCCAGCATTGCATGGGAACAAGGGATGTCGATTTGATTCCAGTATCCGCACGTACAGTCCCTGCAGTTCAACTTCACCACATAACAATTCCATGTCGTTGTTTGTGGCATAAATGTTTTTACCAAAGCTGTCTGCTCAGTGGGGTTGCTCATGTACACTTGATGTTGCACCGACTCCCTCTTCAACTGATCGTGCATCCTGAACGTTACATCCGGCCACGGTTGGTTCCTCTGTTGCATCAGAGAAGCCATCTCCAGTCGATCATGAAAGTACTTGCTACATCGATCGAAAGTGACTCGCACAAATGTACAGATTGGGAGATGTCTTGCATCTTTTAGAACCCCAGTCATGTACTCTGGGAGATTCGTTGTTAACACCCCATATCGCCACCTTCCGTCGTGTGCAAGAGTCCACTGTCCCTTGTCGATCAGTGCAAGATAATTGTAAGCATCTTCATTTAAGGCCTTGATTTGTCCCATCAACTTCTCAAATGCTGAAACCTCAAAAGCTGATCCTGCTTTCCAACACAAGTCTTTCAACTGTATATTCTTCACTTTGCTGTTGAAATCAGAGCAAACACGCCTCAAACATAAACGATGAACACCGCGAGGGGGTTGGAAATCAGACGTTTTTTTAACAGCTTGTAACAAGCCATCATTCATACTAGTGATTAGGCACATTCCAACAACCCCACGAACAACATGTTTAGACAACATATCCAGAAACCAGCTCCAAGAATCACAGGTTTCTTCATCCACCAATGCAAAAGCCAAAGGCAGAATCTGTTGATTCCCATCCACAGAAACCGCAGTCAAGATCTTATGTCTGTATTTGGTAAAAAGGTGGGTTGAATCAACACAGACTATTCTTCGACTATGTCGGAAACCATCAATGCACGCCTTAAACGCCCAAAACATATATTTCAGCAAATTAACCCCATTAGTGAGGCTGATCATGTGCTTCCACTGTACTACTGTTCCAGAATTCCATTTCTGAATAGCTCCCATCAACTTAGGCAGTTTCTTCACCGAGCTCGACCACGTCTCATGATGCACCTCACTTCCAGAGCTCATCTCTGTCTCATGCACATCCTCTCTTGAACGTTTCACGCCACTCGAACCACCAAGATTGCTTTGGGGATTGGCCGGGATAGCATCGATCGACTGCACCTCTTTCTTGTCCACAAGAATGTGTACGTTTCGATTCCCTGCGTCCGGCGCAAAGAAAAACCACAAATCACCATCGTTGTTGATGGGAATCAGAAAGAGTCTATTGCCTTCCCACAACGTAGCAGATATCTTCAAAGTGTATCGTTCGTTGTCAATCCCAGTCACCTGATGTAGTGTTGAAACTAACATGGAATATTCCATGTTGCGAGGTAATCTTCTTGCTCCTATGGGTTGAGGATAACCATTATTGTCCTCAACAACCACCACCACACCTACACTGTTTGAAGTCGCCATTACCTTCAAAAACAGGAATGCATGTAACAATCAGTTTAAAATGATTGATGATAATAATATACTAAAACCAATACAAACGATTATCCCATCGATATTTCAGAGTGTATAATAACTCCAGTGTACTAAAAAAATTAAACTCTAAGTAATGTAATCAACCAAAAAAAAAAAAATCAATAAAAACACAAATAACTTGAATTGGTACATAAATATTCAATTAAAAAAATAAAATACCTCAGTATTTGGAATAACCAAAAAACATGCACAACTTCGGCCAAGTTTACTTCAATTCACCGCCTTAAACCAACAAAGAGCTAGGCAAAAATCCATAGGATATACAAATTAGCTTTAATTAACATAATCAATACATTGTAACTTCAAATAAAAATTAATAATTATTTAAATAACCTACACATATAATTACCAAGTCTACTGTCTTTCACCACCGTTCTGAACCATCACCGGAGGCATAAAACCCAGCTGGAGAGAATAAATGTGTGTGTGAGAGAGAGTCGTTAATTTTAAAGTGGTTTGTAAATGTGAAGGGAGAAATTAATTAAACACATTAATTATTAAGTCGGTTTTACAGGCTTGGCTCTTCGACCTTGGCTCTTGGCCTTGCGCTGCAGAGTCCAATTTCCGATGCTGAATATATACAAACCTCACCTCCCATAATATATTTATTCAGAATTAATATATATTTTTAACAAATTGAATTTTACTTTTTTATTTTTTAATTATTTTAATTATCATGTTTTAGTTTACTCCTTCCGTCCGCTTTCAAGGGTATCATTTTTCCAGTTTGGGCGTCCGCCCCCAAGGGTCTCATTTAATTTTCTATACATATGAGACACACCCACTAATACAACTAAAAAATGAGATTCACATAAACAAATGACACTCTTAATGGTGAACGGAGGGAGTATTAATTACGTAATTCATTACCTAATTAATATTCCCTCCATCCCACATTTACTTTACATTTTTAAAAGTAGCAATCATACAATATTAATACTATAATAATACTCATTAATTCAAGTGCAAAAAACAAATGACATATTTAAAGGAAAAGAGAGGGTGTATTAATTAGGTAATTTATACTCTTTCCATTCCACATTTACTTTACATTTTAAAAAGTAGCAATCATACAATATTTATACTATAATAATACTCTTTAATTTACGTTTAAAAAATAAATGACACCTATAAAGATGAATAGATGAATGAAGGGAGTATTAATTAGGTCCCCATTTACTTTACATTTTTAAAGTAGCAGTCATACAATATTAATACTATAATAATAGTATTACATTTTTATAAAATTGCTTAACTTAATAACCAGCTTATTCAAATTTATACATTTTTTTTACTTCTATTAAATTGTCCAAATAATATCCCTCATTCTCCTTACTATGTATACTTTTAAAAAAAATAATGGGTGCGAAGATGGGTGGTTCTAAAGACACGCAAGTTTTAACCAATGTTAAATAGTTCATTGTCCACCGATAAAACTTAAATTTTGCTACAAACTATTATTAAAAGGAATATAAGAATGTTAAATAATAGGTAAATGTATCTGATTTTTGAAGAGGTAAATATTGTGAATTGAAAATTGGTTTCAAATTAATATTTAAAAGTATAGCATTTTAGTTATTTATTTATTTATTTATTGAAATTTACTATTGAGTACATTGATTTAATTCAATTTTTTTTGTTAAGTATTTTATTAAACAAAGTTTCAACTTGATTACGTGTCAACTCCTAAGTCCTCAAATGTGTCAACGTGTCAACTTTTTAAATTATTGAATTTAAAATTTTTTTTCTGTGTTTTTTTGTGTAATAGTGGATACTCCCTATCTAATTGGCTTCTATGCTTTCAGTTATGCTTTCAGCTGCATAAAGTGTGTAATGATATAATATTTTTTTAAAGATACAATATTTTTTTTAAAGGATATACTTCATATTTTTAATTAATAAGGATATAACATTTTGTTTAAAAGGTATACACTTTTATTTTTTTTTTAGAAATTATGAGTACACGTTCTTATACTAAAGAGTATACCGTTGACACGACTCATCTCACATAACTTATAATTTATATACCAATTAACATAAACAACATCATTATAAAAACTGCATATACTTTTTTTCTCACATAATATATTCATAACTGAAATCATGAACTAACATGCGTCACAAATTTCTGACACCACATCAAACCACCCAAATTTCTGACATTATTTATTACATTACTTAATAACACATTAGCGGAAACAAAATAAGCATACGGCTGAGCCCAACAGGTCGTCATCTATTGTGAATTGAAAAATGAGTGAGCCTTGCCTGCGCTTGGGTGCACACCGTGCGCCTTTAGAATTTAGTATTATGGATAAGGGTATATTATTTTGTTCTAAAAGATATACACTTTAATTAATAATGGTACATCATTTTGTTCTAAAGGGTATACACTTTTCATTAATATTTTTTATTTTTTTCAGAAAATAAAGGGTACACATCTTTATACTAAACAATATACAATTTAACACAAAATTTTAAAGACGCTCGGAATGTGCCCGTGCGTCCAGATGCACAAAAGTTTTTGCCTTGAAAATGGTTTCAAATTAATATTTAAATGTTATCATTTTAGTTTATTTATTTATTTATTAAATTTACCATTGAATATATTGATTTAATTCATTTTTTTGTTAAGTATTTTATTAAACAAAGTTTCAACTTGATTACGTGTCAACTCCTAAGTCCTCAAATTTGTCAACGTGTCAGCCTTTTAAATTATTGAATTTAAAAAATCTTTTCTCAATTATTTTTCTTGTTTTTTCTGTAGTAGTGGATACGGATTTGCAAAACACTCCCTATCTTAATAGAGTTGGTCTCTATGATCCCAGTGCATAAAGTGTGTAATGATACAATATTTTTTTTAAAGAATATACTCCATATTATTATAATTAATAAGAGTACAATATTTTATCTTAAAAAATAGATATACCATTGACATGACCCATCTCACCTAACTTATAATTTAAATATCAATTAACATAAACATTATCATTATAAAAACTCCATATACTTTTTTTCTCACATAATATATTCATAACTGATATCATAAACTAACATACGTCACTAGTTTCTGACATCACATCAAACCACCCAAATTTGTGACAATATTTATTACATTACTTAATAAAACATTAGCAGAAACAAAATAAGCCTACCGCTTAACCCAACAGGTCGGTCATCTATGTACATCCACTCAAAATCCTGCAGGAGCTCCACAGCTTGCACAATCACATCATAAAACTTAATCATCAACAGACTCACCTACAATGTATAAACTAGTGAGATAAAATCTCAGTAAGTAGAAATAGTGCATGCCAGTAGAGAATTTAGCAGTTTTAGTCCCACAGGACACGCTTGTTTTACAATATGGTCCTACTGCTTGCACTTCTAGTCCCAAAAGATTTTCTTCTTGCAACTTTGGTCCCAAAAACTTAAAAACTTGCAGATTTGATCCCACTTAATTGCATTTTTTATCCTATAAGAATTTCAAATTATATATTTATCCTGAATTATTCTACTTAAATTAGATTACTATAAGTTAAAATTTTTCAAGTCATATTTTGAGAAGAATTCGTTCAAATGTTTTACTTCTGTTTGATATCATAATATTGTTTACTAAGAAACTACAAAAATTAATCAAGAAGAACTCTACTCACGCTGATTAATTCGAGATGATACTGAAAAAATACAACTTAGAACACATACATACAAGAGATTAAATCTCAGTTTTTTCACCAATAAATTAACCTTCCTAAAATATACAACACTAATAAGTAAAATTTTATAAAGTTTGTTAGTGAATTTCCTAATAATTTTTAATGAAAGTTAATTGTAATTGAATATAAAAGAGTATATATTCATTTAAAAATATATTATACATTACTCCCTCCATCCTTTATGCATAATAAATGCTACCGAAAGTAAATTAAAAAAATATTATGTAGAATTGATTTAAAATAATTCCTATAATGAAAAGATAACACGCTTCTATGACGAAATTACATTTATGACATGGGAAACTCTAATTATTTGGGGGTAAAATCGTATGATATAGGATAATTCGAGACAAATATATAATTTGAAATTCTTATGGGATCACAAGTGCAACTGAGTGGGACCAAATCTGCAAGTTTTTAAACTTTTGGGACTATATTTGCAAGAAGAATATCTTTTAGGACTAAAAAACAAACAATGGGACCATATTGCAAAGCAGGTGTGTTCTACGGACTAAAACTGCTAAATTCTCACATGTTAGTGCATGAAAATGCATTTAGTTTCTATCGCCTATTTCCTAATCTTTCTAATTAGTCTTTTTTTTTTAAACTGTTCACATTGCGGGATCCCCATGACACACTTATGATATGCACCCTCAAATGAGCTTAATGGACACACAAAGTGTTCCATTTTTTAGATCCCTAAATAAAGTGTTGGGAACGATTTTTCCAAAACCTGAATAGAGTGTTGGGAATAATTTTTTCGAACCGTGAATAGAGTGTTGTGAATGATTTTTTCGAACCCTGAATAAAGTGTTGAGAACGATTTTTCCGAACCCTGAATAAAGTAACACACAAAGTGTCGGATCAATTTTTTCCAATCACTGAAAGAGTGCATTTATAGTGACCAAACACACAATTAATATCTTATTAATTTTAAGAAAAACATTTTTCATGATTATGCATGGTATGCAACAAGGACAATTATATATGCTTCACAAGCCATTTACAACATCAATATCAACATTTAATTAAAATAAAACAATAATGAATTTCAAATTATACAGATCCCCTTCTGGAACAACATCTTCACCTTGAATCACACAGATTCATTTTTTTAATAACAACTTCACATCGAATCACACAAATCCTTATAAATGATATATTTTCAGATCACACAGATCTATATTCATCAGTTTCCGATCACACAGATCTATATAATTAATGATATTATATCAAATCACATACATCCATAATTTGTATCGTAATTTATCACAAATAATTTACAAATAATGTTTAGTTGCATATGAAACCTACTTTCCTCAAATCACATAAATCCAAATAATTCATAATATAATTAAATTAATCACAAATAATTCATAACAAAATTATCATATATTAATTACAAATAATTTACACAATATATTTATGCAGTTAGATTTCTATTTACTTAAGCTCCAAATAGTGATAATACTATAGACCTCGTGAAAAACTGTAATTAATCTCCTCTTTCTCGGTCCGCTACGTACATTACGGCACGCAAATTTTCTCTCTCTTCCCTTTCTACTTCTCTCTTCTTCTTCTTTTTTATTTCAACCTAGTTGTTCGCTGTTAACCCCCAATGGGTGATTACCAACTCAAATCCAACTTATATAAATTTTGGTGATGGTTAATCGGTTCACCGCCCAAGTTATTATTAATAGTAGATAGGGTTTATTACTGATATATACGTAAGTTAATAGTTTAATTACTAAAAAATACATTGATTTAATATTATTACTGTTAATTACATTATGACATTTTCTTTTACCAAAAGTATCCTTATTATCTCATTTGGAATAAATATTTATATTCCACGCATAATTAAATCGCACATTGACTTTCTTTATATTTTAATCTTCGTGTCTTTTATGATAACAATAAAATTTATATGCACATTGCTGTTCATTTAGTAAAAATTTGTATCAATTAAGCACATATTCAACTTATACGTAATCTTTGCACATTACTGTTCACTAGTATAACATTCAAATGTACACCCGTGTGTATATAATAGAAACAGTTAATATAATATTCACATTTATGTGACTTATACGTAATCTTTGCACATTACTGTTCACTAATATAACATTCAAATGTACATCAGTGTGCATATAATAATAACATTCAAATGTACATCAATGTGCATATAATAAAAACAGTTAATATAATATTCACATTTATGTGCAATAAATTCAAATTAATGTCAAAGCCTGCAAAGAAAGGATCGTGTCAAAATTGACGAGAAATTTAAGGAAAAAATTAAGGAATAATTATAACATTATCTTGAAATATATTTTGCACATTAATGTTAATATGGATAATTTGGGTAATGGAATATATAATTTTGTATCTGTGAGTAATTTTCTATAGCGAATGTATGAATTAGTAATATCTAAATAAGTTTTATAACTAGTACTCCCTTCGTCCCAGGCTAAGAGAGTCATTTTACCATTTTGGTCGTCCCACCCAAAGAGTCTCATTTCCTTTTTTGGACACATAGGACCCACTCACACCCACTAATACAATTAAAATATGAGGCCCCCACACCCACTAATACAATTACCCACTGCACATTAAATAATAATACTCTTTAATCCATGTATCCAAAAAAAGCAAATGTGACTCTTAGCCTGGGACAGAGGGAATTTATTAGCACTAGTAGATACTCCCTCCGTCCCATAGTTAAGTTCACTGACACTGTAGATACGGAGTTTAAGAAAAGTTGCTTTTTGACCAATTTTATTGACTTTTTAAGGGTATTGTGGTAATTTTAGGAAATGAATAAATTATAAAGTAATGTTATGTGTGTTAGGTGAGAGTGACATTTTTGAAATTAAGATAACTTTTTGAGGTTGTTGTTTAATGTGAATTTTCCGTTTTTGGATGGTGAACATAAATATGGAACGAATGAAAACGGAAAGTATAAATATACATGTGGGACGGAGGAGTACTATTTTTAGTAATTATTATTATTATAATGTTTTTAGTAGGTTACTATTTATAGTAAGTAAAATTTATTATTATTATTATTATTATTATTTACAACTTATATAAATTTTGGTGATGGTTAATCGGTTTCAACACCCAAGTTACTATTAATAGTAGTACTATTTTTAGTAATTATTATTATTAGTATTATTATACTGTTTTTAGTAGGTTACTATTTATAGTAAGTAAAATTTATTATTATTATTTATTCTTGATTTACGTGCAATACTTAATACTAGTAAATATATACTCTCTCTGTCCTTGATAAGAGTCTCATTTTACCATTTTGATTATCTCACTCAAAGGATTCCATTTCTTTTTGGACATGTGGGACCCACCCACACCCACTAATACAATTAAAAAAATATGGGGCTCACACACCCACTAATACAACTACCCACTACACATTAAATAATAATACTCCTTAATCCAAGTGCCCAAAAAACAAATGAGACTCTTACCAATGGACGGAGGGAGTAATACATTTACAAATTAACACATATGTATAGGTGTACATTTTCTTACCATTATTATTATTATTACAAGAACAATGTGATACTTAATAATTAAGAAATACTAGCATATTTATATATATAAAATAATTTAATTATATATCCAACGCACATAATATTTATGCACATATATTTACATATTGTCACTATTATTGTTATAGATGTATCAAATAAAAATACAATAATGAATAAAATGTATAAATAATTACCACATAATTATAAAGTCTGGTGTCACAATTGTTTAATACTAAAGATATGCGTGCACGATGTCGGGACACAAGTTTTAGTCATCTTAATAATAGATTTGTGGGACATAATTCAAAATAAAATGACATTTTTTTTCCACTTTTCACATTACATCTTTATTGCATACTTTTAATTAATTTTACATAAGAGTCAATTCTAAATATGGGCAGTGAATGTCACTTTAACTTACTAATTGCTATTAAATAAATAATATATAATAACAAAATATATAACAAATATAATCTTTATTGCATACTTTTAATTAATTTTACATAAATACTCATAGTCAATTCTAATTTTTTTTTACATAAATACTCAGTCAATTTTAAATTTAGGCAGGTGAATGTCACTTTAACTTACTAATGGCTATTAAATAAATAAATTATCATAAAATGATAATAACAAAATGAGTTACCTCTTGTAATACGGGTTATTTGTAAGATGGGTGAAAGACGAGTCGACCCATCACTAAAGTATGCTTATTATATAGATAAAATATGTTATTTGTAGTTAAATTATGTTAATAATGAATCATGTTATAACAGACGAAAATTATATTTTAATGCATAATTCAGTATACTTTAAAAAATATACTTTAACAATATTAAACATACTTTATCTAACGTCTCACAAATCATCTCATGTAAATAATGTATTACAAGAGATTTTTTCATAACAAATAACAAATATAATAGTGTGAAAATATTTATCAAATTCTTTAATTATACTTTAAATATAAATATAAAATTCACGTAAAAAGCTTGGTGTCACAACCATTTAATATTAAAGATATGCGTGCACGATGTATGAGACACACAAGTTTTATTCATCTTAATAATAGATTTATGGGACATGATAATTCAAAATAAAATGATTTTTTTCCACTTTCAACATTACATCTTTATTGCATACTTTTAATTAATTTTACATAAATACTCATACTTAATTCTAAATTTGGGCAGTGAATGTCACTTTTAACTTACTAATTGCTATTAAATAAATAAATTGTACTAACAAAATATGTAACAAATATAATCTTTATTGCAAACTTTTAATTAATTCTACATAAATACTCATAGTCAATTCAAAATTTGAGCAGCTGAATGTCACTTTAACTTACTAATTGCTATTAAATAAATAAATTATCATAAAATGATTATAACAAAATATATAACAAATAACAAATATAATGGTGTGAAAATATTTATCAAATTCTTTAATTATACTTTCAATATAAATATAATACTGATATAGATATATAGTATAGATATTAATAGATTATAAATATACATATTACAAATCATTATGTATATTTACATTTATTCTATATAGTTTTTTTCTTTTAAATTCGTTACACTTTATATATTTAATATAGATTTTAAATATATAAAAACTTAAAGTATTAGTATTAGCAAATTAAAATTCATTAATTAGTATGTATATTTAACCTACTATTTAATATAACTATTAAATAAAAAACATTATTAATATGAAAAAAAAAACAATTCTGTAAAGAATATTATGATCTAAAACATATTTTTAAAATTCTTTCTAATATGATTAAAATTTGTGTATGGACATCGTGACCCCAAACCAAATACTGTATTTTTCTGAAGGTATATTTTTAGTATTAAATAATATATTGTTTAATATAAAAATGTTTATTCTTTATTTCTTAAAAAAAATTGTAATCAAATATTTATACTATTCATATGTCAACCAGTATTTTCATTTAAAAAATTATATCATTATTAACTATAATATAATACAATATATATTTTAGAATAAAATATTGTACCTTTCACACCGTACACAAGAGACCTAACTCTATATGTTATCGGTTTATCAGTGAGGTTTTGTATACAATATTTCAGTAAGAAAATGAAAGCTTTGCTTATATCATCTATGTACTGAATTCTATTAGTTTGTACTTAATTCTGGGGAAAGGATAAGAATACAATTGCCAACCGCCTAGACCGACTTTAGTCGTTAACTTAAAAATTAGTTTTCTCACCTACCTCTGCCACACTAGTTTCCTCTCCTTTTCATGTTCAGAACGCTGCTCATTCAAAACGCATCTTTCCTTTCAACCCTTATTTCCGTTCTTATTTCTGGTGGTATTTTCTCATTTATAGTGGTGTCCTTTTAACCAATTTTCTTCCCTCCTTTCCTCTATTACTTTAGCCTTTCCTTTCAACCAATTTTCTTCCCTCTTTTCCTCTGTCACCCTGTTTTCTTATATTTTTTCCTTTCTCATTTTTTATTTTGGGTGGTATTTTAAGCATCGATAGTTGTTCAGAACGCTATTGAAAAACCGTTGTTCAGAACGTTGTTTGTTCAAAACGCAGGTAGAATACAATAAACTTAGCAAACAATATATTAATTTTGACGTATATATATATCGTTTTTTTTAAAGCTAATATTTACTGTATATCATCTTAAGTTATTTGTGTTTTTACTTAAATTTAATGAATCTTTGCTTGTTTATTTGAAATATTGAGGTCATGTTTAAGGTATTTAATTACTCCTATTTAATTTAATATTTAATATTTACTGTATATCATCTTAAGTTATTTGTGTCTCTACTTGAATTTAGTGTTGTATTGGTCTACTTCAAAGATTTTGTTTTTTTAATTTTTTTTTCGAAATAAGCATTGAAGTTTATTATTTTGGTTGGTTGAAACATTGTCTTAATTTTGATTTACTAATTTTTAAATAAACAATGGTTATCTGGTAATTAAATGATCATGAGACGAACTTTTAATTAATTAGATAACACATCGTATTAGTTACAGAGTACCATTTTGACCTTATTATATTCCTCTGTTTCTTAAATAGATGGCAACTTCAAACGACAACGACGTAGGTATTGTGGTTTTTGTTGGGGGCAATGGCGATTCTCAACCCATAAGAGTAAGAAGACTATCTCGCAACATAGGATATCCCATGTTGCTTTCAACACTCCATCAAATGACAGGGATTGACACCCAACAGTACACATTGAAGATATCTGCTAAGATGTTTGAAAACAATAGATCCCTTCTGATTCCCATCAACAATGATGATGATTTGTGGTTTTTCTTTTCGCCGGATGCGGAGAATCGAAACGTACATGTTCATGTGAACAAGAAGGAGCTTCAGACCAATGCTATCCCGACCATGGACGAGACAGGGATGATCTCTGAAAGTTTGCTGGATGAAACGTGGCCGAACTCGGTGAAGAAACTGCCAAAGTTGATGGAAGCTATGCAGAAATGCAATCCAGGAACAATTGTAGAATGGCAACTCACGACCAACCAGACTGATGGGGTTAATATGTTGAAATACATGTTTTGGGCGTTTAAGGCATGCATTGATGGGTTCCAGTGCTGTCGAAATATAATTTGTGTTGATGCAACCCACCTTTTCACTACATACAAACATAAGATCTTGACTGCCATATCAGTTGATGCAAATCAACAGATTTTGCCTTTGGCTTTTGCATTGGTGGATGAAGAAACCTGTGACTCTTGGAGGTGGTTTCTGGACATGTTATCTAAACATGTTGTTCGTGGGGTTGTTGGGATGTGTCTAATCTCAAGTACGAATGAAGGCTTGTTGCAAGCAGTTAAAAACGTGTCTGATTTCCAACCCCCACATGGTGTTCATCGTTTATGTTTGAGGTGTGTTTGCTCTGACTTCAATAGCAAAATGGAAAATCTGGAGTTGCTAGACTTGTGTTGGAAAGCAGGATATGCTTTTGAGATCGCAGTGTTTGAGAATTTGATGGGACAAATCAAGGCCTTAAGTGAAGATGCATACAATTATCTTGCACAGATCGACAAGAGACAGTGGGCTCTATCACACGATGGAGGATGGCGATGTGGGGCATTAACAACGAAGCTGCCAGAGTACATACTTACAAATGCACGACACTTCCCAATATGTAAATTTGTTAAAGTCAGTTTTGATCGATGTAACAAGTGCTTTCATGATAAACTGGAAAAGGCTTCTCTAATGCAACAGAAGAACCAACGGTGGCCGGATGTAACCTGTAGGATCTATGAGCAGCAGAAGTGGGAGTCGGCACAACATCAAGTGCGGATGAGTAACCCCATTGAGCAGACAGCCTTGGTAAGAGCACTTACACCACAAACAATGAAATGGACTGACTATGTCGTGAAGTTGAAATGCAGGGACTGTACGTGTGGATATTGGAAGCAAGCCCACATCCCTTGTTCCCATGCAATGCTGACATGTCAATATTTTGGAGTTGATCCGGCCAGCTTTATGAAATCGTTCTATGATTTAAACACCTATATAGTGACTTATAGTGGTAAATTTACGGTGTTGCCTGCTGAAACCTGTTGGGATGAAGCGTCGTTCGAGTTGTGCCATAATCCAGCTTTGGGAGAAGACATCTCTGGAAGAAATGGCAGGGGTAGGGGAGTTAATATTGAGATGGATTTGGGGAGTGGACAGCAAAATCAAGCACCAGAAGAAGCTGCTTCTCAGCAAGTTATAATCTCTACAGATGAGGATGATGCCTGATCCATTTTAAGTCTCTTTAGATGATATGCGATCTGTTTGTCGTCAATCTTGTATATATGTGTGTGGGGATTTCTTAATGTTTCTTTGCTTTCTACAAAGTTCAAACAGTGTGGTCCAGTTTTAGTCTCTACAGATTGATGATGTTGTGTAATCTGTGTGTCATCAGTCTTGTATATATATATGTGTTAGGGTGTCTTAATGTTTGATGTTTGCTTGCTTCAAATAAACTCTGTGTTGTACTGATGAGATGCTGCTATGCTCTTTGGTACTGATCATAATCTCTCTCTCTCTCTTATAAAGTACTTTTGGTTGCTGAAGAGGAATACTATGTTGTTTGTCTCAATTTATGAGAAGTCCCCTGTACAAAATGCATTGTCTTCAACCCTCTTTGCAGCTTCATAAACTGGGGACCAATGTCAATTGTACATTAGGGTGGTGATTATGTGTACAACTTGCAAGAAATTTATGTGTAGTTGGAAAATTCATGGTCGTAATGGCATCAATAGCTGATGGCTAGGCCGAGCAATATCTCAACAATATATCATGAATTATATACCACAGTTGAAGAAGTAGATCATGAATCAGGCATGCCCATTGCTTTCCTTGGGATTCCACTACATAAATTAAAATGCATGACTAGATCATGAATCAGGCAACAATCTTGCTTGCCCTGAGATTCCATTATGTAAACTAAAACGCATGACTCGCATTGGTGAGGGATCCAGGGGAAGAGTTTATGGTGGTTCACTGAAAAATGGACAGGGGGCTACAATCAAAATAATCAATAGATCCGGAAAATGACTTTCTAGCAAAGGTTTGATAATATGTTGCTGATTATGAAAAGATTGGTGTTGTACTTCAATGTATGAAAAGATTGTTTTGTAGGTTTCGATAGCAAGCAGGCTACAGCATGAAAATGTTAATCCGCTATTAGGTTACTGTGTGGATGGTTGCCAGCATTTCTTGACTAATGATTTCGCTCAAAATGGTTCATGGTAAGCTTTGCATTGGTTTCAGAGAAAAATGAATTTTTGATTGTTGGTAATATGTTGTTTGACTCACTTTCCTAAAACTGTTTCCTCCTTATTAGCTCTTTGTGGCTTATTGATACTGACAAATGTATGCTTTGAGTGCAATAGGACCACCTATAATTAGCCTAGTTGTTTAAACATACATCGGTACATAACACCAGGCGAGACCATGGCTAAGCAAAGATGTTGCAAATTCTGTTTTCACCTGAAATAGTATTAATTCGAATGCATGACTCTATAAATGCAGTAGCTGCCTTGTGTGTGGAAGATGATGCTTATGATCGTCCAGGCATCTTCGAATGCTACTTCTGCATCCAACATGCAGAATTGATGAAGTAGTTGTGATTATGGCATTCGTCAAACACGGGATCTGAATCTTAAGGATGAAAATGCTATGGATGTTTGTACTTGCATATTTTGTTAAAACAAATGGGGACATCCTTTGAAACTTATGCCAGGCTGTTAATGCTACACTCTGTACCTACTTACAATCTCCTCTCTTAAATTGGTACTTCATCCATCTTCTTAATCCTAGACCTATAAAATGGAAACTGTAGTCTGTAATAGGACTGGCTATGATATTTTCTTTATTTTCAATCTATGTATATACACCTAAGGATACTAACCATTAATTATGATGGATTCTTAAATAAAATAAAGAATACTGGAGTGGACAGAGATATACATAGCTTGAAAAAGTGAGAATAAAATGAAGACTTATAAGGATAGGAAGAATGATATTTCAAAAGGCCAAGCAACTATACTGAATTAACAATGACTTGGAAAAGACCACCTGATTCAGTTTTGCTTCACAATCCCCATTTACTTGTTCAAGGAATACCCCGACAAATTTCCATTAAACAAATATGACTATGCTTTTGGAGTGTTGTGCCATAATCCAGCTTTGGGAGAAGACATCTCTGGAAGAAATGGCAGGGGTGAAGGATTAAAATACATTCACCAAAGAAACTGATTCATTGTTACATAAAATCCAGCAACATTTTACTTTTTGATGACTATAAAATGGTTTAGATTAACTGATTTTGGTCAGTTAATTTAATGTTCTTACAATCTGGTTGATTCTGGTGACTACATCATCTTCCATGAATTCCCATACCCGCGTATTTGATGCCCCCAGAGTATATGGTGCATGGCAGATGTACACGACATGAAATTTTAGGCTGGAGGAGTGATATTTATAGCTTCGGTGTTGTACTCCTGAACTCTTGACAGGGTGTAAACTAATTGATCATGAACTGCCGAGTGTGCAGCAGCATTATATCTGAGATGGTATGCTGTTTTCCTTACCTTGTGAATGCTACAATCATTGTTATAAGCCATAGTTGAATGTGTTGGTTTATTTGGATACCATTATTCTTTAGATTAATGGAGTTATAATTTAATCAATTAAACCATTATTAACGACTCATGTAACAATTTATGCTTCGCTTTATGGCAGGATGCAGTTAAAAGAGAGTTCCCTTATACATTGAGACAAACAACATAGAACTACTCAGCCACCAAAAGTTGAGAGAGAGAGAGATGATGGTCATCAGCAAAGAGCATAGCAGCATCCATCAGTACAACACAAAGTTCATTTGAAGCAAGCAAACAACATTAAGATGATATCCTAATACATATATGTACAAGACTGATGACACACATCATCATCAATCTGTAGAGACTAAAACTCTGTTTGAAGCAAGCAAAGAAACATTAAGACAACATAACACACATATATAAGATTGATAACAAACATATAGTTATCTGTAGAGGCTTAAACTGGCTGAGAAACACCTATATCTGGAGCTTGATATTGTTGTCCACCCCCCAAATTCATCTCAATATTCACTCCGCTACCACTGCCTTCACTTGCAGGGATGTCTTCTTGCAAAGTTGGAACATGGCACAACTCGAACGATGCTTCATCCCAAAAGGTTTCATTTGGCAATGGCGTAAACTTGCCACTATAGGTCTCTATATAGGTGCTCATGTTGTAGAACGAATTCATAAAGATGGCCGGATTAACTCCGAAGTATCGACATGCCAGCATTGCATGGGAACAAGGGATGTCGATTTGATTCCAGTATCCGCACGTACAGTCCCTGCAGTTCAACTTCACCACATAACAATTCCATGTCGTTGTTTGTGGCATAAATGTTTTTACCAAAGCTGTCTGCTCAGTGGGGTTGCTCATGTACACTTGATGTTGCACCGACTCCCTCTTCAACTGATCGTGCATCCTGAACGTTACATCCGGCCACGGTTGGTTCCTCTGTTGCATCAGAGAAGCCATCTCCAGTCGATCATGAAAGTACTTGCTACATCGATCGAAAGTGACTCGCACAAATGTACAGATTGGGAGATGTCTTGCATCTTTTAGAACCCCAGTCATGTACTCTGGGAGATTCGTTGTTAACACCCCATATCGCCACCTTCCGTCGTGTGCAAGAGTCCACTGTCCCTTGTCGATCAGTGCAAGATAATTGTAAGCATCTTCATTTAAGGCCTTGATTTGTCCCATCAACTTCTCAAATGCTGAAACCTCAAAAGCTGATCCTGCTTTCCAACACAAGTCTTTCAACTGTATATTCTTCACTTTGCTGTTGAAATCAGAGCAAACACGCCTCAAACATAAACGATGAACACCGCGAGGGGGTTGGAAATCAGACGTTTTTTTAACAGCTTGTAACAAGCCATCATTCATACTAGTGATTAGGCACATTCCAACAACCCCACGAACAACATGTTTAGACAACATATCCAGAAACCAGCTCCAAGAATCACAGGTTTCTTCATCCACCAATGCAAAAGCCAAAGGCAGAATCTGTTGATTCCCATCCACAGAAACCGCAGTCAAGATCTTATGTCTGTATTTGGTAAAAAGGTGGGTTGAATCAACACAGACTATTCTTCGACTATGTCGGAAACCATCAATGCACGCCTTAAACGCCCAAAACATATATTTCAGCAAATTAACCCCATTAGTGAGGCTGATCATGTGCTTCCACTGTACTACTGTTCCAGAATTCCATTTCTGAATAGCTCCCATCAACTTAGGCAGTTTCTTCACCGAGCTCGACCACGTCTCATGATGCACCTCACTTCCAGAGCTCATCTCTGTCTCATGCACATCCTCTCTTGAACGTTTCACGCCACTCGAACCACCAAGATTGCTTTGGGGATTGGCCGGGATAGCATCGATCGACTGCACCTCTTTCTTGTCCACAAGAATGTGTACGTTTCGATTCCCTGCGTCCGGCGCAAAGAAAAACCACAAATCACCATCGTTGTTTATGGGAATCAGATAGTATCTATAGCTTTCAAACATCACAGCTGACATCTTCAAAGTGTATTGTTTGGTGTCAATCCCTGTGACTTGATGTAGTGTTGAAACCAAATTAGAATATCCTATGTTGCGAGCTAATCTTCTTGCTCCTATGGGTTGAGGATACCCATTATTGTCCTCAACAAAAACCACCACACCAACAGTGTTTGAAGTCGCCATGAGCTTCAAAAACAGGAATATATGTAATCAGTTTAAAATGATGATATACCTCAGTATGTGTAATAAACCAAAAAACATGCACAACTTCGGCCAAGTTTACTCCAATTCACCACCTTACACCAACAAAGAGATAGGCAAAAATCCACATGATATACAAATTAACTTTCAATCAATCACAAATTAACATAATCAATACATTGTAACTTCAAATAAAAATTAATAATTATTTAAATAAGCTACACATATGATTACCAAGTCTACTGTCTTTCACCACAGGAGGCATAAAACCCAGCTGGAGAGAATAAATGTGTGTGAGAGAGAGTCATTCATTTTAAAGTGGTTTGTAAATGTGAAGGGAGAAATTAATAAAACACATTAATTATTAAGTCGGTTTTACAGGCTTGGCTCTTCGACCTTGGCTCTTGGCCTTAGGCTGCAGAGTCCAATTTCCAATGCTGAATGTATACAAACCTCACCTCCCATAATATATTTATTCAAAATTAATATATATTTTTCACAAATTGAATTTTACTTTTTTATTTTTAATTATTTTAATTATCATGTTTTAGTTTATTAATTAAGTAATTTATACTCTCTTAATTCCACACTTACTCTACATTTTTAAAAGTAGCAATCATACAATATTATAAAATGACTAGTTATACTGGACACCCGGGTGCACCTTAAGATAGGGTACACTCACTTTAAAAAACGTATACGAATATAACAAAAATATATATAATTATGAACAAAAATGTATACAATTTAATTGTTAGTTTTTTTAGTGAAAAATTGAGTGTAAAAAATTATACATTTGTTAAAAACATGTATACACTATTCAATAAAAAATTATACACATATGTATGCTAGTTTTTCTAATAAAAAATTTAGTGTGAAAAAAAGTATACAATTATTAAAAAACACGTATACAAAATAGATTAACATGTATACAAAATTGAATAAAAATTATACATATATGTGTGCACCCTTGCACCTATCAACTCTTATAAAATTGCTATCTTCTTTTTATGCTTAACTTAATAACCAGCTTATTCAATTTTATACATTTTTTTACTACTATTAAATTATCCAAATAATATCCCTCATTCTTCTTACTATATATACTTTTAAAAAAGTAATGGGTGCGAAGATGAATATTGTATCATTACACACTTTGATAACTCGGAGCATAAAGACCAACTCTATTAAGATAGGGAGTGTTTTGCAAATCCGTATCCACAATTACAGAAAAAACACAGAAAAATAATTGAGAAAAGATTTTTTAAATTCAATAATTTAAAAAGTTGACACGTTGACACATTTTAGGACTTAGGAGTTGACACATAATCAAGTTGAAACTTTGTTTAATAAAATACTTAAAAAAATTGAATTAAATCAGTGTACTCAATAGTAAATTTCAATAAATAAATAAATAAAACTGAAATGCTAAACATTTAAATATTAATTTGAAACCATTTTTCAATTCACAATATTTACCTCTTCAATCAGATACATTTACCTTTTCTTATTTTTTTTTAATAATAGTTTGTAGCAAAATTTATGTTTTATCGGTGGACAATGAACTATTTAACATTGGTTTAAACTTTCTAAAGGTAATACCTCATATTTTAATTAATAAGGGTAGATAAAATAAAATGTATACATTTTTATTTTAAAATAATAAGTGCACATTATTATACTAAAGAGTATATTGTTGACACGACTCATCTCACATAACTTCTAATTTAATTACCAATTAACATAAACATCATCATTATAAAAACAACATATACTTTTTTTCTCACATAATATATTCATAATTGAAATCATAAACTAAGATACTTCACCAGTTTCTGACACCACATCAAACCATCCAAATTTGTGACAATATTTATTACATTACTTAATAAAACATTAACGAAAATAAAATAAGCCTACAGTTGAGCCCAACAGGTCGTCATCTATTGTGAATTGAAAAATGAGTGAGCCTTGCGCCCGGGTGCACACCGTACGCCCTTTATAATTTAGTATTATGGATAAGGGTACATTATTTTGTTCTAAAGGGAATACACTTTAATTAATAAGAGTGCATCATTTTGTTTTAAAGGGTATATACTTTTTATTAATATTTTTTATTTTTCTTCAGAAAATAATACACATATTTATACTAAAAGGTATACAATTTAACACAAAATTCTAAAGGCGTGCGCCCGAGTGCACACAAGTTTTTGCCTTGAAAAATGGTTTCAAATTAATATTTAAATGTATAGCATTTTAGCTTATTTATTTATTTATTTATTGAAATTTACTATTGAGTACATTGATTTAATTCAATTTTTTTTGTAAAGTATTTTAATAAACAAAGTTTCAACTTAATTACGTGTCAACTCCTAAGTCCCCAAATGTGTCAACGTGTCAACCTTTTAAATTATTAAAATTAAAAAATCTTTTCTCAATTATTTTTCTTGTTTTTTCTGTAATAGTGGATACGGATTTGCAAAACACTCCCTATCTTAATAGAGTTGGTCTCTATGCTCCCAGGTGCATAAGGTGTGTAATGATACAATATTTTTTCTAAAGGATATACTCCATATTTTAATTAGTACATTTTGTAAAGGTATACACTTTCATTATTTTTTTGAGAAATAATGAGTACACATTCTTATAATAAAGGGTATACTGTTGACATGACTCATCTCACATAACTTATAATTTAAATACCAATTAACATAAACATCATCATTATAAAAACTGCATATACTTTTTTTTCTCACATAATATATTCATAACTGAAATCATAAACTAATATACGTCACTATTTTCTGAAACCACATCAAACCACCCATATTTGTGACAATATTTATTACATTACTTAATAAAACATTAGCGGAAACAAAATAAGCCTATGGCCTAACCCAACAGGTCGTCATGTATGTACATCTGTTCAAAACCCTGCAGGAGCTCCACAATCACATCATAAAACTCAATCATCAACAGACTCATCTACAATGCATAAAGTAGTGAGATAAAATCTCAGTAAGTAGAAATCGTGCATGCCAGTGCATGAAAATGCATTTCGTTTCTATCGCCTATTTTCTAATCTTTCTAGTTAGTCTCTTTTATTTTGAAAACTCTTCACGTTGCGGGATCCCCACGACACACTTATGATATGCACTCTCAAATGAGCTTAATGGACACATAAAGTGTCGGATCGATTTTCGATCCCTAAATAAAGTGTTGGGAACGATTTTTCCAAACCGTGAATAGAGTATTAGGAATGATTTTTCCGAACTCTGAATAGAGTGTTGTGAACGATTTTTTCGAACCCTGAATAAAAGTGTTGGAACGATTTTTTCGAACCCTGAATAAAATAACACACAGAGTGTCGGATCAATTTTTTCTGATCCCTGAAAGAGTGCATATATAGTGGCCGCACACACAATTAGTATCTTATTAATTTTAGGAAAAACAATTTTCATGATTATGCATAGATTGCAGCAAGGGCAATTATATATGCTTCACAAGCCATTTACAACATCAATATCAACATTTAATTAAAATAAAACAATAATGAATTTCAAATTATATACCCTTCTGGAACAATAACTTCACCTTGAATCACACTGATCCATTTTTAGAATAATAACTTCACCTCGAATCACACAAATCCTTATAAATGATATCTTTTCAGATCACACAGATCTATGTTCAACAGTTCCGATCACACAGATCTATATAAGACAATAATGTTATCTCAAATCACATAGATCCACAATTTGTATCGCAATTTATCACAAATAATTTACAAATAATATTTAGTTGCATATGAACCATACTTTCCTCAAATCACATAAATCCAAATAATTTATAATGTAATTAAAATTAATCACAAATAATTTATAACAGAATTATCACATATTAATCACAAATAATTCATGCACAATATATATTTATGCATTGTAGTTAGATTTCTACTTACATGAGCTCCAAATAATGATAATATTATAAACTTCGTGAAAAACTGTAACTAATATTCTCTTTCTCGTTCCGGCTATGTACATTCTGGCACACAAATTTTCTCTTTTCCTATTTTTTTTTAATTACTTTTTTTCAACATGGTCGCTCGCTGTTAACCACCAAATAGTGATTACCCCCTCAAATCCAATTTAGCTGTTAACCCCCAAATGGGTGATTACCCCTTCAAATCCTAACTCATATAAATATTGCACTACAAAAAAAAAAACTGTTTTTTAACAACGGAATATTCCGTTGCTAAAAGTCTTAATTCCATTGTTAAATTGGCTTACCAACAAATTAACAACCAAATTCGTTGGTAAAATTTTGTTGCTAAAGTGGTGGTTGATAATTTTTTTGCAATGAAAAATCAATTTCGTTGGTAATCCGTTACTAATAATTTCGTTGGTAATTTATATATTAATTCCCTTGGTTTGCATCCCGTTGCTAAAATTAAAATGTCATTTTTGTTGTTAATCCATTGATAATTACCAACGAATTGAATTTCGTTGCTAAATTCGGTTGCTAAAAAATAATTTTTTTAAGTGTTGGTAATGGTTAATCGGTTCACCACCAAAGTTACTATTAATAGTAGATACTATTTTTAGTAATTATTATTATTATACTGTTTTTAGTAGGTTACTGTTTATAGTAAGTAAAATTTATTATTATTATTATTGATTTACAATTTATATAAATTTTGGTGATGGTTAATCGGTTCACCACCACCCAAGTTACTATTAATAGTAGATATTATTTTTAATTATTATTATTATACTGTTTTTAGTAGGTTACTATTTATAATAAGTAAAATTTATTATTATTATTATTATTATTCATTCTTGATTTACGTGCAATACTTAATAGCTAATACTTCTCCGTCCCACAATACCGTTCACCTTTTCTTTGTAAATTACAAAGGAAAGGTGAAGGATATTGTGGGACGGAGGGAATATATAATACATTTACAAATTAACACATACATATAAGTGTACATTTTCTTACCACTGTTACTATTATGAGAACAGTGTGATACTTAATAATTAAGAAATACTAGTATATTTATACACATAAAACAATTTAATTATATATCCAAATTAACGCACATAAATATTTATGCACATATTGTCACAGATGTATCAAATAAAAATACAATGATGATTAAAATGTATAAATAATTACCACATAATTATCTCATTAAATCAAATAAAAATGCAATGATGAATAAATAATTACCACATAATTATCCTTTAATTATAAAATTCATGTAACACAAATTAAATTATAATAACACATGAATAGTGAAAAGCTCGAATGTCACAATCGTTTAATACTAAAGATATACGTCCACGATGTGCGGAACACACAAGTTTTAGTCATCTTAATAATAGATTTGTGGGACATATTTCAAAATAAAATGACATTTTTTCCACTTTTCACATTACATCTTTATTGCATACTTTTAATTAATTTTACATAAATAATCAGTCAATTCTAAATTTGGGCAGTGAATGTCACTTTAACTTACTAATAATTGCTATTAAATAAATAAATTATAATAACAAAATATATAACAAATATAATCTTTATTGCATACTTTTAATTAATTTTACATAAATACTCATAGTCAATTCTAAATTTGGGCAGCTGAATGTCACTTACTAATTGCTATTAAATAATTAAATTATCATAAAATGATAATAAAAAAAATTTAACAAATAACAAATATAATGGTGTGAAAATATTTATCAAATTCTTTAAAAGTTGATATTAGGTACGCATATTGGTTGCAAGGGTGCACCAATATGCGTATAACTTTTTATTCTATTTTGTATTCGTGTTTTTTAATAATTGTATGTTTTTTTCACACTAAGTTTTTCATTAAAACTAGCATTTATATATGTATAACTTTTTATTCAATAGTCTATACATGTTTTTTTAATAATTTTATATTTTTTTACACTCAATTTTTCATTAAAAAACTAACAATTAAATTGTATACATTTTTGTTCGTAATTATATATATATTTATTTATATTTATATACATTTTTGAAAGTGGGTGCACCATATCTTAGGGTGCACCCGAGTGCACAGTATAATTAGTCATTCTTTAATTATACTTTCAATATAAATATAATACTGATATAGATATATAGTATAGATATTAATAGATTATAAATTATACATATTACAAATCATTATGTATATTTACATTTATTCCATATAGTTTTTTTTAAATTCATTACATTTATATATTTATTATAGATTTTAAATATATAAAAAATTAAAGTATTAGTATTAGCAAATTAAAATTCATTAATTAGTATGTACATTTAATCTAAAAATATTTTTCAAATTCTTTTTAATATGGTTAAAATATGAGTTTCATTGGGACATCGTAACCCCAAATACTGTATTTTTCTGAAGGTATACTTTTAGTATTAAATGGTAGTATATTCTTTAATATAAAAAAGTTTTTTTTTTATTTCTGGAAAAATAATTTTGTAATCAAATATTTATACTATTCATATATCAACCGCTCTTTTTCATTTAAAAAATTATATCATTATTAATTATGATATAGTACCATATATGTTTTAAAACAAAATAGGTATCTTACGCACTTGCCCACCTGGGACACAATTGGATTATCAGTGAGGTTTTGCATACAAATTTCAGTAAGGAAATGAAAGCTTTGGTTTTATCATCTACATACTGAATTCTCTTAATTTGGATTGGTCCTACATACAGAATTCTCTACATACAGAATTCTCTAGTTCCAATACACTGCGAAAGGCTAAGAACACAATGGCCAACCGCCTAGACCGACTTAAGTCGCCTAACTTAAAAATTAGTTTTCGCACTTTCCTCTGCCACACTAGTTGCCATTCCTTTTCAGTTCCGCTGCTCATTCAAAACGCAGCCCTTTTCTTTCAACCCTTATTTCCGTTCAACTCTTATTTCCGGTGGTATTTTCTTATTTATTGTTGTGTTCTTTTAACCAGTTCCCTTCCTCCTTTCCTCTCACTCTAGCCTTTCCTTTCAACCAATTTTCTTCCCTCCTTTCCTCTATCACCCTGTTTTCTTTATCATTTTTCCTTTCTCATTTCTTATTTCTGGTGGTAAACGTTGTTTGTTCAAAATGCAGGTAGAATACAATATACTTTGCAAACAATATATTAATTTTGACTTATATATATCGTAATTTTTTAAATGATATATATGTTGAGGTTTTTATTTTTATTTTTTAATAATTTTTAATTAATTTGTACTAGTTACAAAATATAAATATACTTGTTTAAAGCTAATTTGCATGTGTGTGGGGGTGAGGTGGGATCTTTTAAAGTTAATTTGCTTCCGTGTAGGGTGAGGTGGGATCTTTGCCTGTTTATTTGAAATATTGAGGTTTTTAAGGTACTTAATTACTCCGATATAATTTAATTTTTACTATTTACTGTATATCATCTTAAGTTATTTGTGTTTCTACTTGAATTTAATGTTGTATTGGTCTAACTTCAAAGTTGTTTTAATTTTTTATTTACTATGGGTTGTAATTTCTAAATAAGCATTGAAGTATTAGTTACAGAGTAGCATTTTGAACTTATTATATTCCTCTGTTTCTTAAATAGATGGCGACTTCAAAGGATAACTACGTAGGTATTGTGGTTTTTGTTGGGGACAATGGCGATTCTCAACCCATAAGAGTAAGAAGACTATCTCGCAACATAGGATATTCCATGTTGTTTTCAACACTCCATCAAATGACAGGGATTGACACCCAACAGTACACATTGAAGATATCTGCTAAGATGTTTGAAAACAATAGATCCCTTCTGATTCCCATCAACAATGATGATGATTTGTGGTTTTTCATTTCGCCGGATGCGGAGAATCGAAACGTACATGTTCATGTGAACAAGAAGGAGCTTCAGACCAATGCTATCCCGACCATGGACGAGACAGGGATGATCTCTGAAAGTTTGCTGGATAAGCCGTGGCCGAACTCGGTGAAGAAACTGCCAAAGTTGATGGAAACTATGCAGAAATGCAATCCAGGAACAATTGTAGAATGGCAACTCACGACCAACCAGACTGGTGGGGTTAATATGTTGAAATACATGTTTTGGGCGTTTAAGGCATGCATTGATGGGTTCCAGTGCTGTCGAAATATAATTTGTGTTGATGCAACCCACCTTTTCACTACATACAAACATAAGATCTTGACTGCGATTTCAGTTGATGCAAATCAACAGATGTTACCTTTGGCTTTTGCATTGGTGGATGAAGAAACCTGTGATTCTTGGAGGTGGTTTCTGGACATGTTATCTAAACATGTTGTTCGTGGGGTTGTTGGGATGCGTCTAATCTCAAGTACGAATGAAGGTTTGTTGGAAGCAGTTAAACACGTGTCTGATTTCCAACCCCCTCGTGGTGTTCATCGTTTATGTTTGAGGTGTGTTTGCTCTGACTTCAATAGCAAAATGGAGAATCTGCAGTTACTAGACTTGTGTTGGAAAGCAGGATATGGTTTTGAGATCGCAGTGTTTGAGAATTTGATGGGACAAATCAAGGCCTTGAGTGAAGATGCATACAATTATCTTGCACAGATCGACAAGAGACAGTGGGCTCTATCACACGATGGAGGATGGCGATGTGGGGCATTAACAACGAAGCTGCCAGAGTACATACTTACATGTATATATGTGTGTTGGGATTTCTTAATGTTTCTTTGCTTTCTACAAAGTTCAAACAGTGAGGTCCAGTTTTAGTCACTACAGACGATGATGGTGTGTGATCTGTGTGTCATCAGTCTTGTATAAATATGTGTTAGGATGTCTTAATGTTGGTGTTTGCTTGCTTCAAATAAACTATGTGTCGTACTGATGAGATGCTGCTATGCTGTTTGTTAATGACCATTCTCTCTCTCTCATTTAAAATACTTTTGGTGGCTGAAGAGGAATTAATCCTATGTTGTTTGTCTCAATTTATGAGTAGTCCCTAGCACAAAATGCTTTTTTTTCACCCCACTGCAGTTTCTATATATACATGGATCAATGTCATATGTACCTTTGGGTGATGATATTTGCATTCAAATTGATGACCACCTAATCCATTTTGCTAGGAATATCACATCGAATT
Organism: Pogostemon cablin; assembly: GCA_023678885.1. Classification (NCBI taxonomy): domain Eukaryota; kingdom Viridiplantae; phylum Streptophyta; class Magnoliopsida; order Lamiales; family Lamiaceae; genus Pogostemon; species Pogostemon cablin. Next base: position 8,367,385 of record CM042960.1, read on the forward strand.
TACATTTAGGGGACGACTGCTCTTTGGCCTTTGCTTACACGAAAGCAATGCCTTAATGTTAACACCGAGCAGAGACTAGTCTATCTTCACAGTGTGGTACCTCAATCATACCTCTACCAATATTCTGTGGATGAAGGTTTCATAGCTAAAGTTTCAGATTTTGGTTTGGCTAAGCATTTAAGCACAATGAACCCACAAAGCCATATATATCAGCATAGTGACATGTATGCTTTTGGAGTGGTGGTGTTGAAAGTGTTGTGTGAGAAAGAATTAGATGTGGATCCAAGGCTTGTGAAAGAACAGATGTGTCTGGTCATGTTGGCTCAAGATGAAATTAGTAAATGAAAACTTGATCAAGCTCCAAATTTGTGGGATGGAATGTCAGCAAATTGCTAGTGAAGACAGCTGAGGTAGAACCGTAGAGATGATTGGTTGCTAGATTGAAAACTTAAAAATAAAAAACTCACCAAAGGAGTTAATTAACTGCAAAGGTTAGGGAAAAAAAAAATAAAGAAATAGTTACAAATTAAATTAGTGTTTTTATAACCAGAAACAGTGTTCGTTTCCATATACTCCATGAGAGAAAATTGCAAAATCAGTCCCACCCGTCACAGTCTCATTTGGGTTTGGTCCCAATAGTCTTGACTTCAGTCCCAAATATTTTTTTTCAGCAATAATGGTCCTACCGTCAAGTTTCCCGTTAGCAATTTTGGTCCCACTAGATTTAACCTTAAATATTGGGACCAAAATTGCAAACTTCTAAAACAATGGATCATTCTCACCATGCCTAAGTTAACACTATAACAAGAATCACGATGTTTTCATAATTCTTCATCCAACAATTGAATAACTCAATTTACATAATTTTCCAACACGGCAGCGCCAATGTATTTTAGCAGCGCTGTGAATGGCCTCGTCTCTGCTAATTCCGGCACCCTCCACGTCGTCGAGGAGTGTCGCCACCGCCTCTTCGAAAACATCGTGGACTTTGTTGTATCCGGTTTGACAGCAAGGAAAGGCAAAGGAAAAGTATTCAGCATCAAATCTTCCAAACAATTTGGCAAGAATTTTGTCATGGGTATTATATCCCACATGCCAAACGGGTCGAGAGCCCAGCAAGCTAATCTGCCACGAACAAGAGGTCCAAACACGAAGAGGCCCAATGTTGAAATGAAAGAGTAATGAAGAAAGAAAAGATTTCATTGATCTTGTTGTATATACAAGAATACAAAGGAAGCCTATTTATAGGACTTACAAAAAACTAGCCGGTACTAACAATACAAAAAAAAACTATCCGGTACTAGCTGTTGGTAATAATGAGGAGAGAGAGAATGTGAGAGAGAAATCAAATATCTCAACACTCCCCCTCAAGTGTAGGAGTGAACGGGTTGATCACTTCTAACTTGTCTAAAATATATTTGTGTCTTGTCTAAAGCTTTAGTGAATATATCTGCAAGTTGATCTTTACTCCCAATATAAGGTGTTTGAATCATTCCGCTTTGGACTTTATCTCGAATGAAATGGCAATCCACCTCAATGTGTTTCGTACGCTCGTGGAATACTGGATTGGATGCTATGTGCCGTGCAGCATTGTTATCACAATACATTTGAATTGGACCGTTGGTCTGAACGTTCATGTCTTCGAGTAATTGTTTTATCCATGTAAGTTCACTGGCAGTTGATGCCATTGCCCGGTATTCAGCTTCAGCACTTGATCTAGCCACCACATTTTGTTTCTTGCTTTTCCAGGTTACTAGATTTCCTCCAACCATAGTGCAAAAACCGGTAGTAGATCGTCGATCAAAGCTTCTTGCCCAATCAGCATCAGTATATCCTTGAATGCTGACATCATTGTTGTTCTTTATCCAAATTCCTTGTCCCGGAGTTAATTTCAGATATTGGAGGATCCGATCAATAGCAGCTAGGTGAGTAGTCCGGGGTGCCTGCATAAATTGACTTACAACACTCACAGGAAAAGTGATGTCAGGACGAGTAACATTTAAGTAAATAAGTTTTCCTACAAGTCTTTGGTACATGCCCACATCTTGAAGAGGAGATCCATTTTCTGAGTTGAGTTTAGCATTGGTTTCCATAGGTGTGCAAGCGAGCTTAATACCAAGTTTACCTGTTTCTTGTAGGAGATCGAGAGTGTACTTCCTTTGAGAAAGGAATAATCCTTTTTCAGAGTGAACTATTTCAATTCCAAGAAAATACTTAAGAAGGCCAAGATCTTTAATATCAAATGTTTGTTTGAGAAAGTTTTTAACATCTTGAATATCTGATTCTTTATCTCCGGTAATAATAATATCATCCACATAAACTAAGACAATAACTGAGGAATTTAAAGAAATGCGGAAAAATAATGATGAGTCGGCTAAACTTTTTTGAAAATTTTGAGAGAGTAATGCATGACTAAGTTTAGAATACCAAGCTCTGGGAGATTGTTTAAGACCATAAATAGATTTGTTAAGTTTGCAAACAAGAGAAGAATCTGAATTCTTAAGACCCTGAGGAAGAGTCTGTATACTTCTTCTTCTAAATATCCTTGTAAGAAAGCATTTTTAACATCCATTTGATGAAAGAACCAATTTTTATTAGTGCCTATAGAAAGAAGGATTCTTACTGTGCTCATTTTAGCGACGGGAGCGAATGTTTCTTCATAATCAATTCCATAAGTTTGGGTGAAGCCTTTAGCAACAAGGCGAGCCTTATATCTTTCAATTTTTCCCAAACTATCGAATTTAACTTTGTAGACCCATTTACACCCGACAACCTTTTTTCCTTTAGGAAGATGGACAAGCGACCAAGTATTATTTTTCTCGAGAGCATTTAATTCTTCTTCCATTGCTTTATGCCAAGTAGGACAATGATTAGCTTCTTCGAAGTTTTTAGGTTCAAATTGATTTATGCAGTTTAAAAATGCATGATGCTCTTTTGAAATGTTGGAATAATATAAGAAGTTTTGGATAGGATATGATACCGAATAAGTGACATAGTCTCTTAGTTTGGTAGGCTGTCGAGTTTGTCGATGAGATCTCCGAGGTGAATTAGCTCGAGTTGGGTTTTGGTTTTGATCTCCCCCTATCGGAGCATTTTCTTCGAATGGGACGTGATCTCCCCCTGTCGGAGCATTTTCTTCGATTATGTTTTCATCATCCTCGAGAGGAATCGTATTGATCAAATCATTATGATGATCCTGAGAAGGAATAAGATCAGTAGGAGCTGAAATAGGAAAAACAAAGTCGTTAGTATCAATGGAGAAGTTATCAATAGAGTAATAAGGATCATTTTCATTGAAGGTAACATCTCTTGAAATATAGAGCTTTTTATTAATAGGATCATAACACTTGTAACCTTTTTGAGGTACTAAGTAGCCAAGAAAAATAGCTTTGACCAAAGAAAGATTGAGTTTATCGGTACGGTTAATGTGAACAAAACATGTACATCCAAAAGTGCATAAGTGGTCAAGACCGACATCCCTTTTAAAAAGAATTTTGTGGGGACTAAGGTTATTGAGATTAGGGGAAGGTCGACGATTGATAAGGTAATTGGCGGTTAGAAGAGCATCTGACCAGAAATGTTTTGGAACATTGTTTTGAAAAAGAAGAGAAAGAGTGACTTCTAGAAGATGACGGTTTTTCCGCTCCGCGACCCCATTTTGAGCGGGTGTGTAGGGACTCGAAGTTTGATGAATAATTCTATTACTTTTTGTAAAATTTTGAAAATTTAAGTTTATAAATTCAGTTCCATTATCCGTTCGAAAAATTTTGATGGATTTATTGAACTGATTTTTGACGTAGGCGAAAAATTCTTGAAATTTTGCGAAAACTTTGCTTTTATTTTTAAGTAAAAATATTCAAGTATGCTTTGAAAAATCATCTATAAAACTAACATAATATCTAAAACCATTATAAGATGTAGTTGGGGCGGGACCCCAAACATCCGAGTGGATCAAATCAAAAATAGATTTTGAATTAGAAGGGGAATTTGTGTAAGGAAGACGTGTGTGTTTAGATAAAGAACAAATATCACACTTATCATGATACGACGAATTAGGAAATATTTTGTTGAAAACTGAATTGGACGGATGTCCAAGACGTTTATGCCAAAGGGACATATCAACAGCATTTAAAGCAATATTGGGGAAGTTAATTAGGTATAAATTATTGATACGAACTCCTTTACCAATCGTTCGTCCCGTCAATCTTTCCTGAAATACAACATCAATGTCAGTAAATATAACTTGACAATTTAATTCCATGGTGATCTTACTAACGGATAACAAATTCAAAGTAAAAGATGGTAAATAAAGGATATTGTCGATCTTTTTAGAAAAAAGATAACTTGATCCCTTTCCACGGATTTGAACGGAAGTATTATTAGCTACTTTAACATTTTGAGAGTTGTCTAAAATTAAGGAGTTTTCTAGAAAAATGGAACGATTTCCGGTCATGTGATCGGTTGCTCCGGAGTCAACCACCCAAGCTTTAGAGAAATCAATTAAATTATTATTTGATGAAAACATGCTAGAGTAATTAAAAGATTTTGTGTTTAAAAAATTTTGGTTTTGAAAAATTGAAAAATTAGTGGGCCTTTTTTCAAAAATAAAATTTAAATATTTTGGACCCAATGGAATATTAGAGGGAAATGGACCTGGATCCACTGTATTAGTGGATTGGATTCGAGTTTGGGCCTGTAGGGCTTGAGCAACTTGGGTCACAAGAGAAGAAAATTGATTTGGGCCCAATATATTCACGTGAGCTGTGTTGAGATGAAACCCAGCTTCATTTTTCTTTAAACGTCGATCCATGACACGATTGGGAACACAACCTTCGTTGTGCCCTAAATTTTCTCTCCGCCGCACAACCTCGTTGGGCTTGCGAACCATGGTGGCTGGAATCCTTCGGCGGCAACGGGCGAGCAGCGGCTGGGCGATCGACTGAAGTGGCTTCAGAACGGGCAGCAGCGGCTTCCGGCTGGGGTCGCAGTTTCGGATTGTCAGCGGAGGACAGCGCATACAGCGGCGTCGGCGACGCGTTTCTGGAGGTCCGGCCGCGACTCCCCTCTTCGTCTGGACTCGCCGGTGAGTGCAGATCGTGCGGCGTCCCGGCGGTAAAAGGCTGGGGTCGCTGACGTGTCAGTCGCCCGGTGACACCCGACCTGGATTGTCGTGCTCCGGAGATTCGACGCTTTTCCGGCGGGCTTCGAGCAGGTCATAGCCTGGTGTTCAGCAGTGGCGGTCAGTCTTTCTGACCGCGGGCGGCAAACGGTCAGCTGTCTTCGAGCGGCAGCGGCGGTGACCTCCGACGAACGGCGATCGAGCTGCACGAAGGTCGGTTGTGGCGGACGGCACAGTTTCAGCGGCTGACAGCAATGGCTTTTGTTTTGTTTAGTTTTGATTTCTTGTGTGTTGCCGTGGGAGTCACTGCTCAGAGGAATTCAAGTTCTGGAAATTCAAGTGTGGTGAATGTTGGGAGTAGGGCTTACTGCTCTCTCCTATTTCTTTAGAACAGTACACCTTAGAAGGGTGTAATTGAAGCTTGCAAACAGGCTTGATTGAATGAAGAAGAGGTTGAACCTCTTTTGAATTGAACACCTTTTAATGGTGTTTTGATTGAATGAAAAAGAGGTTGAACCTCTTTTGAATTGAGACACCTTTAATGGTGTTTTGTAGAATTGATTGAATAGATAGATTGAGGAAAGGTTAAAGAGTCAGGATTATTCCTGCTCTGATACAATGTTGAAATGAAAGAGTAATGAAGAAAGAAAAGATTTCATTGATCTTGTTGTATATACAAGAATACAAAGGAAGCCTATTTATAGGACTTACAAAAAACTAGTCGGTACTAACAATACAAAAAAAACTATCCTGTACTAGCTGTTGGTAATAATGATGAGAGAGAGAATATGAGAGAGAAATCAAATATCTCAACACCCAAGAACAAGAATGCATGGTAAATCACGGGATGGTAGCGGCCCAACAAAGATGGCCTAGGCCCAAGAGACACACCTCGGAAAGAACCAGGAAGAAGCCCAAGAGACAAGCCCATCATCAAGGGCAGAGGAACCCCAAGAAGACGAGGTCGAGAAAAGGCTGAGAGGCAGGAAGCCCACTAAGAGGATAGGTGGCCGAGACATCTCGGCAGAGCACCTTGGCGCCGAAGCCGAAGGAGACATCCAGGGATTCGGACGAACAGCATAGTCTCGGGAACTGACCCATCCAATGACTGGAATGATTATCAAAACTGTTGGGCAAAGTACAGACACAACTGTGAGAACGACAAGTGGCGACAAGTTAAAGGACAACAGTAACGGTAAGAAGGGATGTCTTGAGCAGTACTCTCAACTAGAAGACAACACACGACAGGCACGTCCCCCTTCGTCTGCCTATGGGAAGCAAGCAAAGGACGGAAGGAGACCTGCTACACTCTGCAAGGCATCTGGTGGCTCCTGCACAAGCTCCCAAAAGTTGTCGATGTACCGACAACTTCATTTATGGCTGCTTGTCTTCGTCCAGGTGGCATCACGGGATTGGACAACCGTTAGAGTTTTGTTGGTAGTATAAATAACTTCTCTCACAAGAGAGAAGCAAGTTACTCATTCTCACACTTGACATTACACTTGTAATTGAGAGGGATTTGTGAGTGTTGTTCAAGGGTTGAATAAGAAAATCGGTTAAGTTCTTTGATCGGATTTTCCATCTCTCACATATTTCGTTAATTTATTATGTTTAATTGTAATCATTCTTAGCTCAGTTAAACATCTTGTTGTTGTTCTGTAATCCTAAAATTAACTAGCTAATAATACGCATCAACAAATTTCAATCGTAACATCATGAACGGAACGAGTTGAAAAAAAAAAACTAATTATCAGTATTTTTGTTTCCATCCCAACCAATCCTGGTATCATACGAATTGGTGTTGGCAAACAAGCGGAACATGAAATTGAACGACATCTTAAACTCGATCGGCCTCCCCTTTATTAGATAACTCATGATCTTCAAGTAATTCTCAATTACTCGATCAAGAAATTGCTGATTAAACTGAGCGTTGTCATTTTTAACCATGGGGGCGCCACTCATTAACGGTGTTAAGCTTTTAATTGGCAAAATGTCATTCTGTCAGACTGATGAAAAATAAAGGGTGTATTTGATTCATCAAAAAAGATGATGGGCTTGGATGTTCTAAAAAATAAATTGAGAGTTTATTTGATCCTAAAGTATAGAAAGAGGGGTGCAAATGAACCTTTCCCTTTATTTAATAATAATAAAAAGATACCAAACCACCCTAAAGTAAGGAAGGCTGATTGGTCAATGGATGACTTATGTTTTCTGAGTGAGAATTCTGTGCATCCGGACGCACGGAGCACCTTTCGTGCGCCTTTGCAATTTAAAACTCTAGCAATACATAAATTTAAATAAAATTAGAGGGGGAAGGATTGTGTTCACATAGAAACACGAAGTATTTTCTGTGTTCCCGGGACGTAGGAACTTTTGTCATGTTCTCTATTATATTCAACCACTGTTTAACAAACTAAAGTCAACACATACTTCATCTCAATTCTCACGACTTCAATCAATTATCAAACTTCCTTATCTTCAAGACTATATTCATTAGATTTACATCGATTGAATTCTACTCAGCGTAATTGAATAATTATCCAATGATGATTGCCACCGGCATCGGTACAGAGGAGGAGCAGAAGCTCTCTGTCATGGCCGATCGCTTCTGTCGTCGATTTTCTCTGGCTGAGATCCAATTGGCCACTCAAAATTTCAGTGAAGAACATGTGATTGGAATTGGTGGGTTTGGTAAGGTCTATGTTGCCCAAATCGATAATGGTGAAGAAAGTGTGGCCATAAAACGACTAGCAACAAATTCCAATCAAGGAGCACAAGAGTTCGTGACGGAGATAGAGACACTGAGCAAGCTCCGACATATTAATCTAGTCTCTCTCATCGGCTATTGTAATGAAAATGGGGAAATGATTCTTGTTTATGAGTACATACCCCGCGGAACACTGGCTGATAATCTTTACAAACTTTCGACTAGCAGTGACACTGATGTCTACTCGTTGCTTACATGGAAGCAACGCCTTAATATATGCGTCGGAGCTGCTCGAGGTCTGGATTATCTTCACACTGCCACCTCCATCATACATCGAGATGTCAAGTCTACCAATATCCTTCTTGATGAATATTCAATTCATCCCCCTTTATACTTTCTTAAAAATATGATTAATTCAATTTAAATTCGATTACTACATGTGGGTTCGACCCGTACTTATCCTACTACATTCTAATGTGGATTTATTCGGAAAATTACAAATCTTATTTTTTGGTGCCGACGACAGCACACCAACAACACTAATACAACTACCAGTAAACTTTGAAACGAGACGAGGGAAGTACTAATAATGACAAACACTACCTGTATATTTCATTTTAATTTTTTATTTGTTTTCATTTTATTTAATTTTAAAGATATAATTGTAATTTTACATTTTGATTTTTAGCATATTTTAATTCTAAATTAGTTCTAGGTTTTAAGGTACAACCCTTCAGTTTAGGGTATATTCTAGAGTTTTTAAGATGTTTGTTTTGGAGTTTTTAAATAAAACTATTTCCACCGTGGATAAGTTGGGTATAAAAGAAAATCCAAAAACTCAGAGCACGTTAGATATTAAACTCCCCGATTTAGCAGACAAAAGCAAACTAACAAAAGGTTGTTTGCAAGAAAACAGTTTCGGCAATTTCGAAGATCAAAACAGTAGAATTAAGTCGAGGATGACAGGCCGAAAGGATAAACGACCAATTCAACGTCGACTTGAATTCACTATTCAGTATCTCTATCGTTTCACCACATTATACGTCAATTTAAATCCGGAAAGGAATTCACCAAAAAATGATCGCAAAGGAGGAGGAGAAACTATCAGCCACGGCCCAACGGTTCTGTCGTCGATTTTCACTAGACCAGATCCAGTTGGCCACTCAAGATTTCAGTGAAGACCAAATCATTGGAAACGGTGGGTTTGGCAGAGTGTACAAAGGCCAGCTTGAGAGTGCCTGTGTGGCAATAAAGCGGCTTGCACCTAATTCCAACCAAGGTGAGAATGAGTTCTTGACAGAGATTGAGACACTGAGTAAGCTCCGACATATTAATCTTGTCTCTCTCATCGGCTACTGCAATGAAAATGGAGAAATGATTCTTGTGTATGAGTACATATCCGGTGGAACCCTGGCCGACAACCTTTACAATCTTTCGAGGAGCAGTGATTGCCAATCTCTTACATGGAAGCAACGCCTCAGTATATGCACTGGAGCTGCTCGAGGATTGGACTATCTTCACAGTGGCATATCAATCATACATCGTGATGTCAAGTCAACGAATATCCTTCTTGATGAAAACTTCAGAGCTAAGGTTTCGGATTTTGGATTGGCAAAACATTTAAGCACAATCAACCCAAAGAGCCATGTTAGCACAATAGTTAAGGGCTCGTTTGGATATATTGATCCAAGTTATTTCACAACGTGTAGATTAACCAGACAAAGTGACACGTATGCGTTTGGGGTGGTGTTGTTGGAGGTGCTGTGTGGGAGACCTGCAGTGGATCCAAGGCTCGGAGAGGATGAGATGAGTCTGGTGATGTGGGCTCAAGAGAAAATTAGTAGAGGAAAAGTTGAGCAGATTGTAGCTTCTAATCTCAGGGAAGAAATCACGTCAGATTGCTTGAAAATATTTGTGGCAGTTGCGAAGAAATGCTTAAATCTAGATCCAAAAAAGAGACCGACAATGTCTCAAGTAGTGGCCAAGCTTGAGTATGCCCATGATCAGCTGGAGAGAAGAACACAAACACTTAATGCAGTTCGATTTCTGCCATTTCGGAATAGAGTTAAAATATCCGGTAATTATATGAATTGTTCTGATTTGATGATCAATGGTTGATTATTGATTCGACCGAGGATTTTCAGGAAGTCGTGCTGCGGAATCAGATCACAAAAATGTTGATTTGAAAGAAGAATCAAAGGACGAACAAATGCTTCCGGCTGCCGGCACAGAATCGGAGGAAAAAGTGAATGTTAATGAAGCGCTGGATGGTTCCCGCGCCATTCCAATACAAGAATTGAAAGACGTGACAGGTAACTTTAGCTCAAAGCATTTGATTGGTGAAGGATCCAGTGGCCGAGTGTATCATGGAGTCCTGAAAACTGGACAGGTGGCAGCAATTAAGAAGCTAATCTATAACCGTCTGCCAAACAGAACGTTTCTAGCCCAGGTTTTGGTCAAACACTATGTAGAGTGATATTGCTGTTTAACTCTACGAATTTGAAAATAGAGGTGGTGTTCTAATACGTGACTCTGTAGGTACCAGAAGCTACTAAACTAAAGCATGAAAACGTGGCTCAACTATTGGGCCATTGTGTGGATGGTGGTCAGCAATACTTGGCTTATGAGTTTGCTCAATATGGGTCCTTACATGACATTCTTCATGGTAGATTTTCTTCATTTGCAAACTACTCATCACATACATTAACTCGTTGTAGCTTTTTGATGTGATCAAATCTGAGATATGAGATGCACCGTGTATAGGACAACCAGACACCGATGGTGCTTCAAAGCCTGTTCCGTCGCTTTCATGGGCCAATCGAGTCAAAATTGCTATATGGGCTGCACAAGGATTAGAATACATTCACCATCAGAAACAAACTCATTGTAACATTAAATCCACCAATATTTTACTTTTTGATGATTATAAATTGGCCAAGTTAGCTGATTTGGGTCGGCTAACTCCACATTCTTATAATGAAGCTGTTGCTGATGATGAGCCTCCTCGACGCCCTGAGTATGTTATACTACCGTTGAGATGGTTTGGATTCATACTAATTTATACATAGTACTTCATATTGGGTACATGGTAGATATTTGCAGAAAACAAGTTTAAGATGGAGGACAGATGTATACTGCTTTGGTGTTGTACTCCTGGAACTCTTGACTGGTGGTGAAGTAGTTGATTATAGACGGCCAACAGGGCAGCACCATATTGTGAAATGGGTATGCTGTTTTCCTTGCCTTGTGAATACTACTTTGTAATGATAATCTGTCATTGAACTAAGTATAACAACAGGCAACACCAAGGCTCACCGGAGACAGGCTGAAGGAGATTGTGGATGCTAGACTGAATGGAGACTACCCACCAAAGGAAGTTGCAAAGGTGAACTCGGTGTTTGTTCCATATACTCTTTTTCTTTTAAGAAATTTGTCTTATCAGATGTCCACTTCTTTTGCTTTGATTCAGATGGCTTCAATTGCTTTCTCCTGTGTGCAATACGAAGCTCAATCGCGCCCGTATATGAGTAAAGTAGTAAACGATCTCTTTTCTCTATGAACGTTGCTGGTTCTGATAATCGTAAAGAGGTGGTAGAAGGATTAAAACACATGCACCAAAAGAAACTGTTTCGTTGTAACATCAAATCCAGGCATCATATCACTTTTTGCTGATTACAAAGTGGCTTATAATAAGCTGTAATTGCATATTTTTATAACAATAGGCAACATCAAGGGTCATATAGTGTAGGGGAAAGGAGGTGTAAGATGGTAGAGTGGATGGAAGCTACCCTCCACCAAAGAAAGTGGAAAAGTTGAAATCAGTGTAAAATTTTCATAGTAAATTCTTGATCATATAATCATATATAAACCATCTAAACTTAACAAACAAAGTTATTGAATAGCATTATAGCCATGTAAATTTGTATGCAAATAATGAGTTCTTACTATTTATATACCAGATGGTTTAATTGACTCTATTCCAAAATGTCAGAAACTGTGATACTTGATGTTTTGTGGCTTTTCTGTCCTGTTGTACGACTGTAAGCTCAAGCTGGACAATAACTTCGGCCATTGTTGGCCTCTTTCTTGGATCATGATTCAAGCATCTTTTAGCAATCCCCACAAATGTTTTCAGGCAATCTGCTGAGATTTCCTCCCTCAGATTTGAGGCTACAATCTGTTCAACTTTACCTCTACTAATTTTTTCTTCTGCCCACATGACCAGACTCATCTCATCCTCGCCAAGATTCGGATCCACAGCTGCTCTTCCACTCAATACTTCCAGCAACACCACCCCAAAGGCATATGTATCACTTTTCCTGGTTAGTCTACAGGTGAGGAAATAGCTCGGATCTAAATATCCAAACGTGCCCTTAACTATGGTGCTAATGTGGCTCTTCGAGTTGCTTATGCTCAAATGTTTTGCCAAGCAAAAATCTGAAACCTTAGCTGTGAAATTTTCGTCTAGAAGGATGTTTGTGGACTTCACGTCACGGTGTATGGTTGAGGTGACCGTGTGTAGATAGTCTAGCCCTCGAGCAGCTCCAGTGCATATACTAAGGCGTTGCTTCCACGAAAGAGACGAGTTGCTGTGAAGATGGTCGGCTAATGTTCCACGGGGTATGTACTCATAAACAAGGATCATTTCCCCATTCTCACTGCAGAAGCCAATTAGAGAGACTAGATTAATATGTTGGAGCTTACTCAGTGTCTCTTATCTCTGTCACAAACTCATGTGCTCCTTGGTTGGAATCCGGTGCTAGCCGCTTTATGGCCACAAGTTTTTTCCCATTATCGATTTGGCATTTGTAGACTCTGCCAAATCCTCCATTGCCAATGAGATGAGTTTCACTGAAACGTCGAGTGGCCAAATGGATCTCAGCTAGAGAAAATCGACGACAGAACCGATCAGCAGAGTCGGATAGCTTCCCCTGCTTTGCACAGGCTGAAACTGTTGCAATAATATCTTTATTTTTCCCACCCTGCTGGTACTGATGGCAAACACTCTGACAAGATCACCCTGCATTTAGATTGATTCAACAGAAACTGAAATGATTCATGCATGCTAGAAAACAGGTGTGTAAATCTGCAAGCTGATGGATGTTTTTCTACCAGTCTTCCTTGTTCGTCAAGGGGTAAACACTCAACCGCGATGAGGTTATCAACATCATCATCCGACAATACATACTCTGGATGGGTAGCTCCTGAAAGAAAAAAAAGCACAATGCTAAATATGCTCTATTACACACATGTTCATTCACTGCCTAGCTCACTTATATTAACTAGTACCTTCAATGTAGTGGTGAGTGCCGTCTGGATAATGACGAATCCACTTGCGTTCAGACAGAGAACAGACAAATGTTCATGGATCAGTACAAGTGATGCTTATAGCTGTAATATATATAAACTGTTGAGTTGATCAATATGGTTGCTCATTGTATATACCTGAAACATGCAGACAGATGTTCCTCTTATGGGATATCCACAGCACAAGATTTTGTTTCCTGGTTTAACATCCCCAACAATTTGCAAACACCTTATTCCAGGGCCCTCTTCTGAGGTAATGTAAAACTTTATTTTTGTTATATGGACACACAAGACAATACAAGTTTATAGAACTTTAGCAAGTCCCATGTTTTATCACTTTTTATTTATCATACTAATGGTTCATGGACGAATCACTTTCATATCAGTATCACTTTTTATAAAAAAAAAATATTATAACTTCTTTATCACAAAATCAATCCCATGGAACACAAGACAATACCAACTTTTATTATTCAGGACATCAATTTTCCACCACGTGTTGACCCAACTTACTTTATCATCTATTAATCACTAAAATGATAACATAATTCTCAAAATTCAATATAGTTGGTAAAAAAATTGCTTTTCTGATATGGTGGTGTACTATAGTTAGTGTGAATGAACACAAGTAGGAAGGAACCTGTTGTCATTAATTACTTTGTGAACCAGATGAGTCAACTCCATCATCTTTCATTTTTGGTGCACCAAATTAATAATCGTTCAATTGGAAAGCCATATATTTGAGTTATAAGAAATAGCATCCAATCCATATATATAGACCAGCTCTTTCATTCATTATTGGATGTTCACACGAGTGTCTGGCAAAGTAGGTATTTGCTAGCTTTTGTAATAAAATAGTGCTACGTGTCAGTGTATTATTAATTTGGAAAGCTAAGAAACCTTGTTGGAGGTCACAGCTTGATAAGCTCTGTTGACCAGCAGGACAAATCCTAACAATAATAACGTCTGAATCTAATTTCTAAAAACAATGTCAATTTTTCTCACTCGTAATTAATTAATGCATACGGATTCAAAGAAAGCATTAATTAAGAAATATTAAAAATACAAAAATAAAGTGCAAAATATCTTGATATCCTGTGACTCGGGTGTAAACATGCACCGCATATATAATTTTATTCAATTGTTTTTATATATTTTTTAATAGTATATAATTGTATAATATTTTATATTCAGTTTTTTATTAAAAATTTAACACAAGGTTCGTTAAAGAAGCAAATAGGGGTGTCAAACGGGCCGGGTCTGGGCCGGGTAGTTAACTACCCGGATCCGGTTTCTGGAGGACCTGTCCCGGACCCGTACGGGTCCTATATAATAGGACCCGTGCCCAGACTCATACAGGGCGGGACCGCCCCGCCCTGTTTTTTTTAAAATAATTAATCCTAAAAAAATTTAAATCATACAAAAATTATTCATATATTTAAATAAATAATCATAAGAATATTAAATATAATTATAATTTAAAAATTATATATATATATCATATAGTTATAAATAATTTTTATGTATAATATATATATATATATAAACATAAAATATAATTATATATATATAATATAAATTAATTTTTAATATATTATATACGGGGCGGGGCGGGGCGGGGCGGGGCGAGTTTAAGTTAATACCCGGACCCACCCCGTATATGTACGGGTCCGGGTCGGGCCGCCCCCGTTTCTCCTACGGACCGGGTCTGGGCCGGTCCTAAACGTGCGGGGTGGGGCGGGGCGGGTACCCGCGGGTCGGGGCCGTTGACACCCCTAGAAGCAAATAAATATTTATTCATTAGTGTATACTCCATATTTTTACACATTAATGTATACGTTCTGAATGTGAATGCACGAATTCTCGAATGTACAAGAGAATTTACCAATTAAATATACTTCAGCACAAGAATAAATATTCAATATTTTAAATTAAAAAATTAATTTTCTTAATTAATGAGATACCTTAATTTAATATTTGAATCGACTCTTCCAATAAATAGTTGCAATATGTTTTAGGGTTTCATTTATATTTTTTACAAACACAAGCCTTTTTATAAAGTTTCATCGATAAGTACTATTTTATCCTCCCAAATTACGTACGCTTATCACAATAAATAACTTTGTAAATTGTATTTTATAATGCATCTAATCTACTCCCACTACTAAATACTATGTGTGAAGGAGGAAAAGGTCATTCACATTGGGCAATTTATAGTGTGCACGGAGTGCACTTAAAGATAGGGTGCACCCATATACAAATATAAATAAAAATATATATAATTAAGAGTAAAAATGTATACAATTTAATTGTTAATTTTTTAATGAAAAATTGTATATAATATTCAATAAAATGTTATACACATATGGATGTTAATTTTTTAATGAAAAATTAATGTGAAAAAAATATACAATTATTACAAAACACGTATACAAAATAGAATAATATGTATACAAAATAGAATAAAAAAGTATACACATATGGGTGCACCCAATATACAATCTTCACATTGAATTTGACGAATTAAATACGCGGTCGTCGTTTTCTAATTTAATTTGATTAATTAAAGGTATAGTTTAAGAGCCTCGAGTCGTTGACATATATAATTTGGAATTGTATGTCGCAAATTGCTAAGAAGGTAAAACAGTTCACTTGATCCCATGAAAATGTGAAACACATGTAACCCTTCCGTTCCACACCTCCCATGTTGTTTAAGAAAAAAAAATGCTTTTTTATTAATTTTGTCGACTTTTAAGGGTATTTTAATATTTTTAGGTAATAAACAAAGTGTGAAGTACGTAATGTTATTTGTGAAAAATGAGTGAATTTTGAAATTAATGTATTCTTTGTGTTTTTTTTAAAATGAATGACAAATTTGAAATTAAAGTAAATTTTTTTTTCATTTTTAAGTTGTTTATGATTTTGTGGGACATACAAACGAGAAAAATGTGAAAAATTGTGAGAGTCAGAGGGAGTAATATATTTTTTAGTGATTATGGCATGCTAGTTTATTCATGTATGATCTTGTGTCTTCACATAAAATCATAATGTTTTGATTGGTTACTATATTCATAAGTTCTTATGATCTAGTTGTGGCAACTAAGTTTTCTTTAGCAACTTAGAAGGCACATAAGTAGAATTATTCATGATCAGAAATTACTAAGTGGTTGTTACTTGTTACTTCCATATTCCTTGTTTATATACGGTAATATTTGTATTTCCTCGTTTTTGATATATGTTTTTCTACCAATGGAAATATTTTACCTCTCTTTGCTTCTTCATGAATTTAATTACATAAAGTTAATTTCATAACGGAACATTGATTACCTTCACATTACTAATAATCTTAGTTCAAGTTAGTGTTTAATTTGTGAGGCAAACATAAATAGTGTTTATATCTGGAGATAGTTTATAAGAGGCTTCCATATTTATCTTTCTCCCATAGTTTAAGATTTACTATGTTTCAATTTTGATTAATTTCCTGGAAAACACACTTGCATAAGAAGTTTCTTACGCTCGGGTTTCTTTCTCCAGTCTTCTAATACATCGTCGTGTTTCACTATCTTACTGTAAAACGACTCATAATTGAAAAAAATAGAAATCAGGATGTTGAATTTATTCTTTCTTACAACACGTGAAAGTGACATAATTATTAGTATGATCAGTTCCAATTAATTTCAAATTAAATCTAATATGGTAGGATAGACTTATCCTGACTCTAGCCCGTTTCACATTCCCGAATGGAGCAATGCCTTCTCTCAATTAAAACGTATATAGTTAATGACTCATGTTATGAATTCAGACTATGTTTGACGAAATACAGTTAGAAATTCTTTTAAGTGACTCCAAACATTCCACTCGATATTACGACATCAAAATTTACTCAAGTACAAAATCTTAATTACATGGAACCTGTATGATTTTTTTTAATTTTTTTTATTTTTATTTATTTAATAATAAGTTTTTTTTTTTAATATTAAGTTGTAAATATAAGTTAGCAAATAAATTGTAAACTAATAATGATAAAAAAAATAAAAAATTACATGAATGCATGCAAATATTTTTAAAAAATTATATTCCCTCTATCCCGATAAATTGTGCACGTATTCTAGTGTGCCGAGATTAAGAAAAACTAATTTTTAACATATAAATATGATTAAAGTTATTGGAATGTGTGTAAAAAGTGAATATTTTAAATAATTTAATGAAAAAAATGTACGTAAAGTTGTTTGGATGTGTGTAAAAAGTTAGTAAAATTATAATGTATTTTTTTTAATTTTAAAAATATGCATAAATGTTGGGACGAATTAAAAAGGAAAGTGTGTGATAGTGGGATAGAAGGAGTACTATCTCCATCTCATGAAATGTTACACACTCCCTCCGTCCCATAAACAAATTTACATTTAAAAGAATCATATTTATTTCTATAAAAAGTGGAGTAATATTATAACTCACTTTGTTTATTCGTGTTGAAATGCATAATATTTTCCATTTAAAAAATAATAATTTATCTCTATAAAGATCAATTTTTCACACTCCCTCTGTCCCATAAACAAATATTAATATTTTTGTCCAAGTTCACACCATCGAATAAAAAAATTGCATACAACCCAAAACACACTTTAATACAAAATTTGTCATCCCGTTGAAACTTATATAACTTACATTTTAATTTATTACCTTAAAATACTAAACTACCCCTAAAAACAAAGTGAAAAGAAAAAATGTTTTAAAACTCTGTATCTATAATAATTTTGAATTTCATTATGGGACGAAGAGGGTGAGTACCATGATTTTGCAAAAGTAAAGTGCATGTGTAGATTGGATTCAAAACATTCTCTCTAAAAAAGACAAATATTTGTGTGAATCTGATTCACTTTATACCTGATTTATAGATTTTATTTTTTAGTACATGAAAAATATCATTCTTTAGAGTGATAAACTATTACACTTCTAAATAAAAAATTACTCCTCAAATTTTAATATTGTTTAGCATAAAAATTCGCACTTTTTATAAGCTGTTTTCATATAATTATTGTATTATTTTAGCATTGTTTGTGGAGCTTATTACTTATTTTTATATATTTTATAATTTTACGGGTATTGTTGAGATTTTGCAGATTATAGTCTTATTTTGGAATGAAATGAATTAAATATCAAAATAGAAGTTGTGAGATATATACTTCTATTGGTAGAGAGCAAAATGGCGTGAAGAATTGATTGTTAATGTTGAGGCTGTGTTGATTAATGAGTATTGGTGACTTAGAGTGCGGTGGGCCACCATGTGAATTTGTGTTGTAATGGTTTGCAAATCCATGAGAAACTTAGTCTATACATCCAATTAATTAGAGGCCCACCTGGAAATTTAATCCACTGCTATTCCATGAGAACTAGATTTGTTGTAGGCCCATCACTTAAGCCCATCGCATGGCCTTGGCATCATATTAGCGCCCAATCTGAGTACAGAACAGAACGACACGAAGGAGCAGAATCAAGAATGCAACACCACTCACGCCCCTGTTCAGCAATTCATGATACCATCCTCCACGCCATTCCACCCACTTCAACCATCCATCATCCTGTGTGTGTCAAGTGTAGTTGAGAGAGTCAATTCAATCGGAGAGACGGAGGGAGAACGTAAACTATTAGAGAATATTCTATTTGGTTAGTCCCACATCGATTGTCGTATACATTCTTTGATTATTGTAATCTGTACATTAGGGATATTGTATTTAGTTAGTCCCACATCGGTTGTTGTCTACATTCTTTGGTTATTGTAATATGTATATATCTTCTCCAATATTATCAATACAATTATCTTTTCACTCTATCTTCTATATGGTAACCAGAGCCTAATTGGCTAACGCCTTCCTTATCCTCCACAATCCTCTCAGCCCTTGATTTTTTATTTTTAATTTTTTCCTTTCGTCATTCACCATGGCTGTTGACAAAAGCAACTCATCAGATGCCCCGCCTAGCCTTGTGGCCTTCAACACCACATCTCAAGCTCCACTCAAACTTACATAGGCGAACTATGTAGCGTGAAGTTTTCAAATGCGAACACTCCTCTCCAGCTACGATTTGTTGACGGAACTTATCCCTGCCCTGCCAAGACCATCACCATCAACAACACCCCTGCTCCAAACCCCTACTATGCATAATAGCAGCCCCAAGATCAGTTGATCTTAAGAGCGCTGATCGGCTCCATTACGCCGGCGATGATCTCGTTCATCGCTTCTGCCACCACCTCTCATCAGGAGTGGACAACTCTTGCTTCGATC
Source organism: Pogostemon cablin (assembly GCA_023678885.1). Taxonomy (NCBI): domain Eukaryota; kingdom Viridiplantae; phylum Streptophyta; class Magnoliopsida; order Lamiales; family Lamiaceae; genus Pogostemon; species Pogostemon cablin. Next base: position 8,386,799 of record CM042960.1, read on the forward strand.
TACGGCAAATCTTCTAGGGGCCGTATTCTCACTCTCAAGAATCGGATTCACAATCCGATTAAAGGTACGAAATCTGTCACAGATTTTATGCTTGACATAAAATGGAGTTGTTGATGATCTTTCTTTATTGGGGGTGTCCATTGATCCGGAGGATCTTGTTCTGAAAGTTCTCAATGGACTAGATGGTTCATACAAGGAAATTGGTCTTGCCATACAAGCCCGAGACTCTCCAATTTCCTTTGATGAATTACATGAAAAACTTCTAAGCATGGAAGCACAATTAGAAAGTCGGCAGCCCGCTCCGATAGTGCCACCAGCAACTACATTTGTTGCTTTCACTGGACGTCATCCCTCAGCCTCTACAGGACGCTCCAACCAGCGACAAACTGGCACGACCAATCGTGCCCCTTATCGGACAGCTCAATCTAACGCCACACCCCACGCACTCCCTGGGTATCAGGGGTGCTACCAACTATGTGGCGTTGAAGGCCACTCGGCTCGTCGCTGTCCCGATTTGCCTCCACAAACAAATATTCCTCCTGCTCGAACACTCGATCAGCCCGCTTACTATTCGCCATCCGCTCACTCGGCTGTCTCTGCTCCTTCGCAACCTGGTTGGGTGCTAGACTCGGGCGCCTCTCACCATATCACCACCGATTTGGCCAATCTGTCGCTTCATTCTCCTTACGAGGGGACTGATCATATAATTGTTGGTGATAGTACATCGTTACAAGTCTCTCATACAGACTATCTTTCCTTTCCCACTCTCCCCACTTTGAAACTCCATGATTCTCTATTTGTTCCTAACATGTCTAGAAATCTCATTTCAGTCTCTCATCTTTGCCAGCATAATAACATTGATATTTTGTTCTCTTCTTCTCTTTTTCAGGTGAAGGATCGCCAGTCAGGGGTGGTTCTTCTGCAGAGGCCGCGCGTTAATGGGTTGTACGTTTGGCCGTCCGCTACTCTCCCACATGCCCTTACTTCTTCTCGCCACTCTACTATCTTATGGCATACTCGTCTAGGTTATCCCTCCCCAAAAATACTTTCTCATGCTTTGTCTAACAATAATTTACCTGTCTTGAATTTTTTTAATTTTGTTGTGATTCCTGCAAATGCATAAAGAGTCATAAACTCTCGTTTGATGAGTCATCCTTGAAATCCTATATGCCTCTTGAATTATTGTTTTCTGATGTTTGGACCAGTAATGTCTTATGATGGTTATAAATATTATATTCTCTTTGTTGATCACTTTACTAAATATGTTTGGTTATATCCTCTCAAACGCAAGTCTGATGTCCTTCCCACATTTATTGCCTTCAAAGCCTTGGTTGAAAATTATCATAATACTCGCATTCGCACATTGTATTCTGATATTGGTGGTGAGTACATTGCATTGCGCCATTTCTTAACACAACATGACATCACTCACCTAACCACACCTCATCATACTCCTAACACAATGGTGCATCAGAACGGCGACATCGCCATATAGTTGACACAGGACTTGCTCTTCTTCATGGTACCTCAATGCCTCTTCAATGCTGGTCTTACGCCATTTCTGCAGCTACATATATCATTAACTGTATTCCTAAAGTTAACCTACATATGCAATCATCCTACGAAAAGTTATTTCATAAACCCCCTAATATTTCAAAACTTCGGGTTTTTGGTTGTCAGTGCTACCCTTGGCTTCGACCTTACTGATTTGTCGTTATATAGTTGAGATGACCAATTAAAGAATTTATTGAACCACAGGGAGGAAGGTACTAGGGTTTAAGCGATCTCATGTTTGTCATAGTTTTATAGAGATGATCAAGAGTGGGAGATAATCAAGAAATGACAATAAAACAAATGTATAGATGAATGGAGATGGATGAATGAGCCAAATAGATAGAGAATGAGACTAGCAATACTTAAAGTATGGAGAATCTAGATATCATGCAACGAATTCATATGTGTCATGGGTACAAGACTAAGTGCCAACACTAAGTTCACCTAAACTTCCTCTCGAAATGAATAGGATATGGAATAAAGCTCAATTGATTGATTCTCACTCAAACAATTCCAACTATGTACTAAGCTTGAGGTGAGAGTCCCTTCACACGATTAATTAACCTCTCGATCAAACCAATTACATGTTCTATCAAAGGGTTCTAAACTCTAAAGGATTCCTCAATCTCTTTACAATTTATAATGCACATGAAGTGTTTGATGAAATGATTCACTTAATTATCCTAAGCATATAATTGATTTCTCAATCTAATCACATATCTAGAACAACTAAACACACAAATCAACAAAACAAATCAAGCAATTAATAATCAATGATAGAAAATCAATTAACCCAATCAACATAATCATTCAATTGCAAATACCCAAAATTATTCAACACAATTCATATTGCTAATCTCACAAGGGAGATTAGCCTACCATATTCAAAAGGAAATCAACATAGACATTAAGATCCTTACAAAACATGATAAACAATAAGATTTCAATACAAAGTGTAGATGAAAACTCCCTTGGATGTCTCCAATGGTGATCTTCTTCTTCCTTTTGCAATCCTTCTCTCTTCCTTGCTTCTCTAACTACTTGGATGGAGGATTTGATGATGGGATGAGGGTAGATCTAATGGATGGTGAATGGATGAAGATGATGTAACATGGAGAGAATGGTGTATGATCTAGGTGTAAAGGTAAAACCCTTGTGTGGAATATCTCCCTCTCCTTTTAGATGTTGAACTTGAGGCTATTTATATCTTCTCCAAGTTGGGCCACGAATTAATCATCAACTGGGCTTTTTACACACACTTACACACATTGGCAGGTGAAAATCTGAATTTCTGGCCCAAAAACATGCAACTCGACTTGTCATGTCTTACTCAAATTAGCAACTCGAGTCGAGTTGCATATAATGCAACTCGAGCTATCCCAGCTCGACTCGTGTCGGCAACTCTAGCTCTCGCCTGTTCGTTCGTGTTGCGAGGCTCTGAAACTGAAAATCCCTCGGCAGGCAGCTCGACTCGAGCTAGCAACTCATGTTGCAGCTTGCAAGTCGAGTTGGCTCACTGGATGATTTTTGCACTTGCCCTGCTCTCAGCTGGACTCGAGTTGACAACTCGAGTTGGGTCTCTCAAGTCGTGTTGAGCTACTGGGCGATTCTGCACATTTTTCAGACCTAACTCGAGTCGAGTTGGCAACTCGAGTTGCACCTTGCAACTCGAGTTGGGTCCCATCGGCCCCGTTTCATGCTCGTTTCAGCTCCCATTCTATTTTTGCTCCTTTTCACCTGTTTTATATACGTTTAAGCTCATTCACACACATTTCCATGAAAACACATAACACAACCAAATACACATAAAATACGAATAAAATACTACGAAAACGGACATAAAAAGACACTAAAATCTAGGTGAAAATATCACTCATCACTTACACCACAAATAAACTTGAAAAACGGTCTTCACCTTGTGTCTTTGTTGGGTATTCACTCACTCAAAGTGCGTATCTTTGCCTTGATCGTCACACAAACAGAGTCTATACGTCTCGACATGTAGATTTTGCAGAACACATCTTTCCGTTTAAAGATAGTCTTCAAACTCCTACTGAATCCCCACCACCTCTTGACATCTCTTCCCCACCTATACCACCTTCTCTCCCCTTCCGAGCAAATGCACCACCACCTGGAGCCACGCCCATGCCTTCGACCCTTCCTTCGCCAACAACAACTATGATGATATCACTTGTGCAGACCACCCCTCCGCATCCTCCTTCACCTCCCCCATCACCTCGACATTCGATGATCACTCGTTCTCAAAACAACATCCGCAAACCAAATCCCAGGTATTTTATGCCTCTTATTTACTCACTGATGTTGAACCCACTTCTGTTTCACAGGCATTGACATCTTCATGTTGGTGCGACGCCATGACTGCTGAATTTAATGCCCTAGTTAAAAATGGAACGTGGTCTCTTGTCTCTATCTCTACTTCTCAGAATGTTATCAAATGTAAATGGGTTTTTCGTATCAAATGAAGACCTGATAGTTTTGTGGATCGTTACAAAGCCAGACTTGTTGCGAAAGGTTTGCATCAACGACTGAGTATTGATTTTTCTGAAACTTTCAGCCTTGTAGTCAAACCCACAAGTATTTGTGTTGTTCTGAGCATTGCAGTTTCTAAGCGGTGGCCTCTTCATCAATTTGATATCAACAATGTTTTTCTTCACGGCACTCTAACAGAGAAAGTTTATATGACCTAGCCACCAGGTTATATTAATTCTGATTGCCCTACTCATCTCTGCAGATTACATAAGTCCATCTACGGTTTCAAGCAAGCTCCCCGTACATGGTATTATGCTCTTCGCAATTTCTTGGTTTCGTATGGCTTCCACTGTACGAAGTCGGATAAGTCGTTATTTGTCTATCATCATCATAGAATCCTAGCATATTTCTTGGTGTACGTTGATGATTTGGTACTTACTGGCAGTGATGCTATTTTTCTTAAAGAATTTGCAGCTGCGTTGGCATCCACTTCTCCATCAAAGATCTAGGTCCTCTTTCTTACTTCTTGGGCATTAAAGTTCACTGTACTGCTGATGGATGTCATCTATCTTAGTACAAGTATCTCATTGATCTTTTGTCTCGGCACAATATGTTATCTGCTAAACTAGTTTCTACTCCTTTACCTGCGGGGGCTAAATTCACTCTGAAGGATGGAATAGATCCTTATGATGCATCCAGTTATCGCCAAGTCCTTGGCAGTCTCCAGTACCTTCTCTTAACTCGCCCTGATATAGCCTATATTGTCAACAAGCTATCTCAATTCATGCATGCACCAACAGTTACACACTAGGGGAGAGTTAAACACCTTCTACGAAATCTGAATGGCACACGTCATGTCTCGCTTCATCTACGGCGGGACTCTCCTCTAGGCTTACACTGTTTCACAGATGCTGACTGGGCTGGTGATATTGATGATCGGTCCTCCACTGAAGCTTATATTGTCTTCCTAGGGGATAATCTCATTTTTTGGAGGTCCCGCAAACAGAGGACTGTAGCTCGTTCCTCGACTGAGGCTGAGTATCGCTCTATCGCCTCTGCCACTGTCGAAGTGCAATGGGCTCGTTCCCTTCTATCAGAAATGTATGTATCGACGGGTTCATCAACTCCTGCAATTTATTGTGATAATGTTGGAGCTATCTACCTCTGTTCAAACCCTGTTTTCCACTCTCGAATGAAGCATATAGCTATTGATTATCACTTCGTTCGAGATCTTGTCCAACAATCACAACTTTGGGTAACTTATGTTTCTTCCTCCGATCAACTAGCTGACGCCCTTACCAAACAATTGTTTGGTCCGCGGCTTGCCTTACTTATGTCCAAGATTGACGTAGTAATCCGTACGCCATCTTGAGGGGGTATATTAGAGAATATTCTATTTAGTTAGTCTCACATCGATTGTAGTATACATTCTTTGATTATTGTAATCTGTATATTAGGGATATTGTATTTAGTTAGTCCCACATCGATGTTTTTGTAATTTGTATATATCTTCTCTAATATTATCAATACAATTATCTTTTCATTCTATCTTCGATATAAACCACGTGACACTAGGGTTTTGTATCTTTCTCTTTAATCTTCTTTTGTTGATTTTGGTATGGAATTAGTAGCCATGAGGGTTGTGTTTAATCTCATGGGCTAAAATACTTGTACAGTTCTAGAAATTGAAGGTTTGGATAATTGATTTGGAACCTTAGATAAATATTGTGAATTCATGCAATTTACATTCTAATTTATTTGTTTGATTCAAGCTTTATTTATATGTTTGTAACGTCTTCACAATATTCCATTGTTGTTTCCCGTGATGCTTGGTATATTGTCTTAGCTTGTGTGCATCCATAGTTTATATTGTCTATTTTCTAGTGATCATAGTAGTTTGTCCATAAACACGATAATTCCAAGAGCTGGTAAATTGAATACTTGATTTTCTTAGTGGAACAATGCAATTAAGAATTCAAGTAGGAAGTGAATAAGATTGAGTAGTACTTTCAAAGAATATTTGTTAGTCAAACTGACCATCCGGAGGTTTTTTAAGTTTGCATTATTAGTATCTAGGAAGAAGGTTCAAGTATACTTACGCATCTTTTGTTATTAATCGGATTATACTATTAACTTGAAATCAAATTATATTTGATGGGTTAATAGGGTCAAGTGATGTATTTCCATTAACATAGCATGAATGAACAATAGCACGTATAGGAAACCAAATCAATTGCACTACACCTGATACCTTAGGATCTGTCATTATCTTTTATTTCACTCTAGAATTATTCTTCTTTACTTTACTTTTATTTATTAAGTTATTTGTTTTTTCAATTCTTTAGATATTAATCAAATTCATACTTTGGAAATTGGTTACATTAATTCTAGATGAATAGTAATTTAAAATAAATAGATAATTAACTGTCTTCTAAGAGAACGATATTTAACTTGGATACTTGCATTTACAATTGACATCTTTATACTTGAGGATTAATTTGGAGTGTGCAAAATACGCCTAACAAATATGTTGTGATTTTTTGCATTATTATTGAGATGAGTAATATGAGTTGGTCTCTTGTGCCACTGAGTGCAAGGTGTATAAGGGTATAATATATTTTTTTAAATGATATATTTTAATTAATAAGGGTATAATTTTTTCATTAAAAAAATTGACTGAAATATGAAGAGTATAATTTTTTGATTAAAAAAATCAAAGTTTTTTTTTTTCAAAAAATTAAGGGTATGAGTTTTTATACTAAAGAGTATAGTAGTATTTAATATTAAAAGATACAACTTTCATAAAGAGTCGAATTTGGAGGCACGGTGTCCCACGAACACGCAAGATTTTGGTTTTATTTTTTTATTTAAAAGACCAATAATTTATCTTTAAAGAATACATTTTTATGTATTAGAAATTAATTTTATAAAATTAAGATGTACGGTGAATCGGTTTCACAAGATAAAACTAAAATTATATTTTTATCTAAATCTTGAATCATTTTATTTTCTAAGGCATTATTCATCTCTATTCATTCTGAATTTTAAATTATTTTATTTTTATAGAAATTGTTCACTCATACGGAAGAGATACACGTATAAGACTATTGCATGAGAAACACGTGTAAAGAGGTAGGGATATAAATGATTATTCAAATTTTTAATAGGTGAATTTAGAAATTAAGAAATCCGGTAGGTTTTAAGTGTGACTGAAACATTTTACACTTCTTAAATTGGTTATCATTTTGTTTATAAAATAGTGAAATGTTATTAATTTTTTATAAAATACTTTATTTTTTATTTATTTTATAAATTATTTATGAAATAAAATTATCACTATTCGTTAATTTGAATATAACTTTTTATCTATATTATGTAGTCTCTTACATGAGATGTTGTCCCACACAATTGTTTGCGTTCATTAATTACTATGTCAATTTTAACTTACTAGTTGCTATTCAATAAATAAATAATTATAAAATGGTGAATATATATATATATATATATATAAATTATGGTCTTAAAATATTTTTCAATTTTCTTATCCTTTTAATATAATATATAATTAATAGATAGAATAGATATTGATAAATAATATTATAAATATTACAAATAATCTCGTATTATCTATAAATTTTAAAATATATAATAATTAGTTTATTAATATTAGCAAATTGAAATTCATTAATTAGTATGTATTTTTAACCTAGTAATTAATGTAATTATTAAATAATAAATTATTAATATATGCAAAACAATAAAGAACTAATTATTTAATTATGGATGATTGTTTAGTAAAATTAGTCTTTAGTAGTTAAAAAATTACTTTATGAAAGGTAATAATATTTTTTATTCAAAATTTATATAAATAAATTTTCATGTATTTAGATTACTTTATAAAATTTTTATGTACTAAAAAGTAGTATATAAATTAGGGTTCATAAATTAGGATTCAACAGATTTAAATATTAATATTTTTTATTTAAAAGATTAATAGTTAATTGTTCTAAAAAGTAATAAATTAGGATTCAACAGATTTAAATATTAATATTTTTTATTTAAAACATTAATGGTTAATTTTTCTAAAAGTAATTTTTTATAAAAACCATATTTACGTATAAAATTTAGCGGAGGTGGGAATTTTGTATTCAATATATTCCAAACATCGGAAATGATTACAGTAAAGAGCTGAAAGCTTTGGACCTACTATCAAGAAATGAATTCGCTAATTCCCAAACCAGGCCAAGGGTCAAGGTCAAGCCACAACTTTCAGTTTCCTCTGCCTTTCTCTCAATCTATCATCTACGGTGTCTTAAACACATCTAACGGTTGTTCAGAATAAATTTCAGTTTCTTTTTCCTTTTCTCTTTTCTTTTTTCTTTCTCAATCTATTATTTCAATTTCCTCTTCCTTTACTCTTTTCTTGTTCAAAAACATCGATAGTGGTTCTTTTCTTGTTCAATCTTTTCTTGTTCAATCTATTATGTCGTTTTAAAAATTGACAGTGGTTCAGACATTTTGTAAATAGTACTATTTAGAATAACTTCGAGTTTTCTCTCCTTTTTTTCTTTTATATCTTCCGGCGCTGTTTAAGGCGGCATTGAAGGTTGTTCCAAAACACAGGTAGAAAATAATAAACTTGGCAAACATTATATTTTGACACATCTGATATTTTGACACATCTGATACTGATACTGCATGAGGTCATTTTTTAATAATTATTAATTTTATTTTTGCGTACTTACAAATTTACTCTTAAATATATTTGTGGCAAACATATAATTATTAATTTTATTTCTGTATAAGTAATTAGAAGTGCACTTAGTTAGAGTGTAGTACTTACAAATGTACTCTTAAATATATTTGTGTCATAGTTAAAAGTGCACTGATCGATTTACAATTGTAATCTGAAATATATATTTGTGCTTGCTTTAGAGCTAATCTATATTTGGATTGTGGGGGTAGGATTTTAGCCGGTTTATCTTTGGATGGTGGGGTAGGATTTTAGCCGGTTTATTTTTGGAAGGTGGGGTAGATTTTAGCCCGTTTATGGTGGCTTAAGGTGGTCATTGAAGTAAACTAATTAGACAGCTCTTATTTTGAACCTTGAGGTATTTAATTTAGAATAACCCTTAAATTATTTGTGTTTCTATTGAAATTACTGTTGATCACCTCCGTTAACTTTAACGGTTTTTTTGTTGTTGGAATATTGTTCTAATTTTTTATTGATAAATTATCCGGGTGCATCCGCCACACTAACTTTCAAAAATTTTTATACTACATCTGTGAATAAAAATGTGTACACTAATAAGTAAGAATGTAAATTTTGTAAGCGTATTTTAAGTTAGTTTTTTTTAATGAAAACTGAATATAACAAAACTATATACTCCCTTCATCGATTCCACCGAAAAATAGTTTTTTACTTTTTGAATATTATTATTTAATGTGCAGTGAGTAGTTGTAATAGTGAGAGTGTGAGCCCATATTATAATTGTATTAGTGGGTGGGTGTGAGTTTCCTGTGTGTAAAAAAAAAACAAATGTGACTCTTTGGGTAAGACACCAAAATAGAAAACAAAATCCTATTTGAAGGGGGCGGGGGAGTAAAATATACTTACGTTAGATACTATTGAATAACTTTATCCAACAATCTCAACAGTTTCTTTAATTTCAAATTTGTCATTTTTTTATATACATAATATTACTTTATATTTTTTTATCATCTAAAAATACTATTTTATCCTCTAAAGTCAACAAATTTGGTCAAAAAGTGTAATTTTTCTTAAATAACATGACACCATAAACAAGAAGGGTGATTCGGAACGAGGGAGTAGTATTTTATAACATAAAAATTATAATCGAAAAATGATCAATAAATCATTGGTACATATAACGTTAGTCTAGAAAGCAAGAATAATACATATCATTCAATTGAAGAATAGATATGAGATAAATATCAAAATGAAAAAAATATCCCATACCACTAACGTATTTATTAATTACTACTCCCTCCGTCCCATGTCCCATGTAATGAGGGTCAGAGACTTTATGTTAAGGTTTCTGACCTCTTAACATGGGACGGAGGAGGAAGTATAATATAAACTTAGCAATTACCAATAGCATAACACTTGGTTTTAGTTATAGTACATTTTGAACTTACAAAACCACTTGAACTTATTGTATTCTTGTGTTTTGAAGTTGATGGCGACCTCAAACAACATTGGTGTTGTGGTTTATGTTGTGGGTAATGGGCATCTTCAACCCATTGGAGCAAGAAAATTATCTCGCAACATAGGATATCCCACGTTGGTTTCATTACTCCATCAAGTGACAGGGATTGACCGCAAACAGTTCACATTGAAAATATCTGCTGTGATGTTTGAAAACAATAAATCCCAGCTGATTCCCATCAACAACGATGATGATCTGTGGTTTTTCTGTTCGCCGGATGCAGAGGATCGAAACGTAAATGTTCTGGTGGAGAAGAAGGAGGTGCAGACCAATGCTATCCCAACCATTCCCCAAAGCAATGTTGGTGGTGTGAAACGTGTGCATAAGACAGTGATGAGCTCTAGAAGTGTGCTACACGAGACGTGGCCGAGATCGGTGAAGAAGCTGCCAAAATTGATGGGAGCTATACAGAAATGGAATCCAGGATCAGTTGTAGAGTGGTATCACACAATCAACCTAAGTAGTGGGGTTAATATGTTGAAATACATGTTTTGGGCATTCAAGGCATGCATTGATGGGTTACAATACTGTCGACGTGTAGTTTGTGTTGATGCAATCCACCTTTGTACTAAGTATAAACATAAGATCTTGACTGCTATTTCAATTGATGCAAATCAAGATATCATGCCTTTGGCTTTTGCATTGGTGGATGAAGAAACTTATGATTCTTGGAGGTGGTTTCTAGATATGTTATCTAAACATGTTGTTGGTGGGGTTGTTGGGATGTGTCTGATCTCAAGTACGAATGAAGGTTTGTTGCAAGCAGTTAAACACGTGTCTGATTTCCAACCCTCTCGTGGTGTTCATCGCTTATGTTTGAGGTGTGTTTGCTCTGACTTCAATGGCAAAATGGAGAATAATCTGCAGTTAAAATACTTGTGTTGGACAGCTGGATCAACTAATGAGATTGCAGTGTTTGAGGAGTTGATGAGACAAATAAAGGCCTTGAGTGAAGATGCACACAATTATCTTACACAGATGGACAAGAGACAGTGGGCTGTTGCACATGATGGAGGATGGCGATGTGGGGTATTAACAACGAAGCTGTCGGAGTACATGAGTGGAGTGCTTAAAGATGTACAACATTTCCCAATCTGTAAATTTGTGCAAGTCACTTTTGATCGATGTAACAAGTATTTTCATGATCAACTGGAGATGGCTTGTGTAATGAAACAGAGGAACCAACCGTGGCCGGATGTAGCTTGCAGGATCTATGAACAGATGGAGATGGAGTCGACTCGACAACAAGTGTACATGAGTAACCCCATTGAGCAGACAAGCTTGGTAAGAGAATTTATACCACAAACAATGGCATGGACTGAATACGTCGTGAAGTTGAAACTCAGGGACTGTACGTGCGGATTCTGGAAGCAAAACAACATCCCTTGTTCCCACGCAATATTGACGTGCCATGATCTTGGAGTTGATCCGGCCAGCTTTATGAATTTATTTTACGATATACGCGCCTACATTGAGACTTATAGTGGCAAGTTTATGGCGTTGCCAGCTGAAATCTATTGGGATGAACCGTCATTTGAGTTGTGCCATAATCCAGCTTTGCGAGAAGACATCCCTGGTAGAAAAACAAGAAAAGGCAAAGGTAGCAGTATGAATATTGAGATTAATTTAGGGAGTGGACAGCAAAATCAAGCACTAGAAGAAGTTGTTTCTCAGCCGGTTATAATCTCTATAGATGATGATGATGTGTGAGTTGTTCGTCATCAATTTTGTATATATGTGTGTTAGGATGCATGCCTTGTTTCTTTGCTTGCTTCAATCAGTGTGATCTAGTTTTAGTCTTTACAGATTGATGATGATGTGTGATCTGTGTGTCATCAGTCTAGTATATATATGTATTAGGATGTCTTAATGTTGATGTTTGCTTGCTTCAAACTATTTGTGTTGTACTGATGAGATGCTTGTTAATGACCATAATCTCTCTCTCTCTTGTTTAAAGTACTTTTGGTGGTTGAAGAGGAATTAATCCTATGTTGTCTGTCTCAATTTGTAGAAAATGCATTGTATTCATCCCACTGCATCTTCTATATATACAGGGATCAATGTCCAATGTACATTTGGGTAGTGATATTTGCATCCAAATTGATTACCACCTGATCCATTTTGCAAGAGATATCACATCGAGTTTTCATTTAGGTGACCATTGCTCTTTGACCTTTTCTTATACGAAAGCAGCACCTTAATATAAGCACTAAGCAGACACTAGACTATTTTCATTTAAGAAATCAGGCTCTGGTCTTTCTCCATGGTTTAAGGTTGGGTAAAAGTCGGATAAACCCTTTTTATCTTATACTCCCTCCGTCCCGGCATAAAGGAACTTTTGTTTTTTTAATGTAAATTAAAGAGTATTATTATTTAATGTGTTGTTGTATTGGAGTGTGAGCCCCATATTTTAATTGTATTAGAGGAGGTGTGTGGGTCCCATATATGTAAAAAAGGAAAGAGGATCGAAACGACCAAAATGAAAAAAAAAAAAAAAACAATCTTTGAATAGTATGAAGGGAGTATCTCTTAAAACCAGATTAGCCCTTAAACTTTCCTGTTCATAGAAAAAATCCTTTTATAACTTAGATTAATTAGGCCTTTATTATTTTTAAATTAGGGTATAGGTTTTTGAAAACCTTACTTTTTTGGGTTAAATAAACACCTATCTAATTTATTTATTTATTTTATGCGAACACCTTTTACTATTGTAATAAATTAAAGGGCAAAGGGCCATTTGCACCCATCTTTTTATACTTAGGATCAAATAAACCCTCAATTTATTTTTTAGAACATCCAAGCCCCTCATCTTTTTTTATGATTCAAATAAACCCATTATCTTTCATCAGTCTGACAGAATGACATTTTATCAATTAAAAGCTTAACACCGTTAATGAGTGGAGGCCTCTAATCTTCACATCATTTTAGATTAATTTAGTTTACAACAGATGCCATCTTATTCTTCCTAGAATGGTCTAGAGTCCAGCATTGGTGTGGTACTTCTGGAACTCTTGATATGTAGTAAACTAGATAATAGTAGATGGCCAAGTGGGAAGCAACATATTGTGACATGGGCATACTGTATTTCTAACCTTGTGAATACTACTTCGAAGAAATAATCTGTGCGTAATAGAACAAATGACAAACTTGAATGATAACAGGAAACACCAAGGATCACTGAAGACAGGGTAAATGAGGTTGTGGATACTAGACTTAATGAAAACTACCCACCAAAAGCTGTTGCAAAGGTAAATGGAGAAAAACAACATGGGACTCCTCTTCAGCCACCAAAAGTACTTTAAAAGAGAGAGAGATTAAGGCAATTAAGCATAGAAGCATAAGCAAGCAAACATCAACATTAAGACATCCTAACACACATATATATATATATATATATATATATACAAGACTGAAGACACACAGAGCACGCATCATCATCAATCTGTAGAGACTAACACTGGACCGCAATGTTTGAAGCAAGCAAAGAAACATTAAAACACCCTAACACACATATATACAAGATTGATGGCAAACAACACACATAATCATCATCTTCTTCTGTAGAGACAAAAACTGGATCACGCATTGTCATCATCATCTATAGAGATTATAATGGGTTGAGAAGCAGCTACTTCTGGTGCTTGATTTTGCTGTCCACTCCCCAAATTCATCTCAATGTTCACTCTGCTACCATTGCTTTTTATTCCAGGCAAGTCTTTTGGAAAGGCTGGATCATGGCGCAACTTAAATGACGGTTCATCCCAACAGGTTTCATCTGGCAACGCCGTAAACTTGCCACTATAAGTCTTTATATATGCTTGTATATCGTAGAACGATTTCATAAAGCTGGTCGGATCAACTCCATGATGATGGCACGTCAGTATTGCGTGGGAACAAGGGATGTCGATTTGCTTCCAAACTCCACACGTACAGTTCCTGCATTTCAACTTCACAATGTAGTCAGTCCATGTCAATGTTTCTGGTGTAAGTTCTCTTACCAAGGCTGACTGCTCAATGGGGTTACTCATCCGCACTTGTTGTCGTGCTGACTCCCTCTTCTGCTGTTCATAGATCCTACAGATAACATCCGTCCACGGTAGATTCTTTTGTTTCATTACAAAAGCCATCTCCAGTTGCTCATGAAAGTACTTGTTACATCGATCAAAAGTGAGTTGAACAAATTTACGGATTGGAAAGTCTCGTGCATCTTTAAGCACTCCACTCAAATACGCTGGCAGATTTGTTGTTAGCACCCCACATCGCCAACCTCCATCGTGTACAACAGCCCACTGTTTCTTGTCCATCTGTGCAAAATCATTGTATGCATCTTCATTTAAGGCCTTGATTTGTCCCATCAAATTCTCAAACACTGCAATCTCAAAAGCTGATCCTGCTTTCCAACACAAGTCTTTTAATTGCAGATTATTCTCAACTCTGGTGTACAAGTCGGAGCAAACACACCTCAAACATAAACGATGAACACCACGAGGGGGTTGGAAATCAGGTACGTTTTTAACTGCTTGCAGCAACCCATCATTCGTATTTGAGATTAGACACATTCCAACAACCCCACGAACAATATGTTTAGATAACATCTCAAGAAACCACGTCCAAGAATTATTCGATTCCTCATCCACCAATGCAAAAGCCAAAGGCATAATCTGTTGATTCCTATCAAATGAAATAGCAGTCAAGATCTTATGTTTGTATGGTGTATAGAGGTGGGTTGCATCAACACAAACTACACTTCGACAGTATTGTAACCCATCAATGCATGCCTTGAATGCCCAAAACATGTATTTCAACATGTTAACCCCACTAGTCAGGTTGGTCTTGTGTTGCCACTCTACAACTGTTCCTGGATTGCATCTCTGTATAGCTCCCATCAATTTAGGCAGTTTCTTCACAGAGTTCGGCCACGTCTCACACACAACACTCCCGGAGGTCATCGCTGTCTCGTGCACATTTTCACTTGCACTTGCCACAACACTTCCAGAGTTAATCACTCCACTCGGACCAGCAAGATCCCTTTGGGGAACGGTCGGGATAACATCGTTCTGCAGCTCTTTCTTTTCCACTAGAACGAGTATGTTGTGATTCTCCGCATCAGGCGCGAAGAAAAACCACAAATCATCGTCGTTGTTGATGGGAATCAGAAGGGATGCATTGTTCACAACCGTCACAGCAGATATTTTCAGTGTGTGGTGTGTGTTCATCCCTGTCATTTGATGGAGTGTTGAAAGCAACATGGGATATCCTATGTTGCGAGATAGTCTTCTTCCTCCTATGGCTTGAAAATTGCCATTATCGTCCCTAACACATACCACAACACCAACGTTCTCTGAAGACGCCATCTACTGGAGAAACAGAGTGTAACAAACAAGTTCAAAATTAATGCTAATATATTAATAAAACTAATACTAACTGTTATCCTGTTCGTTAAGTTTATAATAATTAGGGAATATATCCATTTTAGCAATGTAATTTGGAAATTTTTAATAAGTGACCCAGTACAACATATCTCATGTACGGAATATACACACTTTTTTTTTAACAATATTCCCCAATAAAAAAATACTCCATTAAAAAAAACATTTAAGTTAAACTAACTTACTCGACAGTAATTAAAATAGAAATTCAAATTATAACTTAAAATAGTATACAATAAATATTAATTAAATAATTAAATACCTTAATATTTTTTCTAAGTTTACTTCAATGGAACACCTCGAGCCACCACTAGCCGACAGGCAAAGATCGCACTTCCACCTTGCACGGATACAAGTAGATTTTAAGGAAGCACAAATATATAATTAATAGTAATTAAGTTTGTAACTACTTACAAATCAAATCAATAACTATTAAAAAAACATCGATATATAGGAGTCCAAATATACTTTTTGTCAAGTCTTCTACTATCTTAATCTTTAAGTCAGCGTTCATAATCACTATTGATATATAAAATATTAAAACATCTAAAAATAATAGATTATACATATAAATTGAAAGTTAGAAAGGTGAGAGTTTAATATCTTTCTGAATAATAACATATATTGCTGAAGATAATAGATTGATAGAGGAGGAGGGGTGAGAGTTTACTATCTTTTACCTGTTTTTCTGAATAATAACCTATACCGCTGAAGATAATAGATTGACAGAGAAGGAAGAGGAAACTGATATACGCACCACAGAAGATAATAGGTTGAAAGTGAAGAGGGAGGAAATGGTGCCTAAGATAATAGATTGAGGGTGGAGGGGGAGGAAATGATTTTATATAATGATTTCTAAACTTTGATTCGATAAGAAGGAAATGATTTTATATAATGATTTCTAAACTTCGATTCGATAAGAGAATTCTAGAGAATTCATTTCTATATCAATGGCGACCAATGCCCTCATCTCTCTCACCTCCTTCATTTTCAATTTCCAATGCTGAATACATACAAAACCTCGTTTCCGATGATAATATTATACTATAAGAATATTATATAAATTTACAAATAAATTTACAATTCATTTTCAATTTCCAATGCTGAATACATACAAAACATCGCTTCCGATGATAATATTATACTATAGGAATATTATATAAATTTACTTATAAATTTACAATTATATAAATTTACAAATGATTTGAAAAATATGTTTACACAAGTATATTTTTTATATAATTTCTTATTTATTATTTTACCCACAATAATAATTTATTATTTAATAATTATATTAATTAGTAGGATAAATATACATTCTAATTAATAGTATATCTTAATTTGCTGATATTAATACTCTATTTTTTTATATTTTAAAATTTATATAAAAATTATAAATTGTAGTAATAAAAAGTATTACTACACATGTATACATAAATTCATAATAATTAGTATAATTTATAGTTGATCAATATCTATACCATCTATTTATATCCATATCGTATTAAAACTATAAACAAAAAGTTTTAGAAATATTTTTAGATCATTATATCTTTTACTCCCTCCGTACATTCTCAATGTATTCATTTACTTTTTACACGTAGATTAAGGAGTATTATTATTTTATGTGTAGTAGGTAGTTGTATTAATGAATGATATATGTCCATATTTTATTTGTATTAGTGGAGGGTGTGAGTCTCATAGTCCAAAAAGGAAAATGGATAGATTAAGGATGGACGGCTCAAATGGTAAAATAAATACATTAACAGTGGTAGGAGGGAGTATATAATTTGTTAGTATTTGTTATTTATCATATTATAATATTCTTTTATTTAATACTAATTAGTAAGTTAAAAATACATTAATTAATGAATTTTTAATTTGCTAACAATAATATTTTACTCTTTTTAAATTGTATTTTCAAATTAATAGTAAATATTTAAAGTTTAATAAAATTCAAATTAAAGTTAAATTTATTATATATAAATTTATTTAACTATACATCTATCAATATTTACGCAAACACTGGTGTAAAACCATCTTCCTTCAAAGTTTATATAAGATGGACGATAACTTTTATAATAAAAGTGATAATCCTATTTTATGAATAATTTATAATATAAATGAAAAGTGATAATATTATATAATAAAAATAATAATGTTTTATAATAGAAGTAATAACTTTTTTTAAAAAATATATAAAATTGTCTCACGTGAGACGGTCTCACGCAATACTTACCCTAATATTTATCATTCATATATATTTATATCTATTGATATCTATACTACTCCCTCGGTCCTGTATATATATATTTGCACCCCCTTCATTCGGCGCGATATTAAGAAAAATATTAACTTTTAGGGGATTATGATATTTTTCTATGATAAATAAACGTGTGCTGAATTTTTTTTCATAAATAAAGTGTATAGAAAATGATAATTGTATTTAACTTTTTCTTCTTAGAAGGTTCAAAATTTTGTAAGACTACTAAAATGGAAAGTAATTATAAAAAATTATAGTATAAAATTATAAAGTTATCGGTAAGTATAAAAAGTATCTGACAATTTTATAGTAAACGTAAATTAAAACTCAAATTAAAATTGTAAAGTAAGTAATGGGATGAAGGGGGGTGAAATTTATCTTACTTTGTTCTCAAAAGATATTATTTTGTCGTTTGGTCCGACAAAGTAACTTTTTTTTGGTAAATGGAATCCTCTAAAAACAATTGCTCCATCGGCCATACACTTATTTTCACACCTTTTATTTTTATCTGTTTCATACTTATTTTTACCATTAAAAAAACTTCACATTAACTAATAACCTCAAAAGTTATTATAATTTCAAAAATATCACAGTCACTTAATACACATAACATACTTTATAATTTATTTATTACCTAAAAATATTACAATACTCCTAAAAAGTCAATAAAATTAGTCAAAAAACAATTGTTTTTAAACTCTGTATCTATTCTACCGGTGCAAATAAATTTGGGACGGATGGAATATTATATTTATCCATGGCTCATGAGGTTCACACACAACATTAATAAACTATTCATTGCATATTAAAATGTAATATATTTGCATATTAAAATGTAATATATGTTAGCTCACTATATATTAAATTATTATACTCTTTAATTTAAGTGCAGAGAAACTGATACTCTTGAATTTAGGCGCATGGAGTGAAACGGGATGGATGGGGTACTTAGTTCATAAACTAAAGCCTCATTATTTAAATTATTAAGAAAAAAGAAAATTTTAATTAGTAAAAGATATACTCGTTCATTATTAATGTTTACGTTTGCTTTTTATCGTAAATTAAAAAATATAATATTTTAATGTGTAGTGAGATAATATAAATAATATTTAATATGAAATGGGTTGGTGTATAAGTGTGTATGGGTCATATATAAAATAATTAATTATTTTGAAAAAAAAAATGAAATGTTTTACCTTAACATATAACAAAGTAAAATGAAAAAGTAAATATTAGCATGTGACTATCATAGTATCTAAAGAATAGGGTATTTTTTCAATGAATATATTATGGAAGGCAAGGTTTCTAGTTTGTACCTATTCCAGCATTGGAAATTGGACTCTGCATCCAAAGGCCAAAGGGGTCTAGTTCGAGGAGGGACATCCTCCCCGTAAATTCACTCCAGTTGCTCTCACTGTAACACGTTATAGTAAAATCACTATTGAGAGCAAATTGACTCCGGTTACGGGAGAAGATCCACATCCCTAGTTCGAAGGGCCAAGCCTGTATGATCCGACTTAAATAATTAATGTGTTTTCTCACTCCACAATTAAAACCACCTTAAAATTACCGACTCTCTCTCTTTCATTTTATCCTCTCCATAGGGGTTTTAAGTTAGAATTATTATTTAAAATTTTGTTTGTAATTTTCAATTAGTACTTCAAAGGAAGTTATTGTAGAACAAGAAAAATATACCCTCTCTTTACAATAACTTTTTCCATTTTTTTTCTTTATTTATTTGTCTCATTACACTATTTATCCTAAAAAATAGTAATTTTAAAATAAATAACATCTTAATACATCATAGTTTCAAAAATCTTATACATACTTTACACATTTAACATACTTTATCATTTGTTATCATATAAAAGTACAATTTTGCCCTCAAAAGTTAATAATCAAATTTGGTAAAAAAAAACTTTTAAAGGTGAAAGAACTTTCCATCCCAGTATACTACTTACCCTCATCCCGTTAATAAATTCACCTTTATTATTTATGTTCGTCCATAAATAAGTTCATCCTCACCTACAAAAACTTAATTTTAGCAGTGAAATTTACCAACGTAATTCAGTCCGTTATTATTTATTAATGGTTTCCAACAAAAATTACATTTGTCTTTTAGCAACAGAATGTCAATATATTTATAATGTTTTTCAAAAGAGATTAATGTTTGCGTATTTTTCAACTCACGAGCAATTATATCTGGTCATCGTAGAGAAATACTCAAGTAATAAAAAATATTGAATTCTAGGTAGTTTAAGTTTAGTTTGAAAGAACACGTTAGCTCGTATTTTTATTATTTTTATTAGGACTAACCAAGATGATGATAATTAAGAACTCAAATAAAAGAAATCAAAATAAACTAGGAGAAAATAAAATAGAGAATTGGTGATGAAGGGCAAGTAGTAAGATATGAAGAGCAAAGTGTAACTCCTTTGTTATCGATTCTCTAAAAAATCGCTTCAAACTTTTTGGCTCTCAGTCCTATTTAAAGGGCGTTCTGGTGGCCTTGTTCTTCTCTGGGCCAAATCTGTCACAGTCCATCTTAGGAGCTTTTGTGATCGTTTTATTGATGTGGACTTTTTCATGGAGAGAATCAACTCCGATTGACAGGTTTCTACGGCGAACCTAATGTGGCAAAACGAAGAAATGCTTGGGAATGCTTTAAGTCTTTGAATTCTGATCACAACACACCATGGATATGCTTTGGTGACTTCAATGAAGTCCTTCTACAAAGTGAATTTGTTGGCACAAATCTCCGAGCTGATTGGCAAATGAATACCTTCCGTGAAGCGCTCAATCATTGTTCTCTTACTGATATGGGATATTCTGGATCAAAATACACCTGGAACAAGCTCCTGGTCTCACCTCGCACTCAAGGGCCCGCCTTGATAGATCAGTTTGTAATCCTGCTATGAGGAATATTTATGGTTTGCATAAAATTGAGCATATCCCCATCTACCAATCTGATCATTCAATCCTTCACATCCAATTTGATTTTAGAAGCTATACTCCCATCAGAAGATCAAAAATCTTCAGGTTTGAGGCCATGTGGATTAAATCAGAAGATTGTGAGAACACCATCAGGAGATATTAGGATAGCTCTCTTAGCTCCATTTCTGAAATTATTGAGAACTGTTCAGTGGGCCTCATGCATTGGGGGAAAACGGCAAGAAAGAGCTTAAGAAAAAAATTTCAAGTACGAAAAAAGAGATTGATGAGCTTCGTCAAGGGTTTATTTCAGATTCAATCCTAAAATAACTTTCCACTCTTCAACACCATCTGGATATTTTGCTGGAACAAGATAACTTGTATTAGAAATAGAGAGCTAAGTAGCATTGGTACCGTGAGGGTGATCGTAACTCTTCTTTTTTCCATTCTCATGCTAGACAAAGGAAAGTGACTAATCACATTTCTTCTCTTCGAGATGGCAATGGGGTGGGACGGTTTGAGAAGATTGAACTTGAAGGCCTGATCTTGGATTACTTTGGCGACATCTTCACCTCCTCTCATCTTAGCCCTTCTGATATGTCTTTTGCTCTTGAGAGAATCCAAAACCGTCTGAACAGTGGTATGATCTCACTTCTCCAGCACCCATACTCCGGCGATGAGGTTCCTAAAGCTCTCAAACAGATGCATCTTTTCAAGTCCCCCGGCCCTGACGGTATGAGCCCTGTCTTTTATCGTAAATTTTGGAATATTGTTGGTCCTAACGTCACTAAATTTATTCTAATGTTTCTCAATTCTCATCATCTTCCCCCTAGAGTCAACAATACGTTTGTGGTCTTGATCCCAAAAGTTAAGAATCCAGTGTTTGTCTCAGTTCCGCCCTATCAGTCTTTGTAATGTCATTTACAAACTAGTCTCCAAAGTACTCTCCAATCGCCTCCGTTCTGTTCTTCCTCATATAATCTCTGAGTCACAATCAGCTTTCATCCTTGGTCGTCTTTTTTCGGATAACATTCTTATCGCCTATGAAACTCATCATGCTCTTAAGAATAAATCCACAGGTCCTACAGGTCTAATGTCAGCAAAACTGGATATGAGTAAAGCTTTTGACGGAGTTGAATGGTCCTTTATTTCTGTGGCTTTGAGTGCTATGAACTTTCCTGATTCATTTGTGAGCATGATCCACACGTGCATCTCAACATCTTCTTTTTCCTTCATGCTTAATGGAGCCTCATTTGGGGATCTTACACCATAGCGAGGATTGAGACAGAGAGACCCTCTCTCTCCTTATCTCTTCATTATCTGCTCGAAAATCTTCTCTTGTATTTTGCAGGACTTGCAACGATGTGGTAGAATAAATGGCATCAAAATTTCAAGATCAGCCCCTTGCATCTCTCACTTGTTTTTTGCAGATGATACTCTCATATTTGGTCATGCCACTGTTGAAGAAGTAAATTATCTTGTTTACGCTATCAGATTATATGAGCGTGTTTCAGGGCAGCGCATTAATCTTGACAAGTCTAGTATTTTATTCAGCCCAAATACTCAAGCTTCCACTGCTGATGCAATTGTTGAAATATTTGGTATCCCTCAAGTCAAAAGTCACCAGAAATACTTGGGACTCTCTTCCATTGTTGGTAGAAGTAAAAAAGAGATTGTCTTCTATTTTGGATCATGTGAAACGACGTCTTTCTGGATGGAAAGAGAAACAACTTAGTCGGGCAGGGAAAGAAGTTCTCATCAAGTCAATTATCCAGTCTATTCCTATTTATGCTATGACATGCTTCAAGCTCTCACAAAGCTTCTTATCTGACCTTGAAGTATTGATCCGAGAATTTTGGTGGGGTAGTGGAAATGAAAATCGAAAAATCCATTGGTCTTCTTAGGACACATTATGCAAAGGTAAAGCTCAAGGAGGATTCGGACTTCATAATCTCCATGCTTTTAACTTGGCCCTTCTTAGCAAACAAGCTTGGCGTTTGCACACGCAACCCTCCTCATTGCTAGCTCGAATTCTCAAAACTAAGTATCACTCTTCTTCCTATCTTTTGGATGCCAAACTTGGTCCAAAACCATCATGGACTTCGCGAAGTATCCTCTTTGGTAGAAAGGTTCTCAAGCATAGGTGTAGAAGACAAATTAAAAGTGGTGTGAATACCAAAATTTTGGGCGACAGTTGGCTTCCAAACTCTTATAACTTTTAAGTTAATAGCCTCTGCTCAGTGCTAGATCCTAACTCCCCAGTCAGTGCCCTCATTGATCCACTCACTCACTCTTGGAAAGTTGACTTGATTCAGAGCATCTTTACCCCTGAAGAAGCTGATGACATTCTTTCTCTATTCCTTCGCCACTTTCTCGCTTTGGACTCTTGGATTTGGCACCCTTCTAAGAACGGCAAGCATTATGTCCGCCATTCTTACCATCTAATTATGGAGAACCCTACATTTAATTTTTCAAGCTCGCATGCCTAGTGGGGTCCTGACATAGTTTGGAAGCACCTCTGGAAACTTCGCATCCCCCCTAAAGTTTTACACTTCCTTTGGCTCTGTTGCACAAATACCCTTCCATCTTTAGAGAACCTCATAAGAAGAGGGATATCTACTCCCAAACTTGTCCTTTTTGTAATGGAAATGCCACAGCACTGACTCATTTATTCTTTACTTGCCCATCACTTCTAATGTTTGGAAAGTTGCTGGTCTTTTCACACTTGTTAGTAAATTCAAGCAGCCTCTTTGCCACATTTGGTTCCGAGATATTATTATGCTTGGAGACAAGGAAAAATTGGACTTCTTTGTAGTCATTTCACACTCTATTTGGTGGCATCGGAATAAAAAGATCTTTGAAGGTAAACCTCTTAATTTGCAATCCCTTGTCTTACACTCATCTACTTCTCTTCTTGAATTTCAGAATGCTAACCGTTGGCCAGAGAGGCCCTCTTCCTTGCTCTCTTCTAATGTCTTCATGCCTCCTCCAATGGGATGCAAAATTTATTTTGATGGTGTTATCTCATTTTGCAACTCAAAAGCTACTGTGGGTATTTTTGTTCAAGGTGTAGATGGGTTGTTTCTACTTGGTTATGCAAAGTCTTTTTTTAGCATCAATTGTCCACAAATGGCGGAATTCCGAGCTCTAAGAGAAGCAACCTCTCTTGCATCCTCCCTTAATCTTTTTGAATTCTCAATTATCGGAGATGCTACTGCAGTCATTCTTGCTGCAAACAAATCTACTAATTGCCCTGCAACATGTGTCCCCTATTCTACAATATGTCTTTCTTTTGACACAAACTTATAGATTTCAAGGTTTTTTTCACATAATCTTGTTGCCCATATTTTTGCTAAGTTTAATGTTGTTAGTGATGTTACTTGGGATGTAATGCTCAATTTTATTTGTCAATCAGTGCTGGCTGAATTCCAGCGATATTAATATTAGTTTTTTTTTCAAAAAAATAAGATATGAGACTAGAAACAATCAAAGTGCCTTAAAATTCATTTTATCATGCAAAATGAATAGACAAGATAGAAATTGGATTAAAATCGAAATGTATCCAAAGTTCCCTCTCGGGTTACTAAGGTTGTAGATCTTTTCTAAGACTCCCAAAAGCACTTAGGATCGAAGCTCAATATTAACCCCTTCTGTATAGGTACTAATTATTCTCTAAAACTCCCTTAAAAGGTACTATCTAGAGGTAATTCTCCCTTTTGTACGTATTAAGGCCAATGATGGATTGGTTCCTCTTACCGGGTTCAAATATCCTCTCGGTCAAATCTAAATTCGATGTCCTCTCATGTTATTTCTAATACATTGGAGGATCTTCTCCGTCTCACCTCAAGCAATATCCACATGAATTAATATGATAATACTTAATAAACATAAGCAAAAAATTAACCAATAATCCATAAATTAACATGGTACCATAATTAACAAACCATGCCAACATATAATTCATGTATTATAATACCCATGAGAAGAAATCAAATATTCAATCATGTCTAAACCATATTAAATTTGCATAATAAAATAAACATTAATCACTATACATATCTCTAATCCCCCAAGTGGGATTAGCCAAGCATAATTAAAATAATAATACAAAAATATGAGTCATTACAACAATCCATGTGAACAAAAAATTCAAAAGAAATTACAAAAATAATAAAAAAATCTATGATTTTAGATCATTTATTCAAGATTCAAAAGATATGACACTATCAATAAATGATCTAAAATCATAAAATAAATTAAAATAAAATAATAATAAATATATTAAAATTTCTTAGTCCCTTCGTCCCTTGGTAAGAGTCTCATTTACTTTTGGGCACGTGGATTAAAGAGTATTACTCCCTCTGTCCCACTAAAGTTGTAATATTTTTTTTTGGCACGGAGATTAAGGAGTATAATATTTTAATTTAAAGTGAAGTGAGAGAAATAATATTTAATGTATAATGAGTAGGTGTATTAGTGGTGTGTGTAAAGTAAGTGTGGACCCATGTGCATATATTAATATTTTTTGTGTGGGTCTCATATACTTAAAAAGGAAATGTAACAATTTCTGTGGGACAACCCAAAAAGAAAAATATCACAACTTCTGTGGGACGGAGGGAGTATTATTTAATGTATAGTGGGTAGTTGTATTAGTGGGTGTGTGGACCCAATATTTTAATTGTATTAGTGGGTGTGGGTTGGTCCCATATGTCCAAAAAAAGAAATTGGATCTTTTGGTTGGGACAACCAAAATGATAAAATGAGACTCTTACCTAGGGACGGAGGGAGTATGTCAAAATTGTTTTTTAACACGATATTTTATAATTTATAATTACTAAATAGCATACTAATTAATGGCAATTTTATACAATTATATTACTCCCTCCGTCCGGTTTTAAAATATTCATTTGCTTTTTGCACATGTATTAAGGAGTATTGTTATTATATGTAAAGTGAGTAATTGTATTAGAGGGAAGTGGTGAGTCATATTGTGTACTTTTTTACTAAATGGGAAAATAAATACTTTTGAAACGGACGTCAAAAATAATAAAATGGATACCTTAAAAGCGGACGGAGAGAGTATTAAATTTTTATTGGTTTATAATTTTATATTCTAAATTAATAGTTTTATGTCTTACTAGAGTCCTGAATAAAAAGAAAAAAAAAACTTCAAGTCCTTATAGGTATCTTTCTTTTACCGTTTTTTTTTCTCTGAAATTGTCGGCTAAAAAAAGGCAAATGTCAAGTTGGACTGGATTACTTCAATGATTATGCCAATATTAAACAGTGGACAAGCTATTCTTCAATAGAATTCCATTTTATATTTCATAATTTGTTTTTTTATTGAAATATTATATTTTAATGAATGAACACTAAATGCTTGTACACTTGATGGCATTTTAAGCGTTGATTATAACACTATTTAATAAGTGAAACATGAGATAAAACACAATATGTGATACTTTTGAAAATTAAACTTATTAAATATAGGAGTTGGCAATTTCCAAATTATAAGTTAATTAGAAGTCTCCCTTGAGAAATTAATATAGACAAAACATAAAGAGGTTCAAAGACAGAGACGACTTGGCCTGTTGGCCATTTCTTTGTCATTGCCACACCTACCTACCCAGTGGCGGACGCAGGAATTTTGAACAGGGGGCCCGATTTTATAATAGTGTCATAGAATTCGTCTCCTAAAAAAATCATGGTATCAGAGCCTATCTAGCTTCCGCACCCAACAAATTTGGCATCAGAGCCACCTTAAATTCATACCACACAATCTAACCTACCTCATGGCTTCTACGTTGTTCACCTATTCACCAAGTCAAGTACCAATATTTAAAGGAGAGCACTATGTATATTGGAGCAGCCAAATGCAAACATTTTTCATCTCTTTGGATTTTTGGGATATGATTGATGAGAAAGAAGAGATAACGGCAAATGACAAAGCAGAAACTTCGCAAGTAAATTCTAAGAAGGATGATAAGGAGTTCATAAAAAAGGATGCAATGGCGCTGCGATATATTCAACAAGGAGTTGGAAAATCCATTTTTCCTCGAATCTTTGGTGTGCAGTCGGCCAAAGATGCTTGGAAAATTTTGAAGCAGGAATTCCAAGGAACAGAGAAGACTATATCACTGAAGCTGCAATCCTTATGGAGAGATTTTGATAATCTCAAAATGGAAGATAGAGAATCAGTTCGGGATTTTTCCTCCCGAGTCTCGAAGATCGTCAATCAAATCAAAAGTTGTGGAGATGCGATCACTGATAAACGAGTTGTCGAAAAGGTTCTACGTTGCCTTCCTCCAAAGTTCGATCATGCCGCTGCTGCAATTGAAGAGTCAAAAGATTTGTCAAAGATGACAATGTTCGAGTTGACGGGATCGCTTCTTGCTCATGAGCAAAGGATCAACCGTTTAACAAATACAACAAATGAACAAGTTTTTCAGTCAAGACAAGCAATGAAGCCGAATTTCAGCAATAGAGGGGATGCCAAAAAATCTCAGAATCAATCCAACAAATGGAGGCAAAATGAAAAGAAGAGCAATTGGAAAGGGAAACAACATCAAAGTTCTGGTAAAAATTCTGGTTGTTTTATTTGCATGAAATCTAATCATGTGTCTAAAGATTGTTTCTTTAAATGCAAAAGATGCAAAATCCCTAATCATTCTCAACAGGATTGCTGGTTTCAAAATAAGGAGAAAAATGATGAAAAAGAAGATGCAAAGTTTTTGAACTCCTCTAAAGATGAAACGTTGTTCTACACTAGTAATAATCGTGAGCAAAATAATGTGTGGTATTTGGATAGTGGATGCAGCAATCACATGACGTGTAATCGAGATTTCTTTGTTGATCTTGATCCGAACGTAACTTCTCAAATCATTCTTGGAGATGGCTCGCAAAGAAGTGCAAAGGGAAGAGGAACTATTGTTGTCCACACAAAAGAAGGTAGCCGGAAACTTATCACTGATGTTCTTTATGTTCCGAATCTTTCTCACAATTTACTTAGTGTTGGTCAGCTTATCTAAAAAGATTTCTCTGTCCATTTTGATGATGGGAAGTGTAAAATTCTTGACAAAAAGAGGAATGTTGTCATTGCAACTATTGAGATGAACAACAAAATATTCCCTCTCCATATGCCTCTTAAAGATAACCATGCTCTTAGAGTTGATGATGTGGATTTGTCTCATATTTTGCATCTACGGTATGGTCATCTTAACTACAAAGGCCCTCTCTTGCTCAAAGAGAAAAACATGGTGAGTGGACTTTCCTCTATTCAAAGATCAACTGATGTTTGTGAAGGCTGCATATTTGGGAAAATGCATAAGCTTCCATTACCGAAGACATCATGGAGAGCAAAAGAACCATTGGAGCTCATTCATTCTGATATTTGTGGGCCAATGCAAACTCCAACACCTGGAAACAAGAGGTATTTTATTCTGTTTGTTGATTACTATACAAGGATGATGTGGATTTACTTCCTTAATCAAAAGTCAGAAGCATTTTCCATCTTCTTGCAATTCAAATCTCTTGTAGAAAAAGAAAGTGGTTTTCTTATTAAAACCATGAGAACAGATCGTGGAGGTGAATTTCTCTACAATCCATTCATGGAATATTGCAAGAATAATGGAATTAAAAGGCAGCTTACTGTAAGTAGAACGCCGCAGCAAAACGGTGTCGCCGAAAGGAAAAATCGCACTATTGTTGAGATGGAGAGGAGCATGTTGAAAGGGAAAGGAGTTCCAGACTTGTATTGGGCAGAGGCTGTACATACAGCGATTTACATTTTAATTCGCTCACCAACAAAGGCGGTTCGAAACAAAACTCCTTTTGAAGCTTGGTATAAAAGGAAACCTGTTGTAAATCATTTGAAAATATTTGGCAGCATTGCATATGCTCTCACTCCATCTCAAGGTCGTGGAAAGTTTGATGAAAAAGGGCAAAAACTACTCTTTATTGGCTATATTGAAGAATCTAAAGGGTATCGCTTACTTGATCCTTCTTCCAATAAAATAATTATTTCACGTGATGTGATTTTTGATGAAGGTGCAGCATGGGATTAGAAACAAAAGCAGGTTGTGGAATCCATGAGTTTCGATGATCCTGTAGCAACTCAAAGTGGTCCTTCCCAAATGCAAAATGATGAAATTCAAAGAAGTATAGTGGAAGAAGAAGTGAGTGATGAAAGCCCTCCAAGAAGGACTCGTCTTCTAAGTGACATATATGAATCTTGTAAGTTCGGATTGTTCTCCGCTGAACCCCAGTCCTTTGAGGAGGCATCAAAAGATGAGCATTGGAGAAAAGCCATGAATGAAGAAATGTCCACCATTGAGAAGAACAAAACTTGGGAGCTCGTTGATTTGCCAACGGGAAAGAAAACCATTGGAGTGAAGTGGGTTTTCAAAATAAAGTTTGATGAAGATGGAAAAATTCAAAAATACAAAGCTAGACTCGTGGCAAAAGGGTACTCTCAGCAACCTGGAATCGACTTCACTGAAACTTATGCTCCAGTTTCTAGAATCGAAACAATTCGAACCGTTCTTGCCTTGGCATCTCACTTGGAGTTGCATGTCTTTCAACTTGATGTAAAATCAGCTTTTCTTTATAGAGAAATTGAAGACGAAGTTTATGTCGAGCAGCCTGAAGGTTTCAAAGTTAAAGGAAAGGAAAAGAAAGTTTGTCACTTGAAGAAAGCATCGTACGGTTTGAAGCAAGCTCCTCGAGCTTGAAATAGCAAGATCAACAGCTATTTTCTTGAAAATGGCTTCAAACGCAGCTCAAGTGAATCATCTTTATATGTGAAAAATATTAATGATGATTTTGTTGTGGTATGTCTTTATGTAGATGATCTTATCTACTTCGGGACAAATCCGAGCATGGTGGCTGATTTCAAAAAGAAGATGATGGAGAGGTTCGAGATGACGGACTTAGGCCTCATGCGATATTTTTTGGGAATTCAAGTCAAGCAAAGCCCGAGAAGAATTTTTCTATATCAAGAAAAGTATATTGATGATCGTCTGAAGAAATTCAACATGAGCCAGTGCAAGCCAATCTCTACTCATATGGCGTTAAATGAAAAGTTCCAAGTTCATGACGATTCCGAAAAGGCAGATGAGACTCCTTACAGAAAGTTGATAGGCTCATTGCTCTATCTCAACACACGTCCGGATATTGCTCATTCTGTGAGTCTTCTCTCCAGGTTCATGAATGAACCAAGTAAAATCCATTTTGCAGCAGCAAAACGAATTCTGAGGTACTTGAAGGGTACAAAGAATCAATGCATAGAGTTCAAGAAGGGGGATAACTCAAAGCTTGTTGGATACACCGATAGTGATTGGGCTGGATCGGTCGACGATCGAAAGAGCACATCTGGCTATCTTTTTAGCCTTGGAACAAATGTGATCTCATGGAGTTCAAGAAAGCAAAAATCGGTTGCCTTATCATCTCCCGAAGCTGAATATATTGCAGCAACTGATGCAGCTTGGCTAAGGAGAATTCTTGAAGAGTTGAATTTCAAGCAAGGTGGAGGAACTACGATTCATTGCGACAACATGTCTGCAATTGCCATGACTAAGAATCCTTTTTTCATGCAAGATCGAAACACATTGAGCTTCGTCATCATTTCATCAGAGAGTTGGTTAATCAAGGAGAAGTTTGCTTGGAGTTTATAAACACCAATGATCAACCTGCTGACATTCTTACGAAGGCTGTTACGTTTGAGAAGTTTGAGAAATTCAAGAAGCAAGTCAAGATTACAAATTAAGGAGGGGTGTTAAACGTAGCAATTTGTAATCTGCATGCATCAGACGGTTGGATTCATGGAGTCAAAATCTTGGAAGTGCCAAGTTATTAATTATTGTTGAATGATCTCTTGTATTCTCTTATTCTAGATTCATCCATTGATCACTATAAATAGTGGTCACATTGTAATCTCTATTTCAATCCAAGTAATACAAATATTGAGTGAGCAGTAGCTACTCAACCCAAAATTCCAGCCTCTACAAAATATTCTAGCCTATCTAGCTTCCGCACCCAACGCAATCAACCCACAGAGCCATGTTAGCACAATATTTAAGGGCTCGTTTGGTTATTTAGATCCGAGCTACTTCACGACGTGTAGACTAACCAGGCAAAGCGACACGTATGCGTTTGGGGTGGTGTTGTTGGAAGTGTTGTGTGGGAGACCTGCTGTGGATCCTAAGCTTGGGGAGGATAAGATGAGTTTGGCCATGTGGGCTCAAGAAAAGATCAGTAAAGGAAAAGTTGAGCAGATTGTAGATCCAAATCTGAGGGAAGAAATCACAGCAGATTGTTTAAAAACTTTTGTGGGGATTGCTAAAAGATGCTTGAATCATGATCCGAAAAAGAGGCCAACAATGGCTCAAGTTTTGGGCAAGCTTGAGTTAGCCCTTGAACAGCAGGACAGAAGAGAACAAACATTCATTACATTAAGATTTCTGCCATTCTGGAGTAGAGTTAAACCATCTGGTAATATAAATTCCAAACATATACATATATATCCAAAACAAGGCATGAATAAAATAAAGAGTTGTGATCTGATAATTGTGTATTTGTGAGAGCAAAATTTGCAGGCAGCTTTGCCACAGGATCCAGTCATGAAAATCGTGAACGGCCAGCAGGCCACTCAAGAAGAGACATGGAAGGACGAACAGATCATTACAGGTTCGCCTATTGCCCATCCTGGAATGGATTCAGGTCTGCAAAGTACAACGAAGGGTCAGTCTGAATTCCTTAGAGATGCTCAAGGAGTAGTGGAACTAACAAATGATGGCTTTAATATATCTGATGAACTAAAGGAGGAACTGATGTCTTCTATTTCCGAGGTAGCTGTGCCTGCCGTTGAAGAAGAATGAATTGAGCAATATGAACCAGGTGTTACTTTACACTTAAAGCCCTTTCAGATGGAACCAGAGATATCAAGTGTGTACGCTTCAGGTATATTAACACATTATTAATTCCACACTAGATATAGTTTATGATCATATATTTACAGAGTTCAAGTGAGCTGGATCATTTCATTCATT
This sequence comes from Pogostemon cablin, assembly GCA_023678885.1. NCBI lineage: Eukaryota > Viridiplantae > Streptophyta > Magnoliopsida > Lamiales > Lamiaceae > Pogostemon > Pogostemon cablin. The sequence goes on from CM042960.1 coordinate 8,418,741, forward strand.
GCTGACCTTATGTTTTTTTGCATATACAGTCGGAGAAGATTCGAGAAGCGCCAAGCAGAGGAATGGTGGGCGAAAAACAGGGAAAAAGTCTACTAAAAATACGTGCGTAAATTGTTCTAGTAATTAGTTTCTGGATTGGCTATCTATCTGATGAATAGCTGCAATGCTGAGCATGATGAAGGTGTAGCTTTAGATACAATTTGAGTAAATAGTGATTTATTCTTATATATGACAATGACATTGTAGCTCTACAGTTCTTGCTAAAACTGTCTTTTAAATGTAGACAGTCTTTAATTTGTGGCAAAATTTTATTGCTGCATAATGCTATCTTCTTACATGTTGTTATTGATCTGTATACTGATAAGGCAACAGATTTATACACGAGTTCGTTGGTTTCTCCACTTGCTGAAGAAGCAAAGTTAATCTTTACATTGTAAAAAATGTGCATGTACAAGCATCCTTACATATACAGCATTTTCATACTAAGGTTCAGATCCCCTGCCTATAGCAAACACCATGAGTTCCACTGCTTCCGGATTCATCATTTTTGAGCATTAATAGAGGACGAAGAGCTTTTACTACAACGCTTATGTCTGGACGAAAATCATACTCATATTGCAAACATAAGGCAGCTACTGCAGCCATCTGCATTCATGGAATCATGCATGTATTCCCAATAAATATAAATACCATTTCAGTAAATGTGACACAACAATTTCATAGCTAATATTACCTTTGCAACAGCTTTTGGTGGGTAGTTTCCATTCAGTCTAGCATCCACAACCTCATTTACCCTGTCTTCAGTAAGCGATGATTTTGCCTGTTGATATTCAAGTTTGTCATTCATTCAATTACGCACAGATTATCTCTATGAAAGAGTATTCACAAGGTGAGCAAAACAGTATACCCATGTCACAATATGTTGCTGCCTACGTGGCCGTATGCGATCAATAAGTTTACTACCCGTCAAGAGTTCCAGAAGTACCACTCCAAAGCTGTAAACATCACTCCTCCAGCTTAATATTTCCTGCGTATAATATCTACCATGGACTTAATATAAAGTATCGCGTCATATATTAGTAAAAATTCAAGCTATCTTAAGGAAAGACTCAGAGTAGAACATACTCTGGGGCGAGATATCCATGAGATTGGGTAATGGCAGAAGGATGATAGTAACAAGAATCAATTGAGTAAATACGTTGAGTTGACAGACCAAAATCCACTAATTTAGCCACTTGGTGGTCATCAAAAAGTAAAATGTTGCTTGATTTGATGTTACGATGAACCTGTTCCTTCTCATGAATGCATTTAAGCCCTTCCGCTGCCCCTATGGCAATTTCCACTCTTTTGGCCCATGTCAGAGGCGGAACTGGCTTTGAGGCACCATTAGCCACTACTTGTCCTAATGCACAAAAAATACACACCTCATTCTTTAGTTTAATTACATCAAGAAGCACAATGAGTTCATGCATGCGATTAAGTTGTTTGCAAATGCATGTGAATGACATAGAAACAATCAAACAGCTCAATCCAACCGAGACATTTTAGAAAATTTTACCGTGTAGAATGTCATACAGGGACCCATTTTGGGCAAACTCATGAGCCAAGAATAGCTGACCATCTTCCACACAGTAACCTAATAGTTGAGCCACATTTTCATGCTTTAGTCTGGATGCTATTGAAACCTACATATGTAAGAAAAACACCATAATCATTGAATATCCAGCAACCTCACTCCATATAATGTTTCCAAACCTGTTCTAGAAACTCATTGTCTAGCAGCCTGTTATTCATTAGCTTCTTAATTGCTGCTGCTTGTCCAGTTTTCAGGACTCCATGATACACTTGTCCAATGGATCCTCCACCAATTAATCTATTTGAACTAAAGTTTCCAGTCACCTCTTTCAATTCATGTATTGGAATAGCTGGGAAAGTATCTGGCACAACATTATTAACAACCAGTTTTTTCTCTGATTCATCCAGTGCCATGGCAGAGACAGTTGCCGGAAGCAAATTAACTTCTTGAGTGGTGGGAATGGCCATTGAGATCATATTAACATCAACTAGCTTGTGATCCTTTGGTGTTGATTCTGTGACTGGACTCCCTGCAAAAACTTCAGAAACAAATTTCTGAATAAATCATCAAACTGCAAACCTTTGAATTGTATTGATACCATATATTACCGGACGGTTTAAATCTATTCATAAATAGTAGAAAAAACGATGCATTTATAGGTATTTCTGCTTTCCTGTCCTGCTGCTCAACAGCAAACTCAAGCTTTGCCACAACCTGAGACATTGTTGGCCTCTTTTTTGGATCATGATTTAAGCATTTCTTAGCAATCCCCACAAACGTTTTCAAGCAATCTGCTGTGATTTCAGCCCTTAGATTAGAAGCTACAATCTGCTCAACACTTCCTTTACTAATTTTATCTTGAGCCCACATTACCAGACTCATCTCATCCTCCCCCAGCCTCGAATCTACAGCAGGCCTCCCACACAACACTTCCAACAACACAACCCCAAAGGCATACGTATCACTATGCTTAGTCAGTCTACATGTCGTGAAATAACTGGGATCTAAATATCCAAAAGAGCCCTTAACTATTGCGCTAACGTGGCTCCTAGGGTTGATTGTGCCTAAATGTTTAGCCAACCCAAAATCTGAAACCTTAGCTGTAAAATTTTGATCGAGAAGGATATTTGTGGACTTTACATCCCGGTGTATGATTGAGGTGCCGGTATGAATATAGTCTAGACCTCGTGCAGCTCCGGTGCCTATACTGAGGCGTTGCTTCCATGTAAGGACAGAGCAGTCGTCACTATCATTGTTCCTGGAAAATGAGTAGAGGTTGTCTGCCAACGTTCCAAGGGGGTATATACTCATAAACAAGAATCATTTCGCCATTGTCATTGCAATAGCCGATGAGAGACTAGAATAACATGTCGGAGCTTACTAAGTGTCTAAATCTCCATCAAGAACTCGCGTTTTCCTTAGTTGGAATTGGGTTCTAGACGTTTTATGGCCACAGTTTCTTCCCCATCATTGATTTGGGCTCTGTAGACCTTAAAAAATCCACCAATTCCAATGAGATGTGCTACACTGAAATCTGCAGTGGCCAACTGGATCTCACCCAATGAAAATCGACGACAGAACCTTTCAGCTGTGGCAGAGAGGTTCGTCTCCTCCACTAGAATGCTACCTGTAGCGCTCATATTTGGGCTAACAGTAAACTCGATTAAATTTGGAATGTGAATCCAGTGAATATGTGCTGAGCCTGAGATATTGCAAATGAGATCACATGTTTCACACTGTTTCATAAATTAAATGATTGGCATGTGTACAATCAATGCCCAAAATTTAATACTTGCCCAAGAGTTTAATGATCCTTTGTTGGATATAGTATTTTTATGTTGTGAAACACAAATTAACAGGGAATTCAACTTGGAGATATTGATACGAAATTGGAATGGTGAAGCATTGATTGATTATTTATGGTTAAGTGGTCGTTGAATACTTTCTTGCCCTTTGGACTATAACTGTCATTATCTGAATTGATCATTTATGGCTAAGTGGGTCACCTCAAAATAATACTCCATCTAAGTTCTAACAATAAAATCCAATCTCTTGTGTTGAAACAATTCAAATTTCCTATTTTCATCTCATCTCTAGGAACTTCCCTGCCCATCAACTCAATTTGATGACTAGCCTTGAACGAATTCACTTTAGATGTATGGTTCTTGCTAAGTAGAGTGATGTTCTTCTTTTGCCTAGTTGGATATATCTTTGTCAATTCTATATTTGACACAGGAAATATCTCTTTTATACGGAGTACAAACACCCAGTCTTGCCCAATTTCTTCCAAAATTCTCATCTTCTTCATTTCTTCTAGCCGGAGATTGGGCCCATCCAAGGGTATCATTCCAGAAATCACTTGAGGTTTCTTTCTCTTAGCATTCCAAAAAACATTCGGGATCCAGTATCCCGCAGCATTGAACTCTTTACCCTCGAGGAAACACTTGAGCACATACAACTCGCGTGCCCCAACGATTGTCTCTGCTTCAGCGAAAATAGTATTCGACAACATCTTTTCGAGATAGCGGATGGTTGGATTCCTAATGCTTGAAGCTTTGGATGATGAGGGATTGTACCACAGTTGCTTACCTTTCTCCTCTCGAAGAGTCAACATTCCCCAAAAATCTTGTCTTTTCCAATTCTCTTTATCCGGAAAATCTTTTACGTTTTTAAGAAGTAGGCATCCCAAGATTTCATTCACCACGTGAGTCTCCATCTTTAGTTTCTCGTTCATCATTTGAAAAGTGATCTCTTGTAAAAAAGACATCCTTGGGAAATTTTTTACTGTGAGTGAACACATGAACTCCAATGTTAGTCTTACATAGGTGTTGGACCTATTTCCCAAGAACTCACTCATTCCAACTCTCTCAAACATCCCTTCAATGTCTTGAGTAATTCCCAACACTTCCATTGCCTACGGATCAGCATATCTTGTTTTGTTGACTTTGGGGGCCAACTTGTTCCATTTCAAGCACATATCCCACCATTCCTCTCCAAACTTTACCCCAAAGTTATCCGGATGCAATCTTTGAATCCTTAATTGATGATTAATTTCTGCAAACCTTTCTCTCGTTAACACTTCTTCAACATTGCCCAACTGCTCATCTTCATCATCATCCATCCATCCACCATCCTATCATCCATCCTCTCGATTTTCTTCATCTCTTCACCACTAATTTATTGAAGATTGAGGATTGATATTGGGAGCTTGAAAAGTGAGGGAAGACATGCAACCTACCTCAAGAAGGGAAGATATTTTGTTTTTCATTTGTAATCCTTTTTGGTTTGTTTTGAAACTATGGATATGAGTAAGCATTTTGAGGATGTTTTCATAATGTTTATTGTTGGTTAGACCTCTAGTGAGGCTAGCAACAAGATGGGATAGAGTTTTTTGGATTTGTTGGATTTAAATGGTTGTTTGATATGATATTTGAAATTTTCTTCATGATTTATGATTCATTTATTTGTGTTATGATTTGTATGATCAATATATCTAGTTATGATGTTAGGAAAGCTGTGATACCCGAGCTTCTCACTACTCATGTGTCTATATAATTTAATTTGTATTATGTGCATTTTATAATTATGTGATAATTATGTGGTAATTATGAGATAATAATGTGACAATTATGTGACAATTGTTTCTATATTTTATTTATCGTTACATTTTATTTGAGACATTCGTGATAAAAAATTGGGACAGTGTGTGAATATATGGGTGTATAAATATTTATGTGCATTAATTTGGATATATGAGTAAATTATTTTATGAGTATAAATACATTTTTCTTAATTATTAAGTATCACACATGTTCTCGTAATAACAATAGTGGTAAGAAAGTGTACTCGTATGTGTATTAATTTGTAAATGTATTATATCTTAGTTATTAAGTATTGCACGTATATTCGTAATGGATAATAATAATAATATGCTTCTTCATCTTTTAGTGGTACACGTGTGTTATACCACTTTGGACTTCAAAGATTATTAAGAATAAATAAGTGAAGAATGGGTAAGGATGGATAAAACGTAATCCCCAAGTTTTCAATTTAGTATATATGTTAACTATATGTGTGAATAAGAGGCAGCCACAATATTATTAAATATATATATATATATATATTAATAATAGTAAGTAGTTGATAAGTTTGATAATTGTCGGCTTACCTCAAATTTGGCCATCTATATAAACCCCATAAGGGTTAATTTGTGGAAAAGCAGCACTGTTCGAGAGAGAGAAAAGAGAGAGAGAAGAAGAAAGGGAGAGAGAGAGAAGAAAGGGAGAGAGAGGAGAGAAAGAGGAAGAAGAGAGAGAGAAGAGGGAGCGCGTCGGAACGTGCGTGTCGGAGCGAATTAGTTACAGTTCTTTACGGGGTTTATATTACTGTCGGAATCCAGGTAAGTAGAAGTCCAACTACAATGCGTAAACATGTTATTTGTGACTTATTTGTAATTAATATGTGATAATTATGTTATGGATTATTTGTAATCAGTTTAATTACAACATGAATTATTTGAATTAATTTGTTATACAAGTTGTGGATCTATGTGATTTGAAATAATATTATTGTTCTATATAGATCTGTGTGATTTGAAACTATTGAAAATAAATTTGTATGGCTTGAGAAGATATTGGTTATAAGGATCTGTGGGATCCAAGATGAAGTTTTATTCCAAGAAGAGATCCGTGTGATCCCAGGGTGAAGTGATTATTCTATAAATGAATCTATGGGATTGAGGTGAAGTTGTTATTTCAGAAGTGGATTTGTGTGAATTGAAATTAAGTTGTTGATTTATTGTGATTAAATGTTGATATTGATATTGTAAATGGTTTATGATGCACATTTAATTGTTTTGGGTGCATACCATGCATAAACATGAAAAGTGTTTTCCTCAAAATTAATAAGATACTAATGGTGTGTGCGGCCACTATATATGCATCTCTTTCAGGGTTCGGAAAAATCGTTCCCGACATTTTTATTAGGGGTTCGGAAAAATCGTCCCCACCACTTTGCCAGAGTTCGGAAAAATCGTTCTCGGCACTATTTTCGGGGTTCGGAAAAATCGTCCCCATTGGGCTCATTTGGGGTGCATATCATAAGTGTGTCGTGGGGATCCCGCAATGTGAACAGTTTTCAAAATAAAAGAGATCAATTAGAAAAATTAGAACATAGGCGATAGAGAACTAAATGCATTCTCATGCACTGACATGCATGATTTCTACTTACTGAGATTTTTATCTCACTAGTTTATGTATTGTAGGTGAACCTGTTGATGATTGAATTTGTGATGTGACTGTGCAAGCTGTGGAGCTCCTTCAAGGTTTTGAGCGGATGTACATAGATGACGACCTGTTGGGCTAGGCCGTGGGTTTATTTTGTTTCCGCCGATGTTTTGGTGGTGTAATATAATAAGTATTATCACATGTTTGGGTGGTTTGAAGTGGTATCAGAAACCAGTCACGTACGTTGAATTGGTGTGATGGTTTTGGTTATAAACATATTATGTGGAAAAAAAAAAATTATATGCAGGTTTTTATAATGATGATGTTTATGTTAAATAGTATTTAAATTATAAGTTGTGTAAGGTGGGTCGTGTCAGAGTGGTATCAGAGCCTGGTTTGGGTCCTGCAGACTGTCTATGTACATGAACTCATTCTTTGGGAGCGCAGCTTTGCAAGTAAGTGTTATTTTTATTCTGTGTTGTTATGTGTCTTATAAATTATATTGGCTATGTGATATAGGAAGTGTAATTAGTAGACAAAATGGTAAGAGCTACAGGTGAAGGTTCTGAAGGGGATAGGACTGTTGAGCAAGCAGCACCTCCTGAAGGGAATAATCGTGATGCAGTGATTACTCGACTAATGGAACTGGTTGAGCGCCAGTCCCAACAGATACAGCAACTGATTCAGCAGAGAGATATGGGTGGACAACCCGAGGGTAATGCAAATCAAGATAGACGTCAAATAGAACGTGTGGAAATGGTTTGTGAGAGGTTTCGAAAGCTGAGCCCTCCAATATTTGAGGACGCAGCAGACCCCACAGATGCAGAGGATTGGTTACGCACGGTGGAAAACATGTTTCAATACAGTAGAATTCCAGATGGGGATAGAGTGCTATGTGCTTCTTTCATGCTACGAGGAAGTGCGGGCCACTGGTGGGATACGATTAAAAGTATCGAGGATGTCACGACTATGACATGGGAAAGGTTCAAGGAGCTTTTCAGAAACAAGTACTTTACGGCACCAGTGAGAGCCATGAAGATGAACGAGTTCATACAGTTGAGGCAAGGTGGCATGTCAGTCACAGATTACCTTCGTAAGTTTGAGCAGTTGTCGAGGTTTGCTGAACATATGGTGAGTACGGAGGCACTAAAAGTGGAGAGATTTGTGGAAGGCTTAAGGCCTGAACTTTACAGAGATGTGAGTATGGCGGGACTGCATGGAGCAACATATTCACAAGTTGCAGAAAGAGCTCAAATTGCTGAGCAAGCGGAGATGAGGATCAGACAAGCGCAGGCTATCAGACCTCAATTTCAGCAGAAACCAATGCAGCAGTTTGGGAGAGTTGATAAGAGGCCGATGCCATTTCAGAGGCAGAATTCAAATGTTCAAGTGGAGCAAGGACAGAGACGAGGAGAACCCAACAAGCGTCCTAAATTCGATCAGGGTAAGGTGCCACCGGCGCCGCCACCACCTATATGCCCTAATTGTCTTAGATCACATGGTGGAGAGTGTCAAATTCCTCTGAGAACGTGTTACACATGCGGGGAGAAAGGACATGTGACTACTACTTGTCCTAAGAAAGGGAAGCAGGCACAGCAGGGAAGAGCTCCAGCGAGGGTGTATACTTTGACGCGAGAGGAGGCAGACGCGAATCCCTCAGTTGTCACGGGTAAGTTCTCTATTTTTGGCACTTCTACATATGTGCTATTTGATTCTGGAGCAACACATTCATTTGTATCCACTGAGTATGTGAAAAAGTTGGGTGGAACACCTAACTTGATAGAAGCTAATTATGAGGTGATGATACCTTCTGGTGAGTCAAAGCAAACTAATCAACTTTTTCGAGGTTGTGTTATTCCTATTGAAGGAAGAAGACTCATCGCTAATTTGATTGTGTTAAGTATGAATGATTATGATATCATATTGGGCATGGATTGGTTGTCAAAATATGGTGCTACAATAGATTGTCAGAAGAAGAGTATCACTTTTCAGCCAGTGAAAGGAGAACCGTTCACTTTTGTTGGAATCAAGAAAAGCTTTAGATTTCCGATGATATCAGCAGCAAAAGCACAGCGGTTGTTGGAAAGTGGTTGTGAGGGGTATCTGGTGAGTGTAATGAATGTTGAGGGGCAGCAATGTCCAATTCTTGATAATGTACCAGTAGTTCGGGAATATCTGGAGGTATTTCCAGATGATCTTCCAGGTTTGCCACCAGACCGAGAAATAGAGTTTGTTGTTGAGTTACAACCAGGAACTGCTCCTATATCTAAAGCGCCATACAGAATGACACCAGCTGAACTGAAGGAATTGAAGATACAGTTACAAGAGTTGCTAGACAAAGGATTCATCCAACCTAGTTTCTCACCTTGGGGAGCACCAGTTCTGTTTGTTCGAAAGAAGGATGGCACATTGAGGATGTGCATTGATTATCGGGATCTCAACAAAGTTACGGTGAAGAATAAATATCCATTGCCTCGCATTGATGATCTGTTTGATCAGTTACAGGGTGCAGCTATCTTTTCGAAGATTGATTTGCGGTCGGGGTATCATCAGTTGAAGATAAAGAAGGAGGATATTCCAAAGACTGCATTCAGTACAAGGTACGGGCACTACGAGTTCTTAGTGATGCCGTTTGGATTAACAAATGCTCCTGCAGCATTTATGGATTTGATGAATAGAGTATTTCGGGAATTTCTCGATAAATTTGTGATTGTGTTTATCGATGACATTCTAATTTACTCTAAGAATAAGGAGGATCATGCACTGCACTTGAGAAAGGTGTTAGAGATTCTGAAGGAGAGGCAGTTGTATGCGAAGTTCAAGAAGTGTGAGTTTTGGTTAGACCGAGTTGTTTTCTTGGGGCACGTGGTATCGGGAGAAGGAATTTCAGTGGATCCAGGTAAAGTTAAAGCAATCCATGATTGGCCACAACCCTCAAATCCCACTGAGGTTCGTAGCTTTCTTGGATTGGCGGGATATTATCGAAGGTTTGTTGAAGGATTTTCTAAGATTGCTTCACCATTAACACAGTTGACCAGGAAGAATGTGAAGTTCACATGGACGGAGGAACGTGAACAAAGTTTCCAAGAATTGAAGAGACGATTGACATCAGCACCTATCTTAACTATTCCTACGGAGACAGGAAACTTCAAAGTTTACAGTGATGCTTCAAAGAATGGTCTTGGGTGTGTATTGATGCAGAATGGGAAAGTGATAGCATATGCATCCAGACAGTTAAGGGAGTATGAGAAAAATTATCCAACTCATGATTTAGAGTTAGCTGCAGTGGTGTTTGCACTCAAGATATGGAGGCATTATCTGTATGGGGAACGTTGTGAAATCTATACAGATCATAAAAGTTTGAAGTACTTTTTCACTCAGAAAGAGTTAAATATGAGGCAAAGAAGATGGTTGGAATTGGTGAAGGATTATGATTGTGTTATCAATTATCATCCGGGAAAAGCCAATGTGGTTGCTGATGCATTGAGCCGAAAAGCAATACAGAGTGTAGCTGCTGTGATCGTAAATCAGGAACCAGAGTTGCTTGATTTGCAAATGATGGGTGTGGAGATCATTCAAGAAGGATCGTTGGAAGCAAGGATAGCAGCTCTGACACTTCAACCAACTCTGATGGATAAGATTCAACAGAGCCAACAAGAGGATAAATTGTTTGACAAAATAAAGAATGATATCAGCTCTGGAAAGTCTTCTGACTTCCAATTAGGAGATGATGACGTGATTCGTTATGGAGGTCGATTGTGTCTACCTGAAGTGAATGACATTCGAAAAGAAGTGATGATAGAAGCTCATTCAACACCCTACTCTGTACATCCAGGAGCTACTAAGATGTATAGAGATTTGAAGGCACATTATTGGTGGCCAGGGATGAAGAGAGATGTTGCTCGATATGTGGAGCAATGTTTGACTTGTCAGCAAGTCAAAGCCGAGCATCAGAGACCAGCAGGAACTTTGCAGCCTTTATTTATTCCAGAATGGAAGTGGGAGAATATCACGATGGATTTTGTTATCGGGCTACCGAAGACAGTGAAAGGTCACGATGCCATTTGGGTTATTGTGGATCGATTGACTAAGTCAACTCATTTTCTTCCTATTAGCTCTACGTATTCCATGGATCGTTATGCCCAACTATATATACAAGAGATTGTTAGACTCCATGGAGTACCACTTACCATTGTGTCAGACAGAGATACGAGATTCTTATCTGCTTTCTGGAAGAGTTTACATAAGGCGTTGGGGACACAGTTATCTTTCAGCACAGCATTCCATCCACAGACAGATGGTCAATCAGAGCGTACAATACAAATCTTGGAGGATATGCTCAGAGCATGTGTGCTGGATTTTCAAGGTCAGTGGAGTAAATTTTTACCTTTGATAGAGTTCTCGTACAACAATAGTTATCAATCTACCATCGGAATGGCTCCATATGAAGCATTGTACGGGAGAAAGTGTAGATCTCCAGTACATTGGGATGAAGTTGGAGAGAGAAAACTTTTGGGTCCAGACTTGATTCGTGAAATGTCAGAAGCTGTTACCCGTATACGAGAGAAGATGAAAGTTGCTCAAGATCGGCAGAAGAGTTATGCAGACAAACGGAGGAGAGAATTAGAATTTGAAGTGGGTGATCAGGTATTTTTGAAAGTATCTCCAATGAAGGGGATAATGCGGTTTGGAAGGAAAGGAAAACTCAGTCCAAGATATGTTGGTCCGTTCACTATCATTGAGAGAGTTGGCAGTGTTGCCTATAAATTGGAGTTACCAGCATCGATGTCTAGAGTACATGACGTGTTTCATGTATCTGTGTTAAGGAAGTATGTTCCAAATCCATCTCATGTTCTCAGACAGGAACCAGTTGAGTTGAAAGAAGATTTGAGTTATGAGGAGGAACCAGTTGAGATCTTGTGGCGAGAAGTGAAGAAGCTCAGAAATAAAGAAATACCATTAGTAAAAGTATTATGGAGGAACCAACTAGTTGAGGAGGCTACTTGGGAAAGAGAGGATGAGATAATGGCTAAATATCCAGACCTCTTCAGGTAAGTAAATTTCGAGGACGAAATTCTTATAAGTTGGGGAGGATGTGATACCCGAGCTTCTCACTACTCATGTGTCTATATAATTTAATTTGTATTATGTGCATTTTATAATTATGTGATAATTATGTGGTAATTATGAGATAATAATGTGACAATTATGTGACAATTGTTTCTATATTTTATTTATCGTTACATTTTATTTGAGACATTCGTGATAAAAAATTGGGACAGTGTGTGAATATATGGGTGTATAAATATTTATGTGCATTAATTTGGATATATGAGTAAATTATTTTATGAGTATAAATACATTTTTCTTAATTATTAAGTATCACACATGTTCTCGTAATAACAATAGTGGTAAGAAAGTGTACTCGTATGTGTATTAATTTGTAAATGTATTATATCTTAGTTATTAAGTATTGCACGTATATTCGTAATGGATAATAATAATAATATGCTTCTTCATCTTTTAGTGGTACACGTGTGTTATACCACTTTGGACTTCAAAGATTATTAAGAATAAATAAGTGAAGAATGGGTAAGGATGGATAAAACGTAATCCCCAAGTTTTCAATTTAGTATATATGTTAACTATATGTGTGAATAAGAGGCAGCCACAATATTATTAAATATATATATATATATATATTAATAATAGTAAGTAGTTGATAAGTTTGATAATTGTCGGCTTACCTCAAATTTGGCCATCTATATAAACCCCATAAGGGTTAATTTGTGGAAAAGCAGCACTGTTCGAGAGAGAGAAAAGAGAGAGAGAGAAGAAGAAAGGGAGAGAGAGAGAAGAAAGGGAGAGAGAGGAGAGAAAGAGGAAGAAGAGAGAGAGAAGAGGGAGCGCGTCGGAACGTGCGTGTCGGAGCGAATTAGTTACAGTTCTTTACGGGGTTTATATTACTGTCGGAATCCAGGTAAGTAGAAGTCCAACTACAATGCGTAAACATGTTATTTGTGACTTATTTGTAATTAATATGTGATAATTATGTTATGGATTATTTGTAATCAGTTTAATTACAACATGAATTATTTGAATTAATTTGTTATACAAGTTGTGGATCTATGTGATTTGAAATAATATTATTGTTCTATATAGATCTGTGTGATTTGAAACTATTGAAAATAAATTTGTATGGCTTGAGAAGATATTGGTTATAAGGATCTGTGGGATCCAAGATGAAGTTTTATTCCAAGAAGAGATCCGTGTGATCCCAGGGTGAAGTGATTATTCTATAAATGAATCTATGGGATTGAGGTGAAGTTGTTATTTCAGAAGTGGATTTGTGTGAATTGAAATTAAGTTGTTGATTTATTGTGATTAAATGTTGATATTGATATTGTAAATGGTTTATGATGCACATTTAATTGTTTTGGGTGCATACCATGCATAAACATGAAAAGTGTTTTCCTCAAAATTAATAAGATACTAATGGTGTGTGCGGCCACTATATATGCATCTCTGTCAGGGTTCGGAAAAATCGTTCCCGACATTTTTATTAGGGGTTCGGAAAAATCGTCCCCACCACTTTGCCAGAGTTCGGAAAAATCGTTCTCGGCACTATTTTCGGGGTTCGGAAAAATCGTCCCCATTGGGCTCATTTGGGGTGCATATCATAAGTGTGTCGTGGGGATCCCGCAATGTGAACAGTTTTCAAAATAAAAGAGATCAATTAGAAAAATTAGAACATAGGCGATAGAGAACTAAATGCATTCTCATGCACTGACATGCATGATTTCTACTTACTGAGATTTTTATCTCACTAGTTTATGTATTGTAGGTGAACCTGTTGATGATTGAATTTGTGATGTGACTGTGCAAGCTGTGGAGCTCCTTCAAGGTTTTGAGCGGATGTACATAGATGACGACCTGTTGGGCTAGGCCGTGGGTTTATTTTGTTTCCGCCGATGTTTTGGTGGTGTAATATAATAAGTATTATCACATGTTTGGGTGGTTTGAAGTGGTATCAGAAACTAGTCACGTACGTTGAATTGGTGTGATGGTTTTGGTTATAAACATATTATGTGGAAAAAAAAAAATTATATGCAGGTTTTTATAATGATGATGTTTATGTTAAATAGTATTTAAATTATAAGTTGTGTAAGGTGGGTCGTGTCAAAAGCCATTCCGATATTGTGATTAGGGTTTTGATTGAATCATGTTATAATATGAATGATGTATGTTAGTGTGTGAAGTATGTGGTAGCATTTTTATACACTTAGAACACTCATGAGGGAACACTTGATTAATTAGTCTTGGTTGATTTTTGATTGAGTGAGAGGAAGAATTCTTGTAATCATAGTACCTTTAAGGGAACTGAGAGTAAGAAACAATATTTAGTGCTTTAAACTTGTAATGAGTTGAGAATCTAATTACCTTGGCCATAAGAATTAGAAGAACATTTATGATTGCTTCTATTCCATTTATCATTTATACTTACCATTTAACTTTAACAAACCCATGCATTACCCTTAATCTTGAATGTTATTAGCATTGCTTCTCTTTAGATTACTCACCTTTCACTTTATTTTTGTTATCTTGGTTATTTGTCTCTTGCATCAATCTCATTTAGTGCTATTTATTTTATTTGCTACTTGAGTAGATAATTTGTCTTTTTAATTCTAAAACTCACAATCCCGATCACTCCTATAAAGCATGATTAAAAATGAATACGGATACATCTCGGATTGAACTCTCCCTTTGATCGATATTTTAACTGGGTCAATAACTGCACACAATAAGGTATGCTTGCCTTGATCAATTTAACACCGAAATTGGCTTTAAGTTCACCAGTTCAAAGATATCTATTATCCCTATTTAATTAAAAAGTAAACAATATGACTCACCACTTCCCTCTAATACAACTATCCACTTTACATATAATAATATGAATAATACTCTTTAATCCACGTGCGAAAAACAAATAAACCCCTTAAAACCGAACGAGAGGGTAGTATGTTGGATTATGAGTTACTATTTCTTTGGGATTTGAACTTATTTCTGAAATGAGACTGATAAAAATAGTAGTTACTCCATTAGTTAGTTTGTTTATGAGAATATTCATAAAACTTTCAGAATATGTGAAGGGTTCTAGTCAAACTATGATGGCCCAAGCACTGTCGCAAATAAACCGCGTAACAGAGTTGAAACGCTGGCCCGCAACCATACGTGACAGCTCTTCAACTGATGATTAGCAGATAATATATTCCAATTTTATTTTAATTTCAACTATATTCCCTTTACATAGTGAGATTTAAATGGGAATAATTCAGTGATAGGCCAAAAGGACAAGCAACAATTTCAATTTCAACGACGACTTAGCCATCGCCATAAAATACATTGTCAATTATTTCGGCATTCAATTCACTATAATCCACATCTCAACACGACGTTCACTGGTTATTACATCCAAATTCAAATTAAATTTACGAGTTATTGGTCAACCAAACATGATTGCAACTGCAGGTGGCATTTTTCAGGAGGAGAACAAGCTTTCTGCCACAGCTGAAAGATTCTGTAGTCGTTTTTCATTGGCTGACATCCAGTTGGCCACTGCAGATATCAGTGAAGCACATCTAGTTGGAAATGGTGGATTTGGAAAGGTCTACAGAGGCCAGATCAATAATGGGCAACACAGTGTGGCCATAAAACGTCTAGCCCCCAATTCCAACCAAGGAGAGCATGAGTTTGTGAGAGAGATTGAAACACTTAGTAAGCTTCGACATATTAACTTGTCCCTCTCATTGGCTACTGTAATGACAATGGCGAAATGATTCTTGTTTATGAGTACATAGCTCTTGGAACGCTGGCCGACAACCTGTACACATTTTCGAGGAGCAACAACTGTGACGACAGCTCATCACTTACTTAGAAGCAACGCCTTAATATATGCATTGGAGCTGCTCGAGGTCTGGACTATCTTCACACTGGCACCTCAATCATACACCGCGATGTTAAGTCTACAAATATCCTTCTTGATGAGAATTTCACAGCTAAGGTTTCAAATTTTGGCTTGGCTAAACATTTATGCGCTATCAATCCGAAGAGCCACGTTAGCACTATAGTCAAGGGATCGTTTGGATATTTAGATCCCAGTTATTTTACAACATGTAGACTAACAAGGCAAAGTGACACGTATGCGTTTGGGGTGGTGTTGTTGGAAGTGTTGTGTGGGAGACCTGCTGTGGATCCCAGGCTTGGGGAGGATGAGATGAGTCTGGTGATGTGGGCAAAAGATAAAATCAGTAAAGGAAAGGTTGACCAGATTGTAGCTTCAAATCTAAGGGGCGAAATTGCAGCAGATTGCTTGAAAACATTTGTGGGAATTGCTAAGAAATGCCTAAATCATGATCCAAAAAAGAGGCCAACAATGTCACAAATTGTGGCCAAGCTTGAGTTTGCAGTTGAACAGCAGGACAGAAAAGCACAAACACCTACAAATGCATCACTTTTTCTACCACTCTGGTTTAGAGTTAAACCATCCGGTAATATATAGCATCAATACAATTCAAAGGGTTATGGTTTGATGATTTATAGGGAAATTTTTTTCTCAACTTTTTGCAGGTAGTCAGCCCACAGAATCAACATCAGAGGATCACAACCAAGTTGATGTTAATACGGTCTCAACAACCATTCCCACCACTCAAGAAGAAGCGACAAAGGACGCGCAGACCCTTAATACGTTTCCAGCAGCTGTCTCTGCAATGGCACTGGACAAGGATAAACTGGTTGTTAATAATGTTGTGCCAGATACTTTTCATGCTATTCCAATGAATGAATTGAAAGAGGTGACTGGTAGTTTTAGTTTTAAAAGATTAATTGGTTGAGGATCCAGGGGACAAGTGTATCATGGAGTCCTGAAAACTGGACAGGCAGCAGCAATTAAGAAGCTGATGTATAACCGTCTACCAGACAATGAGTATCTAGCACAGGTTTGGAAACACTATTTGGGAGTGAGGTTGCTGGATATTAAATGATTATGAAAATGATGGAATTCTGTAGGTTTTAATGGCATCCAGACTAAAGCACGAAAATGTGGCTCAACTATTAGGTTACTGTGTGGATGATGGTCATCAATTCTTGGCCTATGAGTTTGCCCGAAATGGGTCCCTACATGACATTCTACATGGTAGGTATAATTTTGATGGCAACATTTACTTGTTCACTAGCATTTGGATACATGAACTCATTAATGTAGCTTCTTGATGTAATTAAACTCAAGATTTGATGTGTATCTTTTTGTGTGCATTTGGACAATTAGGAGCTAATGGTGCCTCTGAGCCAGTTCTATCTCTGTCATGGACCAAAAGAGTCGAAATTGCTGTAGGGGCAGCAGAAGGATTAAAATACATTCATGAGAAGGAACAGATTCATTCTAACATCAAATCTAGCAACATTTTACTTTTCGATGACTACAAAATGGCTAAATTAGTTGATTTTGGTCGATTAACTCAACCTAATGGATATCATGCACCAGAGTAAGTTCTACTCTGAGTTTATTCTTAAGATAATTTGAATTTGTTCTAAAATATGACCCAATACTTCATGTTATTGAGACATGGTAGATATAAGCGGTATGGAATATTAAGCTGGAGGAGTGACGTATACAGCTTTGGTGTGGTGCTTCTGGAAGTCCTGACGGGTGGTAAACTAGTTGATCATAGACGGCCAAAAGGTCAGAATCATATTGTGACATGGGTATAATGTTCTCCTTACCATGTGAAGACTACTTCATAGAGATAATCTGTACGTAATTGAATGAATGACAAACTTGAATAAAAACAGGCAACACCAAGTCTTACTGAAAATGGAGTAAAGCGGATTGTGGATGCTAGACTGAATGGAAACTACCCACCAAAAGGTGTTGCAAAGGTAATATCAGTTGGGAAAGCTGTTTCAGTTTTCCTGAAATGGTATTAATTTGGAATACATGACACCATGAATGCAGATGGCTGCACTTGCTGCGTTGTGTTTGCAATATGAAGATGATACTCGTCCAGACATGGAACTTGTGTTAAAAGTTCTTCGTCTTCTGTTGAACGATCAAAAATACAGAACTGTTGAACCTGGAATTAGTGGAAATGATGGAGTTTGCTAAAGGCAGGGGATCTGAATTCAGGGATGAAAATGCTACAAATGCACATCTTCTACAATGTAAAGAGTAACATTTATTCCCCAGTGGAGACCTCTTTTGAAACACATCATCTACTGTTTATGCAATAAACTCTACTTAAAATATCATGTTTTAGATTTACAGTCTATCCATATAATAGATGTTCTTTATGGAATACTGAGTTTTTTTTTTCTTCATTTTTCTTTCGCTTACTTTCATTCAAGTATATCAATCGAAATCTACAATTGTTGGCTTTTATAAGCCAAATGACATGACGGACGAAGTTTCCATCCAATGATTTAGTCAAATAATAAATTAAATTTAGCAGCAGCTACTAACTCTCATCAAATATACTCCTATTATTTTTAATATAAGTGATATATAAATATTGGGATATTACAACTAGCTAGCAGCTGTGTCAACGACGACATAGCAAGTCATAGAGTATAATATATGATCAATTACTTTAACATTTCAACATTTCAAACTCATTATCAAGACAACACTAAATTTATTTCATTGATCATTGTGACCTCTGTCGTCTTCCCTTTTTGGTGTAAAAGGGGGTTCTATTCCGAAGGTTGGTGGCAACTTTCCTCCTAATCTTCTCCCGGTTACTTTGGTTTCCAGGTATTCTACTTGATTTATCAGCTTCTGGATGAGGTCAAGTTGTTTGTTTTGTAACGTTTCCACCTTATCCATCTTGAGACTGATCTCAAATATCGTCTTGAATATATTTTGGCAATATTCTCCAAAGAATATCACCGTCTTCTGTAATTCTTTAAAATCTTGGTTCATCTTAGAGTTATCTGCCTCGATCTCTTTTCATCCTGTCATTAACACTGCCATGAAAAGTGATAGGACTTGCAGATTTCTCTCGAACCTTGATTTGATCGTCTCCTCCATTGATCGTGTTTGGGGACACGCCCATGGATCTTGGTGAAATTTCGGAGTTCTACTATATTCCTTGATATTTCTTTGAAATATCTTATTTCAATTTGGCGGCCTTCCTCCAGATGTTCTTCCTTGGTGAGGCTAACACGGGCGTCTGCCAGTTTCCACCTTCGATCGAGATAATCCCAAAATCGATTGGCGTCCTCGTACTCCTTTTCTGCATATTGTCTATACAACACATTATAATACTGTTGTATAGAGCTGCTTGTCCCGTCATATCCAACGGGCCAAAAGTCCCTGTTGCTCCAGCTTTGAACAGGGCTGATAGTCCTGTCACTCTCGGATGTCGAACTTTCGTTCGGATCCATATCTCTTTGAAACTTTCCTCTCGTTAATTAATATAAGTTTATAATAATTTTTCCATCCATAAATAAATAAACCTAGAGTTCTGATACCATTTTGAAGCGTGAGGAATATGAGAAAAATTAAGTTGAAATGAAGTTGTATACCGACATGATTACCTACATGGTTACCTGTATTGTCCCTTATATGGGTACCGACATGGTTACCGATAAGTGAAAAGTTTGACCCGTTTGACCGGCTGACCAGTCTGACTTTTCAATTTTTTTATTTTTTATTTTTGATGGCATAATGGTCCGAAAATTGGCAAATTGGTAGAATTAATAACTTTTTCCAAAGATAGGCAAATAAATTTTGACACATTCGTTTTGGGTATTTTTTATAAGAGTAATCTTATTTGCACACCTCCTTCTATTAAATACACATCCTATTATAATAATAAAATTAATATTTTTAAAAAGTCTGAATTACCCTTAATTTATTAAATACACACCCTAATATATTTGATAAAGTATTTTAAATACACACCTCCTTCTACTTTATACACATTCCATTATTATATTATTAAAAAATCTAAATTATTCTTTATACGTTAAATATACACTCCTACAAAAATAAAAGAAAGCAGCTCGTCATTAACCCGAGATTGTAATTGAGACAAACTTATAATAATTTATTTCTCTCAAAAAATTAAAATAGATATATTATATTAATTATTAAATATAATATGTATTTTATCTTATTTTTTATGGAAAAAGTTATCGGTTTTTTTAGTGGTAACTTTTTATTTAAAGTATTATATTTATTTTATGAATTAATTTATAGAATAATCAATTGTCACTTTTTATCTATTAGGTATAATTTTTATTAAAATATTATGGCTTTTTATTTGTCTTATAATTATTTATAAAATAATTTGATTGTTTGGTTTCACTTTTTCTTAACTACTTATTATTTTTATCTTAAAAAAAATAAATATTCATCTTATTAATTTTTCTTAATTGAATTGGTAGTATTTTAAAAAATATATTTAATTAAATAATGAGTTAAATTAAATCTTGTTAATTAAAAAATTGATAGTAAATTTTAAATAAAAATGTTATGTCAGGACAATTAAAAAATATTTAAATCTAATTAGTTAATATAATTAAAATTAAAGAACTGAAAAAAATGAAGACAACAATAAAAAAATATAAAATAAGGATACCTTATGTTAAAATAAACTAAAATCTTCTTTATTTATTTGATTATTACGTTTACGTTTATCACGTTTAATATTTATTTGCGTGATTTTATTTGAGGAATTTATATTTATATTTAGTAAAATTAAATGGTAGATTTGGGTGGTGTATAATCTTGAAATTAAAAGGATAATTTTGAGATTTTAAGAGATGTTGATATAATAAATTTAAAATTTAAAATTTAAAATTTCAAAATTAAAAATAGATGTGTATTTAATAAAAAAATTATATTTAATAAAAGGATGCGTGCAAAATTATTACTACTAGCAAGTAGATACGTCAATGATGACTTAGCAAGTCGTACACTATAAAAAATTACTTGATCGATTAGTTCAACATTTCCAGCTCATTATCAAGACAGCACCACCAAATTCATTTCATTTCGTAAAAATTCGATATTTACTACTTGGTCAATCAAATATGAGTACAGCAGAGGAGATGAAGCTCTCTGCCACAGCTGAACGCTTCTGCCGTCGATTTTCATTGGCTGAGATCCAGTTGGCCACTGCGGATTTCAGTGAAGCACATCTCATTGGAATTGGTGGATTTGGTAAAGTTTACAAAGCCCAAATCGGCGACGAGCAAGAGACCGTGGCTATAAAACGTCTAGCCCCCAACTCCAACCAAGGAGAGCGCGAATTTTGGACGGAGGTTGAGACACTGAGTAAGCTCCGACATCTTAATCTTGTCTCTCTAATAGGCTACTGCAATGAAAATGGCGAAATGATTCTTGTTTATGAGTATATACCCCTTGGAACGCTGGCCGACAACCTCTACTCATTATCCAGGAACAATGATAGCGAGGACTGGTCTGTCCTTACATGGAAGCAACGCCTCAATATATGCACGGGAGCTGCTCGAGGTTTGGACTATCTTCACACTGGCACCTCAATCATACACCGTGATGTCAAGTCCACGAATATCCTTCTCGATCAAAATTTCACAGCTAAGGTTTCAGATTTTGGCTTGGCTAAACATTTAGGCACAATCAACCCTAGGAGTCACGTTAGCACAATAGTTAAGGGCTCTTTTGGATATTTAGATCCCAGTTATTTTACAACATGTAGACTAACTAAGCATAGTGATACGTATGCATTTGGTGTGGTGTTGTTGGAAGTGTTGTGCGGGAGGCCTGCTGTGGATCCCAGGCTTGGTGAGGATGAGATGAGTCTGGTGATGTGGGCTCAAGATAAAATTAGTAAGGGAAAAGTTGACCAGATTATAGCTTCAAATCTAAGGAATGAAATCGCAGCAGATTGCTTGAAAACATTTGTGGGAATTGCTAAGAAATGCTTGAATCATGATCCAAAAAAGAGGCCAACAATGTCTCAGGTTGTGGCAAAGCTTGAGTTTGCAGTTGAACAGCTGGACAGAAAAGCACACACACTTAATGCATCACTTTTTTTGCCATTTTGGAGTAGAGTTAAACCATCCGGTACTTCTACTGTTACTGTAAACATTGAATTTTATATTGCATCAATACAATCAAATAATCTGTTTGTTCAATTTTTCAGGCAGTCGTGCCACAGAATCATCAGACGTCCCTGCTACACATGAAGAAGCTTTAAAGCACGAACATACCGCCGTTGATGAAGTAGATGAAGTATACGAATCAGAGGACAAACTGGCTGTTAATGTTGTCTCAGAAGTTGCCCCTGCCATTGCATTAAACGAATTGAAAGAGATGACTGATAATTTTAGTTCAGTGTGTTTAATAGGATCCAGTGGAAGAGTATATCATGGATTCCTGAAAAGTGGTCAGGCGGCAGCAGTTAAGAGGATATCCTACAGATATCTGCGTGACAATGAGTTTCTGGAACAGGTTTGGGTTAAACACTATGTGCAGTGATGTTACTGAAAATTCAATAATTATGAAAATAGTGGTGTTGTTCTAACACATGATTCTCCAGGTCTCAAAAGTATCCAGCCTGAATCATGAAAACGTGGTTCAACTATTAGGTTATTGTCTGGACGATGGTCAGCGATTCTTGGCTTATGAGCTTGCTCAAAATGGGTCCCTGCATGACATTCTTCATGGTACATGATCTAAAATGTCTTCCTTAGATTGCACTTGTTCACAATATTTTGATTGGTATGGCTTCTACGTACTTCACATGCAATTGCAAACAACTCCATGGCATACGTCAACTCATTGTAGCTTTACATGTGATCAAATTTCAGATAATGATGTATTAATGGATGTAAATTATGTGTGTAATAGGAGAACTAGGCTGGTACGGTGCCACTAAGCCAGTTCCATTTCTGTCATGGGCCCAAAGAGTCAGAATTGCAATGGGGGTAGCGGAAGGATTAAATTACATTCATGATCAGGGACAGATTCATCGTAACATCAAATCCAGCAACATTTTACTTTTTGATGACTACCAAGTGGCTAAGTTAGCTGACTTTGGTCTGTCACCTCAAAATTCTTATGATAAAGCTGTTCGTGGCGATTATCATCCTTCTGTCATTGACCAACCTCGTGGATATCTTGCTCCAGAGTATGTTTTATTCTGAATCTTTCCTTGAGATAGTTTGAATTTGTACTAATAAATGGCACGGTGCTTCATATAGAGTGCACGGTAGATATACGCAGCATAGAATATTAAGATGGATGAGTGATGTTTATAGCTTTGGTGTGGTACTTTTGGAACTCTTGACGGGTGGTAAACTAGTTGATTATACACGGCCAACATATCAGCGGCATATTGTGACATGGGTATGTCGTCTCCTTAACTTGAAAGTACTATTTTGTTAATTGTTATAACCTGTTATTGAATACATAACAAACTTGAATGACACTAGGCAAGACCATGGCTCAGCGATGATAAGGTAAATAAGGTTGTGGATGCAAGACTGAATGGAGACTACCCACCGAAAGCTGTTGCAAAGGTAATATCAACTGGGATAAATAGCTGTTCTTTTTAACCCAATGTAATACTTTGATTTTCCAAATACATGCATATGCAGGCCTTGTGTTTGCTAGAATCTGCTGATGATCGTCCAAACATGGGCATTATAATAAAAGCTCTTCGTCCATTGTTGAAAGCTACTGCTCCATGGAAACAGAACTGATGAAGCTCGAACTAGTTGAAATTATTGTACTTTCGGATGATTAAGTAGCAAACTCTTGTACAACACCAAAGCTCACAGAAGACTAGACATACTAGGTTGTTGATTCTAGAGCCATCCTCAAATATTGTTTGTTTTGTATCCATGACTTTCTGTTACGGATAGGTTCTTCTCGTTTGATTTGCATTTATTTGCTTAATACAGACGTCTGCAATTGCTGCCATGTGCGTTCAAGATGCAGCTGATGAGTTTTGTCCGGACATGAGCTTTGTAGTAAGAGCTCGAATCCTCTTGAACACTTGCTCTGTTTTGAGACAATCTGCTGAAGTTTAATGAGTCATGACAATGGGTCAAATTCGAACCATGGCCAGGATTTTTGAAAGCGTACGTAATATCTATGATGTGGCATAAGCAACATAGACAAAACCTCATGGGAACATGCTTTCTCTCTTAATCGTCTCTGTTTCCTGTGTGAATATTGCAGAGTTATTTTATTACAGCTGAACTGTGAAATACTAGAGTGTCTATTGGATTAGAAGGTGAAGATGGGAAAAGAAAATTTATGGAAAGAAGAAAAAAGGGAGAGAACACTCAAATTAAAGGTGGATTTGCTAGGTACTAGTGAAGAAGAATTACTATTAAAGATTGTGCCTTTAGGTTGCATTTCTGTTAGATCTTCTTTAGGGAATTTAGTCAAAACACATAGATATATTTTATCTTCACTGAAAGTATTATTCAACGTCTCAAATTTGATGCAACTTTCGAGGAGCAGTATTGACAGTGATTGCTCCTCATGATAGCTCATAACATGGAAGCAACGACTTAATATATGTGCCTGAGCTGCTCAAGGTCTGGATTATCTTCACACTGGCACCTACATTATACATCGTGATGTCAAGTCTACCAATATCCTTCTTGATGATCGTTTGGTTATTTAGATCCGAGTTATTTTACCTAGACTAACCAGCAAAGTGACACTTCTGCCTTTGAGGTGCTGTTGTTGGTTGCGTTGTGTGGGAGACCCGCAGGCGTGGAGAGGATGGGATGAGTCTGGTCTGGTGATGTGGGATCAAGATATAATTAGTAATGGAAAAGTTGACCAGATTGTAGGCTAAGCAGTCGCAAAGCTGTTGCAAAGTTATATATATAAGCTGGCAAAGCTTTTTCATTTTAACCGGATGTAGACTGTAGTATTTATTGGGAATTCATAACTCTGTGAATGCAGATAGCTGCTCTAGCTGCTCCGTGTGTGCGATATGATGCTGATTGTCGTCCTGTCATGGGCATTGTAATAAGTCTCTTAGTCGTATGTTGACTGCTACTTCTGCATCAAAATTACAAAACTGAATAATATGCAAAAATAAAGGAAATTGTGGTCTTTGCTATGGTTTGTTCTTGCATATATTTTGTACAACCAAAGTGTAGCATTCGGTCTCCAAAAATGTTGTTAGAAAGACCAAAATAAAATGAAAAATGTTGTATGGTATATATTCTCCTTTATAATTTGGTTTGTTTTTTTAAATAATTTTTTATATATCATATGAATTATTTAATTATAATTTTTAATACTTCTATAAGTCACGAGTTCATCAACACCGCCAAAGCCACGTAGGAGATCGCGAACGCGCGTTGCATCTCCACCGTTCATCAGCCCTCGGTTCTGTGCAGTTCCTCTAGAAGCTACTCCCGCATCATGTGACGGACTCCGCCGAAGCCCACGTGTTCCACCACAGCGCCTGCAATTTTCAGGTTCCTTCTTCAATGGAGGTTCTGGAGGTCGACAATGCGTCATCGTCCCTTCCGTGGTGAATAGGATTTCTCAACTCGCTCGATTACAAAATTCACGCGCCTAGGTTGATCAATCCATGGGTTGTTCACAATTAGAGAAATTGAACAGAATCTAATGCCTATATGTTTAACACCGTTGATTGATTTTTAACAGAAGTGGGTTGGTGTTTCATTTTAGGAAGATGAGGGGTTCAACTTGAAGCCTTACGCTTGTTGAGGTATCGATCTTGACGAGTAGAGAAGCCAGTAAAAGATTTGGGCGGACACACATTAGAAAGGTCTTCAACTTCATGATGGATTTCTGGCCGGTAGCGGTGATGCTCAGAAGGGGAACAGGAATCCGACTCACCGTTGAATTACCCGCTGAGTTAGAAATAGAAACAGTTTCAGATCGCGTCAAGATCCAAGATGGTGAGGAATATGAGCATGATTGCTTCCACGCGGATGGCGTAGCCAAGAACTACCCACTCTATAGCCACAAATGTTAATCTGTGAGAGAAGGAAAAAGAATTTGAGATTGAGAACTGTAAAGCCTTAATTTGTGAGAAAGGGAAAAGGAATTTGAGAGAGAGAGAAGCGGTTTTGGATTGGTGACCGCGTGAAGGGTAGAAGAAAGTTAACTCTGTCAATGTGAAGGATTTTGATGTACTATTCTACAAAGTTAAGGGGCTCCATTGATCTAACTAATAAAGATAAAGGATTTGAATGAATAAAATAAAACATTAAGGGCTAATTTAATCTTGTTGGATAAGATAGAGGGTTTAAATGACCTTTTGCCCGGTTAAAAATAGTCATTACCACAAATCCCCGAATTGAAAATTTGTGAACGCTCTTGATTTTCAATTCGATGAGAGATGATCGGGAAGGCAAATATCTGGTGGGGCCATCTGTTTCAGTCAATTAGATGCTCGATGACTTGATCAAGTCAATGGACCGCGCCGTCGTGGATTTCGGGAAACGGTCGGAGATGAAGGCCGACTTCTTCGTCATGGAGCGGAGGCGGGGGCGGAGGCCGTCTTCATCGTGGTTGCAGGAAGGTGCGTCTGCGCGTCCATGTGAAGGAGGTGATTGTGTCTTTAAACGTGGTGATCGTACATCAAGATGGGTGAATCCATGGATGGATTAAGCCTGAATGTTTGAGCCCTCAATTCTCAGGCGGCTTCGCCTTTGGCTATCGGAATCGCTGCAACTTGCAAGCCTTCGCGAGGCTACTGGATCTGAAATTTGAGTTCGAGCCGATTTTGAATCTGGTTCAGGAATTGAAAAACTCGAGACACCGGATTGATCTGGAGGAGGTTCTAGCTGTGAAGTTTTTCAATTGTACAAGATGCTGAACGAGAGCAATGAAGGCATTTTCTATATCTCTCAGGGTTGCAAATCGTTGAACCCATGCCTGGTCAGATTGGGGCGAGTACAAATATTAGGTTTCAAGAACGCCTTGAAATGCTAAACTGCTGCCTTTGAATTGCTTGAACCCAACTTGACACCGGATTCATAAGAGAGACTGAAGATGGAAAGATTAATGTTCGGTTGGAGGATAGCTAGGGTGGTGGGACCGTAAGAACAGAGAAATGAGTGAATTTTACATAAAGAAGAAAGGTGGAGGTTGCTAGTGAAGGTTTCTGGTTTTGAGGCATCATTGTTCAGTCATGACTCCTGTGGAAGGCAACAACTCCATTTACAAGTTGGTTAATTCTTTCCTATGTGTCTGTATTGGAATAATGAATCTATTCTTACTGTATGTATCTTCATGCCGTTAAATGTTATATGCTATCCGTTGTGTAGTATGAATAGATTAATTGAGCAATTGTAGATTATATTTGTTGATGGATGTATAATTAGAATTTGTAGATGAACTCTGTTTTTTTCCATCTTTTAATGCCAGGTCAAGTGCCACATTACTAGCCCTGTTTCAAATTTATGAAAAGAAAACATAAAAAAAAGAACAGAAATAGGATAACACGTTTATATGACTGACTCTAATCACCAAATTGTTGCACTTTAAAGATGGATAAAGGATGGATTAAATTAAAAAATAGACTTGCAAATTGGCCAGAATTTGTTAGCCATACGTGACAGCTCTTCAACTAATAATTAGCCAATTATGAATTAAATTAATTTAGTAGCAGGACGAGACGACCTTCAACTATGTTTCCTTTAAATAGTGGGATTTGAATGGGATAAATTCAGTATAGGCCATGTGGGCAAGCAACAAAATTTCAACGACGACTTAGCCATATAAAATACAGATCAATTATTTCAATATTCATTCCATTTCACTGTCAACATCTCAACACCACGTTCTTTTGATCCAGATTCAACACAACTTATTATACTAAATATGATTGCGACTGCAGGTACCATTACACCGGAGGAGAACAAACTCTCTGCCACAGCTGAGAGATTCTGTCGTCGATTTTCATTGGCTGAAATCCAGTTGGCCACTGCAGGTTTTAGTGAAGCAAATCTTGTTGGAAATGGTGGATTTGGTAAAGTTTATAAAGCCAAAATTAATGATGGGCAAAACTCTGTGGCCATTAAACGCCTAGCCCCCAATTCCAACCAAGGAGAGCGCGAGTTTGTGACAGAGATTGAGACACTGAGTATGCTCCGACATGTTAATCTAGTCTCTCTCATCGGCTATTGCAATGACAATGGAGAAATGATTCTTGTTTATGAGTATATAGCCCTTGGAACACTGGCCGACAACCTCTACATATTTTCGAGGAGCAACAACAGTGACGACAACTCATCACTTACTTGGAAGCAACGCCTTAACATATGCATTGGAGCTGCTAGAGGTCTGGACTATCTTCACACTGGCACTTCAATCATACACCGCGATGTCAAGTCTACAAATATCCTTCTTGATGAAAATTTCCGAGCTAAGGTTTCAGATTTTGGATTGGCTAAACATTTAAGCACAATCAACCCAGAGAGCCATGTTAGTACAATAGTTAAGGGCTCGTTTGGTTATTTAGATCCGAGCTACTTTACGACATGTAGACTAACCAAGCAAAGCGACACGTATGCATTTGGGGTGGTATTGTTGGAAGTCTTGTGTGGAAGACCAGTTGTAGATGCCAGGCTTGGGGAGGATGAGATGAGTCTGGTCATGTGGGCTCAAGATAAAATCAGTAAAGGAAAAGTTGACCAGATTGTAGATTCAAATCTAAGGGGCGCAATCGCAGCAGATTGCTTGAAAACATATGTAGGAATTGCTAAGAAATGCATAAATCAAGATCCAAAAAAGAGGCCAACAATGTCTCAGGTTGTGGCCAAGCTTGAGTTTGCTGTTGAGCAGCAGGACAGAAAATTACAAAATGCATCACCTTTTCTGCCACTTTGGTTTAGAGTTAAACCATCCGGTAATATATGACATCAATGCAATTCAAAGTGTTGCGATTTGATGATTTATTTGAACTTTTGTTTGTGAAAATTTTGCAGGCAGTCGGGCCACAGAATCAACACCAAAGGATCAGAAGCAAGTTGATGTTAATATGATATCAACAGCTGTTCCTTCCACTAAAGAAGAAGCAGTACTAAAGGATGGACAGACCGTTAATATGCTTCCGGCTGCTGTCTCTGCCATTCCAGTACATGAAATAAAAGACGTGACGGGTAATTTTAGTTCAGAGAGTTTAATTGGAGAAGGATACAGTGCACGAGTATATCGTGGAGTCCTAAAAAGTGGACGGGTGGCAGCAATTAAAACACTAATCAAGTACCGTGTGCCAGACAAAAAGTTTCTAGAAAAGGTTTGGATCAAAGACTAGTTACTGTTACTAGACATAATCGTGACTATGAAAATAGAGGTGTTGTTCTAATACATGATTCTGTAGGTGTCAATAGCATCCAGCCTAAAGCATGAAAACGTGGCTCAGCTATTAGGTTACTGTGTGGATGGTGGTCAGCAATTCTTGGCTTACGAGTTTGCTCAAAATGGGACCCTACATGACATTCTTCATGGTGGTAAGATTGCGTGTTTGATTGCAAACAACTCCAACTCATACATTAACTCATTGTTGCTTATGGATGTGTGATCAAACAATGTTGAAGTAATGATAAATGTAAATTGTGTACAATAGGCACCAATGGCGCATCAAAGCCAGTTCCGCGTCTATCATGGGCCAAAAGAGTCAAAATTGCTGTAGGGGTAGCAGAGGGATTAAAATACATTCACAATCAGGAGCAGATTCATTGCAACATCAAATCCAGCAACATTTTGCTTTTTGATGATCACGAAACGGCTAAATTAGCTGACTTTGGTCAATTAATTCCAGATTCTTACTTTCTACCTGATTTTGGGGATTATCATCCTTCTGCATTTAGTCCGTATGACCATATTGATCATCTTCCCTCAGAGTATGTTCTATTCTGAATCCATCCTTGAGATAGCTAGTTTCAATTTATACTAATACATGATGGGTACTTCGCATGGCAGGTATTGGGGTGATAGAACTTTAAGCTTGAAGAGCGATGTTTATAGCTTTGGTGTGGTACTCTTGGAACTATTGACGGGTAGTAAAGTAGTTGATTATAAAAGGCCAATGGGGCAGCAGCATATTGTGAGATGGGTATGCCATTTTTTTGAGCTTGTGAATATTAGTTTGTCAAAAGCTGTAATTCAGCAAATGGTTAACTTATATGATAACAGGCAACGCCAAGGCTTACAGAAGACAGGGTAAACGAGGTTGTGGATGCAGGACTGAATGGAAACTACCCACCTAAAGCTGTTGCAAAGGTAATATATATCAGCTTCTCTTAACTGTTTCATTTTAACCTGAAGTAGAATGTATTCGGAATACATGACTTTATAAATGCAGATGGCTGCAGTAGCTGCCTTGTGTGTGCAATATGATGCTGATTATCGTCCTGACATGGGCATTGTAATAAGTGCTCTTCGTCATATGTTGACTGCGACTCCTGCATCAAAGTTACAAAACTGATGAATCTGCAAATAGTGGAAATTATAGTCTTTGCTGTAGAGGTTTGTACTTGCTTATTTTGTACAAAAAAAAGTTTTTACATTAGTTCTCCATTGAGTGGTAATCTTTTGTACACTCAATAGGCGATTGTATGTACTTAAAATCGCATGTCTTAGATTGATAGCTCACCCCTCCATTAGAAAGGATGCTATAAGTCTATAGAGAGATCTATCTAAGAATTTTTGTTTATTTCTAGACTACTGAAATTGGTAAATATTTATTTCAGTTCCAACGGTTACAAAGTACATAAGCACCATGTTAAAATCGAAATTCTATCACTACATCCTTAGCATCACACTTAGGATGTTACAATGCCATAATTCAAATACAAACTAACGATCTGAGAAATGACTTTGTCTGCAATGTGTGCTGGAGAAAGCATCCTCGAACCGAACTGGAGAGCATTTCGTTCCATTCATATATAGTATATCATGAATGCAAAGGAGATGACGAAGAGTCTCCGAACCTTCTTGTCGTTTCTGGTGTCTGCATGTATCTTCCGAAATCCATCAGCTACAGATGTGATACGGCGCCTCCATCCAATCTTACTCTTCACTATGTCCCATATACGTTGTGTATATGGACATAGGAAGAAAAGATGAGTCTGCGTCTCTGCACTCCCCACACAAAACCCACATGTTGTATCACCATTCAGATTCCACACTCTATCCTTGGTGTATACTCTTCCTCTATGCAGAAGCCATAGTCTGACGCTATACTTTCTTACAATCCACTTATGCCAGATTTGCTTATATACAAACGTTGTATCCTCTGTCTCATCCTTCCTCAGCTTCTGATACAGTATCGAAGGAATGAACTTCCCATGAACACAAGCATTCATAATTTGATCCACTGTATCTCCCTCTCCTTCCACACGTGCTATTCTGTTTCTTAATTGGATCATGGTTCTCCAAATGTACGAAGAGTTCGCAGTTGGAGTAACCACTATCCAATCATACTCTGTAAGGTACACTGAGTGGATTCACCTTATCCACAATGAAGTGGCCTCCCTATGAATGCCCCAAAGTGCCGATGCTAGAAGGGCCTTATTCCATGTGGATATGTCCTTCAACCCCAATCCCCCATTGTGCTTCGGTTAAGTGACATCTTTCCAACTTACTGCACTAGCCTTTGAACCCCAAAGATACCGTCTTATCATGGTTTCCACTCTACCAATGACTACTGCCGGCACTGTCACCATAGCATACCAGAATGATAATACACCATAGATGCCTGAAGTGATAAGCTCTAATCTTCCCGTGAACGAAAGGAGCTTAGAAGACCACTTGTGAATCATGTTGTTAACATCATTCAATAGGGGGTTGAAGTCATTCACACCAATCCTTTTACTACAAATGGGAATCCCTAAGTATTTGAAGGGAAGCGTACCTTTTTTGTATGGAAAGATTTCTGTAATGATGCTCAAGATGGGAGTCGTCACCCCAGCCGTGAAAATGTTGGATTTTTGGGCATTGACAGATAATCCCGATACCTTCTCGAATGAAGTCAAGCAAGACTCAATACTTTTTGCAGTTCGATCATCTCCATACCCCAGAATTAGCAAATCATCCGCAAATATTAAATGTGAAACATCAACTTTCTTGCAGATTCTAGAGTGGAATTTGTACAATCCTTCACTAATCTGTACCTTCATCAGTCTGCTAAAATACTCCATGCATAGCACAAAGAGGAGGGAAGAGATGGGATCACCCTGTCGAAGTCCCCGTTTTCCCCGAAAAAAACCTTCCGATTTCCCATTTAGCAGAAGTGAATAGGAGGGTGTAGTAACACATTGTTCAATCCAATCACAGAACTTGGGTGAAAATCCCAATCAATGCAGCATATCAAACAAGAACCTCCAATTAACTGAGTCGTAAGCCTTTGAGATA
The DNA here is from genome assembly GCA_023678885.1 of Pogostemon cablin. Taxonomy (NCBI): domain Eukaryota; kingdom Viridiplantae; phylum Streptophyta; class Magnoliopsida; order Lamiales; family Lamiaceae; genus Pogostemon; species Pogostemon cablin. Next base: position 8,450,950 of record CM042960.1, read on the forward strand.
TCTACTTTAATGGCCATTGGAGGAGCTATGTTGCAGGTTGCTCTACCATATCCACGAAAGATTTCCTCTGCTAACATGACTTGTGATGAATTCTTCAATATAAAATGAATGGGTAAAATGCTACCGTGGGCAAATTTTTTTAAAAAATTTCTTTTGTGACCACATTTTAAGGGAGTTAAAAAATGTCCAAAGTGACGGAAAAACCCCTGACTCGATATTGTCACGATATCAACTTTTGAAAATGTCACAATTGAGTCAAGTGTCATTATCAAGTCAAGGACTTTTCCGTTATTTTGGGTATTTTTTAACATACTCTTATAAAGTTGGCAAAAATGATTTCTTTTAAATGTGAATGCTTCCCCTGCCATCCATTCCTTCTAAAATGAATACTTCCTCCGTTCCATAACAAGGTACGTGTTTGCTGTTTGCACGTGGACGGTTCTAGGTCTTTATTTGCTTTTTGAACGTAAATTAAGGAGTATTATTATAGATAAGGTGGGTAATTGTATTAGAGGGAAGTGGTGAGTCATATTGTGTACTTTCTTTATTAAATAGAGAAAATTGATACATTTTAAGCGGATGTCAGAAATAGTAAAATGCGTACCTTATTATGGGATGGAGGAAGTACATATGAGGTTAAAAGATCATGAAAATGAGGTGTCTTAACTCATATACAAAAGGGGTGGTGTCAGTGTGGACAAGCAAGTGTTTTGAAAAAAAGTTCTTCCTCTGTTGAGCACATTTACTTCTTTTCTTAAAATCTAAAATTGAAAAAAAATAAAAAGAGAAAAAAAAGGTCGAAGAAGAAAAAAAAAACCAGGAAGAAGAGAGGAAATGCTTTAGAAATATCTTCTGATTTATAATATAATGGGATTGAAAAATCAAAATGGCAGGATAGACGAAGATTCCAATCAATGATTTAGTCAATAATATACTACTAGATTTAGTGGCAACCAGTGTCTCTCGTCAAATAAATTATCTTTAATAAGTGATATTTAGATATTGAGATATTATTATTATTATTATTATTATTATTATTATTATTATTATTAGCAGCTATGTCAACGATGACTTAACAAGTCGAATAATATATGTTCAATTACTTCAACATCTCCAACTCATTATCAAGACAGCTCCAAATTCATTTCATTGTGTTCAAATTCTATATACTACTACTATTTACTTGGAGTTATTGGTCAATCGAATATGAGTACAGCAGAGGAGGAGAAGAAGCTCTCTGCCACAGCTGAACGATTCTGCCGTCGATTTTCGTTGGGTGAGATCCAGTTGGCCACTGCAGATTTCAGTGAAGCACATCTCATTGGAATTGGTGGATTTGGTAAAGTCTACAAAGCCCAAATCGGTGACGAGCAAGACACCGTGGCCATAAAACGTCTAGTCCCGGGTTCTACCCAAGGAGAGCGTGAGTTTTTGACGGAGATAGAGACACTGAGTAAGCTACGACACGTTAATCTAGTCTCTCTGATGGGTTACTGCAATGACAATGGTGAAATGATTCTTGTTTATGAGTATATACCCCTTGGAACGCTTGCCGACAACCTCTACTCATTTTCCAGGAGCAATGATAATGATGACTCCTCTGTCCTTACATGGAAGCAACGCCTCAATATATGCACTGGAGCTGCACGAGGTCTAGACTATCTTCACACCGGCACCTCAGTCATACACCGTGATGTCAAGTCTACCAATATCCTTCTCGATGACAACTTCACAGCCAAGGTTTCAGATTTTGGCTTGGCTAAACATTTAGGCACCATCAACCCAAGGAGCCATGTTAGCACAGTAGTTAAGGGCTCGTTTGGATATTTAGATCCCAGTTATTTTACAACATGTAGACTAACAAGGCAAAGTGACACGTATGCGTTTGGGGTGGTGTTGTTGGAAGTGTTGTGTGGGAGACCTGCTGTGGATCCCAGACTAGGGGAGGATGAGACGAGTCTGGTCATTTGGGCTCAGGATAAAATTAGAAAAGGAAAAGTTGAGCAGATTGTAGCTTCTAATCTGAGGGATGAAATTGCAGCTGATTGCTTGAAAACATTTGTCGGAATTGCTAAGAAATGCATAAATTAAGATCCAAAAAAGAGGCCAACAATGTCTCAAGTTGTGGCCAAGCTTGAGTCTGCCATTAAACAGCAGGACAAAAAAGAGCACACACTTAATGCACCATTTTTTCTGCCATTTTGGAGTAGATTTAAACCATCTGGTACTTCTATGTTTACTGTAAATATGAAAACATATATGGCATCAATACAATTCAAAGAATGTGTTTGTGCAATTCTGCAGGCAGTCGTGCCACAATACCAAAGGATGAACATACTACTGTTGATGAAGTAGATGAACATACCACTGTTGATGAAGTAGATGGAGATACCACTGTTGATGAAGTAGATGAATCAGAACGCAAACTGGCTGTAAATGTTTTGTTAGGTGTTCCTGCCATTCCAATAAATGAATTAAGAGAAATGACTGATAATTTTAGTTCAGAGTGTTTGATAGGATCCAGTGGAAGAGTATATTATGGAGTCCTGAAAAGTGGCCGCGAGGCAGCAATTAAGATGCTAACCTACAGATGTCTTCCATACAACGAGTTTCTGGAACAGGTTTGAATCGAACACTATAATTATGATTACGAAAGTACTGGTGTTGTTCTAAATTCTAAAACGTGATTCCTTAGGTCCCCATAGCATACAGCCTGAAGCATGAAAACGTGGCTCAGCTATTAGGTTATTGTCTGAAAATGATCAGAGAATCTGGGCTTATGAGTTCGCCAAAAACGGGTCCCTGCATGACATTCTTCATGGTACATGCTTCTAATATGTCTTCTTGATTGCACTTGTTTGTAACAACTTTATATATGCTTCACATGAAAGTGCAAATAACTCTATCATATACCTCATCTCATTGTTGCTTATTAATTTGATCAAATTGAGATACTGAGGTAGTGATGAATGTAAATAATTTGTGTAATAGGTCAACAGGGCGCCAATGGTGCCTCTAAGCCAGTTCCGTTTCTGTCATGGGCCAAAAGAACCAAAATTGCTATAGGGGTAGCAGAAGGATTAAAATACATTCACGATCAGGGACGGGTTCACCATAACATCAAATCCAGCAACATTTTACTTTTTGATGACTACCAAGTGGCTAAATTAGCTGATTTTGGTCTGTTAACTCAATATTCTTTTGATGAAACTGTTTTTGGTGATAATCATCCTGCTGCTTTGGGCCAACCTCGTGGATATCTCGCCCCAGAGTATGTGCTATTCTGAGTCTATCCTTGAGACAGTTTGAATTAGTACTAATATATGACTTGGTGCTTCATATAGAGCGCGTGCTAGATATACGCAGCACACAACATTTAGACAGGAGAGTGATGTTTATAGCTACGGTGTGGTACTCCTAGAACTCTTGACAGGTGCTAAGCTAGTTGATTATGAACGGCCAACGTCTCAGCTGCATATTGTGACATGGGTATGCCGTTTCCTTATCTTGTCTTTGTTACAATCTGTTATCGAATGAATGACAACTTGAATAACACCAGGCAAGCCCATGGCTCCCCGAAGATAAGGTAAACGAGATTGTGGATGCAAGACTGAATGGAGACTACCCACCAAAAGCTGTTGCAAAGGTAATATCAGCTGTTTCTTTTTAACATAAAGTATTATTTTGAACTTCCGAATACGTGCATAAATGCAGATGGCTGCAGTGGCTGCCCTGTGTTTGCAAGAAACTGCTGACTTTCGTCCTGAAATGGGCATTATAGTAAAAGCTCTTCGTCCACTGTTGAAAGCTACAGCTGCATAAAAACAAAAATGATGAAACCTTAACTAGTTGAAATTATGGAATTTTGGGATGAAAGCGCAATAGAGGTTTGCACTTGCACATCTTGTACATTCTACCCATGATTTTTTTTTATTTTTTTTCAGTGTACATATACACGATAGTGGTAAGGATACTATTTATGAATTATTAATGAAAATTTTCATTAAAAAAATAAAACTGAGATTTTAAACGGCCATGAGCACAGTAGCATCTCGGGTATGCACTGCGATCATCCTAGCTTAAGCCGCGATTGCATAGTAGTGAACTCTTATACAACACCAAAGCTTGCAGAGACAAGACAAACCAGGTTTGTGATTCTAGAGTCATGCTCAAATATTTTTTGTTCTGTATTCATGAATTTCTGTTATGAGAGTCTTCTCATTCGATTTTCATTTATTTGCTTAATGCAGAAGGCTGATGAAACTCCTTACGGAAAATAGATAGGGTCATTGCTCTATCTCAACTCAAGGCCGGATATTGCTCACTCGTTAAGGCTTCTCTCTAGGTTCATGAATGAACCAAGTAAAATCCATTTTGCAGTAGCACGAATTCTGAGGTACTTGAAGGGTACAAAGAATCAAGGCATAGAGTTCAAGAAGGAGAATAACTCAAAGCTTGTCGGCTACTCGGATGGTGATTAGGCCGGATTGCTTGACGATCGAAAGAGCACATCCGGCTATATCTTTTGCTTTGGAACAAATATGATCTCATGGAGTTCAAGAAAGCAAAAATCGGTTGCCTTATCATCCGCTGAAGCAGAATATTTGCAGCAACAGATGCAGCTTGTGAGGTTGTTTGGCTGAAGAGAATTCTTGAAGAGTTAAATTTCAAGCAAGATGGAGGAACTATGATTCATTGTGAAAACATGTCTGCAATTTCCATGACAATGAATCCTGTTTTTCATGCAAGATCGAAGTATATCCAGCTATGACGTCATTTCATAAGAGAGCTAGCGAGTCGAGGCAAAATTTGCATGGAATTCATCAATACCAATGATCAACTTGCTGATGTTCTTATGAAGGATTTGGAGAACTTTGAAAATTTCAAGAAGCAAGTCAAGATTACTAATAAGGAGGGGTGTGTAAAATATTAATTTATAATCATGATTAGGATGTGTAAACTGAAGATGCAGAGGGATGGATTCAAAGCTTGGAACATGGAGTCATTTTCTTGAAGGTGTTAAGTTATTAATTGTTGTTGAATAATCTTTTGTATTCTATTAAGATTCATCCATTGATCACTATAAATAGTGGTCACATTGTAGTTTCTGATCAATCAATCTAAGTAATGCAAAATATTAACTGAAAGAGTGTAGTAGCTACTCAACCAAAAATTCCAGATTTTACAAAACGATCTTGCCTGTCATAGCTTCCGTACCCACCACCTTGAACTGTGAAGTAGGGATGGTGAAGCCAAAAAGGATGTTGTATTCAATACAGTTGCTAGGCCTTTTGCACATCATTCTTCCTATCCTTATCAAAGATTCATTTTATTCACTGGTTCTAAGCTACTCATGGCTAATAATTTGAGATTAATTCATCATATTTAATAATTCATAGATGGTATCCTAAAGCAATCAATATACATGGACTGAAAAGAAATAGATATTCATTGATAGATCTCATTGTAAACAGTACAATCCTTTTTATCAGTGTAGGTTTAAGAAGATAAGTGAAGTATCAATCTAAGACATGAGATTTTAATTAGACTTAGTCGCATAATTAAGAGGTCTCCAATTGCAAGAGAAGGAATGTTACATTTCATATTGCACAAAATAAGCAAGTATATAATGTAGAAAAGAGCTCTTTGTCCTCTGTTGAGTGCGTTGTGTATTTTCATGCACTTCATAGAGATTTTCATGCACTTCACAGAAGACAAAGATCTCTTACTACAAAAGCATCTGAAGAGCTCTTACTACTACGCTCATCTCTGGGCGATAATAGGCGGGATTTCGCACACACTTGGCAGCTACTTCAACCATCTGCATTTATGTATTCCCAATAAATACCTTTTCAGGTAAAAAAAAGTGAGACATCTAGCCCAACTGATATAGATATATATTACCCTTAAAACATCTTTTGGTGGGTAGACTCCATTTAGTCTAGCATCAATGGCCTTCTTTAATCTTGCATCCACAACCTGCTTTACCTTATAATCTTCTAGGAGCCATGGACTTGCCTGATGTCATAAAAAATTGCCTCTTATTGAATTTCGGCTTGTGACAATGTATATATTAAAATAAAGCCATTAATAAACTTTTAAGAACTATAATCAGTATTGACATGCTAAGAAAAACTACATGCATACCCATTCCACTATATGCTGATTTGCACGGTAACTGCTTAGCCATTCCTCTGCATGCTGATTTGTATGATCAACTACTTCACGGCCTGTCAAGAGTTCAAGAAGTAGCACACCAAAGCTGTAAACATCCACTTTTGAGGTCAGCATGCTCAACCACGCATATCTACCACACAAAACGAATATTTAAAGTCACGTGACAGTAAGTACAATTCCAGAGTAGACATGTTCATCTCTAGCTAGGAACATACTCTGAGGGGTGATAACCACGAGGACGTTTAAAACCATTAGGATGATAACAAGCCGCACCATCACTGATAGGATAAGAAACCAACCAAAATCACTTAATTTAGCGAGTTTGCAATCATCAAAAAGTAAAATGTTGCTGGATCTGATGTTACGATGAATCAGTTTCTTCTGGTGAATGTATTCTAATCCTTTTGCAACCCCCAATGCAATTTTAACTCTTTGGTCCCATGATAAAGCTGGAACTAGCTTCTTGCCAGAGCCTTTATGTCCTATTGCATTCAAAAAATACATTAGTCGATATCACTTTTTTTTTTTCCCACTAAAATCCATTCAAAGAACAAACTATATAAGTATTTCATTCAGGATAACAAGTTGAAAAGCCACAGAAATTTACGAAGAAGGTAGCATTTACCATGAAGAACATCGTGTAGGGTCCCAATTTGAGCGAACTCATAAACAAAGAAATGGAGATTAGCAGCCACACAGTGACCTAATAGCGGAGCAACATTTCCATGCTTTAAGTTGGATGTTATTGAAACCTGAAATTTCATATGCTCGTATTAAAACAACAAACAGTCGTACAATAACAAGACTCAACTTAATGTCTGGCAGACGTCTATCAATTAACTTCTTAATTGCTGCCACCTTTCCACTTGCCAAAGCTCCACGAAATAATCCACCACTCCATCCCACACCAATCAAACACTCTTAGCTAAAATTATGAGTCATATCTTTTAACTCATGTACTGGGATCGCAGCGCAAACTATTGGCGCAGCATTAATGGCCAATTTGTCGTGTGATTTGTCAATTTCATCACCACTTGTAAGACGCTGTTCGTCCTTCCATGAGTATCCTTCATGAGTGGCAGCGATGGCTTCTGATGGCTTACTAACAGCAACCTGATTATGATTTTCCTGATTGGATCCTGTGGCAAGGCTGCCTGCAAGTTTTGGCCAGAAAATTCTGAAATAACTCATCCATAAATAACAGGGGACCCTGTTTTACTCTAATGATGAGTACATATTCGTAGGTGTGTAATTGCAATTCATATTACCAGATGCTTTAACGCTGCTCCAAAATGACTGAAAACTGAATGCAATGATTGTTTGTGCTTTCCTGTCCTGTTGTTCAAAGGCTAACTCAAGCTTACCCAAAACATGACTCATTGTTGGCCTCTTTTTTGGATATTGATTCAAACATCGTTTAGCAATACCCACAAATGTTTTCAAGCAATCTGCAGTGATTTCATCCCTGATATTTGAAGCTAAAATCTGGCCAACTTTTCCTTTTCCAATTTTGTCTTGAGCCCACATGACCAGGCTCATCTCATCCTCACCAAGCCTAGGATCCACAGCAGGTCTCCCACACAACACCTCCAACAACACCACACCAAACGCATACGTGTCGCTTAGCCTGGTTAATCTACACGTCGTGAAATAGCTCGGATCTAAATAACCAAACGATCCCTTAACAACAGTGCTAACATGGCTCTGTGGGTTGATTGTGCTTAAATGTTTAGCCAATCCAAAATCCGAAACCTTAGCTCTGAAATTTTCATCAAGAAGGATATTAGTAGACTTGACATCACGGTGTATGATGGAGGTGCCAGTGTGAAGATAATCCAGACCTCGAGCAGCTCCAACGCGCGTTGCTTCCATGTGAGAACGGAGGAGCCATCACTGTCACTGCTCCACGAAAGTTTGTAAAGATTATGAGCCAGTGTTCCACGGGGTATGTACTCATAAACAAGAATCATTTCCCCATAGTCATTACAATAGCCGATGAGAGAGAGTAAATTAATATGTCGGAGCTTACTCAGTGTCTCAATCTCTGTCAAAAACTCATTCTCACCTTGGTTGGAATTTGGTGCAAGCCGCTTTATTGCCACACTCTCTTCCCCATAATCAAGCTGGCCTTTGTAGACTTTTCCAAATCCACCATTTCCGATGAGATGGTCTTTGCTGAAATATTGAGTGGCCAACTGGATCTGTGCTAATGAAAATCGACGACAGAAGCGTTCCGCCGTGGCAGATAGCTTTGCCTCCTCCTTTGCAATCATATTTGGTTAACCAAGTGAATTTAGGATGTTGGATAATGTGGTGAAACGATATAGATGTTGAATAATGAAATAATACATGTTTAAGTCGTCGTTGAAATGGTTGTTTATCACTGTTGTTTTTGGTGAAGTGGTTGCACAGCGTTACTTGTTGATAATCGATACTATAATTTAATATTTGTTGAATCGTTGAAGGGATCCATGTCCGTGGTGGAATTTGACCTTTTCTACCAACATTTATTACTTTACCCCATATACGGGAAGAAACACTCAAGACACATAAAGAGTCAATAAATAGTAGATACAAAACATAATTAGATATTACTTATTGATATATTCGCTATAATAAATTACGCATAGATACAAAATTTAATTTTATTTTTCCCACAGTACCCATACGTAGTGAACATCAATGTGCATTGCGTCAAAAAATAAAAAAAAATCACGATTAAGATTTTTTCTGGTGTATACATCAATGTGCACTCATTAAAAATAAACAATTTTCAAGGAGAAAAAAATGATTAAATTATTTATATGAATATACATTAATGTATATTTAGATTCGGTAAATATAATTGTCAACTCAAGGATAATTAGTAAATTGATTTGTTTCTAAATTCTTACTGAAATCTCTGTACACTGTGACTACATAGAGAATTATGAAATTGATTTTTTCCTAAATTCATTCCACCAAAATCTATTCAGTGGCATGCATCGATTTTTTACTAAATTTCTTCCCTCAAATTTTCTTCCCTCAAAATCTCACACTGCCGTGCTTCAACCACAGAGAAAATTATGAAATTGATTTTTCCTAAACTCTAATGATTTTTTCCTAAATCCCCTCTACTTCTCGAGGGATGAGTATAATTGATGCATTGGTGCACATTGACCCAAATAAAGGTTAGTTCCTCATATCTGGCCTTAAATTTCTAACTGGTGTATACATTGATGTACATTAGAGAGATACGCTAGTTTAATATGATGTAGTGTACATTAGTGTACAATTAAATTATTATTCTTCATAAACGTATACTCTATTTTAATTTGATATATATTATACATTAGTGTACAATTATAGTGTGTAGTATACATTAGTGTACAATTATATTATTATTCCATATAAACGTTGAATATTACAAGGGTAATGTTGGGAAAAATAAAAATCGTTATGTATCTCACAATAATTATTTAGATTAATGTATTTATTAATTAAGTTGTCGATCCACGTACCTATAATTAATTAACCTACACAAAAACTATTGATTTTAATATATAATAAATTTTTTTATCGGCCATGAGTGTATTATTTTACTATAATTGGATTCATTTAATAAGATTATAATTAATCATATTTTCACACTCAAAGTTATTATTTTGTATTTAAAAGTGAATTCATTTTAATTAAGAACTAGCTAATTATTTATTGGAAATGAAGTATGACTTTCACACGTACAACTAAAGTGATCTATCGATGAATATATACTAGTCCGTGTATATATACTTGATTTATAGGGATATATACCATCTATGAATTAAGATGAATTCTACATAAAAAAACACACACACACAATTAAGGTTTATTAAGGAAAAAAAAACCGGTTAATGTAAAGAGAGAAAGAACACTTGTGTGGAACCATATAACGAAACTTATTCTTTCATGAAACGGATAAGAACTAATAAGGTTTTAGGTGAAGGCTTGAGGCGCCTTAAACTGAAATTCTCTAAGGTCTTGAGTTCGAAATTCTCGAATGCGATCAACAACTGTGGAGTCAGTTCATTTTAGAGTGCAAGGCTCTGATTTGAATGAGGGTCTCCGTTAGTGGACAGTGAGTTCTAGCCTAACCAGATTAGTTGGAAAAAAATAAGTGATAAAATTTTAATTAAAAATAACACGTCTAAGTAATGTATAGTGATAATTAATTAAGAGGTAAAATGCTGCTTAAAAAATAAAGTCATGAAAAATTAGCTAGGCAAAGCTTAGAAACAGTGATAATTAAATGAATTATTGATAAGGATAGGAAGAATAACATGCAAAGTGCCAAGCAACTATATTGTGAAGAGATAGACTGACATGTGTGTGTTGCATGAGAATCAACAATGTTACACGTGGAGATCGTGCATTGGTCGATTAAGTGAACAAAAGGATTGCATGTAGAAGTCGTTGGATCAGTTTTGGAGTTGAGATGATCAGTTTGATGGCGTGGCAACAAGAAGTAGCTAGAAGCATCTGGAAGCATCAAATGGTTGCAAGATCAGTTGGTTACAACTGATTCAGTGTGCATGCGTTTGATTGGATGAAGGGGAATCAAAACATTGGATACTCATCCTTATAAGTTGAAGAATAATCAGTCAGTTACATCATCACATCTTCACACATCAGTTCTTCAAGCATTAAGAATTAGGGTTTGATAAGTGTGCTTGTAAGTTTGTAATCTTCATCATCATCATAGTGAAATCTTCTCATTAGGAAAGTGGATGTAGGCTTACACCGAACAAATATACATCTTTGAGTTGATATCTTTCATTTCGTTTTTCATTTATCAATTAATTCGAGAGTGAAACGTGAGTGATCAACCAACCAAGTGTGTGAGTTCTTGAGAGGTTCAACAAGTTCTTGCTGAAGTTTCATAAGAAGTGGTGCCGTTTATGGGAAGAAGAAGAAGCAGCCACAAGTTATCAGATCAGAGAGAAGAATCATGGTGACAACTAAGTTTGATGTGGAGAAGTTCACAGAGAAAGTTGATTTTAGTTTGTGGAGGATGAAGATGGAGGCCATTCTAATCCAACAAGGCCTTGCTAGTGCAATTCAACCTCTTCCAAAAAATCAAGCTGCTGTTGTTGATGCAGTTGCACAAGCTGCAGATTTAGATCAACTATCAAAGGGCTGGAGTGCAATCATATTATGCTTAGGTGATAAAGCTTTAAGAGAAGTTTCAAAAGAAGTAACTGCAAGAGACATGTGGAAGAAGTTTGCTAATCTTTACATGGTGAAGATTTTGGCAAACAGGCTGTATACAAAACATGAGCTCTATTCCTTCAAAGTATCAGAAGATTAGATGATTTGGAAAATATTGATGTAGCTCTGTCAAGTGAAGATAATGCTGTAATACTAATGTCAGCTCTTCTTAAATCTATTGAAGGATTGAGAGATACACTATTATATGGGAATGTTGAATCAATCTCCCTGGAGTAAGTGTTGCTTGCAATAAAAGCAAAGGTGATTCATAAGACATCAGATAACACAGTAGCAGGGGAAGGTCTTGTAGCCAATAAACAGAATAAATGGAACAAGAATGATAAGAAGACTGGTTCTGATAAGAAGAAACAAGAAAGGGAAAATCAGAGCACACCGACAGATGAAGAGAACAATAATTGTTTCCACTGCAACAAATCTGGTCACTTTAAGAAGCAATGTCATAAATGGAAAGCTATGGTGGCAAGAAAGATTGCAGAAAATGGTGGAAATCAAAGAATTCATGCCAATCAGGTAACTGAAAATAAAGGTAATAAGGATCAAGATTACATTGAACCTTTGGTTGTTGTTTCTGGTCATGTGTCAGATCAATAGGTATTAGATTCAGGTTGCACATTTTGATGAGAGTGAAAATAAACATGTTTTAATATCTAATTCAACACCTTTTTATGAGAATTGTTGTTATATATTAGCACAAGGGTCTTATATTCATTATATATGAGAAAAAGATGCACTTGAGGTGTTTTGTTGTATTTTAGGTGGAAAAATGATCAAAAGTGCAAAGTTGGAGAAAAGGTGCAATTTGTGCAAGAATGCTGAAAAACGCACGTCCAATTTATGTAATTTTTATGTATTCATATAAAGCTCTGAATTGGAAGTGCGATATAAGGATGGAAAGACACAAAAGGGAGGGTCATTTTGGCATAAAGAACACCTCAATCGAAATCCAAACAAAAAAGTTATGATCAAAATGGTAACATCGCGTAAGCTGTGCCGAGCAGAACGACTGTGCAACTTTGCATTACTTGTTACATATTCAAATGTTGGATTTTCTGTGAGTCATTCATATGGATAAAAAGACAAGGAAGAGAGGATCGCGTGAGCATAAGAATCACTCAAATCGAAGTTTAAAGAGGAAGTTATGCTCAAAATTGTGATGTCGCGCAGCTGCCAGCGAGAATTTCCGAGAATTTCCAAATTTGTGCATGTTTTTACACCACTTAGTGTGTGTCACATGTTTTACATCCCATTGCATGTATTTTCATGTTTTCCAAGAAAAAGCCCTTCCTAGGTCCATAAGGAGAGCTTACAAGTATAAAAGGGGATGTGGATCACATCATTATTCATGAAATTGAATTGGAGAGAGGCCACAACAATACTACACCCTACAAGGGGGATCACCCCCCAACTATCATCCACATCCTTTCCTCCATCCATCCATCATTTTGAAGATTCGTCTGTGGAATCAAGAGGAGAACCAAGAGGAGAATTCAAGACGGAGAAGGACGCGACGACGCCCACATCTAGGGTTTTATTTGTTTCCTAATTTATCTTGTAATTTTTCAGATATCCGGGTAAGATCTATCCAACACCCATGATTGTTCTTCGTAACATCATGAGCTAGAGCCTTTTTGGTAGAATTAGGGTAGTGAAGGTTTTACGAATTAATTAAACTTTCGTGTGTAAACTTCATACAACACTACTTGTGGATTTATTTTATATATGATTGTACTTTCTTAATCCATATTCACGGTCGTTTTGTGCATCTTCAATTGGTATATAGAGTCTGAACATATATCTTGATTGTAGATTGAGTGCGTTCACCGCTGAAGAGGATTTCATGTTATGATTTTAAGTGAGGGGACTCCGAAGCTTCATTAGAACTATCATATATGAATGTTTATTAATTGAATTGAATTCGGGCTAGTAAGCAGGATAAAGAGGGTAATTTTATAGTACCTATAAAGGGAGATCATATCAGGTTAGGTTCCAAATGTGGGAAATAATTGATACTGATAGTACCTAGAAAGAGGGGTGAATATACGTCTCTTGCTCCGAGGTTATTCACACGTGTTACACGCATATTTACTTGTGTCTATAGAGTAGATTTGTATGGTTTAGTGATACGTCCATAGTCCACAAGGAAGAGTCGGCATGCACTTGAGAGGGAAGTTAAATTGTAAAACTGGATTATCCTAGAGCTACCTATTCTCCATTCTTGAGTCACATTTGTATCCTTCAAGTGTTTATTTTATTGTTATTTTAATTAATTGTTTAATAGTTGTTAATTAATTCCACAACTCTTATTGCCTTTCATCTTAATTAATTTAGATAATAATTAAATTAATAATATGCCGTCCTTTGGGTTTGATATTTAACTTGTTCACTTGCTTAAGCTGCAACTGATATCCTTAATACTTGGGGATTAATTTTGCGTGCAAAGAAAACGCGCATCAAGTTCTTGGGGCCGTTGCCGGGGACGGCTGCTATTATTAATTTATTATTTCTAGTTGATTAAGACTTCTATTTGTGATTATTAATTCTATCTAACCTTAAATTTTTCTGAGGTACTTGTGCATTAGAAAAAGGAGAGGAAGGAAAGAAGGAATAATACATTGAGCTAAACGTGGCCGGAGCAAGGCAATATCTGGGTAATGATGCCATACGTGAAATTTTCACGAACTATGGAATTGACAACATTGGATTGATAAGAGTAAGGGGGGAAGATGATGATTTTGAGATACATCCCGTTCTTATTAACATGGTGGAGAAGAATCCCTTTTCTGGAGGTTGCTTTGAAGATCCATATCAGCATCTCAGAAGATTCCTTGGTTATACTAACACTCAAAAGGGTGCTGGAGCTAATGATCATGCTAGGCGGATCGCCTTATTCAAGTTTTCATTGATTAATTCGGCGGAAGCTTGGTATGAGACTCTTGATGCAACCGATTGCACTACATGGGACTAACAGCAGCAAAAGTTCTTAGAGAGATACATGCCACCCTCAAGGATCTTAAGAATGAGGCAAGACATCACCAAATTTCTTATGAATCAGGGTGAGAAATTTTATGAGGCGTGGGACAGGTTTCAAGATATGCTCAAGAGGTGTCCACAATATGGGATGTCTAAGGCTCAATACATAAGCATATTCTACTATGGATTGGATTGTGAGTCGCGAATTCTTATTGATGCATCATCAGGAGGAGCGCTGTTATCTAAGATAGCACTTGAAGCAGAAAAGTTATTTGAAGACATCTCTCTGAATTCACGTGACTGGCCTATGGAGATAGATAGAGGATCATATATACTTGGAAAGGTAGCACAAGTTGAACCTTAAGTGGAGAAGCCGAATAGGGATGATGAGATCGTCTCTAGTCTAGCTAACATCAATAAGCTACTAGAATTTCAGCAGAGACAGATTAAAGAATTAACACTAAGGGGGCCTAGTATGAAACAACACGAAGTGAAGAGTGTTGAAGATACCTTCAATCGATACGTGGCCAGGAATGATGCAAGGATTGATCATCTTGAAGCTACTATGAACTCTAATCATGCAGATTTGTCTAAGAAGATGAAGGAGCTTACTTTGATAATGGGGCAGATGGCCGGGAACATGAATCAATTGACACAAACTATGGAGAAAGGAATATTTCTGTCTCGAGGTATAACAAACCTAAAAGAGTGTAAAGCCATCACGTTGAGGTCTGGAACGCAGTATGAAGGACTGATGATGCCTAAAATGAATTTTGAAGCTCCAAGAGTACGATTCGACCTCAATTTGACCAAAGCAACAGGTCGAATCACATCATGGAGTTTGAACCAAGCACCTTGGCAACCTTCGGAGCTTCCAGCCGACCGATTCGACCAAGACCCTCGAACTGTGGTCAAACCAGCCTGTTCGCGACCCTCTATTTTATCTGAAGTGCAATTTGACCACGTCAAGCATGGTTCGACCAGCCTTGTTGGTCGAACCGTGGTCGAACCACCCTGTGAAGAGCAATCTGTTTTTGCTGAAGCACGGTTCGACCATGACCATCATGGTTTGACCAACCATGTTACTCAAACCATGGTCGAACCAGCCTGTATAGGAGAGAGCACACTTTCTGAAGTACAGTTCGACCACGACACACCTTGTTCAACCAACACTCAAGGTAGAATCGAGGTCGAACCATCTCTTCCCGCTCCTGTTTTCGTGCAGAACGCTATACCTGATGTTTAGAGTACTCCAGTACCATTCTAAGAGCAGAATACTGAGCTTATAGTGGAAAAGAAGTGGGAAAGAGTGAAGATGCCCATGGAGAATCAATCATGCGAGAGCATATATGTGGTTTCTAACTTGTTTAATCTTGATTTTAATAGAACAGATGATTCTGAATTTGTGTGGAAGATTGACAAGGAGGAGTCTAGACAGCCATGGGAGGAAGAAAATTCTAAGGATCATATTTTTGTGACCAAGAAAAGTTTGGTGCTGAGTATTGATAAGAAGAGGGAAATGAAGTATTTGAAGGTGAGGATGCGAGAAGACCGTCCTCCAATCAAGTAGCCTACAAAGATTACATCTGTCTTGACTCTCCGACGTTAAATATTAGTGCTTGTTGGGGGCTTTCCCTCTCATTTTATTGCTTTATTTATTTTGTGTGAGTAAGAAATTTTTATATTTAAGGTGCTTACTAATCGGCAAATACATCTCTTTGCAAACTTAGTTTCAACTTACGTTTTTACTAAGTTTGGGGGGTGTGATGTTCTTACCTCATTGAAGCACCAATAGTATAATCTTTTCTTTTTAATGTTTGCTAGGGGAGTTGATTTCAATTTTGATGTGTTGATTTTTTGCAATTTGCCTAGTGTTCAGTGGTGTTTCTAGTGTGTGGAGTCGATTAGATAGTCAATTGAGTCTTTCTTATAGTTCTCCTATTTTATTATTGACGAATCTGTAATGATGAGTGTGTTTGAGCTTTGATGATAGAAAAAGGTAAAAGAGTGGCAAGAAAGGTTCTATATTGAGGCTTTGACCTGACCGAGTTGAACAACTCGAGGAGCTCATGCATACGTTGAAGAAAAATCAGGTGCCCTCTTTTCTTTATTCTAGTTTTTATATGTGCTTTTAATTCATGATAGTAGAAGGATTGAGTTTATATTTTTGATGATCCATGTGAGCTTATATTGTTTTAAATTATGCCTAAAATTCATTTGCTTTTGAGAAATTGGTGAAGAAAGTGTACTTGAATTATATTGTGGTATGACGTTTTATGTGTACTTGTGAGATATTGTTTACCATGAAAAGTGCTCTGTTACTTGTTAAAAACCCATGTGAGATTTTGAGCCTCGTTGATCATGTACATAATCACATGATATTTCTTTTTTGGTGAGTATCATTCTTGTGTGTGTATTCTAGAGCTTGCCTCTTGTCTTACTTAAAACTGTATGTATGTAAGATGATGAGAGATGATCTAAGGTCATCCTTGAATTTATAAGTCACTTAGTCAAATAATTTTCTATCAATAATGTTTATCCGTAGTTAGCCCCGTTGAGCCTAAAAACCTCATTCTTTGACAGCCTACGAGAAATAGCCACTTTGAGCATTTGAAGTTTTTTAGCCTTGATTGTCCTTCTAGAAGAGAATTAATGGATTTTCAAAGTGTGTTGATGGAGTTTTATAACAGCTTTGGATGGAATGAAATTGGTGTTGAAGTAGTGATTGAGCTTGAAATTGCATCTAAGGAAAATCGTGGAGTAGTGCTTAAATCTAGTACTTCATTGAATAAAACACCCTCGAATAGTGCTTAAATCTAGTAACCTATGGAGGATGCGAGAGGTAGTGTCCAAAACTATTATCTCAAAAGAAAGAAAATAAAAAAAAGAAAGGAAAAAAATGTTGTGCTAGAAAAAGAAAAGTGAAAGAGTTGAGGAGGATGTTGTGCTTAATTGAAGTGACTAAGAAGAATAAAAGATCAAGATGGAGTGCACGCTTGATTGATCCACGTATTGAGTCACTTATCCATATAACTCCTACCTTAACCAAAGATCCAACATTACATCCAAAAGAAAAGTCCTTTTTGATCCCATTGTCAAATCATACTTTTAGTGGTGGAGAGTTTGAGATTTTTGGCAAGCTTATGGTTACGCATGCACTTGAATTGAATCTGAGCGTAAACACCATAACCCATAAGTGTACATCTTTTACACTTGAGTGCGAGTGATATATACTTCCTGTGAGATCATGTCAATGGAGCATTTGAATTGGTGGTGATTTTCTTATCTTGTATGCTATGAATTGATTATTACATATAATGAGAGTCGCATAACCTAAGTTGAGGACAATTGTATTTTGAAAGAGGTATGTCCTTGTTTCCCCGCTAATTTTCTTACTCTCTCTCTCTTTATTTTTATTCGGTTGCCTCGGGACAAGCAACAGGTAAGTTTGGGGGATTGATAAGAGTGAAAATAAGCATGTTTTAATGTCCAATTTAACACCTTTTTATAAAAATTGTTGTTATATATTAGCACAAGGATTTTATATTCATTATATGTGAGAAAAATATGCACTTGAGGTGTTTTGTTGTGTTTTAGGTGGAAAAATGATCAAAAGTGCAAAGTTGGAGAAAATGTTCAATTTGTACAAGAATGCTGAAAAATGCAAGTCCAATTTGTGTAATTTTTCTGTGTTCATGTAGAGCTCTGAATTGGAAGTGCGATATATGGTTGGAAACCCAAAGAAGGAAGGGTAATTTTGGCAAAAAGAACACCTCAATCGAAATCCAAACAAAAAAGTTATGATAAAAATGATAACGTCGCGCAAGCTGTGTCGAACAGAATGGCTGTGCCACTTTGCATTACTTGTTACATATTCAAATGTTGGACTTTCTTTGAATTCTTCATATGGATAGAAAGCCAGGGAAGAGAGGATCGCGTGAGCATAAGAATCACTCAAATCGGAGTTTTAAAGAGGAAGTTATGCTAAAAATCGTGATGTCGCGCAACTGCCAGCGAGAATTTCTGAATTTGTGCATGTTTTTACACCACTCAGTGTGTGTCACGTGTTTTACATCCCATTGCATGTATTTTCGTGTTTTCCAAGAAAAAGCCCTTCCTAGGTCCATAAGGAGAGCTTACAAGTATAAAAGGGGATGTGGATCACATCATTATTTATGGAATTAAATTGGAGAGAGGCCACAACAATACTACACCTCACAAGGGGGATCATCCCCCAACCATCATCCACATCCTTTCCTCCATCCATCCATCACTTTGAAGATTCGTCTGTGGAATCAAGAGGAGAACCAAGAGGAGAATTCAAGATGGAGAAGGACGCGACGACGCCCATATCTAGGGTTTTATTCGTTTCCTAATTTATCTTGTAATTTTTTAGATATCCAGGTAAGATCTATCCAACACCCATGATTGTTCTTCGTAACATCATGAGCTAGAGCCTTTTGGTAGAACTATGGTAGTGAAGGTTTTATGAATTAATTATACTTTCATGTGTAAACTCCGTACAATACTACTTGTGGATTTATTTTATATATGATTGTGCTTTCTTAATCCATATTCACAGTCGTTTTGTGTATTTACAATTGGTATATAGAGTCTGAATATATATCTTGGTTGTAGATTGAGTGCATTCACCGCTGAACAGGATTCCATGTTATGATTCTAAGTGAGGGGACTCCGAAGTTTCATTAGAACTATCATATATGAATGTTTATTAATTGAATTGAATTCGGGCTAGTAAGCAGGATAAAGAAGGTAATTTTATAGTACCTTTAAAGGAAGATCATATCGGGTTAGGTTCCAGACGTGAGAAATAATTGATACTGATAGTACCTAGAAAGGGGGTGAATTTACGTCTCTTGCTCCGAGATTATTCACACGTGTTACACGCATATTTACTTATGTCTATAGAGTAGATTTGTATGGTTTAGTGATGCGTCCATAGTCCACAAGGAAGAGTCGACCTGCACTTGAGAGGGAAGTTAAGTAGTAAAACTGGATTGCCCTAGAGCTACCTATTCTCCATTCTTGAGTCACATTCGTATTCTTCAAGTGTTTATTTTATTGTTATTTTAATTAATTGCTCAGTAGTTGTTAATTAATTCCACAACTCTTATTGCATTTCGTCTTAATTAATTTAGATAATAATTAAATTAATAATATGCCGTCCTTTGGGTTTGATATTTAATTTGGTCGCTTGCTTAAACTGCAACTGATATCCTTAATACTTGGGGATTAATTTAGCGTACAAAGAAAATGCGTATCACATTTCATATGACATCGGACCTACTTGGACTTTTCAACCTTATTGGCTATTGGGCTCTTTACATATTTGGAAACCCAACCCAACAGTTTCATCATGTTAGTGTTTTTTCTAGCTAATTCACAACAATCACATGACACTCTACCTTTTCTATTTTTTTTCATTATTATTATAACATTAACACCCCAAGTAATTCTTTAACAAAATGTTACTATTTTGATCTTCGAATTTAAGATTATTCTTTATCTTTAAGATTTACTCCCTCCGTCCCTTTAAAAGAGGGTCTTTTATTTTTTTGAATGTAAATTAAGGAGTATTATTATTTAATATGTAGTGGGTAGTTATATTAGTAGGAGTGTGAGACTCATATTTTAATTGTATTAGATGGGGTGTGTGGTAACATGTGTGTTAAAAAAGAAAGGAAATTTTTTGGGTGGGACGCCCAAAATGGAAAAAAGACATTCTTAGATGGGACGGAAGGAATATTACATAATTTTCTTCATATTATTATGGTTAACTAATTCAAAATTAAATGAGTGATCCTGTTGTAGATATCAACTCAAATTCTTTACATTTGCCTTGAATTTAAGGTCCACTCTGCCCAAAAATAACATACTTTTCCATCCCGTTTCAAACTTTACATTTGTTTTTTGCACGTAGATTAAAGAATGTACTAGTATTTTAGTATGTAATGAGGTGAGAGAAATAATATTTTAATGTAAAGTAGATAGGTGTATTAATATGATGTGTGAGCCATAGAGAGAGAAATAATTAATATGTGAGGGTCTTATTTACTATAAAGATAAATGTAAAGATTAAAATGAGACTACCAAAATAAAAATATATAAAGATTAAAATGGGATGGAGAGTGAACTTAGTCTCAATTTTGGTGCAAATTGATAAGAGTAAGCATACTCTATCTTTGTGTAGAACGTGGTGACCAAGTGCAAAATTTATAATATTGAACTCAATGGAGAAAGTGATGTATACGTATTCAACAGTTGTTTCACTCTAAAAGGACTAATCAATAAAGGGGGAGTTTAATTACTCTACAAACTAACTAAGAAAGCAATTAAAGATATAACATGTAAAAATGAGATGGATGATGGGTGATGGTGAGCAATCTAAGAAGTATGTAATGCATGGCCCAGACCTACTACTATCATAGAGGTTCGGAGTTTTCATGGTTTGGCCTCCTTCTACAGGAGCTTCATTCATCATTTCAGCACTATTATGGCACATCTTACTGATGCAATGCATGATAAGACTCTTTCATGGTCCCCTGAGGCAGAGGCTGCGTTCGTGGAGATCAAACGGCGCCTAACCACGGCTCCTCTTCTGGTGTTACCGAATCTTTCTACCCCTTTCGACTTGTTTTGTGATGCTTCAAAAGTTAGATTGGGGCTGTTCTCTCACAGGCGTGTCGTCATGTCGCCTTCTTTAGCGAGAAGATCACTGGGGCTCGTACTCGCTATAGCACCTATGATATTGAGTTCTACGTCATTGTTCATGCTATTCAGAATTGACGTCATTATTTATTTCAACGAGAGTTCATTCTTTACACTGACCACAAAGCGCTGAAACACTTGGCTACTCAGGATTCTCTATCTGCTCCACATGCTAAGTGGGTTTCCTTTCTTCAGCAGTTTACATTTATTGTAAGATATCGTGCTGGGTAAGAAAATAAGATTGCTGATGCGCTTAGCCGTCATCACTCTTTATTGACTGATATGCGTGTTGAGGTGACAGGTTTTGATACCTTTCGGGATCTCTATTCTTTTGATCCTTACTTTGGATCTATTATTGCCCCGCTGGATCGCGGTGCATATGAGGATTATTCTCTTATTGATGGTTTTCTATTTCGTGGACTCCATTTGTGCATCCCAGACTGCAGTCTACGTCTATATATTATCACGGAGGTTCATGGTGTGGGTCATGTTGGGCGAGATCGCTCCATAGAGTCGGTGTGCCGATGCTTCTTTTAGCCACAACTCCGACGGGATGTGTCCCGCTTTATTGCTCGGTGTCATGTGTGCCAGGTCTCCAAGGGGAGTGCCACCAATGCTGGATTGTACCGCTCATTATCAGTCCCGTCTCGCCCATGGGCTGCTCTAAGTATGTACTTCGTTTTGGGACTTCCACGTACTCAGCGAGGTAATGATTCTATTTTTGTGGTTGTTGATCAATTTTCAAAAATGGTTCATTTTATCCCTGCAAGCGTACTTCTGATGCTGTGCATGTGGCCACTGATGAGTGTGTTAATTCACGAATCTTGCGCCTGAATTTATGCTATTATGGAGTGTTTGAAGGATGAAATCGGTTGTAAACTGATATATATTGTATGAAGTCACGAATCAGGTGTTGTTGGAGCTATTTGAGTGGTTTTTCGAAGAAAATCAGAGTGGAAGTGTTGAAACTGAAGAAAGGAAGTCGAAGCCATCTGTTTGGGCAAAGCAGGAGTGTAATTCGACCTGAAGGAGATCAATTCGACCGGCCCTTCAGGTCGAATTAGCAGCACACATATACAGAAGATGGATTCGACCACGACAGGGGTGATTCGACCTGGGCATCAGGTCAAATCGAGGTCGAATTGGCTGGCGGAAATACCGATTTGACCTCATCACTTCGATTCAATCAGGGTAGTTGGTCGAATCGAGCACCTGGGACATACTTAGAAGGCACATAAGTAGAATTATTCATGATCTAGTTGTGGCAACTTTAGATATTAAACTCCTCGATTTAGCTGATGAAAGCAAATGAATACAAGGTTGTTTGACAGAAAAAAAGTATCGACAATTTCGAAGATCATAACAGTAGAATTAATTCGACGCTGACAAGCCGAAAGGATAAACGACCATTTTAATGACAACTTGAATTCACTTCAGTATCTCTATCGTTTCACAACATTACACCTCCATCTAAATCCAGAATTCACCAGATGATTGCAAAGGAGGAGGAGGAGAAACTATCTGCCTCGGCCCAACGGTTCTGTCGTCGATTTTCATTAGCCGACATCCTGTTGGCCACTCAAGATTTCAGTGAAAACCATTTCATCGGAAATGGTGGATTTGGCAAAGTCTACAAAGGCCAGCTTCATAACGGGGAAGAGAGTGTCTGTGTGGCAATAAAGCGGCTTCGCATACGTGTTACTCATCTGACACGTGTAACAGAAGATGTAGCACCACAATGTAACAGGACATCCAACATCTTCTAAAACAGGTTCGATTACACTAAGTTGAGGATGCTACTAAATATTATGTGACTGAGGAAAGATGGTGTTGTTCTAATAGAAGTATTTGATATCTCAGGTTTCAATTACATCCAACTTAAAGCATGAAAATGTGGCTCCACTATTAGGTTACTGTGTGGATGGATATCAACATTTCTTGCCTTAAGAGTTTGCTCAAAACGGGACCCTGCATGAGGTCCTTCATGGTAATTAAGCTTGTGAAGAATAAACCTTATTCAATCATAGTTAAGTTTGCATATATCTTAGATTACATATGGATATGATGCATAGAAGAATTCAGAAATGTATCAGTGGGTTTTATAATCAAGATGACAGCAAATGGTGCAACCGGTGCATGAGGTGAGCAGGGAAGTTTGAGGAGTTTGTTTGGTGGCTAAACGGATTAGTTAGGAGCGGTTGAGCATATGGCTGGAAAGCTTGACACATTGGCTGTTAGTTGGAAGTGGTTTCAGTCAGTTTGGTAACCGTTTGATACTCCAACCGAAGGCTCAAAGATGCTTCAGCAAGTTGGTCCTGTAACTTTCTATTTCATTAGTTTGTGTATATAAAGTTGTATTCACAGCTTTATTCGAATGTAATCACCTCACCTATCAATGTAGCAATAAGATCTCTCTCCCGTGGACGTAGGAGTTTCATCTCCGAACCACGTAAATCCTCTCGTGTTTTTTTCGTTTTTCTTTTCTTCTATTCGTAATGAGTCTTGTCTTGTGCATTCTGCCAAATTCACGACAATTGGCGCCGTCTGTGGGAAGAAGGGCAGGCCAAGGAAGAAGATGGATATTGAAGATCAATATGGTGTTTCCATGAAGTTTGAAAGCGGTTTCAGATGATGAAATCTGATCGCGATATGAAGATGAAGAAGAATAGTGAAATGCAAGAAAGCATGTGATTCTTGCAGATCAGCGAGAGGGAAGAAATCAGATCAGGGAGAGGGAGAAGAAGTGATCCTTTGGTGCAAGGTTTCAAAGCTGGGAGAATCGGAGAGCTCTGATAATCCGACAGACTCGGACCTCCGATGATAGGTCGTTTTTGGATGGTGGTTCAGAGGGAGATGGAAGCACTCTTCGGACTGCAGTTCGGAGGAGGATCAGAAGTATAAGAGGTGGTGATTACCAACACCGCGGTGATCTCCTAGCGGTGAAAAAAACGGGAAGCGGTGGAGATCAAGAAATCGGTGGAGGAAGTTCCAAGAAAAGGTTCTTGGTAAGATGGAATTAGAATTCCAGTGGTCCAGCGGCTCTGTTGGCTGGGAAAATTCAGCAACGGTGAAGGAAGACATCTTCTCTTCGGCGATGGATGATGAAGCTAGCATCTGGAGACGATTTCCGGCAGACGCAGGACAGCAGTTTTCGGTGATGAGTAGTGGGTCTCCGGTGGAGATGGTGATCGTCTGAAGCGGCTGGCCAGTAAGAAATGGTATACTGGAATGGCTATTTTAGTTTCAATACTCAGTAATGACAATCTAGTAGGCAGCCGACGATCTCGATTACGGCACGTCGGGGTTGCAAGAATTTCTTCCAGCAAGGAGAAATTGAATTAATTCTGTGGCCAAGGTTTTCACACAGAAGAAACAGGATTGTTCATAGGTGAAGGACAATTTCCATTGATGAGCAGTAGGTTATCTGTGAAGATGGTGGAGTCAGAAATGGCTTGAGGGTTCACTACAGTTCAAAGAATTTGATCAGTACAATGTGGCAATAGCAAGCAAGAAACATGAAAATTTTTCATGGAAGTGCTAGCATTGTTTAAGTGATGCAACAATGGCATGAGACTCCCCTGAAGGTGGAGTCAGATTATAAGGACATGGGTTACCATGGATGTGAAATGATCATGCAGTAGCTTGATTTTCACACAAAGATAAGGTCAGCTCATGAACAAGTTTGTAAGAAAAGGATTTTCCGGTAAGTGAATGGTGTTCGGGGGAAGTAGCGATATAACGGGGTAGCTAGGAGATGTGGTACTTGGACTCGTTGGCGTTTAAGAGCAGCGCGGTAACAACGAGCAAGTAGGAGAAGCATCGGGTAATCCTAGTGAGTTAGAATCGACTTCAAAGTAATGGCACTTTCATTAGGAAAATGGTTCGAACTTGGTGTGGCTTGGCGGTAAGTCAACATTTATATGTTGCAGGTGTTGCTCATGGTTGAGCAATGGTAAAAGGTATTGCTCAAGTTGGAGCAATGATTAAGAGGTGCTACTCAAGGTGGAGTAGTGTAATGGAGGGAGAGTTGCTATGGTTTGATTAAGGTTTAAGGTGGAGATTTGTGAAGAATAAACCTTATTCAATCATAGTTAAGTTTGCATATATCTTAGATTACATATGGATATGATGCATAGAAGAATTCAGAAATGTATCAGTGGGTTTTATAATCAAGATGACAGCAAATGGTGCAACCGGTGCATGAGGTGAGCAGGGAAGTTTGAGGAGTTTGTTTGGTGGCTAAACGGATTAGTTAGGAGCGGTTGAGCATATGGCTGGAAAGCTTGACACATTGGCTGTTAGTTGGAAGTGGTTTCAGTCAGTTTGGTAACCGTTTGATACTCCAACCGAAGGCTCAAAGATGCTTCAGCAAGTTGGTCCTGTAACTTTCTATTTCATTAGTTTGTGTATATAAAGTTGTATTCACAGCTTTATTCGAATGTAATCACCTCACCTATCAATGTAGCAATAAGATCTCTCTCCCGTGGACGTAGGAGTTTCATCTCCGAACCACGTAAATCCTCTCGTGTTTTTTTCGTTTTTCTTTTCTTCTATTCGTAATGAGTCTTGTCTTGTGCATTCTGCCAAATTCACGACAAAGCTCACAAAAATCTGATTTAGTGAAGCTACCTTCTTCCCAATTTTAATGGCTTTTCAAGTTGTTATCCTAAAATACTGTTCTTGAATTGATTTTAAGAAAATATTGTCTGACTTACTTTCTGTAACAGTTGCCTTCATTTTAACTAGTTGTAGCTTCATCCAATTTCTGATATCTTAATATTGACGTTGTTTTGAGTGCAACAGCACATAAAGGCACCAAAGGGACAAAGCAATTTCCAGCTTTATCATGGGACCAAAGAGTTATAATAGCTTTGGGGGTTGCAAAAGGATTAGAGAATACCTTAACCGGAAGAAACTGATCGATTCATCGTAACATCAGATCCAGCAACATTTTACTTTTTGATGATTACAAACTCTCTAAATTAAGCGATTTTGGTTGGTTTACCCCATCTCCTAAACCTTTGGCTTTAGATGATGGTATGACTTCCAGGGCTTTGAAACGGCGTTCTTGTCGTTATCATCCCTCAGAGTATGTTCCATTACAAC
Source organism: Pogostemon cablin (assembly GCA_023678885.1). NCBI lineage: Eukaryota > Viridiplantae > Streptophyta > Magnoliopsida > Lamiales > Lamiaceae > Pogostemon > Pogostemon cablin. The sequence goes on from CM042960.1 coordinate 8,477,179, forward strand.
TCGGTCCTAGCTAGATATTAACATGTCTATTTCGAATTTGTTCTTATTGTGGCGTGACTTTAACTATTTCATTTTGTGTGGTAGATATACGTAGTTGGGCATAGTGAGCTCAAGCACAAATGTTTACAGCTTTGGTGTGCTACTTCTTGAATTCTTGACAAGTCGTGAAGTAGATGATGGTACAAATCAGCATATAGTGGTCTTGTGAATTTTAAGCAAGAACTTGGTGAAACACTCAAGAACTCACACACTTGGATGATTGATCACTCAAGTTTCACTCTCGAATTGATTGATGAACGAAAAAATGAAATGAAAACCATCATCACAAAGACGTATAGTGGTTCGGCGTAAGCCTACATCCACTTTGAAGGAAAGATCACTCACTAAGATGATTACAATACACTTAAGGAAGATGATGATGAACTTATGCACATAAACCCTAATGTGCTCTCTAATCTTGAAAACTGATGTGTTGCTTCTTATATCACTTAAACTGCCATCAATAATGCTTATATAATCAACAGCAAGCCAACTGATCTTGCTGCAGATTGAATCTCATGTGGGAAGCTCCAGCTAGCTCAACAACTAACCACCTAACTAACTTGATTCCCTCTCAATGCATGGTTGCAACGTATGGATGAGATGAACTCTGATCTATAACTTCACATGCAGCTGATCCTATCAACACTTCATCAACCAATCATCATCCTCCACCTGTTATGGTTGTATAAGATCATACACACACATACAATGAATGCATGCATGTCTATAATACAACAAGTGGAATGGGTATGCAAGCAGAATACTACTTGAACTTCTTAAAGTTTACTAACCTGGTTGTTTTAATATACTCCACATTGTTACAAGCTGTAATTCAATTAGTGCCAAATTTTTATTACATCAGGCAAGTACATGGCTCGGAAAAGATGGGTTAAAGAGGGTAGTGTGCTCTAGATTAAAGAAGGATATGGATTCTAGACTAAATGGAGTCTACCCACCCAAAGATGCTTTAAAGGTAATATCAGTTGGAAAGTTGTTTCATTTTTTACCTGAAATGGTATTTATTGACAAAACATGAACGCAGATGGCTGAAGTAGCTGGCATGTGTGTGCAAAAGAAAGCTTATGATCGTCCAGACATGGATATTGTAATAAGAGCTCTTTCTCCTCTGTTGAATGCTACTTTTGCATGAAAATAAAGAACTGAAGAAATACGAAATACAGCTTGCTTATTTTGTGCAATGTAAAGTGTAACATTCCTTTTTTTTTTAATTGTTCTGTGTAAAAAAAAAAAGTGTAACATTCCTCATGGATCTTAATTACTCCCTCCGTCCCGAATTAACGTTTATGTTTGTTTTTTGCACGTAGATTAAGAGATATAATATTTTATTTTCAGTGAGGTGAGTAATAAAAATTTAATATGAAGTGAGTAGTTGTATTAGTATTGTGTGTGAGCTACATGCAATAATTAATTGTTTTGTGTAGGCCCATCTTGAAAAAAAAAAAAACCTTAACTTGGGACAAACCAAAATGAAAAACGTAAACTTTAACACTAGACGGAAGAAGTATGCGAACAAGGCTACTTAAAATCTTTTTTTTTAGATTGATAGTTTATTTATCTTTTTAAACCTACACTCATAAAAACTACTCCCTCCGTCCCATAAAACGCTTCACGTTTATTATTCCACGTTGTTTAAGAAAAGTTATTTTCGACCAATTATGTTGACTTTAGAGGGTATTGTAGTATTTTTATGCAATAAAAATGTATAAAGTAATATGTGGCAAACTTGGTTGTTTTTAGTGTACTCCAAATTGTTACAAGCTGTAATTCAATATGTGGCAAACTTTTATGACAACAGGCAACTATATGGCTCAGAAAAGATAAGCTGAAGATGGTTGTGGATGCTAGACTAAATGGAGAGTACCCACCAAAAGATGCGTAATATCAGTTGGGAAAGTTTTTTAACATTTTACCTGAAATGGTATTTATTGGCAATCCATGTGTGAAGTATAGACCATGCATGTGTGTGTGTGTACTGAATATACGTGCAGCATGCATGTATGTATGTGTGTGTTGAATGGAAACTAAGAACATGACACATGGAGGTTGATCATTGGTTGATTAAGTGTTTGAAGGATAATGATTGAAGACCATTAGATTAGTTATGAACACAAGGATGATCAGTGGAGGCATAGCATCAACAAGAAGCTGCGGTTGAAGCTGCAAAGATCAGGCAGTTGCAACCAACTCATCAGTTGGTTACAACTGATAAATGTGCGTGCATGTTGATTGGTTGGAAGTGAATCAAAACGTTGGATACACATCTATATAAGTTAGAAGAACTATCAGCTGAAAGAATCATCACACAACCACTACACATATCAGTTTAGAAGTAGAAGAAGCAAGCTTAAGTTTAGGGTTTTCTATTGTGCTTGTATTGTGTAATCTTCATCAAACGTTTAGTGAATTCTTCTCTCAAGAAGTGGATGTAGATCAACATGATCGAACCACTATAATTCTTGTCTTCTTTCTTCAAGTTTTTTCTTCAATTTTATTTTGTTCATAATCAATACTCAACATTAGGATAGAAGTAGAGCAATCTTGTAGTGTTTACATTTGCTGTCAAATTGTGTTGAATACATAACAATTGGCGCCGTCTGTGGGAAGGCCAAATCAGAAGAAGAAGAAGAAGACTCAGTGGAGAAGAAGAAGATCAAATGGTTACCACAAAGTTTGATATTGAAAAATTCACAGAGAAGACAGACTTCAGTCTGTGGAGGATGAAGATGGAAGCTATCTTGGTTCAACAAGGTCTGTCTGATGCTGTTAAGCCATTGCCAGAAGGTCAGATTGCAGGAGCTGGTCTTGCATCAGATCAAGAACAACAAATCAAGGCCAGAAGTGCTCTCATTTTGTGTCTTGGTGATAAGGCTCTAAGGGAGATCTCTAAAGAATCCACTGCAAGAGGAGTTTGGAAGAAATTGGAGGATTTGTACATGGTTAAAAGTTTGGCAAACCGTTTGTACATGAAGCAGAAGTTATACTCCTTCAAGGTATCAGAAGATAAGTCTATAATTGGTCAGTTAGATGAGTTTAACAAGATTATAGATGACTTAGAAAACATAGATGTGGCTCTGTCAACTGAAGATAAGGCAGTCATCCTCATGTCAGCACTTCCAAAGTCATTTGAAGGATTGAGAGATACTTTATTGTTTGCTAATGCTGAATCAATCACCCTTGAGCAAGTGTTGTTGGCAGTCAAGGCAAAGGTACTTCACAAGAATCCAGAACAGCAAGCAAATGCAGAAGGATTGACAGTGAGGAAACAAAACCAGTGGAATAAGAACAACAAGAATAATAAGAGTGAGGTTGATAAGAGGAAGACTGAAAAGAATCATAGTTCACCAGCAGTTGAAGAAGAAAACAAGAATTGTTTCCACTGCAATAAACCAGGACATTATAAGAAGCAGTGTTACAAGTGGAAAGCAATGGTAGCAAAGTTAATAGCTGAAAGGAGAGGAAATAAGAGGCCTCATGCAAACCAGGTAATAACTAATCATGATGCTACAGATTCTGATTTCATTGAAGCAATGTCTGTGAGTTCTAATTCAGTTTCAGAAGAATGGGTTATGGATTCTGGATGTACTTTTCATATGACATCAAGAAAGGACTGGTTCACTGAATTGAGGTCACAAGATGAAGGAGCAGTAATGCTAGGTGATGATCATACTTGTAAGATTGTTGGAATTGGTTCTGTCAAACTTAAAATGTTTGATGGTAAAATCAGGATGTTAAATAATGTTAGATATGTACCAAGCTTAAGGAGAAATCTAATATCTCTTGGAATGCTAGTTTCTCAAGGTTATGAATGCCATTTGAAAGGAGATACACTTGCTGTCATAAAAGGTAAGTCAGTTGTTGTTAAAGGATTCAAGAAGTCTGATCTGTACTTCTTGGATGGTTCAGTTGTGACTGGACAAAGCAATACAACTAAGGATGAGAGTAGTGTTAATGTTTGGCATGGGAGGCTTGGCCATATCAGTGAAAGAGGTTTACAAGAACTTGCAAGACAGAAGTTACTTGAGATCAGCACAACCTGTAAGCTAGATCAATGTGAGGCTTGTATATTGGGAAAAGCTAAGAGGTTGAAGTTTGGTGCAGCTGAACATAATACCAAAGTTAGGTTGGAATATGTTCACTCAGATCTTTGGGGGCCTTCCAAGACTTCAACAATAGGAGGTGGGAAATACTTCATCTCATTCATTGATGATTATTCAAGAAAGGTATGGGTTAAAATTCTGAAAACAAAGGATGAAGCACTATCAGGTTTTAAAATATGGTTGACAGAAGTAGAGCTACAAACTGGAAACAAGGTCAAGTGCTTAAGAACAGACAATGGTCTTGAATTTGTGTCACATGAATTCAATAAGTTCTGTCAAGAGAAAGGTATTAAGAGGCACAAGACAGTACCAGGAACACCACAGCAAAATGGAGTGGCTGAGAGAATGAATCAGACACTTCTTGCAAGAGTTAGGTGTATGATGAGCAGTGGAGGTTTCTCAAAAGGTTTCTGGGGTGAGTTAGTTTCTACTGCAGCCTATTTGATTAATCTGTCACCATGCACAGCACTCAAGTTTAAACCACCTGAAGAAGTATGGTCTGGAAGAGTACCAGACTATAGTCAACTGAGGATTATAGGATGTTTGGTGTATTCACATCAGAAACAAGATAAGTTAGATCCTAGAGCAGTTAAGTGTGTGCTAGTTGGCTATCCTAAAGAGGTAAAAGGTTACAGACTGTGGTGTTATGAGAATAACAAGTTCATAGTTAGTAGAGATGTGACATTCAATGAAGGAAGAATGCCTTTGTTGGAAAGAGGGTCTGATAAGTTGATAACTACTGATAAGTGTGAGTTTGAGGTGGAGCATGATGACAAAACAGTTGCACATCATGATCAAGATCAAAGAGAGGATAATGTACATGAAGAAATTGCTGCTGAAGAAAGTCCTGAATCATCTAGTTCAAATGATAGAAGAACTCTAAGTAGCTATCAGTTGGTTAGGGATAGATTGAGAAGGCAGATCAAAACACCTATAAGGTATATAGAGGCAGACACTGTGTCATATGCATTGTTTGTAGCATCAGATGTTGATGTCTATGAACCTAGGACATACTCAGAAGCAGTTTCAAGTAAAGAAAGTATGCATTGGTTGGATGCTATGGAAGAAGAGCTACAATCTTTAAAGAGGAATAATACATGGATGATTGTTGACAGGCCTGCTAATCAGAAACTTGTAGGCTGTAAATGGATATACAAGAAGAAACCAGTTACTAGCAAGGAAGGAGGAATTAGATTTAAAGCAAGGCTTGTAGCAAGAGGTTTTTCACAGCAAGAAGGTGTAGATTATAATGAAATCTTCTCACCAGTGGTTAAACATTGCTCAATAAGGATTCTGTTGTCATTAGTTACTCAGTTGGACTTGGAATTACATCAAATGGATGTAACAACAGCTTTCTTACATGGAAATTTAGATGAGAAGATTTATATGAAGATTCCTGAGGGAGTGAATCTACAAGGAGCAGATTCAAAGGCATGTTTATTGCTTAAATCATTATATGGTCTGAAGCAAAGTCCAAGACAGTGGTATCTTAGGTTTGATGAGTACATTACTTCAAATGGTTTTGACAGAAGAATGTATGACAGCTGTGTATACATAAGATGTGATAAAGGAAGCTATACTTATCTTCTACTATATGTAGATGATATACTAATAGCTTGTAGGAATATGATAGGAATCAATTCAGTAAAGGATACATTGAGAAAGGAGTTTGACATGAAAGATCTTGGAGAGGCAAGAATGATACTTGGAATGCAGATAGAAAGGAATAGATCAGCTGGAGTATTAAGGTTGTTTCAAGAGTCATACTTGGATAAAGTTTTAAAGAGGTACAATATGAATCTTTGTAAGAGTGCATCAGTACCAGCTAAACAAGGTGTGAGTCTGTCATCTGTTCAAAGACCTCAAACAGATAAAGAAAGGTTTGAAATGGATAAAATACCATATGCAAGTGCAGTGGGCAATCTGATGTATGCTATGGTATGCTGTAGGCCAGACTTAGCTTATGTGATGAGTATGATCAGTAGATTTATGAGTGATCCTGGTCTGATTCATTGGGATGCAGTGAAGTGGGCACTGAGGTATGTTAGAGGAACTATATCAGTAGGCTTGAAGTTTCAGAAGCAAGATGCTTGGGATAATGCTGTTGTTGGTTATGCTGATGCAGATTATGCAGCCAACCTTGATACAAGGAAATCAATGACAGGTTATGTGTTCAAGCTATTTGGTACAGCAATAAGTTGGAAGGCTACACATCAACACATTGTGGCTTTATCTACTACTGAGGCAGAATTTGTTGCACTGACAGAAGCAATCAAAGAAGGAGTGTGGCTGATTGGTATCTTGAGTGAGTTTGGTATTGAACAAAAGTCAGTTGAAGTGCATTGTGATAATCAGAGTGCAGTGCATCTCTCCAAGCATCAAGGATATCATGAAAGAACCAAACACATTGATGTAAGGTTATATTTCATAAGAGACATGATAGACAAGGGGTTAGTAAGTGTCAGAAAGATCAAGACACATGACAATCCTGCAGACATGTTTACAAAAGCCTTACCAGCTCAGAAGTTTGAGTTGTGTAAGCACTTGATTCAATTGAATTAAGTAAAGAAGTGAAGGTTGCTGCTCCTTACAAAAGCAGCAAGGTGAGGAGAATGAAGCTAACATGGTGATGCAAGGTCTAAGGTGGAGATTTGTGAAGTATAGACCATGCATGTGTGTGTGTGTACTGAATATACGTGCAGCATGCATGTATGTATGTGTGTGTTGAATGGAAACTAAGAACATGACACATGGAGGTTGATCATTGGTTGATTAAGTGTTTGAAGGATAATGATTGAAGACCATTAGATTAGTTATGAACACAAGGATGATCAGTGGAGGCATAGCATCAACAAGAAGCTGCGATTGAAGCTGCAAAGATCAGGCAGTTGCAACCAACTCATCAGTTGGTTACAACTGATAAATGTGCGTGCATGTTGATTGGTTGGAAGTGAATCAAAACGTTGGATACACATCTATATAAGTTAGAAGAACTATCAGCTGAAAGAATCATCACACAACCACTACACATATCAGTTTAGAAGTAGAAGAAGCAAGCTTAAGTTTAGGGTTTTCTATTGTGCTTGTATTGTGTAATCTTCATCAAACGTTTAGTGAATTCTTCTCTCAAGAAGTGGATGTAGATCAACATGATCGAACCACTATAATTCTTGTCTTCTTTCTTCAAGTTTTTTCTTCAATTTTATTTTGTTCATAATCAATACTCAACATTAGGATAGAAGTAGAGCAATCTTGTAGTGTTTACATTTGCTGTCAAATTGTGTTGAATACATAACACCATGGATGCAGATGGCTGAAGTAGCTCGAATGTGCGTGCAATATGATGATGGATTTCGTCCAGATATGGGCATAGTAATAGCAGCTCTTCGTCCTCTGTTGAATGCTACTTCTGTATGAAAATACACAATTGATGAATTTCAACTGTTCATTTATACTCCCTCCGTCCCGCGCAAAGATGTGCACTTGCTTTTTTCACGTAGATTAAGGAGTATTATTATTTTATGTAAAGTGGGTAGGTGTATTAGAGAGATGTGATGGGTAGTGGTGAGTCCTTTTTACTAAAAGAGAAAAATTGTGCAATTTGAATGAGACGTCCAATATAGTAAAATGGTGCTATTTGGGCAGGATGGATGGAGCACTTCCTAACTCCTATCTTTATGGCAATTCAAATCCCCTATTCCACTATATGTTACATCTAATGTTACATGGGATGAGAGACAAGTGTTTCATTTTACACACAATTGTGTGTGAAATGGGACACTTGTCTCCCATTAGATGTAACATGAGGTGGAATAGGGGATCCCAAGTGTCTTTATGGAGATACATTTTATTCTCACTGTTTTTAAGTTTTCTTTAACTAATTTTCATGATTTTTTCAGCAAAATTTTATTTTGTTTAATTTGTTGTTATTTTTCATCTTTTTATTATCAATTTTCGTACAAATTATAAATTCTTCATTAAATATTTTCTTTGTATGCATATCACTTTTTCATCAATCATAAATCGATATCGTTTTTATTCGTCAAGGAATGAGTTCTTTTCTTTTTTTTTCGAAATGGGTAAATTCGTATTTCGTACGATATACATGAGTGCAAAGTGTTTCCAAGCTACCTATCGATGCCTTGAATGTAATTCAAGGTGTACAATTTAGTAATTCAAAAAAGGTTGAACTATGTTGCTCAAAATCTTATCCGCTATGCAAGCAGGAGAGAGCATCCTGGAGCCAAACAGCAAAGCATTTCTTTCCATCCATATGGTGTAGATCATGGATGAGAAAGCAATGAAGATGAGTCTCTTGACCTTTTTGTTGTTCCGAGCGTCCGCATGTATCTTCCGAAAAGCATCTCCAACTTATGTGAATCTTCTCCTCCAACCAATTCCTGTTCTCACTATGTCCCATATCCATTGTGAGTATGGACACTGAAAGAACAAGTGTGTTTTTGTTTCCACACCTCCTACACAAAACCCACAAGTGATGTCCCCATGAAGATTCCACGCTCTATCCATAGTGTATACTCTTCCTCTATGTAGGAGCCATAATCTGAAGCTATGTTTCCTCACTGTCTATTTAGCCAAATCTGTTTGTATATATGAATGACGCTTCATCATGGAAGGATGGCATGAACCTCCCATGCACGCATCCTTGCATTATCCCCACTACTGATTCTCCCTGTTCCACTTCTTCTTCAATTTTATTTCTTAGGTGGATCATAGTCTTCCAAGAGTACGAGGCATTCGAGTTTGGATTGACTACTACCCACTCGTGGTCTCTAAGATAGACTGCATGTATCCATCTTACCCAAAGTGATGAAGCTTCGCTATGGATATCCCACAATGCAGCTGTCATAAGTGCTCCATTCCAGGTAATAATGTCCTTCGACCCTAGTTCTCCATTGTTTTTAGGTTAACTTCCTTCCAACTAACTGCACTTGCTTTTGTTCCCCAAAGAAATCGTCAGATCAAGCTCTCAATCCTTCTGATCACTGCCGTTGGCAATTTCACCATTGCACACCAGAATGATAGTATACCATATATGTCTGATGTGATCAAAATTCCAGTCTTCCGGTAAAAGCAAGAAGTTTGGAGGACCATTTCTGAATCATGGGGTGGAATATGAGTTCTATTAGATGGTTTCATATAGTAAGTGTTTCCCCTTTTCTTTTTATTCATTAGGTGATGTTTGTTTAAGGTTTTGGTAAATTTGAAAATCATGTAATAATCTATATTTGTTTTAGATTTTGATAGGGTGAGTTTCACATCATATCAAAGTAATGGAGATAATTTTTTTGTTTTTGGCCCATAACAAAAGAGGATTTTGATTTCTATCTCAAAAATAATAATTTTTTAATTTCATCCCATAATTATCTAAAATATCCTATTTCAGCCCAAATTTTGTTGGAATATCGAATTTCTGCTGGAATCAAATTTTTATTCTCATTGTTTCTAATCTTTGCTGTAATACCTCCACTAAATTAAATTAATTAATTAAATCTAGTAAAATTGAAAGAAAAATTTTATCATTTAAAATAAATATAAAAACATTAATGACCTTTCAAATTTCAATTACCTACTTAGAAGTTACTCCCTCCGTCCGCTCGGAGGAGGATCTTTTTTCCATTTTGGTCGTCCGCTCCAAAGATAGTCATTTTCTTTTCTACACATATGTGACCCACACACACCCACTAATACAATTAAAATATGGGGTCCACACTCCACTAATATAACTACCCACTACACATTAAATAATAATACTCCTTAATCAACGTGAACAAAAGTAAAACACCCTCTTTCAGGCGGACGGAAGAAGTAGAATTTTTTACTTAGGAGCTTGAATCACATGAAACTTAGTATGAAAATTAGTGCTTTTCATATGTTGTTTTTATATGATTATTATATGACTTTAATTTATTTGTGACGTTTATGACTTATTTTATACTCCTTCTATCATATACTTATGTTCACACTTTTCGTTTTCGTCTGTCTTACACTTATGTTTATCACCCAAAAAAAAATTCACATTAACCAATCACCTCAAAAGTTATCTTAATTTCAAAAATATCACTCTCACCTAACACACATAACCTACTTTATAATTTATTTATTACCTAAAAATACCAAAATAGCCCTCAAAAGTCAATAAAGTTGGTCAAAAAACAACTTTTCTTAACCCCGTATCTACAGTGTCGATGAACTTAACTTGGGGACGAAGGGAGTATTTTTATGTCTTTATGGTATATTGGAATTTTGCAGATTTTAAGTATATTTTGAAGTGAAATTGATAAAATATAAGAGGAGTCGAAAACGAAGGGGAATGAGCCAGGTCTACGTCGAAGTGGTTAGTTGAGACTGAGAGTTTATTGTGAATGTGCAATTGTGGACTGGAGAAACAATCCATGCACAAATGCCATAGGAGAGTGGGGCCTATTGCCACGTAATTCATACTAATTGTGAAGAGAATCACCTAGGCCGTGTAAGGGAGCCCATGGGCCATAGCCGTGTGAAATACAGTCCATGTGCAGCCATTATCTCATTCCACCGATTAATATGCCACATCACCATGCTAATTAACTTAGCTATGTATTGAGCACATGGGCCAACCACTATCTTTGATGATTAGTGCTCTTGGGCTGCCATTCAAACCAACATTCATGACCCATTCGGGAGAGATTAAGCCCATCTAATAAGGCGTGATATGTTTTGGGCCTTGGCTTATTGAAATTTATTCGGGCCCAAGTGAGTAGACCCCATCACATTACACAATGTATCAATCCTCCGTTACTTCAGTATTTTCTGACGATTATTTTTCATGACTTTAAGCTGTTGCGATTTTGAATCCCAAAAATAATAATAAAATTAAATTAAAATATAAACCTTCTCGTGTCTCGTATCTTTTTACTTTATTCGAAAATGTCTCAAAATAGTTAGGACATTTATAATCGTCTCAGTTGCTCCGATTTCGTTCCAAAACAATACTCACTCCGTCTCATATTATTTTTCGCTGTTACGGTAGACACGGAGTTTAAGAAACTTTTTTTTGTCAACTTTATTGACTTTTGGAGGGTAATGTAGTATTTTTAACTAATAAATAAATTATAGTGTATATTATGTATGTTATGTGTGAGTGATAAATTTGTAATTAAAATGTAATTTTAGAGTTAAAGATTGATGTGATATTTTCTTTTTTTGAGTGATGAAGTTTAATATGTGACGGACTAAAACAAAAAATGTAAAATTTAACTTGAGACAGAAGGAGTATTTTTTTTTACAAATAATTTTGTAAAAGCGTCGATTCAGTCTCATTAGATAAAATTTGAAAAATTGAATATTTTTAAGTAAAAATATTTTAGTGAGAATTTAAAAGTTATGAAACTATTTAAAAAAAAAAAATTTCTTGAATTTTTTTTGAATAAAGTAAATTAAATATGTTTTTCGAAAATGGCCTATAATGAAAGTAATGAACGTTTAGCATGTAGACCCTATCCTTCATATATAGAATCTCTCTTACATTCTGTCTGTTGAAATAATTAAATATGATGACCATACAAGTTATATACATCTTCTTAACAAGATTTGGTATTAAGGAATTATTAAAAGAAAAACATTTAGGATTTTAATAACTTAGTAGGAGTGATACGGATTGCTTTTTATCTCAAAAGTATTAACCCTAATTTAATTTAAATGGATGATAAATATAATATTTTAAAATGTTAAAAAGTATTAGAGGTCATATATACATATCCTCTATTAACATGTAACCATGTAATACGCGATAATTGAATATTTATTTAATAAAATAAATAAATTGAGTAAAAATAATTAAATTAAATAATACCATCATAAATATTTTTATTAAATTATATTGTATTATTAATAAGTACCGTCTTAAAAGAAGTACTTGTTAAAAAGAAAAATGCATACTCCCTCCATGTGGTCCTAATAGTTTCGTTTGTTTTTTGCACGAGGATTATTAATATAGTATTTTAATATGTATTGAGGTGAGAAATATAATATTTTAATGTATATTAGCTAGTTGTATTAGTATTGTAGGTGGGTCCAATAAAGATACTTCCTCCGTCCCGAAATATTTTGCACACTTCTTTTGTAATTTACAAAGGAAGTGTGCAAAAAATTTTGAGACGGGGGGAGTATTTTAATTTTTTTGTGTACATGTACCAAAAGAAAAATATAACCAATAGCTTGCTACGCCTAAATTGAAAATATGTAACCACATTAAAGAGGGAGTGTTATATTGTTATTGCACGGCTAGAATATGACAAACTAAATGACAAGATGTGTATATGTTATAGTGAGTTGAGAAGTAAGTAGTTTATCATTTATCAGGCCTTCCCCAATAATAAAATAAAAAAGTAGGTTTTCTGGGAAACACGTCAGCGTCACCTCAAAAGCAAAAAAGTTACTAGTTCCAAAACAAAACTCATCCCCAACAATAAAATCAAAAAGTAAGTTTTTTGATAGGACACACATCAATTTCATTTTATTCTCATTAAATTTATCAAGTATATCTATCTAATTTTAAAATAAATTATAAATAATTATATATTCCAATTATTTAAATTTTATAAAATAAAAAAAATATTATTCATTTTTTTGAATTACATAAAACATAAAAACACATTAAAAAGACACACATTAAAATATAAAAGTAAAACTTCCGAAAGCAACAAAGTAAATTTCGATCCGATCAATTTAATGTGTAGATAATTATTATCCGGTTGGGTCCAAACATGCTCAATTAAATCTTGTCAAAGCTGGAGATGTTTCTGTTTATCTCGTAGTTGAACACCTCTCCTGACGTAGTCATTGAATGATCTAATTGATCCTTGACTTACTTGTGGAGGCGGAATGGCCACATTTGAATCGTCGGACCAATCGATCCCTGCATTTTCTTCATTTTCGATTATCATGTTGTGCAATATAATGCAAGTTAACATTATATCCTTCAAGTTATTCTTGTACCAGAAACAAGTTGGATCGCTAATCATTGCCCAACGAGCTTGAAGCACTCCAAAGGCTCATTCGACATCCTTCCTAGCAGGATCTTACAGTCATTTGAAATGTTCGATGAATAAGACGACGACGTTTTCTACATAGACTATGATGGACCATCAAATTTTAATAGAGAGATAATCAAAGTTACAAGTAATGATGCATTTGATCAAGAATATTCATTTGATCCGAAAGATTCATATTTTATGGATCCTATAATTAGCAGCAACATTAAATATGAGAGTGTTATTCTAAAGAATTTTTGGTTACATGGATTCAAAGATGTTCCAGCATGTCTTCGTACTTATTTTATTCGAGATACGACCCGGCAATATTCGAGGGCGAATCGTCTCCAAGTAGAGGAGAATGATGGAGAATCAGAAGATTTAGATTAATTATAGCAGATATATTATATATTAATGTGATATTGTTTTCTTTTATTTATATTAATTATCATTATTGTAATGATGTTTTGATGATGTTTGTTGTTGGCTAGACCTCTTTTGAGGCTAGCTACATGATGAATTAGGGATTTATAGATTTGTTGGATTTTAAATGGTGGTTGATATGATTTTTGGAATTTCCTACATGATTAATGATTTACTTGATTTGTATTATGATTTGTGTGATTAAATTATCTATTTATGATGTTAGAATGACCATTCCAATATTGTGTTTAGGGATTTTATTGAATCATACTATAATATGAATTTTGTATGTTAGTATGTGGTAGCATCTTTATATACTTAAAACATTTATATTGGAACACTTAATTGATTTATCATACTTGGTTGTTAATTGAGTGAGGAGACTAATCTTGTTGTCATAGTACCTTTTAAGGGAGTTGAGAGTGAGAACTTAATCACCTTGGTCAAAGGAATTAGGGGAATATTTGTGATTGCTTCTATTCCAATTATCATTGATGTTTGTCATTTGAATTTAACAAGTCCATGTGGTGTCCTTAATCTTGATTGTGGTTAGTCTTACTCTTCTTTAGATTGTTACTTCATCCATCTCACCTTCACTAATATGTAAATTTTCTATCTTTAATTGCTTTCTTAAGTAGTTTGTAGTATTAATCAACCTCTCATTTATTGATTAGTCCTTCTAGAGTGAAACATCTTTCGAAGACGGATACATACACTTTCTCCATTGGGTTCGATATTATAAATTTTGCACTTGGTCACCACGTCTACACACAATGATAGAGTACGCTCACTCTTATCAATTTGTACCAAAATTGAGAATAAGTTCATGCCACTAGCAGAAGACCCAGCACCGTCACGTAACTCTTATTTTTTTAAGTACCGACATTATTTCTTCCTCTATTATGTTATCAAACATGTACTCAAGACAACTACAATTTTCAGAAGAAGGACATGTTTGAGAGAATGAAAGAAATGGAAGGATAAAGAGTTTCTACGAATGTATGGTTCTCAGGTAGGACTTCCAACAATCCAATTACATCCTTTAAATAAAGTAGAGTTCCACAACAGCTAATTTATAACGGCTAGTTTTACAATAGATATTTTATAACTGCTAGTATCACAATGGCTAGTTTTCAAAATGAAAAGAAATACATTGATGAGTTTTTATACCAAACGAAATACATTAACTAACATTACAATGCTGAAAAATACAACAACTAATTCTTCAAATTTACAACCCCCATTCTTTCTTGATTTGATCCACAGCGTGGAGATGGATACGTAATTGATCCTCTATTATGTTCGAGGTATCTTTCATAAGTATCTTATAATCTTTAGCTCGGGTAATCTTAGTAATTCCTTTGTTCTTTGTCTTGAGCAGCTCTTCCAAGTTCTTAAGCCTTTTCTCAAGAGCTCTATTACTTTCTTCTACTGAAGTAGTTGCTTTTCCTTTACCCTTCCCGATTCGCCTTACTGCATTTCTTCCTATTAGGCGAAGGGGCTCCTCACCACATTCATCTCCAACTTCCGATTCAGTGTTTGAAGATACCATATACTCTTCACTCGCCGAGACTTTTGCCTTTTTTGAACCGCGAACAACACCATTTGGATCGGAGAATTTCAGACTTTCTTTCAATACTTTCCAAGCTTTGATTTGTAAAAAATTGGAACCATGCTTCACTTTATATTGAACCTTTGCTTTGTCTTCAATATCAACATCACTGCACCCACTCCCCCAGGTCTTTTTCTCTTGATTGTAGCAACAATTGAACCATTTCACCTGTTTCTGTAGAGCGTAATAATGTGACTTCAATTTATCGGGAGTCCTAAATATCATGTCACATGAACGGTTAGTGTTGTATACCTCGGCGATTCGAATCCACATTTGCTCCGACTTTTGATCATTTCCGACAATGGGGTCCGTACTATATCGAGCCAACATCTCGTAAGAAGAGCATTTCATCAAAAGAATAAAAATTCTTTTTATGAACCGTTGATAAATCTTCATTTTCCTCAAAGTCAGCAGTGAGATTTACCCACTCCAATCCTGGTGGAGAGAATTGAGACGAGAAAGACGAACGCTGAGAGTTTGGATATGCAGCATCTCTGTCTGTATCTGATAAATTTGTGGGGATTGCCGGACGAAATCGGTGTTGAGGATGAGGAGACATATATGGATTTGGATACATGAAAAATGGTACGCCAGATGAATTAAAAGAATTGAATTGAGAGAAACTACCTTCTAGAAAATTCGGAAAAGTAGTTGAAATTTTTTTGGGCGGAATATTACTCGAAAAATTTATCGGAGGATTAGTTAGAAAATTTTGGGGTGGAAAATTATTCGAAAAATTTGTCAGAGGATTAATTGGAAAATTTGTATTTCGAGGATAGAAGTTGGCACGTGGACGAAAATTCACATTTTGAGGCGTTGAATTTTCGCCGGAGTTTGAAGAATTGAATTCGAAATGCATCCACAAATCTTTATCCATTTATTTATTTTTTTTGGATGAGAAGAAAAAGAAATATTTGATGTATAAGATTTGAATTTGAGATGTGATGATAAAATATAATGTAGGATAAAAATGAAGCAAAGGATATATTTATAGGGATAATAAAAAAAGTGTTCATAAATAAAATAAATAAATAAATAAACTAACGTAAACGTGATGTTCCAACTTCCAATAGCCAACTTTCCCCCTTGGCCCCCACCCTCAATTTGAATTGTATGTGATGTTAATAAAAAAAAATTAATGTCTTGAAAACAACCCAGTTGGATGGGGCCACAAGATTATTTTTCATTGTGTGCGTGAACAACACTCGCAACTATTGGATAGTGACAACCACTCTCCTCTTCCTTCATTCTCTCATTTAAAAAAAAAATAAGTTTTCTGCATTAAACCCAACAGAAAACCCAATTCAATTCCCCTATTACACCCCATGTGACATCTCATGTTACATGGGGTATAAAAATGGGTGAAAAATGTCCCCTTTTACACCTCATATAACATGAGATGTTACATGTGTAATAAGGGATCTCAAGTGCAAAAAGCCCCAACCCTCCCCATTGGAAAAAACCTCTCACTTGAGATTTTTTAACTGTCAAGTCATAAAAAAACCTCCCATTGTGGGAGGCCTCATTGGGGAGAGTCAAAACGTGTTTGCCAAACAAAAAGTCAACTGCCTCGACAATATGATGATTGAGCCAATTATAAATTAAATTTGTTGCCTATTTCCTAAAATCATAATTGTAAAAGTCAACGCTTTAGTTGAATGGATAACAACCGCTTTAGTTGAATGGATAACAACCATGTCAACCTTTTGTGTTAAATTGAGATGAAAATTTGAAATTATCACATATATTTTGAAGTAATATATTTGATGTGATGCTTCTTTTTCCATTTTCTGTTAGTAAGAGTTATTTGGAACGTATGAGATGAAAAATGTGAACATGATAAATTAATAATTAGGCAAGGCATACTATTTTAGGTTCACCATCTTCATATCAATTCAACAATTCCAAATCCGGAATTGGCTTGGAGATACTGGTTAACCAAACATGATTGCCGAGGAGGAGAAGCTATCCGCCACGGCCCAACGGTTCTGTCGTCGATTTTCATTAGACCAGATCCGGTTGGCTACTCAAGATTTCAGTGAAGACCATCTCATCGGAAATGGTGGATTTGGAAAAGTCTACAAAGGCCAGCTTGATAACGGGGAAGAGAGTACTGTGGCAATAAAGCGGGTAGCAATAAATTCCAAACAAGGTGAGAGCGAGTTCTTGACTGAGATTGAGACACTGAGTAAGCTCCGACATATTAATCTTGTCTCTCTCATCGGCTACTGCAACGACAACGAAGATATGATTCTTGTTTACGACTACATACGCCGTGGAACGCTGGCTGAAAACCTTTACACAACTTCCATGAGTACTGACTCTGAAGACTATGTTCTTTCATGGAAGCAACGCCTTAATGTATGCGTCGGAGCTGCTCGAGGTCTGGATTATCTTCACACTGGCACCTCCATCATACACCGCGATGTCAAGTCTACCAATATCCTTCTTGATGAAAATTTCAGAGCTAAGGTTTCGGATTTTGGATTGGCTAAACATTTAAGCACGATCAACCCACAGAGCCATGTTAGCACAGTAGTTAAGGGGTCGTTTGGTTATTTAGATCCAAGCTATTTCACGACATGTAGACTAACCAGGCAAAGTGACACGTATGCGTTTGGTGTGGTGTTGTTGGAGGTGTTGTGTGGGAGACCTGCTGTTGATCCCAGGCTTGGCGAGGATGAGATGAGCCTGGTCATGTGGGCTCAACACAAAATTGGAAAAGGAAAAGTTGGCCAGATTGTAGCTTCAAATATCAGGGAAGAAATCACGCCAGATTGCTTAAAAACATTCGTGGGGATTGCTAGACGATGTTTGAATCATGATCCAAAAAAGAGGCCAACAATGGCTCGTGTTCTGGGTAAGCTTGAGTTAGCCCTTGAACAACAGGACAGAAAAGCACAAACACTCATTGCATTGAGATTTTTTCCATTTCTGAACGGTATGAATTGCAATTATATTTCTACAAATCTGCTTGGCATCATTACTGTAAAACAGGTTCCCCTGTTATATATGTCTGGATGAGTTATTTGTGTGGCCAAAATTTGCAGGCATCCTTCCCATAGGCTCCACTCAAGAGAATCATGATAGGGCTGCTGTTAATACGCCATCAGAAGCCAACCCTGCCACTCAAGAAGATGCATGGAAAGACGAACAGAATTTTACATCCGATGACAAACTGGGCAGTAGTATTGCGGCAATAAAAATTCCATTGCAAGTGCTAACAGACATGACTCATATTTCAACAAGGTACGATAAGATTGGTCATGAGGTATCCAGAGAAGTATATTGTGGAGTTTTGGAAAGTGGAAAGGTGGCAGCAATTAAAATGTTAACCTATAATTGTCTGCCAGAAAGAGAGTTTCTAGAACAGGTTTGATTGACGTAACTAAATATTGTATGATTATGGAAATACAAGTGTTGTTCTAATATATGATCTTTCAGGTCTCAATAGCATCCAACTTAAAGCATGAAAATGTGTCTCCGTTGTTAGGTTACTGTGTCACTGATGGTCAGCATTTCTTGGCTTATGAGCTTCCTAAAAATGGGACCCTTTATGATGCACTTCATGGTAAGCTCACAAGAATTTGGAATAAGGATGCTACCTTCTTCGCGATCTTTATCGCTTTTCAAGTTTTTATCCTGTAATACATAATTTGTTCTTAAATTGATTTTAGGAAAAAATGAAATTTTGATTGTTGAATTCACTATCTATAACAATTTCCTTCTTACTAACTAGTGGTAGCAGCTTCTTGTTCTCATCCACTAATTTCAGATTTTGTAATATTCACAAAAGTATGTCTCGAGTGCAATAGGACATGAACACACCAATGACACAAAGCCAGTTCCAGCTTTATCATGGGGCCAAAGAGTTAAAATTGCATTGGGGGTTGCAAAAGGATTAGAGTACCTTCACCAGAAGGAAAAAATTCATCGTAACATCAGATCCAGCAACATTTTGCTTTTTGATGATTACAAGCTAGCTAAATTGAGTGATTTTGGTTGGTTTACTGAATCCCCTTATCCTTTTGATGATTATCTGGCTTATTATCATCCTGGTGTTTTTGAACATCCTCGTGGTTATCATCCCTTGGAGTATGTTCCATTACAACTCTGTCTTAGCTAGAGATGAACATGTCTTTTCCGGATTTCTACTTACTGTCATGTGGCTTCATTTCATTTTGTGAGTTAGATATGTGCAACTGGGAGAACAGAGCTCTAAGACTGATGTTTACAGCTTTGGCGTGCTGCTTCTTGAACTCTTGACAGGTCGTCAAGTAAATGATGGTGAAAAATATAAGCACATAGTGGAATGGGTATGCATTTTTTCTTAGCATGTCAATACTAGTTGTAGTTCTTAAAGTTTATCAAGGGCATCTTTAACCTTGTTGTTTTCATTTACATTGTTACATCAGAGAAATCCATGGATCGGAAAAGATTGGGTAAAGAGTGTTGTGGATGCTAGACTAAATGGAGCCTACTCACTAACAGATGCTTCAAAGGTAATATCAGTTGGGAAATCTGTTTCATTATTTTACCTGAAATGGTATTTATTGGGACTCCATAAATGCAGATGGCTGAAGTAGCTGCCATGTGTGTGCAAAAAAGAGCTGATGATCGTCCAGTCATGGACACTGTAATGAATTCCCTTTCTCCTCTGTTGCATGATACTTCTGCATGAAATATTTGTATGGAGGCTTGTACTTGCTGTGAAATATTGTAATAAGTTCCCTTTCTCCTCTGTTGCATGCTACTTCTGCATGAAATATTTGTATGGAGGCTTGTACTTGCTGTGAAATATTTGTATGGAGGCTAGCACTTGCTGTTGGGTTTATCGGCCCCTAGTATAGTCAGCTCACTCAATCCACTAGCATGATATTGTTCGCTTTGGGCCGCCCACTAGCCCGCACAGTTTTACTCTCTGGGATTCACACTCAAAAGACCTCATTTATAAACTCATCGTCATCCTCACTTCTAACCGATGTGGGACTTTGGTTGACACCCGACCAACATTTCCCCCTCAAACAAAGTCCCGCAGCTAAACCATCCAGTTTGAGGTCAGAACATCACACTAACCCCGGGCCGGGCCGGTTAAGTTTGGTGCCTAGCTCTGATACTATTTGTTGGGTTTATCCTAGTATAGTCAGGCTCAAAGCGGATAATATCATGCTAGTGGATTGAGTGGGTCCGACTTCGCTGGGCCGATAAACCCAACACTTAGCTTGTATTATGCAATAAATTGAAAGTGTAACATTCCTCTCTTCATTATTAAACTCTGCTGCTGACCGTTATGTACTACTCTCTCTCTCTTGTGTTAAATTTCACACCATCAATTCGTCCAATGTTAAACTTCAAATTCAAATATCCATGGACTCATAACACTACATTAATAACTATCCAATTTTATTTCTCCCACCTCATTTTATATTAAAATACAATATTACTTACCTCCGTATAAACAGTAACGTGACAACATTCATAGGACGAAGAGACCCAAAGCTCTCCCACTACATGATAAATATTAAACTCGTTGATTTAGCTGACAAAAGCAAACGAATACAAGGTTATTTGCCAGAAAAAAGTTTCGGCAATTTCGAAGATCATAATAGTAGAAGAAGACGGTGACAGGCAGAAAGGATAAACGACCATTTCAACGACGACTTGAATTCACTATTCAGTATCTCTATCGTTTCACCACATTATACGTCCATCTAAATCCGGAATTCACCAAATGATTGCAAAGGAGGAGGCGGGGAAGCTATCGGCTACGGCCCAACGGTTCTGTCGTCGATTTTCATTTGCCCAGATCCAGTTAGCAACTCGAGATTTCAGTAAAGACCATCTCATTGGAAATGGTGGATTTGGCAAAGTCTACAAAGCCCAGTTTGATAACGGGGAAGAGAGTGTCTGTGTGGCAATAAAGCGGCTTGCACCTAATTCCAACCAAGGTTAGACTGAGTTTTCGACAGAGATTGAGACACTGAGTAAAGTCCAACATATTAACCTCTTGTCTCTCTCATCGGCTATTGCAACGAGAACCACGAAATGATTCTTGTTTATGAGTACATACCCCGTGGAACTCTGGCTCATAATCTTTACAAACTTTCGAGGAGCAGTGACAGTGATAGTGACGGATCCTCATTCCTTACATGGAAGCAACGACTAAATATATGCATTGGAGCTGCTCGCGGTCTGGATTATCTTCACACTGGCACCTCCATCATACATCGTGATGTCAAGTCTACCAATATTCTTCTTGATGAAAATTTCAGAGCTAAAGTTTCGGATTTTGGATTGGCAAAACATTTAAGCACAATCAACCCACAGAGCCATGTTAGCACAATAGTTAAGGGATCGTTTGGTTACTTAGATCCGAGCTATTTCACAACGTGTAGACTAACAAAGCAAAGTGATACGTATGCGTTTGGGGTGGTGTTGTTGGAAGCGTTGTGTGGGAGACCTGCTGTGGATTCCAGGCTTGGGGAGGATGAGATGAGTCTGGTCATGTGGGCTCAAGATAAAATTAAAAAAGGAAAAGTTGGTCAGATTGTAACTTCATATCTCAAGGAAGAAATCACTGCAGTTGCTTGAAAACATTTGTGGGGATTGCTAAACAATGTTTGAATCATGATCCCAAAAAGAGGCCAACAATGGGTCATGTTTTGGGTAAACTTGAGTTAGCCCTTGAACAGCAGGACAGAAAAGCACAAACACTCGTTGCATTGAAATTTCTTTCATTATGGAGCAGCACTAAACCATCTGGTAATATGAATTGCACTTGTATTCCTGCAAATCAGCTAGGCATCATGACACGGGAGATAATCGTAGAAGACAAACGCTCTTCGTATGAAAAGGAGATTCGAGTATTAAAACTCAATATATATTTCGAATAAGATTTCTGAATACATTTCTTCACACTGACATCATACTTATAGAGAAGGAAAGGAAATTGAAGAGCTATTCATACATAGAAAATTGAAATGATAAATAAGGACTGTAGCTTTCAAGGTGGAATTTTGAAAGTTAATTTGCTGCTTCACACGTCTGTTGCTTCACTTGCCATATCAGTCCCCTCCACTTGGAAAGAACTCGCCCTCGAGTGATCCGGATATGCGGAAGGTTCCTCAGATAAATATCGATAGAAGTCTGCCACATTAAAAGTCTTCGAAATGCCCATCGAATCCGGGAGATCCACCACATAAGCATTATCGTTGATCTTTCGAATAATCTTATACGGCCCATACTTCTTAGGTTGCAGTTTGTGGTATTTTCCCACTG
The DNA here is from genome assembly GCA_023678885.1 of Pogostemon cablin. NCBI lineage: Eukaryota > Viridiplantae > Streptophyta > Magnoliopsida > Lamiales > Lamiaceae > Pogostemon > Pogostemon cablin. The sequence continues at coordinate 8,499,684 of CM042960.1, forward strand.
GAAAACGTTCTCACCGAAGAAAAACCATCACCTCATCACCAACATCGAACACATGTGAACGCCGATGTTTGTCCGCTGCTGTCTTGAACTTTTGAGTAGTTTCCATCAATTTTTTACGAACTTCAGCTTGCACTTCCAACCCATCCTTTGCAAGTTTAGTTGCTGCCACACTTGCAGTCCCTGGCAACTTGACTAAATCTACTGCATGACATGGAACTTTCTGATAAACAACAGCAAAAGGTGCCTTCCCAGTTGAGCTATGAATAGCGCTATTGAAAGCAAATTCTGCTTGTGGCAAGGCATAATCCCATTGCTTTGGTCGATCACCACAAATGCAACGAATCAAATTTCCTAGAGTTCGGTTGACAACCTCCGTCTGACCATCAGTTTGAGGATGCGCCGTGCTGCTGAAATTTAATGAAGTATCAAACATCTTCCACAAAGTCATCCAGAAATGGCTCAAGAACTTACTATCACGATCCGAAGTGATAGACTTTGGCACACCATGCAAACGTACAACCTCGCAAAAGAAAAGACGAGCTATATGGGAAGCATCTGATGTTTTCTTGCAAGGAATGAAGTGTACCATTTTCGAAAACCTGTCCACCACCACGAATACGGAATCGACACGTCGCTGCGTACGAGGTAATCCAAGAACAAAATCCATGGATAAATCCTCCCAAATAGCATCTGGAATTGGTAATGGCATATAAAGACCAGTATTTTGGGATTGTCCTTTAGCCTTTTGACAAACATAGCACCTGCTCACAAACTTTTTCACCCCCTTTTTTAGTTGTGGCCAATAATATCGCTCCTCCAAGCTAGCCATCATCTTTTCTCTTCCTAGATGGCCACTCAAGCCTCCACCATGAAGATCTCGAATTAACATATCCCTTAGTGAAGTCCGAGGAATACACAATCGAGTACCCTTGAAGAGATACCCATCATAAGCAAAGAAATCTCCAAACGGAACATTACTCCAAATCTTAGCAAAATCCTCATCAGTAGGATATAAGTCAGGAAGAACTTCAAACCCCGTCAACCCATGCTGCATGGTTACAAGCAAGGCAGCTCGTCTACTTAGTGCATCAGCAGGCTTGTTTTGAATTCCGGATTTGTGCTTTAATGTGAATGGGAATTGCTGCAAATAAGTCACCCATCTTCCATGCATCTTACTTATATTTTTTTGGATGTTAATATACCTCAAAGCTTGATGATCTGTATAAAGCACAAACTGTTCTTGAAGTAAATAATGTTCCCAATGCTTCAAAGCTCTAAACACTGCATAAAATTCTTGGTCATAGGTGGACCACTTTTGTTGTGCTTCACTCAACTTCTCGCTGAAATAGGCAATGGGTCTACCATCTTGAGATAAAACAGCACCAATTCCGACCCCGCATGCATCGCATTCGACTACAAACAACTTCTCAAAGCTTGGTAGTACAAGAACGGGAGCCGAACATAGATTCTCTTTAATTATTTCAAAGCTCTTTTGTTGCTCAGGTCCCCACTGAAATCTTCCTTTCTTTAGACAGTCCGTCATCGGCGCCACTATAGTGCTAAAATTTCGAATGAACCGCCGATAGAACGTGGCTAGTCCATGGAAGCTCCATAGTTCTGTTACAGTCTTTGGAGTTAGCCAATCACGTATGGCCCTCACCTTTTCTTCATCTGCACGGATGCCATCTCCACCCACCACAAAGCCAAGAAAAAGAAGATTTTCTTGTATGTAATTGCACTTCTTTTGGTTGATATAAAGTTTGTTAACCTGCAAAACAACCAAGACTTGGCGCAAATGGTCTAGGTGCTCTTCCTTATTAGAACTATAGATGAGAATATCATCAAAGTACACAACAACAAATTTACCCAAAAATGGTTTCAACACCTCGTTCATCAAACGCATGAAGGTGCTTGGTGCATTTGATAATCCAAATGGCATAACAAGCCACTCATATAGTCCCTCCTTAGTCTTAAAAGCTGTCTTCCACTCGTCTCCCGGTATAATGCGGATTTGATGATATCCACTTCGAAGATCTATTTTGCTAAAAATTTTGGCTCCAGACAAACAATCCAGCATGTCTTCCAATCTTGGAATGGGAAATCTATATCGCACGGTGATCTTGTTTATCGCCCGACTATCTACGCACATTCTCCACGATCCATCTTTCTTTGGAGTCAATAATGCAGGAACTGCACAAGGACTCATGCTCACCTGGATCAATCCTTTCTGTAATAATTCTTCCACCATTTGCTTCAAAATTTCTCCTTCTTTCGGACTCAATCGATAGTGAGGCAGATTTGGTAAAGTGGCTCCTGGGACAAAATCAATTGCATGCTGTATGTCTCTCATCGGTGGTAATTCAGCGGGGAGTTCATCCGGCACAAGCTCTCGAAATTCCTTGAACAATTCAAGAACACAATCAGGAATATTGCCCACATTCCCATGATTTCCAACCACGAAAGCTGACTTCACAATCAAAGCATGTACTTCTCTAACATTACGCACATCCTGCTTCCAATCCTTCAAAGAACGGGTCAGTGAAATAAGCTTACAAGTTTCAATATTTTGCTTGAAACCCAGGGGCAATAAGGTTATCCTTTTCCCATCTTTGAAGAATTGATAGGTGTTCTTCCTTCCATCATGAGGGGTGCTAAGATCAAATTGCCACGGCCTGCCAAACAACAACTTACAAGCATCCATTTCTACAACATCACACATAACTTCATCTTTATAAAACTTCCCAATGGACAAAGAAACCCGACACCTTTCTTTTACTTTGATCCCTTCCCCTTTTGTAATCCAAACGATACTATAAGGTTCAGGATGTTTTTCCAATGGCAACCCCAATTTTTGAACCAAATTATGAGAAATAATATTCTCACAACTTCCACTGTCGACAATTAACTCAACAATATGATTAGAAATTGTGCACGTGGTCCGAAATAGAGCATTCCGCTGGGAGTCGTCTCGTCGAGGTGTTAGAAACACTTTTCGAACCACCATTACCGATTGCTCATCAACCTCTTCACCATCAGGTCCACAGACTCCATCCTCATCTTCCCATGCATCATCGCCTTCCTCATGTCCGACCAAATTGACTTGGTGACATTGAGGGCAATTGTTTGAACGATGTCCAAACTCTTGGCACCTATAACATTTGTCACCGGTTGGTTTTGCATAAGGATTGTTGACAATTTTCTTAGCAGGTTCCTGTACTCCTCCACGCTTTGTAGAACTAGTAGCAGTCTCTATGTTGGTTGAGGGAGCAACTTTAGGAGTGTCATGAAAGTTCTTACGGGGATCATCTCTTGCATATGAACTCCAAAATCCCATCGACTCAGCTCGTTGTGCCAAATTTATTACCTCGCTAATGGTGAGGATGATCTGACATCCAATTTTCTCACGGATCGGTGGCTTCAATCCATGAATGTATCTTGCAACTTGTTGTCCCTCCGTTTTCATCAGATTGTTGCGTGAAGAGAGACGCAAAAAAATCTGATGTATATTCCGCAACTGATTTCTGCCCTTGAATTAATGATTGATATTGTTGGAAAAGAATCTGCTCGAAATCTGGAGGAAGAAATCGAGCCATCAACATTCTCTTCATCTTTACCCACATCTGGATTGGTTGTTTTCCCAATCGCCGTAGCTGATTCTGAACTTGTTCCCACCATGACAATGCTCCTCCTTTCAAGCAGTAAGCCACTAATTTCACTTGCTTATCTTCTGGTATCTCTGCAAAGTCGAAGAACCTCTCTACTTCAGTAACCCAATCAAGGAATCCTTCAATATTGAAATTTCCATTGAAGGAAGGAAGATCTGCCTTCAATCGAAATTCATCATGCCTCTGTTGTCGATGATTCATCTGCTCCGCATTTTGGTTCCTCCGTAACAAGTTTGTTGTTTCTTCATCGGATGAGTCGTCGGTGAAATTTTGATTCATAGGGATATGTTGGGGCATCTCACGTTGAAGACCTCGAGCAATCCTCTGGCTTCTCCATTGTTTTCTGGATTGTCTTGTTCTTCCGCTCGAATGCCATGAAATCCCTCCACTCGTTCCACACGAGTAGCTAACGTTTGCATTGTTGTACTCAAGCGTTGCATTTCTCTGAATAAATCAGCAAGGGTAGGTTCTGCATCGTTAGCCATCGCCGAAGGAGAAACCTTGGCTCTGAATACCAACTGACACGGGAGATAATCGTAGAAGACAAACGCTCTTCGTACGAAAAGGAGATTCGAGTATTAAAACTCAATATATATTTCGAATAAGATTTCTGAATACATTTCTTCACACTGACATCATACTTATAGAGAAGGAAAGGAAATTGAAGAGCTATTCAAACATAGAAAATTGAAATCATAAATAAGGGCTGTAGCTTTCAAGGTGGAATTTTGAAAGTTAATTTGCTGCTTCACACGTCTGTTGCTTCACTTGCCATATCACATCATTACAGTAAAACAGGTCCCCCTGTTATGTTTCGATGAGTTATTTGAGAATTTTCTGGCCAAAACTTGCAGGTAGCCTTGCCACAGGTTCTACTCAAGATAGGGTTGATGTTAGTATGCCGTCAGAAGCCGTCCCAGCCACTCAAGAAGACTCATGGAAGGAGGAACAAAGTTCTACAACAGTTGATGAAGATAAATCAGATGTCAAATTGGCCATTAATGTTGAGCCAATAGTTTGTCATGCTATTTCCACGAGTGAGTTATTCCGTATGACTCATAATTTTAGATTCAAGTGTTTGATTGGTGTGGGATCAAGTAGTAGAGTATATCGTGGAGAATTGAAAAGTGAACAGGTGGTAGCAATTATGGAGTTAATCGATAATCATCTGCCAGATAATAAGTTTTTAGAACAGGTTTGGTAACACATGCTGATTGATGCTGCTAAATATTGTACGACAGTCGAAAGACTGGTGTTGTTCTAATAGGAATTTATGATATATCAGGTTTCAATAACATCCAACTTAAAGCATGAAAATGTGGCTCCGCTGTTAGGTTACTGTGTAGCTGGTGGTCAGCATTTCTTGGCTTATGAGTTTGCTCAAAATGGGACCCTGCATGACATCCTCCATGGTAATTAAGCTCACAAAATTTTGAATTAGTATGCTACCTTCTTTGCAACTTAATTTTATGCCTTTTTAAGTTGTTATCCTGAAATATATATTGTTCTTGAATTGATTTTAGGAAAATACGTGTTGGTTATATGTTGTTTGACTCACTTTCTGTAAAGGTTGCCTTTTATTAACTAGTTGTAGCTTCTTGATCTCACCCAATTTCTGATTTCGTAATATTGACAAATGTATGTTTTGATTGCAATAGGACATAAAGGCACCAATAGCACAAAGGCAGTTCCAGCTTTATCATGAGATCAAAGAGTTAAAATTGCATTTGGGGTAGCAAAAGGATTAGAATACATTCACCAGAAAAAACTGATTCATCGTAACATCAGATCCAGCAACATTTTTCTTTTTGATGACTACAAACTTGATAAATTAAGTGATTTTGGTTGGTTTACCCAATCTCCTGATCCTTCAAATGAAGATACGGATTATTATCATCCTAGTGTTTTTGATCGACCTTGTGGTTATCATCCCCCAGAGTATGTTCCACTTCAATTCTGTCCTAGCTAGAGATGAACATGTCTATTTCGGATTTGTACTAAATTACTGCCACGCGACTGTTTGGTAGTTACGTGTGGTTCGGCAGAATGAGCTATAAGACTGATGTTTACAGCTTCGGAGTGCTACTTCTTGAACTCTTGACAGGTCGTCGAGTATCTGATAGTGATGACGAACATGAGCATATAGTAAACTGGGTATGTATGCAGTTTTCCTCTGCACTATTTGCAGTTCTTAAAGTTTATTAAGGGCATCTATAACCTGGTTGTTTTAATATACTCCACATTGTTACAAGCTGTAAGTGGCAGATTTTTATAACATTAGGCAACTCCATGGCTCGAAAAAGATGCGATACAGAGGGTTGTGGATGCTAGACTAATTGGAGCCTACCCACCAGATGATGCTTCAAAGGTAATATCAGTTGGGAAAGCTATTCCACTTTTTACTTGAATTTTCCAAGTGGGATTTGAACTTGGTTTTAATTTTGGTTAAATTGATTTAGAGCAAGTGTACTCTATCGTGTGTAGCACGTAAGCGACCAAGTACAAAATTTATAAGATATCGAACCCAAGGGCGAAGTGGGTACCCGTGTTTGAGAAATGTTTTACTCTAGTAGGACGAATCAATGAAGGAGGGGATTGCTTATACTACAAACTAACAACTAAGAAAGCAATTAAAGATAGAACATGTACAAATGTGATAGAAAATGGATAAAGGTGAACAATCTAAGAAGTATGTAAGGCAAGAAACATTCATGGTAAGGTATATATAGACTCACACACACACATGCACTGATGGTTTTCATGTTATGATATTAAGGGCAATCACGTTTGTACCCCTAATCTCTATGGCCATGGTGACTAGGTTTTCAACTCTTTTACAAGTTTAAATCTCCTATGATTGTTCTTACTCTCAATTCCCTTAAGGTACTATGATCATAAGTTGGGTTCCCCTCACTAGTTCATCACTAATGTCATATCATGAGGTTCTAAGCACTTGAAGGGTATGGCTTACCTCTCTCATACTAACTAAGTCATCTCATGTAATCAATGATTCAATTAAATCACTAAGCATAATATTGGAATGGTCATCCTTACACTATGAATAGAGAATTTAACCATACAAATCATACATAAAATGAGAATAAGCATTAATGATAGAAAATATTCATAACAATCAATTCATCAAACATGTGGTGTGCAAAATCTACATAATCTCTAACCAATCATATTGCTAGCCTCATATGAGGACTAGTCACTACATATCATGATAAAATCATTACAATCTAAAGCTTGCTCCAATTGAGCCAAAATAAGAAGAAATTCAACAATTGGAAAGTAGATTGGCTTCCCTTGTATGGAAAGACCTCTCCTCTTCTTCAGTGTATTAAATTCTTCACTCCTTGATGCTTCAATCTTCTCAAATGGTGGAGGATGGATGGAATGATGGATTTATGGAGTGAAAGTGAAGATCAAATGGAAATTGGATGGATCTAGATGGTAGTGATGGATTATGGGTCTAGTGTGTGAGGAAATGTGATGTGGAGTGTGTGTAACTGCTATCAATTTGATCTCCCCTCTAAAATTTCGCACAAGTCATCCTTTTATATCACTAATGGACCTTCTAGAAGCTTCCAAAACTTCCTCAAAACTGCACAGGGTTTTGCACCTACACGGCCCGTGTAGGTCACACCTACTTCGGCGTATTGTGTGTGCTTCCGGATACGGCTCGAGCACCAGCACACGGCCATCCTCCTAGGCGAGCAATAATTTCTGATGACAATACACGGCCACTTGTTACAGGGCCGTGTTCCACACACGGCCCGTGTACAAGCGGATGTGTCCTTCCGACTCTGTTTCACTCCCGACTCCATTTTTGTACATTTATTGACCTCTTTTACACATATTTAAGCTCATTTACACAATTCTATCAAATCATATCACATTCCTCAAAATAACAATAACTCCACCAAAAATCACATAAATACGGATAAAAATATCCTAAAATCCACAAATAAAGACACTAAAATTTAGGTGAAAATGACTACGATCAGGATTGGAAAAAGAAGAAAGTTGATGCTTCAAGAAAAGTATTCCAGAAAATTCTTCTCATGAAGAAGAAATACTTAATGAAGAGATGAATGATAATTATGATGATTTTCCAGTTAGAGGAACAATGACACTTGAGGATATCTATGAGAGATGCAATGTGGCTTCACTTGAACCAAAAAATTATGATGAGGCTGCAAGTGAAGTAGATTGGGTTGCTGCAATGCAGGAGGAGATAACCATGATTGAGAAAAATGAAACTTGGAAATTTGTGAAAAGACCTCAAAACAAAAATGTGATAGGTGTTAAGTGGGTTTATAGAACCAAACTCAATCCTGATGGTTCTATAAACAAACTTAAAGACAGGTTAATTGTGAAGGGATATGCACAACAACATGGAGTTGATTTTTTTGACACGTTTGCACCGGTGGGAAGGCATGATACAATCAGACTCCTACTTGAATTTGCTGCAAAACTTGGATGGAAAGTGTTTCATTTTGATGTCAAGTCAGCATTCTTGAATGGCACACTCAATGAAGACATCTATATTGAGCAACCGGAAGGGTTTCAGATTTTGGGGAAAGAGAATATGGTGTATCAGCTTTGTATGGTCTTAAGCAAGCTCCTAATACTTGGTACAGCAAAATTAATGGTTATCTTCTATAATAAGGTTTTCAAAGAAGTGAAAGTGAGCATACTCTCTATGTCAAGAAGGTTGGTACTAAAGTGGATCTCATTGTGTCTTTGTATATGGATGATTTGCTAGTCACTTGTGGTGATCTTAGCTTCTTGAAGAAATTCAAGACTGATATGGAGAATGAGTTTGAGATGTCAGACCTTGGTGAAATGAAATATTTTTTGGGATTAGAGGTTGAGCAATATGATCATGGAATCTTCATTTCTTAAAGAAAATATGCCTTAGAAGTTTTGAAAGGGTTCAAGATGGAGAAAGCAAAATCAGTTCCTACGTCTTTGGTAATGAATGAAAAATTGTCAAGAGATGATGGTGGAACAAAGGCTAATGCATTAGTTTTTAGAAGCTTGATTGGGAGTCTATTGTACTTAAGTGCAACTAGACCAGATATAATGTTTGCTACAAGTCTCTTGTCAAAGTTTATGCATTCTCCAAGTCAGATTCACTTTGGTGCTGCCAAAAGAATGTTGAGATACATCAAAAGATCACTTGACTTTGGTGTATATTATTTGAAGAGAGAAAGTGAAAGTTTGGTTGGTTATTCGGATAGTGATTGGGCTGGAAGTGTTTATTACTTTAAGAGTACTTCAGGTTATGTGTTTTCTTTTGGGAGTAGAGTTTTTTCATGAAACTCCAAGAAACAAGATGTGGTTGCACAATCTTCAGCTGAAGCTGAATATATTTCAGCAGCAGCAGCAGCAAACCAAGCCATTTGGTTAAGGAAACTATTGATGGACTTGGGGCAAATTCAACCTAATGCTACTACTCTATGGGTGGATAACAAATCAGTTATTTCTATTTCAAATAATCCAGTGCAGCATGGAAGGACGAAGCACATAAATGTCAAGTATCACTCAATTAGAGAAGCTGACAAAAATGGAGAAGTAAAGTTGGTTCACTGCAGCTTTGAGATTCAGTTTGCTGATATCATGACAAATGCACTTCCTAAAGCTAAATTTGAGTTTTTGAGATCAAAGCTTGGAGTATCTAAGAAAAATCTCAAGGAGGAGTGTTAGAAATTGAGATTTGTCTAATATACTTTATAATATATTATGTTATTCAAAGTTTGAAATATGTTTTATGGTCATCCTAAGTTTAGGAAATATTATAATATTGAAGTATGGTGCAAGTATGGTGTATCTACCTACTCCACATTTTCTTCTTTTTGGATGTGTATGTAAATTATCTAATGTGATGAATGAAAAGCTCTCTGTAGATTTCATTTCTTATTCATATATCTAAATTTTAACATCAGATTTGGAAAGCCCGAAATTCTACCATTTTTGAGGGTGGAATGAAGCCAGCTCAAGTAACAGTGGAATGCATCAAGATGGAGATAGTTAGGCTTCATTGTGTTTTGACAATAGCTAGCCCTTTTGCATAATAGGCATTAGCTTATTTTGTTGTGCCCCTTTGGTGCGTTGCATTGTATACCTCACTTGTACATTGTAACTTGTTTGGTCTAAATACATTTGCCATATTCAGAAGATTCTAAATGTGTTTCATGATAATAATGAATAGAGGTCAGCTTGCATTTATCATATGTATAATTCAAAATTTGGTGAGACTGTCACAAAATTGCTTCACAAATCTGTGAGACAGAATTTATTTATTTTTTTAATCATGTAGTATTACTTTTTATTTATTCTAGGGAATCAAGGAGCAATGTGAATCTCATGCATGACTTGCACTAAACTTTTGGAAATTACTAGGAATATTTGGACAATTGCCACCTAAGATATTTCACGTTTTTTAAGCAATCACTCTTCCCTTCACCACTAAAAGAGTTGCTATTAATTTTAGTCTATCACATTGAAATTGGATTTGACAAAAAAATAATAATAATAAAATAAAATTGATTATGTAATTTGTTTTTGAATTAATTACTTTTCAGTTCAAACTGTTAAACGATAATACTGTTAGATACATGCATCCAAATATATTATTATTAGGTGAAAAAAAAAAAATTAATATGTCTAATATAACCTTAATACTAAATAAATATTAATTAAATATTTAGCATACCCATCATCCCTATTTATATTTCAATGCCCTAGCATCCGCCGCCGTCGATTTTTCACTACTTGCGGCTCTTTCACTGACTAATCCAACAGTAGGTTGTGTAACCTATCGACGGCCCTTTCCCATTGATTTGGTGCAGAGTAGTTTTTGCAAGGAACCCACGTCGTAGGTTCCTGTCTCCATCATCCCTCCACACGCAGTATATCTCCGTTCGGCGACCACTCACGACAAATCAGACGCCGTTTTTCTCCGCTGGCCATTGACGATCTGCCCACATCTGCATCTCGCGTTTCGATGGCAGCTGCATTCGAAGCAGCCACGCCTGCCCTTTGACGAGCCCCCAGGCTGTCGCCTTCACATTGCGCGAACTTTTCTTTGCTGCCCTCAGCGCTGCTGATTGATTTGGTCCCAATTGCGGAATAGAATCCATAAATTGTAGATCAAGTATTGATTACACTGGTGAGTAATAATGGAGTGGAGAGAGCAGCAAAAAAGTTAAAGTTGAGAGGGCAATAGATTTAAACTGGTTGTGCAAAATTATTAACGGGTTGCGAAGATTTATTGACTAATTGTGTATAATTATTCACGTTAGTGTTTGTTGAAAAATATGTATTGGTTGTGCAAAATTATTTACTAATTGTGAAATATTATTCGTTGTAGATGGGGTTTAATTAAGTTTGAAAATTCACATTTCACGTCATTGTTGCGGAGAAATATTTACATATATTGTTACCCAAAATTACTCATTAGTTGTGCAAAATTATTTACCAATTGTGCAAAAAGGGGATAAGAGATAATTAGTTGCCATTTTCACGGTAGCCATTGTGAAAAGAATTATATTGGAAAGGTAAATTTGGGATTGTACAATGTGATTTTGTACCTATTAATATTTGAATTATATTGGGAAAGTAAATTTGGGATTGTACAATGTGATTTTGTACCTATTAATATTTATTTTAGGTGGACGTATCTAATAGTAATAATGAGATGTAATTTGCACCTATAAGTAAGTATCATGAGTACAGCTTGGATAAAAATTCAACATGTTTGTCTTTCTAACCAAATATAAAGTCCCACAAAGTTAAATGGAGTACATTGGATGATTATGTTCTGAGAGTTAAAATCAAGATTTAACGGCACTAGTAAAATTACTATTGTACACTAAGATTTAACACCCTAATTGTGAAAACTAAACTCTATGAAATAGAGATGAACCCTGAATTGAGAAGGTTTCATGATGAATCCTTGCATAGAAATCTTTGTCTTCACTTTGAACTTAATTTATAGCAAATTTAATTTCCAGCTACTTAGAAAGAATGAACTTAATCAGTGACAGCTGAAAAAAAAATGAAATCTTCGATGAAGACGTGTAGCAAAAAGGGGGGAAAAAATGCCTCAAACTTTTGATTATTCTTTCTTTACTAATTGTTATAAGCCTTTAAATTTCGAAAAATACTTAGCATTGGGAGTGACATTTTTCTTAGAATTATTAGAGAACCTAACAACTATCAACGTTACTTCCAATCCATATACTTTTAACATTCACATAAATCACATCCAATGAAATATGATAACAGAGGAGGAAAACAAGCTCTCTGCCATAGCTGAACGGTTCTGTCGTCGATTTTCATTGGTTGAGATCCAGTTGGCCACTCAAGATTTCAGTGAAGCACATCTCATTGGAAGGCCAACTCTATAAGGGGAAACAGAGTGTGGCTATAAAGCGTCTAGCAACAAATTCCAACCAAGGAGAACATGAGTTTGTGACGGAGATTGAGACACTAATCTAGTCTCCCTCATCGGCTACTGCAATGACAATAATGAAATGATTCTTGTTTAAGAGTACTTAGCCCGAGGAACTCTGGCCGACCACCTTCACAGGACTTCGAGCAACTGACTCTGGCCACTGCTGGTCTCTTAGATGGAAGCAACGTCTTCATATATGCACTGCAGCTGCTCGAGGTCTACACTATCTTCACACTAGCAGCACCTCAATCATACATCGCGATGTCAAGTCTACAAATATCCTTCTTCATGAAAATTTCACAGCTAAGGTTTCAGATTTTGGATCCATGTTAGCACAGTAGTTAAGGGCACGTTTGGATATTTAGATTCGAGTTATTTTGCCACTGGTAGACTAACGAGGCAAAGTGACACATATTCCTTTGGGGTGGTGGTGTTGGAAGTGTTGTGTGGGAGACCTGCTGTGGATCCGAGGTTTGGTAAGGATGAAATGAGTCTAGCCATATGGGCTCAACAAAAAATTAATATAAAGTTGATCAGATTGTAGCTTCATATTTGAGGGATGAAATCTCAGCAGATTGTCTGAAAACATTTGTGGGGATTGCTAAAAGATGCTTGAATCATGATCCAAAAAAGAGGCCAACGATGGCTCAAGTTATGGTCTTGAGTTCGCCATCGAACAACAGGACAAAAAAGCACCAACATATAATGATGCATCAAGATTTTTTACATGTTGGAACAGAGTTAAACTTTCTGGTAATATTGAACTTAAATGGAAATAATACCACTCAATTGAGTTAAACAGAGTTCAATCTTGCAGGAAATCAATCAGAAGGATCAACACAACAAGCTGAAGAGAACACAATATCTAAGGCTACTCAAACCGTTCCTGCCCTCCCACTTGGTCACTTGAAGAACATAACCTGTAATTTCAGTAAGAAGTGTATAATTAGTCAGGCGGCTGACGCACATGTGTTTCGTGGAGTCCTGAGAACTGGACATGTCGCAGCAATTAAGAAGCTGGGATGTAGCAGCCTAACAGACAAGGAATTTCTAGAACAGGTTTGACTGACTACCACACTTGTATATGTTTTTTTTTTTTTGAAAATGGTAAATATATTTCAAACCAAACAAGTTACAATGTACAAGTGAAATATACAATGCAACGCAATCGGGCACAACAAAATAAGCTAAAGCCTACTATACAAAGGGGCTAGCTACTGTCAAAAATACAATGAATCCTAGCTATCTCCATCTTGATGCATACAACACTTGTATATGTTGATTGACGTAGCTGAATATTACTTTAAGGTTTTATGGAAAGAATGGTGTTTTTTTAACATATCATCTTTCAGGTCTCAATAGCATCCAGTCTGAATCATGAAAACGTGGCTCAGGTATTAGGTCACTGTCTGGATGGGTGTAACCAATACTTGGCTCATGAGTTTGCTGAGAATGGGTCCCTGTACGACGTTCTTCATGGTAAGCTCACTAAATTTTCTTGTATCAATCTTTAAGCTGACAAAGGTGGATTTTGGAAAGTGTAATGTCCTAGTATCGTTTGTTCTTGAATGGCTTTTAAAAATAAAATTTTGATTTAAGTATTCATGAGTCTTGTTTCTTGATGTGATCCAATATCAGATATTGGATTAGTAACTAGAGCATGTTTTGTGTGAATCAGGACGGCAAGGCGCCAACGGCACAAAGCCAGTTCTGTCATGGTCCCAAAGAGTCAAAATTGCTGTGAAGGCTGCAAAAGGTTTAGAATACATTCACCACAAGGCACAGATTCATTGCAACATCAAATCCAGCAACATATTACTTTTTGATGATTACAAAGTTGTCAAATTAGTTGATAACAAACCTTGTGGTTATCTCAAACCTCATGAGTATCACCCCCCCCCCCCCCCCCCCCCCGAGTATGTTCCATTCCTAATCTATCCAAGAGATAAACAGGACTAGTTGCTTAAATGTGGGCTAATTATTACAGTTTCAAATAGTGGGGCAAACTGAGCTGGAGGAGTGATGTTTACAGCTTCGCCTTGGTTCTCCTCGAACTCTTGACAGGCCGTAAACTTGTTAATCATAAGCGGTCAAGAGAGATGCAGTATCTCGTGGAATGGGTACGCAGTTTTCCTGGTTATTTCAGTAGACATTGATATGAGCACTTATCATTACATAACTTGTGCAACACCAGGCAAGGCCAAGGCTTGGAGAAGACAAGTTAAAGGAGATTGTGGATACTAGGTTGAATGAAGACTATCCACTAAAGGATGTTGCAAAGGTGAAACAAGTGTTAGACTACATGATTTCATACTTTGAGAGTTTCTAATTCTCATTAGGTGTCTGCTTCTTTGGCTTAAAATTAAGCAGATGGCTGCAATTGCTGCCTTGTGTTTGCAAGATGCCCCTAAATGTCGTCCGGACATGAGCATTGTTGTAAGAGCACTCTGCCTTTGCTAAATGAATGTTGTGAAACAAATCGCCATTCCTTACGTGCTGGTGCTTTTCCATCCTGCTTTTCAAGACGGAACACAGCTTAAGCCGTTGGATTCGATCATCTTTTAGAATTCCTCCTATTGTTTTCACTCAATTTACTCGAGTTCTGTCCCTTAGAACTAAAGCTGCATATATCCTAGTAAGCTTTTCGTAATATTATTCTGACTTCTGAGCCCTCATGACCAGTGCAAACTAATCTCATCCCACTCAATACTTCATTTGTTATGAAAAAGGACACCCAGAAATGAATATACCAGTAAGAAACATGAGATTTGTTTATTCAGTTAGTTTTTGAAAGATTACAACTGGGAGCAATACCTAGCCAAGATTTTTCACTATAACTAATATAGCTCTAACCTAAATGAGCTATGATTGATATCGAACCGAAACATAAAATGAGCCAAAATTTCGTGAGCCATAATTTCATATGTTTCATGTTTTCCAAGAAAAGCACACTAAAGATAACATTTAAGATCATCTACTACCATGCTCATGTCTGGGCGAAATTCAGCTTCATGTTGCACGCATGAGGCAGCAATTGAAGCCATCTGCATTTAAGAAAAACTCAATGAGACAAAATTAATTCTCAAAACAAACACTATTTCAAGTTAAAGACTTTGAATAGATTAAGGATGTCCTATATATGCAGCTGATGACTTCACCTTTGCCACTGCCTTCAATGGATACACTTCATTCAGTCTTACATCCACAATCTCCTTTACCCTGTCTTCTGTAAGCCTCGGTGTTGCCTGGTGTTATACAAATTCTTTCGACAGTTACATTAAGCATTATAAGTAGTACATTCAGGTGCTAAGAAACAAAAAAAATCTGCATACCCATTTCACAAGATGCTGCTGCTCTCTTGGCAGCGTATGATCAACTAGTTTACGGCCTGTCAAGAGTTCGAGCAGTACCACACCAAAGCTGTAGACATCCATCTGCCATAGCTTGCTATGCTGGTTATGTCTACCATGCACCCAAAATGAAGCACCACGTAATCATTAGTACACATTCAAACAACTTGTTGATCATTTCATCTCTAGACAGACTTGAATTAGGACATACTTTAGGGAATAATAACCGCGAGGCTGGACAAAAATAGCTTCGTTATGCTCACCCAAATAGGATATAGTATTAGATTCAGATTGAGTTGACAGAAAAAAATCAGCCAATTTAGCGACTTTGTAGTCATCAAAGAGTAATACATTGCTGGACTTGACGTTACAATGAGTCTTCGCCTTCTGGTGAATGTACTCTAATCCTTTTGCAGCCTCTACAGCAATTTTAACTCTTTCGGCCCATGACAGAGCCGGAACCTGCTTCGAGCCAAGGGCACCTTGACCTATTGCACACAAATCTTACATTGATATATCACTTCTACAATCTTTGAAGTTGGACTACACCAAGAAGTTACATTGAGTTCAACACAACTCCGAAGTGTACCTTATTTCTAAATCAAATTCAATATCCTAATCATGACAATCAGGAGATTATATATTTTGATAGTCAAAACAATACATCTTTGGAAAACTCTATCAGGCCTTGAGATCCAAAACATTAAAGTAAATTTTCAGGAGCTCACCATTAAGAAAGTCCTGCAGTGACCCATTTTGAGCATACTCATATGCCAAGAATTGCTGACCACCTTCCACACAGTATCCTAATAGCTGAGCAACGTTTTTATGCTTCAGTTGGGATGCTATTGAAACCTACAAAACCAATTATATGAACAACATGCTACTCTGCATAGTTATAGGCAATATAGAAAGAAAGAAACATCAACCCGATATAGTACTCTTTTGGCTAACCTTTGCTAGAAAAACATCCTCAGGCAGATTGCAGCAGACTAGCTTCTTAATAGCTACAAGCTTTCCAGTTTTCAGGGCTCCACGATATATATTCCTATTGTTTCCAAGAACGATCAAACTCTTGGAGCTAAAATTATCAGTCATGTTCTTCAACTCACTTAGTGGAATGGCAAAGCTAGCAATCAGATGCGTATCAACAGTTTTTCCACCATTTAATGTATTATCTTGAGACAGCATGTTGACATCAAACTGTCCGTAATCCTGCTCTGTTGATCCTGTGGCATGATTGCCTGTATAAAAGAACATCTTAAATTAGTCATGACAACTGATTGTCAAAGAATAAACATGAGAACTCAATGATGGTTTCTTTATTTACCAGTGTG
Source organism: Pogostemon cablin (assembly GCA_023678885.1). NCBI lineage: Eukaryota > Viridiplantae > Streptophyta > Magnoliopsida > Lamiales > Lamiaceae > Pogostemon > Pogostemon cablin. Next base: position 8,516,503 of record CM042960.1, read on the forward strand.
TTTAACTATGTCCCACAGTGCATTTAACGGTAGAAATCGTGGTGTTGGTTCTTTTTTGTCATGCTGTTCTAGGACAGCCTGAAGGTCAACCACCACTTGAGCCATCATTGGACGCTTTTCTGGATCATCATTTAAGCATCCTTTAGCAATTCTCAAGAATTTTTTCAGGCAATCTGAAGAGATTTGTTCCCTCAATTCTGAAGCTACAATCTGGTCAGCTTTTCCCTTGCTAATTTTCTCCAGAGCCCAAATGGCCAGATTAATCTTATCAAGGCTGTGATCTAGTGCTGGTCTACCACTCAAAACTTCCAACAACACCACCCCAAAAGAAAACGTGTCACTCTGTTTGGTTAGTCTACCAGTAACAATATAACTTGGATCCCAGTATCCAGGCGTGCCCATAGCTCTTGTCGTGACATGGCTCTGTGAGTTGCTCCTGCTTAAATGTTTTGCCAACCCAAAATCCGAAACCTTTGCTCTGAAATTTTCATTTAGGAGGATATTTTCAGACTTAACATCACGGTGTATGGTTGAGGTGCCAGTGTGAAGATACTCCAGACATCGAGCAGTTCCAATGCATATGATAAGGCGTTGCTTCCACGTGAGTGGAGGGCGGCCGCCATCATGACTGCGCTTGTGAAGGTGGCTGGCCAGCGTTCCACCGGCTATGTACTCACAAACAAGAATCATTTCACCGTCCTCAATGCAGTGGCCAATCAGAGACACTAGATTATCATGTCGAAGCCTGCCAAGTGTCTCAATCTCCGTCAAGAACTGGTCCTTCCCTAGCCGTGAATCAGGATTTAGCCGCTTTACGGCCACCTTCTGTCCATTATATATCTGTCCTTTGTACACATTACAAGATCCACCTTTGCCTATGAGATTTTGTTCACTGAAATTTTGAGTGGCCAAATGGATCTGTTTCATAGAAAATGGAGGGCAGAACTGTTTAACCTCAGCAGACAGCTTCACTTCTCTGTTTGTTCCACTGGTTGTTGCAACCGCAGCAATCATAGTTCCTTGATAATTGGAGATTTATATTAAATGCCTTTTCAGAAAGTGGTCATTTAATTAACAAGGTATGTGTATGTCTCCTCTCTGACAGCTTGAACTTCTAACCAAGTGCAGATTTAACACTAAAAACTGCAGATTATTCTTATTGCTTCAACATATATATAACTGAAGGGCTAGCTAAGACAATGACCAGCATTTTCTAATCGTTTCATGATAGTAACAACAGTAACTGCAGCTTATTCTAATCGTTTCAAGATAGAGCTGAAGAGTTCATCCAACACAACATTTGAGAAATTGACAATGTTTTCCTAGGAATGTAATAAAGCAGATTTCAGGATTTTTTTGTGAGATTAATCCATCATTAAGTTCAGTTCTTGGAAATCTAGCTCACAAACAAGAAAGGGAAAATTAGAACCGATAAGGGTTTAACGTTATATATAAACTTACTTTCATCCATGCTTTAATTGTCTTGCTAATTAATCCGCTGTAGATCTTTTTCTCTTTCGTTTCCTTGTTGATTCTTACAACTCTATTATCTTTCAAATCTCCCATTAATTCTTGAAGGCATCACTATTACGGGGGGAGGTGTAAATCAATTATATTTTTAACTCATTTCGTTTCCTTGTTGATTCTTACAACAGAAATTGGAGACATAAATCAAGTTGCATATGATCCATCAAGAATTAACCAAAACTGAAAATTAACATGATCATCATCCTACAATAATTTTCTTATAAACCCTAAAAAAAGTGCCAAAATTTAAGGGGGGAAAAAAAACTCACCTGTGAACTGAAACAGCATAGACTATCCATATATCTGAAAACAACTCAACCTGCTCCACTGCAAATCAACATCTACCATCTAATCAAAGAAAAATAATACTAATCTACAACCTGTAGTAAACAGACAACAATTTCTTGATCATGTATAGTGTCAGAGCCAAGAGTCAACTTTAATTCCTCAAGAATCAACAAAACAACTCCAAAATCACAACCCATAATTACAGAACTTACCGATCCCTCAGTTTCCAAATCAAGAAACCAGAAAGGGATGCTTATGTGAGTGAATTCCACTGTTATCCTAACTAGATCCACAATCTACAGTATGTATATGAAACCAACAAGCATATGTGAGAGAGAAATTCAAGAAAGAATTAAAGGGGGGAGGTGTAAAGAAATGGGTCATTAGAATCGGTGGTTCGCAGGCAAGAATGGCAGCCAAAAAGGCCAAGACTTGGGGCTTTGGCTTCCCCTTATTGACTTTGTTGTCTTTAATATTATAATAATAACATAGTTTTATTGCAGTGTCTCTGATGTCCCAACTCCAAGTAAAAATGTTCCAAAGTAGTCAAGGCACTGTTTGTTTGATTGCATTATACAGCTGTTTTCAGTTTCTTTTCTTGGTCTGGAACTTCTAACAAGTTACAGAGAGAGGAAACTTTTTTTTTCTCTCTTTTTTTCTTTTTAAGAAATTTAAAACCACCTTCATCTTCTGACCTGGTCATCTGGCTGGTGGGGTCTAATTTATGTCAGCTCTTAACTTTTTTTTTTCCCATTTTTCAACCTTTTTTCCACTTGGAACCTTATTTTTAACTGCTGTTTAGCACCAGAAATCCAACATCATAGTATTTCAAAGTTTTATTCCCCAAGTGAGCTGTAGAATAATCTCTGTCCCAGTGACTACCTTTTTTCTTTCTTTACGTTGTTCTTGCTTTTATTGTTCCATCTGTGATTTTTTTAATTATGTATGAAGTAGTATAAAGTTTCTTTGAAGGTAGTTAGAGAAGTTGCAAGAGAGAATTGTTTTTCACGCTAAATTTACCAAATCGTTTCCTTTGACCACTATAGTTTATATCGTTGTTCCCTGTAGTAAAAAAAATACTCACTCCGTCCCATTAAAGTTGGTATAATTTTTTTTTGGCACCGAAATTAAGGAATATAATAATTTAATGTAAAGTGAAGTGAGAGAAATAATATTTAATGTGTAGTGGGTAGTTGTATTAGAGGTGATATGTAGGGCCCATAAGAATAGATTAATTGTTTTATGTGGGTCATATGTATTAAAAAGGAAATGTGCGAACTTTAGTAGGACAAACCAAAAAGGAAAGTGTGTCAACTTCTATGGGACGGAGTACATGAAATGCCTTTTGGACTTTAGGAGTACTATTGTGTAAATTAAAGTATGGAGTGTTATTATTTTTTGTTTTAATATGTGTAAATTGGTGTCATATAATTTCATGCAACTCTATTCTTGAAGGCATCACTATTTCTGTCCAATGTCCGACAAGTGGTACACTCCTAAAAATGAGTTAATTGCCTTGCGTAAGAATTAACATAACAATATTACGGATCGAGAGCAACTATTCATGAACCGCTCTTTTAAACGATGCGACGGATCGATCTACTGTTAAAATATATTTATAGTGAATCATATTATATCCTAAAAGTACATTTTAGTTTATCATTCATCATATTTTAATTAATAATAAGCATGTTTTATATATATTATAATGATAATTTAACAATTTTACCTATATTACAATGATACTTTTATAATTGGTCGACTTGTCTCGTATAATTATTGTCTCATAATAAACTTTATCAATTTCAAAATATTTCTAGATTAAAAAATTTCAATTAATATTTTTAATATTTTTATAAAAATATTAATTAATATAACTAAAATCTAAGAGCACCTCCAAAAATTAATGTACAATATAAAATATTCATATTTTAGAGAGAATCTCAATAAATATAAGTTTCAACACACTTTCTATTTCAACATTTAAATTTAGTACATAATGATTTTACTCTCTCTCTCTCTCTCTGAATTTAAAGAGTTAAATTCACTTTTCAAAAATAAATTGCATTAAATGTTATTTAGTCATTCCATCCCACAAAACATTTCACACTAAAAAAAAAAAATATTTTATTCATCAACCTCAAAAATTACTATAATTTCAAATTTGATACTCTTTCTTCACACAGATACCATTACTTTATATTTTTTATTACCTAAAAAATACTACAATACCCTCTTCTAAAGTAAATAAAGTTTTTCAAAAAGTGTAACTTTTCTTAAATAAAGTGAAACATTAAATGTGAAGCGTATTGTTAGATGGAGGGAGTACTTCTTTGTGTGTTTTTGCCTGAGAAAAATAAATTTAAAAAGAAACTATGTCATAAAATTACATTGAAAATGAAAATAATAAGAATTTGTTGGAGTATAATAAAAAATACGACTCTCTAAAATTAAAAATTCTCTTTATTTTATTTTTATGAAAATGCTAAAAAAAAATTAAAAGGACTTTTGAAGATACTCTAAATACGCCCTAAAATGACTAAACAGACCCGGTAATCCTCCTAACCCACTCTGAATGGGATGAATTCGAAGTCATTCCGCAGTAAATCCGTAGAGCTGATATCGAATCTTTCTGGGTTAAAGGTTTCCAAATGTTCCAGCATATTCGTCCTTGGTCTCGAGATTAATGCTATCTCCTCTTCCACATCGATTTTCCTTTTTAAGTTCATGACTTTTACCTTGAATAAATGACAAGTTCAAACCAATCAATCAATTAACTAAACACAATCATGAACTCATCCCAATTTTAGATTGATTAATATAAGAATTAATCATTCTAATATCATTCACTAATAGTTTATAGAGTACAAAGTTCAACCATCAATTTTAGATTTAATACGATAATTAATAATTAGATCTGGTATCATATGAATAGAGAATTGGTTTTCTTTAAATAAAATAGAAATGCAAGAACATGATCCATTGTATACATTCAAAATGGGAGTTATTACAATGACATGTTTGTTTAGTCATACATGGATTGGGTTGGATTACGCAAAATTTTGTTTCACATGAACTTGTTTTTTAAATAGGCTAAATGCATGGTGCTCATTTGAATAGTTTATAGAATAATAAGCGAGAAGTGAAAGGGCAAAAGAAGAAGAAAATTAAAGATGTTGAAGAAAATAAATTAATGGAATTCATCATAAGAGTTTAAAACGTTTAGAAATATGTGAGGTTACGATTCGTTGGCCCCTAAATTAAGGTGATATCTTAAAATTTATTTTCACATAAAAGCGATTAATATAGAGTATTTGTTCAAATTACCGGCCTTGGTCAGCTGGTAGGGGAGTGTTCGACCACTTTGAGGAGTGTTTGCTCAAATTCCTAGAAGATGAAGCACGAGAAGGCGAAACCAAAATGAAACGTGAAGCAAAATGGAAACGCTTAGAGGCAAAGGCGGACCCATGATATATGTGGTATTCAACAAACTTGGTGGAGTCACACTTTCAAGAGCAAACTTTTCAATATTCAACTCAACACACCAATGATTTCTCTTTGACTGCCCAAAAGCTGATGTGGAATAAAAAATTAATTCTTTATTTTTTTTTATTTTTTGTCTTTTCTTCGGGCAGAGGAATTCGTGTCCAAGTTCATCCCTCACGACGAAGCAGCCGTCCCGTTCGTCCTCCGGATCGACGGTGATGTCGACTCTGGCGACCGCATTCTCTACCCCTTCCTTGACCTCAGCAGCCTTAGTCCTGAACAACGCCGGAGCTCCAGCAGAGTCTTGTGCGGTTCTGGATCCTCGAGAGCTGCCGTGAGAAGCACAATCCGGAGGCGTTTCCGGCCACCAACTTAGACGGCCTATCGGACCCCTCCCTGTCGGCCTTGGTGGCGCTATGAGTGACCCTAGAGTGTTTCGAGCGGCCCGCGACGGCGACGGTGGGTGAGGGTTGCGTAGAAGCTCCATCGGCAATCTCTGAAGTTTGTACCATTTTTTAGTGTATTAGATAACCAGCCGGAGATGCACGACTGCAAATCATCCTCCACCGCCGTCGTGTTAGAGAATTCACTAACCCTTTTGGCTTCTTCTTCAACTGCTTCAGTAGGACGCAGGCCACCATCATGGGGCCCACCACGATCGCCGTCAGTGTGTGCGCCGACACCACCATCGCCGCCGCCACACCGCAGGCCGCCTTGACCAAAACCCTGGAAGTAATATTCACCGCCCTGATCGCCTTCATCTTCCTGGCCACCCTCTTTCTGCTCGACCTCAGCTGGTGGAGCACCGACGAGTGCTTCTCGTGGATGCAGGCAAATTCGTGGCGATTCAGGCCCGCATAGCGCCGCCGGAGATCGGAGTGATTGGGGCTGATCATGAGGCTGTGCATGGAGGCGCGATCGTCCTGGAGATGGATTAGGGTTTTGAGGAGGTTGGAGCAGTAGTCGGAAGCTTCTGCGTTAACGTGGAAGTAGTTGAACAGCAGGGATTTCAGACCGTAGAGGTGGAGGAGGAGGATGGTGGAGGCGGCGGTGGCAATATTGCAGGGGAAGACAGAGTAGTTGATCAGTGCTGTGGCGGCGGCAAGGCGAGGAGGAGGAGGCGGAAGACAGCGGGAGTTGTTAGGAAACTGAATGGTTTAATTACGTGAAGAAAAGACAAAAAATAAATAAAAAATAAAAATAAAAATAAAAAATTAATTTTTTATTCCACATCAGTTGGGCAGTCAAAGATAAGTTAAAATCTGACCGGTGTCTTAAGTTGCAACGAGGGCTTAAAGTCGGAAACTTATTTGTAAATATTGAAAAGTTTAGATTAATTTAAAATTTGCGAAAATGTCAGAACTTTTGGAGCAATTAACCCATTTTTTATCTAAGAATATTAAAATGTTCTAAAAAGATTCGTAAAATTGATAAATAAAATATTTTTTCTTAAACGATGTGAAAGAGTAAATCTGAATGATTTTATGAGACAAAACATATGACATTGTGGTCCCCGAATCAAAATCCTGAGTCCGCCACTGCTTAGATAAAATAGCCGCAATGAAAGCTACAAGCACTCAACTATTGCTCGTTTAACCTGGAACTAGTGTTAGAACCACCGTCACTGGTATTAATTCCTCGTAGATTGGCAATGAACCTGTTCGATCAGCCATGATCGTCGGTTGCTAGGGATTTTTGTATTGTTATTGTTAAAGTGTTTGATGTGTTTATTTTGTATTTATTATTTTAGGAATAATATTTTGTAATAAGTTTGTATGTCAAAAGGATAGTTTAGTAATTTAGTATATATATTTATTAATTTTAAATTCAAATAGATGTATGAAAGTAAAACATGTGTGCGAATAGCCGCGACCATTAAGAGAATTATAATGTTCATTCCTTGCTTATCTTATACACAAACTTTATTAACCCACTTATTAACTTTAGTGTACCAAACACTCCAAATCTATAACCACTAAACACTCCAAATATATACCCAAAATCACATTTAAAATTTTAACCATCCTGCATCAAAGTTATTATGAATCTTAAAGAAATAATTTTATTTAACCAAACAAAAGGACCTGTTCTAGAAGAGATATTCTGCGGGGATGGTGGAAAGGTCTTCCAACTGAGCTTGATTGCTGCAGGGTGGGAGTTCGAATCATGTCTTTGGCATAGATTTGGGCCATTCCAAACACAAGTTAAACAGTGAGTCTACTCTATAAGCCAAAGACATGATTTGGTCATTTGCAAGCACAAGTTAAATAGTAAACTCTTTCTATAAGTCACTTGAAGCACATTCTATGAATTACTAGCAAAAGCGGTGGGATCCCTAATGGTGGGGTATACATAAAAAGAGATATTCTTTGTTTAAATACTATTAATTGGGGTTAGCACGAGTATTATTCATTGGAGGGAATATTACATAATTACTCGTTGCCGAGAGTCAAAAAGTGCTTGCAAGAAGAAAAAAAAAGGTGTCGGAAATTTCGGAAAGCATAATTGTAGAAGCCACCCTGATGGGACGAAAGAACAGTATTGAGTACCCCATCCTTCCCAATTCACAACTCTTTATTTTTTTTTATGTCACCCTTAAAAATACTAATAAAAGTTTTAAAATTCTGCTTATTTATTTTAAAAAACATTCCTCCCATTTAATACACAATCCCTCCTTCTAAAGAATTTTTCAAATTTACTGTGACACCTTATTTTAGAAAAATTATTATTTTTATCAACTTTGTTGACTTTAGAGGATGTTGTAGTAATTTTAGGTAATACTCTCTTTGTTAGCCAGAAAGTCACATTTTGCCATTTTGAGCGTCAGTCTCAAATGATCTTGTCTTCCTTTTAGACATATGAGACTCACACACTCCATTAATACAATTAAACTATGAGATCCATACACCCCACTAATACAACTAACATTACATATTAAATAATAATATTTTTTAATCTACGTGCAAAAAAACAAATGACACCTTTGTGGACGGACGGGGAGAGTAAAATACACTGATGTCGTTATGAATGTTGGTTCCGATATTGGTACGGATTTTGTATCGGTTACCACATCGGCGGCTGCAACCGGTAGGAAGGGGGAGGTAAGATGCTTGGGATTGGTTGGGGTGGGGTTCTATTTTAAATTTAGTGGGGGTATTTTGGGCATTTTAAGGTGCATTTGGATAGAATTATTATAAAAATTGTTTGATGTCACATTTTTTAATTAAAGAATCAAACATTTCGTAAACAAAAAAACTCTTAATTATCAAAAGAATGTGTTTGCCAGAAAAAAAGGTAGAAGGCCACGCGGAAAGATAAACAAGAAGTTCAACGACGACTTACTCAATACTCATGATGTCATTATTCAACAACATATGCATCTTTTCACCACATGATACGTCCATCCACATCCCAAATTCATTTGAAGATCGATACTGCTTTACCAAAGATGATTGATCGTAATAGGCTAGAGGAGAGAACGGATTTACTGTTCCACACCCATTTACAATAGCCAATATATGACAACATATATTATCGGTCTTATATTGAATTATTTGAAAAATAGCATATACGGCAACACCAGTTAATATATATTGTCTTTGTGCATGCCAAAAAATTTAACACAATATATATTCTTAAGACAACATATATAAAGAATAGGACAACATATATTTCTAATCTATGTTGTGCATCCTTTGTTGTCTTACTGCTTTCTTCTTGTAGTTCCACTATAAGAGCTACACTTTACTAATAAAGTGTCCCACTAGAAGAGTTACATTTCCATTTTTTTGGTAAATGAGATCCATACAAAACAATCACTTTATCTTCATGGGACTCCCACACAACACTAATACAACTATACACTATACATTGAATTATTATACTCCCTCCGCCACTTTCAATGCTTACGTTTGCCTTTTGCATTGATTAATAAGAAATATAGTATTTTAATGGATGGTGGGTAGAAAGATATAATATTATTTAATGTAAAATGCATATGTGTATTAGTGTTGGTTTTCGGTCCTATGTTGATATACTAATCGTTTTAGGTGGGTCCACATACCAAAAGGAAAAGGTAAAGATTGAAATGTGATGCCCAAAATATAAAAATATAAAGATTGTAATGGGATAGAGAGTATCTTTCAACTCACTGCATATTAAAATACTATAATCCTTATATTTTCTAATTTCAGTATGGTACGGATGAAGTACACTTTATTTTAGAAAATATCACTCTCATGATCTCATCTAATTAATATACAATTTAATTTAGTACATAATTTATTTGTTATTAGAAAAACTACAATACACTTCAAAGTTTAAAAATTTGATAAAGAGGGGGAAAAAATCTTACATTTATTAAAGAAAAAGCTCTTGATTCTAAAAAAAAAAAAAAAAAGGCGTCCTGAATTCCGGTAAGCATAATTGTAGAAAGCCACACTGAAAGATAAACAACTATCTGTATGTTATCGATCTTTTCACCACAATCACATTATGATACGTCCATCCAAATCCCAAATTCAGTTGGAGATGGAAACTGTTTTACGAAATATGATTGCAACAGGCTACCGTCCATTTACAGTAGCCAGGATCCAGTGGGCCACTTCAGATTTCAGTGAAGATCATCTCATCGGAATTGGTGGATTTGGCAAAGTCTACAGAGGCCAGGTTGATGAGGAGGGAGAGACTGGCAATAAAGAGACTAGCAGCAGATTCCCACCAAGGTGAAAATGAGTTTTGGGCAGAGGTTGTGACCATAAGGTCCGACATAGTAATCTAGTCTCCCTCATCGGCTTCTGCAATGACGATGATGAAATGATTCTTGTTTATGAGTACATACCCGGCGGAACTCTGGCTCATCATCTTTACAAAGGCGATGGGCTCAAGTGGAAGCAACGCCTTAATATATGCATCGGAGCTGCTCGAGGTCTGGATCATCTTCACAGGGCAGGCATTACACATCGCGATGTCAAGTCTACCAACATCCTGCTTGATGACAATTTTGGAGCTAAGGTTTCGGATTTTGGATTGGCGAAAGATTTCAGCAAAATCAACCCACCACAGAGGTTAAGGGAACGTTTGGTTATTTAGATCCGAGTTATTACATGACAAGAAAACTAACTAAGCATAGTGACACGTATGTGTTTGGGGTGGTGTTGTTGGAAGTGTTGTGTGGGAGACCTGCTGTGGATCATAGTCGAAGTGAGAGTGAGATTAGTCTGAGCATGTGGGCTCTAGATAAAATTAAAAAAGGAAAAGTTGGCGACATTGTAGATTCAAATCTAAGGGAAGGAATCACAGCAGATTGCTTAAAATCACAATGTTTGAATCATGATCCCAAAAAGAGGCCAACAATGGATCGTGTTTTGGAAAAACTTGAGTTAGCCCTTGAAAAACAGAACAGAAAAGCACAACCATTCATATTTCTGCCTCCTCTGTTTCGCAGCAGCGTTAAACCGTCAGGTACGTAACAAGAATTGACATTATTAGATTAAAACAGGATCCCCTGTTATTTATGTCTGGATGAGTTATTAGAGGATTTGCAGGTAGCCTTGCCACAGGGCCCACTCATGTTGTTCACACCCCATCACAACCCACTCAACAACACAAATCGGAGGCCATTAATGTTCTGCCAATAGTTTGCCCAACAATTTCAGTGCGTAAGTTAATGAACATGACTAGTAACTTTAGTAGTAATTGTTTGATTGGTGAGGGTTGGGGTAGATTATATCGAGGAGCATGGAAAATTGGACAGGTGGCAGCAATTGAGAAGTTAACCCATGAACGTCTGCCGGACAATGAGTTTCTACAACAGGTTTGGTAACACTAAGTTGAGTGATGTTATTGTACTATCACTGTTGTTGTTCTAATAGGAGCATATGATATTTCAGGTTAAAATAACATCCAACTTAAAGCATCGAAACGTGGCTCCGCTATTAGGTCACTTTGTGACTGCTAGTCACCATTATTTGGTTTATGAGTTTGATCAAATTATACGACGTTCTTCATGGTAAATGCTACTTTCTTTGTAAATTTCTATGGCTTTTCAACTTGTTAACCTGAATATAGTTTGTTCTTAAATCAATTTTAGTACAAAAAAACACCTGATATCGACAAATGTATGTTTTGAGTGCAATAGGATATAAAGGCACCGCAAAAAAGCCAGTTCTATCATGGGATCACAGAGTTAAAATTGCATTTGAGGTTGCATAGGGATTCGAATACATTCACCTGAAGAAACTGATTCATTGTAACATCAGATCCAGCAACATTTTACTTTTTGATGATTACAATGTTGCTAAATTAAGTGATTTTGGTTGGTTCACTCAATCCCCTTATCCTCTTAGTAATGACGAACCTCCCCATCCTCGTCATTATCATCCCCCAGAGTATGTTCCATTACAACTCTGTCCAAGCTATAGATTCGAAGTTGTACTTATAACTGTCACATGACTTCAACTATTTCATTTTGTGTGGTAGATATGTGAAGTGGAATGAACAAAGCTGGAGAACGGATGTTTACAGCTTCGGTGTGCTACTTCTTGAACTCTTGACAGGACAGGAAATTGGTGATCATATTATTCATATGTTTCGGTGGCATGGGTATGGAGTTCTCCTCAGCATGCATGCCAATACTACTTTGTCTTTCTTTTAAGTTTATCAAGGGCATCTTTAACATGGATGTTTAAGAATTAAGTATACATTGTTACTAGTTGTAATTCAATAAGTGGCAAATTTTTATAACATCAGGTAATTCCATTTGTCGAAAAGTATGATGTAAAGGAGTTGTGGATGCTAGACTAAATGGAGACTACCCACCTGAAGATGCTTTAAAGGTAATTTCAGTTCTGAAAGCTGTTTCATTTTTTGCCTGAAGTGGTATTTATTGGGAATGCACGACTCCATAAATGCAGATGGCTCAAATAGCTTGCATGTGTGCGCAAGAATACCCTGAAGATCGTCCAGATATGAACATTGTAATAAGAGCTCTTCGTCCTCTGTTGAATGCTCCTATGTGATGAATACAGAGCTGATGAATCGGTAATAGTTAAAATTAAGGTCTTTCCTGAAATCGGGGAATTATAATTTTTTTTTATTGGAATTCGACAATTTTGTTGCAATGAAGTTTGAGTGATCAAAGGATTTTATTTGGATAATTGCATGCTCGAAAGTTAGGAAAGATAATATTTCATCCGTCCCTTTTTAACAAATCAATTTACTTTACTCATATAAATTTTCCATTCTAGGTATCCAAACACAAGTGTGAAAATACGCCTCTTTTTACACACAATTTTAATTAAATATAAAATATGGAAAATTTTCTAAATTTTTTCAATAACAATCATATAGTTAAAAAATATTAAATTAATATTTGTTATATATGACATCATCATACAAATTCTTTTACATAAAATTCAAATTGATTAAGGGTAAGAGTTATGTGCAACACCACTGACTCTCGTAAGATGGATGAAAAGTAATACTAATCTTTATAGTAAAAAGTGATAATATTGTGAATTATTTTATTAATAATTTATAGTATGAACAACTAACTTTGTCCGATAAAAAAAAAAGTCTCATTATTATATATATACAAGGCCAAACTCACTATTTTTCCCACAAAAATTGGGTTGGAGTCTCACAGTCACCCAGCTATGTGTGGTGGTGATCTTCCTTTCATCACCGACGGCGTCAGAGCAGCAAAACCCGTGCGATATATTCAAGGGAAGCTGGGTTTTGGACCCTTCCTATCCACTCTACGATGCCTCTCAATGCCCTTCATTGCACCTGACCTCAACTGTCATGAAGAGATATATATGAGTTACATTAACGTTATCGATGTATAAAAAAAAACATGGGATACTTCATATACATTTATTAATTAATAAACAAATATTTTACTACAAATCAAACACATATATCTTCTATAGTGTTAATGGATAATGATGTTTATATGCACGAGTGTATGTATGGTGGTGATGCGTTGGTGAGCACTGAAGTAGAAGTAGTAATTAAATGAGGGAATACAATACAATACAATACAATACAATACAATACAGGTTTGATGGGAAGGAATTAGTGGAAAAGTACAGGGGCAAAAAGGTAATGTATGTGGGTGGGGATCGATGGGGTGCATGCTCCACGCGGCTCTCCCAAACGCCAATTATACGTTGGATTCACCACGACCGCTCACCACTATTTCCTTTCCGGTTTGTTTTACACACTCAATTTCCCATCTATCATTTACTTTTTCGTTGAAGATTATTCAATCTTTTTTTCATTGTCCGTTATACATAATTGTTCACAAAAATAAAATAAAAAAAATCCAAAATCTCAAAAGTAAATATTAATTTCAAAAATATTATCATTTTTTTTCACACATAATATATTATAAATTTTATTTATTACTTAAAAAAACACATTATCCTAAAAGTTATAAAATTAATCAAAAAATAATTTTTTCTTAATATCGGTGGTACAGTAAAGATTAACATTTTTTTGAAACCGAGAGTGTATTTTTTACATTGAAAACATATTCGGTGGATTTAAAAAAATTAAAATTAAAAAAAGAGCACTCACATTATGAATCAAGGCTAGGTTAAGTTTGCACCAAAATGGCGCAAAAGATCTGGTGTGCTTTTATTTCATTTTCATATTCCCCAAAATTTATCGCATGTTTCAAGGGTTTAATGATCATTTGTAGGGTATAAATGATTTAAAAAATTATTTCAAAACAACTAAAAAATATTAAATTCAAATCTAGATTTAAAATACATTCATTTGAAATCATAAAAAATCTTCCTCTACCTTATTTTAAATATAAGATGTGAGAATGTAAGAATGCAAGCAACTAATCTTACTGCTTGGAGGTATTCACATTTAAATACTCTGTACATTTGTAAGAGTGGGCCAAGCCCATAACTATAAGTATACAATAAAGATATATATACAACCCCAAATATCTATATAACATTGATCATTCTCAATAAAAAATTATTTACATAAAATTTACTCCCTTCGTGAAAACTGGATAGTGATAATTTTTCTTTATTATAATAAATTAGCACGTATATACACTAATTTTTATTTTTTTTTTGGTTAATTAAACTTCGTAGGATTATGAGTTGAAGGTAATGTTCTTAAAGAATGGGTTCTTAGTGAAGCTAATAAATCGCATACTGAAAGTGGACACTCTAATGGGCAGCGATCTGTGGAAGGGCGTCGATGTATTAATCTTCAACACCTACCATTGGTGGATGCATACAGGCTGCCTTAAAACGTGAGTTCTCTAAAATCGTACTTTTTTTTTTCAATTATCGACTCAAAAGATTTTTTTCTATCAATTTGATCTAGATAACTGTAAAATTATTGATTCAACACATGAAATTATAAAATTATTTAAAATAATTTATCTACTATTTTAACTTTCCATATATATTTAATGAAGTACATCTTTTATTAACTTTTTTATAATATATTATCATGTCATTTTAATTACATGGTAAATTTTTATGTTTATAGTTAAATAATTTTATGATTTCGGATTTTGAATCTTTTATATAATTGGGGAATTATAAAAAATTTCTCAGAAACCTAATTGATGGTTAACTTATCATTTATCGTTCACGGGTAATATATCCGATGTAGTAATATTTATTGATGTTGGATGTAAAATATTATACAAGATGGCAGAAATATGAGATAGGGAACCAGCATTAGACATTGATGTTATGGAAGCTTACAAGATAGCTCTCACAACCTGGGCTAACTGGGTGGATTCCAACATTGACCCGACCCAAACCCGTGTTTTTTTCCAAGGGATTTCCGCTGTCCATTACAAGTAAACTCATTATTATCTCTTAACTAGTCTTTCTCTCTAAATACTTCTTCGATTCTAAATTTATTAATGCTATACCAAAATTTATTTTCATAAAATGGCCCAATCCAATTATAATGCTCAGTCCACTTCAATTCTATATTTTCCTGGCCCATGATCTAGAGCCCAAAATTTTTAAAAAAATTATTGTTGATGCATGAGAATAGATTATAGAAAACATTTAAATGCTTGAGTTTATTGTATAATTAATTCTATTAATTAATATTAGTATTATTATATACTCCATCTTGTTAAAGATTAAATATGCTTCTTATGTAGTATTTTTTTTCTTTTGATAAAAATGTATAATACATTTTAAAATTTGAAAATGTTTTGTACTAACTTTTTTTTTACTGAAAACATCTACCATCTTTGCATTTTAGTTGTGTGTTAGTTATTTACAATAATGACACTCCAGTATATCTCATCCCTGTTCAAACTGTCACCTTTATTAGTATTGACACCACAAGTCCACAAGTGCTTTTCATGGCAAAAATTGTTAGCTTTGAAGCTTTATTTAATCATGTGCATACGAATCAGCCGGAGCAATTGGAACGAACCTAGCGTGCAGAGCTGTAATGGGAAGACGAAACCGGTGGAAGGATGGAATTACCCGGGAAACAAACCACCGGGCGATGGAGTGGTGAGAGGTGTACTAAGCAACATGAAGACACCTGCAATTGTTTTGGACATACTTTTGCTAACTCAGCTGAGAAAGGATGGCCATCCATCAAGCTATGCTAGTGGAGGGTTGGATTGTAGCCACTGGTGCATTGCAGGTGTGCCAGATACATGGAATCAACTCTTGTACACTATTCTTACAACCAATATTCATTTTAAGGGGTCTATCTCATCATGTTGTAATAGCTCACCAAAAAATAAAAATAAACAAGAGATTCACAATGTTTGCTTTCTCACTTGATTCTTCAAAATTTTCATTTAGATATAAATGTCTACATTGTGAATTTATCTTTATATGTATATATATACAAGTTAAGTAGGCTTCCCACTATGAGTTATTTCTTGAACATGTCCATCAGATTGTCCCCAGAAGAAGATCTGACCATCACAACAGAAGCAGAAAGTGTCTTCTGAATCTTGTTCTTCTCTGATGCTGTTAGTGTTGCATTCTTCTTCACGACGTCGTTAGATTCACTCTCCGAGCCCTCAAACTTCGCGACGGTCAGGCTTCCACCTGAAGATATGGATACAAGTCAAGCCCCACCATTTTAAAACCATTAAGATAATACTATTATGGACACGATTACTGCATTTCAATAACTTGGATAAACAACTTTATGTAAGATCTCAAACAAACGAGAATTCTTGAGTTAAACCTATGTTAAAGTTAGAACACATCACAAGTTGAAAGTAGAAACCATGCAAATTTTTGAAGGAAAAAGGTTAGCTAATAGAGTAAAAGAGTTAACCAATTTACCCAAAATGAGAGCAGCTCCTATCCAACCTGCAAATCCCCACCTTTCACCTAGGAGAAACCATGCAAATCCAGCACCCCACACGGGCTCCAGCCCGAATATTACTGCTGTTTCTGTTGCTGAGACGTCGCGCAACGCAGCAATCTACAGAAAAAGTTGATCATTAATTAATTTGACAAGTTTTATACTCCCTCCGTCCCGGAGAAGGTGTAACATTTTTTTTGGGCACGGATATTAAGGAGTATAATATTTTAATGTAAAGTAAAGTGAGAGAAATAATATTTAATGTGTAGTGGGTATGCGTATTAGTGGTGTGTCTGGGGTCATATGAACATGTTAATATTTTTTTGTGGGTCCCATATGCTATAAAAGGAATGTGATAATTTCTATGGGACAACCCAAAAAGGAAAATGTCACCACTTTAGTGGGACGGAGGGAGTAGTATTTAAACTACTCTAGAATTAGTGATTGATTTCTCTTTACCTCCCCCCACAAGCACAATCCAGTAGAAAATACACCAGTGTAGAGTGCAGGGATCCATGGAAACGAAAGCATCCAATCCGAAAACCATGCCCAATTCCATGACATCCCATCAAGATCATTTGCTCCCATGACACACCAAATTGTGGATAGAAGAGCAACTACACTAACCTAAATTGGAAGACCATGAGAACATATTAAACAACATTCTTGAAACTAACATAAATTGAAGTCGAAGTAATAAGATCTAATGAACCAAAAGGGGAAGAAACACTCATAAATTATAGAACTAACATAATAGTAGCTCACATGTACATCTAGATTTTAACAATATTTTATACTCTTTTTCTCCCACCTTTTCCCCTGTTCTTCTTTAAAAGTTTAGGCAAGCATGTATTGGTTTTAACAATTAAACAAACCTCGTATCCAAGAAGTGCCATGAAGTTTTCTTTCGTAGTTGTCCTTGAGATATGCTCTGTACGGAGTGTATGAATGCCGAAAAATATGGCACTCAAGAAGTTGAAAAGATCTCCAATCTGAAGAAAAAGAATGTTTGTATCAGCTTCAAGCTTACATGCCAACACTAGGCAAAAAATAATGGAAAATGTGTGTTACATTTGGAGGCGATCCACTGCATTCGAGCATAGAAATCCCAAGAACAGACATCAAGATTCCAAACCATGTCCTAGCAGGTACAATTTCTCCTAACATGCTTTCAAGCAGAGGAATCACTATCACCTAAATTCAACATTTGATCATAAGAAACATCATTTGAATTGCTATAACTACTACAGAACAGGAGATCAATCAAACCTACATGTATGATTGCTTATAAACTTACGGTGAACAATGAGATAAACGAAGCTCGACAAGCATCGGATGTCACCAGACCGAGTGCCTCGCTTAGGTAGCCCAAACTAATCCATAATCCCAACTCTAAACCAGAGTTACGAATATGAGAATCATTACGAGCATGGAAGATAAATGGTAGAAATGGGATGGCTGAGACGGTAAATCGAACAGCTGAGAAGTATGCTGGATCAGTGAAAGCTTCAACATCTTTTATTACAGCAATGTCACTCGCTGTAACATGAATCCATTCATTAGATTTTGTAACATACTCCCTCGTCCCAAGTTAAATTCACACTTTCCATTTTCGTTCATCCCACATTAAACTTCACCACTCAACATCAATCTACACCCCTAAAAGTACATCTTATTTACATAACCGTGAAGATTAAGTTGGAACACTGGTGGAATATACTTATCATATATGCCTTGTTCTTTAATTTTCTCAAAAAACATAACTATACAGGTTAAAAACAAGAAGGGCTACGAAATCAAAGTATAGATTAGGTGCTATATTAATCATAGAAATTAAAGAATATATATATATCAAAGTAGAGGAATACCATAGATGATTGAGATAGCAGTAAGCAGTAGTACACTCCTGAATTTCTTGGACCCAAAAAGCATTTTCTTCAACAAAGATTTCTCTTTCTTTTTGCAACATGGCTGATTAACCATGACTGATACAAGATTTCTGATTTCAGCAACTGGGGTTGTAATTGCTTGATAAAAGTTTCCATTCCTTAAAGATTTATGTCTAGAATGCTTCTTGGAAATATGTATATTAGTAATGATATTAGTAGAAGAGTGAGAATGAGGAGGAGAGAATTCAGAAGAACAAAAGGTGAGATGAGCTATTTTCATATAACTGCAGGAATGTTGAATTCTTGCAACTGTAGACAAATTTCTGGGGATCTTTGAGCTAGATAGATGGGTCATGTTTAAGTATATTGGAATATCTTTCTGTGAATTCTTCAACACATATTTATATATACTAACAGCAATGAATGATGGAAATGAGGAAGAAGATGGTCATCTCTGTTTGACTGAGATAATTTGTTAATGGAAACTGTTGGAAAGCAACATAACTTAAACATGCGTTTTATAAATGAAACAAACAAGATGGATTAACTAATGGAAGAAGTGTATCACATCAAGCTATTACAACCATGGAAATAGGGTGAGAATAAGACAAGATGGTCCTGGTATTTCTTCTTGTAAGATTTCACATGAATTAATGTGGACCAGGAACTCGTTAATCATGCAATGTGAATCACACCTTATTTTAAAGAAAAGCTGAATCTAGAATTGTCAGCAAATCGACAAAACTGTTGGAGCAATGTTTGTTTTAAGTTTGTAATTATTGGACTGTGGTTTTTAGAATTTAAATACCCTATGAGTTTTAAAATATTGAATTGCTAATTTTTGAACTCTATATAATCAATGTTTAATACACACCACAATCTATTAAGATCGCACCGGGTCACTTTAAATCATTCCTATAAGTTTTCTTAATTAATTATCATTTTAAAATATAATAATAACTATATTCATAATACGAGGTAGTAACTCATTATTTAACAAGGAATCTACCGTTACTGTGAGCTTATGGAGAATATAAAATGATCTAACTAACCATAATATAAGTTTCTTTAAGAATATAATTAGAATAAAGAAATGAGAACTATATGAATGGAATTAAGTATTTTTCAAATTTTTAGTAAGGCCCATTAGTTTATCCAATAAACCAAGCCCATTATACATATCCGTTGCAAGCTACGCGCGTCCTTCCCATTTCCTTCCGCCGCGGGGCGAGTATTACCACGCGCCGTCATCTCCCTCCTAGCCTCTGAGTGGTCCTTCCCTCCCATCTTTGACCGCCTTTACGCACACAAAAATCCCCAACGTGCTTACCCCAGCGCCGCAGCCTGGTATGGTTGATTTTATTAATGTTACTTTCGCTCCGTTCTTTGTGCTGCTCATGATCGCTGTGTGCTAATCCACCAATCCCTGCTGTCTTCTTCCTTAGCACTCGCTCATTCTGTTTAGCTTGTTACTCTTATTTGGGTTTTGAAGATTTTGTTTGCTTGTGAATTTAGTGAGTGCTTTGCTTTAAGTTCCTATGCAGATACTCTTCTTACTTCATCTTTTTTCGGTATTTGTCTTGTCTACTGCGCTTAGTTTTAATCTCATTATATACTCTGGAACTTCTGGCTATAAAGGGGAAGAAAAGGAAGAAAAGAAAAAGGGAAACATATTGTCACATTGACATGACTTGACTGGTACATATTACTCTTCTGTAGTTCTGTGTAGGCCGTTCAAATTGACTACTTGGGTTGGGCTCTGCTACTTAACAAGAATTGGAAAACAATTACTTCTGAAGCTTTCAGAGTTATTGCTCACCAGTTGTTTGATAAATTGCTTTAGAAAGAAGTTTCACTGGATCAATGGTTTTCTTGATTTAATGAATTAGATTTGTGCATTCTTCTTTCACGTTCATAATTTCTGCTGGTTGTTTCTTCTACTATTGACTTTTTTAGCTGGACATTGCGCACACGCACACACACACACACAAAAACTGCAAGAATACTCGTTTTCTCCCTATTTTATGACCTATACTGCATTATATTTCATTGCTGTTTCCATATTGACTAGACTCTTCACGCCTGTTTCAGCTTCTTGTTGCTCCATTTTATTCGTTTCAGGTTATGGTCACGGACCTGACATGAGGCTTTTGAGATTCTTAGTTTATCAAACTTACGCCTTTTTTTGTTACTTTATCTTTACCTTACTCAGTTATTCAGATGTCTTAGAATTGTTAGATGAACCCCAAAGAGAGCAGATTTAGAGTTGCCTGATAAAAAAAAAATTAAAACAAATATCACTTTATTGTTATATCATCATTAATAATTGTTGTTGCCTACTAACAATCAACTTTAAAAATCATCAAGTAAAAAATCAATCTTAGTGATTCAAAACTTCTACTTAAAATGAAAAGCTATACAATTTGTACTCCCTAACGAAAAATCCTAGCTCCATTACTCAGTGTAATTGCTATCTCGATGGGGTTTAACTGTCTACAATCATGTGTCTAGTGACTTCTGTGTGGACTAGAAATTAGTGGGATGAGGATTGCGTTGGAAGGGGGGTAATTCAGGCAAACTGCCTTCATATGATGGATGAATAACCACTTAATGTGGATCTAGATTTTTTCATATCAATTAGCATGATGGTAGAAGAGCAATCCAATGATCACAAATTAGTATGGATCAGGGTCTGTTGTGTTGTGTGGAGAAATGGTGAAAGGATATTTGTCACTTTTCTTTAATTTGATATTTGTCACTTTTCTTTAATTTGAGGGCTCTGATTAGCAAGGTAGTAGCATAGAAAAAGTTTCCCACTGGACCTGAATGCTCTTTGTCACACTGCATCTTTTAGAAAAATTTCTTAATTTTTCAAATGTAAGATTAGATGCTGCCACTGTTGTTTTTGTGAGTTTTCTCTGTTCCATATTTTTTTGGTTTGCCCACTCTTCAATCTGTGAAAAAACTAATGGAAAACTGAATCTTTGTGATGTTCTAACTTTTAGAAACTCTAATTCCAAATTAGAAGAGGCTGTTATTGTCATCCCCACCACCACACACAAAGGATTTTTGTCTATCGTATTTTTTTTAGAAATTCACTCTTTAATTCTCCGAATGCCAAATTAAATATTGCTATCTTTTCCCTATCTTTTGCATGTGAATAGCTCATGATTTTGTTTAGTGAAACTGTTCATAGTTATGCCACTTATTTTATGAAGAGTAATCTATCAAATAACCCATCTTCATCTTAGAATCTCCTACGACAGTAAATAAAGGATAATGTTATTTTAATTAAATATATATGACATTCCAACCAATCAAATGGCCCTATACATTTTCTTTAAAGTTTGATTCAATTGTACACTTGTTTATCTTATAGTAATTTCAAATTGTCTTGAGTAGTCCTTACTTTACTATGTTCTTATATAAGCTACTAAGTTCAATGACTTAATCATTCATACGAATTAAAATATGGTGTTAATTTTTTTACAAAATAACATTCAGGGATCTAACTTTTAAATAACTAAAAGAGCAGGATAATGCTTATGAATGAAAGCACACGGATTAAATTTTTGTATTTTTATAAACAAAATAATGTAGTTAATTTTTCATAACCTTTTAATACTTCAACATATAAAATTGAAGTAATTAAACACTTGTGGTGAAAAATGAATAACCATTTACATTACTACAAAATTTGATTAATTATTAATTGTGAATCAAAGTGTAAATTTGTGTACATTTTCCAGAAATATTTTTGATATTTGAGGTTTATATCATGACATCCATTGATATTTTTGGAAATTATTTGGGTCGGATACTTTGAACTTTGAAGTAGACTTTTATGTTGTGTGGTGTAGGTCCCCATCTTTCTCTTGTTTAGCGCCTTCAAGAGTTGAAGAGATGGAGTTTATTGAAAAACTTGTCTAATCCATTGCCGCTTTGAACATGAAGATATTCTATGTTTCAAATTCTGTGCCTTCTTGGAGCTTTTATAAAACTCCCTGTAGTTGGGGTAATCTGCAAATGAAATTTGCCATCACGATCAATTTATGGGCTGTTAAACCCTGGAATAGGACCCCAGTGGTTGTAATGCGATTCTTCTCAACAAATGGGTATGCCGTGACTCGTGATTGTTAATGATGTTCTTCTCTTGTTGATATTTTTCTCGTTTTCTAAATTGTTATTTTTCAATCAGCTGTTTTAGTTTGATGAAAATGTGAACTTTGTTGAATTTTGCAGAAAAAATGTTGTGAATTTGGTGGACGCTCGCAGTATTAAAACAGGATTTGACCTGGAGACTAGTCGGCATAATTTCCAGTTGAGGAATTTTCTTAGACGGGGCCAGCTTTGTGAGGCCCGCCAACTGTTCGATCAAATGCCTAGCAAAAATACATGCTCGGTCAACATGATGATTTCTTGCTATCTCAAGTACGGAAATCTGTCTTATGCTAAGGAGTTATTTGATGCTATGTGCAGCCGAACAACAGTCTCTTGGACAATACTTATGGGGGGCTATGCACAGAATAATCTACCTATGGATGCTTTTAATCTTTATGTTGAAATGTTAAGAACAGGGATGAACCCGGATCATGTGACCATTGCAACTCTTTTATCAAGCTGTGATGAAAGAATTACCAGAAAAGATGTATATCAAGTCCATGCTCATATAACTAAACTAGGATTAGACTCCGACCTTGCTGTTTGTAACAGCTTACTGGATTCATACTGCAAGTCTCAAAGTCTTGATTTAGGTTTTCAGCTATTTAAGAATATGATAATAACAGATACCATTACTTATAATACACTGATAACAGGGTGTTCCAAAGAAGGGTTGAATGAACAAGCGACAAATATCTTTTCTGAAATGCAACACTCTGGATTTAGACCATCTGATTTCACTTTTGCAGCACTTCTACGAGCTTGTGTTGGATTTGACGGTACCAGCCTAGGAAGACAGGTCCATGGCCTGATAGTCAAATTTAACTTTGTTCAGGATGTGTTTGTTTGCAATGCACTTCTTGATCTTTACTCCAAACATGATTGCGTGGAAGACACGAGAAAATTCTTTGATGAAATGCCAGAGTTAGATGGTGTTTCTTATAATATTGTCATTACTAGTTATGCATGGCATGGACAAGTAGAAGAGGCTTTTGAACTCTTCAGAGAGTTGCAGTTGAGCAATTTCAGCAGAAAAAACTTTCCTTTTGCAACTCTATTGAGTGTTGCGGCAAATATGCAAGATGTGGAATTGGGAAGGCAGATCCACAGTCAGGCAATTTTGTCAACAGCTGAGTTAGACATTCAAGTGGGAAATGCCCTTGTGGACATGTATGCCAAGTGTAGTAGATTTGATGAAGCAAATGTTATATTTGGGAATTTGGCGAGCAAAAGCAATGTTCCATGGACCTCCATAATTTCTGCGTATGTTCAACAAGGCCTCAACGATGAAGCACTTAATATGTTCAATGAGATGCGTAGGAATAATATTATTGGAGATCAAGCAACTTTTGCTTCCACTTTGAGAGCTGCAGCAAACTTGGCCTTGCCTTCATTAGGGAAGCAATTACACTCGTGCATAATCAATGCTGGATTCATATCAAATGTTTTTTGTGGCAGTGCACTCTTAGACATGTATGCTAAATGTGGATCTTTGAAGGATTCAATTGCAATTTTTAAAGACATGCCGGAGAGGAATACAATATCTTGGAATGCCATGATATCAGCATATGCTCAGAATGGAGATGTTAAAGCCACTCTGAGGTCCTTCGAGGAGATGGTCAAATCAGGTATTCATCCTGATCATGTTAGCTTCCTTGGTGTTTTGACTTCCTGCAGCCACTCTGGGAATGTAAATGAGGCATTGGAGTATTTCAATTCCATGTCTAGTACTTACAATCTTATTCCAAGGAAAGAGCACTATGCATCTTTGGTTGATGTGCTCTCTAGAGGGGGGAAATTCGAGGAAGCAGAGGCATTGATGACTCAGATGCCAGTCAAGCCAGATGAGATCATGTGGTCATCAATTTTAAATTCTTGTAGGATCAATAAAAATCAAGAGTTTGCAAAGAAGGCTGCTGATGAACTTTTTAAGCTTGACGTGCCTAGAGATGGTGCTGCCTATGTTACAATGTCAAATATTTACGCGGAGGCAGGGGACTGGGAGCACATGGCAAAGGTTAAAAGGGCCATGAGAGAACGTGGAGTTCGAAAAGTTCCTGCTTATAGCTGGGTTGAAATTCAGCGGAAAGTTCACGTCTTCACATCCAATGATAGATCTCACCCACTTAATGAGGAAATAAGACGAAAGATAGATGATTTGGCGGAGCTGATGGAAGAAGAAGGCTATAGACCTGACATTAGTTGTGCTCTTCAAAATGTGAATGATGGACTAAAAGCTGAATCACTTAAATATCACAGTGAAAGGTTGGCCATTGCTTTTGCACTGATAAGTACTCCAAATGGATTACCTATACTGGTAATGAAAAACTTAAGAGCTTGCACAGATTGTCATGCTGCAATAAAGGTGATATCAAAAATTTCTCAAAGGGAAATAACTGTGAGGGATTTTAGTAGGTTCCATATTTTTAAAAATGGGGCTTGTTCATGTGGGGATTACTGGTGATTTATCATTATTTTTATCTCAGTATTGGTCTTGTATAGTTTGTACATTACTGCTCAACTGTTACACTTTTCCTTAATAATTTTTTAAGCTGGGATATGGGATACAAGAATTTCTCTACATTCTTCTTGGTGGATGTTCAGGTTACCCCTCTCTCTCTCTCTTAAAGTTGCACCGTGCTTAATTTTTTGTTTAATTTTAAATTGCAATCTTTCTATTTGCAATGCTGTTAACAACTAAAGAGGAAGCTATTTTTACTCTCAGTTTAAGTTTTGAATGGGATTGTCGCATTGAATGGGTTCCGTGAGATAAAGAGAAGTGATATTTGTGTGATTGAACTATTTTATGAACAATTCATAAGACGCCTAGAAAGTGATACTTGATTAAAGAAAAGTGAGACGGTCTTATCGTTGGACGGTCTAACATAAGTTTTTGTCTTACTCTTGTTGTATAGGTTTAAAGTGGGCATAATGTGTTGTATAAATGTTTCTACTTCAAAAAAGAATTGTACCCCGTTTTTTACTGGGAAGCACAAACGAAGATTGCACAATGTGTTAACTATACTACCAATCAAATGGCCGGAATTGTTTTGAACTTTTTCTAAAAGTAATCACTATTTTTTAAATAAAAATTTCTACAATCAGATTTTTGAGTTTGGTGATGTTGTTGGCTAAAGAGATTTGCTTGATTGGTGTACTGATGAGTTTTTGGAGATGACATTTATACATAGGCACAACAGATCAACATGACTCTCAGATGCTTTTACATGTTGGAAGCAATTATTTGTGGGAAAAACATACGCGCATGTTGCATGTCCACTGTTTAGATCTCTAGTTGACGGATGGAAAGGTGATTAATATGTTTAATAAATCTAGAACCTTCAAAATCTGCTGTTAAAGGTTTTTATTCTTCTAAAAACCATGTTACTTCTTTTGTGCTAATGTTTCTGACAGCATCACTCAATCATTGTAAAGGATGATCATCTGTTAACCCTTAATTGTCATTTTTATGCTTCTCCTTCTTCTGATAATTTACCTTTTCCTGTCGTGGGATTCTGCAGGGCTCATATCATTAGTTTTTTCTATTCCTATGTGGACAGTAGATCTTACCGACCCTGCTATTTGTGAGTAATTGGTTACAAAGGTTTGAGAAGAATGATCTTTTGAAGTGCTACTTCTACTTACTGATAAAATTGTCTCCAGTAAACTTTCTCAGGGTTATTTTATTCTGCAGCATCTCATTTGCCAGCCTCAAACGTTTCTGTCTGCCATACGAAACACCTTGATTGCCTCCCAGTCCTGGCTCGCTTTGTCATACATTTTCCAACACTTGAAAGAAGTCTAATTCGTGACAAGCTTCATCCACTTGGTAAGTAATTGTTGAGATACTCCACTGTTTTCAATCCTATAAATATATTCTCCACTCCAGTAGTCCAGTGGATGGATCGTCAGCACTTGTCCATGATGTTAAATTTCTACTTTCTCCTGTGTCAAGGGTTGCCCATCCCTTTCCCTGGGTAGAAGAAGTTTGTTGGGTAATTGAAACTCTGCCATATATTCTTTGAGTCATCCAGTAGAACCAGGTTTCAAGTGACCTCAGGAGATTGAGTGCTGGACTTGAGGCTGTCTTTGATGAACCTGAGAACCAAATTTTTTCTGCGTGTGCTGAACTGAGAACCAAGGTGCCATTTTGGGCTAAAGTTAAAACTCCAGTTGAATCCATGATGGGATCATTTCTATTAGCAAGCCAGATGACGACATCTGGTGTTGTGTACCTGTTATGGATCGTGTTTACAGTAGAAGAAAGAAAGGAAGGTTAGTCACTTAGTTTCTGTTATGTTTTTGGCCCATCTGTCTATGGGCTTCTTTCCTTTTTTTATATGCTATTTAGTTCTTGGACATCATTGTATTAGGGCTCGGAAATATTATCGTGGAATTGGACAGCTTGTCTGGTTGAGGAATTGGGATCGCACTTGCCATTATTTGGAATTGTTTTATCTTTTCTCTGACTAACAAATTGGTCCGACCTGCCGGATTCGGATGGGCCATGGGATGGGGCTACCCGATGTGCGGGCCCGGAGGTTGTCACCCCGGATGTGGGCCCAAGGGGGGTTGCCACCCGGAGTTGTGGGCATAGGTGCGGGTCGCCAATCGGAGTGTGCGAACTTCTCCTTATCCACTCGTCCATCGGATTCACTTCAACTCGTGAATTAGATCAACTGGTGAATGGGCAGGGCTTCTAGTTGTAGCGCGCAGTGTACTAGTGAATAGGAAAAGCGAATTTATATTACTAATGACGAATGGATAGACTGATCTACTCCCACTCTTCACCTCTTGGCTCACCTAGGATACGTACACCCTCGCCTCCCTTGAACCTGAACTGGTCGAGAGAGATGAACCCGCACCACATTTGAGTTCCTTCAAATCGAAACCTCCAACTAGAGATGAAATTCCAGAACCTAAACAACTCAGTTGAGAGCTCTGTGACTGGAAAAAAAGGGAGGGTCCGTGGACGTCCGGTTCGAAGGGGATAGATTGTTACGATATCCCACATCGATTCCACACACAAGTGTGGAAGGACATATAAGTGGGGGTCAACCCATTCGCCTTCAGCTATGGTTTTGGCTGAAGTTAGGGCTCCCTAGCTTATGTGTCTAACAGTACCATATTCCCAATCGGTGGATTTGCCAGGAGAGAAGAATCCCAGCTTAAATGTTTGGCCTGGGGACATTAAGACCTCTCCATCAGCCAGAGGTTGGTCTGGGGAAAGTGTGTTGATTCCAAAAGAGAGCTTGAAAATGGTGAAAAGACAGAGAGAAGCAATTAGGAACTTTGGGTGTTCCATTTTTAGAGGGATCAGGTAATCTTAATATCAAGCTTATATCATCTGTCTTTTATTGAACCTTTTCTTGAAAATTATTACGGTGTTTGAAAAGGCCCTTGTGGTTTCACACCGATTAAATTATACGATATTTTATAATTAAGATATTAACATATATTTAAACAATACTTTTTAAAAACTGCGACGTTATGCTAGCTTTTGTTAGCTAGATATATGATGGGTGATCATACTTAAATAAAACATTTTTTTTAAATTAATTAATTAGTAAAATATTATATTCCCCCCACCCATTAATAAATCATTATTGACGTCATCTTCTTCTCTTACCTTCCACATTTTTTGTCCAATCATCACACCTCAAACTTTTTCCATGTAAAATTTCCCCTTTCCTATGTCTTCATATTTTTCCACTTACCGAGTCTGCATTTCAACTGTGTGATTTTGTTTTGAGTTGGAATATAAAATGTCACTGATTTCTGGATTAATCTTTGAACATAACGAAATTCGTTCACTAGAACGATGCAATTTAGGTTGACTGAACAAGCATTGATTTTTTGTGAATAGGAGAATGACAAGAATGAGTGAATCAATCACATTGTTGTAGATTCTGTTTCAATAAAAAAAAGAAAAAAAAAATGATGAATCACATGTGTGCTACCTAGCTTCAATATCAGTTATTGAAATTGAACCCTTACTAGATTTCTTTCTTCCTGCTGCATTCCTTCCGGAAATGTCTTGCAAGAAAAATCCAGGTTTCTGGATCTGAGGCAAGGCCATGTCATCAGTGCTTAACATGAGAAGCACCGAAGACATCACGGGTCGTTCATCTGCGTTGTTTTGAACACATAACAACCCAACTTGAATACACCTCTTTACTTGGGATTCCACGTATGAATTGTTGCAGCATGGATCCATCAATTCTATCTCTCTCTCTTCATCCCTAAGTTGCCATGCCTGTAAGGATAGATACACACACTACTTAGTACCATGAATTTCAAGAATAGTCATAATATGTGCAATACACTACAATAATATAATCAACCTGTTCCAAAAGGGTATTGTAGAACGAGGGTTGCTGGAATCCTCTGTTCTTTTTACCAGTCACTATCTCTAATATTACAACTCCCATGCTGAATACGTCTGATTTGATGGAGAACTTTCCATCAAATGCATACTCCGGAGCCATGTAGCTGCTGTAATCACTTCTTACAAATAAGGCTCTACAAAAAGTTAGTATGCTTAAAAATAAGGAACTTACTATGTCCCAACAATTGTTCTTGTTCTTGCTGTAGTCTCATCCCCTCCAAACATTCTTGCTAAACCAAAATCTGAGATCTTTGCGTTCAAGTTCTCATCTAATAAAATATTGCTTGTTTTTAGGTCCCTGTGGATTATTTTTAGTCTAGAATCATGATGTAGGTAAAGAAGACCTCTTGCAATTCCCATTATAATTTTAAACCGCTTTGGCCAAGTCAATAATGACTTCCTTTCCTGATCTGCAAATGGTTTAAGAATTTTAGTGAGTTTAATTTGAAAGCGCATTAAGATTTTGTGTGTTGATATTAGACTTCATTTGGTTAAAAACATGCAATGATTCTTCGAACCAAAAATGAAGTAGTCCAAGCTTTTGTTGTGCATGTAGTCATAGATTAATATCTTTTCGTCTCTTTCAATGCAGCATCCCAAAACCTTGATCAGATTCCTGTGTTGTAGTTTAGCAATGAAGGTAACTTCATTTCTGAACTCTTGATGGCCCTGTCCAGAAGTTTTTGACATTCTTTTCACTGCGACTACTTCTGATGATGATAGGTTTGCCTGCAATGGACACAGAAAGAAAAAATGTTAGCAAAACAAAACCAATTATTATCACACAAGCACCTATTAATCTAGTGCACTACTTAAGTGATGCATCACCTTGTAAACAGGACCAAAACCACCTTTTCCAATCAGGTTTTCTTCTGAAAAGTTATTTGTGGCTGCTGCAATGGTTTCAAAATCGAATAACGGTAACTCAAATTCCTCACTTATCTTCTTAGATGCTGCCAAAAGAGTTGGACATTTTATTCAGTCACTGTATGTATTTATATTATAAAAAGAACTGTGTGGAAATGATTAGAAATAGAACCTTGTCTTTTGAGTTTCTTCCATAGAAATAAGCCTCCAAAAGAAGACCCCAGGATAAACATTCCAAAACTGGAAGCAACAGTTGTAATAAACATCTTGGTATTTACATGCCTTTTAAACTTGTTCAAATCCATAAGATGCCCTATAATTGATGAATGAGCTATTATGATAGATCACAAACACAGGATCAACACAAATAAACACACACACTGCAATAATCCCTCAAGGAGGGCTACGGAGAATAGATTTCTCCGCCACAAGCCGTAAGGCTGCAAATCCTTCAAAGAAGGCCACAGAGATTACTCGCCACAAACCAATTAAGGCTGCAAAATAAATAATTCTTATTGATGATATCCTAGAGCAACATACGATAGTTTAAATAGGCTCAAGGCCCATAAACAAAACCCTAGACCTTAGTACTAATAAATTATTGACTTGAAATAAAATACTAAAATAATTTATTCCTTCTGCTCTATCATATTAACAGTGAGGTGAGGTGATGTGCAGTATTATTCAGGGCATATAATTCTAGTATTTCATGATCATTTGTTTACCAAGTTCTGAAACAGGCACTCGAAGATAGAGACTTGGTCCACCACCGTCCTTCTCAAACTGCTCCGCTATATCTATTAAGTTTCCAAACCACATCAAACAGCTGCTCCCATTGCTGAAGTAAGGATCTGCATAAGCTGTGCAGTTACAGCTCTTCAAGCACTCATCACGGCATTCGTCAATGCTCATACTCGTGTTTAAATGGTAACTCAGTGAATCAGGTAACCTGATATCTTCAATCCTGAGAAAACCATCATCTTTTTGGCAATCTGATGATAGATTTCTTGTACACCCGCTTTTCCAATTAAATATTCTCCATTCCTCTTGAGCAGTCGGCTGGAATCCCCTCAAACACTCGCATATTGGTGTGTTATAAATTCTACATATACTATTATTACCACAGTGACCATAGTTGTCACACAAGTCCCTTGGCCTTGAATCCACGAGAATCCAACCATCTTTTCGTTCATTCATCATGTAATGCTCAAACTTGCCTGTGTAGTTCACGATAATCCTGGAGTCCATTACTTCGTACCAAGGGCGGGTAACTGAAATCATCCTGCCCCCCTTGGACACCACTTCAACTCTCCATGCTGGTTCAGGTATATTTGGAATTCCAGTAAGAAAACCATTCCAGGATACAACCCTGTGTAACCTTCTCGTCCCCTTGGTAAATATGATTTGAGACAATCCGTTGTTTTCAATCCCGTTACTGTACACTCCACAGGATGGATCATCAGCACTTTTCCATGATGACATATTTCTACTTTCTCCAGTTTCAGGGTCTTTAAATAACCCCTTCCCTGGGAAGCCAGTGTCAGTTGGGTAGTCAAAACTCTCCCAAATGTTCACTGAATTCTCCACAACAACCAGGTTCCCAGTTTCCAGGAGTTGGAGAACTGGACTTGAGGCTGGCGTTGATGGTTTCGACGACCAAATTTTCTTTCCCTGAGTCGTGCTGATAACCAGGCTGCCATTCCCGGATAAAGTTAAAACTGATCTAGTTGAATCCATGATGGGATCATTCCTGTTTGCAACCCAAATGACCACATATGGTGTAGCTTTGTACCATACTCCCAAGAATCTATTTGTGGACTTTCCAGGAGAGAAGAATCCCACCTCAAACATCTGGCCTGGAGAAATCAAAACATCTCCATCTGATAAAATCTGGTGAGGAGAAAGTGTATCAAATGCACCAAGAGAGTATTTGAAGATGGATAATAGACAGAGAGCTGCACAAAATAACTCTGGATGATCCATTTACAGGTTTGACTCAAAAGTAAATCATCATACATTTCTTTAAACCCGAGTTTGTTGTGGCATTTCAATTGTAGAGACTTGAAACTTTTCTTGACTCTATTGTGTGAATGAGAAGAATTTAATTGGTGATAGGATTTCATATTTCAAGAAGCATAGAAAAGTATAGAGGTTTTAATACGGCAAAAGACTTTGATACAAACCAGTTAGAGTGATTCATAATTAATGAGAATATACTCACAACCACGACGGATTGTACACGTCCAACATAAACTATTGAAAAATAAGAAAACTAATCAATTGATGATTGCGCCATTGTAGTGTGTACTTGGGAATTTGTGATTTGAGGGCACTAATATTACTGGGATGTTCCATCTTGCCACTTCATGGCAGGCTGCATTCCATCCCTTAAAAAATGTCTATGATACAGTACGATAGATGATAAGAAAAATAGTGTAACTATAATACTCTCTCTTTCCCAGTAATACATGCACATATTTAGTGACAGAAAAGTAATTTTTTTATTGTAATGATATCGATGTAAGAAAGAGAATGGGTATTTTTAGTAATAGAATAAAATAAAGTGTACGATATAATTGACTTTAGCTAAATTGGTGTAAAAAAAGTGGTATTCTTATAATATTATGAGATTGTAAGGTTTTTTAAGGCGTGCTAGTATTCTTGAGACTGATCAAAATAGAAAGTGTGTGATGCAGGCCTTAGCCCACGAGAAGATGAAACGATCCGGGAATCACTCAACCGGTGGTAGCGGATTCACTCGACGCTACTAATTGCGGAATCACTCAACGCAACCAAGCCACTTGCTTGTAGTTTTAGAGGAATCACTCAACTCTAATATCATAGTTTGTGAGAATAGTTTTTTTTGTTCATAAGGTTCTGCTCTTCATTTCATATCTCAAAGGATTTAAATACATGATTTGGAACATTACTCCAATCATGGATACATGAACTTGGACTAAAACCCTTCAACATTCTAACATTGGAAATAATTAGTTTGACTGAAAATAATAAATACACTTAATAATAAAGAAGACGACTAAAAGATAGTGTTGCTGGAGATTTTCGAGTAGTCTGCCACGTTTTGGTAGATTGACCATAACTTTTCACACAAAGCTCCAAATTGCAATCTTCAAAATTCCTCAGAAACTAGACTTCCGTGGCTTTCCAACATGAAGTCTAATTCATTCCCAATCAAAACAGGTATTTTTGTGGAGTCAGACTTGTGCACTGCATCAGTGTGCAAATATTATTTGGATGAAGGAAGTAATAATTTTATCACAAATTGTGACTGTAAATTTTTATATATGAAATTTTGATCATGATAACTCATTTCATGCCATGTGTTACTTATACATAGTTGCCTAGTATATTCCTAGATGTGTGATACCTTTTCATATACTATATCTTTAATTTTTCATATCTCCAATAGCAATTTTTTTAAGTATGTTTATTATTAGAAATTTGCTGCAGCGCCCTATCAGATTTAGAAAAAAAGTTTTTAATCTTAATTTCAAGAAAAAATATTTTTATACTTGAATTGACGAAAATATCCTTTATTAAATGTATTCGAATAATGTATTAGAGTAATATATTCGAGTTAAGAATGATAAGTGAAAATTAATTTTCGATTTAAAATTTGAGTAAACGAAATTTCCTAGTTAAAAATTTAGTAATATATTCGAATTAATGTTTTACAGGTAATTGATTTGAGGAAATGCAATTTTGGGTAAATGTTTTCAAAGCAAATAATTCTTGCATACATAATTTTCGAATAATGCAAGTTAAGTGTTTTTTGAATTAATAATTAAAGTAAATATAATTTTGGGAAAATGCTTTTCGAATTAATGATTCGAATAAACATAATTTTCATGTAATACGAGTTAAAGGTTTTGAGTCAATTTGAATTAATGTTTTTCTAGTTAAATATTTAAGTAAACCCAAATAATTAACTCGTAACTACAAAAAATATTAGCTCAGAATTATAATACTTCATTCGTCCCCTTGAAACGTAATCGTTTGCTTTTTGCACATGGATTAAGAAGTATAATAATTTAATATATTTTGAAGTGAGAGAAATAATATTTTAAAGTGAAGTGGGTAGTTGTATTAGTGTTGAGTGTGGGGATCACATCAATCTAAAAAAGGAAATGAACGGATAAAAATAGCGAAATTGCCACATATCAAGGGGACAGAGGGAGTACTCGAATAAATTAACGATTTTATTACTCGAATCTAACTCGAAATTAATTTTCACTTCATCATTACTTAACTTGAGTATATTACCCAAATACATTGAAGTAAAGTGTTTTTTCGTCAGTTCAAGTATAAAGAAAATATCTTTATAAATGGGGCAAAAAGTATTTTGTTATATTTTGAAGGGTACTGTGATAATTTTCTCTAAAAAATTTACACAAATAACTTAAGTAATAGTGGTGATTCTAATGCAATTATGCAAATCAGCTTTACACGTGAATTTTATTTATTAAAATTATTTTTTAGTATATTCTTTTAAAAGTAATATTTTTTATTAAAAAAATACTCCAATAATTCATGTATTTAGAAATAGATTTTCATACTGTACTACTACAATATCTTGAAAATAATTATTTATTTAAAAGAGTAATAATTTATTTTTTAAAATTAATCGATAAAAACACATACTCCCTCCGTCCCCCAAAAGTATTTCACACTTTCCTTTTTTTATCTTTCCCACAAAGTATTTTACACTTTTCTTTTACTAAAAATAGTAAAAAATACACTATAACAATACCTACTTTTTACCCATTCCAACATAATACTAATTTTTTCATACATTCCAATAACTTTACACACAATTTTCATTAAATTAATTAAAATACTTATTTTCTTTCTTACTTTATACATAAAATAATATTTTTTTCTTAAACTTCGCGCAACAATACTACGTGAAGTACTTCGGGACGGAGCGAGTAAGCTTTTGCAAATTAATAATAACACCGTGGACGTTAATTTTTCTAGTACTCCATTTAAAAGAGGGAGTTTGGCTTTGCCAATTGCCTCTAACCTCTCTCCCTCCTCCAGTAGCAAAATACGAAGCCTCGTTCCCCAACTACCTCAGCTGGGATACTGCTGCTCTTCCATCACTTCCATGGCTTCTTTTGCTGCTACATCGACGGTACACAGGTACTATGGCTGTTGTTGAATGATCAATGTTCTTATTTTCAAAATTAAGTTACTGGTGTACTATGTTTGGTTTATTTTGTCTTTCTTCTTCTTCTTCTTCTTGATTTTAGGCAATTTTAGACTGCACGCTACATGTTTAAAGCCCTTATGCCCCATGCTCACAACCCATTTGATGAAAAGCCTCACTCACAATTTTGTACAAACCATCTGCACACCAACTTACTTTTCCTAACTTGTACCTTTGTTTTATGAAATGCTTTATTCTCACGTGATAAGAAATTCGACAAATTATGGCATCGATGGAATTCAGAGTTTGTACCAAGTTCGCTCCTTGTTGAAATAATTTATTGTTATCTCTCACCCTCCATCTTCCATCATTATTACACTTATAATCTCTAGGCCCAACAGCTAGTTTCTGTAATGTTAATACCGACTAGTTTCTCAATCTCCTATAAATAGCTTTGGATTTGTATCTTGTAAATATAACAACTTTCAATATCAATGAAATCTTCTCTTATTTATTTCAATCTCAATTTCAACATGGTATCAGAGCATGATTAATCCTGACTCTTTAACCTCTCCTCAATCTATCTATTCAATCAATTCTACAAAACACCATTAAAGGTGTCTCAATTCAAAAGAGGTTCAACCTCTTTTTCATTCAATCAAAACACCATTAAAGGTGTTCAATTCAAAAGAGATTCACCCTCTTCTGCATTCAATCAAGCCTGTTTGCAGGCTTCAATTACACCCTTCTAAGGTGTACTGTTCTAAAGAAATAGGAGAGAGCAGCAAGCCCTACTCCCAACATTCACCACACTTGAATTTCCAGAACTTGAATTACTCTGAGCAGTGACTCCCACGGCAACACACAAGAAATCAAACACTAAACAAAACAAAAGCCATTGCTGTCAGCCGCTGAAACTGTGCCGTCCGCCACCACCGACCTCCGTGCAGCTCGACCGCCGTTCGTCGGAGGTCACCGCCGCTGCCGCTCGAAGACAGCTGACCGTTCGCCGCCCGTGGTCAGAAAGACCGACCGCCACTGCTGAACACCGGGCTACGACCTGCTCGAAGCCTGCCGGAAAAGCGTCGAATCTCCGGAGCACGACAATCCAGGTCGGGTGTCACCGGGCGACTGACAAGCCAGCGACCCCAGCCTTTTACCGCCGGGACGCCGCACGATCTGCACTCACCGGCGAGTCCAGACGAAGAGGGGAGTCGCGGCCGGACCTCCAGAAACGCGTCGCCGACGCCGCTGTATGCGCTGTCCTCCGCTGACCATCCGGAACCGCCTCCTCCGCTGACAAATCCGGAACCGCGACCCCAGCCGGAAGCCGCTGCTGCCCGTTCTGAAGCCACTTCAGTTGACCGCCCAGCCGCTGCTCGTCCGTCGCCGCCGAAGGGTTCCAGCCACCATGGTTCGCAAGCCCAACGAGGTTGTGCGGCGGAGAGAAAATTTAGGGCACAACGAAGGTTGTGTTCCCAATCATGTCATGGATCGACGTTTAAAGGAAAATGAAGCTGGGCTTCATCTCAACACAGCTCACGTGAATATATTGGGCCCAAATCAATTTTCTTCTCTTGTGACCCAAGTTGCTCAAGCCCTGCAGGCCCAAATTCGAATCCAATCCACTAATACAGTGGATGCAGGTCCATTTCCTTCTAATATTTCATTGAGCCCAAATTATTTAAATTTTAATCTTGAAAAAAGGCCCACTCATTTTTCAATTTTTCAAAACCAAAATTTTTTAAACACAAAATCCTTTAATTACTCTAGCATGTTTTCATCAAATAATAATTTAATTGATTTCTCTAAAGCTTGGGTGGTTGACTCCGGAGCAACCGATCATATGACCGGAAATCGTTCCATTTTTCTAGAAAACTCCTTAATTTTAGACAACTCTCAAAACGTTAAAGTAGCTAATAACACTTCCGTTCAAATCCGTGGAAAAGGATCAAGTTATCTTTTTTCTAAAAAGATCGACAATATCCTTTATTTACCATCTTTTACTTTAAATTTGTTATCCGTTAGTAAAATCACCATGGAATTAAATTGTCAAGTTATATTTACTGACATTGATGTTGTATTTCAGGAAAGATTGACGGGACGAACGATTGGTAAAGGAGTTCGTATCAATAATTTATACTTAATTAACTTCTCTAGTATTGCTTTAAATGCTGTTGATATGTCCCTTTGGCATAAACGTCTTGGACATCCGTCCAATTCAGTTTTCAACAAAATATTTCCTAATTCGTCGTATCATGATAAGTGTGATATTTGTTCTTTATCTAAACACACACGTCTTCCTTACACAAATTCCTCTTCTAATTCAAAATCTATTTTTGATTTGATCCACTCGGATGTTTGGGGTCCCGCCCCAACTACATCTTATAATGGTTTTAGATATTATGTTAGCTTTATAGATGATTTTTCAAAGCATACTTGGATATTTTTACTTAAAAATAAAAGCGAAGTTTTCGCAAAATTTCAAGAATTTTTCACCTACGTCAAAAATCAGTTCAATAAGTCCATCAAAATTTTTCGAACGGATAATGGAACTGAATTTATAAACTTAAATTTTCAAAATTTTACAAAAAGTAATGGAATTATTCATCAAACTTCGTGTCCCTACACACCCGCTCAAAATGGGGTCGCGGAGCGGAAAAACCGTCATCTTCTAGAAGTCACTCGTTCTCTTCTTTTTCAAAACAATGTTCCAAAACATTTCTGGTCAGATGCTCTTCTAACCGCCAATTACCTTATCAATCGTCGACCTTCCCCTAATCTCAATAACCTTAGTCCCCACAAAATTCTTTTTAAAAGGGATGTCGGTCTTGACCACTTACGCACTTTTGGATGTACATGTTTTGTTCACATTAACCGTACCGATAAACTCAGTCCTTCTTCGGTCAAAGCTATTTTTCTTGGCTACTTAGTACCTCAAAAAGGTTACAAGTGTTATGATCCTATTAATAAAAAGCTCTATATTTCAAGAGATGTTACCTTCAATGAAAATTATCCTTATTACTCTATTGATAACTCCTCCATTGATACTAACGACTTTGTTTTTCCTATTTCAGCTCCTACTGATCTTATTCCTTCTCAGGATCATCATAATGATTTGATCAATACGATTCCTCTCGAGGATGATGAAAACATAGTCGAAGAAAATGCTTCGACAGGGGGAGATCACGTCCCATTCGAAGAAAATGCTCCGATAGGGGGAGATCAAAACCAAAACCCAACTCGAGCTAATTCACCTCGGAGATCTCATCGACAAACTCAGCAGCCTACCAAACTAAGAGACTATGTCACTTATTCGGTATCATATCCTATCCAAAACTTCTTATCTTATTCCAACATTTCAAAAGAGCATCATGCATTTTTAAATTGCATAAATCAATCTGAACCTAAAAGCTTCGAAGAGGCTAATTGTTGTCCTACTTGGCGTAAAGCAATGGAAGAAGAAATAAATGCTCTTGAGAAAAATAATACTTGGTCTCTTGTTCATCTTCCTAAAGGGAAAAAGGCAGTCGGATGTAAATGGGTCTACAAAGTAAAATTCGATAGTTTGGGAAAAATCGAAAGATATAAAGCTCGCCTTGTTGCTAAAGGCTTCACCCAAACTTATGGAATTGACTATGAAGAAACATTCGCACCCGTCGCTAAAATGAGCACTGTAAGAATCCTTCTTTCTATAGGCACTAATAAAAATTGGTCTTTTCATCAAATGGATGTTAAAAATGCCTTTTTACAAGGAGATTTAGAAGAAGAAGTGTACATGACTCTTCCTCAAGGTCTTAAGAATTCGGATCATTCTCTTGTTTGCAAACTTCACAAGTCTATTTATGGTCTTAAACAATCTCCTAGAGCTTGGTATTCTAAACTTAGTCATGCATTACTCTCTCAAAATTTTCAAAAAAGTTCCGCTGATTCATCATTATTTTATCGCACTTCTCCAAACTCATCAATTATTGTTTTAGTCTATGTTGATGATATTATTATTACCGGTGATAAGGAAACAGAAATTCAAGAAGTCAAAAATTTCCTTAAACAAACTTTTGATATCAAGGACCTTGGCATTCTTAAATATTTTTTGGGAATTGAAATAGCTCACTCTAAAAAAGGATTATTCCTTTCTCAAAGAAAGTACACTCTTGATTTACTCAAGGAAACAGGTAAACTTGGTATTAAGCCCGCTATTACTCCTATGGAAACCAATGCTAAACTCAACTCAGAAGATGGATCTCCTCTTCAAAATGTGGGCATGTATCAAAGACTTGTAGGAAAACTTATTTACTTAACAGTTACTCGTCCTGACATTGCTTTTCCTGTGAGTGTTGTTAGTCAATTCATGCAGGCACCTCGGACCACTCACTTAGCTGCTATTGATCGGATCCTCCGATATCTAAAGTCAACTCCGGGACAAGGAATTTGGATAAAAAACAACAACAATGTAAGCATTGAAGGCTACACAGACGCAGATTGGGCAGGAAGCTTCGATCGACGATCTACTACCGGTTTTTGCACTATGGTTGGAGGAAATCTAGTAACCTGGAAAAGCAAAAAGCAAAACGTGGTGGCTCGATCAAGTGCCGAAGCTGAATATCGGGCAATGACATCAACTGCTAGTGAACTTACCTGGATAAAACAATTACTCGAGGATATGAATATTCAAACCAAAGGAGCAATTCAGATGTATTGTGATAACAATGCTGCACGTCACATAGCATCAAACCCGGTGTTCCACGAGCGTACGAAGCACATTGAGGTGGATTGTCATTTCATTCGAGACAAAGTTCAAGGTGGAATGATTCAAACACCATATATTGAAAGTAAGGATCAACTCGCAGATATATTCACCAAAGCCTTAGACAAATCAAAACATAAATACATTTTAGACAAGTTAGGGGTGATCAACCCATTCACCCCTACACTTGAGGGGGAGTGTTGAAATAATTTATTGTTATCTCTCACCCTCCATCTTCCATCATTATTACACTTATAATCTCTAGGCCCAACAGCTAGTTTCTGTAATGTTAGTACCGGCTAGTTTCTCAATCTCCTATAAATAGCTTTGGATTTGTATCTTGTAAATATAACAACTTTCAATATCAATGAAATCTTCTCTTATTTATTTCAATCTCAATTTCAACACTCCTGATTGTCAAATATTTATATTCTCTATTGAAAATTGGAGCAACCATAAGTAGATTTCAGGGAGCATTACATTGATACTGAAATAATGTATTGTTGAATGTGCATAGTAAATGTTACTTAACTTTATTGGCTGAAGCGTCAACTGTGAGCGTGTCACCGCTTGTTACATAACACTGCCGTTGACTGTCTTGACTGAAATGTGTTCCTCCGTTAAGTTTCATATTGTCTAAGCATTTGGTCACATATCTTCGCTGGCTACCTAGTACCTTATTCACCTGCACGGCTGCTACTTTTAAACTTGAGGGCTGCCCCTGCTAGATACTTAATTGACAGCTATGTGTACTACTGCTTTTCGGTTACCACATGCCATCAATATGGCTGGTGATCATGCCATGAAGAGTCACATAGTAGAACTATCTGTTAAGAGGAACTTCTTTTTACAATGTGCATATATAATGCTTCTGAAAAAGTTAAACTTCAAGTATATCTAAGGTGAACTTAGACATCCCAGGTTCTCCATCCGATAAAAGTAAATTACAACAACATGTTTAAAGATGACCCATGATGTTAGTTATAGTGCTTTATAATTTGACTGCAGCAAAACCCTACCTGCTTTTATATATTTTCATTAGTTTTACAGTTCATGCTTCAACTTTGACCAACTCTTATCATGTAATATCTAATAACAAGTAACGGTTGCCTATTTTCTCTCACTGACCTGGCCTACTTCATCAACCTTGCCATATGTTTGCACGTGTTATCTTTAGAAGAAAACATTTATATGTAATTGAGATATGCCCTGATACTGATATAGACTGACAAAAACAGATGATGCCATGTAACTATTTTAGATTTCAGCTGTACTCCTTATGTTGGAAATTATACTAAAGTGCTATCAGTTTGTATATATGGAGAAAATCAAACTAAACTATAGCAAATTTCTTTTCTCAATCCTGAGTGAAAAGTACTTCAAAACCTTGATCACTAAGTATTTATGAAATTTTGTTTTAGCTAATTCAGATGAATTATGGAAAATTCAGTGACAGCAATCCCCTCTATGCTCCCCTAATCTAATAATTTTGTTATTGAGAGGTAATTGACCCTCTAATTTGTGTTCATTCATAACAGGACTTGCGGTTCCATTCACTTATTTCCTTTTATCACTTTTGATTTTATAGCTATAAGCATTAATGTTCCATGTAGTATAACTCTTTATCATGGACCGTTTAATGGTGTTTCCTTGCTAATTACATTTATTTCGATGTAGAAATTCCAGACTTTGTCTCATAATCATTGATCGAGGACTCGTAAGTGTTTTCGAAAGCTGATAGTAGTATCTGATCTGGCTTGGATTATGCATCAGTTTTTGCACAATTTATACATTTAGTATTTACACCATAGAAGTGTAAAATAATCCAGACGCCACCTATTTAATTTACTAAAACCAGCTATTTCAATACTGTTTAATTTAGATAATTATCTAACAACGGATTTATGATTGAAGAACTACATAATTAAAATTTTTAAATCCTTCCATCATAGCCAGATATTGCACATGAACAGGTGTACTAACTGGAGAGCTTTTATTCACAATGACATCTAATTCATCAAGTTTAATCAAGTTCTTTAATTGAATTATACTCCCTCCGACTCACAAAAGTTTTCACCCTTTTACTTTGATCCGTCCCATAAAAGTTTTTACATTCCTAAAAAATAAAAAAAGTCAAAACACCTAACCTTTCCATACATTTTATTTACAAAAAAATCACTCCTACCTAACACACCTAACATACTCTATCTTTTATTTATTACCAAAAAATACCATAATACCCCTAAAAGTTACACTTTTCTTAATCTACCTGCAAAGTTTAAGGTGAAAACTTTATTGAGTCGGAGGGAGTATGACTCTAGGTTATTCAAGTTTGAATTTAAAGAAATGTCTATCAAGACTCTGCTTTAAACTTAGCGAATAGCAATTGAACTCTTCAGATTCTGTTATGGATTAGTATCCACCTCTTTATTACCAATATTTATTTACCATCTCTAGGGCTATGTTTATTTTTGGTTTTTAAAGATTAGGTGGATTTAGTAAATCCAACAAATAGTCGTTAATCTATGTTTGTTTTGAGTATAGTGTTATAGTGCCCATGTTACCTGAAATGTATGACTGCGCACATAATGCCTGCATAGGTGGCATGAGTGTTGGGATTTTTAATATGCTTTTCCCTGCTGTCTATAGAATGGTTCTTATTCTTCTTATCCTCAAATCACCGACTTCCATTTTACCATTGAATGGTTCTGGTCCTGCTGGGGTCTCTACTGCTACTTCAAAATAGTTCATATTTTAAGGCTCACAATAAACGAAGGAAACAACCATGTAAATTTATCTACTTTATTGACATTGAGTTAATAAATAATTAGTTTTACGTCTTGAAATCGTGAAAGGAGACAAGACTTCATCAATCCCATATCAAAGCTTTAAACTTACGCTACATGGTTATTTAATATATTTTTTCTCTTTTATTTTGATTAATTAACCGTAATTTTATCTCCAGCAATAGTAATTAATAAAAAAAATATATATGACATTAACTAAATATTTATAAATTCTATTTTTACTTTTTTAAAGATAAAAATAAATAGATAACTATCATACATTAACTATTTATCTTTTAGATACATATTTAAATAGATAAATATTAGATTTATTATTAAAGATTTATCTTTTTATCTTAAATTTTGAGATGTAATATTTTAAAATACTTATATTATATAATTAAATAATTAAATTACACAAAGTTAACAGCAATTCGATGTGTTAATTTTATTAAGGATAGATTTTGCGTGACACCGTTTCACATGAAACGTCTCATGCGAGATTATTTTACCCTTTTAAAATAGTTATCACTTTATTTTTTATTTTTTATTTTTTGTATGAGGATTTTTTTTAACTTCATTTTTCTGCGTGGAGAAAGATCTCGTAAGTAGATAGTATATAGTAATCTACAAAACATTATTTTTTAAAAAATGAAAATAAATACATCTTCCGTCCTGCGTTACAGTTTACGTTTTTCATTAAATTTATCTCAAGTTAAGGTTTATATTTTCTTTATTGTCAAGTTAGGCCCACACAAAACAATTAATTATTCCATATGGGACCCACACACAACACTAATACAACCATCAACTTCACATTAAATATTATTTCTCTCATCTCAATACACATTAAAATATTATATCTCATATATATATATATTATTGCTAACAATATTAAAATGTGTCATTGAATGGTGGGCACAATGATTGAAACAAAGATTCACAATTTTTACTTTTGGAAATCCGGAAAATATGTGCACAAGAGAGACAAATTTTGTTATGAAAACTTAAGCAAAAACTTGATAAAAATCACTCAAGAACTTGCACTCACTCTATTGTTTGATCACTCACGTTTCACACACGAATCGATTAATGAATGAAGAATAAAATGAAAGAGATCAACACAAAGATGTATAATGGTTCGGCATAAGCCTACATCCACTTCTTGAGAGAAGAATTCACTAAACGTTGATGATGGTTACAAGACTACAAGCACACTCGAAAACCCTAATCTTAAGCTTGCTTCTTCTTCTAAACTGATGTGTGTTGTGTTTGTGTGAAGATGATGATGACTTACTTATAAGCTGACAATTCCTTCAACGTGTGTGTTCAACGTCTAGATTCCTTTCCATCCAATCAAACACATGCACATTAATCAGTTGCTATCAACTGATGAATCAGTTGCAACCAACTGATCTTTCCACTCTCAGCTGATGCTTCCAACTGCTTCTTCAATGCTGACTGTCATGCTAACTGCCACGCTGATCAATTGATGCTCCAATGATCTAATGGCCAATGTACATGATCTTCTACTCACTTGATCTACCAATGAACAACCTCCATTTGTAGCATTTGTTTAAGGAAGTTGCAACACACACACACACATGCTTCTGCTATACACAAACAGGTAGCATACACACACATGCATGGTCTACATCCTCACAAATCTCCACCTTAGACCTTGCATCATGTTAGCTTCATCCTCTCCACCTTGCTGCTTTTGTAAGGAGCAGCAACCTTCACCTCCTTACTTAATTCAACTGAATCAAGTGCTTACACAGCTCATACTTCTGAGCTGTTAAGGCTTTTGTAAACATATCTGCAGGATTGTCATCTGTCTTGATCTTCTTGACACTCACTACCCCCTTGTCTATCATGTCCCTTATGAAATACAACCTCACATCAATATGCTTGGTCCTTTCATGGTATCTCTGATGCTTAGAGAGATGCAATGCACTTTGATTATCACAATGCACTTCAACTGATTTTTGTTCAAGCCAGATCAGCCATACTCCCTCTTTGATTGCTTCTGTAAGTGCAACAAATTCTGCCTCTGTAGTTGATAAGGCCACTATATGTTGATGAGTTGCTTTCCAACTTACTGCAGTGCCAAACAAATTGAACACATAACCAGTAAGAGACTTTCTTGTGTCAAGATTTGCTGCATAATCAGCATCAACATATCCAACTACTGC
Organism: Pogostemon cablin; assembly: GCA_023678885.1. Lineage (NCBI taxonomy): Eukaryota > Viridiplantae > Streptophyta > Magnoliopsida > Lamiales > Lamiaceae > Pogostemon > Pogostemon cablin. The sequence goes on from CM042960.1 coordinate 8,561,344, forward strand.
CTTATCCCATGTTGCCCTTTTCTGAAACTTCAAGCCTGCTGTGATGGTTCCTTTAACATACCTGAGAGCCCACTTTACTGAACTCCAATGTAGCAAACCTGGATTACTCATAAACCTGCTAATCATACTCATCACATAAGCTAAATCTGGCCTGCAACATACCATTGCATACATCAAACTTCCAACAGCACTAGCATAGGGAATATTGCTCATTTCAACCTTCTCTTGATCTGTCTGAGGAGCTTGGAGTAATGACAGATTCACTCCTTGCTTTGCTGGTATAGTTACAGTTTTGCTGAGATTCATATTGTATCTCTTTAAAACTTTGTCTAGGTAAGATTCTTGGAATAACTTTAGCTCAACAACTGATCTATTTCTCTCAATCTGCATACCAAGAATCACATTTGCTTCCCCTAGATCCTTCATATCAAATTCCTGCTTAAGTATCTTCTTTACCTCATCTATACCAGCTTGATCCTTACAAGCTATAAGGATATCATCTACATACAAAAGTAAGTATGTATAACACCCTTCTTTGTACCTAACATAAACACAACTGTCATGTAGGCTCCTGCTGAAACCATTTGATGTAATGTAATCATCAAACTTCAAATACCACTGTCTTGGACTTTGTTTCAGACCATACAAAGATTTCAGTAGTAAACAAGCTTTGCTTTCAGCTCCTTCAACACTTACACCATCAGGAATTCTCATGTAGATATCCTCTTCAAGATTTCCATGCAAAAATGCTGTAGTGACATCCATCTGATGTAATTCAAGATCAAACTGAGTAACCAATGCCAGTAAGATTCTGATAGAACAATGTTTGACAACTGGTGAGAATATCTCATTATAATCAACACCTTCTTTCTGTGAGAAACCTCTTGCTACAAGCCTTGCTTTGTACCTAACACCTCCTTCCTTGCTTGTAACATGCTTCTTCTTGTAGATCCATTTACAGCTTACTAACTTCTTGTTCTTTGGTCTGTCAATAATCTGCCAAGTCTTATTCTTATGTAGTGATAGCAACTCTTCTTCCATAGCAACTATCCATTTGTTATTGTCATTTCCTGATATAGTTTCATCATATGTTCTTGGCTCATAACTCTCTATATCAGATGCAACATACAGTGCATATGATACTATATCAGCTTCCATGTATCTTACTGGAGCCTTAATCTGTCTCCTTAGTCTATCCCTTACAAGTTGATAAGAACTTAGATCATACCTTGAACTGGATGAACTAGGAGAACTAACTTGCTTAGTTTGATCAGCACTGTTGTCTTCTTGATTACACTGCTGAGTTTCCTTTCTTGCTTGCTCCATCTGAGGCTCATCAAAGTCTGTAGTAATTGATACTACAGAATTTCTTTCAATCAATGGCATCTTTCTTTCACTGAATGTGACTTCTCTACTAACAATAAACTTGTTAGTTTCATAACACCACAATCTGTATCCTTTTACTTCTTTGGAGTATCCAACCATCACACATTTTACTGCTCTAGGTTCCAACTTATCTTGCTTCACATGAGAGTAAGCCTGACATCCTATTACTCTTAGGTGAGTGTAACTAGGTGTCTTTCTAGACCACACTTTTTCAGGTGGTTTGAATTTCAAAGCTGCTGATGGACATAGGTTGATCAGATAGGCTGCTGTAGTCACAAGTTCACCCCAAAACCCTTTGGTAAATCCTCCACTACTCAGCATGCATCTTACTCTTTCTAACAAAGTCTGATTCATTCATTCTACAACACCATTTTGCTGTGGAGTTCCAGGTGTAGTCTTGTGCCTCTTAATTCCCTTTTCTCTGCAGAAAGCATTGAATTCTTCAGAAACAAATTCAAGCCCATTGTCTGATCTTAAGCATTTCAGCTTCTTTCCTGTCTGATTCTCCACCTCAGCAAGCCATTCCTTAAATGCAGTGAATGCTTGATCCTTTGTTTTAAGGATCTTAACCCATAACTTCCTTGAGTAGTCATCTATGAAAGATATAAAATATCTTCCACATCCAATGGTTGGATTTCTTGATGGTCCCCATAGATCTGTATGAACATACTGAAGCTTCTCTGATGAAGTATGTTCACCTGAACCAAATTTCAACCTCTTTGCCTTGCTTAGAATACAATCTTCACATTGATCCATCTTACAGGTTGAACTTATGTCTAGTAGCTTCTGTCTTGCTAACTCTTGTAACCCTCTCTCACTTACATGAGCTAGTCTTCCATGCCACAACTGAACATCTTCTTGCTCTTGAGAAGTGTTTAACTGCCCAGAGACAACTGATCCTTCAAGGAAATAGATCAAAGCTCTTAACTCCTTTCATTACAACTGACTTATCCTCTGTAATAGTGAGCACACCTTTCTTGACATAGTACTCACATCCCAAGGAGTCTAACATTCCCAATGATATCAGATTCCTTCTCAAACCTGGTACATACCTCACATTTGTGAGCAACTTAATGGATCCATCAAACATTCTGAATTTGACAGAACCAATACCCTCAATCTTGATGGCTTGATCATTACCTAACAAGACTGATCCCTCATGATATGGTTTTAAATCAGTAAACCAATCCTTAACTGATGTCATATGAAAAGTACAACCTGAATCTAACACCCACTGATCTGACACTTGACCAGAAACAACAACCAAAGCTTCAATATAATCTTGATCCTTGTTACCTCTATTTTCAGTCACCTGATTGGCATGGATTCTTTGATTCCCTCCCTTTTCTGCAATCTTCATGGCCACCATTGCTTTCCACTTATGACATTGCTTCTTGAAATGACCAGGCTTGTTGCAGTGGAAGCAGTTATTGTTTTCTTCAACTGCTGATGTACTTTGATTTCCTTTTTCATATTTCTTCTTATCAGTAGCAAACTTATTGTCATTCTTGTTCCACTTATTTTGTTTGTTGGCAACAAGACCTTCTCCTGCAACTGCATTATCTGAAGTCTTGTGGAGCACCTTTGCTTTGATTGCTAGAATCACTTGCTCCAGAGATATTGATTCAACATTTCCATACAACAATGTATCTCTCAATCCTTCAAAAGACTTAGGAAGTGCTGACATCAAAATGACAGCCTTATCTTCACTTGATAGTGCTACATCTATATTCTCTAAGTCATCTATGATCTTATTGAAATCATCTAGTTGACTTAGAATGGACTTATCTTCTGATACCTTGAAGGAGTAGAGTTTCTGTTTGGTGTACAGCCGGTTTGCCAATGTCTTCACCATGTAAAGATCATCAAGCTTCTTCCACATATCCCTTGCAGATGCTTCTTTTGAAACTTCCCTCAAAGCTTTATCACCTAGGCACAGAATGATGGCACTTCTTGCCTTTGATTGTTGATCTTGATCTGCAGCTAATGCACCAGCTGCATCCACAGCAGCTGCTTGATCTGGAAGTGGTTTGATTGCATCAGCAAGGCCTTGTTGAATCAGTACAGCCTCCATCTTCATCTTCCACAAACTGAAATCAGTTTTCTCTGTAAACTTCTCCACATCAAACTTGGTTGTAACCATGATTCTTCCCTTCTGATCTGATATTGTGGCAGCTTCTTATCTTTCCCACAGACGACGCCACTTGTTGTGAAAACTTAAGCAAAAACTTGATAAAAATCACTCAAGAACTTGCACTCACTCTATTGTTTGATCACTCACGTTTCACACACGAATCGATTAATGAATGAAGAATAAAATGAAAGAGATCAACACAAAGATGTATAGTGGTTCGGCATAAGCCTACATCCACTTCTTGAGAGAAGAATTCACTAAACGTTGATGATGGTTACAAGACTACAAGCACACTCGAAAACCCTAATCTTAAGCTTGCTTCTTCTTCTAAACTGATGTGTATTGTGTTTGTGTGAAGATGATGACTTACTTATAAGCTGACAGTTCCTTCAACGTGTGTGTTCAACGTCTAGATTCATTTCCATCCAATCAAACACATGCACATTAATCAGTTGCAACCAACTGATCTTTCCACTCTCAGCTGATGCTTCCAACTGCTTCTTCAATGCTGATTGTCATGCTAACTGCCACGCTGATCAATTGATGCTCCAATGATCTAATGGCCAATGTACATGATCTTCTACTCACTTGATCTACCAATGAACAACCTCCATTTGTAGCATTTGTTTAAGGAAGTTGCAACACACACACACACACATGCTTCTGCTATACACAAACAGGTAGCATACACACACATGCATGGTCTACATCCTCACAAATTTTATTTCTAATTTTGGCGTTAATGAAAATAATGAGAATATACTTGGTACCAATCATGCGTGCAAGTAAAACATATACGACAACATCATAATGAGACCGCGCTCACAATTTGAAAAGAAGGAAAGTGGATTCAATTTTATAAGGAAGGAATGTTGGAAAATTGGTCACAATTTCCGAATTCGCGGGTATTTATCTGGCCCCGCACGATTTGGGCTGCTCCAAATCCACCCCGAACTGAAAACGGGGTAGGCAGGCCCCGAACCTTTTTGAAACGGAAGGGATCTGGATATTACTTTAAACCCGAAGGTACCCAACCCGCCCCTCCCCTCCTCGTACTATATATCAGTTATTTTAAAAATCGGTTGGATCGTCCAGTTGAACTGGTTCAATCGGGAATCGGCCAAAATCGGAAAAATCGGTTGAACCGGTCCAATCGATTTTTGATTTTTTTTATTTTTTTGTTTTTATTTTTATATTTTATATTTTTATATTATTTCACTTTTATTTTTATTTATTTTAAAATATAATATTTAAATTTTGAATTAAATTATGTGATTTTCCTGGAATGGTGGACCCGATGTATAGCAGTTTGATTATAAATTACTCCCTTTATCCGCTTTCAAGGGTATCATTTTTTTCATTTTGGTCGTCCGCCCCCAAGGGTCTCATTTCCTTTTTTATCCATACACACCCACTAATACAACTAAAAAATGGGACTCACACCTCCACTAATACAACTATTCACTGCATATTAAATAACAATACTCCTTAATCTTCGTGCCAAAAAGCAAATGGCACCATTGAATCCGGACGAAGGGAGTATGTAATATGCTATTGAGAGAACATATAAAAATGTGTATAAAGTATAAATTATAAACTATAAATATTTTATCTAATTATATTGTTTATATAAATTTAATTTTCTCTTTATAAAATAATTTTGGTTATTATGATTTTATTATTGAATTGTAATATTATAAAATATAATTGAAAATATGTAAAATTCAAATTTCCGGTTGAATCGCCGGTTAAATCAGTTCGACCTGTTGAACCTCGAACCGTTGTATCTACCGGTTCAGTCTCCGGACCAATTATGAAAACACTGCTATATATAAATATTATTTTTTTAATTTTTATAATCATTTAAAATTCTATACTTTACTACTAATTTTATGATTATTATTATTATTTGAATTTTATTTTTATTTTTGTGACATACTTAATTATTATTTGAAGTTATGGAGAATGATGAAGTGAGAGAATTGGTGATTTATGAGTGCCACAGAAGTCTTAAATTTTTTTTTTTAAAAATTAAAAAATTAAAAAAAAATGGGGCGGGCCAGGTGGACCCGTTCCGTTTGGGTCTGGCCTGTATAATAGGACCCGTGTGGGTCAGGTGCAGGCAATTCTAAAACAGGTTGAGTTCGGGTAATTAGGTATCCTCCCCATACCCGATCCGTTGACATCTCTAGTCATAATACAAAAAATGTTTTTAAGTCCTTCTGACACCAACACACCCCAATCAAGCTCCAAAGAAAGCACTTTCCTATTTTGATATGTTTTGCCATGACTATATATAAATAAGAGGTAGGAACAATCATTGTCTAATATAGGGTGTTTCTCATTCGCACATGGAACATTGTATGTTGGGCTTTCGAGGGTTAATAGTAGGAATATTTTAAAAATACTTTGCTAGAGTAAGAAAAGCAAACAAACAATTTTTTATGTGGAATATGATTGACATACTTTGAAATTTGAAATAATTATTGTATATTACACAAAATATAAATTTTAATAAATATATTTGGTGAAATTTAGATTAAGTTTCTAATATTACCCAATAATTAAACTAATCGTTATATTTTCATGATTTTTTTTTTTTGTTTTTTGAGAAACTATCCATACATATAACTAACTAAACGGTAATTTTTTTTAAAACAGCCGATTAAATGAGATACGTAAAATTGAAAACAGCCACACTAGCTATTCATGTGTAATTAATAGATTTAGAGAGGGAATCCAATAAATCCTGTTAATCAAACATCCTAATTTTATAAAATTATTTTTTAATACATAAAAAATTACTTTTGAAAAAATGAACCAATACTCTTTTAAAAGAAAATTATTATTTTGAATTTAAATAATAATATTTTTATTTTTAAAAAATTAATCATGTATTCAATTATTTGTCATTAATTTAATTAAGAAAATACGTACACATATACTTGTGTCAGACATTGAGTCTCACTGTGTTAAAAATTAGGACATGATAATATACAGGCAATTAACTGCCACTTGGTTCTAACATACAGATCATGGTTGTTGGAAACTTAATTAGTCTAAAAATAAATAAGAAAAATTACATAAAATAAACAAGCATAAATTATTATTTAAAAAACATAGTGAAGTGTTTTATGGCAGGAGGCAATTGATAGCAGGTCTAGTGTGAGTAGTTTTCCATGAGCATTATTACAGAATGCAGAAACTTTCTTCCCTGCTGTGGATGAGCTTATGTAAACTCGATCCAATTTAATGTTAGTGCAACAACTTGTCTGGCTGCAGCTCAGATTTATTACATTTTCTGCAATTGATGTCCCACTTATTGCTGTAAATGATACATCGATTATGCCAACTGCTGATGTCTGTATATGACACTCAATTGTTAGCTCATCACTATTTCAGAAATTATCACGTTTCGTTACATAAGTATCCGCACGACATCATCTAAATATTTCGATTCTCAATTTTAGTTATTTTTCTATTCAGTTTTAGTCATTTTAAGTAAGAAAGTTTTAGATCACAAAGCACATATGACAGCTTGAATATAACCATTCAATGTTAACTTGCTTGCCAAATTTTTAGAAAATTCACAAAACTTTTATGATATTCAGGGCCAAAATGAAAATTTAACGAGATTTAAAAAATTTTCAATTTAAAAAATCAAAATTTGACAGTAATGAGAAAATTAGAATAAGAAATTGAGATTTTTTTTTAAAATAAAAAATTAGAAATTGAGAATTGAATACTGAAAGGAAAATTTAGCACACTTGCGGGAAATTTGATATTTCTCTATATTATATATATATATATATATATATATATATATATATATATATATATATATATATATATATATATATATATATATAATTGTGGATGTAGAATTTCAAAAAAGTTAGTACTCACAAAATTTTGGCAATTGACTTTGAGGGGGCAATAAAATTGATCGATTTGGATAGGATTATCCACATCCACAAACTTTATTCCTTGGAATGTTATGTTTCTTGCTAGTCCCTTGCCTCCCTGCACCAAACCACACTCCCTTTTGGTTAATTAATTATTACCAAAGTGCAGTTAAAGAAATAGAAAGAAAAATCAAATAAACCATTAAATTCTATACCTACAGAGTTTTAATTCTCACGCCTGCTATTGTTTCTTTTAGAGTAGAATTCCGTACACGTACGTTTTCCACGACGTCAAAGCCTCCACTTCCTAGAGATCCAATGCTAAAAGGAAATTGGATGGTGTTAATTAAGATTAACCATTTCTTAGATGAGAAAGACTTGTAAACAACCTCCAATTGGTACAACCCCTGAACAACCTCATTCCTTCACCTTTAGTGTGTGTTTTTTTTTAACTGTTGTGTTTTATTATTTTTATTTTTTTTTTGTTTTTTATTTAATTTTAGGAATATAATTACAATTTTACCCTTGTGGTTTAAGGTATAATTTATCCCTAGGGTTTAGGGTATAATTGTAATTTTATCCTTATGGTTTTGAGTATAATTTATCCCCTAGGGTTTAGGGTATAATTGTAATTTTGCCCTTGTGGTTTATGGTATAATTTATCCCTAGGGTTTAGGGTATAATTGTAATTTTACCCTTGTGGTTTAGGGTATAATTTATCCCTAGGGTTTAGAGTATAATTGTAATTTTACCCTTGTGGTTTAGAGTATAATTTATCCCTACGGTTTAGGGTATAATAGTCATTTAAATAAAATAAATTTAAAAATAAAATAAAAAAACAACATTAATGAAAGAGCAAAAATTAATTAAGAAGGGTGGGGACCAAAGTTGTATCAATTCAATTGATACAACCGTTTTTGCCCTAGTCCATCTCTTCTTAGATAGACTTAATTTTGATAGTGTGATCATGACAAAAACACACCCAAAATCAAACGATGAGACTGTCACAAGTAAAATAATTTAACTTTTTTTAGAAAAAACTAATTAGCACTTTTTATTTATGTTGTGAAATAGTATTGATGAAATAGTTTACTTGAAAAATTATCTTTTTATCAATCAAGTAATATTTAAATATTATCTCTTGTTGAGACAATATGACAAACTAAAATTTGATCAACTGAGAAAACGGACCTGATACCATGACCTGGCCCACAGTTATTCCACTAATCTCAATATTCGAACATCCAGGATTTATGGCAATGCAATCACCCCCTATTTATTAAGAAATTAGAAAAGATTAATGGGCCTCCTTATTTCAAGCCCATGAAGAAAATATATAGGCCTAACCCAATGATTAAACAAGAAAGGAGAGAAACAATGGTTAAGGCACCTGTTGCAATAAAAGAGTTTGTAACTCGTACGTTGGTGGATCCAGATATGTCAATACCATCGGTATTAGGGCTATTATACGAAGATTAGATATAACAGCATCTTTACTTCCAATTATCAAGATTTGGCTTCCAGGTCCATTTATTTTCCAAATTCCATCCAATCGTAAGCCGTGACATCTCCGAAATATCATTCCCTGTACCAATTATATTATAGTTTAAAATAATCATATTATAGTATAATACTACCTTTTTTATTATTATTTTTTCAAAACTTCACATCTCAAGGATTTATGCATTTGATGTGAAAGAATGTAACTCTAATATCTATGCATAGATTATTGACTAGATTATATATATACTATAATACATATAGTATTGAATATTAGTCATTTGTGGACACAATGAAAAAAAAAACATAATAGCATTAAAATTTCACTTACAGGAGGTCCCTTGCACAGTACACCCTGCACATTCAAAAGGACTATGTCAATTTGCATATAAGTAAAGTAGTGTGACAGTGTGAGGGGATCCAATTTAGTAAATGTATTTAAAAAAATATATATTTCAATGACTCACAGCTAACACATTTAAAATACTAAATTTTTTATTTATTATTTATTTTGAACTTAAAAAGACTACAACTTCTAAAAAAATATAAATTGAGTAAAAAAAACCATTTTTTCTTGAATTGTATGTTTAGTAACTATGCACATCTTTCTGAAATTCAGGGAGTATTAAATACTTTCCCTATAAAGATTTAAAAGGATCAAAGCACATTCCTTTATAATATTTATTATTATTACTTTTAAATTATTTTTCTTTGGTATAAATGGGTCATATATTATATTAAGTCTAACCTGTTTAAAATTGTAAAAGAGAAAATTAAAGAAAAAGAAGGTACATTAGCAGGATCATTGAAGCAAGGTGTAGAGGGCCACCAAGAAAAACCCAAGGCATCAAACACGCCTTTTCCCTTGAGAACAAGTCCATTCACATGCGAGTATATAATCCACGCTTCTTTCTATTCCCTTTTCGGGGGTGCTACAATATTTCCTGAAACCTGCATCCCAATATTATTATTTTTCAACAATTTTCTAATTAGTATTAATTCATTTAATTGGGAAATACTAATCGTATTTTAATTACTGTTATATGATATAATTGAAATCATACGGACGTCCTTAATCCTTATAATCTCCACCTTTTTACGGTTATGTATATTAAATTTAGTATTATGCATACAAAAAAAAGTCTATATTCAAATCTCTAGAAATTAATTTATATATCTTAAAGATGAAATTCGGTCAATAGCTTGAAAACCCACTCAACTATATAAATTAAAATTAGAAGTTGTGATACAATTAGTGTATAGTCAAACCTCTAAAAAATTATTTATAAAGATGAAATTAGGTCAATAACTTGGGGAAAACCCATAAACTGGATCAATTACCTATTTCAAAAGAAACCTCATACGATATCAATTACACAGAAAAAGATTGTTTTACGAAATTGTTTTTTATTGGTATTATTTTTTTTTAAATATATATATATATATTATATTTTTCTATTTTACATTGTTCACAAAATTGTTTACGTAATGATTTAGGGAGGCAAATATTGTTTTTGTTTTTTTTAATAAATTAAAGTATCACTATTTATTTTAATTAATCGCTTTTTATTTAATGCAAAAAAGGTGGTATCACTTCTCTTTATTATTGATCGATCAAAGAATAAAATTTTGACAAATTATACTTAATTAAGGCTCGAGTTTTGTGGAATACTATATATTTTTACAATCAATATCAAACCACATGAATTTCGGAATTCCCACAAATTTTGGCAAGGGTTCTCTGTTAGCTAAAATAGATGCAAAGTCTTGCATGAATACCGAACTCCTTAAAATAATAAGAAATAATGATTTTTTTTTAATAAAAATATACTCCATATAAGATACTCTGTCATACCCTATTTTCAAAAATTAAAATCTTAATCCGAAGTTAAAAAAAAGTGATGTTGATCATAGAAACTTGAACTTATTTATGTGACATTCCTCACATCAATTTTTGGCCATATCCAGAATAGATACGGTAGAACTTTATTTTATAGAGTCTAACGTTTATTTTTAGAATTTAGGGTTAAATTTTAAGGTATAATTATAATTTGATCACCGACCTTATAATTAATGGTATATTTTGTCTCTTTAGTTATGAAACTTAATACCTCTCTTTAGTTATGAAACTTAATACCTCTAGAGTTTAGTATTTATATTTAAAACTTAGGGTTCAGTGGTAATTTTATTATATTCCTCCAAGGTTTAGGCTTTGGTCATAGGATATAGTATAAAATATTCTTATATTTAGTTATCATTTTGTGAGGGACTGTCTAATGGAATGACATCCTCGATACTGACGAGAAGTGATAATATCTTTAATAAAAGGTAATTAACTAATTTCAAAAGCGTAACATGATCTCACTGTGAGACGGTCTCACACTTGTCTACCTCTTATAATTAAAGAGCTACGTTTCCGTGTTGCATACCCTTCCTGTAGTTAAAGAGTTTCGGGAAAAGACATTACCAGCATATAAATACGAGAAGACTTGCAAGGACCTTTGAATGTCGCAGGTTTCAACAAGAATCTGTGCTTTGAGGGCACTCCTACTACTGATGATGTCTCCCCCTGGCAGGCTGCATTCCATGCTTTTAAAAATGCCTACATGTATGTTTGTGGAGCACAATTAATAATACATTAAGGAACACAGTTTCATCAAGTTTTCACCTTTTATTACCCATTTTTTCACTTGGTTTAAAAGTGGATTTATTATGCCATTTTAGCGTGTGATCTCTTTTGTCACTGATTTTAAGAGAAGAGATAAATGAAAATACAACAATTGTTCCTATGTTTTATACTTTCTTTTTAGGATATATATAGTAATTCCCTTCTCTCTAGTATCCTACATGTTATTCATTCAATAGTGTTATATCAAAATGACATATAAAAACAGAAGTGGCAATTAGATAGGAAAAAGCTTTCTTCCTAATTAATTTAGTTTCAATATATAGATAGATAGACTGAACTTTGAAGTGTATGTATATGAATTACTTGGGAGTCATCGACTCTTCCATTTCCGACAGCTCCATAATTCATGACATTAAAAATGGTGGGTGCTCCAACTGCAGAAGAAGCCATACACAACACTAACAACACAGTTACACAATCCTGCATGCATTCAAACCATTAAATCATGTTATGTACACACACAAGTGTGTGTTATCTTATACATAAATAATTAATGATTGAAACTCACCATCATTATTGGATGCACAATTACTTTTCTCTTCCGTACACTATGTTATCACCCAAGTTCCAACCTGTAAACCATGAATATATAGAAAAAATGGGCCCACATCTCTATGCATTTCTTAAAGATATTGATTAATGATCAATTCTTTGTAATTAATTCAGCTCTAATTATTATATTATCTTGTTTCTTGCAAATCAACACCGGGGTTTCTTAAAGGGATACGTTTAGTTTCTTTTAAATATCCATCCACTATATATTCCATGAGAAGGTATTGTGGATATGGGGTATGTTAAGTCCTTTTTCTGTACACATATTATTATACGCTAAGAATGGAGTAATATTTAAAAAATTAAACTATTCATAAAGTGTAGAATTATACTTGAATCATAAAGACAAAATTGTACAGTGAAAATACAATTAAATCGACTAAAGAATTAATACTAAATTCGAAGCTTAAATTTAGAACCTTAGATTTAGAATAAGATAATATATGAATCACAAGAATATATATATAATACTCCCTCGTACCATAAAACGTTTCAAGTTTACTGTTCCACGTTATTTAAGAAAAGTTATACTTTTTGATCAATTTTGTTGACTTTATAGGGTATTGTAGTGTTTTTAAGTAATAAAAAAATATAAAGTAATGATATGTGTGTGAAAAATGAGTGTCAAATTTGAAAATAAAGTAACTTTTGAGGTTGTTGGATAAAGTGATTTTTTCTTTTTTAGGGTGTGGAGGGTTTTGTGGGACAAACAAATGAAGAAAGTGTGAAAGTGTTATGTGGGATGGAGGGGGTAATATTAATGTGTGTTTAGAAAGTTTAGTTTATATTAAATTAATATTACTATACAGACTTTAAAAAATTATTAAAATTGAATATTCTTTTAATTTTGTTAATTAAAACTTAAATGTCAATGGAATTTGACCAAATGTTACAATATATCCCATAAAATTAAAAAAAAAAATTATTAAAAAAAATATTCTCACGCCAAAATTATTTGGTACGTAGATTTAAAATTATTTATTTTATTCCGTTACGTAGGAGTATTTTGGATTAGAAATGGATATTAGAAGTGTCAAACGATATAGGGGAACATAAATTTCTTTTATATAGAAAATACAAAAATTCTAGAATCCATAATTATTCTCCACTTAATTCATAACTTCTATGTTAGACCAAAAGACAAAACATTTTTGAAATAATACGCCAAGGACACATGCGAACACATGGCACAAAGAGAATCACAATGCATTTCCACCAAAGTCGTTGTTGATTGTTGAAGTTAAAACACGTTTTTGGACCCCCGAAATCCGCTTCTTCAACTTTAGTCCACTTCTAATTTTATCTTTTAATCTCGTAAATCTGTGTCTCCTTTAAACTAAACTGGGCCGTACATTATTTGAGACCAATGAGCAACTTAGGGATCTAAGCGAACCAAATTGTTCGCGAATTATTCGGGTCTCGATTCGATAAAATGTTCGTTCGAGCTCGTTCGTTAATCTTAACAAACCAAACCAAACTTAAATTTTGAGCTCGAATAGTCTATCAAACCAAACTCAAGCCTAAGAGTATTTGACTCAAAAGTTCGCGAACATATTCGTTAATGAGCTCGTTAATGGCTCGCAAACGTGTTGGTAAATTTTATAATTATTTTTTAGTATTATATATTATTATTTATTTATATTCAATAATTAAATATTTTATATTAAACCACACAAATATGATAAAAACTTAAATCATTATTTAAATATTTTTGTAACGTTTATAATTATATTTTGTTAGTTTGTTTATTTAATATTATGAATAACATTAGATGTTTATAAACCAAAAGTTCTTTTAATATTTACAAACAAAAATATTTAAATATTCATAAAAAATGTGCATAAACAAGTTACTTTATGTGTTTGTGAACACGTTCGTGAGTCTTGACAAACAGTTTGAGTTCGAGCTCGAGTTCAATATTTTTTTTGACGAGTTCGAGCTCAGTCTCGAGTTCGATAATTCCTTAATAAACGATACTCAAACCTAGTAGTGTTCGACTTGATAGGGTTCGATTACATCCCTAAATGAGTTAATTGTTCAAATTTGGATCTCAATATTTTTATAATTTATACTCCCTCCGTCCCGGACTTATGTTCACGGGCACTGTAAATACAGAGTTTAAGAAAAGTTGTTTTTTGACCAACTTTATTGACTTTTTAAGGGTATTGTAGTATTTTTAGGTAATAAATAAATTATAAAGTATGTTATGTGTGTTAGGTGAGAGTGATATTTTTGAAATTAAGATAACTTTTGAAGTTGTTGGTTGATGTGAAATTTTTTTTTGGTTGTGAATATAAGTGTGGGACGGACGAAAACGAAAAGTATGAACATAAGTGTGAGACGGAGAAAGTATGTATTATTATGTACTCCTTCCTATCACCAGTAAGGGGATCTCATTTTGCAGTTTATGGCATCCATAGTAAATGTTTAATTTTTCTTTTTAAACATATAAGACTCAAACACATTATTAATACAATTAATTATAAGACTCATAAACCACATCAACATATAATTACACACTATACATAAAATAATATTACTCCTTAATCAATGCACAATAAAGTAAATGAGTTTTTTGATGACAGAAAGAGGAAATACATATTTTGATTATTGATAAAATTTTTCGGCCAGGGACTACTTTCACGTATTACAAAATTAATAAAATCTCTCTTAATGTCATGATGTAGGGGAATATTTGTGTAAGATCATCGCAAGTGAAATCGTTCATTTTTTTTTAATAATAATTATCATTTTTTCTTAAAAATATTTCTATAATTTTTCATTAAAAATATTATCACTTTTTATTTATATTACAAATTGTTCATAAAACAATTTTCTGCTAAAATATTATCATTTTCTATTTGTCTCACAAAAGTTTCCACGTGAGATGATATCACATAAGTTTATATGACGATGATGTATGAAAAATTAGAAGTAATTTGGTTTTCTTAATATGATAAATAATAGGTGATATCGTTGATTTGAGTAAATAGAATGTATAAACAAGTGATTTGTGATATTTTATTAGTGTGAAAGTAATATATACATTACAGCATAAATTAATAAAAGTAGTTTAAAATTAATCTTTTTAAATTCTATATTTACAATACCCAATGCAATTTAATTTGAGGGAATATATAATAGGTAAGATCACAAACGTTTACTTACATTTGTGGGTATGCTATCCGTTAATGTCATATATTGAAAGTCTTTAATTATGAGTTTAATTGTATGTGTCTATATAATGTTACTACTAAAGTCGTCCAATATATACTGCTATTTAATACAATGAAGAGTCGCCCAATATACACTGCTATTTAATACAATGAAGGTTACTTTATTTATAGTAAGAAACAGTTACTCTTCTATTATTATTATTGTTAATAAATTATTTTATTAAAACAATCATAAGTATTTTGAAAAGTAATTCACGATATTTAAAAAAAAAAAATTCTTTTAAATGTGTTATACACTTGATTGCAGATTAGCACGCAAATAATAAGCTTGGGGTGATTTTGGGAACTATATAATAAAAGTTAGATATAGAGTTGTTTAATTTATTTTTAATTATGACAAACATTTCTCTGAGATGCTCTCAAACATTTCATTAAAAAAGTAATATTAAAAGACAAATTCTCTCATGACACATTATATATGTGAGACGGTTTGTGAAACGTGTTAAAATATGTCTATTATATAGATAAAGTATGTTTAATGGTTGTTAAAGTATCTTTTCTAAAATATGATAAATGATGAATTAAAGTATGATTTTAGAGTGTTATAATATGATTCATTATTGACATACTTTAACTATAAATAAGCATATTTTACCTATATAATAAGCATACTTTACCTATATAATAAGCATATTTTAGTAATAGGTCAACCCGTTTCACAACCGTCTCACCAAAAACCCGTCTCACAAGAGAATTTCTCATATTAAAATTAATCATTAGTGATAGTGGTGCAGTAAATTATTATATGAACAATTATTAATAAAAGCAAAAAGTTATATTCCCTCCGTCCCCTTGAAAGGTCTTCGTTTACTTTTTACACGTAGATTAAGAAGTATAATAATTTAATGTATATTAAGGTGAGAGAAATAATATTTTAATGTGTAGTGAGTAGTTGTATTAGTGTTTAGTGTGTGGCCATGTGTAGTGGTTGTGAGTCACATCAATCCAAAAAGGGAAATGAATACTTTATAATGGGACAGACCAAAATAGAAAAATGGATGCGTATGAAGGGGACGGAGAGAGTATTCTCTCCATCCTGAGAAGCATTTCATATTTTCATTTTTATTCGTCTCACAAAATATTTTACACTTTTTTTACTAAAAGTGGTTAAAGATACATTATAAAAATAACAATTTTTTACACATATCTCAATATAATATCCACCTTTTCATGCATCCCAGGAGTATTCTCTCCATCCTGAGAAGAATTTCATATTTTTCATTTTTATTCGTCTCACAAAATATTTTACACTTTTTTTACTAAAAGTGGTTAAAGATACATTATAAAAATATCAATTTTTTACACATATCCCAATATAATATCCACCTTTTCACGCATCCCAATTCCCAACTTTATACATACGTTCTTCATTAAGGGGTGTTTGGTATATTAAATGGAATTGGAATGAGATTAATAGTGATAGTAATGAGGAATGATAGTAATAAATTTGTTATTTGTAAATATGTTGTTTAGTTGATAGTAGAGAATTACTATAATTTGTTACTGATTTTGTTTAGTAGTATTAAAATTTATTTTGAAATTAGTGGTTAATTTTTACTATAATTTTTTCTTTTACTCCCTCCGGCCAATGTTAATGTATTCATTTGCTTTTTGCACGTGGATTAAGGAATATTATTTTATGTGTAGTGGGTAGTTGTATTAGTGGAGGGTGTGAGTCTCATATTTTAATTGTATTAGTGAGAGTGTGGGTCACATATGTCTAAAAAGAAAAATGAATAGGTTGAGAGTGGACGACCCAAAATAGTAAAATTGTTAGATTAACAGTGGACGGAGGGAGTAATATATTTTTACTATTTTTGAAAAAAAAAATATTATTTAATAATTTATAATTTCTTTTAAAAAACTTATCATTAAAATATTAATAAAAGCATTATTGACCTTTTCAAGAAATAGGAACGAAAGTGATTGTACTGCTTTTGGTGAGAAATAGCTTTCCTTGTTTTTTTTTTTCCTTGTTTGATACAGCTCTATAAAGCCATTTAAGCAAATAATCATTTCTTTCATTTTTATTCCATTTACACTCTAAACCCATTAACCAAAAACACCCTAAATTAACTAAAATATTTATTTTTTACTTACTTTATATATAAATTTTTTTAAAACTCCACACACACAAATACGTAATATATATATATATATATATATATATATATATATATATATATATATATATATATATATATATATATATATATATATATATATATATATATATATATATATATATATTGTCGAAATGATGATGCATATTCTAGAGAAATCTAGCTAAAGTTAATAAGATAAGTTTGTAATTAGAAAAATAATAAACTAATGCTCACATGACTAAAAAGGAATAATCTAGAAAGGAGTAGAAATGTTTAGAAATAGTTGGTGTAATCAAGAACGTAGTATAACATCTAGTTAATTCTAGGAATGGTGGATCATTCTAGACACCACCTAATTGCCTATATAAATAGGCATGTATCATTGTAATTGTAATAGAACGAAGAAACCCATCAACTATTTCTCTAATTCAATATCTTCCATCTCTCTTTTACTCACCTAACTATTCAAATATCATCAGTGGTATCAGAGTCTAGTTAGTTCAATAATTGGGTTAAAATTCATCCTTGTCTAGTACAGACAAAGAAAAACTAGACAAAAACACGGAGAAGGACAACTTGGCGCTTTATATTCTACAAATGGATGTGGCGGAGTCTCTATTTCTAAATATCAGTGGAGCGAAGACATCCAAGGAGGTCTGGGATATTCTAAAGGAGGAATATCAAGGAAGTGACAAGGTACGAAATCTAAAACTCCAAACTCTTAGGAGAGATTTCGTAAATATGAAAATGAAAGAATCTGAGACCGGAAAAGATTACTACACTCAACTAAGAGAAGTAGTAAATCAACTAAAATCTTATGGGGAAGATATGACAGATAAGAAAATAGTAGAAAAGATTTTAATATCTCTCCCTACTAAATACAATCCAATAGTCATTACTATAGAAGAGACTAAAGATATAGAAAAATTGGCAGTGATGGATTTATTGGGTTCTTTAGAAGCATATGAGAAAAGACTGAGCATAAACGAAGATGAAAATGTAGAAAATGCTTTTCAGTCTAAACTAAAAATACGGTCTCAGAATTCTAAAATCGGGAGGAGAAAAATTGGAGAAAATAACAATAATAGGAAAGAAAAATGTTCCCCATGTGGAGTTTGTAAAAGAACCAATCATCTTGAAAATGATTGTTGGTACCGAGGTAAACCACAATGTAAAAGTTGTGGGAGATTTGGACATCTGGAGAAAAATTGTCGCTCCAAGAAAGGTCACCAGGCCAACTACTCTGAAGAAAGAGAAGATGTAGATAATCTCTTCTATGCGAACAATGTCGCATCAGAAGTGAAAAACGATATGTGGTACATAGACAGTGGGTGCAGCAACCACATGACTGGAGATGAGAAGATCTTTCAAAATGTTGACAAAAATATCAAATCTCAAGTGAAGCTGGGCAATGGAGACCTGGTGGAAGTTGAAGGAAAAGACACGATAGCTGTCAACACAAGGAGAGGTACGCGGTACATCCATGATGTGCTATTAGTACCAAAACTACGCACTAATCTGCTAAGCGTGGGTCAAATGATAGAGAAAGGACACTCTCTAGTATTCAAAGGTGACTCATGCACCATTTATGACAAGATGAACAAAAATAAAGTGATAGCTGAAGTCAAAATGCAGCATCAAAGGAACTTTCCAATCCAATGGAGCTATGTGGAGACAGCACTAAATGCCCAAGAAGATCAATCCTGGCTATGGCACCGGAGGTTCGGGCACTTCAACTTCTACGGTCTAAAACTACTTCAACAAAAGAATACGATGAGAGATCTTCCACAAATCCAACAAAAGAAGGATATATGCGAAAAATGCATGGAAGGCAAGCAGCACAGGAAACCGTTTCCATCAGGAGAAGCATGGCGAGCCAAACAAGCTTTGGAGCTGGTTCATACAGACGTATGCAGGCCAATGAGGACGCCAACATTCGAGAAGAACAGGTACTTCATTCTCTTTATTGACGACTACACAAGAATGACTTGGGTGTACTTTATGAAAGAAAGATCAGAAGTCTTCTCTATCTTCAAGAAGTTCAAAAATCTAGTGGAGAACCAAAACGGTCAGAAAATCAAGGTTCTACGCAGCGATAGAGGGACAGAGTACACATCCAAGGAGTTCAACAAATTCTGTGAAGAGGAAAGAGTCAACCATCAGCTAACTGTTAGCTACGCTCCAGAACAAAATGGAGTCTCAGAAAGAAAGAACAGGACTGTAATGGAGATGACAAGAACAATGCTAGCAGAGAAAGACATGCCTAAGGTATTCTGGGCAGAGGCTGTCTACACTGCAGTCTACTTGCTGAATAGGTGTCCAACAAAGGCAGTACAAAATAAAACACCAGTTGAAGCCTGGAGTGGACGGAAGCCATCAGCAAAACATCTAAGAGTTTTTGGGAGTATTTGCTACGCGCACATTCCAAAAGAGAAGAGACATAAACTGGAGGAGAAGATCGAGAAGTGCATATTTCTCGGATACAGCACTTAGTCTAAAGGCTATCGACTCTACAGTCTCAAGACAAAGAAGCTAATCATCAGTCGAGATGTCGAGTTCGATGAAAATGCCTCGTGGAACTGGGATGAAAAAATAATTGAGAAGAAAAATATCATGATGCCACAAATACGACGACCTAGTGAGCATCAAGAAGTTGAAGAAGAAGAACTAAAAACTTCAGAAGAGTCTCCACCTCCAAGTCCAGAGGCTTCAACACCTCAAGTTCCAGAAGGACCTGCTCCAGATGAAACACCGAGAAAGGTGAAGTCACTAAGAGAAATTTATGAGACGTGCAACTTTGCAGCCATCGAGCCAGCAAGCTTTGAAGAAGCCGTCAAAGAAAAAGAATGGGTCAAAGCAATGGAAGAAGAGATCAAGATTATCGAAAAGAACAACACTTGGGAGTTGGCGGATCTACCAAGCAATAAAGAAGTCATTGGAGTTAAGTGGGTCTATAAGACTAAACTTAATCCAGATGGCTCAATCCAGAAACACAAGGCAAGACTGGTAGCCAAAGGTTACTCACAACTACCAGGGATCGACTACAACGAGACATTTGCTCCAGTAGCTCGCCTGGATACTATAAGGGCTCTCATCGCACTAGCAGCTCAGAAGAAATGGAAGATATACCAACTGGATGCCAAGTCAGCATTTCTGAATGGATACCTTGAAGAGGAGATCTATGTCAAACAACCTCAAGGTTTCGTGGCAGTAGGACAGGAAGACAAGGTGCTAAGACTACCAAAGACACTGTACGGGTTAAAACAAGCTCCACGGGCCTGGTACAGTCGCATAGATGATTTCTTCATCAACAAGGGATTCAAGAGAAGTGAAAGCGAGCCAACTCTCTACATCAAGACCCAAGGTAACAATAAAAGACTAACCGTTTCCTTATACGTTGATGATCTTATCTACACAGGGAACGATGAAGATATGATCAAAGAGTTCAAAGCAGTCATGATGAAGACATTTGAAATGACAGACCTCGGACTGACGAACTACTTTATCGGTATCGAGATAAGTCAAAAAGAAAATGGGATATTTATCTCACAGAGAAAATATACAAATAATCTGCTACAGAAGTTCAAGATGGAAAGATGCAATCCTGTAGCAACTCCCCTTATCACAAATGAGAAGTTCTGCAAAGAAGATGGCGCTCCAAAAGCGGATGAATCAACATACAGAAGCCTTATTGGAAGCCTGCTATATCTAACAGCTACAAGGCCGGATATCATGTATGCGACGAGTTTACTATCAAGATTCATGCAGAGTCCAAGCCAAGTCCACTATGGAGCTGCAAAGAGGATACTGAGATATCTACAAGGAACTAAAGACTATGGCATTTGGTATGAGCCACAAGAAAACTCAACGTTAGTTGGCTACACTGACAGCGACTGGGCCGGATCAACAGATGATATGAAGAGTACTTCAGGCTATACATTCTCACTCGGCTCATGAGTATTCTCGTGGGCATCTAAAAAGCAAGACTGTGTCGCACAATCTTCAGCAGAAGCAGAGTACATAGCTGCCGCACTAACAGTAAGCCAAGCAATTTGGATACGACGGATTCTCGACTGTATGGGAGAACATCAGGAGAATCCTACAGAGATCTACTGCGACAACAAGTCAGCAATAGCAATGGCGAAAAATTCCGTACAACATAGCAGGACAAAACACATCTCCATCAAATATCACTTCCTACGAGAAGCAGCTAATAATGGAGAAGTCAAGCTCAAACACATTGGCACAGAAGAGCAACTAGCAGATATATTCACAAAGGCGCTACCGAAATCAAAGTTCGAACTATTAAGAGATAAGCTCGGAATCATCCGAATAAGCATCAAGGGGGAGTGTCGAAATGATGATGCATATTCTAGAGAAATCTAGCTAAAGTTAATAAGATAAGTTTGTAATTAGAAAAATAATAAACTAATGCTCACATGACTAAAAATGAATAATCTAGAAAGGAGTAGAAATGTTTAGAAATAGTTGGTGTAATCAAGAACGTAGTATAACATCTAGTTAATTCTAGGAATGGTGGATCATTCTAGACACCACCTAATTGCCTATATAAATAGGCATGTATCATTGTAATTGTAATAGAACGAAGAAACCCATCAACTATTTCTCTAATTCAATATCTTCCATCTCTCTTTTACTCACCTAACTATTCAAATATCATCATATATATATATATTGAAACAAAGAGAGTAAGATTTTAATGAAAAGTAACCATATTCTTAATAAAAAATTATAATTTAAATTAAGAAAACATAAAAGCAGTATCATGTGAGATAAACTCATGCAAAGTGTTGCCCTTTATTTATTAACTTAATTTAATAGTAATAATGATTAAATAGTAATATTAAGTGTTACATGACAACCCAATGGTTGCTTTCATCAAATCATCAAAAAATTTGGTGATTTGATGACATGTCCTCCAGGCTACAATAGTATTCATCAAATTTCTATATCACCAAATAAATGAAAAGGAGTATAGAAAATAAATGAGGATGATTTTGAAAATAATATCAAATTTGAAGAATGGTATTATATCTTCAAATTTGAGGATTCTTAGATACCATAATTGGAGAAAAACTAATAGCAAATCTTAAAAAATAGGATTTGATGCCATGGTTGGAGATGGCAAGGAGCGCACCCACTCTAAACCTTGTCATCCCGTATTTAACTCGTTAATTAACGAGTATTTAACCTCAAAATACTGCCAGCCCGTTAAGCACGCTCACCCGACAGAACGCAACATGCATGAAGTGTGAAGGGGACATGTCAGACTCATCATTCTCCTTGGAGGGACACGTGGCAACACAATACCAAAGGGAGACCATTCACCTAAAATATCTTCACTACAAGACATGCATCTACAGCAAAAGGGAGGGGACACAAGACTTGATGGGCAATTCACTTCAACTTGATCTTCTCCATTCTACTTGATCTCTCTAAAAACCCACTTGTACTTCTCTCTCTACTGTGTAACGTTCCTTCATGGAACCTGAAATATCAACATCAATAATAAAAGAAAGGGGCACCAATTTTATGGGGCAAAGGGGCACCAATTTTATGGGGCGACGGAGAAAATTACTTGTTTGATGTGTCTGTTTTAGTGTCCGGTCATTCGTTAATCTTAATCTAACCCGCTAAAAATGACCATCAACAATAGTTAACATTTTTAATTGATTAATTACTACTCCATTATATATATATAATATTCTTATCACTCCTTATTCATTTGATAAAACTCATTCCATGAGACAGTTTAATAATAGTTATACGCATTAAGAATCATATTTTTTTTGTTAAAGACTTATGTGAAACCGTCTCACGTAAGCCTTACATGAGACTGATAAAAAGTGATAACATTATTAATGAAAAGTGATATTCAATCGATGAAAAGTGATAATAGTGCAGTGAAGTAGTATTTCATTAACAATTTATAATATAAATAAAAAGTGATAATATTTTACAGTGAAAGTGATTATAATTTATAGTAAAAATAATAACTAAATACGAAAACGTAAAATGATCTCACTGTGAAACGGTCTCACACGAGACTTCAACTTGTTTGTGTGGAGGGATAAATGTTTGCGTGGCAATTTAGATAAACAAATAAATCTTGAGCTCTACAAAAACGGACTCTTTTGCTGAGTGGGTTTGAGTGTTTTTTTAAGATTTTTTTTGTTGGATTGTTGCTTATATATTCAGTTAATTAGATACTTAACTTTCCATTTGATATATCAACCATTATTTTGGCTCGAAAGGGGGCCACTTGATCAGTTTAATTTTCAAATTTCCCTAAGAGTTAGCAGTTTGATCTTTTGGTGTTTTTTTTTTTGACTTTCTAGCTAGATCAATTAATTCTTACTTGTAATAACGCCTTCAACATAGAAGCTCACTTCTCCTTGAATGGATGTAGATCTAGGTGGTTTTTTTTTTTTTTTTTTCTAACCTCACTTCGCGCTACACTAGATGCTTTAACTTGAAACCTCCCTCCACCCTCAAATTGGTAAATTTGGGACGGAGGTATTTTGATGAAAAACAATACTTAATCAATAAAAAAAATATTCCCTCCGTTCCTCATTAAGAGGGTTTTTTGTTTTTTGACACATGAATCAAGAAGTATTATTATTTAATATGTAGTGAGTAGTTGTAATAGATCTAGGTGGTTTTTTTTTCCTAACCTCACTTCGCACTGCACTAGATGCTTTAATTTGAAACCTCCCTCTCCACCTTCAAATTGGTAAATTTGGGATGGAGGTATTTTGATGAAAAACAATACTTAATCAATAAAAAAAATATTCCCTTCGTTCCTCACTAAGAAAGTCTTTTGCTTTTTGACACATGAATCAAGGAGTATTATTATTTAATGTGTAGTGAGTAGTTGTAATGTTGGGAGTGCCCATATTTTAATTGTATTAGTGGGTGTATGTGGGTCTCATGTGTATAAAAAAGGAAAGGGGACTCCTTGAGTGAGACTACCAAAATGGAAAAAAGATTCTCTTTAAAGAAGACGGAGGGAGTGTAACTATTTAAATGAAATACTCCCTCCGTCCCACGTGTTTTTACCCACTTTCTATTTTGGGGTGTCCCAAGTATTTTTACCCATTCCATTTTTGGCAAAAATACATAATATTTTATTACCTACTTTTTACAATCCCAACAACTTTAATTACTTTTTTACACTTTATTCATCATTCCCAATAACTTTATTCACCTTTTCTTTTTATATTACTAATTTATCCCTACTTTCTCTTACATTATATATTAAAAAAATAAAACGTCTTAATCTCCGTGCCCGTACAAACAGGTAAAAATACCCGGGACGGAGGGAGTATTTTATTAACAACTTAAAATATAAATAAATAGACAATTATAATTTGACAAAGAATTGTGTGAGACCGTCCCATGTAAGAGCTTACATGAGAAGAATAAAAAAGTGATAACTCGCATAATGAAAAGTGATAATACTATTTTATGAAAAATTTATAAATGAAAAGTAATTATAATATTTTTTAGCAAAAGTGATAGCATTTTATATCGATAATAATAATTAAGTTAAAATGTGTATTATGATCTCACGTAAGACATCACATACAAGACTTACCCTTATAATTTTCTATAAGTTTTATAATAAGAGTGTTCGGTGCTGCACAAAATGTATTTGTTCGGTATTGAACACAAAAGACTTATAAATTTTCATAGCAAAATGTTTGGAGCCAAAAAAGTGTTTTGTTCGTGGAACACAAAAGTCATGCAAAATTTTTAAAGAAGAATGTTTGATTGCCAAACATAAAATCATGATTTTTTTTTGTTTAAATATAGAAGAGTAAATTTGTCTTTTTATTCAATGACTACTTAATTATAATAGTTTGGGATGTGTACAGAGGTTTTTGGGTATCAATATTCGTGGCCAAATAATAAACATAAATGTTTTGATGTAGGGCATAATAATTTTGTAAATTTGGAATTATAGTCGTTACCCCATCTTGTATGTTGTATCTGACACACTGAATTTCGACGTAAAAGTAAATATTTTTAATAAATCACATCATACACTTTATCAATTGTTAGACTTGTCGCACCCATGCAAAATTCCAAGAAATAACTCAAATCTTACTCCCATTTTCCCTCTTCTTACTCGCATTTCCCCCGGTTATTTCTTGAGTTAAGATTTATATTTTTTATTTTAATTTGTCTTAAGTTACTGTTTACATGCCTCTTTTTATTAAGTGAAATACACATAAAATAATTAATTATTTTATATACTCCCTCCGCCTTATTCAAAAAGTGTCTTTTTTCTATTTTGGTTGTCCTACTCCAGGGTCCCTTTCATTTTTTACACACATGGAACCCACACACTCCTCTAATACAATTAAAATATGGGGTCCACACTCCCACTAATACAACTCTCCACTATATATTAAATAATAATACTCCTTAAATTACGTGCAAAAGAACAAAATACCCTCTTTTGGAAGGACGGAGGGAGTAGATCACACAAAAATTAATACAACTACCCACTACACATTAAATATTATATTTCTCAACTCATTATCTATTAAAATAGATCATTATTTATTAACTTGGGAATGAGGGAAAATAATATAAGACCGTTAAAAAGGAACGACACTAACATAAAATTAAATAAAATTAGTTTTATTCAAGCTTGGAAGCCTTAATTTTATCTTCCAGCGCGAATCCGTTAGTCACGTTCTTTCTTCTTCTTACTTATCCACACACACCACACCACTCCGCCATTTTTATAATCAGATCTACGTATTTCCGTTGACTCTAACTCGTATATTTAATAATTTCTCTCCAACAATTCTTCACATTTGATTTGTGGTCAGAATTGTGGCACCACCAATTGCAGCACCATGAGCCAGATTTTGCGGCGGCGGAGCTCGATCGCCACCGCGTGGTTGCTGAACGGCGTACGGAAGGCGGAGCGTCGACGTTTTATTTGTGGATTGGGGGAGAATCTAGAAGGTTCGAAAGGCATGGAGGGTATGGTGAGGTGTCCGGCGAATTACGTGGCGTTATCCCCCATAAGCTTTCTGGAGCGAGCTGGGAAGGTGTACAGGGATACCACTTCCATTGTGTACGGTTCTGTGAGGTATACTTGGGAGCAGACTCGATTCAGATGCACTCAACTCGCTTCTGCACTCACTCGATTAGGGATCTCTTATGGTGATGTGGTAATTCTCTTTTTCCCTTTCTCTCTGTTTTTGGATGAGTTGTGTACTTCTACTTTCAATTTCAACTTCACATTTTTAGACAAATACTTGCGTGGTACCATTTAACACGCGTAATGACTTACGTGAAACTTGCGTGATACCGTCTCACATAAAGATTTATGTGAGATAAATAAAAAGTGATAAATTTTATAATGAAAAGTGATATTTAATTAATAAAAAGTTATAATGCCGTGATAACTATTTTAAAAATGTAAAATGATTTCACATGAAACGGTATCGCACAAGACTTACCCACACGTTTTAATACAATAGTTTACCCATATTTCAGGTTTTGAATTGATAAAATTCCAATTTATTATTCAAAGTTTCAATCTACTAAAAAATAATTTTTCTTATAAACATACTCAACTATTTATGTGACACGTCTCGTTAAATAATGCATAAGTAATAAAGGTGATAGTCATAAAAAAAATGAAAAATATATGGTTAATAAATTAAGGATAGGTCTTGTGTGAGATCGTCTCACGTTAGATCATTTTACACTTTAAAATAGTTATAACTTTCGCTATAAAACGTTATCACTTTTGTTACAAAATATTATCATTTTTCATTTATATTATAAATTGTTCATGAAATAATATTATCACTTTTTATTAATTTAATATTACTTTTCAATATAAATATTATCATTTTCTAACTGTCTCACGCCCTTACGTAAGATCTTACATAAGACGGTCTCATACAAATTTTAACCATAAAATAAATCATTATAGAATGAATAAAATTTAATAATTTTTTAATGATAAAATATACTAATGATACATAGGTAATAAAATACTAACATTTTTGCTAAGTAAAGCTTGATCCAAATCTAGTTTTATATTTTGAATATGGAATGTTATACTACATTTTAATATTAAATTTATATTTTTAATTCTTTTGAAAAAAAAAAGTTACTTTATTTAATCAAACATTAATTTTATTCATATTTCAATCGACTTTTTAATAAAAAAAATAAAATGTTATTAATTAAAGTGCATACCTTTAAAACAAAATACTATACTCCCTTGGTCCCACGGTAATATTTACACATTTTCATTTTTACCGTCCATAAAAAAGTTTATTTTTTTTATAGTAAATGAGAATCACACAAAACATTTAAATATCTCAATTGGGCATATAGCATTACACTAATACAACTATCTACTATATATTAAAATATTATATCTCTCACTTTAATATATATTAAAATATTATATTTCGTAATTCTCGTAAAAGAAAAGATAAACGTTGTATGCTTCAACATTTTGTGTACTTGTGGCAACTCTTTTGCAATGGTAACAAAATAACATTATGCAGGACGCGACAAAATAATTCAAAATTTAAGGGCAAAATAGTATTTTAATGTTGTTTTGAATTTGAGAGAGCACCTTTGAATCAAAATGGATCACCTATTTCATTCTATATTTCATCTCTTATTCCATGTATTATAATCTCGTCATGTATCGTAATTAATGTCCAAATTTTCGTCACATGCTCAAAGAGTTTAATGGTCATTATCTAGGGTATAATTTTTTAATAGGAATTAAGTTATGGAATAGGGAGTGAAATACTAGAGTGGAATAGGGAATTCGGGTTGCCTTTGAATTGAACCCCTACACGGATCTTAGACGTTCACAACAGGTTGATAGTAATTCAGCGTCAAGGATACACAAGTAACACTTTTTTTATTTTGCCCATTTTACTCATAAATATGACAGACCAAAATGATGCTTACAACCTCACATCCCATGTTGAGGGAATGGAAAAAGCTTAGGCACAAACAGCTATTTAACCAACCAATTAGCTTATGATATGTATGATTTAACAGGTAGCAACACTGGTGCCTAACATACCAGCAATGCAAGAGCTGCATTTTGCTGTACCCATGGCCGGAGCCGTTATTTGCACGCTCAACACTCGCCACGACTCCAACATGATCTCTATCCTCCTCCAACATTCCGACACTAAGATCATCTTTGTAGATCACCACTTGCTCCCCATTGCTCAAGGAGCTTTCCATCTTCTTGCTCAAAACAAAATCAAACCACCAATCCTCGTACTGATTTCAGAAAATGGTGCTCCAAATCCCACCTTCCCCACTTGGGATACTCACGACTATGAGACTCTTCTATCCAGTGGAGATGCTGATTACATTGCCAAACGGCCAAGAACCGAGTGGGATCCGATCAGTGTCAACTACACGTCAGGCACCACGTCTCGTCCCAAAGGGGTGGTTTACAACCACAGAGGAGCGTACCTTAATGCTCTGGCAACGGCATCCATTCATGGGATGAGCTCCATGCCTGTCTACCTTTGGACAGTGCCCATGTTCCATTGTAATGGGTGGTGCTTGATCTGGGGCATGGCTGTTTTGGGTGGGACCAACATCTGCCTCAGGCAAGTCTCCCCTAAGGAGATCTTTCAAAGCATTGTTATGCACCATGTCACTCACATGGGAGGGGCTCCAACTGTATTGAACATGATCATAAATTCGAGTGATCGGAAGCCCCTGCCTCACAGGGTAGACATAATGACGGGTGGCTCGCCTCCTCCTCCCTCGATCCTTTCCCAGATCGAGGAACTTGGTTTCCGAGTATCCCACTTGTACGGTCTTACAGAGACGTACGGGCCAGGCACATCGTGCGTGTGGAAGCCCGAGTGGGATGCCCTGCCTCGCGAAGAGCAGTACAGGCTCAAGGCGAGGCAGGGCGTGGAGCATTATGGTCTCGAGGAAGTTGATGTTATTAACCCTGCCACCATGGAGAGTGTGCCTGCAGATGGTGCAACAATGGGAGAGATAATGTTTAGAGGAAACACTGTAATGAGTGGATACCTTAAAGATGTGAAAGCCACAGAAGAAGCCTTTAAAGGTGGGTGGTTTAGAAGTGGTGATCTTGCTGTGAAACATGAGAATGGGTACATAGAAGTTAAGGACAGATCAAAAGACATCGTGATATCCGGTGGAGAGAACATAAGTACAGTCGAAGTAGAGACGGTCTTGTATCGCCACCCGGCGGTTCTTGAAGCCGCGGTGGTTGCAAGACCTGATAAACACTGGGGGCAGACGCCGTGTGCGTTCGTTAAGTTAAAAGACGGTTTCGAGCTTAGCTCGAAGGAGATAATAGACTTCTGTAGAGACCGTTTGCCTCATTACATGGCACCTCGGAGTGTTGTTTTTGAGGAGTTGCCAAAAACCTCCACTGGTAAGATTCAAAAGTTCATCCTCAGAGAGAAAGCAAAAGCCCTTGGCAGTCTCTCTTGAATTGTGAATTAAGAATCAAAGACACTTGCATATGTCAATTGCCATTCATTCATTCACTTAAAATCCATTCATTCTACAGTTGAAGATCCATGAGTTCATAAATCATGTAACGGCATAATGTGTATGGTAAACCAACTATGTTCTTCCAAAGAATGCTGCTTTGGAAAACATAGACACAATTATGTTGTATACTTGATGCTAATTGCTGGTCTTAAAACAACAGCAAATTAGTTCTAATAGTTATTAATACAGATAAAAATGATTTTATTTGAAAATTTTACTATTATCAATGTACTCTAATTTTATTCGAGTTGCTCTCTTATTCGTTAAGACCTGCGAAATGTAACTCTGTGCATCGAGCTGACCCAATTTAAATTGATGATAAGTACTCCCTCCCTCCATCCTCAATTTGTTTTTTGAACGTGGATTAAGGAGTATTATTATTTAATGTGTAGTGTGTAGTTGTATTAGTGGGGTGTGTAGGTCTCATATTTTAATTGTATTAGTGGATGGGTGGATCCTACGTGTCTAAAAGTGGAAATAAATAGATTAAGAGTAGATGACTCAAAATGATAAAATATATAAATTGGAGGGAGTATAATCTTTTAAGAGTATTATAATATAGTATTTTTTAATAAATAAATGATAGAATATGTTAAGTGATTTTTTTTAAATAAAGTGGGTAGGGAAAGGGATTTTTTTTTTTTTGACATTTTTGCTTTTATAAAAAAAAAAATGAAAACTTAGAGAGTAGTTTATAAGAGTAAAGACTATGCTATTAGCAATCAGACTAAGCGATGTTTATACGGGTTGAGTCTGTAGGACCGCCGTTTAAAATGCAGGCTTGATTTGTGTAGTAGCTCATTTAAATAAGGCTTTTTATTTTTTCTCTTTTTTTTTGGGTTACCCCGTAGGTTAAAAGAGTCAACCCTATAACTCAATTAATTTGTTTTATTATAAATAAATAATAATATATTAAATTATTAATAGGAGTATTATAAATAATCATTTGTATGTTCATTTTATATTGATAATTAGAATTTAATGTCCTCTGTATTACTATTTCTTTTTGTTTCGTCATTTAAAAAATTAATTTTAAAAATCAATTATCTTAATTCACAAATAACATTAACATACTCCATATTTGAAATCTTAAAATTCTTTGTAATATTTTATGTTTAAACATATAAATTATTATTTATTATTTACGTTAAGAGACAATATTTAATGTATTTTGTGTTCATATTTATATTTCAAATTGTATTTTTTTTTTCTTATTCTTCGACCTGTTAGTGACCCGTGTTGCTCATATATGCTAGGATTAGGGTTAGATCTGCATAAGTGAAAGTCCGTTAAAATATGACGTTTAGCCCATGGTCCCATAAGGTTTGCCTTATAGCTAGAGCTAAAAGATTTTTTTCGTCTCATAACTATTTAAAACTTTAGATTTTGTTCAAAAAAAATATTTGTATTGATTTTGTCTTATAATTATGAGTTTTATTTCAATTTTTGTCCAAAAAAAATATTTGCATCGATTTTGTCCCATAACTATGAGTTTTATTCAAAATTGAAATAAAACTCATAATTATAAGATAAAATCAATACAAATATATTTTTTGGAACAAAATTTAAAGTTTTACAAAGTAATGGGACAAAAAAAACTTTTAACTCTTTACAATTATGTGTGATTTGTTTGTTCTGATGTTAGCTTATGATGTTTATATCTCTATTTTAACACTTTAGTCCATTGCAAATCTTGTCCTCACAAGTAATATATTGCTTTATGATTTATGAAGCTTTTAAAAATAGTTAAAAAAATATATTTTGATTTTGTACAAAAAATGAGGTTAAAAGTTTTTTTGTCCTATAACTTTTCAAATTTTGAATTTTATCCTAAAAATATATTTGTATCGATTTTGTCTCATAACTATGAGTTTTATTTTGATTTTGTCAAATTTTTGCCAGAACCCTCAATTTTTGCCGGAAACCCATTCTTATCCGTCACTTTCAACGCACGTGACCAATTTCCGACGAAAACTGAGGGTTCCGACGAAAATTGGACAAAATTGAAATAAAACTCATAATTATGGAATAAAATCGATACAAATATCTTTTTTAAGACAAAATATAAAGTTTTAAATAGTTATGAGACAAAAAAACTTTTAACTATTATAGCTAAGTTTATAGTCAACTCGTTTAACATTCCTACCAAAAAGTAAAATAACAATAATAACATTTAAAATTAACCTCTTGTTTTAATTTCAATCTCACAATTTCCATTTTGGTTCGTCTTAATTTCAACTATATATTTTTTATAAAATAAATTACACTTAATTAATATTCATACAATACAAGAAACCAAATCTTCATACTTTATATGGATAGTCTTTGGTCATATGATATGATTATGAATAATTATAAATCCTAAAAAGAAAAAAATAGTACAGACTCGCACTCAATTTCACAATTTTCATATTGTTTCATCTTAAATTCAAATTTACATTCTCATAAAAGAAAATAACACTTAACTAATAATGGACTGGGATCATACTAAAAGAGACCCAAATTTCAAAATCCTATTTATTATGGGTATCATATCTCCCATAATAATGGACTGGGATCCTAATAAAAAGAGGCCCAATGATGATAAAGTCCACAGGGCACAGACAAAGGGGTCAACTGGCCCAGAAGAGGAATAGGCAGGGAACATTGATTACGGCCCAATGGGAGGCCCATTTAGGGATTGATTATATAAGTGGGAAAAGGCCCAAAGGCAAGCCCACAACACGGGAAAGACCGGACCAAAGGGGCCCAAGGAAAGACCAGGCCAAAAGGCCATCTTGGAAGGCGAAGCCGAAGCCTCTCTTGGTTCGGCCTTAAGTCCACATGACATCGGAAGGCATTCTGGGGATCGGAAGGGCAAAGCCTCATCTGACCAGGCCATATTTGGAAATGGGTTCGGCATTCTCCCACACTTAGGGCCTCAGAATATCAGAAGGCGACAACACCTGTCCGGAACACGTGGAAGATATAAAGATAAGGACAAAGGCTCGAACAACATACTTTGAACATCACTCTCAGTAAAGGACAACACTCACAGGGCATTCTCTCTCTTTCCACTACATAAACACAAGCACAGGACAAAAGGTGTCTGTCGCCACCTGTAGCCACTTGCAACCAGTGGCGGACCTACACTAGGGCCAAGGGGGCACTGGGCCTCCTGTTGAGAAATTGAAATAATTACCATATATGTAGAATATATACTAGTTCATGGCCTAAGCCCAACGGCAGAACAATGCAACTCTCTATCTAAGAGGCATGGGGTTCGATTCCCATGTTGCCCAAAACCTATGTATATTTTATTATAAAATCCCGTTATTCTTAAGATTTAATTTTGTGTTTTAAGATTTTATAATATTTAAGTATATGATTATTTTTAAATTTATAAGTAAAGAGGGTTTATGCACATATTGTTTTTATAGAAGACAAACTTTATGACACATTAAGAAATCGGGCCCCCTATTCAAAATTTATGCGTCTGCCGCTGCTTGCAACAGCCCCCAGCAGCAGCTTTATGCGCCTCCACTACCCGGACAACTGATCCCAAGCCAGATGGCACATACTCATTGGGCCACGATTAAAGTTGTTGTATGGGGAACATATAAAAGGCTTTTCCTTTGTTGGGTGAGGCAAGTTACTCTTTATGTGCAAGTCTTCACTAGAGAGAGACCCATATAAAAGGCTTCCCCTTTGTTAGATGAGGCAGGTTACTCATTTTGTGTAAGTCTTCACTAGAGAGAGAGGGAGGGAGAGAGAGAGAGTGGAGGGAGGGAGAGAGTGTGAGAGTTGATTCTGGGGAAAATATCAGTAAAATTGAGTGTGTTTGTTTGGCCCATCTCCTCCAATTTCTCGTTTGTTTGATGTGATCGTTCTTAGAACTTATTAATATTAATCGCTACTACATGCTTAATTAATTTTATTATAACTTGCTAAGAACATCCATCAACATCATTCATTTTTATAAAACGCATATAACATTTTTTTTGCAATTTATTATGGAAAAAATACTACATATATTATCCCTAATAGTAATTCAAAAGTAACTTTTATTAATTTAAATATGAATTGTAAACATAAAATTGATATTGAGACAAAAAAAACTTTTTTTTAATCAATAAATATTATGCGGGTAAAGACCCAAATTACATTGTTATATTGATTTACCAATAAATTAACCACTGAATATATTTAAGCTGTGGAGCTGACCAAGACCATGGACAATTTATTTATTTACTCATAACAAAGGCTAGTATATTTTAGGTGAACAACAAAAATCCTCAACTTCTATAAATATTTGGTAATTTCAGCAATAAAATTTGCAAGTAGTTTTGAACTAGTAATTAAGATAAGTTAGGTAAACAATGAATACCATTTATAGACTCTGGGGCTTACTAATTATATATATATATATATATATGTGCATCATAGACTCATTCAAATCACGGCACACCTTAAATGCATATAAAAACGGTACTGGTGTTTCAAATCTCTAGCTATTAAATATGAAAGTTGTCTTTTTCATAGTTTTGACAGATAGCTTTAGAAAAATGTGAACCTCCCACATTTAATAAGTGTTCACAGACGACTTGTTTAATTATGGGGTGTTTTGGTTGGGGGTAATAGTAACGAATATTGATTCTTATTGTTGATGTTTGGTTGGTAAGGTAAAAATCAAAATTTGTTAATCATTTCTATTGATTTAAGAACTTCTCATCGCCCTTGAATCTCTTAAATTAATCTCATCGTGATTAACTTAGTTTATTGATATCCACTATTATTTTGATGGTACAATTTGAATCAAGCGATTCCTAAAAATATTACTTTTTGGAATTTATTTACTTTCTTCATCCCATTGAAATGTACGCGCTTCCTTTGTCGTCCCATTGAAACGTACGTGCTTCCTTTGTAAATTATAAAAGAAATGCGTACATTTCAATGTGATGGGGTGAGTAATAAAATCATCACACTTGAATCATTTTTAGTTTGATTGTGATTGACTTCGTTTATTGATACCCATTATTATTTTGAATGTACAAGTTGAACCAAGCGGGCCCCTAAATATTGTTGTTTCGAAATTTATTTAATGAAATACGAAACTCTTCCGTCTCGAACACTTTTCACATTTATGTTCCACGTTGTTTATTTATTATAAAAAAAAATTACCTAATTTTTGGGGTGTAATTATATATTTTTTAATAATAAATAAACTGAAAAGTATAATGTACTGTACTTATTAGGTGTGAATGTCTAAAATTTAAAGTGCATTTTGAGGTAATTTTATTGACTTGAGCTTTTCTTTTTTGGAGTGCGAAATGTGCTGTGAAACAAATAAAAGGAAAAAATAAGAGGATCTATGGGATAAATGGGAAAATACGTAGGATTTTATGGAATATGGGTATATATACTATTTAATAAAATTGGTGAATTCACCCCTTGTAGGACGACTCTTGTTCATACTGGAAAATTTGAGCACTATTATTGAAAGAGTTTATCATACAAAAGAGACTTGTTCAAACTTACAAATTTGAGTGTCATATTTTCGAAAAAGTTATAACTAATCATATTATTACTGTTCATTCTGAAGTAATAATCTCTTATATTATAGAAGAGTAAAACTTAATCATATAAAATAGTATAAATGGAAGAACCATAGCTTTCCATGCCCCAATGACAAACAAGTGGAGAATTTGCTAAATTTTAAACTATATTATGGCAAAAACTTTAAGATCATTTTACAAAATGAGTTTTTTTTTTAACTTATGGGAATTGATACTTTTTTATTAAAAAGTGATACTTGATCAAAAATGGTCCCTTCAAAGAAAATGCAAAACGATTGTACTAAGTTTGCTCCAATATTTGTAATTCCAATTTATTAAAGAGAAACTCTCTTGTGAGATGGGTCGACCCATTACTAGAGTATACTTATTGTATAAATAAAATATGTTTATTTGCTATTAAAGTATGTCAATAATAAATAAATCAAATTATAATACATTAAAATCATACTTTAATGCATAATTCAGCATACTTTAGAAAATATATTTTAACAACCATCAAACATACTTTATCTAAATAATAGACATACTTTAATACGTCTCACAAACCGTCTCACGTAAATAGCGTCTTACAAGAGAATTTGTCTTTATTAAAATACAAAATGTTTACCAATACATCAATTTATTTCGGTATATACAGAAAATTATTATTCTCAACAGCATTACAGCATCGAAAATTTTGTCACATTCAATTTTATTATGTTTTTCGATATTTTTTTATACGCTGTATATCAAATTTTCAACGTCTAGCCACTCTATTTATTTATACCACAACAATACAATATATCTTTGGTCACTATAAGATTGTATTAAAACTTTGGTGGAATCCTTATACTTAAGTCCTGCATGTACAAAACTCCAACTTAGCACTTGATATTTCTGAAAATCACTCATACTTTTTTCTCTTAACAAACCCACCAGCAACCCTTGCTTGGTGGTTCTTTACAAACAGCAGCACACAGAAGCTGGTCCCATGGAGGGTGTGGTCAAGTGTCCGGCAAATTACGTCCCGTTGTCGCCGATAAGCTTTCTGAACCGAGCTGCCAAGGTCTACCGCGATGCAACTTCCGTTGTCTATGGTTCTTTCAGATTCACTTGGGCGCAGACGCACCTCCGATGTCTTCAACTCGCCTCTGCATTGACCCAATTAGGGGTTTCTCGCGGTGATGTGGTATTTCTACTTCTATATATTCTTCTCTTTTTTTCTTTTTCTTTTTTTTTTCTTCTGCCCTAAGTGTTGCTGGAATTACAATTCGAATTTGCTGTGTCATCTGATGTATCATTTTCTTGTGACGCACTGTTGTTGGATGAGCACATATTTTTAAAAAATAATAAAAAATGATAACGCTAAAAATCTTAGGGGAAAGGTTAGTGATCCTCATCTCCCTTACATGTTTTCATGTTAATCATATGGCCAATAATACAGGAAATTCATGCAACTTTGGGTAAGAAAAAGTTCTGAATTTTCGGTATATCACCCCATGCGAATTTATTTATTGAGAAATTCTACTTGCTAAGCTTTGTTATAAATTACTCCCTGCATCGAATGAGTCCATTTTTCTTTTTACACTTGGATTAAGAAGTGCGTACTCCCTCCATCCTATTTTAAACTTTACGTTTGTCTTTTACACGTAAATTAAGAAATGTAGTATTTTAATGTGTAGTGAAGTAAGAGAAATAATATTAATGTAGAGTGAGTAGGTGTATTAGTGTGATGTATGGGCCTATGGAGAGAAATAATTAATTTGTGTGGGCCTCATCTACCAAAAGAGAAATGTAAATATTGAAATGGGACGCCCAAAATTGAAAATATATAAAGATTGAAATGGAACGGATGGAGTATTATTATTTAATGTGTAATCAGTAGTTATATTAGTGGATGTATGAGTTCCATATTTAATTCCATTAGAGGATGTGTGGGATTTCATGTATAAAAAGAAAATAAACTCTTTGACGCACTGACCAATACAGAAAAAATAGACTCCTAAAAGCGGACTAAGAGGGTAATTTGTATGCACGTGAGGGCCAGAGTGTGTAAAATCGATGTAAGATACTGAATATTGAATATATCTCAATAATGAGGGATGGATGGAGTACATATTTTGGAATCCAATTCGAGTATAATTTATTCAAATTCGAAGGAAATCTACGATTTAATAAGAAGTAAAAAATTCACGAATACGAATAGTCGAATATATCCGAATAGTTCGAATAATATAAACGAATCGAATACGAATCAAATTTTAAATTCGATTAATAAACGAATCGAATTCGAATATTTGAAAATTAAATTAAATACTATGTGAATACAACAGTATTATCTTCGCTTCGTTTACAACCCTACCTGTACCCAAATCCTACTCTATATATTATTATTATTATTATAGTTGATATGTTTTTGAATTAAAACCTTAGATTTTCATTGTATTTCAGTATTATTATATCTCATTGAATTTGTAATCTAAGAGGAAAATATAAACACATGAAAAAATATTTAATTTTTCTTTTGACCCTACGTGTCACTTATCAAATAAGTATAATAGGAGATTTGTAAAAAAATTGTAGACATAAATTCAAGGTTTTTCTCCCTAATGTAGGGTTCAGAAATAAAGTAAAGATATGTATATGTTAATCACTTATCATTTTCTGTAAATGTGATATCATAAGTAGAGGTCAGGATTGATGCATGATTAGTGCTTCAGTTCACTAACTAAGCTTATGCCATGTATGATTTAACAGATAGCAACTTTGGCCCCTAACATACCTGCAATGCTTGAGCTGCATTTCGCTATACCGATGGCCGGCGCCGTTATTTGCCCGTTGAACACTCGCCAAGACCCCAACATGATCTCTGTCCTGCTCCATCATTCAGAATCTAAGATCATCTTTGTGGATTACCAGTTCCTCCAGCTAGCTCGACAAGCATGCGATCTTATAGCAGAAAAGAAAATCAAACCACCAACGCTCGTGCTGATTCCTGAAATTGGCACCCCAATTCCTAGCTATTCTTGTTCGGATACTCATGACTATGAGACTCTCGTAGCTAGTGGAGACGCTGAATACATCACCAAACGGCCAAAAACTGAGTGGGATCCTATCAGTATCAATTATACATCTGGCACCACGTCTCGTCCCAAAGGGGTGGTTTATAACCATAGAGGAGTATACCTTAATGCTTTGGCAACAATATCTCTACATGGTATGAGTTCGACGTCTGTCTACCTTTGGACAGTGCCGATGTTCCACTGCAATGGGTGGTCCCTGATCTGGGGATTGGCTGCTTTGGGTGGGACAAACATTTGCCTCAGGAAAGTTTCCCCCAAGGAAATCTATGAAAGCATTGTGCTCAACAAGGTCACTCACATGGGAGGGGCTCCGACTGTCTTAAACATGATTGTAAATGCCAGTGATCTGAAGCCCCTGTCTCACAAGGTTGATATAATGACTGGGGGGTCATCACCACCACCATCGATCCTTTCCAAAAGCGAGGAGCTTGGTTTCCGAACATTGCACGTTTATGGACTTACAGAACTTCATGGGGTAGCCGTGACATGCATGTGGAAGCCCGAGTGGGATACCTTGCCTCGCGAAGAGCAGTACAAGC
This sequence comes from Pogostemon cablin, assembly GCA_023678885.1. Classification (NCBI taxonomy): domain Eukaryota; kingdom Viridiplantae; phylum Streptophyta; class Magnoliopsida; order Lamiales; family Lamiaceae; genus Pogostemon; species Pogostemon cablin. The sequence goes on from CM042960.1 coordinate 8,600,586, forward strand.
TTAAGGCAAGACAAGGAATCCACCATTATGCTATAGAGGAAGCCGATGTTATCGACTCTGCCACCATGGAGAGTGCACCTGCAGATGGCAAAACAATGGGTGAGGTAATGTTTAGAGGAAACACTGTAATGGGTGGATACCTTAAAGATGTAAAAGCCACAGAAGAAGCTTTGAAAGGTGGGTGGTTTAGAACTGGTGATCTCGCTGTGAAACATGATGATGGCTACATAGAAGTGAAAGACAGATTAAAAGACATCATAGTATCTGGTGGAGAAAACATAAGTACAATTGAAGTAGAGTCAGTTTTGTACAGTCATCCCGCCGTGCTTGAAGCAGCGGTTGTCGCAAGACCGGATGATCACTGGGGGGAGACACCCTGTGTATTTATGAAGTTGAAAGACGGATTTGAGCTTAGTTCCAAGGAGGTAATAAACTTCTGCCGAGACCATTTGCCTCATTACATGGCACCTCGGACTGTCGTTTTTGAGGATTTGCCAAAAAACTCGACTGGTAAGATTCAAAAATTCGTCCTCAGGGAGAAAGCAAAAGCCATGGGCAGCCTTTCTTGAGCTCCTACAGTCATATCAAACTAACTTTTAATAACAACATATCTAAACCAGCTTGGTATGGGGAATTAGTGATAATAATTGAGTGTACGATTTGTACAATGAAATACAAGGAAATGCGAATGAAAATAATCAACACCTTACTTTCATTAATTGGCCCACCCCATCCATCCATTAACCCATTAATCAACGTTTCTCTTCTCATCTCTCACAAACAATCAACTTTCCACTTTCCTCTTCAAATGAAACACGTGAAAGATATATTGTCATTCCAATTCCAATTTTTGAAATCAAGTAATAAGAATGCAACCGCTATTTCGATGATATTCATAGTCATTCTCATTCAAATATTAAAACCAAATGCCCCTCATATGTGATCTTAATTGTGTATTGCTATCACCTCTCAAAGAGAGAGATGAAGTGCCGACACAAAAGACACTTCTATGTCCATTGCCATTAATTCATCCACTTATCCCTTTATTCTTATGCATATACAGTTCAAACTTCAATGATTCATGAGAGTAGAAGTCATGAAATAGCAAACCATCACAACATTATTCCCATTGCTCCATAATATTCTTGCTATATTAAATTCAACACTTATGTCGCTATTAGGTATACATTAACAGCAATAAAGCATGAACTTGTACTGATGGAAATTACATCCACATCACTATCATTGCAAGAAAAAAAAAATAACATTAACTCGATATGAGTTGAAGTATATCTAATTAGTAATTACTACAACCTAACATAAAAAAATACCTGGAAAATATTCATGGCAATGCCTGCAAAGAGGTAGTCCATCTATTCTTCACTTAGGACTTGATATGCCTCACCACCTGTCAATGGATATTAACAAGGCAAAGAAGAAACGGAACTTTAAGGCATCCAGATATACCAACTAAGCCCGAGAACCAATCCTCCCATTTCAAATGTGATGTACAACCACCCAACAGGGAACATGATTAAGCTTACTTCTTTGCCTATGAAGCAGCTCTAAGAACAGTTATTAAATTCGCACCTAGTATTTTTAGGTACATTAACATCGCAATAGAAGGAGACTGGGTTCACATTATATGCATACACGGTTAGATCATAAGGAACTCATCCATTGTTGCCACACTCTAGAAAGGTACATGCATATTTTGTATGTACAGGGTCCGTACTTGTCAAATATATCACTTGCAACCTCACGAAATCTAGATGGACATAAAAGGAAAACACTAGGTAGTGTAACCAACTCTTGAAAGCGTGCAGAAGTTTTGATTGCAATTATGAAAGCCATTAGAGTTTCCTCCACAGAAAAGATTGGCGTTCTAGAAAACATTACATATAGAAGTTAGGATACTTGGTGGTAAATTCAGGTCTATAAACAACAAAACTACATAGTTCTAATGTTGATTCAAGATGGATAAAAAGACTTTAATGTGAACTGTTATGCTTGCTTACGAACACAATCTCTTAAATAGGAACCATATTCTTGGAACATCAAACGTCGAAATTACAGAGAATTATCCACTCAAAACAAGAATTTTAAAACCTGAAATTAACATAGACTTACACCAACCATCTGCAATTTGATCAATCACTTCAAATAAAATCACACTCCTAGGATTGAGTTCAAGTCACATTCTAAAACAGTTTATAATAATAACTAATCTAAATCAATGAGTCAATAATCTTTGAAAAGAAAGAGCTCCATAAGTGGTCCAAAACCCCTCCAGAGAGGTTAATACTTCAACCCATAAATTGCATATATAAATAATCAACGCAAACAAATAATGATGAATGAGTAATCGATAAAATTCCACAAATGCAGCAAATTAATAGTAAAGTGGGAATCGCAACCTGAGAAGTGCAGCTGGTTCTTATAGTGAAGGTAAAAGCACAGATTCTTTCACGCACTCTACAACTGATCAATGCAGAAACGAATTTCAACACCTAGGTTTAGTTTTCTGAGGGTGTACATCCTTTTCACCCATATTTTAGTCTCTTTCACTTCATTACTTCAATAATTTAAACATATCCCCACCTAAGCCTGCACGATTATCATTTAATTTCACGTGCAATGATTACTAAAGAGCACCCAAAATATTATAATATTATAATTGGCAATTTATACTTTGCATCCCGGTGAACATAAATTAGGGTACATTCATATACAAATATAAACAAAAATATATACAATTAAGAGTAAAAATGTATACAATTTAATTATTAATTTTTTTAATAAAAATTTGTATAAATATTCAATAAAATATTATACGCATATGGATGTTAATTTTTTTAATGAAAAATTAATGTGAAAAAGGTATACAATTATTACAAAACATGTATACAAAATAGAATAATATGTATACAAAATAGAATAAAAAGGTATACATATATGGGTGCACCCTTGCATCCGGGTGCACCCAATATACACTCATTATAATTTATAATAATTTATAACCCTATAATTTTTTAATTACTATTTATATTTGTGATGTGTGACATGTGCAAGGTTTAAAATATCGATACCGGTACCTCAAATTTATGAATAGATATATCGAATATTGATATCGGTAAAAATTAAAAAAAATATGGAAATTACTCCATCGTACAAGGTGAGTGAAAGCAGGACATACCTGCTCCGACGTACTTTTGCATGTTATCCTTATATTCGTACGAGAAATCTTAAAGAATGATGTGTGGTTCACTGCTACACAAGAAGTCATAAAGAACAATGCGTGGAAGAGATGACAGAATTCAAAGAGAAAATTAATTATTTAACTTTGCAATATATTTTAACTAATTTTAAGGATTAATTACTAATAGGTACACATTTTGTACCCCTAATTACTACTAGATACATTGATTTAAAATAATTATTCCCTCCGTCCCACGTATTTTTACCCACTTTCCATTTTGGGGTGTCCCACGTATTTTTACCCATTCCATTTTTGGCAAAAATACATAATATTTTATTACCTACTTTTTACAATCCCAACAACTTTAATTATTTTTTTACACTTTATTCATCATTCCCAATAACTTTATTCACTTTTTCTTTTTAAATTAGTAATTTATCTACTTTCTCTTACATTATATATTAAAAAAATAAATTATCTTAATCTCCGTGCCCGTACAAACGATAAAAATACCCGGGACGGATGAAGTATTATTTAATACAAAATATTAAAGTAAAATATCAATTATAACCCTAAATTCACACTTTTAAACTACAAATCCTAATCACTCACCCACCGCCGGACCACCACCGCCACCACTGGACCGCCGGAAAAACTGTCGCCACCGCCACTGCCGGAATTCTGCCGCTGGCGGAAAATCGGTATCGTCGGCGGCCGATCGTCGAAAAATTCCATACCACCGGCGGCCGATCGCCGGACCACCACACTTTTTTACTGCACACTTTTTTTACTGCACACACTTTTGTTACTGCAAACGAACTCTTGCTGCACACAACATTTATGTGCAGACATTTGTAGGGGTAATATTGGAACATCACTATATATTTTTGTAGTTAGTAGTAATACTTTTGTATGTTTGTATCTCATAGTAATTAAGGGTTTTTTTGTGTGCCTAGTAGTAATCCTCCCTAATTTTAATATATAAATAAAATTTAAAATTTCAATAAAACTCATAACATGTAATAAACAAATCAATTACAATATATTTAAATAGTCTAAAGTCTAAATCTCAATAAAAAAAAACTCATAACATATTGATAAGCAAATCAATTACAATATATTTAAATAGTCCAAAGTCATACAATACTTAATAACTAATACTCCCTCCGTCCGATTTTAAGATATCAATTTACTTTTTGTACGTGGATTAAGGACTATTATTATTATATGTAAAGTAGGTAGTTGTATTAGAGGGAAGTGGTGGGTCATATTGTGTATTTTTTACTAAATAGTGGAAATAGATACATTTGAAGCAGACGCCAAAAATAGTAAAATGAATACCTTAAAAGCGGACGGAAGGTGTATCAAAATGATAATGTATGATGCTCAAATGTAAAACATATGATGTCATCTTATTCTAAACAATATTGATATCAGCTCATCGAACTAGAGAAATTTTGAATATAGTTCTGAATGTGCCAATAGTATTGTTATGTACCAATAAAATACTGCATCTGTCCCGATCCAATTGAATATACCAAAATAATTGTATTTTTAATCAATGTATACTATCACACTGTGTACATGAAAGGAAACTCCTCATTTACATAGTAGTAATAATTTAATGAAGAGTGATAATAAGTGATAATTAATTAAATAAAATAAAAAAGTCTTAATAATTTCATGCTAGGTGTTGCTCTATTTTTTTTTAAATCGATCAAATTAATGTTAAAATTGTATTTAGTTGGTAACAGTAAAATAAAAATTCATTAATTTTTTTAAAAATATGGATAATTTTTCAATATTTTCGATATATCCTCGATATTTTATCGATATTTTAGCGATATTTTCTCGATATATCTTAACATCTGAAAAAATTTGAACCGTAGCAAACTGATATCGATATTATTACCAATATTTCATGATATTTCTCGATATATCCTCGACATCAGAAAAGATATATCTTTTTTTCAATATCGATGTCGGTACTCTCCAAATTCGAATATATCGTGAAAATATGGTGGATATCTTCGAAAATTTTAAATATTTGACATGTGTAGGTCAATTATGTCTATAAAAGAATATAAAATCTAAAGACTATCACCTAAAACGGATTTTTATGGACAAATGGAGAGAATAATATCTTAGAGTTAAATATATTTATTTAATTAGGAGTATTAGTATTTATTTTTAATTAACAATTATACTCTGTCTCATCCGAAAATGTAGATTATAATAGTAATTTACCTTTTATTCATAAATTTAATTTGATTTGTTGACAAATTATGTAATATAAATTTAATGGTTTAGAAATGATGTAATATAATAAACTCCTTCCGTAAGGTGTCCATTTTATTACTTTTGACGTCCCCTTTAAAGATATCTATTTTCCTTATTTAATAAAAAAGTACACAATATGGTCACCAGGAAGTAAAACTTTTAGGGTAACTTTTAGGGTATTAATGGTAAGATGTAAGGTCTACACCACGATTCATGTGAACTCTTCTGCTGCCATTTGAATGCTATACTTGCACAGATTACTCTAATTTCGATCAAAATAGCTGAAGGTCCTTTTTGCTTATTACCAATTAATGTTTAAATTTAGAGGCTTACTTAATTGACTCATGGTCACCGGTGAACACCTCATATGGGGGTCACTAGGGTGTGCACATCCCCATGTGAGGTGTTCACCGGCAACCACGAATTACTTAAGAATTCCCCTTAAATTTATACGGTTGTTCACTTATTCTTTCTTTCTAAAATGAATTAAACTATTATAAAATCAGTATGTTTCCATTGTCCTAAAATAACAAAAATTTCCCATCTCCTACAGAATTTTCTTAGTACTATAAGGATGGTAAATTTTTTACTAGAGATCAGCAAACACCATAAATTTCCCCAGAACAATGACCACCCACGACCACCACCAACAAAAATATTCTCTCTTATGAACACAGTAGGCATATCGATGGGTTCGTATTAACAGCAAACAAGCACAGAAAACTGGATTCCAACACTTGATCGACAAGGCGAAGAACGAACAATATGTAACATAAGTACATAACTGAGCAGAATCAGTATATTGATACATGAAGTAGGTGTGCTTATATACCATATAAACGAAGAACTTATACACTTCCTTCAGTTGTGGTGTATGACCACCCAACAGAGTAAGCCTACACTGATGCTGATGAAGCAGCTCTGGTGCGACAGTTATTAAATCCATACAACGTATCTCTAGGTATAATTATGTTGTAGTAGAATGTAACAGGATTTGTATTATATCCATGGACTGTCACGTCATATGGCAGCCATCCATCATAGCCGCTTCTGTAGAGGTACAAATAGCATATCTGGTATGTACACGGCCCATTTATTTGAAATGTATCAGTTGAGCACCTTTCGAATGTTCTTGAGCGTGGATCATCCAAATGTGGTGCGTATACCTATTCAATAAAACCAAGTGCAAACAACAGATTTGTTAAGAGTATAGGAAGTTCAATAGCAGAAGTTCAATATCAATACAGACAGACAGATCACTATGCAGTATGCAATTATCCTTATTTTGGTTCCTTAATTTAAATCTTTCTGCAAACAGAAGAGGAAAACAAAAAAAGAAAGAAAGAAAAAAGGAAAAAAGGAAAAAAGAGGATGTCCTAAACTTAAAACTTTAAACATTATTAAAAGTTGATAGTAATGCAGTTAAGATAAAATATTACTCCTGCTAATTTAGTCTGAGTGTTGGATACTTGATGTTGATGGCCATTTCCAAATGATTACAGCAAAACAGTAACATAGGATGGATCATCAGTGCTGTAGTAATCATCTTATATGAACACATGTTTCAGTCTAAAGCTGTGAAACTGAATAATCAAAAACAAATACATATCCATAGATCCTATATATTCCCAAGTTTCAACTCAACTATACCAAAATATAATTGCTTGATTTTCATTTTATTGTTTCGTGGGGTGGGTGGGGTGTGGATAAACAAGTACAACTTCATCAATCTTCTTAACTAAACATAGATAAGAAAACAATATCTTGAAACATCATGGAGTAAACATCAAATTCCAAACTTTCCAGTTTCTACAGAAAGACATTTCAAATTTAAGATAAATCGGGATGTTTCATAAGTCAACGAAACCCCTCTAAACCCCTTCAAATTTCTATCAAGAACAAGTTTATGCATATCTACTTCTGGGATTCCAAATGCAATATTATGCTACAGGTCACAACAATTCATCAAAATTAAAGCAATTTTAAATTTGATTTTGATAATTTATTTAGTGGGTAGGGTTTTACACTAATTAAACTTGCCTCCTGAGCTTTAGTCTGAGATTACAACTGCAAAAAGTAAACCCATATAACAGTATCTCAAATATAGTGTACTATAAAATAAAACCAACAAATAAATACAGAAATTGATACTAAATTTAAAGCAGAAATAGGAACCTGATTCCCATAGGCATCTCCAAAGGAAAGACTGATATGATCTCGCGTGTATTGAGTAGAAGAGCAACTGGTCCGTATGCTTACTGTAAAGGAACAACTCCCCGCATTCTGCAAAACATCAATTCAGCTTTCATTTTCAGTGGGTAATTTCAACAAACAGAATCCAAACACAAAGTTCCAAACCTGGGTTTGGTTGATTTTGAGGGATGATAGAGGCATCGGGCGTGGTAATATCGATCTGGATTGTGCGGAAGAGAAGAGGAAAGCAAGAATGAGGAGAAAAAACAGGGGCCTCATGATTAGGGGCGAAGGCAGAGAGGGTGAAGTTGGTATGGAAGAAGGTGATTTAAGAGAGGTGGTGAAGAAATTAATGGAGGTGTTGTTTGCTGATCGGTTAAAATTGTCGTGTTGCTGGTGGAATTGGAGTTGCCCACGTCCAAGGGTTTGGTGGCAACCAAACAAGCCTCCGCTAAGTTTAGATTTTCTACTATATTTTCTGCTTAATTGTTAAGGAAATCAACAATCACACGTATTCAATTTTCGGATAGTGACTGTTACGTGAAAGGGTGAGACTCTTTTAGAATGGCTGCGGCCACTATTTTTACTTCATGTACCCACCTGCCTCTTGATTACAAAATACCAAATACTAAGAACTCTAAAATGCTCTTAGTGAATTTCACTCATCTCACACACTTGCTTTTAATTACTCTCTTCATCTCATTAAAGTTGATATAATTTTTTGAACACGAAGATTAAGAAATATAATAATTTAATGTGTAATGGGTAGTTGTATTAGAGGTGATATGTAGGGCCCATAAGAATAAATTAATTGTTTTTATGTGAGTCCCATGTATTAAAAAGGAAATGTATCAACTTTAGTGGACAAACCAAAAAGGAGAGTGTGTCAACTTTTATAGGATGGAGGAGTAAAAAATTTAACTCATATAACCAATACCAAAAGAATGCATTTACTTCAAATAACAAAAAAATTATACGCTTCTCATTCACCACCTTCATGTTCACCTCATTTTTTTTAAAAAGGAAAATATTGAATAGGTTAGTTCTCAATCCATCATATACCCATAAAAATATCCACAAACATAATGTCGGAGGGAGAAGTAGTTAATAAGCTTAAGATACGTTATTTTAAACCTTTTTACCGATTTAAAATTTATTTTTTAGCATTTGTATATACATGTCGTCGCGAAACTCACGTCGAATTAGGACTGAGAATTATTAGATTGTTCAACCAACGCCGAACGAAAGTAAACGTAACTTTGTCCAACAATGGGCGAAACTTGTATAAACTTTCGTCCAACGCCGGACGAGCATTCTAAAGTTTTTCGTCCAACGTTGGTTGACGATTTTAGTTATGAGCCGGTGGTGCTGCTTGAGTTGGTGTTTGAGTTGGAGGCGGTGGTGTTTAACTTGGAGCCTGATGGTGTTTGAAAATTTGATGATATTGAGGTTTATGAGTGTTTACAGATCGTGGAAGTGTAGGGGTTGATTTATGGATGGGGATTTGGTAGTGGGTATATGTGTTAAGTGAGCACAAATTATTTTTAATTTTAGAAATTTATTACTTAAAAGTATGTATGTCTTTTAAATGTGGGTGTATTAATCTTTTTAATTTTATTATGTTTTAGCTAGTGTGTATTGGGAAAAAGGTGTAAGGAGTAAAATTAGTGGTTTATAATTTATATACACCCATTCGTACACATTGTACACTGTGATAAAAAATTTTTGTTTGATTCTAGATTTTGGAATAAGAAAAAGAACTCAGGACCGCTGCACGCAACGATTTGGACTCCTGGGATGATGAAATTTATTGCTAAATTTAATGAATTGTAATATTTAAAATAAACGTGTTCCACTCAAAATCCCCCTATTTCTCAATTTTAAGATTCTACACAAACATGAAATGAACAATTTTTTTAACAATCTGCGGTTTCTTTTTCTTTCGTTCTTATTTTTTCTCACCCTCCAATATACTCTACGATTTCTTTTCCCTTTTTTCTTATTTTTTTCTCACTCTCCAATATTCTCAACACATTGAGAGGCCACTAACTCAAAACTTCAAAACTACAAAAGATATATAAAATATGAGTATTAAATAATACACTAAATTAAAAATTGATAATTAGAATTTATAACACAAACATGAAATTGATGAACTTGTTCATAAAAACAATAAATTAATTTACAGTAATTTGTTTTCATGTATTTGTCTCAACATGTTTTCTATCTTTTTTTTCAATATCTTTTTCCATCTTTTTCTCTCCATCTCAAGAAGTAGTAGAATTCACCTGTTTATCAATTTAGGATTGATTAAATTAATATAAAATATATAGAAGTGTGTATTTAATAAAATAAAAATAATTTAAATATTTTGAAATTATATACTTTAATTATATATTAATGGGCCGTGCATTCAGCTGAACCCTTAAAAAAAATTGTAAAGTGATCTCCTAAAAAAATTTCCCATATGTGAAAAAGGGTAGCAAAAATTCGTGTTTTCAACCGTTTTCAAACACTGTAAAATGGGATAATGAGGCGATTGGGTTGAGCAAGATGGGGGGAAGAACTCCACCTTTGGTTAAAAGTACTCTTAACACAACCCCTTTAACCAGAAAATGCTCCGGTCAGTTGCCTCGTCGTCAATGGCCGCTCTTCCCTCTTCTCCTCCCATCCACCTCAATTCCCACCACTATATAAATCTCAGAAAATCCTTCAAACTAAATATGCCTATAAACACAATTATAAAGAAACATTTTACCCCATCAAATTTGAGCCTAGATAAAACCAGCAGTAGCGCCAGTTCCCGCTTCGCTGTCCATTCTGAAAAACCCTCGGATAGCGACTGGGACTTCAGCGACGAAGAAATTGAAGAAGATGATGACGTCGATTCCCCGTGGGAGGGCGCAGTTATGTATAAAAGGAACGCGGCCATCTCGCATTTGGAGTACTGCACGACCCTTGAGAGATTGGGCTTAGGAAAAGTTTCGTCGGAGTTGTCGAAGAGTCGTGCTTCGGAGATGGGGTTGCGCGTGTTGAAGTCCGTGAAGGATTATCCGGACGGAACGCCCGTTTTGATTTCGGTAGATGTTACTCGGAGGAAGCAGAAGTTGCGGTTAGATGGAATTCTTAGAACTGTCATTGCTCTGAATTGCAATAGGTATCTCCTTTTTGATTTGTTTCAGGCCTTGATTATGTGGTTTTTGATTAATTTTACCATGGTTATGTACTCATTTGATGTCAATGTTTGCTTGCTTAAACCTATTCTTTATCTGATGGCTTTAACCTAATTTTTAATAAGCGTGTGATTAAGCTAAATGTGAATAATCAACCAGCATATAAACGCAATTAAACAGCACTTAATCGGAATGTTTGAGAAAATTTATGAAAATGATGTGATCTGTGTTGTAGTCAGACTTGTATTTACTCATTTAGTGGAAGCAGGATTTGCTTAAGAACTTTGATTGTGGCTTTGATGAATTGTGCCACGGTTCTTTACTCGTTTGATACCTTTGCTGTTATTGCTTGTACCTAGCTCTTATCTGATGGCTATAAACTGATTTTAGTGAGTGTCCGATTCATCAACCGGCACATTAACACAAATAAACAAGACTTTCTGGGAATTGAGGAATTTTATGAAAATGGTTTTATCAGTGTCGTAAGGAGACTTGTATTTTCTTTATTTAGTAGAAGAAAGGTTTGCTTAAGATTAGTTCTCAAAAAAAAAAAAAAAGGATTTGCTTAAAACAAAGTCTTTTTTACCAGTTACTTTAGAATGCGAGCCTATACAAATTCATAGCTTGTTGGCTTTAAGATGGAAATTGGTTTTCCCTTTTGCAATAGACAAGTAATAGAGTGCTTTCATTGGGGTATTGATATTGAAAATGTTGAATTGTGGGCTTATTGCTAATGAGGTGAATATTGGTTATTGAGTTCATTGGAAGTATGGCTTGTTCTTCAAGGACAAAATTTTCCCAAGCTTAGGTTTATGTAAATTGGGTTTGTTAGGCTTTGTGACCGTAAAAAGAAGGTATGGATTGGTGGAGGAGATGGGTTTATCGGTGTTCACCTTCTGTAACTCTGTTTCTTTTTCTACTCTTCTTATTGGGAGGGCTGGGGAATATTTAAGCAGTGACAGGTTTGAGGCAAGTGAATCTATTATGTCCATCTTTTAAACTTAGTGGTTGATGCCTTGGAGATTTTATTAGATAAGTGTGACTATCTTTCTCTGAATAAGATTTTAATTGTGGGAAAGGATAATATAGAAGTTGCATATCTTAAATTTATTCTTTATTAAGAATTGATCCCATTTGAGGTTGTTGGTTATGACATTGAATTTTATTTGTGAATTGTTGGCTTTACAAATTAAAAATTAATATGTTAACAAAAAATTTACGAGAATTTTTTTTTGAGAAGTGTCTGAAGGGGATCCATAATTGAGGGAAGAATTCTTAGCGTTTGCTAAAGAAAGACATTGTGTTTGAGGTAGTGGAGGTTCAGTGGAAGTAATCAACTTTGGAGAGGGTAATGATTAGTATGGTATACAAGAAAATTGTTGGGATGCGGGTAATGTAAGTATGTCAGCTTTGAGGAGGTTTAATTATTTTAATTTCTGGATTATACCTAGCTTTCCTTCAATCAGTGGAGAATTAATGTCTTTATTATGTGATTTTAACTTATTTTTCATGTTTCTTTTGTTCAGTATTCTGATTCAGATGGTGCTTCTTCTTTATCATGAAAAGTGAATTTTCATTGAGTTCTGTTACTGAGGTTGTTAGAGAATGTGACTTAAGAGGACGGATGGGGGATTATTGGAATTGGTACAGGATTCTTTGGGGCTTTTCTCATTTAAATACTTCTGTTGGTCATTTTTTTCCTGGATACTTATTCCTTCATCTTTTTGTTTTTCGGAGTTATTTGGTGGGTGCTAGTACCCACACATGTTCATTGTTGACCTAGCTGTTAGTTATTTGTAGTTACTGACTTGTGCTGTGGTGCAGACATGAAACCATATAGTATACTTCTTTTTCCTAGTTGGCGTGCGTAAGTCCAGCTGTGAGATTAGGAACTTATCTTCTCTCCTCCTCCTTTCTGACTGATTTGTGGTCCAGAATCTTTTAGTTGAGCTTGGTTTTTGAATTGTGTCCTAGATCATGTTAAGATCTCCTTGTTTTGGAACTTGGATTGTTTTTGTTAAATAGAGGCAGGGTTTATTATTCGGCTGGTTTATACTCTAGGTTGGAAAGAAGTAAAAGGTTCTTCAATGATATTGATGAGTCACCATTGTGGAATATTGGGATAGGAATAAGGTCTTTGTGGGTACAAAAGTATAAAGATCTCAACCACTTTTTCGGTACCTTAGTTGTTTGGCAAATGGCAATGATAGTTTCACTTAATAATTCTTATTTTGTATGGTCATTTGGTGCTGATTGTTTCGAGTGCATATCTTGTCTATAGGTTTGTAAATATTTTATTTTTACCACAGCACTTTTTGAAAAAATAAGAAAAGGTGTGAAGATGAAATGACTTTCATATTGTCAATCTACTGGTTCTGGGCAATATCTGTGGGCTTGGGTGAGTGCTTGTTTTTAAGCTAAATCTGTCTGGCATACCGTCTAGCTGCATTCTTGCCTCTATTCTCTTATGTCGAATGAATTCATATTCAATAGTAGTATTTATGAGCTTGTAGGCAATACAAGAAAAACCTAGATCAAATGTTGAATGTCGAGCTTGATCAAATGGTGGTTTTCTGTCATTCACTTGCATGTTCCTTTGCCTTGTATTATTGAACTTGTAAGATGATTTTCTTTTGTTTTTTATGCTGAAGGTGTGGTGAGCCTGCTTCTCAGAGTGTCTACTCTGACTTCGCGCTCTTGTTATGCGAAGAACCCCCTGAAGAACTAGATATTATAAACATGGGAGTGATATTCGGGGAAGGAAACTCCAAAAAATTTGGAATGAATGAACCACTTGAAGAAGATGATGCTTCAATCGACATAGACGATCAATTATATTTCCCCCCAGATGCGAAAGTGATCGACATTTCAAAGAATATAAGAGATCTCATACATATAGAGATCACAATTACTGCTGTCTGTGATCCCAACTGCAAAGGACTGTGTCTGAAATGTGGCAACAATCTCAACATTAGTAACTGCACTTGTACAAAGCAGAAGGTTGAGGAAACTGCTTATGGCCCCCTTAAGAATTTAAGAAGGCAAATGCAGCAAACTTGATGCCAATTTCACTTCAAATTTTCTATCATTGGTCTTAAATTCAAAATTTCAAGGAATATGTTATACTAATTGTTAAAATTTCTGCTCACTTAGTCCATTCTCTCTCTGTTTGGTGTGATCACAGGTTGCAAGAGGAATGCATGATTAGTTCAAGAGACTTTGAGATGGCCAATATTGAACATTGATTAGAAAAGAAAATTTCAAATTGATCAGAATTAATCAATGAATTAGTGAATAATGGATGCCTTGAATCCATTAATATGTGAGTTTTACAAGCATGGTGAGCAGAGATAACAACTCAATTGAATATAATAGTAGTAATCATTATTCAGGTAGAATTTATTTTTTCAAAGGAGATATAGTTAAGAAGAAATTGAGGTTAAAGTCAAAGTTAAGCTTATATACGCAAAATATGGTTAAAATTTTTATTTTAACTATAATTACGAATTAATATTATACCCCATTAGTAATCTACAATTAAGGGTAAATAGACATTGAACCATAAGATATTGTATATTGTGAACCACAAAAGTTAATTATAATCAAAACTAATTTTAAATTAGTACTATATTTTAAAGGTAAAAGATTAAACTAGAGTGTTTGGTTCGTTTATATGTGAAATAATAAATTTAAAAAGCATGTGATTAATGAGGTATGAACACTAAAATTTTCTTAACTTTTATCAATTTCAAGGAATATGATAGCCCACTTCCTCTTAAATTTCTCTCCATTTGGCCCCCTACTTTATATTAACAGGTTTAGAATATGGATAAGCTCGTATAAATGAAATTAGTTTGCAAATTCCTTTTTTTTTCATTACTATTATGTACAATTTATGTGTCTATATTACAATTAGATACAAAAATGAATTATATTATTAATTAATACAAATTGAATGCATAAAATACCACTTTTATCCCTATCTTAATTGTATTAAAAAATTAATTTAAAAGGTGTGATGCAAAAAGATAAAGTGTCCCACTAATTTCTCCACAAAAATAGGTGGGAGATAACCAAAAAAATAGGTGTGATACAAATATTTCTGAATACATGATACATTTTCTATAACTATTTCTGAATACATTGTATACACTTATTTCTGAATACATAATTAGCTATTTGAGATTATGATTATTAATAGTTAATTAGCCACTGTATTAAAAAAAATATCCCAAGAACACGAGGCGGTAACTCGCCTTTGATCACATCCACATTATTTTTATATTTAGTAATGTTTATGTTCAAATATATTTTTTTATATTTGCGTTCAAATAGTATGTATTCAGAAATTTTTATTTTCAAATTTTATGTATTAATTTTTTTAATATGTTTGTGTTAAAAAATTATATATTTTTGTGTTCAAAAGTTAATTTAATTTGTTAGTATTCAAAATTTATGTATTTAAAAATATTTATTTTTAATATATTTGTGTTCAGAAATTAATTTATACTGCGGATCTAGAGATTTCAATGTGTGGAATAATTTTGATATGGAAATAGAGAGAAAATTATAATGAAGGATATGATCCTATCATTTTAATTTTTAACGTAAATATATACCTATTTTATCTGCATGATGTATTTAGGGGTAATTGAGACTATTTATAGAATAATTTTGTAATAGTTAATAATAAAATATATACTTTGTATCTACCAATAATATTATAATATATCTCGTACTAGATAGTAATAAATCCTTTTTTTTAACAATTTTTTAAGATGCATTGAATAATATTAACTCAACGTGAATCAAACATTCTCTTAAGCTAAACCTTAGTCCTGTTAACAACGACGGAGGGAATTAAGGACCAGGGGTGCAGTGCCCCCCATTTTTCTAAAAAAATTAGGGGTATTTTTGTAATTTCACATATTTAATATATATATATATATAATATTAATAAATAAATATACAATACGTTGATTAGTGTAATCTTGTTGATTACTGTAATCTTAACTGATTATGCGATAATTTATGCGACAGATTGCATTATGCCATTATTATCTACGATACTGATTATTATGTGACAGATTGCATATTATTATTAGATAGATATATTCTTTCTTTATCTTTTCTTTATTCCTTTAGATTTAAGATATCATATATTTAACACACACACACACACACATATATATATATATATATATATATATATATATATATATATATATATATATATATATATATATATATATATATATATATATATATATATATATATATACATGACATCTTATATTTATTCTCTGTATACCAATTACCAAAAATTATAATTTACTTGATAGTGTGCTCACGAATCAGCAGGTATGTCTTTTATTTCTTTTAGTTGATTTTTTTTAATTTTAATCTAATTAATGATTATTATTTAAATTTTTTGTTTGTCTTTTTATTATTATATATATATGCTCTTTCCATCTTGCGTTGTAGTCTTGTATTTTATCATATCTTTGTATGCGGAGAATAAATATTTTAGTTAATTTAACATTTATTATTCTATTGTTTGTAATTTAATTATTGGAAACACAATTATATTAACAATATTGTTATTATAATTTGTTGTTTTCAAGTATTTTATAGTTTTAAATTTAATTATGTTAATCTTTTGGAGAGATATTTATTTTCTTCAGTTGTTGATGTTCTTAAGGATATTGGAGATAGTGGTATTGATGCTTTGCAAAGGGCTGAAGCATTTGATATATTGGATATCATCAATAAGTTTGAGTTTGTGTTCATATTACATCTTATGAAAAAGATATTGGGAATTACGCATTAATTATCACAAGTTCTACAAAGGAAAGATTAGGACATTGTTAATGCAATGAGTCTTGTGAAGGTGTCAAAAACTCGTTTGCAATTAGTAAGAGATGAACATTGGGATACTTTATTGGCTGAAGTTTCTGATTATTGTATCAAACATGAGATATCAGTGATAAACATGGAAGAATTATTTGTAGCTCGGGGGAGATCAAGGCGTAGAGTTGAGGAAAATACTAATCTTCACCATTATCGTGTTGATTTATTTTACTCGGTGATTGACATGCAAGCTCAAGAGCTAAATCTCCATTTTAATGAAGTTAATACTGAATTGCTTTTATGTATGTCATGTTTTGATCCAAAAGATTCATTTTCGGCATTTGATAAAAATAAGTTGCTTCAACTTGCAAGATATTATCCATCTGACTTTACCGAAGTTGCTCTGCTTGAACTTGAAAGTCAGCTTGAGAATTTTATTGTTGATGTCTGTTCGGATTACAATTTCTCCAATGTAGTTGGAATAGGTGGTCTCGCCCAAAAGATGGTTGCTACAAATAGACATATTGTTTTTTCATTAGTTTATTTGCTGCTAAAGTTATCATTGATCTTACCAGTTGCCACTGCCGCAGTGGAAAGAGCATTTTCAGCAATGAAATTCATCAAAACTTCACTTCGCAATAAAATGGGAGATTCATTATTGAATGATTGTTTGGTGGCTTACATTGAGAAAGATGTTTTTCGAAGTATTAGCAATGAATCCATCATGCAGCGCTTTCAAAACATGAAGAATCGAAGAGGGATATTGTAGTTTATTAAGTTTTATTTTTGAATGTTGATGAAATTATATTTACCATTTTGATCTGTTGAAAATTGGCATTACTCTCTATTTTCATAAATTATGTTTTATGTTATTGATAATTGACTCCCCCTAACTGAAAATGCTGGCTCCGTCACTGCCTGTTAAGTAACCATGAGTATGTTAATTCACAAGCAGACATGCTAGACAAATAAAACTAACCCTAAAGAATTACTTTATACTAACTTTTCCAAAATACTTGCACATTTTCTACTCAAAGAATTTGTACACACTAAAATGGAAACAAGATATAATATTATTATCCTTAAAATATCATAATATTACAAAAATGTCGTCTCATTTTTACCAAAAGTTATATTTTTTTACTGCAATAGAACCTTTATAAATTAATACTCGATAAATTAATAACCATAAAACTGTCATTTTATATAGTTATAATGAATTATTAATTACACCATAAAACCGTCATTTTATATAGGTGTGGAATTAACTCAAAGGCAAAAAATTTTGTGAAATCATCTGGGCTTAGTTGAGACGCTCTGCTCACACAAATCTTAGCCCGCTAAGAATAATTTTTCTGGAAAAAAAAAAAAAACGATTGGCCTTATATATATAAGAGTGAGGCTCCCATGCATCCGGGTGCACGGAGCACATTCCGTGCTCCTTTGCAATTTTCTTGTCCTTTTACAATTTAAAGCTCTAGCAATACATAGGTTTAAATAGGATATAGAGGGGAGAGTTGTGTTCACATGGGGACACGGAGTATCCCTTCGTGTCCCGGGAGCACATGAGCTTTTGCCTATATATAAATGGACATTGCATGATTCTGTGTCAGAGATGATAATAATTAATATGGTTAAGAGACGAAGATGATTAATTATTCTAGCTTCACAGCTTTGTTTCAAATAATTACACCAATAAAATAAGGCACACAAGATAATACTATTTAACATGAACTATATATATATTCCTTTTACAAGATATTGTTATTTATTTTAGACCCAAAGAAAAACACTACTAATACACTCCATAATTTATCCATACAGCTGATTTCTCAAACAACTTAATATGGATGACACCTTTTTAAATTAGGCTCATCAATTATTATTTTCATCACAGTAAAAGGAACATATATACATATGGTTTTGCAAGAAGTTGTCATAAATCAAGTGGTGGGTGTGTCTTTCCCTTACATAGGCATCTCCACATATACACAGGTGGTGCTTTGAGGTTGATAGGAATGCATGGTTTGCACCCACCACACTTGCAGTTTGGTGGTATTGGATTGTTGTTATCTTTCTTTTCAAATCCATCTTCTAAACTAGCTCCCATTTTTGGGGTGATTATGAAAAACATCACCACCATTGCCATGCTAATAGTAATCATAGATTTCATGTTGTTTATTAGGAAGAAATTTTTATTGATATGTATGAACTATTGTTTGGTACTTTGAGTATGGATCTAACAATGGGTATATGTAGATCAAGATATATAATGAATTATCATAATCAAATTTTTTGCATGAGATTGCAAGTTAATGATATATAGAATCAGGAAATATGATTTTGTGCTCAATTGATTATCATAAAAAGCTTATGGGATTTCACTTTATTATTACCATCATCATCATCATCTTTTGTTCTTTTAGGAGGAGCGTAGTATCTCCTATCGATCTTCTATGCATCGTTGACTCATTCATCAACCATGCAATACAAAAAGAGATAATAATATCAGATTACACAAGAAATCAAAACATCATAATCTATATTGATAGGAATTATGTGGAGATAATTGTACTTTTCGCTCCATATGAACAGTCTCATTTCATTTTTTATTCCAAATCTTTTTTTCCTCCAAAAATTACAATTTTGATTGCTGCCATTAACATTTGGATGGAAACCAGTTAACATTCTTACTTTCTATTTAGTTTAATATTTTTTTTATTTAATGATTTCCATTCAAACGTACGTAAACGACATGACCAAAATTACAACTTTTAAGAAATAAATAAATAATAAAAAAATTAGAGAACAAAAATAAAATGACACTATTTGTAACAAGACAATTTTCCCTAATTGTATGTAGTCACTTTAAGAAAGTCAACATGAATTAACAATAATATTTGATTCTTTATAATTAGATTTCTTAAACCTTATTGTTGAAATATTTTGAATAAAGGTTTCTTCTTTTAATATATATATATATATATATATATATATATATATATATATATTTTATAGTTAGTATATTGAAAGCTCAATATCAATCTTAATAAAGAGAGAGAAAGCTCGGTATTTCTTTATTTCGTAAATTTATACACTAATGATTAAGTATAAAAGGGGTTATTTAGGTGACCGTGGTCACGGTGACCCTCTCATGTGGGGTGTGTACACCCCCACATGGTGCACACCCCATGTGAGGGGGTCACTGGTGACCACATGTCACCTAAGAATTGCCCTTAAGTATATACCATAAGATATTAATTGAGTTCCAAGATAATTAATTATTAAATATATATATTGGTGCTTGACTCGAGATATATTATTATTCGGTAGAAGTTCTTTTAAATTAAAGTTTAATTTGATAAAGATATCAACCAAGTTTGAATAAACTATTGTATTTGATAAAATCAAAATTAGCTCAGCTGGAGCTTGATACATTAAAATAGATAAAGTAAGTAAAATATATATATCTATTGGAGATCAACTTTTATTTAACTTTATCAAAACTTCTTTAAATATAATTCGATTGCTTATCAAACAAACTCAAAATTCAAATATATATTTTGGAGTTCAATAACATTTTAAACAAAGTTTGAACACACATGAGTTACCCAAACTCAACTAATTTATAGTACTCCACTGTCCTCACTACCCCCCAAACCTCCTCAAATCAACAAGAATTTTCTTCTTTTGAATAAACACACCAGTGGGGAGAAAGAAAACTTTGGTGAAGATATCATTAATGATGCCATGTGTTATTGATGATTATTAATATATGCAGTGACATTAGTATTTATTAATTTTGCCAAGAAATGTCATTACTATAATGATTGGTGACCACTTGTCAGTTCCCAAACAGAAAGAACCCATGCTTCTTTCTTTCTTTCTTTTTTTTTTCTTTTTAATTTTTAGTTTAATTTTTTTTCATTTCATTTTAAAGGTTCGTAAACTTTGAGAAATTGTACTTTGACCTTTAGAAATTGTAATTTGTTCAGAGATAAAGAGAGGGGAGGGTCATAGGCCATGATGTGGGCCAGCCTAAAGCATGGGGTCAAACAGGGCCATCGGATTGGGCCACACAGCCCAACGAGTTCAACAAATTAATTTCCACCTTACTCCAATCTTCTTACTGTGTTCATCTATTGAGGATTTCTCATCATCATAACCTTTTGCACACACAACCAAACAATGACACGTGGTAAAAGAAAAATGCCATGTTGCTAGAAGCCAAGAGTATCTGCACAAAGATTAACAATAAATAAATAAATAAATAAATTCGAGTATAAAGCAAAGAACATAAACAAAAAGTTCAAAGGTATAATAACCAAGATTAATAGAACACAATTTATTTTTTTCACTTTTATATTATACTATATGTACAACTAATTATACAAGTAGGCTAATTATCCGGTGTATTCGGGTGTACGATGCATCCACTTTCAGAAACATATATAATTATGAATAAAAATATATATACTAATGAATAAAAATATACACATTTTGTTAGCGAATTTTCTGTTAGTTTTTTTTAATGAAAAATTGAATGTAAAAAAATTATAAAATTATTAAGAAATATAAATACACTATTGAATAAAAATTTATACATATATGAATACATGTGTGCACTCAGTTGCACAGGATATCAATTCGTATAAGTAATAGTATGAGAGAATGAAATTCAACCCTTATTTCTGGGAACTTCTCTTTTAAGTATTATTGTCTCTTCTATACATGATATTATTCATTGAGTAAGGCTTGTGTGCGCCCGGGTGCACACCGTGCGCCTTTAGAATTTAGTATTATGGATAAGGGTACATTATTTTATTCTAAAGGGTATACACTTTAATTAATAAGGTACACCATTTTGTTCTAAAGGGTATACATTTTTCATTAATATTTTTTATTTTTCTTCAGAAAATAAAGGGTACACATCTTTATACTAAAGAGTTTACAATTTAACACAAAATTCTAAAGGCACACGGAGTGTACCCCATGCGCACGGGTATACACAAGTTTTTGCCTTATTCCATTTCGATGTACGACACAAGACACAAGTCCAATTCTTATTCCATCTCATATATATTCTATAGCGTTGGATGGTTGAGGTAGAAATACCAATGGGATATTTTAAGAAATGCCAATAAGAGATGAATTACATAGATGAGATGTGAGAAATTAAAAGAAAACGATACATAAAATAATACAGAAAATCCGAATAGTCCGAAATCAATGTGTAAAGTATGAAAATAAGCGTTGATTTAGACTTATTAAATCTCATATAGTGTGGTATTCATTGCTGGTATTCATCTAATGGATATCAGATTTGATGTAATCTGTCATTCTTATACATCAACTGCAAACTCCCTCATCAAGATAATAATATCATCCTATACCACCATGTGGTGGTCAAAGTTAGTACATACCATAAATTACTAGCCAAAATTAGTAAAAAAATTGGGCTACAATTGTAGTATAAAATAATGAATAAAATTAAAAAAAGAAAAAAGAAAAGAAAGAGAGTTAGAATTGATATCTAACCTACTTCACTAGGTCTCCCCCACTAGAAATGATTCTAGACCTTTGTTAAATACCCATTGCAAAATGAGTTAGATTTGATCCAGATGAATACACAACACATGCCTTTTCTTCACCTTTTTATGGAAATTCTTCTGAAAGCTCCAACTTCCAATTTTTTTCAGCTTACTCAATGACTTGAATTCATGAGATGGAATCAGCTTGCATCAATTATATGGAGTAGCTATCTATTTTTTATAGTAATTATTAATATTATTGTTAATTTTGAGTGGTAGCCAACTTTATTTTCAAATAACACCATTTCAGTATATCAAACATTAAAGATATCAACATCTCACTTTCATTTTACTTTGTTTAAAATAACACTTTAATTTCAAGAATATACATATAAAATTCAGTTGAGCACATTTTGCATATGCCTCAACCTTCTTATATATTGAGTCATCGTTATTATACATTGCTATAAACCTTGATTCCAATTCTGGTTAAGTGACAACAATTGGATTAAGTAATCTTTAATTTGTATTTATGCATGCATGCTTTATTCTATGTTTTGATAATCATATATTGGGGTCTGTACTTCTTTTAGTTATTTCTTATATTTTTTTGGGATAACATATATTTTGGCCAGATTTTGAGATGGTCTTGACTCTTGATCATGAGCTAATGAATCTTTTCTATTAAAAAATTAATTATACTTTAAAAATTAACGGCTATTCTTAATTAGTTGACCATGAACCATATATGCGGTTCGAATCCCCCTTGTTCTGCAATGGGATTTCACTTGTTGTTTCATATATGTTTTTTTATTAAAATACTATATCCTAATTAATGATACGCAACCTTTTATATACATGGAGATATTTGGGAATTGATCACAATATTTGACAAATATTTAATACATGGAGTATATGATTACATTTGATTGAGATGGGAGATGAAACAAGAAATGGTGATGACATGTAGTCATATATGACCCAAGTGTTAGCAGTACCAAGTTTCAAGGCCCATACATTTAAATAATCGATTTTATTTTATTGGATTAAACAAATAGTACTCTCTCTTTCTCATTCAAATGTCTCAATTTTATTACTTATTTTCATCTTTTAGTAAAAGAACCAATATATGATTCATTATTCACTATTAATATAACTACTCATAACACATAAAATAATAATATTCATTAATTCAAGTGCAAAAAGCAAATGAGGACTTATAGATTGAACGGAGGGAGTATAATAATAAACACTCCATAAATAATTATTCCTATCTTATTCATAAAAGAAATTATATCAATTTATTTCTTATTTTAATTAACCTTTATTTAGAATTAATGTTTAATTTAGATTATTATTTAATAATAAAAAAATTTTAAACTTAAAAGTTATTATCATTTCATTTTAATTATTAGTTCGAGAAACAATAGCAATACCAAAATATAATATAAATTAAATTAAATTAAAATATATTAATTGAATATTGACCGATATATTGATTGAAAATTAGTACTCTCCCTGTTACATTAAACATTTATGTTTGTTTTTTTAATGGGGATTAAGGAATATAGTACTTTAATACTTCCTCCGTCCCCTTGATAAATGTCAATTTTGTCATTTTGGTCCGTCCCATTACAAAGTATCAATTTCTTTTTTTGGTTGATGTGACACACAATAATATTATTATACTCAACTCACTACACATGTGGTCCACACTCAATACTAATACAACTACCCATTACATATTAAAATATTATTTCTCTTCTCATTACACTTTAAAATATTATACTTCTTAATCCACGTGCAAAAAACAAACAGACACTTATCAAGGGGATGGAGGGAGTATCATGTATTGAGGTGAGACCGTGAGAGATATAATATTTTAATAGTATAGTGTGTAGTTGTATTAGTATAGTGTTGTGAGCTCCGTGGAGATATTTAAATATTTTGTATGGGTCCTATTCTCTATAAAGGGAAATGTAAAACTTTTTATTAAACACCTAAAATAAAAATGAGTAAACATTATTATGAGACGAAAGAAGTATAATTGATTTACAATTAGTAGAATATGTCAAAAACATCTCTCATATTTACCAAATTTTTATTATTAACTAGAAAAAAAAGTCTATTATTGACATAAATAGAGTTTATGGTTGAGATTAAAAGTATTAAGTGGAATGTCAAGATTAAAATTGAAAGATTTCTACATACAATATAATTGAAAA
Organism: Pogostemon cablin; assembly: GCA_023678885.1. Lineage (NCBI taxonomy): Eukaryota > Viridiplantae > Streptophyta > Magnoliopsida > Lamiales > Lamiaceae > Pogostemon > Pogostemon cablin. Next base: position 8,625,037 of record CM042960.1, read on the forward strand.
GAGAAAATTATTAAATGGACGATCAAGATTAAAATTGAATGGTTTCTAAATAAAGTAAAATTAAAAAGTGGGAGAAAAATTGAAGACAAAAATATGTATAGATAGATAAATAGATTATATATCTTCAAAATTTTATGTTTATAAAATATTGGATAAGCCTTTATTCAGTTAATTATTTCAATGAGATAATTATTTAACGGAGAGACTTGTGCGAGATCGTCTTACTGACCAGTGAAAAGGATAAGAAGTGATAATATTTCAACAAAAAATGATACTCGAAGTAATAAAAGTCATAGTGGTGTAATTGATTATTTTGAAAAGTGGGAGAAAAATTGAAGACAAAAATATGTATAGATAGATAAATAGATTATATATCTTCAAAATTTTATGTTTATAAAATATTGGATAAGCCTTTATCCAGTTAATTATTTCAATGAGATAATTATTTAACGGAGAGACTTGTGCGAAACCGTCTTACTGAAAGTGAAAAGGATAAGAAATGATAATATTTTAACAAAAAATGATACTCTGAAGTAATAAAAAGTTATAATGGTGTAATTGATTATTTCATGAATAATTCGCAGTATAAATAAAAAGTAATAATGATTTTTAACAAAAAATGATAATATGTTTGCTAAAAAGTGATAACTATTTAAAGAAATAATTAATTGAATATAAAATTTTGAACTTTTCTCGTTTTGTAAATTAATTCTGATTTTTGTGAAATAGCAAAAAAGGACATGATCTTTAAGATTTGTGCAATTTGCACCTAATTGGAAACTGAAGGATGCACGTTGAGTGTGTATTGCTGCAATGATTAAAGTTGTGATTTTTTTTTCTTTTTTTTTTTGCAAAATCTTGCACGTGAAGATTAATTTGCAATCAAACAAAGTTAGTAGTTTTTCTTGCAATTAAAATTTGTATTTTTTTTACAATTAAACCATTAAGATAGGATTACTTCTAACGGTAAATATTAATTTCATGAATGGTGCATGAAAAATTATTTTTTAAACAATGAATTAGTGCTCTTTTAACTGAAAAATATTACTTCTAATTAAATTCTGAGATATTATGATTTTTAACCTACATGTTGACATGAATAAATTTTTCATTTCAAAAAATAATTCTTGAGACAATTATGAAGTGATAGTATTTTAAAAAAACGATATCAATGCAGTGAATTATTTAATAAATAATTCATAGTATAAATAAAAAGTGACAATATTTTTAATAAAAAGTGATAACTATTTAAGAAAACGTAAACACGGTCTTAAACAAGTATTTTCCTAAAATCTAGATGTACCGGTGTACGAATTCTCATACTACAAGCTTGTGAGTAGGGGTGTAAGTGAATAGCTCGTGGCTCGACTTGAAAAGAGTTCGTTTTCGTACGTTTGATTAACTAAATGAACATTAACGTGACTCATTTTTAAGCTCGTTTAGAGCTTGAGCATTGGATAGCTCATTTGTAAAGAATTGTGAACAAACTTATCTAACGTGTTCAAGAATAAGTTCATTTAGAGTTCGATTAATAGAGTATTTTATTAATTTATTATTATTCATCACTAATTATTTCATATTCATACATATTTGCAATATATATATATATATATATATATATATATATATATATATATATATATATATATATATATATATATATATATATATATATATCATCTTAAATTGTTGACTTATTTGATTGTTTAATATTTATGAACAATATGATGTGTTCACTACCAAAATGTTCTTTTATTATTTTGAACGAAAATATTTGTATGTTTGTAAAGAAGTGTTTATGAACATATTATCACTAATCAAATGTTTTCATAAACATGTTCGCAAATATATATGTGCCTTAACAAATAGTCTTTGCTCGAACTCAAACTTATGATTAATATTATTTCTTAGTAAATAAAATTTAAAAAGGTTAAAGCTCTACTGGATTACAACCCAGTGATGAATATTAATACTCCATGACTTGAAATACTCCTATAAATTAAATAAAAAGGGTTGTGAAACAAAATAAGGGATTCTCGTTAATAATTACAGTAAAAGTAAAAGACTACTGTTTTAATTGAATCCAAGGTAGCTTGTTGATTAGGCGTCTGGAATGTATCAAATCATAGACTCATAGCTTAGCTGCTCCCTCCCCCGATTATTGTTCCTATTAATTATTAAATTTATTGTATAGTATTATTAAATATGAAGTAAATAATTAAAGCAAATTTTGAATGATACCAAAGGAATCTTGTACCTACGTACGTACGTAAGGGCGCATATATATGGGAGAATTTAATAAATATTTGCTTCTTGAAATATATATTGGAATATTTATTAAATAGACTTATGTCACAAATATAAAATACACAACTAGAATATAAAAATTGTGCCTCTTATTATATTTTAATGTTATTATTATTTTTTAGCTCGATAAATAAGTGATAAATAGTAGGAGTAGTAGGGAGATATTGAAATAAGAATCACTCCTCTTATTCTAAGATTTTTGTTTTCCTTTTAAAATTTATATTAAAAATTCTACTCCCTCCGTTCAAAAATATTTACACACTTTCTATTTTGGTTTGTCCAAGAATACAAATAGAAAAAATACACAATATTAATAACCTTACAATACTACAATATTACAAAAAAATATCACATTCTTTTTATACACAATCTTGTCAAAGTCAACTATATCATACATTTTATTCTACAATTAGTCTCTTGTAAACCGGGTTTACATCATAAACCCTTGCAATCATGTAGTCCCTCTTACTTTAAACGCCCTAACGATACATAGAGTTTATAAGATTGGAAGAGGGACCACAGATTTTACACTGTTAACTTGGTTTGCACGAGTGTTTGTGTTTATTATATTAATTAGTCAAAATATCTCTTCCTTTCTTACATCGTTATAACAAAAAGTTAATTTTTTTTAACTCTTTGTCACTAAATATGTGAATGTATTCATAAGATGGAGGGAGTACAATATTATATATTCTCTCCGTCCAGTTCTAAGGTATCCCCGTATGTAAATTCGGGTACATGATATACATCGGCGCTCCAGTGCATTTCTCCATTGCTTTTTGCTCGTGGATTAAGGAGTATTATTATTATATATAAAGTGGGTATTTGTATTAGAGGGAAGTAGTGGGCCATATTGTGTATTTTTTACAAAATATGAGAAATTGATACCTTTGAACCGGACGTCAAAATTAGTAAAATGGACACCTTAGAAGCGGACTAAGGAAGTACAATTTATAATTAATTCAAATTAAAATTTAGAAAAAATATATATAAATACAATACAACTAAACGTACTTACTGCTGGTTAAAAATTATCATATTCATTAATTTATTATATATATATATATATATATATATATATATATATATATATATATATATATATATATATATATATATATATATATATATATATATATATATATATATATATATATAAAAGTCAATAAATAGTAGGTACAAAACGTATTTAAGAATTACTCAACGATACATTCACTTCAGAAAATTACTGATAAATATGAAATTATATTTTATTTTTTCCATAATACCTGTACTTATCCGTACATTAGTGTGAATTGTTAAGATGGAAATAAAAATACATTATTTATACGAATGTACATTAGTGTGCATTCTATTGAGAGAAAAACTGAAAATATGCGATTAAATTGAAGAACCCTACTAATGTATATATTAGTGTGCATTCTTGAAAGAGAAACAGAAAATACGTGATTAAATTGAAAAACCCGCGAATGTACATCAGTGTGCATCTTTGAGACAGAAACGGAAAATACACAAAACTATTGTTAAGTACATTAGTGTGCATTCTTAGAGAGAAACATAAAATACACAATTAAATTGAAGAACCATACGAATGTGCATTAATGTGCATGAAGCAGAAAATACACATGTACATTAATGTGCATCCTTGAGAGAAACATAAAATACAACATTAATAATTGAAGAAAGAGTTGTTATAATTATCCTTAAATCTATCCTTAAATCTCTCACCCAAATATTTTTATCTGATTTAGTGTACATTAGTGTTCAATGAAACTAGTGTTAAGTGAAAATATTGAATATTCAACGTTGAAAATAAGGGTAAAACTGGAAAAAGAAAATGACGTTATATATTCATTAGTAATTATATTAGATCTATGTATTTATTAGTAATTAGGCTATGTATACGTGTATCCATTAGTAATAATCTCTATATATATAATATTTTTTTAATTATTTTTGAGCCAGGAGTACACAAAAATACGAACAAAATACTTTATTAAATGTTTCATTTTTAGTGGGCCAAAAAAAGAGTTGTTATTGGTGAACAAAGTGTGTAAGGGCACAATTTTTTTCTAAAAAAAGGATATACACTTTAATTAATAAGGATATAATTTTTTCATAAAAAAGATCAGGTGAAATATGAATAGTATAAATTTTTTATTAATCTTTTTTTAAGAAAAAAAAGTACACGTTCTTATACAAAAATGTATAACTTGCAAAAAATGCGAAATTTGAGGACATAGTGCCCTGGGTGCTGGCAAGTTTTAGCTGGACAAAAATACAAATTTCCTTATTTTTTGTACTCTACCTTGAAATTCTTCCCAAAATGAATTAAGAAAACAATAACATTACGAGTTGGTCTCCTGTGTCCCCGGGACACACCGTGCCCCTTGAAAATATAAGAATAACAATAAAAGAGAAATTCTTGTGTTCTCATAGGGGCACGGTGTGTCCTAGAGACACACAAAAAATTTTACCTAACACTATAGAGAAAGAGAAATATTTTTTTTTGCGCAAATCTTTATATTTTTAAAGATTTTTTTTTAAAAAAAAAAAGCTAAACTTTTAAAGATTGGTAAATTAAAAAAACAATAAAAGTAAAAAAATTATGTTATATTAGTGTTATGTATAAATATCATGCTAGTGTTGTTTATACATCCATAGTCATGACCACAAATGATCCAAGTAGCTAGCAACTATCAATAAAATATTGTGTTCGGGTAGATGCAGGATTAGTCTCATTGGAGTAGGTCACTTGCAGAAATGGTCCTGTAACCTGCGATTTTAGTCCCATAGAAGTTTTCTAAAAGTGTAAATTTGCAAAATTGACCTCAAAATGTGTTAAACTAGTTCCAAGTTAGAATTTATACTATATATATCTTATGCCAGATTAACTCAACTTTCCGCGCTTCAAAATGGTATCAGAGCCTGTAAAAAATCCTGAAACTCTACTGCGTGACAAACGTTAAAAGTCCCGAAGCGCAGCTCTCCGTCAGGGGTGACCCATCACCTTATGCGGACCCGTGGTGCTCTGGGTTGGCAAACTGATAGGTGTCTTTTGATGGGATGACCCCTAAGCGTAATTGGCCCATCACTTTAGGCGATCCCGTGGTGCTCTGGGTAGCGTCTGCGGTCAAAATGGTATCGGAGGAGCAGATCGTACCCCATGGTACAAGGTGAAAACTCTACCATTATATTTTCACGACACCGGAGTGGATATTCTGTTAGAAAATAATTTCCTACAGATATTCAAGCGTTTTACCCAATAAAACACAACTAGGAAGCTTATTTTCACAACCCTTTGTGAACATAAGATCATTAAAGCAAGATTGCGTAGTGCATTTCAACGAAAAATGCCAATCAGATTTCGCAGCAAGTGTGGTGATGAAGAAAAACTGAGCCATCCGAAGATGAATGATCGAAGGAGATATGACGAAGAAGTCCTTCAGATGAGAAACGAGACTAGAGGAGGATGGAAGATGGAGAAACTGAAGGAGAACACAATCCACCTTCTCAAAGTAAACTTGGGAGAAAACCTACAGAGAGACGTCACAATCGAAGAACAAACATCTTTGGAGGACATCAAGAAGAAGATACAGAGGAACTTCAATTAGAATCATTTAGCCTGGTGGGATAAGAACGCGCTCAAAGCTTCACTCAATGTAAAAGAAGGAAAGGAGCATGAGTTCGTGAGATATAAGTCTATCCTAATGAACCAAGAGGATAGAAAGGATATGCAGCTAATACTTAAGGAACATCTGGACCTTAAGTTAATATCACCAGGAGTATCTTCATACAGCAGTCCAGGATTTCTAGTTCAAAATTATAGAGAAGTCAATCGGGAAAAGCCGAGACTTGTGATCAACTACAAAGGGATCAACAATATCTTGGAGTTCGATGGATACTACATACCAAGTAGGGAACACTTGGTCAACTGTATCAAGAATGTCAAGATATTCTCAAAGTTTGATTGCAAATCTGGATTCTACCAGATTTTGATGGAAGAAGGGAGCAAAAAGTTCATAGCCTTCTCCACACCACAGGGCCATTATATTTGGAATGTCATGCCTATAGGCTTGGCAAACGCACCCCAAATATACCAAAGGAAGATGGATAATCTTTTCAAAGATTATTTCTCATTCGTGTTTGTCTATGTGGATGACATCCTCATAGCCTCGAAGAACATGAAGGAACATTTAGCACATCTGAAAATATTTTCAGAAGTATGCCACAAGGAAGGATTGGTGCTTTCTGAAAAAAAAAACAGTAATAGCAACAAGGCAGATCGAGTTCCTTGGAGTAGAGATCGACGAATTCGGAATTATTCTACAACCACATATTGTAGAAAATGTCCAAGGATTTCCCGAAGATTTCAAAGACAAGAAACAACTCCAAAGTTTCTTAGGAGCGGTTAACTTTGCCGGAATGTTCATCAACAATCTGGCGCAATACAAGAAGGTGTTCAGTCCTTTGTTGAAAAAGGATGCTGAATTCAAATGGGATGATTCACACCGAGCAATGGTTAAACAACTAAAGGAGGTTTTAAAAAAGATCTCCAAATTAGTCATTCCTAATGACGAGGATGATCTGGTACTATATACAGATGCCAGTGACCATTGGTGGGCAGCGGTGCTTACAAAGTCCACAACAGAAGGAGAAAAGCCATGCAGATACTGTAGCAGGCTCTTTACGGAGAGCGAAGCAAATAGATGGAACAATGAAGCAAATAGATGGAACAACGATGAAAATGAGTCTTTGCAGTTCGAAAGGCGTTCAAGAAATGGCCCTTATTTCTTCTCGCGAAGAAATTTATCCTTAAAATTGATAACACAAACGTCAAAGCCTTTTTGAAAAATAAAATCGAATCTAAACTAGAAAAGGCTAGACTAATAAGATGGCAAGTAGAATGCCAATATTATGATTTTAATATTGTCATTATTAAATCTGTTGATAATGTTTTGGCAGATTTCCTGACGAGAGATGAAAGGAGCTGAGATAGACTTCATCCTGACTGTTTCAAGACACCTGATGGACAACCTTGAGTTGCTTCAGAGGGAATTCGAGAATCTGACACTCAATGCAAGGCGTGCTGGAAGAATACAAGATAGTGATCAAACCAAAGTGTCTAATCGCATACGAGACTGCATTCAAAACGAAGCAAGTCTGTTCGAAGCAACACGAGATCCACTCCTCCGGGCTGTTGATAGCAATTGCAATCGACAAAAGGAGAGTAGTCGAGAATGGGGGTCTAATCCCGGAGTAAGAGATTCAAGTACCTTTAGCACAAGTCCTAGTCTGGAACCTCCAAAAGAGGAACCGGTCCAAGGAAAAATTAAAGATCTAGTGTCACATCTAGAGTCGAAGAATTAACCCAGTACCTCTGGGATCAAAGAGGGAGAGATCAACCTTAGGCCTATGACGGACACTGCTAAGGTTGGTATTAACTTAGCTGATTTCTCTTATTGGCAGCAATACCAGGCCAGCTGGGAGAAATTGAACACCAGACAAGGAATCTGACCGAAGAAATGTGGGTGGATATATCTGAGGAATATCCCTGAGTTTGGATACGAGAAGGCTCAAATCCAATGGATGTAAAGCAATGGTATGACTTTAGGGCGCTAGCCTTGATCTATACTATTGCACCAGGTTTCCCAGAACTTGCAAAACTTCCAGAATGGCTAGGAGAAAAGGTTTTCAAGGCATGGGAGAACAACTCGACTCTATCCAGAGGCGATGTATTAGAGTTGTACTTCATCAGTGCGGCCCCAGAACCAGTCGAGAAAGGCAACCACGAGGCCTTCCATTTCATCAAGCTGAGAAGACCTGATGTTTCAGCATCAAATAAGATCAAAAAGTCTTCTGGAAAGGAACCAGTCTTGATTTCTACAATTTCTGAAGAACAGATCTTTACGCGAAGAGCGAGGGGTTTGTACGTCTGCATCAAAGCAATAGTGGAGGTAAAGTTCTCATTCAAGTTCGAGCATAAGTCTTTGAATGGGTCTTTCCTTTTAAGCACTTTAACAGGAAAGAAGACAGTGTTCGCTGAGAAGGCTTTCCAGGAAAAACAAGAACTTCTCTGTAAAAATAAGATTCCAGTGAGTAAACAAACTCATCGGAGATATTGCAATATGACCCATTTTGGGCAATGGTCGAACAAGGTATGCACAAGATGTTCCACCCAAATAGAACCAGAATTTGGGAAAGGGATAAGATTGGGCATAGGGATTATCAGAACTGTTGATCCACCCCCAACAAAGGAAACACGTGGAAAGAAGAGGGTGAAACCTCTTCGGAATACCCAGGAGCGGGGAGAATCATCAGGCACCAAAGAGGACAAATAACTCATCAAAAAAGCAAGAGTCATGTGACCTTCCGAAAGGATAAGAGACATGTGATCGACAAGAAGATGACCCACAATGGGGAATCCAATAAAGAAACCAGCCAGCTGCTAAAGTTGGAATCCGATGCAGATGACGTAAGTGCTGACGCCAACACAATGACATAAGCACTGACATCACAAAACATTAAGAGGCTTTGAAATCCAGATTTCAAATTCGAAAGCCTCTATAAATAAGTGTGTTGAGGAAGCAGAAGACATCGACCATCACCCTCTGTTTTCTCTTTCTAAAATAAACATTATATCACTTTCTTTTTATGAGTGTTCTAAGTGCAGCTACAATAGGTAGCTAAAGGAGTTATCTCCTCTTGTTCAGTGAGAATGAGTGTGTAATAAATTCTCCATTCAATAAATAAATAATCTTGGGCTTCTGTCTGCATGTAGCCTTCCAATTTTTATGCAACTTTAAACCTCCATATTTTTCTGCGAGAAACAATAGCAGCATCCTGTACACCCGGAGTAGGAAACGAGCCAGGGTTGTGCTGAGATCCGCTGAAGGGACATGATTAATCTATCATACTGCGGGGCGAGTGGTTGGCTGTGAGGAGCAGTCGTAAAACCTCCTGAATACCTGGTGGATTGACAGTCAAAAAAGGTACTGTTACTATTTCAAGTCGATTAATTATGAGATTAATGTTGTTTAATTATTGAACGGAAGCATGATGGGTCTGATATGGTCGTAATGGACTATGCCTATTTTGAAAAATAGAAGGACGATGTAAATCTGACAATATAGATATGATATAAGCTGATTAGGAAAAAAAAATTTTGGTAAAACTATTTTGGGACTAAAAATGCAACTTTTGGGACTTGAAAAAAGGTTCGGGATCAAAAATGCAACTGGGATAATTCAATGGGACCGAAAGTACAATTATCCCTATTGTGTTCCTTGGGCCATTGAGCGCTTACGTACGCTTTTATGTTTCCTAATAGTGAATTTTTGAACTGTACATTTTTCGATTTTTCATATATCTCACAATAAATTTTATCATCAAAAAATAAAATATTACTCTTTCGGTCCCTAATGATTAATGGTCATCTTCACTGTACAACGGATATTGAAAAAAAAAATTGGTTAATTTTATTGACTTGGGTATTGTATTATTTTATGTAATAAATAAAGTATAAAGTATATTATGTGTGGAAAGAACTGATGATATTTTATAAATTAATTTGTATTTTTGAGGTGTTAGATTAAAATGATATTTCTTTTTTAGGATAAATAATTATGTGGCACGAATTAATAAGAAAAAAGTGAACAATCTTCGAGAGCGGAGGGATATATCAATTTCCAAATCTCAAAATACATTTCAATTCCAAAATTATTACTAACATATTTTAAAATTTAGTACTCTCTCTGTCCCATTAAAGATGTAACTTTTTTTTTTGCACGGAGATTAAGGAGTATAATAATTTAAGATATGAGTTGAGAATATAATATTTTAATGTGTAAAGGGTAATTGTATTAGTGATGTGTTAGGTGTGTGTGGCCCATATGAATATGATAATTGTTTTTGTGTGGGTCCCATATACTTAAAAAGGAAATGTGACAATTTTTGTGGGACAACCTAAGAAGAAATATGTCACGATTTCTATGGGACGGAGGGAGTAATTGTCTAATAAATACTACGTTACCCTCATCCGTTAATTAATTAATAAAAAATTGGAGTAGTTTTTTTCAGTATCGCTGTAAGGGAGATAACATAATACAGGTAAGGGCAAGTATTGTGTGAGACCGTCTCATGTAAGCCTTTATATGAGACGGATAAAAAGTGATAATATCATTAACGAAAAGTAATACTCAATCGATGAAAAATGATAATTTTGCAATATAACTATTTCATGAATAATTTATATTATAAATATAAAGTAATACTAGCATTTTATAGTAAAAGTGATAGGGGTAATTTTTTTTAACAAAAGTAATAATAATGTTATCACTTTTTATCTGTTTCACATAATAACATACGTGAATCGATCTCACACAAGTGGTACGTACATCTAAAGGTGTCATAATCTACTTAGTGTCGCGAATTTTATTATTATTATTTTTTATGTCTTATTCATTGAAGTATAAAGAAGAAAATAAAATTAGTCTTTATTGGAGTTTGTTAAGAGTTCGTCCGTACGTGAATCCCAATTACTTGCTGGTGACATTGAAACTTCAACATTAATACACATTTTCAGATGATATCGACATTATACCTTAAAATAAAATTTCTTATGTAAAATTTTAAAGCATAAATAATTAATCTATTATCTTTAGTGCTTCATTTAGGCTTTTTTTTCATTTTTTTTTCTATTTTCTTTTTTTCGTTAATTACATTAAAAACAGTAATTTAAAAGTGGAATCGATTTTTTTCCCAGTACTGAACGAAATTATAAAGATTCTCTCTTTAATATTAGAAATAGAAAGAAATAAAAAATGAGCTATGTACGTACTCAATTCAAAATCACATTTATAAGTTTTCTTTTAGCAAAGTTATTTCTTGCATTGTTTTATATATCCTTATGTTTAATATTTATTTGTAAAATTTAGAATATTTACCTTTTCAATTCATAAATAAGATTGGTGTACAGTACCCCTCATTCATAGAACACTAGTTCTTGATGTTAATTAGGAGTATAAATTGATCCTAATGTTAATCAGGAGTATAAATTGATCCTATTCTCATCATTACTCATCATTATAGTATCTCATAACTTTTATTAATTTTTAATAAAATTCATGTCTAACACCAATGGGTCTTTTGTGCACTTGGTTGTATAATTTATGATATGAAATGTCTCGTGACACTTTGTGTAATATTTTCGATAATTTCTTCTTATAGAATGACATGTGGTGAATTTGAGAAATTCAATCTCTTACTTATAGTTGACTTAGGGTATAGTTTTATTTCTCTCTCTTATATGTTAGTCATCCAACAGTGTGTTAAAAGAGATATCACACCAAAATATTACAAAAATCCAAAAAAATGTATACTCGGGTTGACCCATTTAATTATAATTGCACGTTAACAACTCTAAAATGAGGAAAGTAATAAGTCCAAAAAATAAAGAATAAATCGCACCAATAAGGATAAAAAAAAGGATCAATTTACTTAAAATGAATCAACTATTAAAAAATAAATAAATAAATAAAATAAACAAAATCAACGATAACTCTTCTAGAACGAAAATGCAATAAATCTAATTAATCATAAAATAGTTCTAATTTTGAAGGGGATAAATTGTAACATTGCACATAGTGTAATGGTTATGGAACGCTTCCTCTCAATTGATTACTCATTAAATGTGGGGATGAATATAAATAATATACGTATATATAAATAAATAAATAAAAGTAATTAGGTGATGACGTTCATTATACTATTGGGATTCTGTGACAGCAACATCAAAAGCAAGTTGTTAAGCCAGAAAGAAACTAAAAAAAATGGAGCCCATGCAATATGCAAAACAGAAAGAGTTGTATATAGTTTTATATATTGAAAAATCAAAATATTTTAAGATCTAGTTAAAGTTTAATTAATTGAACACTAAATATTAATAATTAAACACAGCCCCACTTACACAACAGATCACATTATGTGTACAAATGAGCAACACAATTTCCTATACACAATTGACAGTTCATGGCTAAAACCCCTATTTATTTATGTAAAGGGAATTGAAGCCGTCGTATAACATAATTCCCTTTATATGGAAATTGACATTAATATATATCTACCACCACTCATTTATAATATAATATATAATGTAATGTAATGTAACAATAACACTGTACGTACGTACGTGACTACACTCTTTGAACCCTTTGTCACACCCCACTATACTTATAATTAATCAAACATGAATGTTCTTGATTAATATATGGTAATTATAAAGTGGTTTACTTAAATAAATATGCATGCATATCTGTATGTTAAATCAATGCCAATTAATTCCTGTTGAGAAGTTCTTCAATCATCTGCAGTGCAATTCTTTCCTCCTCATCAATCCCATCTCTCATCATCACTTCTCCACTCATCTGCATTGACCCTTCACCGGTGGCCGCGGCCGCCTGAGTGTTCTCGGCCACCGCGGCCTCCTTCTTCTTCTTCCCCAGCTCAACCGTCATGACCCAATTGGAGTCGGATCTTGACCCGGCCCGTTTCTGCCACACGCCGATGTGGGAGCTCTCGGTGTCGAGCCGGAGGCAGGTGAGCGAAGGCGACGGCGATTTGCAGCACTTCCGAAGCTTGGCGGAGAGGATGGAGGAGAGGGAAGCTGCCCTCGAGTTAATATTCGAGGAGGAGGAGGAGGAGGACGACGACGAGGGCGAGATATCGCTGCTATTGTCGTGGCTGGCCGGAACGGGGAAGTTTGTCTTCGCGTTCCGGCCGCTCATGAGAATGGCAGCCTCGTCGTACGCCCTCGCCGCCTCCTCCGCCGTCTCGAATGTCCCCAACCACACCCTCCTCTTCCTACATATCAAGAAAACACATGATCACTAGGGTTTTCTAATGCATATAATATACTATACAGAAAGATAGATACATTTTGCCAATGATGAGAGAGAGAGAGAGAGATTATTACAGTAGTGGATGACGAATCTCTGACACCCAAGAACCCCAGTGGCGTTGTCTCACACCTCGAAACTTCTTAGTTTGTACCATTTTCAACCTCAAAGTCTCAGAAACTCTGACACAAAGATAATCAACTCTGAAAAATATGACTTAGGTAAATTAATAAAAGAAAAGGGCGAGTGAGTGATACTGATCATGTGACAATTTGGAGCATAATTTATAGGAGTTAGAAAGCAAGGATTTTCTCTCTTACAATAGCAATAGACTAAACAAGGAAAAGAGGAGAGAGAAAGAGGAGAGATAGAGGGGGATTAATTTAGGGTACAGTGGTCCTAATAGAAGACCCTAAAATTGGCCCACCAGCAAAGTCTGCTTTTAGGGGAGGGCACCTCTTTTTCTCAATGTGATGTGTCATGTCCAATTAAGAAGAAGAGGGAGTAGAGAGTATAGGAGCCCCATTTTGGATCCATCCATGTGAATACTCTAATTCATGTTTTATTTTTATCAATTACACCCATCTAAATCTATATATAAATCATGCTCACTTTCTTCCTAAATTTAATTTTGTTTCACATTATTCAAAATTTATTGTGTACAATTTAATTCGTGTTTGGCATGATACAGTTAGTGATGTAGTAAAGTAGAACTTTAGTAAAATTCGTTATTAATACGATCTAGCTATGGAAATTAAGGGTTAGGAATGAAAAAAAATCATCGATAATTTCCCGTTTTCTTGTAGTGAGAACTGGAATCCTAGTCTAAGTTGCAGCGGAGCTTGAGCTCAATCGGACTGTATAGTATAATAGTGAGTTCATGAATAACTTAGCTAATCTATATTAATAAACTCGTTGGAAATTAATTAGATTAAATTTTAGAGTTTATTATAAATTGCAAAAATATGTTTGAGAAATTGTTCAAAACTCAATTAAAAAAACTTGGGCGAGCTTATTTATAGGCTTGAAATACGAATTTGTTCTCATGAAGTATAAGAAGTTAATAATTAATTAAGGTTTGAGGTCAGTTCGATAAAAAAAAATTCAAGTTTATAATTTGAGCTGGAAATTGACTTATTAAATTTATGGAATGATTTTTGAATGAATATTTTGATACTTGATTAGCTTACTTGTAATTTGATTTTATATAAATATAGTCGAGCACTCGAGCTCACGTTTCTGTGTCTAATGTATATCTCTCCTGTATTACTAGTTATATAATTATCACGTAAAAAATTTATCTAACCTAATAGTATAATACAAGAAATATTTACATCAAAATGATACTGGAAATTTACACGGATCTTTGTGTCATTTACGTATATTATCTTCGAATTGACACGTAAAATGGAAAATAAATTTAAGTATTGCCTCTAAGGATTTAATCTTTTCTTTAGGTATAGTTTCTTGCTCTCTTCTGCATATCATCAATCCAACGACATGATATACGAGATAATATATCAAGAGATTTAAAATCGCCGAAAATTCAAAATATAATCGAGAATAATTAAGCCCAAATTAAATCGTGTGACTTTACTTTTTTTTTTTCTAATTTGGTCTAGTAAAATAACACGGAGTCGCGCGTGAGGACAAAAAATTGGTAAATTCTAGCCACCAAGCTTGCTTACGTGTACGTTTCAGTCAGCATATTTTGCCTAGTCACTTGACACGTCACCACACCACACTAGTTTAATTTGGAGAGAAATAACAGTGGCAAATTCAATGGTAAATAAATAATCAAACAAGGTTAATTAGGGGTTAATGAATAATCCCAAATATCTTTAGCGCCATTTTCGTGCATCATCTTCTGTGCAACACGTTAAGTGATTAATACGTAAGAAGACAAATGAATCCAACCATTGCCCCCATAAATTAGTTTAAACTTTAGGGTATAGTTTATCTATTATACGTGTCGTCCATCTAATGGTATAGTACAAGAAATGATGTGACATAAATAACCCAAATACAATTAAAATTAACATCAACACCAATAGACAAAAATGAATCCCTAATGCTCAATATGGCCGGCCTAATAATCCAAAATAAAATTCAAATTATTTTTGTAATTTATGATTTCAGGTAATTTTTAAATCCATATTTTTACATCTTTAGGAACTCGAATTAATTAAAAATAAAATAAAATAGGCTTAATTCATCTTCTATTTGTACGTAATAATAATTAATAAGTATAAAGACAAATTATTTCTTGCACTCAAATTCATCATACATCTTGATATTACTCTTTGATATGTAAAAAAAATTAAATTTTAAAATGTCCAAGGAATATTCTAGATTCATCCACTTGATGTGGAGCACCAAATTTCCATATTTAGGAGGTCCTCTTTTTACGGCATTCAAAAGGATTCACACCACTCTCCACTAATACAACTATAAATTTTATATAAAATAATAATATTTCTTAAACGAATACATTTGTGATGAACGGAGGAAGTATATTATTTTTTTTATAAAAAAATTGTTGAAATATAGAAAATAATAAAGTTTAACTAAAAAAATTACTCCCTCCGTCCCACAACAAAGAGTTCATTTTTCTGTCCCAATACACGAGGTGCATTTTCCTTTTTAGTAAATGTGAGTCACACAAAACAATTAATATATCTCGATGGGACCCACACATCACACTAATACACATACCCATTTATACATTAAAATATTATTTATCTCTCTTTAACTAACCATTAAATATCATATCCGTTAATTTACGTGCAAAAAAAACGCACCTCTTATGCCGGGACGGAGTAATTTTTTTTCTAAAAAAAATCAAGCATTTAAATTTTTATATTAAAGATACTACGTATAAAGTTAGATTTGAGTACCTAATATACGCCAGACTTAATTTTCCTATATAAAATATATATAAGTATAAATAAAAACAAATCATATATTATATGTATATAATAAATTCAACATACAAGAACTCGTTTTAAATATAAAAGACAAAAGCGCTCGCTTTAATTGTAAAAGACAAAACTACATATACAGAAAATATTATTTATAAATAAAATAAAATAAAATAATACTTCTTAAATAAATATACACCTTTGAACACTCGAACAACCCAACCAATGCTGTTTTGTTGGGCTCAATATAAATTAACCAGATCTATTTTAAAATTTTAATAAAAGAATTTAAACCATAAATCGAATATATTTCCGTCTCAAATTTTTTAATTTTGTTCCGATTTCGTCCAAAACAAGTAAATTTTTTTTTAATTGTCTCATAACTTTGTAAAAGCTTCAATCTCATTCTATGGAATTATTAAATTAAATATTTTAAAGTAAAAATGACTATTTTTGTGATAATTTAAAAATTATAAAATTATTATGAAAAAATAAAATAAAAAAATAAAATTATTTTAAATAAAATAAATTTATATACGATGACTTTGATTTTATATAGAGCTATTATTTAAAATATGACGAAATTTAATTCGAACAAGGGATAGATCATAACGGCTAAGAAAAATAAACACAAATCCTTATGATGGGATTATTAACTTGCACGAGACCAGAAAACTAATTATTAGTATTATTTTTTTTTCTATATCTATTCTATTCATAAATTCATTCAATTATACCAATCATATACACTACAAAAAAGTTGCCCGACAGTGACGGATTTTTGTGACCAAAAATTTGCCGTCACAATTGTGATGGACTTTATGATGACATTTTGAAAATAGTGACGGCTAATAATTGACCGTTTAAAATTTCGTCATTTTCGATATTTGTGACGGCATTTGTGACGGAAAAATTTGTGACGAACTTTTTTTCGTCACAAAAATATTTTAGTTTTATTTTTTTAATTAGTGACGAAAAAATGCGGTCACAATGTAAAGGGTCTCGTTTGTGACGGACAAAGTCCGTCATAATTTACAATTTAGAAAAAATCATTAAAATTGTATTTGTTCGTTACATTATACTATTTAATTTAATTATATAAAACAAAAGGTTAAACTTGCATGTTTTTTTAAGAAATTATTATTCTTTTAATATGTATTGTAAATTTATTTAAACTTAAATAGTTGAATATATTGTATTGTTGTATATAGTAATATTAATTTTGAAACCAAAATAATTATAAGAAAAGAGTTATTTTTTTAAAGAAATTATTATTTTTTTAATATTTATTGTAAATTTATTTAAACTTAAATAATTGAATGTATAGTGTTTATATAGTAATATTAATTTTAAAATCAAAATAATAATGAGAACATATTTTTTTAAAGAAATTATTATTCTTTTAATATTTATTGTGAATTTATTTACCTTGATTAATTGAATATACTGTATTGTATAGTAATGGTAATTATAAAATCAAAATAATTATGAGAACATAATTACTTTAATTTTAAACGGCAATAAGTTGTATGAATTGTTATAATTTAAATATTTATGTGTCTTGATTTTTATTAAATAATATAGTCATATATTTTGTAGTAGATGAATTTGTAATTAAATAATAAAAATTTTAAGATTATGTATAAAGAAAAATATAAAGATTATGTATTTTCTAACAAAGAGAATTAAATTGAGAAATTAGGAAAATGTTATTTATTTAACAAAAATTAACCTATTTTTCATATATAAATAACTAATATATTTCGATATTATTTACATATTGAGAATTTAAAATTTATAAGGATTTTTTAATTTAATTATGAAAATTTTAATATTTGTCTTAAATAAATAATAAAATAAATTAATTAATATTTTAATCATTATTTGTCATATTAATATATATTATATTAATCAATATTAGCACCATATTTATTTTGAAAGTTGGTTGATGTTATTTTAACACAAATTAATTGAATATATACAATATTTATTAAAGACTAACAGAAAGTACATCTAGCCAAATTGGCTCAACACTTGTGCACAAGCACTCTTGCTTGGCGCCCACCCAGGTTCAAACCCGGTTGGGGGTGAATTTACACAATTAAATTCTAAGAAGGTTATAAGGGGTAGAAATATAATAAAATGGAAATGAGTTAGCCGTAGCCGGTACGACTGGAGCCATCAAGCACTCATATGAGTAAGAGTGTTCGATTCTTGTCTACTCAATTTTTTTAGAATTTAAGTTTGTGACGGAATTTTTCGTCACAAAGTCCGTCACAAATGAAATCCGTCACAAAAATCCGTCATAAATATTGGTTAAAAGAAATCGTCACTATTTTTTTTGTCACTAATTGTGACGGGACCGTCACTAATTGTGAACTTTGTGAGGCATGTTTGGGTGACGGGCGCTTTCCCGTCACAAAGTTCGTCAATCCATCACTGTCGGTCAGTTTTTTTGTAGTGATACCAGCAAACTACTTTCTAATTAGAGTATATTCCATTAAGATTGTATTTTAATTTGTAGTGAACTGGTTACAGATAGTCCCTCCTGATCGGTGTCATTTTCACCTAGATTTTAGTATCTTTTATTATGTGTTTTTGTGTGTTTTTATTCATTTTATATATTATTTGATGGTGTTATATGAAGATATGAAGATGTGTGCTTTGAAATGATAAATGTGTGATTTTCATGATTAAGTGCCTTAAATAGTGCTATATTTGTGAATATTTATAGAATTGGTAAATTGGTTTAATTTGTGTGATTTCAAGTAAAAATGGATTCTAGACACGATAAAGAAGATGTGAGAAAAAACGGAGCTCAATTCGGAGTTGAAATGAGGAAGAACGAGCCAAAGCAAAATGCTGAAAAACGCAAGTCCAACTTGTATAATTTTTCTTTATTCTTGTGGAGTTCAAAACTAGACTTGTGATATATGGTTGGAAAATCACAGAAGAGAGGATCGCGTGAGCGCAAGAATCTTCGAATCGAAGATCGAATGTGAAAGTTATGCGCGAAACGGTAAGACTGCGCTGCACGCGATGACCCTACACGGCCCGTGTGCTACTACACGGCCCATGTAGGTGCAAAAGGCAGTTTTATGATATCCACTTCTTCTGGAAGCTTCCATGGGGGTATAAATACATATTTTGACCACAAAATTTGGGATGAATCATTTGGGATCAGTTTTCACACACACTAAACACCTAAATCACATACATTCATCTCTATCTCTTCCATCTTTCACTTCACCCATCCAATCCACTTGATTTTCTCAAATCCATCCATAAATCTATCCATCCACCAATCTAAGAAGAGGAATTCATTATTAGTTGAATATTTTAGCATGATCAAAGGGGAGCCTACTTACCTTTATTTTGTTATTTTCTTCATTATTTTGGCTCAATTAGAGCAAGCTATGGATTGTAAACAATTTGTAATGCTATGTAGTGGCTAGTCCTCATGTGAGGCTAGCAATATGATGGGTTAGGGATTATGTAGATTTTGCACACCACATGTTTGATAAAATGATTGTTATGAATATTTTCTATCATGAATGCTTATTCTCATTTTGTGTGATTTGTGTGGTTAAATTCTCTATTCATAGTGTTAGGATAGTCATTCCAATATTATGCTTAGTGGTTTAATTGAATCATTAATTGCATAAGATGATCTAGTTAGTATGAGGAGAGGTAAGTCATACCCTTCAAGTGCTTAGAACCTCATGATAGAACATTAGTGATGAACTAGTGAGGGGAACTCAACTTATGATCATAGTACCTTCATGAGAATTGAGAGTAAGAACAATCCTAGGAGATTTAAACTTGTAAAAGAGTTGAGAACATAATCACCTTGGTCATAGGGGTTAGGATACAAACGTGATTGCCCTTAATATCATAACATGCAAACCATCAATGCATGTGTGTGTGTGGGTCTATATATACGTTATCCATAAATGTTGCTAGTCTTACATACTTCTTAGATTGTTCTACCTTCATCCATCTTCCATTTCCATTATATCCATCTATCTTTAATTGCTTTCCTAGTTATTAGTTTGTAGTATAATCAATCCTCCTTATTTGATTCGTCCTACTAGAGTAAAGCACTTCTCAAACACGGCTACCTACTTTCGCCCTTGGGTTCGATATCTTATGAATTTTGCACTTGGTCGCTTACGTGCTAAACACGATAGAGTACACTTGCTCTTATCAATTACCAAAATTGAAATTAAGTTCATGGCGCCGTTGTCGGGGCGAAAGCCTTCGGTGTAATGTGTTTGAATTTGTTAGCTCTACTTAGGACATTTTTTTTTGCATCTTATATTTGTTTTGGAAAAATCTTGTTCTAACTTTTTCTTCTTGATAGGTACATCAACCTTGATAGAAGAGGAGAAGGAGCAAATCCAAAAATAGCAAGTGTAGAAAAGTTGTAGAAGGTCACTTAAAGAGATGATGAACTTTGACCAATTCTACAATAATGGAGGAAATGGGGGATTGAAAGGAGCTTACAATATGAATACATTCCAACCGTATCAATGAAACACTTATTCCATACTAAGTTCCTACAATCAAGTGCCTACAGTTACTCCTCTATCCGAAAATAGTGTCTTACTTGAAATGTGTAGAAGATATGCTCAAGGGAGTAATGCAAGACAAAGTTTTCAACCAAGTCTTTCTAGTTATTGGGCTCAAAATCTTCAAAGTATGGCAACCTCTTATTCTACGGTGCAACAAGAGTGGATGATGCCTAGTTCTCAAGTAGATGAGATGTCTTACATGCAAGAGATTACTTTTCCGAGTATTTATCAAGGGAATTATCTCCAAGAATAAAGATGGCAACCACCGAGTGAAGAAGTAAAGCCATCCGTAGAAGAAAGATTTGGTCAACTCATGGGGATGATCTATGAAATGATTGAAGAAAGAAAGAGAGAAGATGAGGTAAAGGAGAGGAGACTTGAGGCCATAGAGCATCAAATGAGTCAAATGATAAGTGAACGGAACACTCTTCGTGAAATGGAGAGTTTTGATGAAAAGAATGATGAAAAGTTAGAGGTTGAAGAGTGTTCGGGGGATAATGAAGAAGACTCAAGAGATGTTGAGCTTATTGAGGATAAGGAAGACAAGGTAAAAGAAAGTTTAGAGGAGGAAAGTGAAAGGAGTAAAGAGCCTAAGGTAGAAGAGAGCTTTGAGGATGAAGAGATTATCTATGATTTCTTGTCTATTGTTGATGAGAAAAATTCAAGTGAAGATGAAGAATCAAGTGATGAGTATGAATTCGATGAAGTGGAACAAGGTCTAAGAGCGCTTGATGATGAGTTTGGGAGTGAAATGAGCATTTCTACATCTTTTAACTCTTTAAGTTGCATTGATTTTCAAAATATTATTTATATTGACTTAGTTTTACCTATCGATTCTTCACAATGCCTTAGGTACAAGAAAGAGCTTGAAGAGATGTTGGGAACATACTTGATAAAGAGGAATAAGTGGTGGTCTCGAAAGGAGCAGTTAATGGAGTGTAAACTCAAACGAGTTGAATTCTTAAAGCCAATCTCGAAGGATGCTATCGAGGTCGTTACTTGCCATAAATGCCTAATAGAGGAAGAAGCACAAAGATTAAAATTGGATGGCAAGAACGAACGATATCCTTGGCCATTCTGATGAGTTCTCCATGACCCGTCCGGCTTGAAGACGTTAAACTTAGCGCTGGATGGGAGGTAACCCATTGTTTGTTTAATTGCATTCATTTAAATGCTTTGATTTAGTTTTTGTATTTTTGACATGTAGGTTGATTGTGCTCATGGAGAAGGATGCGTATTGAAAATACGAGAAGTACTTGATTTGAAGTATGAAGGGACGTCTCACCACTTTTTGCAAACTTAAATTGAAACTCTTGTTTCAATTTAAATTTGGGAGGATAATGCGTGGTGGACGTACCTTGAGTGTTGTGATGCATATACTTCTCTAGAAGAAGCTCATTGTTGGAAACTACAAGGGTAAGTCCTACCACTTTTTGCAAACTTAATTCTCAACTTATTTCGATTTAAGTTTGAGGGGAGTGTGTGTGGTGTGACTCACCACTTGAGTGTGCTTATTATATTGATTGAGAGATCTTCTTGTAAAATTGGGAAAATTTTAAACTTTTTCTCATGAGTATCGGTTTGATTTTGGTTAGTTTGGTTGTGTTGAAATGCATATTAGTTCATATTTTGGTTACAATTGTTGAGCTGATGATTTTTGATGAAATTTTGAGCATATGTGAGGTATATTGGAAGTGCAAAAACAGGGTAAAAATGAGGTGTAGTGTGAAGTTGAAAAATAGGGTAAAAATACTACACGGGCCGAGCTCAGTACACGGCCCTGTAAGGACATGCCGTGTACTGACATCAGAAGTCGCTACTCGACCAGGTGGAAGGCAGAGCTCCGAGCTCGAGCCGTACATGAGAGAATGAACGCGGGCCGTGTGCTGAGCACGGCCCTGTAACATGCAGTCGTACTCTAGCATCAGAAGACGCTACACGGCCATGACTGAGACCGTGTAGCGGAACACGAGCCGTGTAGTGTCTGGAAGAAGTTTTAAAAACCCGAGTTCGCGAGCAATTTCAAACACGCCATTCACTCCATACACATCCCAAGGTTGTAGTTCATCTTATATGCAGCCAATTTGTCCGTGCTAGCCATTTCCACTTCTAGATGCCTTTTCAGGGAGTTCACTTTACTACTCATCATGTCCATTTGCTTAGCATAGACAATTTGATTTGATTTGGATTGACATGTTACTTCATTTGTTATGTACTGGGAGGTTTACTTGTTTTATTTTTATTTTTGAAAAAGGTTGCAAAATCTTGAGCTTAAATGATATTGGATGATGAGGCTATGTGCTTGATTTTCTTTTGATGGATGAAGTGTCATTTTTGCATGTTTTGTGTTGTTGTCTTGTTCCTTATTTGGTGAGTCTTTGCTCTTATATTTTGTTTGTATTTTTATTATTGTATAGGGTTGTTTGGTGGTTTGTTTTGGGATGTTATGAGTCATTTTCGAATGTGAGTAATGACATGTTGTTTATGATAAAGTGATGGCGAACTATGTTGAGAATCTCTACTCTTTAAAATTATGACATGGTCTATTTAACTTGTTCAATTTTGAGATGAATTGAGGTGTAATAGGTTCTTTAAGGTCCGAGCAAAAGCTTGTGAGCATTTGAGCTTCAACCGTGCATCCATGGTTAAATTTCTTTATGAGTGGATCGATTGAGTCTTGGTTGACTAGAACTTGCTCCTGGACTACGGGAATGAGCCCGATTGGTGGAGGTTAGTGAAATGATCTTAGGTCATCCTTGTAATTTCATAGTCATTGCCATATATTTCCTTACCTTATACATCATCTCTAGTTAACCACTTTGAGCCTTAAAGCCTATTTCTTGTGATATTAGCACATTACAAGCCATGATTACCCACTCAAGTCTTATATATATACCTTTTGTGTGTGTGATTGAGGAGATGATAGTTTACAAGGTTTGATGTGAGAATTACGTTAGAGAAGAAAGGAAATGGTAAACAAGCAAGAGAAGGATGAAAAGAGCTTAACCAAATGCACATGCAACCTCAACTTAAGAAAAAATGAGCAAAAAAAGAAAAATATGCACAAGGAATTCAAAAGTCGAAAGAAAGGAAGCATGCAAATTAAAAGAAGCTCAAGAAATTCAAGGAATGAAAATGATTAGTGCTTGTGATTAGAAAAGAAAAAAAATGAAGAAAGAAACGTGAAGAAGTTGAAGAAGTTGATCATCTCTTGATTACTTACACTAGATGAGTCACTCTTATCCATAATCTCCCTACCCTTACCAAAAAACCTAACATTACATCTAAAAGTAAAGTCCTTTTTGATCATTAGTTGAAGCTTTGGTGGCTTGTGAATGTAGTCCGTGAGCAAAACTATGGTGCGTCGGGTTCAATCGATTGATGAGTGAAAATTACCCTACTTCATAGAGTGTTGAGTGCATTTTAATACCCGTTGTGAGGCTTGGGCCGGAAGGAACTTTATTACTCTTAATTTTCTTAGACTTGAACTTGTTAATTTTTTATGTCATGATTTTAATGTTGTAGTTTGACTTGATATGGTTTGTAGCCCTTGTTACTTATGATATGTTGTCGCTTATATTCTTTAGGTCTTTCTCTAGGTGAAAATTCCCCCTCTCGTTTTCTCATTTTCGCTGCTCGAGGACGAGCAACACTTTAAGTTTGGGGGTTGATCGGTGTCATTTTCACCTAGATTTTAATATCTTTTATTATGTATTTTGTGTGTTTTTATTCATTTTGTATATTATTTGGTGGTGTTATATAAAGATATGGAGATGTGTGTTTTGAAATGATAAATGTGTGATTTTCATGATTAAGTGCCTTAAATTGTGCTATATTTGTGAATATTTAGAGAATTGGTAAATTGGTGTAATTTGTAAGATTTTCAGGTAAAAATGGATTCTAGACACGATAAAGAAGATGTGAGAAAAAATGGAGCTCAATTCGAAGTTGAAATGAGGAAGAACGAGCCAAAGCAAAATGCTGAAAAACGCAAGTCCAACTTGTATAATTTTTCTGTATTCTTGTGGAGTTCAAAACTAGATTTGTGATATATTATTGGAAAGCCACAGAAGAGAGGATCGCGTGAGCACAAGAATCATTCGAATCGGAGACCGAATGTGAAAGTTATGCCCGAAACGGTGAGACTGCGCTGCACACGATGACCCTACACGACCCGTGTGCTGCTACACGGCCCGTGTAGGTACAAAAGATAGTTTTATGATATCCACTTGTTCTAGAAGCTTCCATGGGAGTATAAATACATGTTATGACCACAAAATTCGGGAGGAATCATTTGGGATCAGTTTCCACACACACCAAACACCTAAATCACACACATTCATCTCTTCCATCCTTCACTTCACCCATTCAATCCACTTGATTTTCTCAAATCCATCCATAAATTCATCCATCCACCAATCTAAGAAGAAGAATTCATCATTGGTTGAAGATTTTAGCATGATCAAAGGGGAGGAAGTTCACCATCAAAGGGGAGCCTACTTACCTTTATTTTGTTATTTCTTCATTATTTGGCTCAATTAGAGCAAGCTATGGATTGTAAAAATTTGTAATGCTATGTAGTGGCTAGTCCTCATGTGAGGCTAGCAATATGATTGGTTAGGGATTATGTAGATTTTGCACACCACATGTTTGATGAAATGATTGTTATGAATATTTTTTATCATGAATGTTTATTCTCATTTTGTGTATGATTTGTGTGGTTAAATTCTCTATTCATAGTGTTAGGATGGTCATTCCAATATTATGCTTAGTGGTTTAATTGAATCATTAATTACATGAGATGACCTAATTAGTATGAGGAAAGGTAAGTCATACCCTTCAAGTGCTTAGAACCTCATGATAGAACATTAGTGATGAACTAGTGAGGGGAATACAACTTATGATCATAGTACCTTCATGGGAATTGAGAGTAAGAACAATCTTAGGAGATTTAAACTTGTAAAAGAGTTGAGAACCTAATCACCTTGGCCATAAGGGTTAGGGGTACAAACGCGATTGCCCTTAATATCATAACATGAAAACCATCAATGCATGTGTGTGTGAGTCTATATATACCTTATCCATGAATGTTGTTTGCCTTACATACTTCTTAGATTGTTCTACCTTCATCCATCTTCCATTTCCATTATATCCATCTATCTTTAATTGTTTTCCTAGTTATTAGTTTGTAGTATAATCAATCCTCCTTATTTGATTCGTCCTACTAGAGTAAAGCACTTCTCAAACACGGCTACCCACTTTCGCCCTTGGGTTCGATATCTTATGAATTTTGCACTTGGTCGCTTACGTGCTACACACGATAGAGTACACTTGCTCTTATCAATTACCAGAATTGAAACCAAGTTCACCTCCGTCCGGATTCAAGGGTGCCATTTACTTTTGGGCACGGAGATTAAGGAGTATTGTTATTTAATGTGTAGTGGGTAGTTGTATTAGTATAGGTGTGGATCCCATTTTTTAGTTGTATTGGTGGGTGTGTGTGGATAAAAAATGAAATGAGACCCTTGGGGGCGGACGCCCAAAATGAAAAAATAATACCCTTGAAAGCGGACGGATGGAGTATAATATTTTAATGAATGTATAGTGAGTAGTTATACATTAGTGTTGTTCGTGTGCCTCAATTGAAATATATTAATTATTTTATGTGGATTCTATCTACCAAAGAGAAAAATATATATTAATTTGTGGAATGCCTATTTAGTAAACTATAACAATATTCATAGGACGAGTGAAGTATGTAACTAGTATATGTCCACTACATATTAAAATATTATATTACATCCGTCTCATCTCAATGATTACGTTTCCTTTTTGTATTGAGATTAAGGAATTTAGTATTTTAATGGGTAGTGAGTTGAAAATTACAATAATATTTTAATGTATAGTAGGTAGTTGTATTAGTGTTGAATATGAGCTCCATATAAATATATTAATTATTTTGTGTGTCTCTTATAAAAAAGAGAAATGTAATTATTAAAGTGGAACACCCAAATTAAAAATATATGATCATTATTGCGGAACGATGACAAGTATTCTTTAATCTCCAAACAAAAAATAAATATAGACATTTAAATCGAACTAATGGAGTATTACTTATCTTAGTTTGATATATACTCCTTCCATCCCGTTATTTAATCTCCAAACAGAAAATAAATATAGACATTAAAATCGAACAAATAGAGTATTACTTAGTTTAATATATACTCTTTTTATTCCGCGTTAACGTTTACGTTGCACGTAAATTAAGAGATATAATATTATAGAAATAATATTGAATATGAAGTGGGTATATGTATTAGTATTATGTGTGGACCCTATATGAAATAACTAATTATTTTGTATGGACCTAACTTGATAAAAAAGAAAATTTAAATTTTAATTTAGTACAAATCAAAATGAAAATGAAATATATAGTATATATATTATGTACTATTTTATTCTTCAGGTTTAACGTATAGGTATTATTCCGACGCAAGTCATTTTGCAGTTGTGGCTTGGGTCATATTATTTTACATCTTTAGATTTATTACATTTTCTATTAAAAAAATTTAATTACTTAGAACAAAATCAAATGTACAAATTACATTTGGAATCGAATTTACAAAAGAAAACTCTTTCATTGAGTCGGTCACGAAAGATTAAATACTTCATTAAAAGAAAGATTAAATACTTCATTAAAACAAATCATGAACAGTGTTGGACCATTTCCATAAACGACTAGCTACTGTTAAAACTCATCCATCCCAGAATTGATTTCAACAAAATAAAAATTAAAATAAAAAAACCAATTAAACTAAAGTACTCCAACAATAAATAAATAAATTACATAATTAATTAAATGATCATGTATATATAAATGAAATTTAGACACGTAATATTCTAGCTAGCAGTGTAAGAACGGGCAGTAGATTATCAGTGGTCGGGGAATTTGTGAGCATTCACATAATTCTACGTATAATTCTTTCACCAAATTAAAGTATTGGATAACAAAAAATAAAGTTGTCCTATAATTAGAGAATTAATTTAATATATTTACATATATGTATATATGAAATTATTAATAAGTAGATCAATAATTAGGGTGATTAATTTAGTGTGAAATGATCGGTGTATTATTGGGCCCATAATTGGGAGTGGGGGTGGGGTGTTGATTAGATCTGCATAGCTGCTAATTTAGCTCTACGTACCCTATTGGATAATGGCTATGCTAAACTCTCTTTAACTGTAATTGAATTAGTACATAGTATGTCCTAATGATATTTAGTAGGTCTAAACAACAATTTAGACCTAGTTTAATTTAATGTGTAACCTATGGTCACAACTCACATGGTCCTTCTAACTCTTTAATATGGGTTGAACTTGAATGTCCCTTCATTGTAAATAATTTTTCTATATATCCTCTCTCCCTATCCATTCAATATAGAGTTTGTATGGTGCATATTAATCGATTTTTTTAATGAATTGATTATAGAAATTTTAAAAAGATAATATAGTATACTTTAATAAACCTCAAACTAAATGAGTAAAGTAGTTATATTATTGCACTTTAATAAAAATTGGTTTCTTGTGGATCTTATGCACAAGGATATTTGAGGTATTATATTTTTTTTACAACATTAATTATTTTAATTATTAAGAGTATTATTATTATTTTATTAAAAAGTGTATTTGGTTGATATGCAATAATTTTTCATTGGCTAAGAAAATTAATTTTTAAAATTTTAAAATTAATGTTATTAATTTTTATATCATAGAGTATTTGCTTTAGAATATCAGATAGGTGATCGTAATTTTCTTTACTTGTAAATAGAGCAAGTGTACTCTATTGTACTAGTTTAAAATAATCAAGTTAAAATATCGAATCATGAAGATATTAACTATAAGTGTATTTAAATTTGTATTCAATCGTGTTTTATAAGAGCGATAGAAATTGATTTGATTGATAATAACAAGTAACACAAGTGAATTTATTTAAGAAATAGCTAACTAAAACAAGAAAGCAAGTTCGCTTCACACACGGATGAAAGGGATTCAGGAGGAGTAAGACAAGAACACTTTGTTTAAGGGTTTATCTAGACCTATGAAAAGTAATGGTGATTCTTATGGACAAAGACAGTGACGGAGGCAGAAAAAATAATTAGGGGGCCAAATTTACCTAAAATTTTAAGTTAGGGAGACCAAATATACGTAAAAATGTATGATGTTAAACAAAAAGATAATAAAATATTAAAATATAAATAATTAAAATAGATTAACATAAAAATAATACTCCCTTCGTCCCGGAAAACTTTTCACGTTTACTGTTCCACGTTGTTTAAGAAAAGTTGTACTTTTTGACCAACTTTATTGACTTTGGAGGGTATTGTAATATTTTTAGGTAATAAAACAAATATAAAGTAATGATGTGTGTGTGAAAAAGGAGTGACAAATTTGAATTTAAAGTAACTTTTGAGGTTGTTGGATAAAGTGATTTTTCCTTTTTTGGGGCGTGAAAGATTTTGTGGGACAAACAAATGAGGAAAGTGGGAAAAGTATTATGGGACGAGGGAAGTAATAAATAATGAAATAAAAAACAAAAAGATAAAGGAAATGCAGACGGATAGAGAATAAAATATTAAAATTAAACCAAATATACGTAAAAATTTATGATGTTAAACGAAAAGATAATAAAATATTAAAATATAAATAATTAAAATAGATTTAACATAAAAATAATAATAAATAAAGAAATAAAAAACAAAAGATAAAGAAACGCAGACGGATAGATAATAAAATATCAAAATATAAAAATTAAAATAGATTTAAAATGAAAATAATAAAATATTAAAATATAGATAATTAAAATAGATTTAACATACAAATAATAATAAATAAAGAAATAAAAACAAAAGATAAAGAAACGCAGACGGATAGATAATAAAATATCAAAATATAAATAATTAAAAGAGATTTAAAATGAAAATAATATTAATGATAGAATAATAAAAAAATAAAAACAAATGGATGGAGAATAAAATATCAAAATATAAATAATTAAAATAGATGTAAAATGAAATTAATATTAATAATAAAATAATAAAAAATAAAAAATAAAACAAAAGGGGTGCTGCCGGACGGGTTTGATACTGTGATCAGAAGATGATTTGGAGAATACCAAACCACTGGGTCAACATCTGATAAAATGAGCACATGATATAATTAATTAAATGTTAAGGGGGGCCAGTGCCCCCTGGTCCCATAGTGCCTCCGTCATTTGAGGCACTCATATATTTCATCTAAACTCTTTTACAAGATGGATAGGATGTAGATCACTCTTGCAATCTCTGAAAAGCTCCTAAGAATGATTCCAAAACTCGTTTTTGCACTACTTCCTCCATTTTTGCTTGTTTTTTCACCTAAACACCTATTCACAAACATAATAAAATTATTTCCACACTTCCCATCATTTCCACAATTAATTAAGAACTGAAAACACTACACAAAGCACACGAAATGAACACAAAACAAACACTAAAACAACCTAAAAATAGAATTTCACGACATTAATCAATCGAATATATTCGTACGTATCTAGATCCATACACTTAATTGTACAGAGGATTTGCACTTTAATAAAAATACAAATTAAATCATTTAATTATGATGAATACTCCTTTTATCCCAAAGAAATTGACACTCCCTTTTTGGATTGTTCCACAGAAATTGACGCATTTTTCTTTTTTAAGTAAATGGGACCAATATAAAACAATAAATATATTCATATGGGGCCTACTACCAACACTAATACAATTACACACTATACATTAAAATATTATATTTTCAGTTTATTGCACATTAAATTATTATACTCTTTAATCTCTGTGTTAAAAAAAGGGTGTCAACACCTTTGGAATGGACGAAGTAAATAAAATATATATAGAAACTTAAATAGAAATTTTAATAAACCCTAAAAATAAATAAATAAATAAACTAAACCGTAATATAGCATCTAGGTTTGTGCATTCATACTATTTTTCTATCCATATATATGAGTTGATATTCAGTGCACCGGATGCAATGGTACACCCATATGTGTATAATTTTTTATTTTATTTTGTATACATGTTATTCTATTTTGTATACATGTTTCTTAATAATTGTACTTTTTTCACACTCAAATTTTCATTAAAAAAATTAACATCCATATGTGTATAATTTTTTATTTAATAGTGTATACATATTTTTTAATAGTTGTATATTTTTTACACTCAATTTTTTATTAAAAAACTAACAAACAAATTGTATACATTTTTGTTCATAATTGTATATATTTTTGTTCATAATTATATACGATCTAAAAGTGAGTGCACCGTATCATGGGTGCACCTAGATACACAGTATATATATATATATATATATATATATATATATATATATATATATATATATATATATATATATATATATATATATATATATATATATATATATATATATATATATATATATATATATATATATGGGATCTCCAATATTATTTCTCTATTCTATCTATTATTTATTTATTAAATATATGTAATGTCTCTACGTACAAAGAATCTTATGATGAAAGCTAAATTAATTTGAATACTTTCTCATGAGACGTACATGTGAATATGTGATATGAGTTGTGAATTGTGATCTTGGTCTATTAATAATTAATACATGATTATTATATAATGTGAAGTATATAATTAAGTAATTAAAATATGATTTACAAAAGTATTGATAACCGATATATTAAAGTATGATTATAGAGTGTTATAATATAATTTATTACTCAAAATTATACATTAATCTATTATTATTATTATTTTAAAATAAATTATTCCCACAATCTTTCAATGGTTTGCACTTTAATATGAAGATTAAAAATAGTGATAGTTTTAGGAGTATTATGGTCATTTCTTTTCATTTTTGTTAATAAAAATAAATGATAAAATAGAGTTATATGTTATGTGTATTAGATGGGGATAATTCTTTTATAAATAAAATATATGAGAAAGATTGATTATTTTGACTTTTTTTATCTTTTCAAGTAGGTAAATTTTTTTGTAAAACAACCGAATATAAGGAATAGAGTGCATCTATCAGCAGAAAGAGGAAGGAAGTATGCATGATTTCTGTTATAATTTTGATGGTCACAATAACAAAAGGCTGCCACTGTGGAATATTCAAGTGGTTGTGTTATACTCCATCTCTTCCAAAATAAATTTTAAGGTTTACCTAAATTATTTCACGTTGTATAATTCTTTCTCCAAGTGTAACTATTTGTTGTGGATTAAAAAGTATAATAAATTAATATGGTGTGGATTATTTTAATTCGTAGTATGTAGTTGTATTAGTATTGAGTGTGTAGTCTATGTATAGTGGATTGAGTATAATATTTTTTCTTGTCACATTAATCTAAAAAAGAAATTGATATTTTGTAATGAAACATATTCAAATAACAAAATTAATACGTATTAATGAGACGGGGAAAATATATTTTTAGATAATAAATAGTGTATGAAGTAGGTTGCGTGTGTTACATTGTAATGATGAAATTAGGTTCTACTTTTGATCATGTTTTGGATATATAGAGAATTTTGTTTTAGAAAGTAAATTTTATTGTGAGACGAGAGGAAATGGTAAATTTAATTTTAGGACGAGTACTTATTACAATAAAGCTTGTTTTATTGTGAATAGTTGTATAGTACATTTAAATTTTACTCTTTTAATACTTATTACTCCGTCACACACGTCATTCCAAAAGAGTTAACATTACTTTATTCAACAACTTTAAAAAATTAATTTAATTTTAAATTTGTCACTCATTTATCACATACATATTACTACTTTATTATTACTAATTATTACAATGTAATTGCTATCAAATTTTTTGCCTTATATACACCATTTGATATAATGCAATGTCTTAAATAATTTTTACCAATAAATTAGGCAGCGACATTTCTAATTTTCATATTTTTTTACTTTTATTTTTATTTTAATTAATAATATAACTTTTATAAGTACTGAAATATAATTAATTCACTAAGTCAAGCCCGAACCTATCATATTTTGATGGTATTATTAAAAAAATTATTTTATTTGGCTCAAATTTAAACGTGTTTCCTACTGTTATGTTGATCAACGGTCCAATTCAATAAAACATAAACTTACTTAATATTTCTTCCCAATTAATTCATTTTATTTTAATTTTCAATGAGACATGAACTTACTTCGTATATCTTCTCAACTGATTCCTTTTATTTTAAGGATACGTGTTATATGAAATCGTCTCACGAATCCTTATGTGAGATGGATCATTCATTAACTCAAATAAATACTCCTTTCGTCCCACAACAAGAGTGGTGGAAGTTTTTTGCACGTAGATTAAGGAATATAATATTAATGGGTAGTTGGTGTAGTTGAGGTGAGAGAAATAATATTTTAAATAGTTGTATTAGTGTGAAGTGTGGAGTTATGGAGAGAGAAAAATTAATTTGTGTGGGTCCCTTTTACTAAAAAGGGAAATGCACCTCTTGTGTTGGGACAGACAAAAATGATAAAATGCACTCTTTGTTGTCGGACGGAGAGAGTATATTTTATATTTTAAAAAGGTTAAAAGAAAATAAGGCATTGTTTCGATAATTAATAATCAGCAAAGACTTGTGTGAGACCGTCTCACGTAAAGACTTACGTGAGACGATCAAAAAATGATAACTTTTATAATAAAAAGTGGTACTAAATTAATTAAAAGTGATAATGTTATTTTATAAATAATTTGTAATATAAATAAAAGTGATAATATTTTATAGCGAAAGTGATAACGTTTAATAGCGAAAGTGATAATTATTTTATAAAGCGTAGAATGATCTTACGTGAGACGGTCTCACGCAAGACCTATCATAATAATCAGTCCATTTTAATCTTAAATTTCCGCCAACTTCAGTAACATCACGCTTGCGGGTTAAATCATTTTAATTTCTGTTTCATTTTTTTCAGTTTTAATAAAAAAAATATAATATATTTATTTATTTATTATTACCATTATTATTATTAATTATTCATTAAATAATTCAACGATTTTGTTATTATTTATTTTAATTTTAATTGGGTATCACTTTTTATTCGTTCTATGATAAGTTAATTTAATTAAACGATTATCACTTTTTCATTATTTATAGTATATCACTTTACATCAGTGAATAGTTCATGAATTAAATAAATTATATGGACATCACTATTTTTTTTATTAAAAACCATTTTATGTAAAAAATATTATAACGTTTTAGTCATTTTATAAATTATTCATGAAATACACTTTGATAATTAGTTATAACTTTTTATGAAAGATGATATCACTTTTTTAAAAAAATATTATCACATTTCATTTATGCTACATATATTTTTTTATTATCTAAAAATACTACAATACTCTCTAAAGTAAAAAAAAAAAAGAGCAACTTTTTTTAAATAATGTGAAACAATAACAGAAAGCGTTCTTCGAAACGGAGGGGATTGAGTAGATAAAAAATTAATTTTCAAAATAATTTCTTCATATTTTTTATTTAGATTTTTTATTAAAAAAAACTAATTTACTTTTTTAAAATATAATTTTTCATATGTAAAAACTTAAATACATAATACAACAAATTCGTGAAACCAAGCTTTATAATTTTTTATCCCGTTTTGTGAAACACAAATATTTTATTTTATTTCAAGATAACACGGACGAAGGGAATTTTTTTAGCTTGTCTTGATAATAAATTAAAATATTAATTATTTAAATACGAATAAAAAAATCACCATATTAGAATTTGATTAAATTCAATAATTTTCATTTAAAATAGTATTAGTTCATTAAATTTGATGAGTAATTTTTATGTACAACAGTAAAATTCGAATGTATATAAATCAAGGTGCAAATCAAGGTGCAATGAATAATTTGCATTTTTTTTTTCCTCTTTTTCATTTTTCATTTCTTATCTCACATCAATTACTACTCTTTTGTAAACATCACTATTCACCTACGCATTAATTTGATAGAATGTTAATTCTCATTCTACCAATTTTAAAAATAGACACATATTATCATCATTTATACTTTTTCAAATTCCAATTAATTCTCAAATTAACAAACATCAGTATTATTTACAAGTTAGTGAAATTTGCAATGTGAATGCATGAAATTTCTAAGTAGAAAAAATATTCAGAGGATGAACGAAGTAGGTCAAAATATTAGACTCTACGGATTAGGTTTATCATTGGTGCAACGACTTATACGTAACTAATATATTAGTCTTCTCAATTATTGCATGTATTTCAAGAATTGTTGTTTTTAATCTTCTTAGTTCAATTATTACTTCAAACATTACTTTCTTTTCTCTGAAGTTTCTAATGTTAGATATAGATATTACTTTACAATGTAATCGGATCAAGTCGAGTCTAACACTATTAGGCTTGAGTATTGTTTGTTAAGGAATAATTGAACTCAACTTCTAGCTTGAACTCATTGAAATATATATATATATATATATATATATATATATATATATATATATATATATATATACCGAACTTGAGCTCAAACTGAAACTATTTGTTAAGACTCGCAATTGTATTCACGAATAAGTAAGATAACTTTTTTATAAATATTTTTTCATAAACATTTATTTTGTTCGTAGACATTAAAAGAATATTTTATTGATGAACATCTAATGTTATTCATAAATGTTATAAACAAACCAACAAAAATAATACTAATAAAAGTTTAAAAGACATATTTAAATAATTACTTAAACCATTATTATATTTGTGTTTTTTAATATAAATATTCAATTATTAAATACTAATTAATAAATTATAATATATACTACTTAAACATTATAATAAAATCTACGAACGTGTTCGCTAGCCATTAACGAGCCCCATACGAATATATTCACGAGTTTTCGAGTAGAATACTCTTATGCTTGAGTTTGATTTGATAAAATTTAAATTTTGAGTTTGGTTTGTCTAGTTAAGATTAACGACGAGCTCGAACGAATATTTAATCAAGTTATAGTATTTAAGATATCATTTAGATCATTTTATATTTACTTAATTAAGTAATAGTACTATTTTACATTCGAGGCATTATCACTTTTTATCTATGTTATAAATTATACATTAACAAACAGTTTAATTAATTAGGTAGGAATATCATTTATATTGATCAGATTTATATGAGTTTTTATTAACATTATTATAACTTCTTAACTACTTACAAAGTTCATTTCATAAGATAATTTCATACAATTTATTTATTTATTTATTTATTTATTATAAAAGTGATGCTCAGTTTAGGCATGCACTAAATAACTGGAACCCGACAGTTGAAATAGAGAAATTGGCAATTCGAATTGAAACTGGAACGGGAAGTTTTGAAACAGGCCAAAATGGAATCGAAACCAAATATATTCCAATTCAATTTCGATTCTTCATTTTATGAATCCGAAATCGGCGGTTCCTCTTTTTTCAGTTTAAAGCTAAAAAAATGAAAATGAGAACCGGCGGTTCCAAAATTGAACCAAAACCGTCCTAGTATTGGTTCGATTTCGATTTCTAATTAAAGGGAACCTACGATTTAAAACCGGAAGTGCATGTTTAATCAAGTGGACTGAAAAGGGTTTAAATTAAATCGAAATGTCCAGTATCCTGTCTCATTTAAAATATTATAAATTAAGCTTTTTAAAATGTTTCAGAATTTGTCATTTTTTGCTTAAAACGAATTGATTTTGCTATGTTAATTTAGAAAAGAACTTACACAACATATCTTCAACAAAGATTATTCTACCATGGATCATTTTCAACGGAACTTTTAAATACATAAAAAATAGAACACTCATTAAAGTGTATATTCTTTAAATCAAATTAAATATTATATTATTAAACACTTTATATATCGGTCAAGTGTATAAGAGATCAACTTTTAACACTACAAAAAATCTGCTTTTAATCAACGGAACATTTCAGTAGTAAAAGACTTAATTTAATTGTTAAATAAATTTATCAATGGATTAACAATAAAATCATTTTGTAAATTTTTACAAACAAATATTTAATTCAGTTGGTAATTCATTATTAATAATTTCGTTGGCAATTTATATGGTGATTCCATTGGTAAATAACAATGAATATTATTCCATCTGTAAAAACATGAAAGATCCGTTAACATTCCGTTATTAAAAGATAAATGTAATTTTTGTTGGTAATCCGTCGATAAAGTTATTCAATTCGTTGGTAAAAAGGAATTTTTTTAGTGTAAACAAAAGCAAAGTCTAGCGTACATTCAGGTGCACAGATCTAAATCAATGCATCCAAATCTAATTTTATACACTTTAATATTGAATGTTATATACTTTAATTTAAAATTTTGTACTCTTAATGTTATGGAAAAAAATAAAACATTAATACTCTTAATATTTCGATCAATATTTTCAATGTAAAAATTAAAATAATACTCATATAAAGAGTGTATACCATTTAAGAAAAATATTATACATTGAATTTGTGCATGATTCAAGCGACCAACTCTTACACAAAATTTATTACCTATTGGCATGATCATATTTGAATTTTTTGTATTTAAAAAATGGTATTATAGCTTATTTTTATTTATAATCTATGAATGAAAATTTTATTTTTATGACCATAATATTTTGATGGGAATTTCAAGATTGATCTGAACGAAAGTCCAAAATCTATGTTTAATGTAATACGAATATTAGCTATATTATACAATAAATAAATTGTTTTCTAAATAAATTTATTATTATTTTTTTATTAACATAGGTGAAAATAAAAAAATGCAAAGTATATATTATAAAGTGTGTTAGCTGTGGTAACAATTTAGAAATTAAGAAATATTTTAAGGCTATATATAGAATTAATATAAAGTTTCTGGATTTTGGAAGGTGTGAGTTAATATGAAGCAGATGAAAACTGCAAGTCAATATATTTCCAAAAGTAGAAATACACCCAATACAAATAACTTGGGAAAATATCAATTTTGATTCTCTAAAATAGGTCAAATACAACTTCAATCCTCAAGTTTGTTAATTTTTCAAAGGTTGTCCTCCGATGTCCGATTTTAGCCATTTTCGTCCACTTTTGCTCCTTTTTGTCCACTTTTGATCTTTAAAGTTGCCGAAAAATGGACCAAAAGTGGACAAAAATTATCAAAAGTGGACGAAAATAATTAAAATCGGACACCGGAGGATCACTTTTGAGAAATTGCCAAACTTGAGTACTGAAATTAAATTTGACCTATCCTAGAGGACTAAATTGATATTTCCCCAAATAACTTCACAATAAACTTTATAATTTTCTCAAATGTTATTCCACCTAACACATATACTTTATATTTTATTTATAACTTATAAAATACCAAAACTATCCAAAAAGTGTATTTTCTTAATTTACTTAACTTTATTATTTTCGGGACAGAGGGAGAGTTTATTGTTTCAAGATTTCTTATTTGATATTTTGTGTGCACATTCTCTCGGTGGAGTTTGCTGTTTGTATAGTGAAAGTTTAGAGAGCCAAAAGAGAAGGCTGAAAAGGTTGAAGGATAAAAACATGGTATTCCATGCAATGAATTAGGTTAGTTGCCAAATCACATGGGATGTGCATGTGCTAATAAGAATCCCTCGCCCACTCATTTATTGAACATATCAATTCTATAAAATTACTATAAAAACACATTATTATGTGACTATAATCCACAATTAAAACATACTAATAAAAGTTAAAATCCAAGATTATTTGCTTATGAATTTGTCATTTTGGGGTTTCTGAATTAATTGTCTCCATCAATTCAACTTTCTTGCGTTGTATGCCATTTTTAAATTATTTTTATCAAGCATTTATTCATGTACTCCATTTGTTTTATAACACTCTTCCTACTTTCATTATTTGGCTTGAAAGACTTTCTACCTGAACTGGTAGTTGTAGGGTGAGGGTTTGAATTTTGCCTTTGGTATGGATTTGGCCCCTTGCAAGTACAGTTAAACAGTGAGTCTTTCTATAAGTCACTTGAGATACATCCTGCGATTTACCTCCTCCATCAATTCTAAGGACAAGGGCGATGGAGGCCCTTAATGGTAAGGTACACCAAGTGTCGAAATAAATAATTTCTCAATACGTAATATTTTACAAAAATTATCACCCTAATTAACTAACATATAACTCACTTTATCATTTACTCCTTTCGTTCTGAAATGATCATTCACATTTACTGCTCAACGTTTGTTTAAGGGAAGTTGCTTTATAAACTAATTTTATTGATTTTTTAAGGGTAATTTTGTATTTTATATAATAAATAAATTATAAAATATATTATGTGTGACATTAAATGAGAGTGGTTATTTTGAAATTAAAGTGTATTTTGAGATTATTGAATTGGAGAGATATTTTTATTTTAGGTGGGAGGGATTTTGTGGGTTAAATAAATTAAGTACGAAGGGTTAAAATTTGAGTCGAAGAGAATATTTATTACTAAAAAATTATCAAATTATCTATTAAAATCAATAATTAGTAAAGAAAATAATAATATTATATTCTAAGAAAATATATACAATAAATATGAAGAGTCAATTGAGACAAATGCTATACTCTCTCCTGATGTATTTCGGGAAAAGTTTAGTAAAATTATGTTTTTTTTATACACAAAGTAATTAAAAATGAAAAAGAAATATTTTAGTTAATTTTAATGAAAAATGTATGTAAAGTGGATATTATTATAATATAACTTTATCACTTTTAACAAAAGAAAATTATAAAATATTTTGTGGGACGAATAAAAAGGTCTAATGTAACTTTTAATTTAACAAAAGAAAAATATAAAATATTTTGTGGGACGAATAAAAAGGAAAATGTGAAATACTCCTCGAGATGGAGGCGGTATATCAGTATTGTGCATATGCAACATGCCTTTTATACACTATAAAAACACTGTTTTTTAATATTTGTTGGTAAAAGTCTTAATTTCATTGTTAAATTAGTTTACCAATGGATTACCAATGAAATTCGTTAGTAAAGTGGTGGTTGCTAAATTTTTAGCAACGAAAATTTAATTCCTCTGGTATTTTATTTAATGATTTCTTTGGTAATTACAAACAACTTGAATATCATTCCTTGTTAATTTGTAATATTTAATGTGTAGTGGGTTTAGGAATAAAATATTTTAATTTGTAGTAAATAATTATATTAATATTGGGCGCGGACCCATTAATATTAACAGATGGAAACGTTAACACGAGATCTGGAAAGTATGGTTTAATTAAACATCCTACTATCAATAGTAGAATGGAAATAAGGATATAATGGATGTGGGGATTAAATATTTATATGGAGTAAATGGGGATTGGAAATGCATACTCAACCTATTTTCTACAGCGATGTTTTTGTAATAGCTAGGATCAGAGATCTAAGCAGAGAAGGTATAATGGTTCGAGGTTTAACTTACGATTTAATCGAAAAATTGAATTTATCATATTTTTTAATTATATTTTATAAAATTACTATTATAAAAGATTATAACTGCCAAAATTATTTTATAAAAATAAAAAAAAATTAAATAAAAATATTTATAATCATAATTCATACTTTATAGTTATAATATACATACACAATACTATTATTCATAATTAAACCGGTTCAATCAAATTTTTCCGATTCAACCCATTCCAATTCGGTTCAACCTTAAAACGGTTTTGGTGTTCAAAATCGGTTTTAACTCCGGCTCCCTGTTCAACTGGTCGAACCGGCCAATCCAATTCGATTTTAAAAACATTGGCCTGCACTACATGTATCTCAATAGGATTGCAATATAATATTCCCTCGATCACATAACAAATTTTATACTTTTTATTTTTGTGTGTCTTATAATAAATTCTAACTTCAAAAAATGAAATATCACCACAATCCCATAACTACAAAAATATATTTTAATTTCAAGATTGACATTCTTATCTAACAAACATAACATCCTATATAATATATTTATTATTTAAAAAATTGAATTATTTTCAGAAGTCAATAAAATTAATTAAAAATTCATTTTTAAAAAATTTCATTTTTATTGTATCGGTGCAATTTAATATGGGGTGGAGGGAGCATTCTAAATCATGAGAGGCATTTTTGGGTGAATTATATTACACTACGTGGGCCGGTGGCCCATTTCTAACCCAATAATTTAATATGAATTAACGGAATCAAGATCAAATATTGGGCCAAAATAGAAATTAGTGGTATTGCCACTAAGCCCAATTGTAGATTTAGAATTTAATCAAGAGGTTAGAGTTGAAAGAAATTTCTCTTCCGGTAATGCTACGTGTTTTTTATTTCTTCTTTACTTTTCATTATTCTTACTTCCACCTCTCACTGAAAAAAATAATATTCCCTCTGTCCGTTCGAAAGAGGGTCTTTTTTCCATTTTGATCATCCATTCCAAAGAGGGTCATTTCTTTTTTTACATACATGGGACCCACACACAACCACTAATACAACTAAAATATGGTGTCCACTCCCACTAATACAACTACCCACTACATAATAAATAATAATATTCCTTAATCAACGTGCACAAAAGCAAATGCCCCTCTTTAGGACGGACGGAGGAAGTACTTTTTAATAATAAAATTTACCAACAGAATTCAATTTCTTGATAATTAACAATGAATTGACAACAAAAATGATATTTTCTTTTAGCAACGGAATGCCAATATATTTATTCTCTATTTTACTAACGGAATTCAATTCGTTAATAATTACCAACAAATTATCAAGAGAATTATTTTATTTAACAATGAAATTTAGGTTTTTACCAACGGAATATGCAGTTGGTAAAAAACAGTTTTTTTTTAGTGATCTGTCATTTTTTTTATTTTTGTTAATTAATTGTTACAGTTTATTACTCCCTCCGTCCATCCTCTATTTATCCGTTTATTTTTTGCGCGTGGATTAAGGAGTATTATTATTTAATGTGTAGTGGGTAGTTGTATTAGTGGGGTGTGTAGGTCTCATATTTTAATTGTATTAGTGGGTGGGTGGGTCTCATGTGTCTAAAGTGGAAATGGATATATTAAGAATGGACGGTGGTAAAATGGATAGATTGATGGAGGGAGTATTATTGTTATTATTCTGTTGAACGATAATTTATTAATAACTTTTATGTCAATTAAAATAAGATAATCTTTCTTTAAAATACATGTTAGCGATATACTAAATAGAAGCAAGGAAAAATTTAATTAATTACATTTTTTTTAAATAAAAAAACATATTAGTCATTTCTAATGTGTTCATTTGTCCTACAACCTAATTCATTAAAAAATAGTTAAAACTACTTTATACGGAAATTAACTTCATAAGTATATTTCAATACATATTTTAGTTCAATGAAATAATGAACTATTTATATTAATTAAATACTTTTAAATATAATATCAGGATATGTAATATATATATATATAAAAAAATATTTAAAAATTCATTCTTTTTTTTACATTTTATTATAAGTTATAAATTTAGGAGTATTATGTGATCCATTGGGTATACCGGTACACCTAGAATTTATAGGCTACTTTTATTGTATAGTTATTTTTATTTTTTAAAATATAAATTATTTTGCATTAATGGTTATTAATTATTTAATTTTTTAATCTAATAATTTAGATTAACTGGTTCCACCGTTACATGACTACATGTGGACCCTAATTTGTATTATTATCTTACAAAATTTATCATATAATTGCATATAAATTTTATTTGAAAAATATTTACGTTTTTCAA
Source organism: Pogostemon cablin (assembly GCA_023678885.1). Lineage (NCBI taxonomy): Eukaryota > Viridiplantae > Streptophyta > Magnoliopsida > Lamiales > Lamiaceae > Pogostemon > Pogostemon cablin. The sequence goes on from CM042960.1 coordinate 8,667,592, forward strand.
AATTTTATTGAATGAAATATGAATTAAATTGTGTGATTTTTTAAAAAGATATTAAATATTAATTAATTACACTATGTAATGTTGCTTCTAAATTATTTTAGTACATAATTATTTCATGTTGTTTTTTATTAAAAGAAATGGTGAGTCTCATGTAAATCGGGTCTACATATATATAAATCTTATTTTTTTAAATTACTCTTTAGTATATGAAAAGTTAATAATTTTTATATAGAAGAGTAATAATTAATCATGTCTCTAAAGAGTAATTGTTCGTATACTAAAAAGTAATCGATAAATTAGAGTATACAAGAATTTGAAGAGTCGTTTTTTAATTTAGAAGAGTAATAATTTATATGTCTAAAAAGTAATTTTTTATGTACTAAAAAGTAATAGGGTTTACATATTAATGTATGTAAACTCGATTTACACCAGTGTTCGTCTAAATTAACAGCATACTAACATATCTTGTTTAGGTAATTAAATTTTTTTCAAGGAGTACAGAATAATTACTTATCTTATAATAATAAATTTATTGCTTTATTAATTTAAATAATTTTTAAAATTATAAAATAAATTTAAAAATAACTGATGTTACAATAATATTTTATAATTATTATACATAATAAACGATAAATATAAAGAAAATTCTATTAATATATTGATCGTGTGAATTTAAGAGTTAGATCTCTTGTATTTCGGGTGCACAAGGTCTATTAAAATATAATATTTTGTTCTAAAAGGTATATACTTTAATTAATAAAGATATAATTTTTTATTGAAAAAGTAACTGAAATATAAATAGTATAAATATTTAATTAAAAAATTAAATTTTCCCTCCAAAAATTAAGAGTACACGTTGTTATTATAAAGAATATTATCATTTAATATTTACGGTTTCTTGAGAATATAAATTGAAATTCTAAATGATATCAAAGTATCGTGAGAATCATAAATGTATTTTGATTATATATTTACAAATATTAATATTACTAATTAAATATGAATAATAATGAAATATTATTCAATTAAATGTATTTTACTTATTACACACATATAATAATGTTAATAATTTAAAAAATAATAATATTCCATTCATCCTACTAAAGTTTTACATTTTATAATTTTGAATCGCCCCATTAATATGAGTTTTCCTTTTTTAAATGGATCCTCATAAAAAGTTAATGTTATTAAAAGTTTTATAATATAACACAATTTAATATCAAATTTAAATTGAATTTAGAAGCAAAATGGTAAAAATAAAACTAAAACTTACTCTATACCAATTAAAATATTGTCTTTTAGTTTAAGTAAAAAAAACTGATATTCTATTCTTTGCATAGCACGAGAGTACAACTAATTAGTGCAAATTTAGTCTAGCTAAAACATTTTAAACTCGCATGAACTACTATGTATTATGTGGAAATGTCTCATAAAATTTTTTGCAAAATTATAAAATATATTTATTTTGTTTCATAGTTAAAATTAAATCTCAATCCATTCAAAATCTTAAATAAATCTAAAATAAATACCCCAATCGTTGACTTATCAACTTCAATTAAGTTGAACTTTAGTATTAACAATCTTGAACAATACGCAGTCATGTCAATTTAATTACATCCTAAGGAACAAAATTACAGCCAGTATATGAATGGCACTAACTTAAATGTTAGTATTAATCTCCAACCGATTTCATTAATTTAAATTTAACAAAGATAATAAAGCAAAACAAATTATTCTCTCAAACCTACAAAAGTTCACTTTCATTTTTAAATTTTAATAAATTATTTAAGTTCTATATACTTTTTAAAAAAAAAGTATTTTTTAATAACGATCAGTAAAAACTTTAATTTTATTATTAAATTGGTTTACAAAAAATTAAAAACATAATTCATTGTATTTTTCATTGGTAAAATGGAAGTTGATAATTTTTTACCGGACAAAAATTAAATTTTATAGGTTGGTTAATATTTATATTTTTATTCTGTTACTAATAATTCTGTTGTCAATTTATATAATGATTATGTTGATAATTTCATTAATAAATAACAAACTGATATTATTCCGTTGATAAAAAAAATAGTTAGTATTATGTGAATCGGTTTACATTGTAAACCCTGTGATTCTCTTTAATTTAAATCCTAGCATTGCATAGGGTATAATATGATTTGAACGGCTCGCATTCTCTGTGTCATTTGGTACATTATCTCATGTGTCACATCGTTAGATGGACGACACGTAGGAGAGAGAAACTATACCCTAAACCTTAAACCCTAGGGGCATTGGTTGGATTTATTTTCCCCTCTTACGTGTCAATCACACAACGTGTGACACAAAAGATGATGCACCAAAATGACGCAGAAAATCCAGTGTGGGATTTGAAGGGGGAGCACAAATTTACACTGTGTGAACACAATTTATACAAGTGTTAAAAAAAATATAATAAATTCGTTGCCATTGTAAATTGGGTTATTCTCTAATATATTTTCACTACGTTCATTATTTCATATGAAGATGTTAATGGAATCATATTTGCATAGTTTTCTTTTTCCTGCTCATGAGCAAGTATACAGCTTGTTCATTGTAGAAAACCACCGATTTAATAAAAAAAATATTGAAATTTAGGGAGTTTATTAAGTCTTGATTGGAAGAATAAGTGAGCTTATATTTAAATCATTTTACAATAAATTAAGACTGATAATAATAAGGGATTAAAGTAAAACTAATATGTAAATAGGAGAAATAAAATGGAGAATTAGTGATAAAAGATGAAGTGATAAGATATGAGATTAAAAATATATAAGTGCAATATGATTCACATTAGTATGCAAACGGAAATTCTCTTAATTAAAATTAAACTAGAGACAATTATGGATATATCCACAACTCTCTTTCGGGCTATTAAATTTGTTGGTTCTCCCCAAGACACCCAGATGCAAGTTGAAATCAGTGACTTGAAAATCGGACCGGACGTCAAATCGGTGAAGGTAACGGTTCGACCAGTTGGGCCGGTTCAACCGACGATTCAACCGCAAAAATTTAAATTCATCTATTTTTAATTATATTTTAAATAATTATTAAAGCCCAATCATGAAAATAAAATTTGAAAGTAAAACCCAACTAAAGCCCATTTATAACATGGAGGTCTAGCTTAATTTCTAGCCATTTAAGCCAACTTAATATTAATTGAAATTGGAGTAAACAAATAGGGTTTTTATTTGTTCCTGCATCGCATTCATGTTTCTTTTTAGATTGACAGCTTCCGCGATCGACGGCCCTCTCTCTCAAATGGTGGCGCACTCGCGATAAGCAGCACTCTCTCTCTCTCTTTCTCTCTCTCTCTCTCTCCCTCTCTCTCTCTCTCGTGCATGAATGACACCTCTTCAATCGACACATCAAATCGGTGGCTTGGTAATTTCTTTCTATTATCCTCCATCTATAAAATTTATTTTAAGAACTAAGAAGAATTGGGAGTATGTATGTAAGCTAATGCATTTTGATTTTTGCTTAATTTCAATCATTGTATCGAAATAAACAGAAGAAAATTTTTTATGTTTGAATACAATGTTATTTTAGTAATGAAACCAACATCCAACGGTTTTATCGGTTTGTCAATTTTTTGGTTTTAAGCGGTTCAAACCGATTCTTTCCAGTTCATTCGAAAAAACAGTTTAATAAGGTGTTCCGGACCGCTCTTGGCTCTGATTCCCAATTTAACCAATTGAACTGGCCGGTTCGATCCGATTTTCGAATCACTGGTTAAATGAATATTAACAAAAGAAATATGAAATTGCAAATTATGAATCGCGAATATAATAAATGGTCTAGATAAAGAGAAATTTACGAAATTTACAAATCGTCTAATTGGAAATGATCCAAATCCCTCCACAAGACTTACCCAACCAAAATATTGGGGAAAAACTAATTTAATCTCATAACTTTTCCCATTGTCTATTTTAGTCCCAATAAAGATAAGTTTGTCAATTTAGTTCCACCGGTTAAGAAATAGGGCCAAACATGTCCTATTTTCGCCGGAAAATGCTGATATCACCGAAAACAGCCACATCACAACCGGAATCGTCAATTTCTGACCTGGACGATAACGTGACGCCCTGATGGTAGGTAAGTCAACGGGATAATAACTTATTTAGTCCCATAACTTTCTTCATGATCTATTTTAGTCCCAATAAAGATAAATTTGTCAATTTAGTCCCCTCGGTGAAGAAATATGGTCAAACACGTCCTATTTTCGTTGGAAAAAGCTGACATCACCTAAAAATGGCATGTGATTGTTACGTGACAATCGAAATCGTCGATTTTTGGCCAGAACGATGACATGGCACCCTAATGGCAGGTGAGTTAACAAATTAAATGTTATTTTAATGTCAACAAGACATTTTTATTTTCTAAAATTTTAAATATATAATTAGAAAACAAAAATTAAACCAAAAAATGTATTAATAATCTATCACATAGTTAAGCTGGTTTGACTTGGTCACACGCGCTACAATTGATCCTTTACACTTGAAGGTGAAATAGAATAGTAAACAGTCGGTATATTGAGGTTGAATTAATCTCCTGATTTAATAATTAGGTTTTTTAGTACATTTTTTGTTTTAATTTTGTTTTTAATTAATTAAAATTTTAGAAAATAAAAATGACTTGTTGTTCGCCCTAAAATCCGCAATTCGATGATGTCATTTTTTTGGGCAAAAATAGGACGTGTTTGACCCTATTTCTTCACTGGTGGGACTAAATTGACAAACTTATCTTTATTGGGACTAAAATATACCATGAAGAAAGTTATGGGACTGAATTGGTTTTTACCCCGCTGACTCACCTGCCATCAAGGCACCACGTCATCGTCCCGATCGAAAATCGACAATTCCGATTGTGGCGTGGCTGTTTTCCGGTGATGTCAGTATTTTTCAGCGAAAATAGGACGTGTTTAGCCCTATTTCTTAGCCGGTGAGACTAAATTGACAAACTTATCTTTATTGGGACTAAAATAGATCATGAGAAAAGTTATAGACTAAAATGGTTTTTATCCCAAAATATTAAAAATTTTTAAATCAATTAATCATATTGAAATATTATGTATAGTAAATAATAGGGATAAAAACCAATTCAATCCCATAATTTTTCTAATGGTTTATTTTAGCCCCAATAATGACAAGTTTGTCAATTTAGTCCCACAAGTAAAGAAATAGGGCAAACATATTCTATTTTCACCGAAAAATGCTGACATCATCGGGAAAAAGTCACGTGATTGTCAAGTGACAACCGGAATCGCTGATTTCCGACCTGGTTGATGACATGGCGCCCTGATAGCAGGTGAGTCAACAAATTTAATGTAATTTTAATGCCAACAAGGCATTTTTATTTTCTAAAATCTTAAATAATTAGAAAACAAAAATTAAAACAAAAAATGTACTAAAAACCTAATTAATAAACCAAGAGATTAATTCAACCTCAATATGCCTTGTTGGAATTAAAATAACATTTAATTTGTTGACTCACCTACCATCAGGCCGCCATGTCATCGTCCCGTTCGAAAATCGGTGATTCCAGTTGTCAGGTGACAATCACATGGCGTTCTCCAGTGATGTCAGCGTTTTCCGATGAAAATAGGACGTGCTTGGCCATATTTCTTCACCGGTGTGACTAAATTGACAAATTTATCTTTATTGGAACTAAAATAGACCATTAGAAAAGTTATGAGATTGAATTGGTTTTTATCCAGCTGACTCAACTGCCACCAGGGCGCCACATCATCGTCTCGACCTGAAATCGGCGATTCCAATTGTCTTACATGGCGTTTTTCGGTGATGTCAGTATTTTTCGGCGAAAATATGATGTATCTAACCATATTTCTTCACTGGTGGGACTAAATTGACAAACTTTTTTTTTGGGACTAAATTAGATCATGAGGAAAGTCATGTGACTGAATTGGTTTTTATCCCTAAATAATAGTACTATTTTATATTTTTATTATTACTTAAAATATTTTTATCCAATCCTAGAACCCCGCAACTTATTTTTTCAAAACTCAACCAAGAAATAGGCCAATTTATTAACCAATTTTGCGTGGAATCGTGGCACCATATAAGATTATATGGGAATTCATAGTTTATTTATAATTTTACTTGTTTTGGGTTTTTTTGGATTTTGAAATTCATTAATAGTGTTTTATAGAACTAGTGTTTAGTATTGATTTTTAGAACACCTTTTATGATATTTGTAATAATTTTTAGAGAGACCCTCTTATGATACAAATTTTTTTTAGATGGATCGATCCATCAGTAAAGTATGGGTATTATGTAGATTAAGTATGCTTATTTGTAGATAAAGTATGTCAAAGTGAATCATATTATAACACGTTAAAATCATACTTTAATGCATAATTTAGAATACTTTAAAAAACATACTTTAACAACCATTGAACATACTTTAAACTTGTGATTTATATGTCATTTTATTACTACATAATTTAATCTTTTATCTTTAGTATTTATTGCTACTTTTAAGAACATAATTGTAATTTACCTATAATTTTTTTTAATATTTTATCTTGTAATTTATGATATATTTTACTTGAGTTTAGTATTTTTTGTAACTTTAATTCTAGGTTATAATTATCTTTTTCAATTTATGATTAAGGAGATTTTACCTTTTCCACAGAATTTATATTTAAATTTTGAATTAATCTACGAAATTAACCCTAACATTAAATAATTAGTCATAACTATAATAAGGATAATTAATGCGTTTTTTTTTCCTTTTATCTTGAATGAAACAAGCATTAAGCACATCTTTTCAGTCGAAGTAACCCATTTGTTTGTTTTATTCCGGCCTATAATCTGAGCCCATACATGTGAAATGAAGTGAAGAAGACATCAGGCCTGAATTGCAGCAGCCCATTTCCTTTAAGTTTGGCAGCCACCTCTTCAAGGTTTTTGCGGCCGACTTATAAACTTTAGGCCCATGAAATTCAAGTAGAGAGGACTGTTTGATGCCAAGATAACATTATTTTATTTTTTGGCAAATATTTGTGTAAATTTAATTCATGGTGTAAGCTCTGTGGTTTCCCTTCTAATCCTATTATATTCTATGTTTTGCTAGGGTTTAAATTAAAGAAATATCACAGAGTTTACACTGTGAACCCGATTCACAGGAGACTAACTCTTATTTTTTTATGATTACTTATTATTTTTTAGGCTTATTTTGTAGTACACCGGTGCACTTAGAGTTATGGTTGATAAAATGATTGGTTAGTTTTTAAGGGTATGGATATTTCTAATTTTTAATTTTTTTATTATTTTATTTATTCTAAGGGTGGTTGTTCATCAGTTTTTTTTGATCTAACGGCTCTTACTAACTAGGTGCACCCAAGTGCACCAAATTTGACTCTTTTTTAGCTTTTGGGGCTGAATTTTCTGTTCCACTTTGGTGTGACATCTCTTATGTCGCTTCATTGAATGATTGACACATAAGAAAGAAAAGAGTAACTATATCCTAAGTCAATGTTTAAACCCTTGGGACAGAGGATTAAATTTCTCCACCTCGCCACGTATCATTCTTTAAAGACATGTTACAGGAAATGCAACATCAAAATGTCACAGGATATCCCGTGCCATTTTAGAGGTAAGTATTTTATATTTTATGTTTTATGTACAAAGTGAACCTTGTGTATCATATACTATTTTATCACAAGGTTAATTGTTCATCATTTGAGTTTAGTGTTAAATTTAGTACATGATTGTAATTTTATTCTTGTAGTTCATGTAATATTTTATTTTTATAGTTTGTGAATATTGTTACCCATCAATTTATTGAATCTTGTGGTTTATAAGTTGTTTTCCCTTAAATTTAATCATTATTCAAAGCATTTAATTTTAATTTTTATAGTATAATTGAAATTTTATCTTTTTAATCGACGTACTATAATATCATTCATGATTAATTGTCTATTTTAGTAATAAATTTTGAACTTATCCTTAAAATTTAGAGCAATTTTAGCGTGCACCATAGGGTTTAATTGTTTAGAATAGGATGTATAGTAATTACATATTTTAAAAAGTTAGTTACTTATTAAAAAAAACTAAGAGTAAAGATTAATTTTTGTAAAATTTAACGATTTAGATTTTAGTGCATGGTGCATTGCATCTAGACTCTAACATTTAATAATAATTTGTAAAGAATAACTATATTTTCAATCTATTATTAAATACCTTCCAATGTCGCGATTGCACATGGTATAACATTCCCTCTCGAAAGCTGTTATGAGAAGAATTTTCAAACTAAGCTTTTTGGTGAAAAAAAAGTTAGTTACTTTTTTAGTACAACATTTAAACGTATCTTAGAAGAAATCGATTTAGTACAAAATTTATTGTTAAACAGTGTCATTTGGAAATCGATTAAAGTACATATTTTAAATTAAAAAATAAAAAATAAAAAATATACGGCTATTTACACCTTCAAAAATTTGTATTTAAAATATACCCAAAAATTAAAATTAAAATATAAAAAAAGATAAAATTTTACTTCACATATCCTATATATAACTATAATACCCTTTTAATCATATATAAAGTGTTGGGCCAGTTGGGCCTTGTGTGACCCAAATTTGAATGTCTTCTTCTCTCCATCTTCTGGAATGATGAACACACCCACAAAGAGTTTGTTCAAATAACCCACCTAGGGTCAAAGGCAGACAATCTCTGCTTATGTATATATTAGCAACACTTGTGTGAAATTGTTTTATGCTTTCTTATTTTGTTATTATTTTTTGTTAAATATGTTATCATCTTTTTATTTTATACTATGAATTGTTCATTAAATAGTTTACAATACAATTATTATTTTTTAATCGTATTTTACTTTTCATTAAATAGTTTATTGAAAGTTTAATGCTTGTCAGTAGAAAGTATAACATTACTCTTGTATGTGACTTTTTTATAGAGGAGTGAGTAATCATTCATAAAAAAAAAAAGCACCTACTCACAGTTTCATACTAATACTGTAATTATTATTTGGCTGCTTCATTAGTTTGAGAAGAGGGTAGAACTTCTAAAATTAAAACCTATTTAATTATGAATAAATTACATAGGAAATCAGACTTTTGTTGCATATATGTTTGATTTTAGCCGACGCATTAAAAGTACAAGGGTAATGAAATGAATTGGGCAAAAGATGAGATGACAATAATTATTTAATACTTCCACCGTCCGCCCGAAATATGGACATTTTGCCATTTTGGGCGTCCGCACCAAAGGTCCAAATTTTCCTTTTTAAACACATGGGACCCTCACACATCACTAATACAATAAATTTATCGGACACATACACCCCACTAATACAACTACTAATTACACATTAAATAATAATACTCCTTAATCCACGTGCAAAAAGCAAATGTCCACCTTTGAGGCGGACGGAGGGAGTACAATAGAGTAATAAGTACTCCCTCCATCCCACATTTATCTTCACACTTTTCGTTTTCGTTCGTCCCATATTTATCTTCACCACCCAAAAAAGGAAACTTCACATTAACCAACAACCTCAAAAGTTACCTTAATTTCAAAAATATCACTCTCACCTAACACACATAACATACTTTATAATTTATTGATTACTTAAAAATACCATAACACCCTTCAAAAGTCAATAAAATTGGTCAAAAAACAACTTTTCTTAAATTCTGTGTCTACAGTAACTGTAAAGATAAATATGGGACGGAAGGAGTAAGTAACAACTATTTGGTGGCATGGGCGTCACGTGCGATTCAGGTCAGCGGATAGATATCACTTGCCGTCAATCACTCCGTTGCTCGCCATATTTTGTCGGCAACTTTTTTCTTTACGGGAAAAAGTAAATGGGAAAATGCACATAGCAAAATGCTATCTTGTTATATTTTACCCTAATTTTAAGGATATAAAAGTGTTTTTTATTTCCGAATTGATAAATATACTCTTTATTTAAGTTAATTCGAGTAAAGTAATTTTTAACTTGAAATTGTATTACTCACTCACATTATTCACATTACTCGGAATTATATTAATTCGAATTTATATTACTCACTTACATTATTCATTCACACTTATATTACTCAATCACATTTACATTACTCATATTACTTGAATTTTTAACTCAAAAAACATTATTTCGAAATTAGGCAAAAACTTGTGTGTCCCTGATGACACATCGTGCCCCCATGAAAATACAAGAATTTAATACTAAGGCACAGTTAGGGATGACAATTTGGCTCGGCCCGCTCTCGCCCGGCCCCGCACAGAGAATGGGGCGGGTCCTCCCCGCCCCGTGTACGGGCCAGGTCGGGTCTGGGTCCTAACCTCGCCCGCCCTAAAATATTAAAATTTTTTATTTAAAATATTTATTATATAATATAATTTATTAATTTATATTAAATATTATACATACATTTTTATTTAACTTAAATAAAAAAAATCATATATAGGAATTATATATAACTATTATAAAATATTTTATTACAATATTATATATATCATTAAATATATAATGCAATAAAATAATTTTAAAAATGAAAATAAAGTTTAATTATTTAATTTAAAATTTAAACTTACTTCATTTTATTTTAATTTAAATTTTTCTATTTGAATCTATTATAATTTTTAAAAAAAATAAAAAATAAAAAAACGGGACGAGGCTGGGCGGACCCGCCCCGCATAGGGACGGGGCACGGGTTCTCAATTGCCGACCCATACAGAGGCAGGGCGGGGCTGGAAAAAAGGAGTGCAGGGCGGAACGGGCCACCTAGATACCCGACCTGCCCTGGCCCATTGCCATGCCTAGGCACAGTATTTCCCCAAGACACGGAAGACCAACTCTCAAAATTATTTGACTCAAATCATTTAACTCGCACTACTCAAATAAAACATCACTCACTCAAATACATTTTAAATACATCACTCACCCAATCATTCAAGTTTAAAGCCGCAATCAATTATGGTGCTCTACATATCCTTCTAAATTTCAATAGACTATTCTTAACCGTTTGAGATTTTGGAATTTTCATAATGATGATTGAGGAATTGAGATTTTTTTGTTAGACTATCCCACGGGACACAAAATGATGATTTAGCAACTTCAAAATGAGAGTAATAATTTTTACTATAATTTCATGAATAAGGTAAATATATTTTCACTAATAATTAATCATCATTTTTACTATTTCATAACTTTCACTATCTTCAAAATCTCGAAAGTAAAAACCATCATAGATTTAGAATAAGTCAAAGGATGGCACTATTGCCACTCGAAAGATTTCTTAGAGCACCCAAAATTATAAAAATATGCACATGAAAGTACACTTTTAACCCTCATCTCAAATACATCTGCTTATTGTCACTCTGCTTCAACGTGTCTTTCCCCACCACCAAGCCTTCGCGGTATCATCGTTACCTATCAGCAACACCACACAAGATTGGACTCGGCCAACATCTCTTCACTACACATATATGCTTGTCGGCCGATCACTGATCCCCAAATCCCCCACATGACATATATATATATATATTCAAATTTCGTTATAAAATTTATATTATAATTAATGATTAATTGTTTCTGTATATATTTATATAGAGGGTTGTAACCATGTCTATAGTGCCATCAGAAACCTCTATTCTGTGTCTATAAGAATTGTGGGTTTGGGTGGGTACTCAATCGGAATAATAAAAGCTTTCTATTCCAATGTAATTTAATTAATGTTAATAATTAAATATAATACTTAGTAATAATATTTAAATCATTGATCATGAGGCCGGCCAGGCAGTTACGGCGGAGGAGGACCTCGGGGCGGCAACGAACATGAGTAGTTAGGTGTAAGAAGCGTTAGAATTGGAATTGTAATTGAAATTAGAATGAGGGATAAAAATATATTTTTACTATTGATTTTGGGTGTTCTCAGTACTCTTACGTGTGACAATAGTGCTGCCTTAAGTAAAATGATATTTTCTTAATCACTATAAATGAGTTACTCTTATGATTCATTTATTATTTTACTCTTTAAATTTAAAAGTAATAATTATCTTTAAAATTTAATATTGACTTTTAGAATATAATTATATTTTTTTTCTCTTAGATTATTCTTAATTTTCATGTACCATTTTATAAATAATAAAATAAATAAATTTTTATTCTTAAATTTTAACATTATTTTTTATTACATAATTATTTTTTCAACTAAAAAAATAAAAAATTGTATGTTTATGACAACTTATTGTATTTGGCATGAGATTTCCAGTGTCATTTTCGTATATTATCTTTTTAGTATATATGATTGACATGTAAGGGGGAGAAGAAAATTCGACCATTAACTTAGAGCTTATACTTTTTTTTTATAGTACTCCATAATATTCTCCTCTCTCCTACTTAGAGCTTATACTTTTTTTTATAGTACTCCATAATATTATCCTCCCTCCTACGTATCATCTATCCAATATTGTGGTAGAGAAAATATTATGTATAAATAAGACAGATAAAATAAAAAAATCAACAAAGTAAAAAAGATTTTTCTTTAAGGATATTGATTTAATTAGATTGAAGAAAGATTTTAAATTTACTTTTTCAATTTGATCATTCCCAACCAAACTTTAGTGAATAACAGGTGATTTTGGTGTATTTGTCATGGACATCCAATTATGTATTTGTGTATGCACATTAGCAGTATTATTCAAGAATTTGTTAGTACTAAAGCAGAAAATTTTAGTGCTGAAAAAAAAACTGTAAACGCAAAAACCGATCAAATCGCATTGTACCGCACAACAATATACAATTATTTAAATAAACCGCAATTTATTTTTTAAAGCAAAATTACACCATACTATGTGGTGCAATTTCATTTTTTTAAGTAAAAACCACACCATATATATTATTTATAAGCTATAATATTATATATAGTTATATGGAGTATATATATATTAGATTATTGTTAGTATATAAGTATTTTAATTAGTCTGTCATTCACTTTTCACTCACTTAAGATGTAATGAAGAAATCTTTCGAATTACCAAATATAAATTTATTACCTTCTTTCTACCATCTACAAATGGGTCATTTCACTTTCTTCCACTTTTTCCTTTTTTTTTTTTAATTTCTCTCTCTCTCTCTTTAATTGTGAAACGCAATGCTCATATTTTACCATATATACACTAATATTCTTTCGAAGCATTGTTGTTAATTAAATTCTTTTAAGGGACCGGTTATTCATATCTCGATTTTACTAATCGTACCTCATAATAAGTTAATAACACTAAAATATCCTTATCTAATTTAACATATATATCCTTACTAAAATTATTATTTTAAAATTTCAATAAATTTGACCCTAACATACCCCAAACCCTAAGTACTGTCTTGTTCTTAATGGAGCAAGATGAAAGGTGATGCGCAGCGTAAGGAAAACGAGCAGTATAATTACGATGAACATGGCTTCCATTGGGGAACGTGTGGTAGAGTGGAATAGCAGACTATTAATTAAAATCATGAATACGTGATAAATTAATATATGATATGATATACACTTGACATGCTCATAAACAAAATCATACCATCCAAAACTGCCATGGATTCAGTGTGTCTTCGACTTTACATTAGTGAATGAATCTTGTTGGATCCCCATAAATGGTTGTCAAAGTACTAATCTATTTTCGTCTTTGTAACTATGTAGACAACTACGTATGGCATCCGTTTGCAGAGTAAGCATCGATCGTTTCTAATTCATTCAACTTCAATAATATTTTTATAGAGCCTGTGTAAAATTGGGAGTTCTTTTGTGGCATTCTTCTTCATCTTGGCGTTGTTGTAAGTGTTTCTTATTATATATTTCTTAATTTATAAATTATCAATTAATGGTGTTTAAATTTTAGGGTATAAATGTCATGGGTAATGAATATATATTTCACCATATTATTTGGGGTACATCTAGTAATTAGGGTGCGAATAGGAAAATTGGAGGTGCGAATAGCCTTCCCCATTCTTTTAATTAAATGTCTGTTAAATAGTTATTGGTTGAATTGCATTATGGATTTTCTGTCGGCCATTAAAAAATTAATAGTAGGCCATTATTTAAGCTAATTTATAAGTAAAACAGTCAGATACCTATCGAAACCGTTTAAAACTGCATAATCAATATTATTTGAATTATCGTGGTTTACACTTCATTACTAAATCGAATCGTATATAACAATGCAATTTAAATTATATAGAAAAAACTGTAAAATCGCACCGTGAACAACTCTAGCAAATTTTATTTTTTTTATCTCTTAGGATTTATAATCAACTAATAATTTTAATTGATTTGGTGTTACTTATGTTTTTTGCACCACATGTATCACATTAGCCTTAAACCAGTGTTAATTAATTATGGGCAAAATTTTGTTTGTTTTCGGGGCACACAGTGTGTCCATACATTTTAGTATCTTTTAATACTAAAATGTATGGGTACAACGTGTGCCCCGAGACACAAGAGACCAACTCTTAATTAAGTTTTACCTTAGTTTTCTAACTCAACTTTTTCTATAAAAAAACTAATGAAATTAGAATAGGACTAAGGTTAAAACTTGTGTATCTCCGTGAACATCGTGCCCCTAAGTACCAAATTTTTTAGAAGTTATACCCTTATATATACTCTTGATTTTATGAGGAATAAACTTAATATTTTTAATTAAATATATTTATAATATTTATATTTCAAATGATCTTATTAATGAAAAATTTATACTTTCATTAATTAAAATTTATACTCTTTCAAATAAAATGTTATATACTTGGCTAGTTATACTGTTCATCAAGGTACACCCTAAGATATGGTGCACCCACTTAAAAAAGTGTATACAAATATAAACAAAAACATATACAATTATGAACAAAAATGTATACAATTTAATTATTAGTTTTTTTAATTAAAAATTGAGTGTAAAAAAATATACAATTATTAAAAAACATGTATACACTATTGAATAAAACGTTATACACATATGGATGCTAGTTTTTTTAATGAAAAACTTAGTGTGAAAAAAGTATACAATTATTAAAAAACGCATATACAAAATACAATAACATGTATACAAAATAGAATAAAAAATTATACACATATGGTGCACCTAATTTCAACCCTATATACTTATATATATAAAAAAAATTAACTCTAGTAATTCTGCAGGAAGTGAACGGAAAAAGTGAAATTTTCCATTTAATTTCCTTAATAACTGACATTCGTATTTATATTTTAGTGGTCCATCACGTATTTGTATATTAACTATTTAATTTTAAAACAAGGATTATGATTGATTTCACATCAAAATTATAAGGCTATTTTTTTTTTTATGGAATCGTTCGATTTTTTAATTTTTATTTCTTTAATTAATAATTTATTTTGTTTCTATGGTATAATATTTATTTTAGATTGTAGTATTTATTTTAACAATATAATTGTACTTAACCTTAAAAAAAATGAGTGGATACCATTCCATATTTAACTGATTCTAGTAATCTCACATCAAATTAAAGTGTTATTAACTAATTTATTTATACAATGAATCTCAGTTTTTGTCGTTTCTCGTCCAATTTTAATTTTTTCTGTTCAATTTTGAATATTTTTTCAAATTTTGATAAATTTTTTTTCACTTTTGATCCAAATTTTTTTTTTTACTAACTTTGGACATTTTATAACATAAATAAATGACTAATTTGAAAAAAAATCAAAATAAAAAAAAAACTAAAATGTGAATTACAAATAAAAAAGTGAAAATTAATCATATTATAAACGAGTCGTGGAAGCTTTTATCCTTCCCTTTTTATAATAGTTAAAATTAATCAATCATTCAATTATTAGATCCCATCATTCACATAATATGTAGTCTCTTATAATGATAATCATACGAGTTCATCTTAAAAAATAACTTTTGTGTGGTGGACAATCAGCAGTAGTATTTTAATGAAAAATAATATTTAATTTATGAAAAGTGATAATGGTTTTATGAATTATTTTGTAAACAATTCATAGTATGAATAAATAAAAAATAACAATATTTAAAAGAAAAGTAATAACATAGGTAATAAAAAGTGATAATTTATTAAATAAATGTAAAATAGTCTCATTGTAAAATTAGGACTAAAATAGAAATTCAAATATATATATATATATATATATATATATATATATATATATATATATATATATATATATATATAGCACAAGATTTCATAAATTGAGAGATAAAATAAATTATGGACTATTATAATAAAATATGAGTGAATCCAGTGTAAACTGGAATTACATGTGGTTCCTATTTTTTAAAATTGTTATACAGAAGAATAGTAATTTATATATCTTTTAAAAGTAATTTTTCATGTATTAAAAAGTAGTAATTGATAAATCAAGTAGTACAAGAATTTGAAGAGTAATTTTTAATTTAAGAAGTTACTAATAGTTTATGTTTTTAAGGACTAATTTTTTATGTACTAAATTCGGTTTATACAAGTGTTTGTCATAAAAATTATTACTATATTAAAATTGTAATTAAAAATAATTATTCCCCCTTCCCCATAAATTCTTCATATTTTTTTAAGTCACGGAGGATCAGGATCCTCTCCAGTGAAATTGATCAATTCCTCACAATGTAGCATGCTAGTAGCGTGCTACAATGAGAGAAAATTGATCAATGTCATTGGAGAGAATCCAGAGTAATTTAAAAAAAAAAAGGTAAGGTAAAAAAAAAATGTTCACGTGGAACCGGCCCACAATAGATAGTATATATAAGTAATACATTGCAAGTTAATAATTAATTAATTTAATTAATAGAGAAAAATACAATGTTTAAATAGGTAGTGGGATCCCATAATCATACTCTATTTGGTAATGCCTTCCATTTCTTATTCTCTGCACGAATTAAACATTCCTGTATCATCACCCAATACACCAGCTCTTCTCTCCTCATCATTCACCGTTGAATACTCATCGCATCTCATACTCCCGCCACGCTGCGAAGGACTGGAAAACTTCCTTCGGAATCGTGACAATTGAAGGCCAAGTGTCGCCTTAACGACACGTGCTGTCAGCAATCTAAATACAACAGACCATTCATAGGCGGACACGTGTAACCGCGGACACGTTGCAGTTCTTTATTACGCCATCTCCGTAGATGGTTAGAGATCTTGGTCCTCCGAAATCCACTCAATAATTAATCATCACTGTAATATGAATTAAGAAACACTGTTTACTTCCCTTATTAATCAGTCCACCGCGCAATAAAGCTGCTACCCCTCCCCCTTCTCTAAGATCGGATCACATTCTACTCGTTTCTTAGTCAAAACACTTTTAAGTTTTTTTCTTTTTCAACTCTGTAAGCTCTCTCATCTCTCTGGTCCCAAGATATTTCTGAATAAATGTTTGATGATCAATCACTGCAAAATACTTCTTTTGAAGTATATTTAGTGGATTTACTGTTAAATACTTCTTTTAAATGTTTGTGAAGTGATTGTGGGGTTCTTATCTGTGTTACGTCATAGGTGAAAAACAATGGCGCAGATCTTGCTTCATGGAACTCTTCATGTCACGATTTATGAAGTGGATAGGCTTCACGCTGGTGGGGGTGGGAATTTCTTCAGTAAGGTATGGAATTTGATTACTTTGTTTGAACTGCTATTTCGATTGAATTTACTTGTCGCTAGATTTGTAGTTCGATTTTGATCTGTTTGTTTGAATTACTACCTTTCGCCGATCTGAGTGGCTAGATTTTGTTCTGGTGTGTGATTTTAGTGCACTTTTTGGGGAATTATTTTACTGTGTCAAGTTGGTAAAGTTTTCTTTTGACGTTTGATTTCATTTTTAGTGATTAAATTATAGCTGTTTAAATGCTCTAATGTGGGTTTCACCCTTTGATCTTTCACATTAAGACGCCGTAGACGTATGTAGTGGTCTTTGTTATGATTTTTTTTCTTGTCATCTCTGCATTCTCGTTATCTGTTATTTTCCTGACATACTTGGTTGAAGCTCAGACGAAATCAACTGTTTTATGGTATTGTTTCCGGGCCCCCACATTCAAGCCACTCATTGTTTTTGCTTATTATATACTGCTTGCTTATTTTTTACTTGTTGCTATAAATGATCTAACAGTCCACTACATCCTTGAGTGATGGCATGTCATTTGCAGTTTATGCCGTGTTAGCTGCTAGGTATAAGTATGAAGTGGTTACTTTTAAAATCCTCAACTATTTTGTTGTTTGTATCCCTTGTATAGTTAATGAGAATTTAAATTTCTGCATTAATTTTGTCTTGGGATGTCAAAATTATTTTTGTCTGGTGTGTATTACTCTGAGTTGTGAAATCGGTACAGAAATAATGGTTTGGGAAAAGTTTCCATGGTTTGAGTGACAACCTATGTGTTAGTATATGGATAAACATTGCATTTGCTTTACTGATGATTGGTATGTATTAACTGTCATATGATTTCTATTGATTATTTTATTTGGTGAACATTCTTCTAGTTTGTTGAGAACATTGAGGAGAAAGTTGGTTTTGGCAAAGGCACTCCCAAAATTTATGCAACTATTGATTTAGAAAAGGCTAGAGTTGGGAGAACAAAAATGATTGAGAAAGAACATGAAAATCCCAGGTGGTACGAGTCGTTTCACATTTATTGTGCACATATGGCATCAAATATAATATTCACGGTCAAAGATGATAACCCCATTGGTGCCACTTTGATTGGAAGAGCTTATGTACCTGTACATGAACTGCTGGAAGGGGAAGAAATTGATAGGTGGGTCGAGATACTCGATGAAGATAAGAATCCCATTCGTGAAGAATCTAAGATTCATGTGAAGCTGCAGTTTTTTGATGTCTCTAGAGACCGCAACTGGGCTCGTGGAGTTAAGAGTGCCAGGTATCCTGGTGTTCCGTACACATACTTTCCCCAAAGAACTGGGTGTCGGGTTTCGTTGTACCAGGATGCTCATGTGCCTGATGGATTTGTTCCCAAAATTCCTTTATCTGGAGGTCAGAACTATGAGCCGCACAGATGTTGGGAAGATGTATTTGATGCTATAACGAATGCAAAGCACTTTATTTACATCACTGGTTGGTCTGTTTACACTGAAATTTCTTTGATAAGGGACTCCAGGAGGCCAAAGCCAGGGGGTGATATCACCCTTGGTGAGCTTCTTAAAAAGAAAGCAAGTGATGGTGTTAGGGTCCTTATGCTTGTTTGGGATGATAGAACCTCTGTAGGTTTACTGAAAAAAGATGGTTTGATGGCTACCCACGACGAAGAGACTGAAAACTACTTTAAAGATACGGATGTACATTGTGTGTTGTGCCCCCGCAACCCTGATGATGGTGGAAGCTTTGTTCAGGATTTACAAATTTCTACCATGTTTACACATCATCAAAAGATTGTGGTGGTAGATAGTGAATTGCCTAGTGGAGAGCCAGATAGAAGGAGAGTCATGAGCTTTGTTGGAGGTATTGATCTTTGTGATGGGAGATATGATAGTCCCTTTCACTCACTCTTCCGGACGTTGGATACTGCACACCATGATGATTTTCACCAGCCTAATTTCACTGGAGCTGTCATCACTAAGGGAGGACCGCGAGAGCCTTGGCATGACATTCACTCCAGATTGGAAGGGCAGATTGCATGGGACGTTCTGTTTAATTTCGAGCAGAGGTGGAAGAAGCAAGGTGGTAAGGATGTATTAGTTGACATGAGGGATCTGTCTGAGGTCCTCATTCCCCCATCTCCGATCATGTACCCTGATGACCACGAGTCATGGAACGTTCAGTTATTTAGATCGATTGATGGTGGGGCTGCCTTTGGTTTCCCTGACTCGCCTGAAGAAGCTGCCAAAGCAGGTCTTGTTAGTGGGAAGGACAATGTAATCGATCGAAGCATTCAAGATGCGTACATTCATGCTATTCGAAGGGCCAAAAACTTTATCTATATAGAGAATCAATATTTTCTGGGAAGCTGTTTTGGCTGGGATTCCAGTGACATTAAGGTCGAGGACATTGGAGCTCTACATCTTGTACCCAAGGAACTCTCACTGAAGATTGTTAGCAAGATTGAAGCTGGGGAAAGGTTCACCGTCTACATTGTTGTCCCCATGTGGCCTGAGGGGATTCCTGAGAGTGCATCGGTACAGGCTATATTAGATTGGCAGAGGCGAACAATGGAGATGATGTATAAGGACATAATTCATGCCCTTCAAGCTAAGGGCATTGAGGAGGACCCGAGAAACTACTTGACTTTCTTCTGCCTTGGTAATAGAGAAGTGAAGAAGAGTGGGGAATACGAGCCATCAGAACAACCTGAACCTGATTCCGACTATCACAAAGCTCAGGAGGCTCGTCGTTTTATGATCTATGTTCATGCCAAGATGATGATAGGTAACTGTTGACTGCCTATAATCTTACTTTATTTTAGCCTCTTTGGGCACCTGTTTGTGGCATCTGTGGCATCCTTTTGCTATGTGGTTTAGTTTAACAAGGTGTTTTTTTCTCTGTTTTTGTGCAGTTGACGACGAATACATTATAATTGGATCAGCCAACATCAACCAAAGATCGATGGATGGCGCAAGGGACTCAGAGATAGCCATGGGAGCCTACCAACCATATCATTTGGCCACAAGGCAACCTGCACAAGGTCAGATCCATGGTTTCAGGATGGCATTATGGTATGAACACCTAGGCATGCTCGACGAAACATTCCTCCACCCCCAGAGCGAAGAGTGCACGGCTAAGGTGAACAACATAGCTGATAAGTACTGGGATCTCTACGCCAGCGAAGAGCTGGAGAGGGACCTTCCAGGTCACTTGCTCCGTTACCCCATCGCCATCGCAAGCGAAGGCGACATTACAGAACTGCCAGGATCGGAATTCTTCCCCGATACCAATGCTCGTATTCTTGGTACTAAGTCGGACTACCTCCCGCCCATCCTTACAACCTAAGGTATCTAACCATGTTATGTTGTCTTAAAAGGAATAAAGTGATGTGAAAACTGCGGCTATGTTATATTCTGCGGAGTTGTGCATGGTTGATGAGGGCTGATGTTGTTGGTGTTTAATTTAGATTTTTAAGAGTACTTGATGTTCAGTTTATTGCTAATTGGTTTGTTTTATTTATGTGTTCTTGATGACTTATTAAGTTTGAATACTGAATAGTAGATTGTTTACGATTTTCTACTTGGTTCGTTGTAATATGCTTTTATGCGCGACATAGTATATAAAATTTTAATATAAATAATATTTCAGTACTTTTAATTTTTTTTAAAAATGCTATTATTACCTGAACTGCATTATTCTTATAAATTAATAAAACTGAAAAAAAAAATAATAACTATGGAAGCTCCGGTAAGTTAGCACGCAAATTTATGTGATCATAACTAATGTCATGTTATATAAGTATCCCACAACGTACGCCACATCATTTTGGGGGAAAAAAAAAGAAGTTAATTTGTCGTATAATGATGTGATTGTGATCTAGGAGACTTTAACCAGAGAGAATCTAACGCCGTTAAAGACAGACTCGGGCATTCTTGGGGGGTGCAAGTCGAGATTTGATGTGTTTGAATCTAGTTTATTTATCAATAAAAAATCTATTTGGTTCCTAGATAAGCTAATTAAGGAAAATAATCTCAGAGTTTTAAGTTAATAAAGATAAATAACATTCCATCAAGTTCTCACAAAATGTTTATTAAGATTCATTTATATTTGAAAACAAATTTTAATACTTTCTCCGTCCCAAATTCATTTTTATGTTTACTGTAGATACAAAATTTAAGAAAAATCACTTTTTGATTTACTTTTGAGGGTAATATAGTATTTTTAGGTAATAAATAAATGATAAAGTAAGTTATGTGTGTTAAAAAGGTGATGACAGATTTAAAATTAAAGTATTTTAGAGGGATATTAGTTAGTTGTTTTTTCTTTTTATGGAAGTGTGAAATCTAAATTTGAGATAGACTAAAACGAAAAGTGTAAAGTTGAAGTTGAAATGGATGGGGTATTTGTATAAATAGAGTTTATGTGAACCATGTGCCCCATACTCTTAATTGGATCCTTAACAAAGCTTGTTCATGAACAATTTGTACAAAGAATTGAACTTGTTAGTCAGTTTTTTAATAAACGAATCTTATAAAAAATATTGTTAATTACTCCGTTTGTCGCATATATTTGTGCATATTCTTTATTTTGAAATGTTTCAAATATTCAAATATCTATGCACATTATATTAATAATAAAAATACTATATATACATTTTACTAAGTTTTTATACTTTATTAATCAATTCCAATCATTTCATTTATTTTTTATATTTTATTAATTATTCTCAATATCTTTATATATTTTTTCTCTTTAAATTACCAACTTAAACTTAATTTTCTTTACATTATATATTACTTTAAAAAAATGTTAATTGCAAGAAAACCACGAACTTTACTCCTATTGAAAATTAATTCTCAAAGGTGAGATTTTTTTTTAAAAAAAAAAATTGTGTGCGTTTTGAAACAATGTGGAGTTTTTTTTATTTTCAACTTCTTAAAAATAGGATAAATTTGCAATAAGTTTAAATTTGATAGTAATTTTTGTAATTAACCGTTAAAAAAATAACATCTCATAATTTCCGAGTAGTAAGGGAGGGAGTATGGAGCAGTCAGGGCATAAAGGGGGGCACTGGGCCCCCCTGAACTTTTCAAAATAATAGTATATATATAATAAAAGTAACATATCTACAAGTGGCCTAGTGGTTTGCTTAATCGATGAGGTAATGCGAGGTCGGGAGTTCGGCTCTCACAAAGCTACTCCTTCTTTCATTTTAAATTGATTATTTATTTCTTTTTTATATCATATCATTATATTATTATTTATTTATAGGTTTATTTA
Organism: Pogostemon cablin; assembly: GCA_023678885.1. NCBI lineage: Eukaryota > Viridiplantae > Streptophyta > Magnoliopsida > Lamiales > Lamiaceae > Pogostemon > Pogostemon cablin. The sequence goes on from CM042960.1 coordinate 8,690,513, forward strand.
ACATATTTTCTCCTAAAAAAAAATATATTTTTATCTCATATATTTAGGTTTATTTAACATATTTTCTCCTAAAAAAAATATATTTTTATCTCATATATTTAAAAGATTAAAATTTCAAAATTATCAATTATAGGTTTATTTAACATATTTTCTCCTAAAAAAAATATATTTTTATCTCATATATTTAGGTTTATTTAACATATTTTCTCCTAAAAAAAATATATTTTTATCTCATATATTTAAAAGATTAAAATTTCAAAATTATCAATCTCATCTAATACATACAACACACTTTACATTTATGTAAAAATACTAAAATATCTAAAAAATGTTAGTAAAGTTAGTAAATAAATAATTTTTCTTAAATAATATGGAAATGTAAATATGAAACGTTTTATAAGAGGGAGGAATTTGGGCCCCCTGACAAATTTCCTGCGTCCGCAACTGGGAGCAACATTCCTTTAACTAAACAACATACTAATACATATGGCTAACGGGTTAGAATTGCGATAATATTAATGAGACAAATGGCAGGGAAATCAGGGTGGAGGATAATGTCATAATCTTCCAAGTTGAAGATAACACTCTAAAATAACAAACAAAAAATGGATATCCACTTGATACACCCTCTCATATTTATAAATAAAATAAAAAATGGAGAAAATATATATATATAATATTAATTTTCAGACGTGGCCATGTGAAAACAGATTCATGAGAATGTATGGTTGATACTTCAATGATCAATCTTCAACTTTGAAATTCTTACGTGTCGTTTTCTTGCCTTCTTCATTGGCCCAAGCATACACTACACTTGTCTCTCAACTCTAATCTCATGCCACTTGTCTATAATTGTCAATTCAGATTTCTTTTGCCACTACCTCCTCTTCATACCAACACAAATTTTCCACTCCCTTCTTTCTCGGAATTACGGAATAATATACGAAATTTAAAAAATTTTATCAATGATTAGCTTTGTTAATTTTTGAAATAATATAGTTTTTTCAAATAATAAATTAATTAATTAAAGATTTACATGAAACTGTTCCCAAGAAAGGCCTTGAGAGATTTGAACCCTGGAGAGAAGGATAGAGACTAAAGGATCCCTACTCGTGCTCTCGGGCTACCCTTTTATGGTAAATACCCGCAATGGTGGGAATTTAACCATTCCATGCAGAGAACATATTGGCTCAGAGTGGATCCCCTATCCTTTTTCTTGTGAAAACTTAAACACACTTGATAAAGAACACTCAAGAACTTGCACTCACTTGAATGTTTGATCTCTCACGTTTCACACACGAATTGATTGACAAAATGAAGAATGAAATGAAAGAAATCAACACAAAAATGTATAGTGGTTCGGCATAAGCCTACATCAACTTTGAAGGAACAATCACTCACTAGGATGATTACAATATACAACTTAAGGAAGATGATGATGATCTTATGCACATACAAACCCTAATATGCTTCTAAACTTATATTTGATGTGTTGCTTACTTGGAACGGACTTATCAGTTGCTTCATTGTGTATATATACACACCAGCAACTCAACTGCTAAGCTGCAGAAAGATTCTTCACGTGGGATGCTAATTTGTTAGCTCAACCAACTAACAAACTCAACTAACTAACAACCTAACTAACTTGATTCCATTCTTCAATGCACTGTTGAGATGAATCTGATCTTGATGACTTCTTGTTCACATTCCAACTTCTGCAGCTGCTTAATTGTTGATCCTCATTAACACTTCAACACCAATCATCATCTTCCACCTGTCTTGGCTGCATGACAATACATATACACACAAGTGCATGCATGTATGTCTATCACACAACACTTTTCTTAATTAACGTTTTAGAAAAGAGTTCATCTCCAAATAACTAGCTCTCTTTCAAGAAAGTCCTTGAGTTCTACTATTTTTGCTTGGGAAATAGAATAAGGACTCTTTCTTTCCTTGGCCCATTATTCCTGACTTAAGGAAGGAATAGAATACGGTCAGTACCTTCAAAATGGTCGATTCTTAACCGTAAAAGTATTAGGGGTCGTTTGGTATTTTAAAAGGAATTGGTATGGTAATGAGAATAATAGTATTAAGGAATGAGAATGAGTATGATGTTTATGAATGTATTGTTTGGTTAATGAAAATAATCACTATCATAGTCTTTGATTTTGTTTGGTTTATATGGGATTGGAATCAATTTATTATATTTTTACTTTTTAAAAAATAAAAATATTATTTTCATAATTAAAATACATTTTTTATTATTATTAAATAATATTTAAAAATTAATAATATAAAAATATGTATAAAAATATCTCATTATTCTATTCCAAGTAGAATGATTCCCATAGATACCCAAAAGAGAAAGAATGGAGATTCCATAATTCCAAGGAATCAAACAAAAGTTGTTTAACAAACATTCAAGATTTCCATCATTCCCATTCCATCCTCCATGCCATCAAACCAAACAGCCTCTTAATATTGGTTGCCTTAGTTCTCGAGTCGAACAATTTCAGACATTAGGAAGGAATTGAATTCATTAAAAGATTTTTTCAAACCATCTGGCATCATCTATTTTATTTTTATTGTCGATTTAATATTGGTTTCCTTAGTTCTCGAGTAAAACAATTTCAGACATTAGAAAGGAATTGATTAAAAGATTTTTTTCAAATCATCTGGCATCATCTATTTTATTTTCATTGTCTATTTAATATTTCATATCTTAAATATATGTAATGTGAATCACCAAAGATTTTGTGAAATACAATATGGGAATGGACGAAAAGCTTAACATGTGAAATTTAGAGTATTTTATAAGTTGTGGCATAAGTGTAATTGTAATTCTGAAGTCATTTTAAATAATTTGAAATATATGGTTCGATAATTAATGCAAGTATATGGGTAATTGGCGTGTTTTAGTGGTGGTTCACTACTACCTTCAAATAGTTTGACCAAAAAAGCAGTATTCACATCTCACACTTGTCCATCACTCCACACATGGATGTATGGTTCTTCTTTGGAAACTTGTCTTTTACTTATCACCATCGCACCGCACACGTCATATTAAAATCTCAACAATTTTGGTTATGATCTCCCCGAATTAATTCGTCTACGGATCGAATATCGGTGTATTAAAAAAAAATCTCAACAATTTTTTAAGAATTTAAGTATTATATATATTTTTTATGGTATAAATTTTATCTATGTGATTCATTCAACTATTCACAATCAGCTAAGAATAGATATATGCCTCGAGACCTTGCCTAAAATTTAGGGTTACCCTAAGCTAGCCTACGCTTCTTTAATCAAATGTAAATGTTATGCCAATCATACTTATGCTTTTTTTTTTTCTTTTTCTTCTCTCTTAACTTTTGTTTGGCAAATTGCAGTAAATTTTCGATGAGATATTGAATAATAATATCCTAGAAAATGTACTATTTCTTTAATAAAAAATAAAATTCTAACAATTAATAAAATAACATATTGAACATAGTTGAACAGTTGCTAAAACCCAAGCTTACTCTCATTTCCATATTTTTGACCCCCTCCCATTGGAAGACCCTAATCCTATTAGGGGAAGATTAGGGTCTTCCATAATAGAATAACATAAGTATCGGATAACCTTAGCTTAATCTTTTATTTGTGACAAACTTTTTAAGAGGCTCGACCTTAGTCTTTTAAGCAATAGACAAAGTCCGTAAACCACTTAAAAGTCCATGTAATACTTTGAAATAGACTTTTATCCAGCTCATTTGTTAAATAAATCAGATTTTTAGTAGATAGATTGTAGGTTTTTGCGATCCTATTGGAAGCCTGATCTATTTTCACTCTTACAATCAAATATGTAACATCAAAATATAGAAATTAGTATTTATTACATCTAATCTCAGCAACCAAAATCTCCAATTCTATTTCCTTACTCTTTTCTATAAAACATAGTCATGTCCCATGTATCTATGATGGTTTTAACATAATACCAAAATACTAAATATAAATGCAAAAAAGTTAAAATATAATAAAATTTAAATAGGAATAATATTTTTCATTTAAAAAAGCAATTTATTATATTGAAGAGTAATTTTTAATGTATTTAAAAGTAAAATTTTATTGTATATACACTTGGGTGCAAGAAATTTTGTTATTTTCAAAATTTTAATGATTAATTTCATTAAAAAATACGAACAATTTCTAATTTAATTACGCTTTTATAGAATACATGTGCTCAAAATTACTACTCCCTCCGTCCCATTTAAGATGACACATTTTTTATTTTGTGTTGTCTCACAAAAGTTTGCACATTTTAAAAAAAAACAAAAAGTCAAACACAATCATCCTTCCTCAATACACTTTATTTATAAAAAAAAACCACATTTACCTAACACACCTAACATACTTTATCATTTACTTTATTACCAAAAATATCATAATACCCCTAAAAATTATCACTTTACTTAATCTCTGTGCTGCTGGAAGAAGCATGCAAATTTTTGTGGGATGTAATGAGTAAATTAGTGTATGTAACTAGGGATGGTAATGTGACCGGTATTTTCGGATACCGGTCTACCCGAACCCTAATGGTTAGGGTACATATAGTTGTAAATGGGTTTGGGATGGGTACGGGTAGTTGTGAAAAATACTATTAGGGTTTGGAACGGGTATGAGTAATGCTTCAAATACCCGCGAGTACCCAGATTATATATATATTTTTTATAAAATTTAATATATATTATATAATTTATATATGATAAGATGTTTTATATATTTAATTAATAGTTATAAGTTTTATTTAATCATAGTTATTAAATATTTATTTAAAATAATACAATTTATATTATATTTTTTTATATTTAATTAATAATAATGTAATTTTTATTATTATACTTATTTAGACAATAAAAAATATAAATATATATAAAATAAATAAATATTAAACGGGTATGGATACCCGCAGATATTGATAAACGGTACGGGTACGGGTACCATAATAAATTTTTTAAACAGGACGGATACGAATACGGGTAGTTGTTTTTTTAATCGAATACGAATACGGGTACGAGTACCCAAAATAAGCGGATACTTCGTTGTCATCCTATATGTAACTCACAACACATGCACATATAATTGGCTGCCATGTTGAATCCCATTTATAGAATAAATCTACTGCACATGACACGTAAACATCTAACTTTAAGCAGGACATAATTATCTCACAATTAAAGAAGAATCACACACAAGAAGTCTATGACTACCACACTTTATCCTAAACCCTATGTCACCTTCCCACCAACACCCCCCACCCCCACACACAACACACATGAATGATAGATATGATGAGCAATATTTCTGTTTTAAGGTGAGATTTTCCTTTTTTAAATAATTAATTATTGTTTTTCAGTAATAATATTATATATTGAATTATTATCACTTTTATTTAAACTACAAATTATTCATAAAATAGTTAATTTAAATAATAAATTATTATTTTTTATTTAATTATTATTATTTCTTATTTGTCTCACATAATGAGTCCGCGTTCATGCATCTCACACAATTTTTTTTTTTGTATTTCACAAAGTACAGTACTTTCTTAATTTGTCTTAAGAAATCACGCTAGTAATTTTGTTCATGGAGTTTAAGAAAATTTATTTTTTTATTATAAAGATATATAAAGTTGTTTGAATGAGTGTAAAAAGTGAGTATTTTAGATAATAATTTAATGAAACAAGTGTATAAAGTTATTGGAATATATGTAAAAAGAGGGTATTAGTATTAAGATTTACTCCATATGTCCCACAAAATGGTTCATAGTTACTGTTCACGTTGTTTAAGAAAATTGATTTTTTTTAACCAACTTTGTCAATTTTAAAGGGTATTATAGTATTTTTAGGTAATAAAAAGTTTAAAGTATTGGAATGTGTATGAAAATGTGATAAATTTGAAATTAAAGTAACTTTTGAGGTTGTTGAATAAAATGATATTTTTTTTTTAAATATGAAGGATTTTATGGGATAAATAAATGAAGAAAGTGTGAAAGATTTTATGAGATAAAAATAAATATATTTTTTCATTTTTAAAACTATGAATAATTGTTAAGATAGATTAAAAAACAAAAGTTGAAATGATTAGTGGATACAGGGATATAATATATCTATCCTATATGGATCATGCATTTAAAAACCAGCACATTCGAAAGTTTTACAACACTCCCTTCATTTGCTTTTTCATGCTCATACATTAATGAGTACTAATATTTTATAAAAAGTGTATAATTATTTTAATGGTAATTGGTGGAACATATATAAGAACTTTTATTAATATAAGGAAATTGATACCTTTAAAATTGATCATAAAAATAGCAAAATGAATATTTTATGAGTAAATAAGTGAGTATTGCATAATTTGTCGTCAATTCAATTAAAATATATTTACTAAAAATTAAAATATTATATCCATTAAAAAAAAGGTAAACGTTAAAACGTGATAGAGAATTATATAATATATCTACTATTTTATAGTTTAATATTCATAATAAATAGTTAGTCTATTATAGATTGATGAGTTAAAATAAGGTGACCCTCTACCGGACACTTACTTAATATGAAACATCAAATTAAAAAAATTATTCACTCTGTCTCATAAACAAAGTTGGGAGACTTACAAGTAAAATATATATCCTAATATTACTATTAGATATGTAAGGCTTAAAATTAATAATAATATATACAAATTATATTGCATAAGTCTAATTTTACCCTTCCAATTTATTATCTACAATGTCAATCATGGAAGTTGCAACAGATTGTATCATTATCCTGTATTTATAGCCAGTTTGCGATTAAAAGTGGTATTTAATTTTTTATAATTCTGGTTTCATGTGTGCACAATTTGTGTATAAGGTGCACAACATTACTGTTATTGAAAGTGTATGTATTTACTGGAAATAAATTGCACTTAAGATGTTTATTAATTTGATAGGAGGATCGCACTTAAGATGTTTATTAATTTGATAGAAGAATCGGGTTTTTTTTGTGCGTAGATTGATTTGCCACACAATAAATTAAAATGTTAAATATTACACAATCTATTATATTATTGGCTATTGCATAACATATTAAAAAATATGCACAATCTATTATATTACTGCATAATTTATCAAATTAAATATGAGAAATTGATTTTATGCATTGTATTCCTATAAAAATAAAGTTGAAGTGTGGTTGAAATCTTCAATTTCAAGATTGAATTGGAGATAAATACATTGGTAGTCTCATTCCTCTTGATCCCTAGCGCCTATGATCCCTCATAGCTTGTTTTACGATCTTCGACATGGTGTAATTTTCCACTACTTTTACTTGTATGGAAAGATACGAAATCGGTTCATATGGAGCGGACTGTTTTGTGAAGTTTATATCCATAGATGATCCTGGAGAGGTGGCCTGCAATGATATCTGGTTAATTGGGATTTTATTGGTGGTCTGCATAAAATTTAACCTAAAAATAAGGAAATTAATTGGGAGGTGATATAACAGATAATTGAGTTGATATTAGGTGTACTCATATGTATATAACTTTTTAATCTATTTTGTATACATGTTATTTTATTTTATATACGTGTATCTTATTAATTGTATACTTTTTCACACTAAGTTTTTCATTAAAAAACTAACATCCATATATGTATAATTTTTTTATTTAATAGTGTATACATATTTTTTAATAATTGTATATCTTTTTACACTCAATTTTCATTAAAAAAAACTAACAATTAAATTGTATACATTTTTATTCATGATTGTATATGTATTTGCTTATATTTGTATAGTTTTTTAAAAATGGGTGCACCCTATCTTAGGGTGCACCCGGGCGCACAATATAATTAGCCCAGATAATTAGATAATAAATCTATTTTCAAATATATAATTATCCAATTGATATTGGGGTTATATTATGTATATTACTTTAAAATATTATATCTGGAAGTAATATATTTAGATAAATGTATCTCATAATAATATTAGTAGATAGGATGAATTAGATAATAATTACTTTAACAAATTTATACTTTTTATTTTTGTTCGTCTCATTAAAAAGTTTACACCACAAATAAGGAAATACATACAAATCAATAACCACACAACACACTTTAATTTCAAAATTATCATTCTTTTACAACTCACATAATTTATTTTATAATTTATTTATTACCTAAAAATATCAAACTACCCCTAAAAGTAGAGTAAAATAATTTTTTTATTAAATTCCGTATCTATAGTAATCGTGGACTTCTATTTGGAACGGAGGAAGTACTTAATAACTTTTAAATCAAAAAATAATAATTAAATATTCAAAAAATAAAACTAGTTATACTCTAACGACTAGATTGGTATGATTGAATGGAATAACAGAGAATAAAATGAACTTATGAATTGAATAGTAATGGGAATGAAATGATTAAAAATTATTTTTATCATGATTGGTATGGTTCAGGAATAACTCAAGTAATAGAATTTGTATTTCTTAATAATTTCAATCTCATTAATAGTATTTTTATAATATTACATTTAAATTTAATTTATTTAAAATATTAAATTAATTAAAAATTTAATGAAGATTTTATATATTTTATAATTATAGAAAAATATTAAATTATAAATAAAATAAAATATTAATTTTTTAAAATATAAATAAAATTTAAAATACAAATAAAAAAATTATATATATTAAAAAATATTAAACTATGTATAAAAAAATATATTTATATTATATTACATGTACATATTCAATTTAATTAATAATATTAATTTTTTATATATAATTTACTAATTTTTATTTTGAATAAATATTAAAATAATTATACACATTTATATTTAAAAATTTAAGAATTTAATTTAATTATATATTTTTTACCGATTTGAGTATATAAAAATATTTTATTTTTATTTAGATTTTAAATGATTTATTATTTTATTTTTTATTAAATAATTTAATACAAATAATTTTAATAAATATTAAATGTTAAGTAGAAAATTAGTAACATATTTATAATTATATAAATAAATATTGTATAAATTAAAAGAATATTATTTATAATTAATATATATATATATATATATATATGTGTGTGTGTGTGTGTGTGTGTGTGAGGGTGAGTTGGGGTGGGGGAACGAGGGAATGAAATGGGCAATACCATGGGGTGGAAGGAATGTCCATTCCCACATGTAAGGGAATACATATTCCTTTGGAATCGTGATTCCTATTACTAAAAACATATTAATCGTAGGAATGAGCATAGAATTAAGAATGACGATTTCATTCCATCTCCATTCCATCGTACCAATCACACCCTAAAAGTAGCTTATAAACCCTAATTACATCGGTTACCACATAATAACCCCAAATGTGAATATAATAAGAAATTACCCATCTATACATATATAATAGCAACAAGAGTCAATAAAAATTGGACTCAATTTTGACTCAATTTCTCCCCTTTTCAATTTTACTATTTTTAGAAATTTTTTTTATAATCTTTGCCACATAATATTTTAATTTACATCTTAATCGTTGATTTGTGTTGTTCACTATTTTAAGTTTTTTACTTAAAAATTTCGGTGCCATTACTGACATTTAGATAAAACTTAAGGACTGTTTTTCAATTTTGATAAATATAATGAACAAAATTCATTTTGAAACCCTAATCTCACATTTTTGACCATCTTCTCACGCACGATCTTCATCCCACGATCTTAACCGCTGCTGTTACATAAATACATTATTTAAAATTTTATTAATGGACAGAGGGGATATAAATTTATTGACATTAATTTAACACTAAAATATATAAATATATTATGTATAGTTAATTAATAGTTATAATATTTTATTTAATCATTTTTATTTTAAAATAATAGAATATATATTATATTTATTTCATAATTAATTAGTAATAATATATATATAATAATAATAATAATAATAAATGAGTATTAAACGGGAATCGGTAATCCACGTGTATTGATAAACGTATTTGGGATGAATACGTGTATCATAATGATATTTTTTTTAATATGACAAGTACGGGTACGGTACCCCTTAAAAAGTTAATATTAAAAAATTATATTTTAATATAAAATAAATAATTCAAACGGGTACGGGTACCTGCGGGTATTAATAAATAGGTATGAGATAGGTATGAGTAGCATAATAATTTTTTTAAACAGGACGGGTATGGGTAGGGGTAGTTATTTTTTAATCGGATACGAGTACGGGTATAACCCATGTGATTTAGTATTCATTCCAAGGGTGAAATTATGATTCTCTGTGGTTTATGATATACTTATTTTAATGTGAAGTTAAAATATTAATTTAGTAGTCGAGCAGACATCTGTTTCCCTTTGGATGCGTTTTGTAATAATGTTTAATGATGGGGTTCTTTTTTTGTAAATTTTCAAACGTGTGAATTAAATCTCAATTGAAGTTCATGATCTTTTTTGCAATTAACTATTTAAATATTGAAATTATATTATATCTATTTTTATATTTGTTTAATAGTAGTATACTTTTTATTTCAAAAAAATAAAAATTTAAAAAACTACAAATTTATTTACTCGCCACGTTAAAAGTGTCACATGATACTACCAGTTAGATGACCTACTCCAGCCGATACATGCATTAAATTGTCGAATATTTTGAAGTTAATTATGAATTTCATATATTTAAATCGTTAATTGCTAATTATTTCATGCATCCGGGTGCATCGTGTACCCACTTTCAAAAACTTATACACCAATGAATAAAAATATACTCCCTCCGTCCTATAATACTTTTTACGTTTACTGTTCCATGTTATTTAAGAAAATGTGCACTTTTTGACAAGCTTTATTGACTTTGGAAGTATTGTAGTATTTTTAGATAATAAAAAATACAAAGTAATGATATGTGTGTGAAAAATGAGTGACAAATTTGAAATTAAAGAAACTTTTGAGGTTGTTAGATAAAGTGTTGTTTCATTTTTTGGGGTGTGAAAGGTTTTGTGTGACAAAAAAATGAGGAAAATGTGAAAGGTTTTATGGGACGGAGGGAGTATATACTAATGAAAAAAAATATATACACTTGGTTAGTGAATTTTCTGTAAGTTTTTTTAATGAAAAACTGATTGTAAAAAAATAAAACTATACAATTATTAAAAAATATATATATATATATTATTGAATAAAAAATATTAAAAAATATGTATATATTTTTTAATGAGACGGGTACAAATATGAGTAGTTTATATTTAAATGGATATGAGTACGGATACCCCTATAACAGTGGGTATCGTACTTGCTGTCATTCCTTACAACTACCCATTATACATTAAAATATTATATCTCTCAGACCAATATAAATTAAAATAGTATATTCTTTAATATTTAATTTGATTACTTGGTATTAGAAATATTTGGTCTGAGAAATTAATTATTGATTCGATTATAATTATTTCTGAGAAATATATATAAAAGGTTTTAGGGAGTCACCAATATAATTCATTAAAATAACTGGGAGCCACTCTTATAATTTATTGAAATAAGTGTAATCAAAATATGTTTGAGTAGATATGTAATTTTTAGGAAGGTTTATAGAAATTTATAAGTAGGAGTTTTCATTTTTCAAAAATATAATAACAATTTTAAGCGAATGATTTGTTAATTTTTGTTTTTCATTTATTAATAGAACTGTGTAAAATAAGGAAAAAAAATATTACCTGTGAGTAATAATTTTTTTAGCGGTCCCAATATTGATTCATTTCACTCTTCGGTTCTAACATTATTCAATCATACGAGATGTAATACATAATAATTTTAATCTCTATATTAAGCCCCACAATCTTTGCCAATACTTTCTTTCATTGCACATTTAAAATGCATTATTTCTTGATCTTCTTAGTGTTAAAAAAGAACATACTTTGCATGGATTGAGGGTCAATATTTGTCACTATTTTTTCGTTATATATTTAAAATGCACTACGTAGCATGAATTAAAGGATTGTATTATATAAAATTTCAATTCAGATAAATTTTAAGTGCACATATACTTCTGTTATAAAAACGTGTGACCGTGCAACGCACGGGCCGGATATTACTAGTTATAGGGAAAAAAGAGAATGATGTATAAATTTTGTGTTTATGCATTTATCACTTATTTGCCTTTCATTCTTATTTTCTTTCCATTTCACACACTTACTTTTCTAATTTATTTTTCCTACATAATACCTATCATACCAATGATAGTTTTGTTCACTAATTTCAAAGTATAATTTAATTTTAAAGTAATAACTCTTATAATAGGCTAATACACATTACTTACTTTGCACTTTATTTATTATTAAAAAATATTAAAATACCACAAAATAATAATAAAAGAATTTTTTATTAAATAATATTAAACAATAGACATGAGGTATTTTGTATGATGGAGGGAATATATCAATCTCACGAGAAAATTCTAATTCTTATTGGAGGTGAAACATATACAGTACTGCATGTTCTGTTTTGTTGATTTTGTTGTCCACGAAGTTGAACTTACATACTAATCAATAGTTATTGTTGAACAGTTATTGTTGAACATGTTCCCGAGCCTTAATATATTGTCTTTAACTCTAGTTCGAGCTTTCTATGTTTTGAGCTTGCCCGGTCGAGCTCGATTAATTTTTAATAGACAATACTCGTATAGAGTAAAGTTCAACTCAACTCAATTAATAGTTACATAGTCCCTCCGTCTCATTTCAAATCTTACATTTGGTTTTTGCATGAAGATTAAGAATATATTATTTTAATATAAAGTGAGTAGATGTATTAATGTAATATTTTAATGTAAAGTAGGTAGAAGTATTAGTGTGATGTGTGGATCGATATATATAGAAACAAATAGCTTGTGTGTCCCAACTAAAAAAAAGGAAATAAAAATATTGAAATGATATATTAAATTGAAAATATATAATGATTGAAACTGGACATGGAGTATATATAAAATACAATTAAACTTTTATTGAAAATATGAATGGAACTCAATTCATACTTGTCCTCCCTTCTCCATATCACATTCCATTCAAAGTTCAAACAACCACTACTCCCCCACATAACTCCAGAGTGTAACCCTCTCCAACTTTCCATCCTTTTCTTTTTTCCAAAATAATAATTCAATATTTATTTAGAAGCAAATTTCATTAAATTATTTTATATATTTGTCCACACACCAACTCCCAATCCCAACCAACACTACACCCATTTCCCCACCAGATTTCCATAAATATTAGTTTATATTATATTCAATATGTATACACACACACACACTTGATTGTTTTGTACTGCATTCAACAAATTGAATATTTCTCCAACTAAAATTCCATTCCATTCCATTATGTCTCCCATGTTGACTTCCCAAGGTCTAGTCTTGGCCACTGCCATGGCGGTCTCCGCCGGAACGGTCATTCTCTTCGAGCTTTTCCGGCAACACCCGCCTCCTCAACACCAGCTCAAATCCTGTTTATCCTCAGGTATGTATATATACATAATTCTATAATCAAAATTGTGGGATTCTTTGATTGTGATGATTGATCATGTTGGCAGGGAGAAAGAAGAAGAAGAGGAGGGTTAAATTTGCAGATGATGTGAAGGATTCAAAAGGGAATGGGGAATTCTACCGGAAAGAACATTCTAGAAGGTTCAATCATCGGAATTGTGGAGATGACGTGGCGAAAATGCCCCCCAATCGGGCGGCGTTGTACACTGGGATTCTGAGAGATCGTGTGGACAGGATTGGATATTCCTACTGATCTTCCCATTTCTTTCATTCATTCATTCATCTGTTGCATATGATATGAGGTGAGAGAAATCTCCCTCTTTCTCTCTCTTCACTGTAAATGAATACTAGAATGAGATTTCATGTGCAGAAATGAATCCATCTGATTTCTTTGTGAAACATGATTGGGGATTCTGGCCTCAATCCTTGAAGGATCATGACTTTTGGTCCACTTGCCCAACAATTGCTGAGAGGCCCTTCAAGTTTTGCTTAATTACTTACTTTTCCAAGTTTTACCAAATTAGCTGCTTCAATCTTGCAATAGAAATTGGCAAAATTTATGTGTGCATATGTTTGGGTAATTCATTTATTGGGGATTAGATTTTATTTTATTTTATTTTTCCAAATGTGTCATCAACAATTTGGGTTACTCATTTATTATAGAGTTTATGTGTGTTTTCGGTTTTCTTACTGACACGTTCAAAGTAAGCCACAAAATATACTCCCTCAAATTCGAGAGTCAAGGTGTACAACTTAGTTATAGTGATATACTTTTTTGTTTGGATATATCCCACTCTAAAATCCTAATTTTTCACTTTTAAGTAAAACCTCGTATATGGTCAATTAGTCTCATCATTTACTACTAATACAATTACTCACTACACATAGTAAAATACTAATATTTTTTAATTTACGTGTAAAAAATAAATGAGACCTTCGTCCGAGATGAAGGGAGTAATATTTTAATGAATAGATGATTGTTATACTAATATTGTGTATTGATTTATATAAAAATATTAATTATTTTGTGTGAGTCATACTTTTCTAATAAAATAGAAAATAAAAATGTATACGTTGTAAAGTTTATAGTATCTTATTTTGGAAGTGATGGAGTACAATATTAAAATGTTACTAGAGAACTAGAGCATTTATGACCTCTAATTAACATTATAATTTCTTTTAAAATGATTTAATTAAATTGGACTACAAAATCATACTTGGATTAGTAGGTTCTCCTATTTAAAGATGATACACTTACTAATGTTCCTAAAGTTTAAAATAATTGTAAAATAAATGCCATTTTTGTAATTAAGATATTATAAGGATGTATATTCTTGTATAGTATTAATTAGGAAGATGCATGAATGTTGAACAAATTAAAATATAAACTGTATGAAAAAAAAATCCACTTTATTCTCTTAAAAGACCATCTATTTTCTTTTTTCTTACCTAAACCTAAACAGTTGTACACATGAAAGCAAGTTTGTTTTAAAGCAAATATGATCATTAGAAATTTTTATTGGAATTTTATTATGTAGCAATGTGACATAGACCTCTTGTTCAATGGATATGGTCAGCTTATGCGCATGATTAGAGTTGCCAACAATTTGAGATTTGTTTATATATCATTTCATTTGTCATTTATTATTGTAGGGTATTGTTTTCATATAATAAAATAATAATAATGTTAACTCATTTGTGATCTTATTGATACTTTTGTCATGCATTGATACAGCTTCTAGAATTCTTGACTAATTGGAAGTTGGGCATAGTCTCAAATGATGAAGAGTGATAATCTCTTTATAAACGAAAATGTAACAATTATTAAAAAGTGATAAAATGGATATATTTTTAGAAATAGTTTATAATATTAATAAAAAGTGGCTCCTGCGTCCGCGGGGATACGCCATGTCTTCATGGAAACACAACTCTTCCGCTCCATATTCTATTTAAACATATGCATTATTAGGGGTTTAAATTATAAAGGGGCATGCAAATTACAAAAGGACACGATGTCCCCGGAGGCACAAGAGCCGACACACTCAACACATTTTTAATAAAAAAAATGAGTAATACAAATTATCTCACCATGAGTCTATCCCCTACAAGTGTGGCCCTTAAAAATTTTAAAATCTCACGTGTGATGAATTATGACTCAAACAAAATCTAATGCATTGTTTTTGTTTCAATTGAGAATGATTTAAAAAATGGATTGACAATTTTGCCAAGATCAAAATTTCATATATAATGCATTCTCTTTGTTTCAATGGCTGTGAGTCTGGCAGAACTAGGCAAGATTCTTCTTCAACACCACGAGTGTCTCTATACTCTTGTTGATGCTCATCGTGCCCACATCACAGAATTTTGATTACATCCCCACCCACGAGTGTTTCCTTTGCCGTCCTTAGACTCGCCTTTGTCCATAAACCGTTGTCGCTGCCACTCTGAGTCGCCGTGACATTGCCATATTTTCATCCTCATTTTTATTCTCAAATGGTAGCATAAGTTCTTTTCAGTTTCTCACATTGTAGCATAATTGAATATGATGGGCAAAAAATCCTCCTAATTTTATTGCAGATCTGTTCTTAACATTAGATGTATTTAATGTTTATTCTTGATATTTTTTTTAATAAATAATGCGATACCATTTCCCAAAATAACCAACCAAAAATTTCAATTAGGTAGCAGTTCGATTTTTACAACTTTTGATTGGTTTTCGATTTCTTCAAAATTTTCGATTTTGATATTTTGATCGGTTCAATTAACCAAACCGATCGATGCATGTCCGCCTTCCAACTGTTGGGATAAGTAGGAAAAATCACGAACCGAGAAAATACTACTATGTGAAAAAATTTTACAATGACACGGAATTTCACTCTCCCAACCCCAATCCCTACACTCTTACAAATCTTTGACTAATTCACACCTTTCTCTCCATTCTCAACACCGAGAATCCAAGAAAGAAATTTAAGAAGAATCAAACACAAAGATTAAAGTGTACTTGATTGGTGCACTTGACATTAAGTCCAAGGGCCTCCTTATATAGCACTAAGGATCCCTCCCCTTTTACTTTTCATCCGATGTGGGACAAAGAAATAAAAGAAATCCTTCTTTTATTCTTGACAAAAATCCAACAATCTCCACCTTGTCAAAATAGTCAAAATAAAAGAAGATTCATTGTCTTCACCGACAATCATTCTCAACCCCGAGAATCCCTTAGAATCAACCATTCTGAGAATTATTGTCTTTACCGACAATTCATTCATTCTCAACCCCGAGAATCTCTTAGAATCAACCATTCTAAGAATTATTGTCTTTACCGACAATCAATTCTCTATCTCGAGAATTCTATTCCATCATATGAGCAGTCCACTTACAATCAACCATTTTAATAATTTCCTGCAGCACATATCGAAAACACCTGCTGATATTTATGGTGTTACTTCCAACTCTTGGCTCCCCTGGAAGTCCATCAGCCATCGATATACATCCACCACATACCCTACATTACCTGTCAAGTCAATGTCCGTGTGTAAACTTGTTGACCAACTAATATTATTACTTCATTTTCCATGACAACTGAACATGTCATAAGGATCCCCAATAATATTAACTCAACATTCAGAGCTCCTCCTTGACCAGCAACATCAGCATTGCTCCATAGTAAGCAATTACCGTGCCATTGCTCCACCGCAATTACCGCACTATTGCTAAACCTTGAGCAAAAACCGAAATTTTACCGACATAACGTCGCTGCCTTTTACCGCCAAGCTACACCTGGTTTGTTCGAACCCTTTTCCTACTGAAAGTGTCATAACTTAAAGCCGATTCCAACCCTTCGGAATTCACGATGCTTTTTTCCACTTATCAGTTGAATCCACGCTATTCTTTACCGATCTAGCACCACCCGATACCAAGCCGCCACATCGCCATCTTTCCCGATCAATCGCCACTTTCCCATGCCAACAATCATTACCGGAAAATCTGTTCCTTTCAAACCTCATTAAGCTGACATCCATGAAAAACCCCATGTAGCTGTTAAGCCAACTCCACCACTGGGAGTCCCAGCAATTCACATTGCTGCAGGTCCAAGAACTCCGCCAAAAACTGCTGACCTACAAATCCTACCCCTTGCCACACCACTGTCACTAAAGTTCGGCGCATTTCACCTCAAGAAAGGAGATGCCACCGCATCCGACTGATCTTTTGACCCCTTTGTGCCACTAACTTTACCCACTTCTTTCATGTCTCCCTTAGCCTAATGAATAATACTCTTCTTCTCATAAAGTTTTTTTTTATGTGGAAGGTCAGACTATGCTGCAACCACAGAGCATACTAAGAACTTTATAAGCGCCCGAACCGGGCTCACCGGGCACTGATACCACTTGTTGGGATAAACAGATCCCCATTCATTCCTAAGGGACAAATAAAAAAGAGCTTAAAAAGCACAACACAAGAATTTATGTGGAAAACTCCAAAACCGGAGAAAAACCACGGATCGAGAAAATACTATGTGAAAAAAATTTACAATCACACAAAATTTCTCTCTCCCAACCCCAATCCCTACACTCTTACAAATCTTGACTAATTCACACATTTCTCCCCATTCTCACAACCGAGAATCCAAGAAAGAAATTTAAGAAGAATCAAACACAAAGATTAAAGTGTACTTAATTGGTGCACTTGACATTAAGTCCAAGTGTCTCCTTATATAGCACCAAGGATTCCTCCTCTTTTACTTTTCATCCGATGTGGGACAAAAAAATAAAAGAAATTCTTCTTTTATTCTTGATAAAATACCAACACCAACTTGATGAGTCCAATAAATGAGATTTTGGCGCGAATGGTACTCCATCATGAGGAGAGAAAAAGAGAAGTGAAGTGAACGATCTTGAAAATCATGATTTGAAGCTATTATACCAATATTGCAATATAATTTTTTCTAACAAGAATCCATTACTAAATATTTTATTCTGACATATCCTATTCAAGTCCTACTATATGAACATATTGAGACAAACGAGGGAATAACAACAATATCAATCTCACCTAATAGTGAGGCTATTGTGTTCCGGGACATCGTGTCTCTTTGCAATTTAAATCCTAGTAATACATAAGTTTAAATAGAATACGGAGGGAGGGTTGAGTTCGCATGAGTTTTTTCCGATATCCTAGAAAAAGTAAATATATACCGTGAAATGTTTGTTACACGTGTAACAAGCATCAACCTTTTTTAACGGTTCATTTGAAAATAAATAAATAAATAAATGTGACAAGTATTTGTAGCAATATAAAGCTTCCCGGTCTTCTCGAGAGATGACAGTTACCTTCAGATTAGAAAGAGACCTAAGAACACCTCCATGCCCAAAAGCCATTTTACCGAGAAGCGATTGATTTTCACGATGGAATGCAAATTGCAGAAAATTGCTAATTGATATTTTCTATCAGGTTCAATTGATTTTCGTGCGGATCCCTCGATCCATTGTCTCATATCATCACATGTACAAATAATTGTGTAAATTTTATTAGGGTTTTGTGAGAGAAGCTGTTCAACAAAACTTTCCTGCTATCGATGTTTATGGTCGGGGCTTTTTTACGATTCGGATCCATTGCTGCTTGGATATTTGATATCATTGCTCGAATGGGGTAACTCTTTCTGAAAAGCTAGAAAAACGTATATAATTTTTGGGTTTCAGTAATTTTTTCCTCTTCTAATTATTTATTTATTTTTCATCACTGTAATTTAATTAAATGAGATCATCTATCTCATTATTTTTTGGTTTTGTGTATTTTGGAAATTACAGCAAGTTTTTGGCGATCGATTTTATGAGAAATATTTCATTTTTATTTGTTCTTTTAATTTATTGTTTTTTCTAGCTGTGGCTTTTTTAATGCAATTAGAGTCAGCAATTGGAACTTTGCAAAAAATAAATATTTTATTCATTTATATACATCATTATGTGTGATAATGCTATATTAAGTGTAAAGGATCTTCCTCAATTAAAAAAAGCTAAACTTTTTGGGTTGTTGTGTACGGTTAACATAAAAAATTATAAAAAGAACTGCATTTTCTTTGTTTGAATAACTACTTTCTGTTGTTTCTCAATGTGGTGTATGGTAAATTTACTATAACTGGATGGTATATTTATTCATTTTCTGTTCCTCTGCCCGTGTTCAATTAATGGCAAAGGTAGGAAGTGCCCCGATATTACAAGACTGAGAGGCCTTGTTATACCAATAAACTTGAATAAAAATCTTTGCATGTGAGATTGTGTTAGTTGCTTCTGCTTGGTAGAATATTAGCATGTTTGTAGTAAGAACTGAACAATTTTCAACTTGAAGCTAAGGAGCTTAAGAGTAAGTTAAATGTCGAATTTGAAGAAATATTGTGTTACTGCATTTTTGATAAGGATGTCTGAATTGCGTCCTGTTTTATGCAGCTGTTTATAATGCAAAGTCATAAAGCTATATCATGTCTTTAAAGCACTTACTGCATCATTTCATTTTGATGTGTAAACCTAGCTGCATAATTTCTGAATTCTATGACTGTATTATGTATCTATTGCTTTTAAGGGATCTCTACTAATATGCCAGTCTTGCAGACGCTTCATTAAGTGTATGTTATTGTAGGTTATTCCTCTCTTTTTATTTTTTAATTTTCAAGCTTGTGTTTGAGCTCGAAGAGCTCAGGTCATTTTGATGAACGAGTCGAGTTCAAGCTCGTGATTTGCAAGTCGAGCCAAACACTGCACTACTTCCATCTGATGACGCACTTAGTAAACTTTTATTTTCGAAATTCTTTTGCTTGACATCACTTCTTATTATATATATTTTTTTAAAAAGCATAAAAAAAATTCAATGAGAAAATTACTCCTTAAACCTTACTATTATACTAGTTTTCGGTCCATTTTTCTCAGAAAACATGCAAATAATTCATTAAATTCTGTAACTTATTGCATATGTAGGAATTCTCTTACAAATTGCATTTTTGTTATCAATGTTATGTGCCCTCATGATATGATATTATTTTATTAGATGAAGAGCGTGTAATCCCTCTATCCCATGAAATAAAGTAGGAATGGTAAAGAAAGAGATGCACTTTCTAAACTCAGGATCCAGAGTTTTTTTCGAGAAAAGGTCCGATTCTTCAATATCATGATTGGGTTGACCAGGCCAGATCATGAGTGAATAGAAAATAAAAAAATGTGTGCAGCTCTTCCAGTGGAAATATTTGAAATAATTCTACCACTTCTACTAGGAGTAGCCTTTTAGTGCTAGCTGTACGTAAAGTAATAGCTTTTGTGCAGCCTTTCTTGGACTAAGGTTTATCTGTTGACTGTCGTGTGCAAGAAACAACTGTTATTTGCTTTTCTCCATTTTTTGTTCCTAAAAAATTGAAGTATATTTTAGTCACTCTTTATATGATACTGATATTCTTTGGCTCATACTGTGAATTCAAACAGAGCAGTGGCTGTCTTGGGATTGATTATAAGACCAAACTGATTTCTTCATATAAAAAGCTGGTGAAAGAGCAGAATAAGCCACTTGTTGTAAGGCTGGAAGCTCCAATATTGATTGATTTTGTTCAAACGGCACTTGAGAAATGAAATATAATAGAGCGCGATTATGTGGAAGAAAGTCATCAGCAAATGTGCTGACCCATGTGCATGTTGCACATGGTGCTGGCAATCCAAATAAATCTTCTAAATTTGTTAATCATGGTAAGTGATTAATTTCATTAATGGCCATACTCAAACTGTTGTATTCAATGGAATCATGTTAAAGTTGTAGTAATTTTCTGATGGTTCTCTCTATGTTCTTACATCATCTTTTACTTTTGCGCAGAACTCGGGTAATAGATGGTTTTAGCAGTTCTGTGGTGTTGTCATTTTTTTTGTTATTATTCTACTGTTTAATCTCTATTAGCAGTTTTACTGTACACGCTATGCTAACCTGTAACCTCTACTACGAAAACTGTAATTTTTTTGCTGATATCTGAATTTTTCCACCCTTTCACTTGAACACCTCAAATCTAGTATAAAGCCCAACTTGGAAATTTTTAACCTTA
The DNA here is from genome assembly GCA_023678885.1 of Pogostemon cablin. Lineage (NCBI taxonomy): Eukaryota > Viridiplantae > Streptophyta > Magnoliopsida > Lamiales > Lamiaceae > Pogostemon > Pogostemon cablin. The sequence continues at coordinate 8,712,147 of CM042960.1, forward strand.
GTAAATCAATTTAAGTAATCTGTCTTCAGTAGCATGCACTCTCTTTAGTCTTATATATGCTGAATGATATGCATGTCTGTTTATTTGGTTATCAGGAATTTGAGGGTATTCATGGATAAAAGCTTTTGGCTTTGCTGTTGTAATGCGCCGGACGATAGGTGCCTCAGAAGCAGCAAGCCATATCCCAAACCAATCCCACTTGCTGTATGTTTCCCCGTTTATATACTTTCAACTCCGGCCACGAAGCCCTTCTGTGACCCCGACTATTATTTTGCAGGAAATGGTAGATTTTCTTGTTGATATTTGGGAGCAGGAAGGTGGTGTAGCAATAACTGTGCAAATAATCTCACCACATCCTCCTCTTTTAGCAACATTTTTTAAATTTTAAGTATCTCAGAAGGCAAAATTGTGCTGTAAATAAGGAGTAGGAATAATGTAAAGTTGCTGTGTCTTTTTATATCTCTTTGCTAGATTCGTAACATTCTATCTTCATTTTCTTCTGAATTTAATTTCAACAAATCCTAGGAAATGTTTAGTAATAAAGCTTGCGTTTAATAATGTGCGCGCATGAAAATTTTCTTTCTTTTTTATTAGTTTCATAGAATAATGTAACTCAATTTCTTATAAGTTTCATTCCATTAGGTCTCTTACTTCTTATTAATGGAATTTGTATTTTATAGATAAATAAGTCCATATAAATACAATAAATTTTTAATAAATTTGTAGATGTGTATACACGCTCGTATTTTTAATAAACTTTTAAGGTTTATAGCTTTTTATAGGCTCAACTTTTTAATAAACTTTTAAGGTTCATAGCTTAGTATAAACTCATCGTGAATCAGACACGCTTAAATTTTTTACTTGATTATTTAGGTAGGTGATGTTCATTTTGGTCACCTAAATTTTAAGAACATCCCTGTACATCTACAAATACTATTAATCTTTGCTTTTCTCTCTCTTTTAGAAGGGAAAATATCACATTTGGTACTGTAAGTATACTTGATTTAAATTTTAGTCATTTTTTATTTTTAATTTAAAGTCTCTACTTTAGTTTTTTTTTTTTTTGGACAACATTGCACAATTTTGAATGGAGAGTGGGACTAAATTGATAAAGTTAATTTTTTGGGACAAAAATTGTATTTTGGCAAAGCTGTGGGACAAAAATGGTTTTAATCCCTCAAAATTCCCATCTGAAGCGAGTTGGTTTGTCTACGGCTACCTTGGTCCGCCACCGATGATGATCGCCGTTGCTACTGCCGTCGGCTGAGGAAAGTCGATTTCCCTCTCTACTTGTACCGTGTAAGCCCTTTCTCCCTCTCTCGTTCCTCGCTGCCTTCCGCTAATTTTTTGCCTTTTGTATTTGGGGTTTAAGCAACACGGTTACATTTACACGCTCCCGCCGTCCACGGCTCCTATTGCCGTCGTCACTGTTTTGTGCCTCGCTCCCTCAAATTCTGGTAATCTTTATCCTCTCCTTAGCAAGTTTAATGTGTCACGGAAATGCTGTTTTTTATTGTTAAAATTACGCCAAATTGAATATTTTAGGTTTGAGGATTTGAAACGTGAACACTTGGAACCAATGAATCTCAAACTCTCTCAAATTAGAGTGGATTTTAAGTGCATCCAAATCCCTTAAAATTTAGTTCAAAATGACAGTCTGGAGATCAGAAATGTACTAATGTTTCAGATCAAGAAGCCTCCTTTGTTTTATTGCGAATTCTATTGTCTTTTCTGTTTTCGCATATTTTTTGTTTGGATTTGGAGGAAATTTTAAGCAACACTGTTGCTGTATTAGACTATGCATGATCGTTTCTACTATTAAGTTAAACAAGAGCATAAAATATTCAAAAGTTGATGGTATATTTAAGAAAGTGGGTTCGCCTTTATATATTCTTGATATTCATGTATTTGGCATGTGATTTAGTATTGGATCTCTTGGCTGTTCTGGAAGCTACCACGGTAGCATATTATTCATTTGGATTGATCTTCTGTGGTCTGCCACTCTGAAATCATGCCAAAGTTATTTAATCTATACTTTTAATTCAAAGACTTCAGTAAATTGGTTAACCTTTGGCTCTTACAATGATTAAATGGATTTATGTAGCTTGCGTGAATATTAGATATAGAATTATGTGGGCTTGCTCTACATACTCAATTGTTTTCTGATTTCTACAATTATAGCCCATACGTCTTTTTTCTATAAATGGAGAAAGGAAGAAAGAATTGAAAGAATTGCATAGACTTTGTAATTGCAGTGACAATTTTTTACTGCTCATTGATGGCCGTATCGATTGTTCCACACTAAGTGCTTCTTTATGAACCCTCTATTTGCTTTTTACTGGATTAATCTAATGTAATCGGATTAATCCAATGTAATCCACTTTACTCCATTCATACATAATGCTTAATGTTATATATAGATTTACTTGATTAATTCCCTGACTTTTTCTTATGTTGTTGGTCATTTATTTTGAATTGACTCAAATGCCCTGTGATTATTTTCTTCTAATAAAAAGGGACAACTAATCATTTATTCAACATTAGATTTTTTATGAAATATATATCTACCAAATATACTTGTAAATTAACTAGTTTTTTATTTTAATTTTTTTAACACATTACCAAGGTTAAAATTATATTATTGGATAGTAGTATTTAAGAGTTCAATGGTTGACGTCACGTGTGTGTGTGAATATACAAATGGCCTATAAATATCAATTTCGATTAATTGGATTTATTTATCTCTTAGAGATTTTAATTAATTGTAAATAATTTTTGGCACATGTTTGGTAATACACCAATAATTTCACTATGAATGTGTGTGCTGCAGCCATGCATGTAAATGCTGGATGCAATTTCTGTGATTTACAATTAAGTATTTGTCCGGATTCATATGCATGCAACTACATTGCATGACAAATTCTTTAATTTCGTATTTAATTTTATTACTATTTGTCAAAATAATATAGTGTTGTATTTATTATTTATTGATGAATTTAATTTCTTCCATTTCAAGGCTGATTTAAGTCATAATTTATGTCTCTAAAATTGTATTAATATGACTCTCACACAATAAGTTAAAACCACGAGGTGTTGATAGTTATGTAAGACTTGCTATTCTTGAATTTGCTATAATTGTATATTTTTGCTGATTCTGCTTTGATTTTATTTAGTCGTCAAGTTTCAAAGCTTGAAGAGCCAAAGCATATATTAAATAACAAAAGATATGCATAAATTTGCTTAATATAATGCTTACAACAAAAGGTAATCCGACAGTTTCTTGTAATTAAGTAACGTTTGGGCCCTTTTATTCTCTACCATCACATTTGCATATGCATTCAATAGGCATGAACATCTTTTTCAATGATGTTAGCTATATTTTTTTGGGTCATTTTTTAAAAGTTAGTTAATCATGTACGGTCAATTAATTCTGATCATATCAAGTACCTGGATAACTAATGATGGACTGATTCTAAGTAAATCCTTTGTAGTTGAACTACTTAATAATTTTACCAGTTCAGGTTTCATTTGTATTTGTAGATGTTGCTTGATAATCATTTGATTTATTATATTGTGCTCAGCATATGTTTCTTTTTAATCAGTTATACTGAGTTCCCAGTTTCTTTCCTCACCATTCCATAATTTGTGGCATACAGAACAGCACATGTGGGATGAGTATGACAAGGAGACCTGAAAACCATAATGGAACTGGGTACAACTCATCTGCCTCTGATAATAGTGAAGCAACAAACCCTGACCCGAGAAGCTTGCTCAGTGTTTCAAGTCCAATTTCAGATTTGATAATTTTTAAATACTGCCTTGGAGGTCCAGCAGAGAGATGTCATTTGCTGAATGAAATTGCTATTTCTGCTAGCGAAGAACAACTTGAAAACTTTGCAAAGCAGGTTTCTCTGTTCTCTGGATGCTTACATCACTGGTACAGCTTTTTCTTCACTCTCAATATTTTTAGGGGTCAGGTATTCATACCCCCATAATTACTTAACGTACTCCGAAAAAGATTAAATTAAAATATTTTTTAATTAATATGACTTAAATACCCTTAAATATTGCCACCCAATTTTATTTAGGACACCCAGTAATAATTTAAAATAAAAAAATTATTTTGATGATAAGTCATAGAACACCCCTTCATTTTCTATCTAGTATCGTCTTCCTAATTTTATGCAAACTACTCTTTCTAGGGTTCCTCCATCTTCTCTAGCGTCATTCTTGGGTTTATAGGCCCACAGAGAGCCACAGAGAACCAATCCTTTCTAGGGTTCCTCCAGCCTCTCCAGATTCATTTCCTTCGAATCAAGGTTGATCGAAAATTCTTCACTCTTCAATATATATTGATTGAAAATTTCTCAAATTTTTCTGACATGGATGAACATGAATATTTTGTTCGTTCGACTAAGTAAAAATCTTTCTCTTTGAACAAACCAGGACCAAATAACTATTCTCAATTTTTTTCTTTCTATCTGTCTTTCTTTTTTTATTTTCTCTGAAAATTAAATTTAAAATATAAGTAAAAGGTAAGGTTTTAGATTAAATGGTGAAAGAAAAAGAAAATTTTTGAAAGATGGTTGACAGGAGAGGGTGGGTCTAGGCCCTGGGGTAGTGGATGCATAAGCGAGATACGAGGCTGGGTTGCTGGGAGGCCGGATTGCAGGGAGGGAGTGAGACGAAGGGATTTGGAGATGAAGGTAGGCTGTAGGCATTTGGGATTTTAATTAAGGAGGATAAGCTTGTATTTATATATATTTAATTTTGTAATTACATTTTGGGTGATTTTGGGGTTCACGCTAGGGTTGATGGGTTTAAAATAGGGTGCAGTGAGTAGTTATTTTTTTAATTTTTTTATTTATTTAATGGTCGAGATTAAATTAAAACTTAATCGAACAGTTAAGATCGTTTAGGTGCAGCTGTACCCTAGTTAGACTCTTAAAATTTTGGGTGCCCTTAGAAAAAAAAACAGGTGGCACCGTGGCAGTAGCTTTTAATATAGCACAGTAATACATTTATCTGAGGGTGTTTAAGTCATATTAATAATAAATATTATAATATAATTTATTTCGGGGTATGTTAAGTAATTTTGTGGGGTATGAATAGCAGACCCTTATTTTTGTTCTATTTCCATTTCTTTAGTATTTTCTTGAATGAATTCTGCATGTTTGACCCTTGCAGAAAACGTAGATTTTGATAAATGAGAACTTCTGTACATATTTTTGGTTCTTACAAAAATAAAAGATAGTCATCATAGAGGAGAAATGCTTTTTGGGAGATCAGAAAATATCAATGGCTTCAACATAAACCTGCATAAAACATAAATGAGGATTGAGGAGTGCAATTATAATTCTGTCTTATTTCTAAACCAATGTGTTGGAATGTGGTTTTGTGAGTAGTACATTCTTGTTTGCATTGTTAATTTGATATTATATCTAATCCAATATCAAATTGTATGCCACTTGATTAAACCAATTTGGACGTGATATTACATTAAACAAGCAGGATTAGGGGGCTAAAAAAATACACAATGTCAATCTGTACAGTGACATGAATACTTAACCTACAGATGTTGAATTATCTGTTGTGCATTGTCAATAATTTGGTTTCAAGTTATAATCTTGTAAAAACAAGCTTTGAGTTTAGCTTAGAAATCCTTCAATATTAGTTCTTAAGCTTTGTTATTCTTGAATGCATTTCAGGAAAAATGGTTAACCTCAAGATTCAAGTGTTTTTTCACATGGACACCAACAGTAACTCTGCTCTAACTGCATGAAGTATAAATAGTATCCAGTGGCAGAATGAATAACTAATGGGTGGGCTAGAAGTTAAAAGTTTCAGGCCATTATATTTATGTATGAATTTCAAAGTTATTTGAAGTTGTGACTAGGTCACCTTCAACGAATAGTTACCACATATTCATGGTTTGAAAGATCTGATCTTCAATAGTATTGATATCGAGGTAGGAGTGATGGTGGATTTACATAGTGACCTAAAAGATACATAGGGTGATTGGATGGTGTATTAAAAAAGTGGGGTACGATTTGGTTTTTGGGACCTTTTGCTATTAATTACTATTAAATATGGATGAACTAAATTGGGCATAATTAAAAATGGATCAAGCTAGCAATATAAAAAATAAAAATTACTTTGTAAATTTAAGGTTTCCTGGGAGATTGCACTTCGACGCTCTAAATCTGCCCATGGTAGGATATGTCTTCATTATCTTTGTACAAATTATATCCATGTTAGCCTTTTATCATAGTAGTCATATAGGAGGAACAAGTTATTTGAAACCTTTATTAGGGTTAGCTTCTAGTTCATGCTGAACATGAAACATGCATTCTTTTTTAGCTTCTTCTCTTCAATTTGTTAGAAGATAATTAAAAATTTCACTTGTCTGTTTCATAGTCAAAGAATAGCATCAGCCACCTAACTATTATTTTATGCAGTTGAGGCATTTATCCATTTGTTATAAGTATATTTGTATTGTAGGTCTGAGTATAGTTTTTCACTCTCTTTCTATATAAAGTTTATTTCAGAGCATGCAACCACTGAACCACATTTACTCAAATTATCTGGTTTTAATCAATTCATTCAGATCTCATGTTAATGAAACAAGATTGTAATATTTGATATTTCAGGCATCAAATAATAATTGCAAAGAGATTAGTAGAAGAAGGAATACGTGCTTGGACTTCAATTTCAGAGAACAACAATCATGTTCTGTGGGAGAATTTTGTTTTCAAGATTAATGAACAATTCAAGAAGATAGCCTTCTCTACTCGTTCTTTGACTAATCAGGTCTCATCCTCTCTTTTTGTTGTTGATGATAAACACGTGGACTGTGCACACATGCAAACATTTACGTACACTGTATGCTATCCTTTTTTTTTTTTTTTCTCTCTCTTTTCTCATGAACTTTACTGTGTATAATGTATAAAATTTTCTGAAGCAGCCAATATGGACTCCTTTTTTGATGAATGTTTACTGCTCCTGGTTTCAGTCTCAATTAAAATTTATTGACTTCATTTCTAGTATGCCTACAAACTTAAAAAGGGCAGTCTGTAAAGCATCCTTAAATATTCTTTCTTTTAAATGGTTAATTTAAAAGCACCTTTTTGGTTTAAAATTCGAGTATCATGTGTCATTGTTTGTCTAGGAGTATAAGAAAATACACTGAAATCGAGATACATATTTGTGATAATGCATAATACACATTGTAACTTTAAATTTTGTCGTAGTGCATACTAAATGAACGTTTGGAATTTTCAGGATTTCGAGTGTCTGAGAAGAGTAGCTGGCTCTGGAGATGTAGTTACCCAAGAAGACTTTGAGAGAACATGGTTGTGGTTATACCCAGTAGCATTTACTTTATCACAGGATGCAGTCAATGCGATGTGGAACTCAACATCACCTGTATGGATCCAAGGATTTATTACCAAAGAAGAAGCAGAATCTACACTGCAGCGCCCTGGAGGTCTTCAAGATCCAGGAACATTTGTACTGCGATTTCCTACCTCAAGAAGCTGGCCACATCCTGATGCTGGTAATCTTGTTGTGACATATGTTGGTAACGATTACAGCATCCGCCACAGATTGCTCTCTTTTGATTTCATTTACAGGTTGGTTTTTTTTCCTTTTTTTTCCCCCTCCCTTAATTTGGTTTCCTTTTAGTCCAGTATAAAATGGCGCCTGGTAGCATGGTATTGGTATATGAAATAAATCCTATATAGTGTTTGAAATTAGAAATACCTCCTTGAAGTTTAGATATTTTTATTTTGATAATTAGCCTCTCCTTGAAATTATCACTATTTCATATTTATTCAGCCAGGAAATTGAATATGAGAGCTATGCGCATCTCCATGTTTGCCAATTACTGAATACTATACAACAAGTATTATTTTCTTTAGAGAAGGGAATAGTATAACTGGCTACTATTGGCAGTTCTAATATCCATTAACCTGCCTTAAGCCTGATACATGTATGTATGGAAATCCATATTCATTTGGAATTCATGAAATGTATTTTCTTCTCTTACTTTCAAATAAAGTATTATATTCTTAAGTCTACTAATGCAATGGTTGATTTCGTTTATGCATGTATAAATTTGGTTGAAGTTTTAAAGAAAAAAAGATCTTTTTAATTAGAGAAATTGGTGGGTTGTATGAAAAAATGAGGCATTTGAAACCTGTGCTGGAGAAAGGGTAGAATAATTGTCCACCTATCGTCATAAGAATCTGTACTTTCTTTTAATCATAAAACTTTAGCTGCTCCCTCTGTGTCCGCACAACTCACAATAGTTTGAGATTAAACAAATGAAGGGATTTCTTTTTCGTCTTTTGTAGTTCTTCTTGCAAGGAAATGGCACTGCATGAGCTGCTTCTTCAAGAACCTGAGCTCTCCCGATTGGGAAGGTATCAAGGTAAGATAGCCTGACTTTTTAATTTTTTTTATGCGGTTCACATGATTTGCTACTTGGTTGGGTCATGAAGTAAATATCTGGCAGGTTGATAAGTAGTCACCACGGGGATCAACATGCATTGCCATAATCACAGAGCAGTAATTTCTGAACTCTGTTTTCTTTTCACTCTTTAATCACTGGCAATGAAGACTTTGGTAGAAAACAGTCTCGTTTTTCATCGTACGAGGTGCAGCTGGTTAGTAACTAACATAGAGCGATGAGAATGTAGGAGTACTAGACAATATATCCATGTATGTATTGTGTTTTTATGTGTACAGTCTAAATGTTTTTTTTTCCATTGTGGTAGGCTTGCTCTTAACTGATTGATTGAGAAATCTGCAACAAATGAACCTATGTTCACTCTTTGTTTTCTTTAATTTCCATCCGATCCGCCATCTCAGCTGGATCATCTATCTCTCTCTTCGATACATGTTTCATGTTCTCTCTCCCTTTGTCAAAATAAAATTTAAGCTTGTTTTTGGGTGAAGTTGTCTTAAAATTCTAGATTCAAAATTAGTGAGTGCAATCAATTGTGGAATGGATTCATTCAAAACACGAAGCTTTATTAGTTTGAAATGGGTTCTCATAATGACAACCCCATTATTGCAGTGATTTCCAATGAAGATCACATGCGTCTTTCACAATCTTAGTAATACTTTTTAGTGTGGAAGTTTAATATGGGACGGACTAAAGATAGAATGTTTGAAATTTAGGTAAGCATTTATTGTTCAATTTATTTTAATTGATTAAATTATAGTAGTATCAAGTTTTAGAGATCAACATGGCCTGGCATTGATTAATAATCTTAATTTAAATCCAAAAAAAATAAATAAATAAAGTAATAATAACAATAGCTAGACACGATTTTCACAACCCTATAATTCCAGTTAAGTAATTCGACGAGATCTAATTTTCTACATTTAAAAATAAATAAAAAATAAAATATTAAAATTTAAAAATACAATACTATTAAATATTTTTTCCTTCATTATTTTTTAAAAGAGTACTCCCCCGTCTGTCCGAAAAGTATACATTTTGCTATTTTAGGCGTCCGAATCAAAGGTATATATTTTTCTTTTTAAATACATGGACTCACATCACTAATACATTTAATATATAGTCCCAAACATCTCATTAATACAATTATCCACTACTTATTAAATAATAATACTTATTAAAATATATGTAAAAAACAAGTGTATACTTATTGGAAGGATGAATAAAGTATTTTTTAGTAAAGAAGGGTATCAAGTCACAAGATTAACTGTTCTTCCATTCCAACATAACTGCCAGGTAATCTCTCTCTCTCTAGTTTCTCTAGATTTTTGTCAATTTTGATGGTTTTGAGGTGTAATTTGGAACTGAATTAATGATTAAGCTTGAGATACTCTTATCATGGTGAAATTTTCAAACTACGGAGAATAGTCTGGTCACTTGGGGTTGAAATTACTTGCTCACTAGCAACACTAATAGTGAAAATATTCCCAAATTTCTAATACTATACATATCCAGCAATAATCAGTTTGAAAATTATATGCAAATGAAATGAAAAAGGGTAAATTGATTCAACCTTGTCAAGCGGAGGCAACCTCTTTCAAATGAAGCACGATCAATAAGTACTGTATTGGTTGAAATCCCTCTCATCCCAACAGATTTAATTTTAGGCGCCTTCAGTTGCAATGGTAACAAGATGACTAGAGTTTCGAAACTGCTCAAATATGCTCGTCACTGGAAATCCCCAGCTAAACAAGTTTCGCTCAATTCCTTTCCCTCCTGCATCTCGCCAACGCCTACATTTTCTCCTCTACCCTAGTATGCTCCTTCTATCTTGCTTTAATTTTCCAGCAAATATCTAATTAATGCATTTTGATATCGATTCTTTTTTTTTTTTTTTTGTGAAAGTTTATGGGCCGAGCATGCTACCCACATTGAATTTCACTGACGACGTTTTGCTGGTTGAGAAGCTGTCTCCCTTGCTGGGGAAGGTGGCCCCCGGTGATGTCGTTCTGGTTCGTTCACCAGAAAACCCTAGGAAGGTGATAATGAAACGTGTTCTCGGCATGGAGGGCGATAGAGTCACCTTTTTGGTGGATCCTGCTCACAGTCAATGTTCTCAATCGCTGGTGGTACGATTTTGCTCTGCTACGTTGAACAATTATTTTTGGTTAGTTTATGCTTCAGGTTATTGTTTATGCTTTAAAGTACAATCTCATTGCCTTGTTTCTCATTCTTCAATGTTCAATTATTCCTGTTTTGACTTCGTTTGGACTGTGGGTTTTTTAGGACATATGATAGATTCTGGTTTTGGGAGGGGAGGGGAGGGGAAGGAGAAAGTTAAATTTATTGAGTCGAATTATGCCTTCTTTATGTAATTACTCATTGGCCTAAATCTGGACTTGCCTCTGAAACAGTGATACGCCTTCTGGCAAAAGACCTGCACAAATACGAATTTATTATTTTATTGGATAAAGAACATCTGCGATGCAAAATGATGTCTATGTATTTCTGATTCCAAATGACATGTTATATGCACTTTACTCATGGCAAGGCATCTTCTTGCTTGAGTTTTTGTTATCTTTAGGAAATTGAAACGTGCCTGGAGTATTGTTCACAGGAGGATTTGCCAGAAAATTAGCTGCTATATTCAATAGAAGTGGAAATTAGGACAAGAACATGCGCTATTATTTTGGTTCAATGTGTTATCCTGTGCATATCTTTCATGTTACGTACATCATATTGGTTGTTCTAACTCAAATGTTAATTGGGTCTAGTCAAGACTTTATTTTTGCTTTTACATTCTTATATAAAATTGATTAAGTGGTGATTAAATTCTCTTTCTCGGCAGTAGGAGACCTTGTTCTACATAATAGAGGGATCTGTAAAATGACTATCTACTCTGGGATAAAAAAAATCTCAATTAGTGGCTGCATCAAGCCTTGAATTATTTCATATCCATGATAGATTCTTATCCCTTTCTGATGATGAGAAATTGCACTATCATGATTAGTTGAAGCCCTTATGCTACATTTGGAAATAATAGGTGCCGAAGGGTCATGTGTGGATCCAGGGAGATAGCATCAAATGATTCACGGAATTTTGGGCCAATACCTTATGGGCTGATTCTTGGCAAAATCTTTTGTAGAGTAAGATTCACGGCCTTATTATTGATTAAATATGTCATTTAGCTTTAATTGGTTAAAAGTTAAAACCTGCAATGAATGCCATGCATCCTTACACTTTGCTCTAAATCTGTATCTCAAATTTGTGATACTGTGATTCTAGTCTGAATTTATTTATCCTTATTGCAGTTAATATTTCCAAATTATTCTAGTTTCTATAGAAAAATCCAGATGGCTCTCAATATACATATAAAAATAAAAAGAGATTGTTGTGCATTAGTAGTTGTTCCATTTTCTTGTTTCCAACACTCTCCTTTTGAGTTGGAGATTCTGAATAAAAAAATGAGCACATTTGAAATCTTGTATACATGTAATGATTGATGAGATGTATATTCATGCGATCTGTAATTAAATATTTTAACATGTATGCTTAGAGTAGGTTTGAAAATGTTAGTACATAAAGATAAAATTAATGTGATAAATCATAAACATATTACTATAAGCATTAAATGAATTAGAACACAGATAGATGACTAATAGTTACAAATTAAAATATAAATGGAATTTTTATCCTAGTATATCAATAAAAATTTTTGTTGGATTTCTACTTTAATTATGTTAATCAAATTGACAACTCAGGTATGTTCATATGTCGACAACTCAGGCAAGTTGAACAGTCTTATATCAGTCCTGAATGTAGTCTGGATGGTAAAGAAGAATTAGTATATTACATAATCTAGTGATGTATTTTATTACTTGCTCCATTCCAATGGAACAAAACCATGTCTTGTTAGAAAGGATTGAGTAATTAACCATTTATGATGGTGACAGATCAATTATTTTATTTGAAGCATAGAGGTGTCATTCAGTGTTAAATTGTCTGTTGTGCTGTGACAGGTGTTTTATTTATTGTCTACTTATGGCCTTAAATTTTGGTTTACAGGTGTGGCCACCTCAAGGTTTCGGACCCTTGGGACAATAAGATCTATTAGATTTTCATTTTCAATTGTAATGCAGGTATTTAAACCGATGCCTTATTTATGAAGTTATCCTTAAAGTTCACATAATGAGATGTTAATCTTACCTATCAAACTCTTTGGTAAACAAGTTTGGCATTGAGGGAGAGATGGCATACACAAGTGGTTATGTGTCCCGGTATACATTACTGTGCACTTCTGATCTGGATCTTGGTTCCATCTTTTTTTGCTTGTTTCAATAATAGTAGGTTAATCAGGTTTCATTTAAGTCTAGCGCTGTTTAATGCTTTATTTATGTGTTTAAAAGTTGCCAAAATCTTGAATGAACTGAGAGAGGAAAGAGTGGTACTGTGGTGAGATTTAGGACCTAGAGGTTCAAATGGGTTTGTGGGTTTGAGCGGGTTGGGTTATTGATGGGTTGAGCCATTTGTGTTGCGGGGGTTTGGTAGGTGGTTCTTGATATTTTAAGTTGATTTCACAATCTAAAACTCACATAAGAGTATTGAAATGGGTTGACATAGTCTATTCTACCAACAATCCATAAAAAAACCCACCATTTTATGAGATCAAAGATGGTGGGTCATTTTGCCGAGGGCCATTTGCAGAGCGGGCCACTTGAGAGTTTTAGTAGTGTGGGGTGGGTTATTGTAGGCCTGATCCATTTTGATAGTGACCCGCTTATCATCAAGAAACATGCATGCATAAATTATGATATTGATATCACGTAGTCTGGAGATGAGACATTTAGCTAAACACGACTCCTTAAGTTCACATCTTTGTGGTGCAAATTTACTTATTTGTGATTTGTAAATTTTGGATTTGCATTTAAACAGGTGTCGATTGATTAGAATCTGGATGATAGACAGCACAACACATGATTGCCTGTGGATAGTTGATAACTGAAGCGAGTCAATTATGAAATACATGACGACTTTGCATTACAAGTCCCATGCCATTGCAGTTGTGATCTGGACCTCTGGTAAACTTTCTGTTGAAATTGCTTATATGTTCAAATTCATCGATACATTACTAGATTTAGTAGACGGTAGACCACAATACATGAGCAAAATCCCATCTGTCGAGAATTTGATACACATTGTGAATATGTGATTACTGAAAGATTAGAGGTTGTTTTCATTGTGCAGTTTAATCATGTGCGTGTATATTGGGAGGACTGTCGATGGAGTAGGCCCATTAGCAGTAGCTAATTCACCCCTTTTGGTATGCTCATGTTCCCCAGTCTCACGCTCTTTCTAGGTGTCCGGCTTAGCAATGGTTCTGCTAGGTATAGCCGAAGAATCTCATGTAGAATCATCGTTACCTGCAAGTGTACAACTTATGCTTAGTGTCTTTTCATCGTGGGTTTTGGTGGCTTGACATGATTTAATTGGTAGACATGGTTTAACTAGTATTGTGTTGGGGTTAGGTGATAAGGCTAGAAGGGTAACATGAAGATTCCAAATTGAGTGTATAAAGATGCATTTAATTACATGAAGAATGACACAGGGTTTAGGTTAGGATTTTGAGTGCTATGGGTTGGTGAGACTATTTGCGTCCATTCTAAGAATTATTAATGAAATAATTCTATTGGAGGTTATCATTTTCATCGAATAGGTATCACATTTTATTAAATTGTTATTACTTTTTATTCGAATACGTTTTGTGAAACAGTCTCACAAAACTTTTCATATGAATTGATCGAGAAATAGGATGATAGAGCTTACGATTTTAAGGCATCGAAACTAGGTTGGTCGTTTTCGAAAACTCGAAAAACCTCTTCCCGAGCACGAGCTTGCCATTCTTGATGCTTGCTGAGCATCAACATTGTCCAAACCTGCATTTATTGATTACTCTTCTCCCTTTTCCTGATGATCTCCCTCACCAATGACTCGATCTCCTTCTTCCTCCCTTTTCATTCTTCGATTTGCTCAGCTTGGAACAAATCTGTGCAAATTGCACATGATGTGATTTTGTATGTAGTGAATCCTACGAGACTAATAACAAAAGGAAGTTAATTTGAGTAATGTCTTAATATTCTTCTTCCTTCTTCTACTCTTGAAATCACATTGCCAGTTAAGTTTTCAAGATACGGCCACACGATCGATATCCACGGACTCATAATTACTATGAAAGAAAGCTTCCCATTTTTCTAACATGTTGGAACAAATCAAATGTATTGATGGCACCATATTCTGATTCTTGAATGATCAAAGCCATATTAAGACATTAATTTCTTTTATATGCGAGTGTTCTACTCATTCTAAGAGATACAAGATCTGATCTGAAAGAGAACTCCATCTCAATTTCTTAGTCATAAACAACCCTGTAAAGACACTAAATAACGAGATAAGAGTTTAAATTGATTATTAAGTTTCCCTAGAAGAAAATATGAAATATAGCCAATGAAATAAAAATATTACAACCAAATATGACTTAGTCTGCACCTACTTACAAAAAAGACGGTTAAAAGATGAGTTATGTGAGACAAATAAGAAGGGATAACATTTAAATAAAAAATAACACTTTATTGATTATAAGTGATAACCGTTTCGTAATACAAATAAAAAATATAACATCTTCAGTATAAAATATTAATTAATTAAGAAAAAACAAAACGACTGTGAATTACAATAATCTATTGTACAAAAATTTATGTCCTGAATAAATGTCACTAGAACATTTATGTCATGAATCCTAAAAATAAGAGTTAAACTATATAAACAAAATAGAATATGAATTACAATAATCTATTGTATAAAAATTTATGTAGGTATTTTATCTATGTAACTTTATTGAAGCCTCTGTGCACTTTATATGAAAAAAATCCTTACAACAATATAAATGAATGACCTAACAATATTTGTGTGTCTGTTCACCATGTACTATAATCACTGTTTGCTACACAGTAGATTTTTCATTGGATTCTTCCATCTTACCAAATTTGTACTCCACATTGCCTTGGTGTATTGCTTTTTGCTTTGGCAATTTGCAAAGTAAGAGTAGTTGAAATCTTTTGTGCTTTAATTAATACTCTCTCCGTCCCGGAAAATTTTTCACGTTTATTGTTCTACGTTGTTTAAAAAAAATTATACTTTTTGACCAACTTTATTGACTTTGGAGGATATCGTAGTATTTTTAGGTAATAAAAAAGTATAAAGTAATGATATGTGTGTGAAAAATGAGTGACAAATTTGAAATTAAAGTAACTTTTGAGGTTGTTGGATAAAGTAGTGTTTCCTTTTTTGAGCTGTGAAAAGTTTTGTGGGACAAACAAACGAGGAAAGTGAAAAAAGTATTATGAGACAAAGCGGGTACACTACACTGCATAACAATTTATTTATATATGTATATGTATATATTAAAAAAGAAATGGGAATGTCTTGTAGTTGTACTGTTGTAGACCGTACCTTAATACATTTCATTCTTCTAAATTTTAATTTTACATTTTTTTTATCCATTTCAAAGTTTAAGTTAACGTTTCTATAAAAGGAAGTGATATTTAACTAATATCTCCACAATATACTTTAATTAAATTTTTTTTCTTTTAGCACATACTCATAGAATGATTCATATTTGTTATTACACGTTTTTTAAGAAAAAAATTACAACTTTATTGATTTTTGGAAGTATTTTAGCATTTTTATTAAAGTGTAGAATAATGTTATGTGTTTTAGGTAATTAAGAGTAACAAATTTAAAATTAAAGTAACTGTTGAGATTATTGAACACATGTGTTTCCCTTTTTTTTTGTTTGTGAAAGATTTTGCGCGACAAAACAAATGAGAAAAATGTGAATCATTCTATTGGACGGAGAAAATATAATATACTTCTATGACCCACACAAATGTATACATTTTATCATTTTGACTTGTCTCACTTCAAAGTATACATTTCATTTTTTCGTTGATTAGACCTACACACTAAAACCAATAACCTTAAAAGAGATAAAAATACAACAAAAAATATATCCAATGCATATTAAAATATGCAGATATTTTTTAATTTATGTAAAAGAAAAAAAATGTGTACCTTAATAGGAAAGAGTACTTTACAATTTATTTATTATTATTAAAAAGACTAATTATCCCGTACATTTGAGTGCATCGTTGCACTAATTTTCAAAAACTTTTATTCTTATGAATAAAAATATATATACTTTGTTTAAATAAAATTTTATACACATATAGATACACGTGTGCACCGAATGTACATTATATCAATTCTATTAAAAGATACCATAATATTCCTAAATAAATACAAAATTGCTTTATATTAAATCCGTATAAATAATTAATGTTGAACTTAAAAATTTAATATTTAAAGGGAAAGAGTAAATGAAATGGCATGTAATTAAGGAAGTAATAATAGGAAATATTCCAAGTTTGTTTTCCTGATTTTGGGGTGAAGATCCCCCCTAAAATGGTACTATTAAATATCATTTAATAATTAGATAATTATTATTCTACATTCTCTGTTGAAATATGAACAGTACGCCTAACAACTTAGCCTTTTTTTTTTTGGTCTTAATTCCAACATTCATACGAAATCAATTTCCCAAATAACAACAATTCCACATTATTTTATGATTATATATGTTCCAAGTGCTTGTCAGGTGTATAATAATAACGTAATTACTTAATTCACCGTTATACGTAGGGATATAAGTTGTAATGTCGGGTCGAACCTTAACATGTACTCCCTCTGAGCAAAGGTCTCCATTTGTTTTTTGCACGTTGAATAAAAAATATTTTTATTTTATGCGGAGTATGTAGTTGTATTAGGAGTGAATGATAGGTCATACGTGAGGTCCTTTTATTAAAGGGGAAAATAAGAACCTTTAAATGAGACGCCCAATAAAATGGGTACCTTTCGGTGAGACGGGAAGAGTATATACTTGTATGGCACGTCACGTAAGACAGATAAAAAGTAATAACTTCTACAATAAAAAATGATAATTAATTAATGAAAAGTGATAATACTATTTCATGAACAATTTATAGTACAATTGAAAATTGATAACATTTTATAACGGAAGAACGTTTTATAACGAAAGTGATAATTATTTTAAAATGTGTAAAATGGTCTCACGTGAAATGGCTCACACAAGATCTACCTTATTTGTTTATAGACAAAGTCTCTTGTGCGTTGTTATGTGAGACGGATTGTAGAACGCATCAAATCTGCATATTATCCATAAATTAAATAATACTATAATTTATAAAATTTTTTAGTCAACTACTTAATTATAGGAAGAGACGAATCGAGGATCAAATCTGCATATTATCCATAAATTAAATAATAATTTATAATTAATTTTTAGTCAACTCCTAAATTAGGAACTTAATTTAATTAATTTTTTTCTGCAGCTTTCTTACAGTTGTGAACGAAATTAACACGCGATTCAATTTCTTTTGGGTCGTGTACGCCATCGTCAATCACCTTAGTCTACGTAATCGTCTACACAGTCATTCGATCTTTGTCGTAAACATAATTTCTATATTTTGCCGTGATCAAAAATCGTGTACACAGTCATTCGATCTTTGTCGTAAACATAATTTCTATATTTTGCCGTGATCAAAAATTTATCATGAATCATGAATATTGTTCTGTATTGTGACGAAGAAGAAACTAACGATAAAGGTGTTTTTATATTTATTATATATAAAAGTATGTTTAGAATATGCTAAATTATATGGATATAGTATTACAGTATGTCGTTAAATGCTGTAAAGTTAACATTTACGTTGTAATTTTCAATGATATAGTAAGTTTCTCTATTTCATAAACGTATGCTTGTTTTGTGTTAAAGTATTTTATGTAAAGGATATTTAGTGTATGTTAAAGTATATTGATTTTATGTTAAAATATCATGGTGTAAAGTATGCTTAGTGCATGTTAAAGTATGTTAATTTTTTAAAAAAATTATCACATTCTATCTCTCTTCCGTGTGATTGCCTTGCACAAAATTTTGTCAATGTTTAGAAAAAATTAATAATAAATTTTTTTGTTAACGTTTAAAAAAATAGTTATTATTGATAATTAAGTTAGATATTTGTCGGTATTAATTTTTAATTCCTCATTTTGTATAATTTTAGCTATTAGCACTTAAAAATATACTACTCTTACCATAGAAGAAGAGATCGTGTTTATAAGGCGATCAATAGAACATTTAATGACAAGTACATCTCTGTTTTATTATGATAATTAAAGTCAAAACAATGGTCATATTCAGGGAACACATCTCTTGAAATGTGCAGCAAATTCCATGGTGGCCCAACATTTCCAAGAAAATTATACTTAAGTTTCCAACAACTAGTTCAAATACAACAATAGAAATTATGAATCTTTGGTCCTAACTCCTAAATAACTGTCCGAATTTCTTTGTCACTATTTATTTCATCTCATGTTTTATTGTGATTTACTCCTATGAGAATTTCATCGACAATTCATTGGTAAATAGTAAGATTTATTTTGTTGGTAAAAACATAATAAATATTGACATTTTGTTGGTAAGAGAAAAATGAAATATTTTTTTAAAATGATAATTATCAACAAATTAAATTTTATTGATTAATTTCGTTACTAAAAAATAACTCTTTTTACCGTGTATAAAAACTATTATTATTATTGCAAGTGAGATTGGACGTGCTTGTATTTCCTTTTTATTTAAAATATAGGGTTTTTTTTTTCCAAGATCACTAACTAACACATCTTATTCACGATGTGCATGACTTACTCCACATAAATGGAAACTTCAATATACATTTTCTTTATCTCAGTGTCTCTCACACATACAAGACCAAACATACAAGACCAAACATGATCTTTTATACTACTACTATTTTTATATCATTTCTATATGACTAATTAGTTATATGAGTAATACATAAAAAAAAAAAAAGAAAACTAGGTAAACATCTACTTCTAGAATTTATGGTTTTCTTTTAAAAGCTTTATATCATTTTTTCTTTTATGTGCCGCTCATCCAACTAGGAAGAGATAAAGAAAATTAATACTATACCAAACTAGAGAAGAAGTTTGGAAGGGATTAAGAAAGAAAGAAAAGAGAGGTGTAGGTAGAGAAAACATGAGTGTGAATAGTGAATGAGTAGAAATGGAGATTCTAAAATAGTCACTTCAGATCTGATCAGCAACACAACATTTTCCCAAAAGGAGAAACCCAAGCATTATTTTCTGTGTGAGATGTCATTTTTAATTGGTGATACAATACATACTCTCCACTCTCAACTATCCTGTCCCTTTTTCTGCCAACGCTACTCAACCTTGTCTTCAAACAATTTAATTAATTTATGTAGTCATGAATATACACAATCCTTCACTAATAATTCTATAAATCTCCAACATTCACCATTCCTACCTTGCACTCAACCCCACCCCACCCCACCCCCACACAACATAACAAACCTATCTAGCTTCTGTAAATTAACTCATGGCTCCATCAACAAACTACTATCTCACTTTTGCAGTCACAACCCTCTTTCTTTCTTCTCTCACTTTGCTACCTCCTATTTCAGGTAAAGAATAATCAACCTTACTTTTTGTGTACAATATTACCCCTCCCTCCCTCTGTTTTCTTGATTTTTTTTTTAAATTTGCTTTTAAGGTGGGAAAGAATTATATGATGAGGAGCTGAGGAAGATGGTGTTGGGGTCAAGGCCACCAGGGTGTGTGAACAAATGCATGAGCTGCAGACCATGTGAGGCTACTTTGGTAATTCCACCCCACCAGGGTAGGATCAAGTATGAAGAGTCATCCCACAGAGAGGATGACAGCTACTATCTTCTCTCATGGAAATGCAGGTGTGGGAATAAGCTTTATCAACCCTGAACTGATCATCATCATCACTAAAATTTATTTATTTTTATTTATTTTCACATATAGAACATCATGTATTAATGATTTGTGTATACTAGATTGTCTTTAAGAATTAGTGTTTGTTTATGCTTCTGCTTCACTTTTCAAGAAAGACCATGATATTTGTGTTTTCATTTTTACAAATTGACCTTTGAATCTAGCTCTTGTCCTAAAGACTATATGTATAGGGATATTTTTGGTAAATCGAATTCAACTTAGAGTTATTAGTCTTGACCTAAACAATCTCTCCACCCTAAAGATATGAACTCTTTATCATCTAATAATGTAACGCAGATGTGTGTCGATATTAATGGTCGGAGTATATATATATTGGAATAACAAGGGTTGATTTACATAATAGTACTCCATTTTGTGGCTTCATCACTTGACCTGCATTAAATTTAAACTCATGGAAATTGAAAGCATAATTAATGGATGGTAAATACTCAATTTCTCCTAAATTTTCTTATAAATTGAAATGAACCGTTATCTTGTGCAGGCACCCAAATTCATAGGGTACCACGCACATCTAATATATCAATTAATTTTGAATAAGTTGAAATAAAAACCTTAAGTAGTTAATGTAATACTAAACTTTAAAGGTAAAATCACAACGCTAAAATAGTAAGACTAAATTTCTTGTGAGACTGTAGTTTGGTGAGACGCGTGTTAAAGTATGGAGTAATTGTTATATAAAAAAAAATTTATTTATAGTTAAAATATATTTTTATAATAATAAATGATGCATTAAAATATGATTTTAGGGTATTATATAGTATAATATAATTAAATATTACTCTCTCCGTCCCACAAAAGTTGTGACATTTTCCTTTTTGGGTTGTCCCAAAGAAGTTATCACATTTCTTTTATGGCATATGAGACCCACACAAAAAATATTAACATATTCACATGGCCCCACACACACTCCACACACACCACTAATACACATACCCACTACACATTAAATATTATTTATTTCACTTTACTTTACATTAAAATATTATATTTCTTAATCTTCGTGCCCAAAAAAAATGTTACATCTTCTTTGGGACGAAGGGAGTAGCATATTTTAATTACCCATAAATATATTTTATCTATATAATAATTATATTTTAATAATACATCTGTCTCACAAAATACTCTTCCAAGTAGTAATATCTATTTCTGTACATAGGTTGATTTATTTAATTTGGAATGAATTGATGGTAAATATATTACTTATAATAAATTCTATTCACCCCCTCTTTAATCTGGGGTGGGTCAGGGGTGGGGGGCCTCAGAATGGTACCATTAAAAATTGATTGGACATCTCACCAAATCACAATCTTTAGAGATGAAAAACGAAGAAGAGGGTCAGAAATGCATAATAAAATAGAACCAAACATGGTGCTGTCCTTTCCCTTCACCTCATTCAACCATCCCTAATTTTGAATCCCACATTCCTTAGGTGATGTTTGGTTTGTATTTACGTGGGATTTAAAAATCATGAATAATGTGTTCTATATTTGTTTTAAGTTTTGAGTATGATAAATTTTAACTTTATGTCAAATTAATGTATTAATTTATTTAAAAAGTTAAATGAGAGATGAGAGATAAAGAGAGAAAGTGTATTAATTGAAGAGAGAGAATATAGTAGGTAGATATAGGAGATGTTTTTAAAATTTGGATGTAGGTTTTGGAAAACCAAAACCTAGATTTAAAATCCGAAAACGAACATAACCTTAGAGTAGTGATATTTGTTTAGGGGGTTTTGTGAATTTTGAAAATCAAATGTTATTTTTGTTTCAAGTTTTTAAGTTTTTGATAAGATAGATTTTAACTTTATATTAAATTGACGTGTAAGAATGCATTAATTTATGTAGAAAAAAATATGAGAGAGGAGAGATATAGAAAAAAAAAGTGTATTAATTGAGGAGAGAGAATATATGTATATATATAGGAGTGGTTTTATATTAATTTATGTAACCAAAAAATATGAGAGATGAGAGATAAAAAAAAAGTGTATTAATTGAGGAGAAAGAATGTATAAATATATGTAGGGGTGATTTTTAAAATCTAAGTGTGGATTTTGAATTCCGATTCCGGGGTTTCAAACCCGGAAACAAACATACCCTAAACACTTTCCATCCACTCTTTCACGTTGTTTAAAAAACTTATTCTTTTTTACGAACTTTGTATATTTTAGAAAATATTGAAGTATTTATAAGTAACTAGAAAAATTGTAATGTAATTGTATATGTGTGAAATTTGAATGGTAACTTTAAAATTAAAATAATTTTTAAGATTGTTGAAAAAAGTGATACTATTTTTATTTTCTTTGGGTCACTACAAAAAAAATGCTTATAAATACATTAAAAAGTGTTGTAATAGGTAATATATTAATACATTTTATCTATCACCACATTGATATTTTGTGTGGTCCATTCTGTTGTAGGAATAGACAATACCCCTATCACCACACTTTAAAGTGTGAAGAATTATGCATATTATTACACTTACTTTTATTAATACACTTTAAAGTGTGAATATAGGTAACTTATTAATACACTTTTAAATGTCACAATAAAATAATATTACAGAAAATAAAACCAAAAGTATTTTCTCTTAGACTCGATCCTATATCACCCCGTATTAGATCCTTATATTAAGTCAGAAAGCCATTAAACTATAAGTAATTCTTGTAATATTTTACTAAAAATAATATATATACATAGAATACATAATTAAGTTTTATACTGAATTTTACAATATTAATTTTATATTATCAGTTTAATAGGTATAATAAAATAAAATTAAAATTACTAATTAAATTATAGTATAAATTTAATTTTGTAAGATAAAATATAATTATATAGAAATATATATAACTAATTATTCTAAAAATAATTAATTTAAAGTATAAGATTTTATTATTAAAATAAAAATAAATTTTATTTTCTTAATCATTAAATTAATTAAAATAATTATTTATTATAAAAAAATAATTTAATTTTTTAATAAAATAAATGGTTTCTATTTTAATATTTTAACGACAAAAAAAAATTTAATAATTTGTGATCTTTCATCATGTGTTGTAACAAAATATATATTTATACATGTATTCTTAAGTGTCTCTAAATAGTACTTATAAGGACACTTTTTCTTATGTGCTAAAAAGGTGTAGCAAAAGTGATACTAAAGAGTACATATATGGACACTTTTTTGTGTAGTAAAAAAAGGTGTAACAATAGATAAATGTTCCTTTTGAAGTGTGGTGATAGGATAAATATCAACACACCATTTTATTAAGTGTCTTTAAAGAACACATATTAACACCCCTAAAAATATAATGTAGCAATATAACACTTATTATCACACTGATGTTAAAATAACATAAAAAAATATGTGGTTAAAGACATTTTTTCTTGTAGTGGGTGTAAAAAATTTTATGGAATAAATAAATAAAGAAAGTGTAAAGGATTCCGGGTAACATAAAATACATTTTACATCAATGGATGATGTACATCCACGCCTCTTAAATAGGCTCAAAATTAAAAAATAAATAAATAATCTAAATCTTAAAAATAAATAAAAATTTTCTACGGTTCAATACCTATTATGTTTTAGCGCCAACTTTTGTAACTAAAATATCCCTCCAACTATTTTATACTCCCTCCATCTCAGCCTTATAGTTACGATTCCTTTGTAATTTACAAAGGAAGCGTAACTATAAGGATGAAATGGAGGGAATATTTTTTAATTAATTAGGAATTTTTATTAAAGATATTACTGTATTAATTTTCTTTTAAACGTAATTACTTTTCATTTATAGTATAATTTGTTAATGAAATAGTTCACATAATCCTTATCACCTTTCATGGGATAAAATATTTTTTTACTCTATAAGTTTGGTCATGTACAATTTTTGCCAAAAAAAATATTTGGGCATTATATTTATCCCATTATCTTTAAGATTGCGCCAATGTTGCCCCGTTTTCGCCGGAATTTGACATTTTCGCCGGAATCGATCACGTGCATGTCACGTGATCATCAGAGTTGTCATTTTCTGGTTAAGATAAAATATTTTTTGCCCCGTAAGTTTGGTCATGCACAAGTTTTACCCCAAAAAAGATAAGATTTGGGCATTTATCCCAATATCTTTATAATTGCACCAATGTTGCCCCATTTTCTCCAAAATTTGACATTTTTTATAGAATCAATCACATGCATGCCATGTGATCGTCGAATTTGGCATTTCCCAGTGAATTTACTGACTTGGCGAAACAGTGGCATCCCCGACAACAACAATAATAATATTTTAATGATAATTTAATAAAAAAATTCCTCCATCGATGAACTCAGTTTTCATGTGCCTTCCACGTGCTTCTACCATCTTCGCAAACCCCCTCTTCTTGTCAATCAGAGGATCCCCCATGTACCATTTCACCATCATGGGCAGCAGCCGTTAGATCTTCTCCTCTGAGGCCCACCACCAACGAATAAATCATAGTAAACGTGGTCCCGATCTGCACCCTTTGGAAGTGCAAGAGACCAGAGGAAATCGGAGCCATGCAAAGGGAGGATCGGATCGTTAGCATTTTTTAGCTCCGATTTAGTCCTTCACACCCCACCGAAGAACGACTGGTTCATTATCAGTCCCACTAATCTGGTTGGCTGGAGATTGATATCCAGTGCGCATTCCTATGCAGTAGACCGTGTTTCCGCCGTTGCAGCTTTCTATTAAGAAAATCCTAGAGAAGTTGGCGAATTCTTCAATCCCAGGGTAGGCACCGCAGCCGACAAGTGTTTAGGTTTTAGCCCACTACACTGCATCTCATGATGTCGTCGTATGCCGTCGGAAGACAATTCTCCGACGCTAGGCAGTACTCAATAGAAGCGATGAGGGTGGGGACATGAGCAGCCATATGGTTGCATGACTTGTGGAAGAAGGCAGCGGTGGCGCTCAAGAACATGAAAATTCTGCCTTGGAAATAGATGATAAGGGGGAGCTTGGCGGCGGGAGTGAGGTGGCACGGACGGAAGATCTAACGGCTGCTGCCCATGGTGGTGAGAGGGTACATGGAGGATCCTCTGATTGATAAGAAAAGGGAGTTTGCAAAGATGGTGGAAGCAAGAAAGCATGTGAAAACTGAGTTCATCGATAGAGAATTTTTTTTTATTAAATTATCATTAAAATATTATTATTATTGTTGTCGGGGATGCCACTGTTTCGCTAAGTCAGCAAATTCACCAAAAAATGCCAAATTTGACGATCACATGACATGAACGTGATTGATTCCAGCAAAAATACAAATTTTGAAGAAAATGGGGTAACATTGGTGCAATTATAAAGATATTGGGATAAATGCCTAAATCTTATCTTTTTTTGGGGCAAAACTTGTACATGACCAAATTTACGGAGCAAAAATTATTTTATCTTGACCGGGAAATGCCAACTCTGATGATCACATGACATGCACGTGATCGATTCCGACAAAAATATAAAATTTCGGCGAAAACGGGGCAACATTGGCACAATCTTAAAGATAATGGGATAAATGCCCAAATCTTATCTTTTGTAGGGTAAAAATTGTACATGGCCAAACTTTTGGGGCAAAAAAATATTTTACCCACACCTTTCATCAAGTATCACTTTTTATCATCTCACGCAAATCCTTATGTGAAACGGTCTCTCTTTTCATCAAGTATCACTTTTATTATAAAGGTTATCACTTTTTATCGAAAATTCTTATGTGAGACGGTTTCACACAATTTTTTATTTTTAATGAGTAATGCCTTCGACCATACATAGTATTTTAATGTATAATAAATAGATTAAAGTTATACTTTTATCTTTTTTACTGATCTTTAATTTTAATTTGAATCGACAACAAATTGTATAAGGCAAAGACTTGTATGTGTACATGAAACCGTTTCACGAAAATTATTTCGTAAGATAGATAATAAATGAAAACCTTTATAATAAAAAGCAATGCCCAATTGATGAAAAATAATAATAATGTTGTAAGCTATTTCACAACCAATTTATAGTATAAACGAAAAATGATAATAATATTTTAAACGGAAATTAATTACATATTATTTAATAAAAAATGATAATTAATTAAAAAAGATAATATAATATCACCTGAAATGTTCTCATACAAGTTTTTAAGGAATATTAAATTTTAGGTGTGGAACCTACCCTTACTTAAAAAATTAAATTGTAAAACTTTAAGTGAGATGTAGAAAAGGATAATATTTAAACGGTGAAATGAAGGGATGTTTAATACTCCATAGTATTTGATTTTAATATAATATATTATGAATTTTATATGAATAATGTTTAATTTGATAATGTAAAATTCTATTTAGATAAAAGTAAATCAAAATATTTTATATATTCAATGATTGAATATTAAATACTGCTAGTCTGCTATACTGAATTTGGATACTTCTTTTTTATCCTTTTTTGAATGATAAAATCATTGACTATGTTGATATAATTGAATTTAATAAATTGTAATAAATATTTATAACTTTTTTTACTGAAATTTAATATTTATAACTTAAACGTATATGTAAAGTTAAAAACGTATAATTTAATAATTTTACAAAGTTTATATTAAGTTAAAAAAATACTCTCTTCATCCATTTCAATTTTTACATATTTTCAATTTGAGCGTTCATTTCAATCTTTATATTTTCTTTTTTCATAGATGAACCAATAAATTAATTAATATTCCGTATATGTTTATGAGCCCACACATTTAACTAATACAATTATTCACTGTATTTTGTCCATTTCAAATCTTTACATTTTCCTTTTTGATAGATGAGACTCACACAAATTAATTAATGAGATAGACTATTTGCACCCCCAAAATTACTTAATGTACCCCAATTTATATTTATACCCCCAATATATTTTACTAATATAAATAAACATTACTAAATGAACCCTAAGACAATTGAATCCTATTTTATTTTTATTTTGTAAAATAGACAAGAAAAGATAATATTTTATTCATCTTCACATCTCCGTTCTGGGTGATATAACGCAGGCAGCATTCCTCCACCACGGCGGCAACGGCAAATCTCCACATCTTCCGGCAATGCTCCTTCCGATGTCTTTAAAAACAAAAAAGCATTCAAGTTATGAACACCATTTGTATTCACGATTGAACCTACGCTGGAGATTACTGGTTTGCTGTGAAGTGTAAGTGAAGATGGAGTATATGAGGGTGACTTGGTTGGAGACTAGGAGGTGTGGATCTTCCAAAATTTTGATTTTTTTTTGTAATTAGAATTATTAAAATTTAAAGGATATTTATGTCATTTTATAATGGGATATTTTAGTCCTTATTAGATATGGAGTATGTTAAGTAATTTTGGGGGTGCGAATAACCACCCCCTAATTAATACTCTCTCCATCCGCCACCAAGGTGAACATTTGTTTTTTACACGTGGATTAAGGAGTATTATTATTTAAGGTGCAGTTGGTAGTTGTATTAGTGAAGTGTATGGATCCCATAAATTTATTGTATTAGTGATGTGTGTGGGTCCCATATGTTTAAAAAGGGAAATGTGGACTTTTGGTGCGGACGCCCAAAATGGATCTTTCGGGCGGACGGAGGGAGTATATATTTATGGACCCATACATTTAACTAATATAACTATTCATTGTATTTTAAATATTATGGAGTATCTTTTAACTCAAAATACACAATAAAATGCTAATATTTCTTAATTTATTTACATACAAAAAGCAAACGTAAGCATTAAAATGGGACGGAAGATAATTTAAATTTTATCATTTGCGCTGATAATATTAAGTTTAGCCTTAATTAACCAACTAAATCATGCTAGTTTAAATATTTATGCTTTTAAGAAGTCAT
This sequence comes from Pogostemon cablin, assembly GCA_023678885.1. NCBI lineage: Eukaryota > Viridiplantae > Streptophyta > Magnoliopsida > Lamiales > Lamiaceae > Pogostemon > Pogostemon cablin. The sequence goes on from CM042960.1 coordinate 8,740,464, forward strand.
TTAAATATATTGTTGGGTATATTTGGGTTTCGATATAATATGTTGACTAGAAAATAAGACAAAAATAATAAGAACGAAATTTGAGTGAAGTCAAGAGTTACACTCTTTCTCCTTAAGATGAAATTGCCCCGCTCTGGTGCTTACGGTTCGATGACAATCATCATCAAGATACAACGACTCATATCTTGTAATAGTAGCACAACAAATCACAAGATACGGCGAATTAACTGATATTATGAACTCACCTTAGAAGTAGGACGACTATGAATACACTACGAATCAGTTGTGACAACTCAAACTTTTTCATGAATCCACGACTTGTAAATTTGCGACAATTGCTCAAGTGATTCAAATGAAAATTAAGTTATTCGGAAAATGTGTTCAGAGTAAAGGATTATGGAATGGGATGACCTATTTATAGATTTCAATGCGTCTTTACATGAATTGATGCGATTATTGGATTTGGATTTTGAATTCAAACTCAAATGTCCTTTTTGGAAAGACACAATTATTCAATAATCACAACCTTTGATCACACCTCTTCATAGACACACTTTAATATAATAGACACAATTTTAAGGTGACTTTTCCATTCACTTAAAATTTTCCAACATATACTCTATGCATCGACCCAATGGCCAATGCCCTTAGGCTTTAGGCCAACCCCGTTAATCAAAATCATGTGTTTTTGGACGCAAATTACATGATAATGACAGTCTTGTTTTCTATCTTTTGAATTAATATTCTTAGATTTATAATAGAATTACGAAGATAACTCAAAATCTCACCTCAAAAATACGAAAAATAATCAATACTCGCGTATACGAAGTGCAAGTACAGAATACAATGTGCATGTGTATGTGTACTTTAATTTTGACTTGACGTTGCAATTTGCAAATATGTTGGAAGAGATTAATAATTATGTGTGTTTGACTATCAATCATTGTTCACTCATATATACACACTTATATATCTCAATTTCAACTTCGCACTTCCTATTTTGATCAATTCAAAATTCAACTTCCCATTTCCATAAAAAAAAAACAATTAATTAATATCTCTGTAACACAGTTTAATTTCAAATTCGTCATCACCTTTTTAACCAACATAACATACTTTATCATTTATTTTTACCCAAAAAAATCATACTACCCCCAAAAATAAGTTAAAAAGAGATTTTTTAAAATTCTGTATCTACAGTAAACGTGAAGATGAATTTGAGATGGAGAGAGTATGTATGTGCGTATACTTATATAAACTCTCTCAGTCACATTATAAAGGTGAAATTTTTTTTACATGTAAATTAAGAGATATAGTAATATGTAATGTGTAGAAAATGAGAAAGAAATAATATTTTAATATGTAGTGTGTAGGTGTATTAGTGGGCGTGGGATATTCTGTGACACATTGGTGTGACATCTCCTGTAACACCTGCTTATGGAATGACACGTGTCGGGGTGGATAAATCCAATCTCTTGCCCCAAGGGTTGACTGGTTGACTTAGGGTATAGTTTCCATACTCTCTCTTACGTGTCACTCATCCAACGGAGTATCACAAGAGATGTCACGCCAAATGTAACAGAAGATCCAGACCCGTATTAGTGTGGTGTATGAGTCCCATAAAGATATACTCCCTCCATCCCATAGAACCTTTCACACTTTCCTCATTTGTTTGTCCCACAAAATATTTCACACCCAAAAAAAGGAAATATCACTTTATCTAACAACCTCAAAAGTTATTTTAATTTCAAATTTGTCACTCTTTTTTCACACACATCTCATTACTTTATATTTTTTTATTACCTAAAAATACTACAATACTCTCGAAAGTCAATGGAGTTGGTCAAAAAGTACAACTTTTCTTAAACAACGTGAAACAATAAACGTGAAAAATATTATGGGACGGAAGGAGTATTAATTATTTTGTATGGTCCCATTTATTAAAAAATAAATGCACATGCATTTTGTTTTGAGACAGAAAAAAATAACAAAATATACTCTTATCGGAGGGACTATAAAATTAGGCCATAACATTAATAGAATCGGTTATAACAAATTAATTTGGAATTAAGACCGATACAAGTGGGATGATTTTATAAATTCGTGGTCGGAAAATTACTACTTTTTCGAATGAAAAAGACGTTGTCACTATTGGTTCAATCGTGAAGACACATGGTATTCATAACTTGAATGGCTTATTAATGGAGAAATGCTGGTCCATAATCAAAGGGAGAGCTTTTAAATGAGGTTAAATTCCGTCAGGGTTCAAAGACATCGGAAGGAGCATCACCGAAAGATGTGGAGGTTTACCGTTAGCCGCCAGCCACCGTGGTCAGAGGAATGCTGCGTGATAAGTCGAAACGTGTGGATCCCTATAAAGGACAAATGACTATCAGATATTGTCACACTGGATAAAAACAATATTTCCAAGATATTGAAATTGAGCTTTGATTATCGATCATCACTCAAAGATATTGTCACACTATAAATGAGTTGTAAAAACCAATAATTTTCCTTTCTTGTTTATTTAACAAAATAAAAAAATAAAAATAAAAGGAGGGTACAATTATTTTAATTGTGGTGCGTTTTAGTGTAGAAACTTAAAATCAAATATGGAAAGAGAATAAATAGGGAAAATAATACAGGCCATAACCATTGGGCCTCAGCAGGTTGGCCGGTACTTATTCTATTGTGATCAGATCATAGGCATAAGCCCAATTGATTAAGCAAGAGTAAAACTATATTTTATTAGGAAAAATGAAAACTATTAAATTCTTGTATGAAATTAATGTCTCTCTCATTAATTATATATTTAATGGTACAAAGTTTAAACTTATTATTAATCAATTGAAAAACAGAACTCAAGAATGCTCTCAAATGAAAATTTTGTTATTCAATTTATTAGTTTTTATTTATAATGTGAGACCTTTTCATGAAAATATTTATGTAAAACGGATAAAAAATAATAATTTTTTATAATTAAAAGTAATATTTAGTTAATGAAAAGTGATAATGGTGTGGCGAACAATTTCATGAAGAATTTGTAATACATAAGTCAAATATGATAATATTTTAAAAGAAAATTAATAACATTTTTATTAAAAAATGATACTCTCTCCGTTCATCCTTAATTATCTATTTTACTATTTTGGGGTCGTCTACTCTTAATCTATTCATTTTCCTTTTTACACATATGAGATCCACACCCTTCACTAATACAAATAAAATATGGGACCACACACTCCATTAATACAATTACTCACTACGCATAAAATAATAATATTTCTTAATCTATGTGAAAAACAAATAGTTAATATTGCACGAAGAGAGTAATTAATTACAAAAATGTAAAAATAGTCTTATGAGATGGTCTCACGTAAACTGCTCTTTTAGTAATTTTTTGTTATATCAATTTGAGTGTAAGCCCTAGGGGTGAGCATAAATTTTTCAAAATCGCTCAAACCGTCCGAACCGTACCGAACTGCACTGTCACCAATGATCAACTTACATAAACTGCAGTTTATTTATATTTGAGAAAACTGCACCGTCATAACAGTGCAATTTCGATTTTTCCCTAAAATTGCACCGCACCGCACCGCCTATACATATATTATGTACAGTTATATTATATGTATGTGATTTAAATTATTTAAATATTCAAATCTCAACTTATTATACTCTTGTAAACTTTTGCTCAATGTCAAAACTTATTGTAAAATTACTGACAAATGATGATAACTTAAAAAAAACGTTCATGATAATTAATTATTTAAACTCTTTAGAGACATTTACATTCATGATTATAATAAGATACTATAAATTTAAAATGAAAAATGAGTTCTTACTACTAAGAAATTAACGTTTTAGAATAGTTTAGAATTATACATTTGTAATTGTCATCATGGGTTACTAAAGTACATCTACTAAAACATGCATATTTATTATATTTAAGTTTCATATTATTTATATAGTTATATTCTATCTTATTATTAAAACCGTTAAACCGCCAAACCGACCGCCAAACCGCTAAAAATTGATCGATGAATTATAATTGAAAAATCATGGTTTTAAACTAAACGTAAAATTGAATCGCCTATAGCAAGACAATTTAAATTTCGTCGAAAAACCACCCAAACCACATCGTGATCACCCCTAGTAAGCCCAACTAAATCTCAAGTCTTCTTCCAAGGTTTTTCTACGGATCATGTTCATTCCAATTAATATTAAATTGGAATATATTATTTATGAAAAAAATATAAATTTTGTGCTTTTAAAAAAAAATGATTCCCACAAAAATTTTAAATTAATTATATAAGATGTATCAAATTAATTTAAATTGTTTCACCTCTTGTTCGTCTCATAGAATTCATTTTAAGATAGTCTCACGTAAATATTTGTCATTATGGCTATGATCATTTTCGAGTTTTAAACCAAAGTTTTGGTTTTCAAAATTCACATCCAAATTTTAAAAACTACCTTTATATATACCTATTACATTTTCTCTTTATCTCTCCTCTCTCATCTAACTTTTTAAATAAATTAATTGATACATTAATTTGACATAAAGTTAAAACTTGCTCTATCTAAAACCCAAAACAAACATAGAATAACTATTCATGGATTTCAACCCCACGTAACCCCAAACCAAACATAACCTATGAGTTCAGTAATGACTAAACAACTTTACAGTATGATTGACATAATTGAATGTAATTATGAAGGAATGGAATGGAATTGAATGAAATGGAAATGAAAAAGGAATCACAAAAAATAATTATTCTTATGATTGATATATATATAGTTTTTTGGAATCAGGAAAATAATTTTATTGCTTCAAAGGGCACGAGATTTACCCACATGTTTCAACAGAAATACAATAGAAACAGCAGCTAAAAGAAAAGTCCAAAATAAAAGATGTATCAGACTAACCACCACCATCATCTCCTTTTATCATATAATCTTCTGCAGTGAGCTTCTAATATCTTCATTCCACATTTGAATCTCTACACCTTTCAATAACTCTTTCTTCTTGAGAGCAAACCATACCCAAACTTGAGTTCTTGTGATTGGTATTAATTAAGAATAGCTAGTACAAGTAATAGAAAATATATTTTTAAATATGATTCAAATTTCACTATTTGTATCTTATTTAAAATTTAAATTAATTTAATTCAATAAATATAATATATTTTAATAATTATTTTATTAAAAATTATGAGATTAAAAATGAAATAAAATTTTATAATATTTAAAACATAAATAATAACTATACGTAATTTAAAAATTATTTACATAAATAAAATAAAATTTTATATTTAATATGACATATGTGTATTCAATTTAAAATTTGTATAATATTTTTCTATATATAATTTAATAATTTTTTATTTATAATAAAGATTTAATTAATTATCTAGTTTTATGTATTTTAAATAATTCAAATTTATTTTTTATAATTTTTTTAATTTTAATGAGTATATATAGTTTAATTAGATTTTAAATAATTTAATATTTTTTTATATAATTTAATTATATGTTAAATGAAAATAAAAATTAGTTTTTTTGTAATTATACAAAAAGAGATGTGACATAAATAAAAATAAATTATTTATAATTATTTACGTATTTGATGCTATATATAAAAAAATTGATTTCATAAAATATGAAATGAGTAAATCCATGGGGTGTGGAGGAATGGTGATTCTTAAGTATATAGAATACAGATTCCTTAGGATTCCTAAGTATTCTCATTAATAAAACATATCAAACGTATGAATGAAAATTAAATTAGGATTGCTCACTTCTTTCACGTGACATTCCGTCGTAACAATCATGCCGTTAAAATTGTAAACCAACACCAATGACATGAGTATCTAAAACAGTCCTTTCTTTTTGTTACATTATACTCCATCTGTCTCAGGCTAATAGGGCTATTTTTCCATTTTTGTCGTCTCACCCAAAGAATCTCATTTCCTTTTTTACACACATTGGACCCACACACCCCTTCTAATACAATTAAAATATGAACCCACACTCTCACTAATACAACCACTCACTACACATTAAACAATAATACTCCTTAATCTACGTGCCAAAAAGCAAATGACCCTCTTAAGGAGGGACAGAGGGAGTATACTCTTCACATTTTTTTTCATTTATTTATTATGGGATAAATTTTGTGTGAGAACGTCTTATATGATACCATTTTGCACTTTTTAAATTAGTTATCACTTTCGCTATAAAATATTATTACTTTTTATTTATACTATAAATTGTTTATGAAATAACATTATTATTTTTTATTAATTGAGTATCACTTTTCATTATAAAAATTATTGAAACGGTTTCGCACGAAGTATTTATCTTTATTATTACACATTATACTTTTTAGATAAAAGTTTCGAAACAAATAAAGAAGTATTAGATTATTCTTAAAAGGGAAAAAACTCCTTCTAACCTGTATGCATAAAAGTGAGTAATGTGTCTGATAAAAGTATCAAAATAAATAAAGAAATATTAAATTATATTCTTAAAAGGGAAAAAACACCTTCTAACCTGTATGTATAAAATTGAGTAATCTGAAACGAAGGTAGTAACTGATATAAATATGGGTTGGTGGCGAGTGGTGAGTAATTCACATACCATATTCTCATTCAGATTTAAATCTCTTATTACATTTTGTGATATATTAATCCATCTATTGAGGAATAGCACATGAGATTTACACAAAGGGCCTATCTAATTTGCTTCTACACTTTTCTAATTAGCAATTAATTGATTTCTTGATTTCCTTCTCCACTTAACAGAAAACTCATTGAAAGAAGAAAATGCAATTACATTTAGTTTGAAATTACCTACATGTTTTACTTATCCACTTGTAGGGATTAGCATAAAATTTCTAAAAGCACTCAAATGTTCGAGCCACGTCAAATTACACTGCCACTGAAGACGTATCTGCGTAAAATAATTATGTGTATATGCATGCAATTTAAATTTATTTAAATGTTGATATTTTATTATACTTTCTCTGTCCCGAACAAAGAGGTGCATTTGCTTTTTGCACGTAGATTAAAGAGTATTATTATTTTATTTAAAATGGTTAGGTATATTAGAGAAATGCGATGGGTAGTGATGGGCCATTGGTGGACATTTTTTACTAAAAGAGAAAAATAATGCAATTTAGATGAGACGCCCAATATAGTAAAATGGTGATTTTAAGCGGAATGAAGGGAATACCTATTTAAATATATATTCTTTATCAAAAGTTATAATTGTCAAATTTGCTGACAAATGACGATGGCTTTTAAAAACATTCATGTTCTTTTATTTTTTAAATATATAATGACCTTTCAATTCATAATTAAAATAAGGTATTATGTTTGAAATACAAAACAAGATGTTACTATTAAAAAAATATTATTTTAGATTAGTTTGGAATAATATAATTATCATGTAATTGTTATTATGAATTATTAAATAACATTTATTGAAATATGTATATTTATATATCTATTAAGTTTTATATTATTTATATGTTATTTTATTATTAAAACTACTAAACTACCAAAAATCGACAGCCAAACTATTGAGTTAAACTATGGTGCATTCGGTGCATCTAGTTAATATCATTCATTAAATTAAAAAACTAATTAATAACTGTCTTATGATCAAAATAAAATAAATAAAAATTTAAAAATAAAAATAATTATATCTCAAAATTAATTTATAAATCCTAAGTGCACCTAGTCTATGCAGTACAAAATAGCCTCAAACAACTAAAAACCGTACAATAAATTTTAGTTGAAATATCATAATCAAAATTAAAAGTAAAATCAAACAGCCTTAAAAAAAAACGACCAAGGCACGATGTGATCACCAGATCCATATCCATATCCATATCCATAGCCTTAGCCATAGCCATTGGGTTTGTTTTATGACAAAATAATTGCAAACAAGAGCAAAAGGTCGAGTGATGGTCCCATTTAGGAGAGTGTCAGCTGTCTCTAAAATTTTCCATTTTTAAATTTAAATACGTAGCTGTCTCTAAAATTTTCGTTTTAACTATTAGTAAAAAAAAAAAAAGAAACTACTGAACATTGGCCGTGACAATTAAAAAAAAAACCATAAAAGAAACTAAAAATATTAAACGAGTTAGTTAAATCCATTAAGATCAATTCCAACGGATTTCAGATTTATCGGGCTTTTAAATGGACTACTAAAAAGTGAAATTAACCCTAGCTTTAACGGGTTTTGGGCTAAATGGGCAGGACTTGCCCATACATTAATAATTTTTTTATAAAATAAATATGTTAGGAATAATACAATGAATTCAAAATTAACTCATATATATATATATATATATATATATATATATATATATATATATATATATATATATATATATATATATATATATATATTATTTAGAATTTGAAAGAATTAAAATTAATACATGCAAGTGTTAAAATATACTCCCTCAGTCTCATTAAAAGGAGTGCATTTTGTCATTTTCGTCCGTCTCAATATAAAATGTATATTTATTTTTTTAGTAAATTAGACACACACAAAACAATTAATATATATCCATAGAACTCACACATACACTAATACACATACCCACAATATATTAAATATTATTTCTTTCTCCTCATTTACACATTAAATGTTATATCCCTTAATTTACGTGGAAAAAGAAATGTCTTCTTTCAATGGGAGTGGGACGGAGGGAGTATAATTAAGGAAAACACTTCTATGAATCAAATTCACACATGAACCCTATTTTCACCGATTACTTTATAGTACATTAAAAATTACTTTTTAAAAAGATAAATTATTATTCTTCTAAATAGAAAAATTACTCTTCAAATTCTTGCACACATTGATTTATCGATTACTCTTTCGTACATAAAAAAATTACTTATACTCTTCTAAATAAAAAATATTACTCTTCAAAGGGTATTTTTTATGTACTAAAGAGTAATTTTACAAAAACAGGGTTCATGCGTGAATCGGGTTCACACCAAACTCACTTATAATTTAATAATATGTGATAATTAAATTAATTCTAATATATTTATTTAAGTATTATTTTATTTATTAGAAAAAATAATGAGATAAAGTGAGAGAAAGAATGAGAAATAAATAAAAATTAAAGAGTGGAGGAGTTTGTCCTGGGCTGAGGTACAGTACTAAGTAGACAATGAAATTTATTTTTGCTTCTTTTTAAGAGAATGTTTAAAAATGCTAAAAATGACAAAAAAAAACTCTTAATTTAATTTAAAAATAATATTAATAAAAATTATTGAGTCAAGCATAACATAAGTCATCTTTTTAAACTTTAAAAAAAAATACTATTAAGAAAAAAAATTATTTAGCTCGATATAATTTTTCACTCTATACACTTAGTACTCTAAAAAATAGTCCGATTCATTTGTTAATTCGATACTTATAAAAAGTTATTGCCTCGATCCTTTTTTTACTCAATACTTACTTAATACTTAAAAAATAGAGCAATTCTTAACTAACTTGAGTTCACACATGATCAAGGTCAACCCAAGTGGCAGGTAAAAAGGGGTCAACACTTTATTTTAATATTTTATTTTTTTTATTTCACTAATTACTATCCATGTGTGTTGTATATATTTTTTTCATTAATAAAAAAATATATGTACCTTATTTTTTTATTTTAAAATAATTTTTTTAGATAGCTTTAGTGTACAAAATTTATATATTATTAAATAAAATTTTATATAATTAAAATATTATATACTATTTTAAATAGATTCATAATTCAAAATATATAATTATAAAAATAAAATTTTTTAAGTTTCAAGTTTTTTTTATTTTAATTTTTAATTTTTATTTGATAAAATTTTAATGTCAGAATATTCAATATCTAATTTTAAAAAATTTGTCCTTAGACTAACTTTATTGAATATTTAACATTAAATTTTTATGTAATAATTATTAAGTCGTAATTCTAAGTAATTGTAATAAAAATAATTATAAAAAGTGTTAATAATTACTATTAAATAATTTAATTATATTATATTATATTATAATAGTATGCTTAAATAAAAAAATTTGATGTTATTAATAATTAAAATCAAATAGCAATATATAACAATAATAAATATTTTCTTTATATATATATATATATATATATATATATATATATATATATATATATATATATATATATATATATATAATATGTTAATGTGGTTTTTTTAAACTTTGTAAAAATATTATAATATTCTTAAGTAATAAATAATTTAAAAAATATATTGAATGTTAAATAGAATTAATATTTTTTTGTAAAAGTTATTTGTGTGAGATACTCTTACAACAAAAAATGGAGTGTGAAACTTTTATTGGAAAGTTCAAATAAAAAAGAAATATAACATTGAATAAATATTTTTTAAAATTTTATAATTTAAAAGAAAATAGATTAAATAGATAATTATGAATTCAAGTGGGTTAAAATTTGAATAGAAATAGTATGTAAATTCTATGGCTAACTTATATCTTTATTTGGGAATTTGAAAATATGATATTTTAAAATAATTAAATAAATGAAATTGACAAGTAAATTTTTATTTTATCTTTTTTTTTTGTGTGGAGAAATGTGTATACAATGTATAAATTAAAAAAATAAAATAAAATTCCTTTAATGTATTAATAAAGATATAATAATCATTTATACAATTATGACATTAATATGATGACAAATGCTCATGTTAGTTGTGTATAATCGGTTGTACCATGTGAATGAAGTTATTATTTAGTACGATAGAGAGTTACTATTACATACGATTTCTTTTCTGTACAAACAATTATGTTATCATTTTGTATAAACTTTTTCCAGAAGAGTAGATATGCACCCTTATTTTGGAAGCGTTGGTTATACTTCTGTTTAAGGAGGATACGGAACCAAACTGATGATGATTATCAAACGGTTTCAATTTCTGTTTTGGAACAACCAGTTCCTTTTCGAACCGCCGATTTTCATCATTTTATTTTATGTTAGTTTTTTCTTTTTTTATTCTCAAAACTAATCTGTAAAAACTGCCGGTTCGGATTGGAACTGCCAGCTCTTGTGTCATATTGTGCACTTAATTTAAACCGTAGATAGCGAATTAAAAAAAATGCCGATTTTAGTTAACACATCAATTTCAATTTCTTCATAATACGAATCATAATCGAACTGTAATATTACCAATTTAAATTACATCTTTGGCGGTTTTAGTTTTGACAGTTTCAATTCTTTTTATTTGAAGAATATTTAAAGTAGACTAAATACTTAAGGAGAGACATTCAATATTTAATACTCACGGCAAGATACAACGTAAAATCATTTTTATCTTAGCAATACCACTCTAACATGATAAGTAACAATTTCAAAATTAAATTTTATAAATTTTATTCTAGCATATTAGTGTTATTCTACTAATATGTCATCTTCCAAATTCTTTAAGAAAACAACTGATATTTCTTTTTAAAAAAATTGATTTAATTTAATTATTTTAAAATATTATATTTTTCCATATCTCAAATTAAGAAATAATTTTTAATGTATTTAATATTATTTATTTGATTTTATTTTATTTTAAAATAAATATATTTATATATTATTTATATAATATTTATTTTGATAATATTATTAATTCATTCTATTATTATATTTTTATTTCAAAAATTATATTATTAGCATTATTTCTTATATATGTTGCTAATATAAAATACATTTATAATCATCTTTGCTTTTATTAATTAAAATATTATTACATGATTTAAATAATAATAATTTAATTAAAACATTCTTATTTTTTTAACGTTTTAATTAAAAATTTTATTTTAATTAATAAATTAGTTAAAATCTTATTTTGGTAACATTTTTTAAAATTTACATTTTATTGAATTATTAAATAACAGTATTTTAATAATGAATTGATATTTCTCTTTCTAATAGGTTAATAAGATTTAATTATTAAAGTTAATTAAAAACACTGCAATGTGTATTAAATTATTTATTTAATATTTAATATTTATTGTATAGTTAATATGGATGTTAAATTAAAGATTTTAAATAGATGAATAATTTGATGTATATTTCTTTAATATTAAATTTATAATAAGAGAATTATAATAATTTAAATTCTTTTGATGAAAAGTAAATATATGAATATGATTAAATAAAAAGTAAAATACATGATTGGAAGAAGAGGGGAGAAAAACTAGATATTTATTGTTTTTTCAAATGTAATATTTCTCGTGGTGTACCCCACCATTAGGGGCTCCCACCGCCCCTGCCCTGGGGATTGGTGGAGGAGGTAAATCGCAGGATGTGCCTCAAGTGGCTTATAGAGAGGGTTCACTTTTTAACTTGTGCTTGCAAGGGGCCAAATCCATGCCAAAGGCAGGATTCAAACCCCCACCCTGCAGCAACAAAGCTCAGTTGGAAGGTCTTTCCACCCTCCCTCTACCACTTGAACTATGTCCTGGGGGCCCAAATGTAATATTTCTCTTTCATGTAATCTGTTGTTCAAGTACCCCATGACACCTCTTATGATCTAATGATTAAAATCGAGTTGATTTAATCTTAGGACTAAGAATATTCCGGGTCATATGCGAGTTTGGGTCAGCTAAGTAGCCCTCTAAAAAATATGCTGGCTCAGATAATTTTTTTATACTCGATACTTTAAAATATTCTGGAAAATGTTGTCTAGATACTGTTTATGACACGATATTAATTATCAGTATATGACAAGTCAATAATTTTTTCGTTAATTCAAGCATTTTTCTTAAAGAATGGGTTGGATTTTTTATTTTATTATTTATTTTTTAATCTGAAGAGTATTGCAAAATTTCTTCCTAAGAATAATTCGGCTACATGTTGTCAATTTGCGTATTTCAGTTTAATTTTATATATATATATATATATATATATTTTTTTTTTTTTTTAAAGTGGAGATTCTATGTTTAAAAATTAATACTTTTAAAAGTTTTATAATAGGTAGATTTTAATGAAACCGGCTTTCAAAATAAGTTTCATGAAATGGAATATTGAATGATAACATTTTTCATATAAAATAATAATTGTTCTGTTAATTATTTTATAAATAATTTATAATATAAATAATAATTTATAATTGTTTTATTGTTCTCTATAAAAATGATAATATATTTATTGATAAGTGATAATTAATTTTTAGAAAAAAAAATTTCATGTGAAACAGTCTCACCCACGCAAAATATGACCCTTTATCACATAATTTAAAATTAATGTTACGATAAAAAGATATAAGCTTAATTGTAGTAATTTATATTTACGGCACACATCCTGATTTACTAATTATTTTTAGTAAAAAAAAATTATCTTTGAAAAATGAATTATTATTTTTTTAAATAAAAAATTTTTCAATTCTCTTTAGTATATAAAAAATTACTGAACAACCAATCTAAATCAAAAATATTATTCTTAAATTTTAATAAGTTTGTGATTTTTATTCATGTTGATCAAATCAAAAATTGAAGAATAATATTTTCTATTAAAAAAAAAATAATTCGTCTCTTTAAAGAGTAAAAACTGATAGATAATGATGGAAATTCGTGACGAAAATAATTCTATTACAATTGTAATGAATTTTGTGACTGACTTAAAAGTTGCAGAGAATTCTTGAATTTGAAGGTTTTTTTTTCTGGGTATTGGTAAGGTTGATCAAACAGTCTGTTTGCAAGTTGGTTATCATTTTCGATTTTGTGATAGATTTTGTGACAGCAGAAGACAAAATTTCATCACAACATTAATTTTAGTTTTTATTTGTAACTTTTGTGACGGACTGTATGACAATATTTTGCGACAGTTTTTTTCATCACATTTTTTTAAACTTTGATAACGGATTTTGGTACAGCGTATTTTTGTGACTGTTTTTTTCCGTCACAAATTCCATCACAAAAAATTACTCCCTTCTTCCGCCTCTAACGTCCACATTTATTTTTTACGCGTATATTAAGGAGTATTAATATTTTATGTATAGTGGGTAGATATTTTATGAATTTTACCTTTATGCTCCTCCATATAATTGGCTGTCATTAACTTTACTAATGCAAAATAGTCTCCAAGAAAGAGAAAAATAAAGTACTACTCTCTATTATAAAAGTCATTGAACAGTATATAGAGGTACATCAACCTATCAAATTTTACACGCTACATTACAAATAAAATTAAAATCTTTGGCCAGTACATACGGTTACATCAACCTATCATAGTTAACACACTGCATTACAATTTAAATTAAAAATTCAAATCTCCCAAAACATTTATGGAAATCCCTCCAAATAAGCCAACATGTCATGCTTGTCTTGTCACCATTCCCTCCAAAATACATTACTAATTCCCTCCTAATTTTCTAGATAAATACATTCACTTCTCTAACAATAGCAAACAAAGAAACAACAAACTGATCAGAAATGGGGAAAAAAAATCTGAGCTGCAAAGAACTAAATGTCATTGCTCAATTCTTGTTGGAAGGCTATTCAAATGGCAAGGTTGCACATGGTAGATTCAAGGAAACTGCTTCCAAATTCTGTGTAGACAAAAAAATTATTTACATGACATGGACAAGAGCAAAAGAACAAATGGCAGCAGGTAATCTCATTTTATTACTGAATAGAAAAAATGAATATGCACCTGTCAATCCAACTAACTTTGATAAAGAGAAGCTTAGAGAGTTCAGATATTGAAGTACATAACATGGGTTCTGAATGTCCTATTTTAGTGTAATGTTACTTTATTGCATGAATAATATGTACTGAGAGAAGATAAATTATATCTAAGTATAAATCCTAGTAGCAAGGTATTTGAGTAACTTGGGTTCTAAATGTTCTATTTTAGTGTAAAGTTACTTTGTTGTATAAGTAATACTCCCTCCGTCCCAACTTAAGAGTCTCATTTGCTTTTGGGAACGTGGATTAAAAAGTATTATTAATTAATGTGTAGTGGGTAGTTGTATTAGTGGGTGTGGGGACCCCATGTTTTAATTGTATTAGTGGGTGTGAGTGAGTCTCATGTGTCCAAAAAAGAGAACGAGACTCTTTGGGTGGAACGACCAAAATGATAAAATGACCCTCTTAACCTGGGACGGAGGGAGTATGTAGGATACAGAAGACAAATTATACCTAAATAAAATGTATAAATCCTATATCACATTAAAATGTTACACAATATTTCGTGTGAATATGACAAATTTTCCTATGTACCCGGGGCATCGTGCACTCATATTCAAAAACATATATATTAAAGAATAAATATATACTACTAAATAAAATTTATACACTTTGTTAATGAATTTTCATTTATTTTTTAATAAAAAAATGAATGTAAAAAAGTTATACAATTATTAAGAAATATCACTGTTGAATAAAAATTAATATATGTATGAATGCACGCGTGCTATCAACTCATATAATATTATATCATTATTTTATTAAAATGTATTCCCTCCATCTCATCATAATAGTTATTTTCTTTTTGGATGTTCCATTAATTATAATGATTACATTTTCATTTTTGTATATGAAACTCACAAAAAACAATTAAAATATCTCCATGGGATCCACTATACATTAAAATATTATTTCTCTCAACTCAATACATATTAAAATATTTTATTCCTTGGACTTGGAAACTCCCAAATGATGGGTAATTCACTACACGGAGTGCTTATCATTGCCAAATAGTTCAAATTCCGACTACTGTGAACCTTATAAGTGAAGTTACTTACAAGGCTCTCTCAAAGATTTGGTAAATTAACACCTACAAAATTTTTGGGGCTTGCTTGGAGAATCCTTCGATGTCGGCTTCCTACTAGAGCTGCTCTTAAAAGGAGGAACATTCTCAAAGATGGAGATGATCTCTCGTGCGGTCTTTGCGGTAATCATAAAGAAACGGTGAAGCACTTGTTCTTTGAATGTAAATTCCCCTATCAAGTTTGGTGTCTTTGTTATTCTTGGCTAAAATCTCTGATGCCTCTCGCTTCTGATCCAACGATGCATTTTCTACAACATTTTGGCGCGCTGGGCAAGAAGGGAAAAAATACATAATCAAATGCATTTGGTCCTGTGCAATTTGGTTCATTTGGAAGACAAGAAACAAGAAAATCTTTGAAGAAAAGGAAATCAATTTGGAAAAGACATTCGAGGAAATCAGAATCAAATCGTGGTACATTTTCTTCACTCACTATAATTGCTCTTACTCATTTTTAGATTGGTGTAGCAACCCCAGAAAGAGCTGTAATTAGATGATGTCTCTCTTCATTAATATTGGTGCTCTATAATTTGTAAACTCTGATAACTTTTGATTTTTGAGTACTACTTGTACTCATAATAATATTTAACTTTTTTTCTTCCAAAAAAATAAAATATTTTATTTCTTAATGCCCGTGTAAAAATGCAAATATAACTATTAAAACGGAACTGGGGGATTACAACCCGCACAAGCCACATAAACTAATATTAGGGCTTGTTATTCTAATACAGTAAATAAGATAATTGTTCATAAGTCTCACTCATATGGAGTATAATATTACAACGCATTTACTCATTTTCTTTTAAATTCATTTACTTAACAGCCATATTAATTGATTTACGATTCTTTGGAGTTAAAATGCATTTTCAGTCTCATAACTTTTATCAAATTCGATTTTCATTCTAAATTATTTAAAATTTTCAGTTTAGTCACGTAGTTATCTTAAAATTTTAGATTTCGTCCCACAATCAATTTTTTATCGCAAATCGTCTCATAATTCCTGAAATTTTTTCAAAATCACCCCAAATTAACTCTTGAAAATTTTCAAATATGTCCCAAATTTTGGAAGCGATTTAAAAAAAAAAAGGAGTTATAGGACAATTTGCAATGAAAAATTAGTTTTTAACGAAATCTAAAATTTTGAGATAGCTACGAGACTAAACCGAAAATTTTAAGTAATTTAGAAAGAAAATCGAATTTGACAAAAGTTATGAAACTGAAAGTGCATTTAACTCCGATTATTTGTGATCTTTTGGTCGATAGTCTTGATAGCTGATTGAAGCATAGTTTGCGTGGCAGTCTCTTTCCACTAGGTGGGCAGCCGGAGCAACCATGACGTCCTTGGACGGCCCATACGAAAACACTATTGACACTCTTTCACTCCGCTCGTTCAAAACTGCTCTATGCTTCACGCTCTTGTATCTACCATTATTAAAACACTGTCCAATCAACTCGCACAGATTAAATCGTTAGACCTAGATTAATCATGTCAAACTTTTTTTTTTTAAGTCAAAATTATTTCCTTAAAAATTAATAACAAATTATAAAACTAGCAAATATTTAACCTTATAAGCAAAATAAATTATAAATCATAGAAAATACTCCACAAAATAAGAAATAGCAACACTTAATTTGTTTTCTTAAATTATCACTTTTCGTTAAAAATATTATGACATCACTTTTTATTGAAGATGTTATCTCGTTTTCTTTTTAATACTTAGAATTTTTCATGAAATAGTTCATTTCACAACTACTATCACTTTACGTTGATAAGATATCTCTTTTTATTAAATATTATTATTTCTAATTTATGTCACAAAACTCATTTTTAGATCTCATACAAATGTTTGCATAGGTTCCATAAATATAGGGTTTGTTTATTTTTGGTTTTTTAATCCAAATTTAGAATTATATAATTCGTTCTTTGTTCTAATTGGTTTAATAAAATCAGATTAAATAAATATCTAATATCTCTTACACATCACATCTTACTATCTCTCACACATAACTCATGCTCTTATATATTGATTTCATAAAAAATTAAAATCTAACTCTACTTAAATATCAAAATAAACATAAATTAACATTATTTGGCACACGTCACATTCTTAGAGAACAAAGAGTAGGTTTTTTGCTTTCCTGTGCACAAGGTTTGGTATAACAGTATACTCCCTAGGTCCCGTAAAAAAAAAGTTACAGTGCCTTTATAATTGGAGTACCATACTTTTATTAATAAAGATATAATATTTTCATTGAAAATTTAAATTTTTTACTCAGAAAATCAAAGATTATTTTACAAAAAATATTAACATTTAGTACCAAATGGTATAACTTTGGAAAAGTATGGGATTTGGAGAGAAAACAAAAAAACATGTATAGGTGGTGAGAAAGTGACCTGAAGCTGATCAGCAACATTAACGAGTATGGAGTTAGTGGGAGAATGAGAATGAGAATGAGAATGAAACCATTGGTCATTATGCTGGATTTGCAAACCAGACACACCGTTATGAATGAGCAATGTGAGAAGCCCATAATCTGTGTGTGGTGGCAGTGAAATCAATGACTGGGAGTGAATCGCAACTCAGAGCAAATGGGTCGTTACTGGAGGATAGCTTTGACATCGTCCACCACGTGTTTGATAAAATTGAAGAGTTATGCGAATCTGAAAACTAACTTTCCAATAAAATATTCTCTCGCATTCATATATTCAATTTACAACTTAATCCAATCTCAAAATTTTAATATTCCATCAACAATCCAATCTAACCCAACTTTTTAATAAAATATTAATTTATCTCCCATTTATATATATATATATATATATATATATATATATATACTACATTTATTGTATATAAAATTAATATATATTATCTAAAACTTTTTAATTATATTTAAAATTATACTAATATAATACATTCAAAATACAATAATGAAAAAAAATGTAATAATTATATAAAAATTACCAAATATATTAATATTATATTTTATTTGTAAATTTAAAAAAATAAGAATTTTATTTATATTTTAAACAAAATCTGTATAATTACCTGTAGAATTTATATAAAAGAATTATTTGGGTATAATGGAGAGACATGTAGCATAAATAAATTAGATTAAATGTGGGTTGTCGTACAGGTCACGCGGTGATATCAAGCTTCAACCGACTTTACTCATACCTAAATCACAACTTACTTTATAGGACGAAATTGAAAAATTACTCCTCGTCTTATCTATAAGTCCCTCCCTATTTGCTTTTGATTAAACATGAAAATTAATTAAGAAAATATTCCCTCCATCTACCCATAAACTTCCATTTATTTTATACATATGAATCAAAGAATATTATTATTTTATATGTAGTGAATAGTTGTATCAGTAGTGAGTGTGAGACCATATGCAGGACCTTTTTACTAAAAAATAAAAATTTAGACTTTTAAATGAGACACTCAATATAATAAAATGAGATCATTTCGATGGAATCAAGAGAGTATTAATTTTTGTTGTATTAAATATTGTAATTTTTTTTGGGTCAATAAATATTAAGTACAAAGTGTATTTAGATATTATTATTTCATACATTCACTATAGAAAATTACGTATACATACAAAATTTAATTTTATTTTACCCATAGTACCCATACTTACTGAACATCAGTGTGCATCGTTCGAAAAAAATAAAAATAACGCGATTAAATATTGATATGAATATAAACCACTATACATTCATGTGAGAAAAATAATTTCCAAAGAGAGAAACAAATAATACTCTTTATATGAATATATTTCATTGTACATTCGTGTGCGATGAATAATTTCGGTAGAGAAACAATGAATATCTCTTAAATTGTACACACACGTATGCACAATATACTTAATACATCTTAATTTTGATTAATTAACAAAAAGGTATGTATTGTACAGTCTATACTATACATTTAATTTTCATTCAATCACAAAAGGAAACTTGTCAAAAAAAACAAATCATAAAAAGAAAACGTCAATTAATACTAAATTCGTTGATAGACATTGGTGTGCAGACTGAGTGAAAATTAGAAGAATGAAGAAGATAATGTACATTGGCGTGCATTGGTGTAGAGAAAGAAAAGAACTTTATTGGAGAGAAAAATAATAAAATCGTTTGATCCTAAAATCTTTCCTTAAATCTCGAGTGAAGAATACAAACTAGTGTAAATTTATAGAAGAAAGAATAAAAGATACAAAATTAAATTATCAAAAATGCTCGATTAAATTCTGAACATAATGTACATTAGTGTGCATTCTTAACGTACACTAAAAATACCGATTAAATAACACACACACACATATATACACACACGTGATTAAACATCACAATAATGAACATTAATGTGCATTGTTAAATTCTTGGCATTTATTATGAATGCAGTGATTGTCAATAGAAATAAGCCGTGTGTAATTTTTCTTTTATTAAATACACATTAGTGTTCATTCAAAATTATTAAGTACACAAACGTAAAATATTAATTGATGTGAATAAGGGTAAAGTAAGAAAAATAAAAAACGCTTTGTATTCGTTAGTAATTATATTATATTAATGTATTTATTAATAATTAGGATATAAAAACGTGGGCTTATAATTAATTATCCCTTTTTTTTAAATAAATAAAAGATAAAGTTTGTTCAATGTTTGGTGCAAGTTTTTTTAAAAAATAAAATAAAATGTGGAGTGTGAGAGTAGGTTATTGTTTTGAATTTTTTACCTATTAGAAGGTGAAATATTTTATAGAGCAAATTAAAATTGAAAGGGTGAAAACTTTTCAGTAACAGATGGAATATATTACTACCCTCATATTTAAAAAAAAAAATCACTTTTCTATTGGGCACAAAGATTAATAAAAATGTAACTTGTGGAGATATTATGTTATTTTTTAATAAAAGTACTTCATTCATCTCATTTCAAATGACACACTTTCCATTTTGGTTTATTGCACAAAACATTGCACGTTCCTAAAAAAGCAAAAAGTCAAATACAATCATTCTTCCCCATACACTTTATTTACAAAAAAAAAAACAATCTTACTTAACACACCTAATATACTTTATCATTTATTTATTACCAAAAAATATCATAATATCCCTAAAAGTTATCACTTTTCTTAATCTCAGTGCCGGAAGAGACATACAAACTTTTGTGGAATGGAGGAAGTAAATGTTAAGATATGCTAGATCCTTTAGCAAGGGTGAATTTTTTAAATAAAACGAATATTATTGGGTAAATTTTTTTGAATTATTTTTATATTTTAGAAAGTGAAATTTTTTTTTAGAACTTGCCAAAATAAAAAAGATGAAAAATGTTGAAATATGGATAGTTAAAATCATTTTTGTCCCATAACGTTATGAAAATTTTGATTTTGTCCAAAAAAAATTACTCCCTCCGTCCAAGGAATACATTCATGTATTTTCTGATACGGAGTTTAAGAAAAGTAATTTTTTGGTGGTGTGATGTAAGAAAGAGAAGGGGTATTTTGGGTAATTGAGTAGAATAAAGTGTATAATATAGTTGACTTTGACTAGATTGTGTATAAAAAAAAGGTGGCATTTTTGTAATATTGTAGTATGGTAAGTCTTATGAAACTTAAGCAAGAACTTGTTGAACCTCTCAAGAACTCACACACTTGATTGTTTGATCACTCACGTTTCATTCACGAATTGATTGATAATAAAAAAACGAAATGAAAAAGATCAACACAAAGATGTATAGTGGTTCGGCGTAAGTCTACATCCACTTTCCTAAGAGAAGAATTCACTATGATGATGATGAAGATTGCATGCTTACAATCACACTTATCAAACCCTAATTACTAATGCTTGTTAACTGATGATGTGAAGAAGATGATGATGTAACAGACTGATCTTTTCAACTTATATGGATTAGTGACCAACGTTTTGATCCCCTTTCATCCAATCAAATGCATGTACACTGAATCAGTTGTAATCAACTGATCTTGCAACCGTTTGATGCTTCTAGCTGCCATGCCACCAAACTGATCGACTCACCTCCAAAACTGATCCAATGGCTTATGCATGCAATCCTCTTGTTCACTTGATCGACCAATGCATGATCTCCACGTGTAACATTGCTTATTCTCATGCAATATACACACATGCAAGTCCATATCTTCACAAATCTACACCTTAGACCTTGCATCACCATACTAGTTTTATCTTCTCCACCTTGCTGCTATTTTAAGGTTGCAGCCACCTTTCCTTCCTTGCTTAATTCAATTGAACCAATTACTTACACAACTCATACTTATGAACTGATAAAGCTTTTGTGAACATGTCTGCTGGATTCTCAGTTGTTTTGATCTTCTTGACACTAACTACTTCCTTCCCTATCATGTCCCTTATGAAATATAACCTCACATCAATGTGTTTGGTCCTCTCATGATACCCCTGATGCTTGGAGAGTTGCACTGCACTCTGATTGTCACAATACACCTCATTCAGTATACCAGTCAGTCATACTCCCTCTTTGATTGCTTCTGTAAGAGCAACAAATTCTGCATCTGTAGTTGATATGGCTACTATATGTTGATGTGTTGCCTTCCAACTTACTGCAGTACCAAACAAATTGAATACATATCCAGTAAGTGACTTCCTAGTATCAGGATTTGCTGCACAATCAGCATCGACATATCCAATTATTGCCTTATCCCATGAAGCCCTATTCTGAAACTTCAAGCATGTTGTGATGGTCCCTTTCACATATCTAAGTGCCCACTTCACTGAGTCCCAATGTAGTAGATCTGGATTGCTCATAAACCTACTGATCATGCTCATTACATAAGCTAAGTCTTGCCTGCAATATAGCATTGCATACATCAAACTGCCAACAGCACTAACATAAGGTATGTTGCTCATCTCAATCTTCTCTTGATCTGTCTGAGGAGCTTGAAGTAGTGACAGACTCACTCCTTACTTTGTTGATGTTGTTACTGATTTACTGAGATTCATATTGTATCTCTTCAACACTTTGTCCAAGTATGATTCTTGAAATAACTTTAACTCTCCAACTAATCTGTTTCTTTCAAACTGCATACCAAGGATCATCTTAGCTTCCCCTAGATCCTTCATATCAAACTCCTGCTTAAGTATTTCTTTTAACTCTTAGTAAAGCTAATTAAATGCGAACTCGTTACTCTCAAGATTTAACTCTTTCCAAGCAACGGCACCATGAACTTAGTCGCAATTTATATGGATTTGGTGGGGTGGCGCGGGTTGACCCTGATCGAGCCTATTTTAATAGCTATAATTAACAATATTTGTTGGTATTAAATCCAATTAATTTTACATTTAACTTTTTTATTTTTATTACTTACGTCCAAAACAAATATCATCTTTATTCTTCTCTCTTTCTTTTAGTAGAATGTTATTATTTAATATATATATATATATATATATATATATATATATATATATTCTCCAATGTAAAAAAAATTAATATTATCTTTGAGCATAACTCAAAAAAAGAATCAGTTGTATAATACCGTCTAATGGTGATAATTTACAAGTCGTTTTTTTTTAATTCTTTTTATTATCATTATTTTTTATTGAAATATTATCACATTTTATTAAAAAATATATTATTATTTTTAATTTATATTACGAATCGTAAATTAAAGAGTGAAGATTACTATTAGGTACACAAAAAAATCTTTAATTACTATGAGATACAAACATACAAAAATATTACTACTAACTACAAAAATATATAGTGATATTCTAATATTACTCCTACAATGTGCTGCACATAAATATTGTGTGCAGTAAAAATTCGTGTGCAGCAAAGTGTGTGCAGTAACAAAAGTGTGTGCAGTAAAAAAAAATGTATGCAGCAAAAAAGTGTGGTGGTCCGGCAGAGCTCCAGCGAAGTAGTTTTCCGGTGGCGGCGGTGGTCCGACGACCGGCCGGCGGTGATCCGGCGTTGGGTGGGGTTTAGGGTTTATGGTTTAAAAGTGTATCAGTTTAGGGTTATATTTGGTATTTTACTTTAATATTTTGTATGTGATAGTAATTATTTTAAAACAATGTATTTAATAGTAATTAAGGGCAAAAAATGTTTATTCAATAGTAATTTTTCCTAAATTAAATAATTTAGTGGGCAATTATCATTTTTCATTATTAATCATGTATTACATTTTATTTAAATATTATCACTTCTTATCCTTATCATACAAATGTGAATTAAAAATTATTCTCGACTTTAAGTTCTACCCCAAAAAACATATTTATGTCAATTTAGTACCGTAACTTTGATATTTTGTTTGATTATGCCCAATTTTCGCTAGAATATTTTTGGTGGAAAAAGTATCACGTGCCATGTATATGATGCTTCAATTTGGAGAAAATCGACGATCTAAACCGAGTTGTGTCTCCATTTAAAATTCCACAAATAAAGTTGTCAAGTCAGATTATATTTAAATTTAAAAAGTAATAAATATAATGACTATTTTACATCACTATTTAACTTAAAAGTGATTCATAAAATACATAAATTTAAAACATGAAACTAAATTAAATTAAAAATCTAAAATTAAAAAAATGGTAATTCAGATGGAAATCCCTAATTATCTTCTTTAACCAATAATTCATTTGTGAGGGTACTTATAAGTCATATAAATTAGGAATATTTTAATTCAATTTTTTTTGGTATGTCTAGCAACTACAGAATATGAATAGTGTCCTTATACTTTTTCTTAGTAGCTGTCACTTTTAAATAAAATAGGAATTATTAGCTATAGGTACAAGATATAAGATAATATTACTAATATATACATAGTATAAATTATATTACTATTAGGTACAAAAGTATCTAACGTAAAGTCTTAATTACCCTTTCATCCATAATTAGTTGAATACATAATTCATAATTAGTTAGATAGAAATTTACTTTTCTATATTTTAGTTCTCTCTCCTAAAAAAATAATATATTTTAGGTATTATCTCTCCAAAGTGAATATACCATTGAACTTAATAATCATTTAATGAATCATTTTGAAGGATTAAATTTCGATGTTGAAGCAGAAATAAATTGAATACACGTTTTGTACATGGTATTCAATTTTTTCATGTATTATAGAATTCACTTTTTGTACATTGTGTATCGAAATGGGTATTCAGAAAAAAAAATTAAAAAAGAATTCAATGCATTCTTACAAGGATTCACACAATAAATCATTAAACTTAATAATTATTTCACGAATAATTTTGCTGGATTCAATTTCGATACTTAAGCAGAAATAGATTGAATACATATTTTGTATATGGTATTTAGAATGGATCTGAACATAAGTGCATAAGTATTCGATTCCTAAAATAAATTGAATGCATACAATATACATGGTATTCAAATTGTACCCGAACATTATCATCATTTTCTATAACAGACTTGTGGAAGAATTTAAATACACATTCAGAATCCATGTAACAACAATCTTATAACCAAACGCAAATTGCATTAGCATACCCCCCGAATCACATAATTCTTATATTTACCAAGCCCTTATGTTCTATACTCCCCTGAATATCCACTTTGAACACCAAATTTAAATCCTTTCTACATCAGAACACACCATTAACCATCACAAAACATATCAAATTCTAAATTCCCTGAATATCCAGTCTGAATACCAAATTATAAATGAATTATTTACTCTTGATTCTGGAGGATATAACGATTGCGTTATAAATTATTAATCTCCTACAAACCCCCCACCCCCACCCCCCAAATCAACATAATAATTAAATTTCCAATTTTGTTTTTTAAATGTTTGACCATTTTGACATATTGACTAATCTCCAACTTATTTCCTATTTTCATGGAGAGATTTATGGGTAAATTAATTTTTGAATACAATTAAATTTAAAATAGGGTTAAAAGTGGTATTTAATGAATTAAATTTGTAGTGCGTAGTACTGTAATTTGCTCATTGTATCTAGTGGTAATATAGGTACATCAATTTTATCTGTAAGTAATGAACTCAATAAAATATTACGTACTTAAAAATAATTCATCTTTATTGTACAACAGATATTAAGAAAAAATTACTTTTTAAATAATTTTATTCCCTTTTAGGAGTAATATGCTATTTTTAATTAATAAATAAAGTATATTATATGTGGAAAGAAGGAATGAGTATATTTTTGAAATTATTGTGTACTTTTGAGCTGTTAGATTAGAATGATATTTCTTTTTTTAGGGGTGAACAATTATGTAGGACGAACTAATAAAAAAAGAGTGAACGATCTTCAAGAATGGAGGGAATATTACTTATAATTTATACTAAAAATCGTCAAAACTTATGTGAACTGGGTACGTACACATGTGTATCCTGATTTGCTGATTATTCTTTAATAAATGAAAAAAATACTTTTTAAAAAGATTTACATACTCTTTAAAATGAAAAATATTACTCAAATTTTAATATCATATTGTGATTTTTTATATTCTTGTTGAAATGTGTAATATTTTTTATTTAAAAGAAATAATTTATCTTTTTAAAAAATAATTTTTTACATGATAAAAAGTAATTTTTCATTAAATTATACTACCTCCGGCCACTTGAAAGGTAAGCATTTGCTGTTTACACGTAGACAATCCTAAGGTCTTTATTTGTTTTTTGCACGTGGATTAATGAGTATTATTATAGGTAAAGTGAGCAGTTGTATTAGAGGGAAATGGTGGGTCATATTGTGTACTTTCTTTACTAAATAGATAAAATTAATACATTTGAAGTGGAAACCAGAAATTATGAAATGAGTACCTTGTAAGTGGCCGAATGAAGAAGTATATGGCAAATCATGTTCACATTAGACTTGCTATTAATTATTAAAATGTTATCACTTCTATCCCATTTTAAAGCTTTAATTCCCTCGGGATTGTGTTACACCAAGGCTTTTTCCTTGGTTTACATCTATCTTGGTACATGTACGGTATCATTTAAGATCTCTCCTACAATTAAATAATACTCTACATATTACTACGAAGTCCACATCTTAGTCATTAATGATTTAAGACTAATAAGTCTTGGAGAAAATTGAATTTTCTAAAAAAAAGAAAAAAGAAGAGAGAGAGATCATATATACACATTCATAGTTTGATTTAGTCTAAATTGGAAAATTCAAGCGTTATTGCCCCCATTCTTGGCTTCAAAAATCTCTTACACGGCAACCTAGAAGTTAAGGCATGAGAAATGTCCTATTAATTTAATTGTTTCACATACATACACCCACATGACATTACAATTTATCACCAATAATTGTATTAAAAATAATACAAGTAAATATAAAACTCCATTCTAGAATAAAAGTCAAGCTTACTTAAATTCCCTTGTGTAGAGACTACTTCTTGAAACTTTCACTATATAAACTCCTCTCTCATCAACCACTCATCACACCCCCACATTCTTCTCTCACTAGAACTACTTATCAAATACTTCAATTCTTAGTATATATACTACACATTTAGAGAGAGAATAATGGAAAAGGGTTGGTTGTTGATTGTGTCCACAGCCATAATGCTTCATTTTGCAGCAGCACAAAATGTGCATGAAGTTGGAGATGGGATTGGATGGGATATACCTCCACCCACTTCTCCATACTCTAACTGGGTTTCTGGCAAAACTTTCTCTGTTGGAGATATCCTAGGTATGTAATTTATCTTTATTTACTATTCAATTTTTTTTTTGACACTTGGTGTATATTTCTTTATTTGAATAAGCCACGTATAGGAGAGATGAAAGAACAATTATTCTAGTCATAGGAAAAATGAAGGGTTGGTCTGTTATATACCATGTTTACAAAATATGTAAGGGTGTAATATTTTGTTCTAAAAGGTATAAACCAGAAGTAATAAGGGTACAATATTTTGTTAAAAGAGTGTGCACTTTTATTAAAATTTTTTTTCAAGAAATAAAGGGTACACACCCTCATATTAAAGGGTATACCATTTAATAATAAAGAGTATCTAAGCTCACGGTGTCCTCGGGGGACACACAAGTTTTAGCCAAAAATTAAATAAATAATAATAATTAATAACTACTCCTTGTGGACCATCCTTCTCGTTTACTAGTATCAAGTTGTTTAAGAAAAGTTGCACTTTTTATTAATTTTGTTGATTTTTGAGAGTATTATAATAATTTTAGATAATAAAATATTATAAAGTAATGGTACGTGTGTGAAAAAAAATAATAAAATTTAAATTAAATAAGTTATTGGATAAAATGGTGTTTGTTTTTATGAGGTGTGAGAGGTGTTGTAAAACGATTTGTTAATTTACATTTGAACATAATTGTCAGTGTTCAACTTCGTGACCAACCAACACGACGTCGTTCGAGTACCGAAAGCCTCCTACGATGCATGCACTCAAGACAACGCCATTGGCAGCGTTATCCTAACCGGACCGGCGAACATCACCCTCGACTCCGCCGGTGATTACTACTTCATCTGCACCTTCGGCAGCCACTGCCAAGCCGGTCAAAAACTATCCATCACCGTCGGCTCATCCACTCCCGGTGCTGCCAATCCACCAACCACCGCTCCACCGGCCACCCCCACCACTCCTTCACCCGCCTCAACTCAACCCGACCCATGTGCACCAACACCCAACGCTCCGAATGCTAGGGGGCCGTCGGCACGTGGCGCGCCTCCTCCACCGGATTCTGCCTCAGCTTCGCTGGCTGCCAGTTTCTTCTTCGTCATAACGCTAGCTGGCATGGCCTTAGTTTTCTGAGTTGCTAATTGCTATATATCACGATTTTCTGTGTACTGTTTCTTTTAATTTCTACCATACACGTATACAGTTAATTTTGAGTGTTTTCTTTGAACTTCTCAATTTGCATCACATTGTATTATTTCTTGTTACGAAATTAATAGTTCATTGATATACTATTTGATTTTTATCCTATTTTCTAGTAAGTATTATTTTATAATGTACTCCCTCACTAAGAGGGTCTTTTGATTTTTGACACGTTGATTAAGGAGTACTGGAAGTGTGAGTCCCATATTTTAATTGTATTAGTGAGAGTATGCGGGTCTCATGTGTGCAAAAAGGAAAGGGAACTATTTGGGTGGGACGAACAAAATGGAAAAAAGACTCTCTTTGAAAGGGACAAAGGAGTACATTAGACTGAAACAGAATCACATACTTCCTCAAACATACGCGTTTTGCTATTTGTTTTGGTATTTTGGTCCATCACAATATGTGGATTTCCCTTCTTAACAAAAGAACCCACACAAATTAATTAAATTAATTACTTCTACATCATTAAATATTTTAATGATTGCACCTAAATCTACTTTTGTATCCTTTAATATTAAATATTAAGAACTTATACTTTTAACTTTTGAGAAAATAAATTAATTTTTTTAATAAAAAATTGTTATTCGTAGTTAAAAACATATTATAAAGAATGATGAATAATGAATTAAAGTATATTATTAAGGTGTTAAACATATTATTCACTACAAACATATTTTATCTACTTAAGTAGTATATTTTACAGGTCTGAATCTTCTGTGACACTTTGGTGTGATATTTCTTATGTCACTCCATTAAATGAGCGACACGTAGGAGAGATGAGAGATACTATACCCTAACCAATAAACCCTTAGGGGTAAGAATTGATTCAACCTGCCACGTGTCATTCTATTAATAGATGTTGTAGGAAATGTCACACAAAAGTGTCACAGGACATCCCGTGCCATATTTTACCCACATAATAATTATACTTTAATAATGGAACGACAATCTCACAATAGTACCCCTGGAAAATATTCGCACTAAACATTGCTCATATATCCCCTAGTAAAATGATTTCCTTCTCCTCATCATTTTGTACTTTATTATTTAATCTATTTTTATCACTCATACAACACGTTGCATGAGTACAACACAAATCTACAGTCCAAAATCAAGCAGTAGGCTTAACTAAATGGTGCTTAAACTTTGCTGCTCACAAAATCGGCATTGGTTGCTTCCCATATAGTCATACCGTCACAAGTGCAAAGCTTTTTGTAGTTCTCACCAACTCCTGCACTTCTAGCTATCACTGCAGCTGCAATACCTTCATCTGATTTATTTTCAGTTCCATACACTGCTATGGATCTTCCGATAAGATCGTAGACCCTCAGCTTTTCCTTAGCCCCAGAATAGAACGCTTCGCCTTTTTCATCGACGTCTAATGTTCCCAGGTCACCAAGTGGCTGAAAGATCAAATTCAGTATTAATTAGAAATCACAAGAAGAAAGGATACACAGGTAACAAGTAGAAAAGATCAACTATTTTGGCACCATCTATACATGGGATTACCACAACAGGCATGTTATTACATTATGGAATACAATAAATTATAATCTGTCATTGAGGATTATTTTACTATTTGTAAAAAAAATTAATCATGAAATCACGAATATCGTCTTGAGATCCTTGCAAAAAACATAGTTACTGATTCTCTGAAGGGAGGAATTTGTAGTTATAAAAATTATTTGGATCTTTTTTTTTTGCGTAGTTGTTTTCAAAGGTAGGTTATGCAGTCATCCAAATTTAAAAACTTGCAACATTTAAGATCAACTTGTACCCTGTTCGACGACTTTTGAGATTCTAATAAAAGGCAGTAACATGAATGACTGCAAAGCAAGCAAATAGCATTCTAGAGAGAAATATTGAGATCAATAAGTGCAATAAAGAATGAGAAAATTAGCCACACGATACAATTAGTAGGTACTAGGAAGACAGAACCTACCTCCTCTCCATTGTTGGAGGGATTAAACACTTTACCAGTTCTTGCAGCCCCCTTAGTCAGATCACCAAATTGGTTGATGGACCAACCATGCTTTCCAGGTGGTAAACCACTGAAGTTAGCTTCTATTCTAGCTAGTTCCATATTTACTTGGGCTAGCCGAACAACTCCAAATATAACTGGACCTTTAAATTCAGCAACAGCAGCTGAAACTAAAAACTCTGCACCGCAAACCAAGTTGGAATAGTCCATTAATTACAAAATAAATCTAACTCAGTAGCTAATTGCTGATTATTTAAGTGAGAAAGTGTTGTAAGGAAGATGAGATGAAAGATATTAGTAGTTGGTTCCTAATCGAAGTATATGAGAGTAAAGTACTTGTATATGTACAAAATTAACCATAGTTGGGTACCTTGGCATTTCTTTAACAAATTATTATCTACCTTTCAT
This sequence comes from Pogostemon cablin, assembly GCA_023678885.1. Classification (NCBI taxonomy): domain Eukaryota; kingdom Viridiplantae; phylum Streptophyta; class Magnoliopsida; order Lamiales; family Lamiaceae; genus Pogostemon; species Pogostemon cablin. Next base: position 8,771,505 of record CM042960.1, read on the forward strand.
CATCAATATGATAAAAATCAAGGTTGGATTCCTACTAGTCACAAAATGCAAAGGTTTTAAAACTAAAATGATCAAAATAAAAATAAATAAATAAAAAAAAGTGGTAGGATGCCAATTCTTTACAAAAATGATAAAAATCAAATGTTTAATACCAAATGTAAAGGTAGGCACTAGGCGGCCAAAGGCACAATATACCCCTGATCTTGCTCTTAGCTACATAACCACCTATCTACGTAGGTGGACTACAATAGAGCAGCTAGAAAAGAAATAGTTCACAATCAAATCACTAACGATGACGATGATTTAGTATATCACCTTGTCCTCAAATTATGCAAAATCATCTCTAATATCTTCGATTCCTAACATGGGGATTTGATAGAGCAAAACCACATTGTCCATCAACATTGTCAGCCCATTAGTTAGCATACACAGATAAAACTCTATGAAGACAAACAAATGAATAGGAGTTTTATTTTTGGATTACAAAAAACTTAACTCATATGGGTGATTATATTAGAATACACTCCAAAATCAAAGCATATTTTAGAAAACCACAATAATATCAGAATTAAAATAGAGAACTGAAGCAACAGACAATTCGAGACAAAAATGTCACACATTAATACAAGAGGACAATGAAACAGAAGATCATAGCTCACCGTCTGGCTGCCCTTGTCCAATCAATCTAGCTTTTCGACCAGTCTGCTCTAACGCCTCTGTCAAGGTTTTCACAGATGAAATTCCAAGGATCCGAACAACTTGATTGGTCAAATCTACATCCACATTTCTAACACCTAGGAAATGAAATAGTGACCATAAATTTTGTTAGATTGCACAACTTGAAAAAAAAGCTGCTCTACTTTCTTAGTTCCTCACCATCAAGAGTCTGCAACTTATTCTTGACTGAGTTAACACAGCCCTCACATTTCATATCCACCATAAATTCAGTCTGTGAACATTTAATAAGGTATAAGATATAGTGTAAACACTAATAAGACGGCTTTCGGTTTGAGTACTTCTAGTACTCCCTAATATAATTTCTTATCCAATAAAAAAAAGAAGACAATGTTAGATACATAATGAAGCAGCTAACAAATAGATAATGATTTGTATAGAAGTAATTTCTACATGAAATAATAGCCGAATGAGGTGAACCGATTTTTTCTCTTTTCCACCCCCACTGCAACTTCCACAAGAAATCAAAGACCATTGAAAAAGTACAGTGAGGCAGGACCCAACAGAGAAAAAAACAGAGATGGGAAGAATCTATAATCAACAAATGAAGAACATTTAGTCTATCAAACAGTACCAAAAAACATTATATAGACAAGCAACATTTCTTCATATTGAGGCCTAAAAAGTAAACGAACACATCTGATGATCAAGTACAGGACATGAGATATCTAAAATAGAGAATAAAACACGCGTTCATAACATTTGATACCATATACAATGACTTCAAATAAAAAAATATATATAGTCTGAGATGTATTTTAACATGCACAGCTTCTGCAAGAGCCGTGTATTTGAGACAATCGACAGATATTAATAGGGTTGTCCGTGCATTCCAACTAAATTCAATAACTCAAAAATCATCTAATAAATTTGACAAGTGATGCCATAAATTTATAAAGATTTCATGGTGGTATATAGATAATTGATAAGCTCAAAGTTCCATTGCGCAAATTTCACCAAATTCATGGATAAATCATGGTCGAAATTGTGACAAATTTCTGAGAACTTACTTTATAGAGAGTAAACTTTCAAAAATGCAACCTCAACTATCATACACTAGCTCCAATCCCATAAAGCTAACATAATATCACATGGATAATATCATACAAGGTTTTAAGTTTCGATCATAAACAACAAAAAAGTGAATTCTGATCCCTTACAACTTAAATATCTCAATGAAAAATAGAATTGATATTAATCAATCCACACGACATCATCACTAAAGGAAAGACAGAACTCACCAGTAACTCCGGCAAGAGCGCCCTGGTCTGCAACACAAATTCAAGAATACCCCAAAAACCAATTAATTTTTGGGAACAAAAACAAAATTCAAAACTTTGAAAAAGTAACAATCCTATAAAACAACAGAATCATACGGAAAAGGAGCAATTATCACCTGGTTTGGCTGATTCTGATCCATTTCAAGAACAGCTGAAGATGGATTCTGAAAACCCTTCAAAAGACCCGACTTAACAGGTCCACAAATCGGATTAGAAGATAAATTGAGAGGGCTGACGTAAAATTTCTTGAATCGAGTATTGAAAGAAGATAAAGATTGTGAATTCGAAGAAGAGGAGGGAATGGAAGAGTATGCAAACGCTGCTGGAACTACGATTGTGGCTGCTATGGCTGTTGTTTTAGTGGACCTCAAAAATGCCATTCTCTTCTTTAACGTCGCCTGATATCTATTGACTTTAATTCTTTATTCCTCACAATTCCGCCCCTCCTGCTAGATACTTCCCAGTCTCAACCCAATTTTCACCAGTAACTGTTCACTGCAGATTGGAAGTATTAACTTTATTGATATTTAGAGGATAATATATTATTTTTAAATAATAAATAAATTATAAAATATTTTGTGTATGTTAGATGAGAGTGTTAAATTTATAACAAAAATATAATTTTAAAGAAGGATTAAGGGTTTTTTTATATATAGTGAAATTTAATGCAGGAAAGACGAAAATGAAAGATATAAAATTTAATTTGGACAATGAAGTATAAATTAAAAGAAAATTGACATTTCACATAACTCGTTACAATAAAAATAACTCAAGATTTTACCAAATACACCTCAATATCTGGAGGTAATTGTTTACTTTTTACGTGTAGATTAAGAATTATCATTATTATATGTATAGTGGATAATGATATTAAAGGAAAGTAGTGGGTCATGTGATGTACTTTTTTACTAAAAAGGGAATATGTATACATTTGAATTGAACGCTCAAAATAATAAAATAGATACCTTTTATCAAAGAAGTATTATAAAACACATATCCACATGACAAATGTTAAAATGTTAAATATACCCACTCAAATTTAAACATCTACCACTATCCATAAACACATTCATCTCCAAATTTTGTACAAGAAAGGGAGGAGAAAAAAATTCTAATACCTCCCAATCCTTTTAAAATCATACTCATTCACTTCACAAAGATAATGTCGGACAAGGAAGCAATCGATAATGTAAAAGTATGATTTTAAGCTTTTAAACCGTTCAAAATGTTAACTTTACATTTTAAAATTTTGTCTCCAAGCACAGAGAGTTTTGTAGACCAAGATAAAGTTCCAGTGTAAATCAGGATAAATTTTCAGTGTTCTGTTCGATCATTATTGGATGAAAATTTTGAGAAATTTCGATCAGTGGTGATTGAATATATTAGCTTTGTTCTGCCACTGTCTAACAAAATTTATGAATATGTTCAACAGTCAATAAATGATTTAGTGTTGTCTTCGTCCGATATGTGCCAAACCGTGACTATATTTTCAGCATATCAGGTATGAACAAGCTAATCGCAATTTCATCTCCAACAAACATCAAATTTCTTTTCTTTTTTTTTCAATAAACCCAACAATTTTACTACACAAATATTTCACCTATTAAACACACCCTTGAATTATAACCCATTTCTAACACCTTTTAACCTTAATTTTATTTTCTCTTAACTAAAATTACAAAACCTAAAACAATTTTATTTTCTCTTCATTGATCTTAAGGTTTACTATGTTTACTTAAGTATAATTTTAAATGTCACTCATTTAATAAAATGATACAGAAAATATCATATTAAAATGTCATTAGACATCCTGACCCATCAGTTTCTTGTTTTGCAAATTGATATAAACTAGTAAATTAATATTTGGAGTTTAACGAATGGAGTATTTAAATACGTTTGTATGGTTACGTAATTAATGAATAATGGTGAGTAGCCCTAACGTTAATACAATTTAAAAAATACTCCACTACTAGTAAACATAGGAAATTTGGAATACAAAATGAGCAGAAGTCCAATTCTTAATGAGGTCGGTATCAGCTATTGGGCCTCGTTTGGCCCAATGATAAATCTTTCCCAATTCATAATGGGCAACGGCCCACTAGTACTCTCCTTTTTCCTTTATCTAACTGAATCAACCTGTATAATTACAATTTCTTCATTAATAATTATCTGATTTCTTATAATTAGGGTTTGAATTGGGAGCGGTTTGCTAACTGGTAATAATTTAAAGGGGCGGCTATTTGCACCCCAAAATTATTATTTGAACCCCAATTACTATATGTACCCCACTTAAATTAAAAAATACATATTTAAGTTACTAAATGCACCTCATGCAAGGACAATCTAAAAGAAAAAAAAGGTGTTCGGTAAGTACAACCGAACACACTTAAATCTGTTCGGTTATAGGAACCGAACAGATTACAACGTGACCTAACTGTTCGATCAAAGCTCTTGAACAGAATAAACTGTTTAAGTTCTGTAGTCGAACAACATGTTGGCATTTGATCCGTCGAACAGAATATACTGTTCTAAGTTCTGTAGTCGAACAGCATGTTGGCGTTAGTCGACTTGAATCTATTCAAACCTAAACCCTCGTAATCCCTATTTGTGAATATATTCAAATCTAAACTCTCGTAATCCCTATTTGTTTGTTGCAGTGGAATATGATAATTTGATTTAATACATCACGATACAATCTAGTTCTACAAACTAAAACTTTTAAATTTTAAAATTAAAAATTGACCTCATCATGATTATTCTTCTCCTTTACTATCATTGTTTGTCCCGATGATCATCATTCTTTGTTTTTGCTGGTTCCTGATACTACTCTGATACACAAGGGTTTATGATTGATCGCATTTTAGTGATTATAACTTTGGAGTGCATTTAGAAATCTTATTGAGGTGAGTTAAATTCATTTTTTGTCATATAACTAAGTGAAATTTTGATTTTTACCCTAAAAAAGATAAGTGGTTCAATTTTTCCTATAACTAATGAATTGTTTCAATTTTTGCCCAATTTTCGCCGGAAATTAAGAATTTCGCCGGAATCCGCCATATCATGCATCAATTTCAAGGTTTCCGGCTGATCAATCCAACGTGATAATTTTGACTTTTTTTGAGCCAATGAATCCGCTACCTCATATCCTATCTATTTATTATTATTTTTTCATTTCCCAATCAGCCTATATGTAATTAAATTAGAAATATAAAATAAAAAAGAAAAATCAATGAACAGTCCCGGAGGAGAATTGGAGAAGTGAGTTTCAGGACGGCGGAGCAGTCTCACGGCGGCGGCGTTCAGCCGGCTGAGGATAAGGATAAAGTTTGGCTCCGGTCACAGAGGTTTTCCAATTCCAGTGCGCATTCTCACCGGGAGCAGGTGGGTTCATTTACCAGTCTCTGTTTGTGAAGCTCTGCGAGCTTTTAGGGATTAGATTTGCTGCTTTTTTCCATGTGGGTGTTCTTTTTTTTCGAGGAGAGAGAGGGAGAAGAGCAGTGAGAGTGGGTACTATTCAAATGAACAGGGGTGTGGGGCGGCGCTGTCGCGGTGGCTGGTGGCGGTTAACGGCGGCGAAGAAGGGGGGAAGAGGAGGGAGATCGAGGTGGTGGTTGGTGGCGAGGAGAGGAGAGGAGAGGGCGGAGATGAATCCGATGATGTCGTTTAAGAGTTCGAGGAGACACTTCGACGATATTGAGGTTATTGACGACAGGATTGAAGTGAAGGGTCGGAGTTTCGTCGTAGAAGACGATGATAATGATGAAGAAGAAGCTAGATTGAGCATTTTTATTCCTCCCAAGAATGCCCTTCGACTAATGAGGTGCAGATCTGATCCAATGAAAATGGCTTCTCTCACTCATCGTTTCAGTTTTGAAGCACCAAAACATGAAGTTAATGATGTTGAAGAGGCCGATGATGACAATGCTGGTGTTGATTTCGAACAAGTACAGGGATCAATCGATGGGAAAGATAAGTGACAATGCTGGTGTTGATAAAAAAAATAAATAAATAGGTGGGATATGACGTGGCGAATTCATTTACTAAAAAAAATCAAAATTACGTCGGATTGATCAGTCAAAAACCCCAAATTGAAGTTTTCCGACGAAAATTGGGCAAAAATTGAAACAATTCATTAGTTATAGGCAAAATTGAACCACTTATATTTTTTAGGGTAAAATTTTAAGTTTTGCTTAGTTATAGGGCAAAAAATGAATATAACCCTACTGAGGTGCATTTAAAAATTTAATTATAATTTATTTTATTTTATTATTTATAAAAGAGTATTTATATCTTCTTATATTAACATGTTTTAATTTTATAAATAATTGGGGTTTAAATAACAATGGGTGCAAAGAACCCCTAATTTAAAGTATGTGTTTATATTTATTTTTTAATTGTAGACGACAGTTTGTGAGTGCAGTGGTATTACGAATGACTGGAATGGATCTATTTTGTTGCGGCGGAAGAAACACTATCTAAAATTAGAAAAGACAATATGTAATTTATATAATCAAGTGGGTTAGCAAACCTAGCCATTGAGCTCCTTAATAAAGTGAGTGACTCATTTTCAATTTCTTTTGAGAACGAAATAGGGAGTTATAAAGTGACTAGCTGAATAATCTTGTAGTATGGGTGATTCCAAACTTAAGTAATACAAAAGAATACGTGCTAAATTTCGTTGCGTCTCTCAAAAATATTCCAGAAAATCTACTCTGATCAATATGTAGAAAATGTCTGGCGAAATCTCTCTCAAAATTTGAAGTAACTTTATCAGATTAAAAAAAATGCAATTTATATATTCTGTACATGAAATCTTAATAATATAAAGACTCCAAACTTTTCAAAAAATGCAATTTATATATTCGGCACTGCAATAATAGGAAAAGAGAATATAAAAGTAATACAAAAGAATGCGTGCCAAATTTTGTTGTACTTCTCAAAGATATTTCCATAAAATATACTTTGATCAATATGTGGAGGATGTCTCGCGAACTCTCCCTCAAAATTTGAAGTGAAATGAAACTCCCTCCAAAACTGAATAGCTTCCCGCACACACTTCTCACTTCTTCTCTCCAACATTAATAATAATAATAATAATATAAATTCTCTTTGGAATTCACTTTATTTAATGACAAACACTTGTGTAAACCGAGTTCACAGCATAAACTTTGTGGTCCTCCCTTTCAATTATATTATACCATGTATTGTGTTAGAATTTAAATTAAAAACGAACCAAAGAGTTTACACTGTGAAATCGGTTCACAATACACTAACTTTTGTTTAATTTATCTAACTTACTATATTGGCAATAAAATCACCTACAAATTTTCTTTTAAAACATATTAATTAAGTTTTGTTAAATCAATCTTTTAAAACAAAAATTAATTCATCTAGAAACTAGCTGAGAGTGGAATAAGTGAAAAGAAGCACATGTGCTCACAAGTCAAGCCTAAGTTATTCATTAGCTAAGTGGGGTTTGTTCACACTGCTGCAACCTCAATGAGCAGTTATGAAGAATAAATAAATATTGTTATATAGTACTATATAATTGCCCACTTTTTCTTTAACTATGTTTCGGATTTTGCTTCTAAGGTACGTCCACATTTTTTTGTTTAGTACTTACAAGGTAAGAATATAATTTGAATATAATTTCTATTCGTGGAGTGAAAATCCTATAAATTGTTTAGCATAAATTATAGTGTAGCATACTTTGTGAAGTTTTGGATCAATCTATTTGATGGATTTGTTTTTGTAAACTTTGGGGTAAATCTCATGCCCAAATAAATGAAATTTCTTTTTCCAAAAAAAATATATCTGTATAGAGTTTTTAAATGAATATACCTAAGATTCTATTCTTTGTCAAGTTATAAGTATATATCTATATAAAGTTGGTATATATGTATTTGGGTGCCAAAGCATTTTAAATTTATTAGCATATCTTATTATAAAAGGTATTTCATTTTAATTAATAAAAAGTATAACTTTTTCTTTTAAAAGGTTAACATTTAATTAAGATTTTTTTTTTCCGAAAAATCAAGGTGTTGGTTTTTATAGTTAAAAGTATTATATTCATTTAATAAGAATATTACATCTAAATCGGTATGAATCTGAATTCATGAATGTCAATACTTATGTCCAAACGTACATAAGCTTTTTCTTTAATGTCGAGATTTATAGATAATCTTTAACGAGGGAGGTTTATACCTCATATGAGTGTAAACGGGTAGGTTATGATACGGGTATGCCTAATCCATACCCTACCATCAATCATATTTTTAGGACTCTTACCCTACCCTATTACCTTTATATATATAATCGGCAGGGTACGAATATTGTTCATCGGATATATGGATAATCCGCGGGTAAACGATTACCCTCAATTTTAAAAAATAATGTGAATGATAATGTCCGACCTATCCTATCCATAAAATCTCGACCTATCATATCCTACATACATGACCAATTTATTTAAAAGACATTATTATCAATGCAATATATTATGAGATTCATAATTTTATAAAAATAATTTAAAAATATAATCATGTAACTTTCATATATTATGTTTATGTAATAATAGCGTGACACTATTAAATTTAAATTATATAAAATTACAAAAGTAATGTATAGTTAAACAAACTAGTTCAATAATACTAACAAATTAACTACAAATACATGGAATAATGTTTATGTATATATTATGTTATTATATAAATATATAATATATATTATGTAAAATATATAATGTATAATAAAATAAACAGGTAATCGGGTAGGGTAATCGAATATTTTATATAATTCATACTCTATCCTTACCCTCAACATTTTAATACGGGTACGGGTACTAGCCTACTCGAAATCTGAAATACCCTACCCTATCCGTACTCAATAGCGTATTATCCAACGGATATCCTCATCCGCGGATAAAATTGACACCCCTAATAACTCATAACCACGTATAAAAAACTTGCAACTAAACATAAAAAAGATTCACACAAGTTACTAAATTAATAGAAAAGAGCAACAACAAAACTAACATTTACTACTATATAGAAATATAGGGGCGCTTTTGTTACATAGCCAATGGTTTAGGGGTGAAATTGCAATTCAGCGTACAAAATCAAAATATTCTACCTAAGAAAGATTTGTTTCCTCAATAATGGGGTCCACCCCGACTCTGCTACCGTTCTCACCGCCGACGTCGTCATCGCCGCCGTGTATGTGATCCAGCACCAACACCACACCCATGGCGAATGCGGCATCGAAACCCGCCTTCAGACACAGTACAAACACGTCTTTTCCGAGCACCACGTTGGTGGTGGCGTCCACTTTGCGGCGAATCTCCGCCACCATTTCTTTCTCCGCCTTGTAAATGGTGCAGCTCCGGCAACCAAAGGACCCCTCGATCTGGTACTCCTCCCCGGGGTCGGTGTAAACCTCCACCGCCACGCTCGACCGTCCGATTATCGACGATCGACGGACGCTGAAGAGTGGCTTCTTCCCGTCTGTTCCCTCGCCGATGAAACCCTCCCAACGTTGGTGCAAACTCGGCCTCTGAGTCAGAAACCGGAAAGAAGAAATCAGTGAGTCAGCTCGGAGGGTCCACGATATTCAATTTCCGTAAATTTTTAATTCATAAAATGAATTAAAAACGGAAATCTAGATTATTTATGACTATTTTTGGCCTTGATAATAACAATCCAAAATCTATTCGGTCCACAATTGGTCAATCCTTCCTCAACAAAATAGGACTTCAAATTTCGACCCACGGCGAGCCGAGTTAACTCGCTGGTGAACGAAACAACTCAGAAAACAAACACCAGATAACAGAGAAATTGAAGAATCAGAAATGGATTCACCTTACGGCGGACGGTGAGGATGCAACCACCGGTGGCGTCCATGAGAACGAGTTCACCAGAGTCACTAGCATCGGGGCCGTAAGAGTCAACTCGGAAAACGAGTTCGCCTTTGGAATCATAAACAGTGAATCCATCTCCGGCGAAGAAGAGAGAGGTTTTCAACACGGTGAGATGCGTATCTTCCTGGTAAACATACGCTTCATCCACAATCGCTCCGTTCGCCATCGCTGTATCTGCGATTCGCTTCCTTCTCGAGTGCCACAGCATAAATTAATCGATTGAAAATGGAGAAATTGGTGGATATGAATAAGATGTCGGTTTTGCAACCCAAAAGGAAATTGATTTTTGTGAGTATATGAAAGCAAGTAGAGTATTATAATATTATATTTATTGGAAGAAGTAATAAAGACGAATGAAAATAATGAAATACTACTTCGGACTCTTGTAAACATGTGGAGGGTATTAATATGGATTATAAAATGGGTATTTTTTTATTAAAATCAAAATAAATAAAAGTGCAGTGGGACGTAAAAGAGTGGCAGGGAACATATCTGTAGGAGAAAGACTGGGACATTGTTTCATTAAAGAGATGAAACCATTTTACTTTCGGATAAAAAATTACTCCGTCTCCTCAAATTCTTCTTCACACATTTACTATAAATATGGTAGAATTTAAGGAAATTAACTTTTTAAATTACTTTTGGGATATTATGTTATTTTTGGATAATAAATAAATAATAAAATATGTTATGTGTGTTAAAAAAGTAATTACAAAGTTGAAATTAAAGTATGTTGGAGAGATATTAGTTAGTTGTTTTTTCCTTTTATGGAAGTGTGAAGTTGAATTTGAGACGGATCAAAACGAAAAGTGTGAATTTGAAGTTGAGATGGAGGGAGTATAATTTTTTGATTAAAAGTTATATTCGCACTAATAAAAAAAAGTTATAATGATGATTGAATCATCCCATGAATAATTAGTTGTCTAAACAAAAAATAACAGTAATATTCTTTTTAAAAATAAAATATCCTGTGGTCTATGTGAGAAAGGCACTTTTGTTTTTTTCACATAAATTAAGGAATCATTTTGGATTTTCCCATAAAAGTTTGCACTCTATTAAAAAACAAAAAATCAAAACAATCATTTTTTTTTCTTACACTTTATTATTTACTAAAAAATATCACTCAAACCTAACACATTTAAGATAATTTATTGCTTATTTATTATAAAAAATATCATAATACCCTTATTTTTTTTAATCTCCGTATTTGAGTGAGGATGCAAACCAAAATAATACGAATGAAATAATATTTAATGTGAAGATAAAAAGAGATGTATAGTAATTTAATATATAGTAGATATTTGTATTAATGTTGTGATGAATCTCAAAAATATAAATTGTTTCGTATGAGTTCTTAAAAAAAATGGTGTTACTGTTGGCCATCAATTAATTCCAGTGTGAGTAACTCTATCGCTGTTTTTTTAGAAGTGGAATGTTATTTTTATTTTCAAAATAGTTATATAATGCTCATTTTAAGTTTTAAAATTCAAGTTTTGATTTTTTAAAATATACATCTAGCTTTTAAAAACTGTGTATATCTATATTAGTATTGAACCTGTGCTATGCAGGGATCAAATTATTTAATATATTAATATTAAATGTTTTGTGCTTTTTTTATTTTTTTAATTAATATTATATATGGTTAAAATTCAATATGTGATTATACTTTTTCCGTCCCATATCTGTTTCACTTTATTTTATTTCATTTATATAAATTAAGAAAATTATTATTTTCGATAATATTTTGATATATTAATAAATAATTAATAAAATATGTTAGGTGTGTTAACTATATAAAAATTATATATTTGTAAATAAATTGGATGAAGAGGTTAATTAGTTATTGGATCATTTATTAATATATATATATATATATATATATATATATATATATATATATATATATATATATATATATATATATATATATATATATATATTATTCTTTTAGAAGTGTAAAAACTTTTAGGGGTGGGATAAACAGAAAATATAAAAATAGTTATGGGACATATTGAAGTATTAATTTTAGGGTAAATGACAATAAAATCACGAAATTTACTCCTACTACATATAAATCATTTTAAAAAAAAAACTCACAAGTTCATAATATGCCACATCGTCCAATTTATCTAACTATATATTTAAGTGAAAAGAATATATTCTCTTCATCTATATAAAAATAAATAAATAATAATAATAATAATAGAACCTTTCAAACTAATATATAACTGTTTTTTACCATAAAAAAAAAATTCACAATTTCAAATTAAAATATACCCCTTTTTACAAACTCATTTTGAAGATTAAAATAGAGTTTAAGGCATGCTATTTCAATTAAAACAAACAAACAAAACAAAAACCAAAAAAATCTGTATGTTGAAGTCCTCTAATTATTTTCTCAAGATAAGGCATCAATTAAGTGGGATTCAAGGGAAGTAGGTAATCTAGACATTAAAATAAAAAGTCTAGAATGTGATAAGTGGTCACTTGAATTACAACCAATTTATCTACATTCACCAATAACCACACCAATAAGGTGGAGATCTAAATGCAGTAGACGTGCTAGGATATGCATGTGATTAAAAGTGGGGTAAATAAGATTTTCTTTCTATTAACTTTCCCAAAATTTGAAAGTTGTCCATATGTTGTATGTTTTTTAAATTAACCCATTAAATTTATCAAATTTTACAATATTATCTTTTTATGACTGTAGCGGGTAAAACATCTTATCATGCATACGTGGCTTCTCTCTCTTCTAAGAAAGACATGTGATGTGAATTAATGGAAGAGAAATGAATTCAACTCAAATCCCTAAATCTCCAAATTGAAATTAGAAAGGACAGAAATCCTCCTATCAGGAAGCATATAACGAATTATAGTCTCAATAAGCATATAACCAAACAATTACAGTTATAATCACCCCAAATTTGAATTTATAAAGAAGGTAAAAGTATACTTTATATAATTTTTCTAAAAGCACAATAATTTTTTTTTTAAAATTAGAATAACATCATAATGACACAATAGACTTTCACTAAAATCAACCTCCATGTTGTATTATATATATATATATATATATATATATATATATATATATATATATATATATAATGTGATAGTTAATGGTTCGTAGAAGATATATATTTTAAAAAATCACTTATACATCTTTACATATAGAATAACGATTACGAAGTTGGTATAACAACATCGAAAGAGTTATACTCACGAAGATAATAATTATAACTGCTTTGAATTCATGTGATAAAAAAATTTATGATATTACCTTTTTTTAATATATAAAGACAATAACAAAATTTTCATTGGAGAAATCAACTGGATTATATGATAAAGTTACATTCATTATTAAACTTTTTTTTATTATCGTGGAGAAATATAACTGTATAAGGAAACTTTATTTGCAGCATAGATATTAATTGATTGTTGATATTTGAATGAAGAAGAGAGAATGATGGGTAGATCGTATACCATCGATGGGAAGAAATAAAATTTTATTTTGCAAAAAAGGTCCCCAATTTTTATTTATTTTCAAAAGTTCATAAAATATTGATAATTTAGTGAAACTCATGATTTTTTTCAAAGGAACATCATTCACACAAAATTTTACAAACAAAAATTATCGTTAATCTGGCCTTTTAAATTTTACATGATAAGAAATGAATTTACACGATAATAAATTAAAATGTAATTTTAGGGTAATTATAAGGTGCATCCCCAAATTTATAGGTTAAATAAGTTGTGGGGTAGTTTTTTATTTAAAAAAAATTAATTATTTAATCTTTTTTAATAGAGAAGATTAATTTAAACATAAATTTAATAGTTTAAATTGTCCAAGTGCATCTGTGCACCTCTCGCTCTTATGTTTAAATATACGAACACGAAACAAAACTTTTGAAGTCATGTGTGGTCCTCCATCGTATCGTACCTAACATTTCACCAATACATGTGATACAGTCCTTTCGCACTACACCGTCGGGAACTGGTTGTTGTCCAAATTTTATTATTATCACTTCAATTTCACCTAATTCAAAATTAATCTTCCAACATAATCGGAAATACAACCAAACAAAATTTTCCCCCCATTAAAACCTTGTCATAATTTTTTTTCTCATTTGACCCTATAGAGCACTGCCACGTACAACACTTTGAAAAACAGCCCATAATCGTTTAAGTCTATTTAATTAATTAATTTACAGCTATTTTAGGTACTACAGGCATTGTCCTTTGTCAATGGTGCCAATGCCATGCATTGACTAATTCAAAATTAACAATCTTATAATATACCACCTTGTTACCAAGCATGAGGGTCTTTTATTTTTTTCATATGTATTAAAAAGTATTATTATTTAATATATAGTGGGTAATTGTATTAGCGAAAGTGTGAACATCATATTTTAATTATACTAGTAAATGTATGTAGATCCTATGTGGGTAATAAAAAAAGAAATTAATTGAGTGAGACGCTAAAAAAAACTCTTTAAAAGAAACGAAGGGGTACCCCTTTCCATTTTTGCACGTAAATTAAATTAAAATGTAGTACTATATTATTATTTTGGATAGTAACTAAAATTTTGTTATATTTTTTATCCTTAATTTAAAATTTAATTAATGATAAATTGTACTTTCTCAAATCTATTAAAAGATTACACCCCTCCTCAATCCTATATGAATATTAAGAAAAGTGATAGTTTTAGGAATAATATGCTAGTTTTTAGTAATAAGTACTCATTCCATCCACTTTCAAGGGTATCATTTTTTTTATTTTGGGCGTCCGCCCCCAAGGGTCTCATTTTCTTTTTTATGCATATGGGACATATACACACCCACTAATACAACTAAAAAATGGGACCCACACCTCCACTAATACAAGTACACACTACACATTAAATAATAATTCTTAATCTACATGCAAAAAGCAAATGACACCCTTAAAGGCGGACGGAGGGAGTAAATGATAAAATATGTTGTATGTTAGGTAGTAGCGGTTTTCTATATATAAAATGTATGGAGGAAGAGTTGTTATTTTGACTTTTTGTCTTATTTATGAAAGTGCAAACTTTGCTCAAAATATGGGCAGTCCGCAATTTGAAAGGAGATGGATTAAGTAATGTAAACTTTAATAAATGGCAAAAATTCCTGTGCATCTGGGCGCACGGACCACATTCCGTGCGCTTTTAGAATTTTATGTTAAATTATATACCCTTTAGTATATAGATGTGTACCCTTTATTTTCTAAAGAAAATTATTGTGTGTATCTGGGCGCATGGACAACACTCCGTGCGTCTTTAGAATTTTGTGTTAAATTGTATACCCTTTAGTATAAAAATGTGTACCCTTTATTTTCTAAAAAAAAATATTAATGAAAAGTGTATACCCTTTAGAACAAAATGGTGTACCTTTTATTAATTAAAGTGTATACCCTTTAGACCAAAGTAATGTACCATTACCCATAATACTAAATTTCTAAAGGCGCACGGAATGTGTTCCCGTGCGCCAGGACGCACGCAAGCCTCACTCTTAATAAATAGAAGTATTAATTTATTTATTTAACCCGTTTGTGAAGAGACAAAATATACTCCCTCCGTCCCATATTTGTCTTCGTAGTTACAGTAGACACGGAGTTTAAAAAAAGTTTTTTGACCAACTTTATTGACTTTTGAAGGGTATTGTGGTATTTTTAAGTAATAAATAAATTGTAAAGTATGTTATGTGTGTCAGGTGAGAGTGGTATTTTTGAAATTAAAGTAACTTTTAAGGTTATTGGTTAGTGTAAAGTTTTATTTTTTGGGGTGTGAAGATAAATGTGTAACGGACGAAAACAGAAAGCGTGAAGATAAATGTGGGACGGATGGAGTACCTAGCATCTTATAGTAAAACAAATTAAAAAAAATAAAAATGCAAAGGACAGAGAGGGTCCTAAAGTCTAGTTTTACAAAAATACTTTCTTATAGAATAATTTTATGTAAAATATATCGAATTTGTGAATTAATTAGAAGAAAATTATTCCAATAAATTATTTCGCAAGTACAGTATGATGGATTTTAAATGGAGAAAGCTAGTGGAGATTTGAGGTTTCGACAAATTAATAATCCGTGTTGATCAATAATTAATAGTGAACCGACAATTTTTTTTTAATTTTTTTTATGGCTAATAATTGAGTTAATGAGAAAGCACTTTGATAGAAAAATGTGTGGATTAGATGAGTAGTTAAAGTGAATTTCTAGATCACTTAAATCAAATTTGACTTTATTTAAAATCTTATGGCTTCAATTATTCTTAGAAGAAACCATCCAACCCCTTTTGACAATTAAACCTTTTTGCAAGTATATTTGAAAACATTATTAAATAATTCAAGATTAGAGTGTCCCACCATTATGGATATACTATTAAATTATTAAGAGATATTTTATGAGTGACCTGGAGACGCTCTATAATTTTTCAAGAGGGAATTTCTTGTAAACATGGTTAACACATACATCTTTGTTTAAATTATTTTCTAATCCAAATTACTCTTTAATTGGATTAATTATTATTTTTTAAATAAAAAATAATATTATTCATCTTTTAAAAAATAACAAAATATTAAAATTTAAAGAGTAATATATTTTTCATTTACAAGAGTAATTGTTTATCATTTTAAAGAGTAAATCTTCATGTACTAAAGAGTAATCGTAAATCAGAACGAGGAGTAATATTTTTTATTTAGAAGAGTAATAATTCATCTATCTAAATAGTAATTTTTAATGTATTAAATGGAAATTAATAAATTAGGATGTACGTGTGAACCCGATTTATATAAATATTTGTTAATTGAGACAGTCTTGTATGAGACCGTCTCACAGTGAGAACATTTTATACTTTCATAATTAGTTATCATTTTTTATTAAAGATGATATCACATTTCTATTAAAACGTTATCACCTTTTATTTATACTATAAATTGTTCATGAAATATTTTAATACATCATTATTACTTTTCATCAATTAAATATCACCTCTTATTTGTTTCACAAAACCCATTCACAAAACGATATCATTGAATAATTAAAAAGGAGCGAAATTAATATTCACACCAAGGTTATGAATTAAAACTAAATAAAGTTGGCTATGGAATTGGACCACACGATTAATGCAACTAATTACCTCCTTCATCGAAAAAGTATACATTTTGCTATTTTTGGCGCCCGTACCAAAAGTATACATTTCCCTTATTAAACATATGAAACCCACATACATCACTAATACAACTACTTACTACATATTAAATAATAATATTTTTAATCCATGTGCAAAAAATAAATGTTTACCTATTAAACGGACGGAGGGAGTATTAGAGAATCATAATGATTTTTGGTCCGATTTCCTATTCTACAATAGTATTTCACTTTGTATCCCATAACTTGTTTTCTATTAAAATATTATATCCTAATTAATAATAATTAAACCCTTACATACGTGCAAAAATTTGGACATTGATTATAACACATGGCTCGCAAGGATCTAATAGGCGGAACAAGAGATGAAACATGAGATGAAATAGATAATCTATTTGTATTATTTTCATTTCTTACATTTTCTTATAATTATTTATTCATAAAATCAAATGAAGAATGTAAAATGAAAAGGTGACACCAATAAAGATTGAGTTTCGTGGTGTCACGTTAACATTTTCGAATAATTCATATAAACACCTAATTTTTAATTTAGGTACCAAATTAAAACTTAATTTCATGATTGTTTCAATTCAAAATTTAAGTTAGATTTATTTTTTCAAAATAAGACTCAATTATATATATATATATATATATATATATATATATATATATATATATATATATATATATATATATATATATATATATATATATATATTTCATTTTAAAACTTACTCTAAATTTTATTTTCTGAGGTCACGTCATATAAAATAATTTAAAAAATATTATACATCTTCAAATCGTTATATTAAAGATATGCTATTTTTATTAATATTTTATATTATTATATAACACTCCATATATTGAATTTAGAAAAAAATTACAATAAACTTTAATTTGAGGTATTTTTCATTATTTTAACCTTTCAATAAAACACTTTTAAATGAAGTCTAAAATTGAGACATAAAATAAAAATTATATCCTTACTAAAATTTTCCTTCAGGGTACGGATCGAGAGTTAAAAAAACTCAGTACTTAATTAATAAAAGGTAACAATTAAAATGTTAAATATATATTCATTTTGTTTTTTATTTCAATAGTATATTACAAATTATTGGGCTATTTCAATAGTATAATATTTTCTTTTGTAAATGAGGCTCCTGCATTTACAAATTATATTACTATAAAATTTTTTAGATAATTATTACAACTTTTATGCAATTAATTTATTTTAAAAAATAAATGTAAACGTAAAAATTTAACTATTTAAGTGATTTGACAAATGCTCAAACATTTTTGAGATGCTTTGGAGAGTCTTTTTCTTTTAAAAGTATTTAAGAGCTTGGTGGTTCTTTTCTTCACACACTAATTTTAATAAAATTGAGTAGTCAAATAAATAAATAAATTACTTTAGTAAAGTGAGACGAATTCAAATTAAAATGGCCAACTTATTTTAGGAGCACAATATTCGCGTGTTACCATTTTACTATTTTTTTTCAAAAATAATTATCACTTTCTATTAAAGATGCTATTATATTTTATTGAAAATATTAATCACTTTTTATTTATAATACTAATTGATCCTGAAATAATTTATTATACCACTATAATTTTTATTTACTTAAATATCTTTTCTTTTATAACATTATCACTACTTATCCAATTTCATATAGATTTTCCTGTGAGATGGTACAAAGCGTTTGACATATTAGTAAATAAATTAAATATTTTTTATAATTTGGTTTGACATAATTAAATATAATTATATGATATTTGAAGAGACGATACATTTGTTGAAAATTTCAGGAAATATGCAAAAAAAAATGTTTTTTTTCAGAAAAAAAAAAAGAAAAAAAAAGACAAGGCTTAATTTGAAATTATACTGAGAAAAGAGGCCCAACTTAAAGACCCAATATATACAATTGTTTAAAGCCCAATACAATGAAAGCCCATTTACAATGCAATCAGCCCAAATAGAAACTAAAACGAGTCGGCCCAATATTTTAATTTACCTCATCACCCTTTGAAATCGATTTTGGGGGCCCATTTGATTGGTAACTTTGGGCCTACGAAATTGGCAATTAAGCACATGCATTTAATTAAGCAAACTTGCCTCCTGGCAATAAGAGCCTCGTTATAAAATTTTATGTATTTTATCAATTAATTAAAGGCCTAAAAAATAGATAAATTATCAATTCGGGGCTTGAATTATTTTTTCTAACGATTAGGATCCCGAATTATACAAAACTATCAATTTATGATTTGAATTCAAGTCTTGAATTGATAAAATAGGAGACAATATGTGATAAAATAGGATCAATAATTTTATATAATTCAGACCCCTAATTGATAAAAAAATTAATCGACTGCGAATTGATAGTTTATCATTTTTTCAAGTCTTAGATTGATAGAATTTTTTTTATTAGTTAAACGTTTTAATTTTCAAGAAAATGAATCATCAATGGAATGATTATTTGTTAGAGCTACATAAAACCTTCATTGAGTTATTTCTTCCCCTTAAATTATTTATTATCTCAATTTTTTTTATTTTTTTAATATTTAGGTTTGTTTGATTTTTGTTATAATGATGGGTGATTATGCCAAATTTTAGAGTTCAACTAAGGTGTACTGAATGATCATTACAAAAAAAAATATTTTTTAACAATGAAATTTATCAACGGAATTCAATCCGTTGGTAATTACCATGGATTAGCAACCAAAATAATATTTTTTTATTAGTAATGAAATGCCAGTAGATTTATTCTCTATTTTACTAACGGAATTCAATCCGTTGGTAATTATCAACGGTTACCAAGGAAATCTTTATATAAATTACCAACGGAATTTTTAGCAACGGTATTATTTACCAACGGAATTAATTTTTCGTTGCCAAAAAATTACTAACCACCACTTTACCAATAGAAATTTACCATCGGATTCCGTTGGTAAACCAATTTAACAATGGAATTAAAGCTTTTATCAACGAAAATATTTCGTTGGTAAAAAACAGTATTTTTGTAGTGTTAAATTTCCACACTTAAATTAGATAAATAAATTTATTAAAAAAAACTACCCAATGTGTCCTTACCAATGGAAATATTCCGTTGGTAAAAAGCAGTTTTTTTGTAAATATTCTGTTGGTAAAAAGCAGTTTTTTTGTAGTGTTAAATTTCCACACTTAAATTAGATAAATAAATTTATAAAAAAAACTACCCAATGTGTCCTAATTTAAACCTGTCAAATTCAGGTGCTTTGGTACACTAGATACACTCAATAATGATCCCAAATTTATTATCCTAACCTCTTTGATTTCTTTGTTGGGATTTTACTATACTTAGTTTGAATATTTATACTTCAATTAGCCAGTATGTTAAATCTATAGATATATGGTTAACATATTATTAGAATTGGGTGCAAATTATTTATTTGTCTGAAGTACTGTTTTGATTAAGGATTCATGACAAATATTACACCGAAGCTGCCCAACTTATGAAGGTACCATTTTACCAAGTGTAAATTTGTTTTGAGGAATAGTAAAGTGACCTTGAAGGCTAAAATCGAATATATATATATATATATATATATATATATATATATATATATATATATATATATATATATATATATATATATATGAGAATGCCTAGGGTAAGACCGGTCCTACCAAATTTTGGTGGAACCGGATCCTCTCTTCTGCGTAATTGAATTACTGGGTCCAAATGGGTTAAATTTGATTGTGGCTTCTCCCTTCTCTCAACCACCATCAAGTCCGTCACTCTCCTCCTCCGTGGCCATGCCTTCTACAAAAATCAAAAGATGGTCAATTTCCCTCTCCACCGCCACTACCCTCCTCTCCCTCTCAATCGCCGCCACAGTGGTTCTGTGGAAATGCATCAGATGCGTCGGTCTTGTCATGTCACGAAGGAGATTGGAAATTAGGAATTTTCCAAAGCAAGAATCGGCGGCAGCCGCTCTCTGGTTTCCTGGCAGAGCCTCGATCAAACAATTATATCGGGCGATTTCAGCGAAAGGGACGCCGGGCAGTACCGATTTGTGGACAGAAGAACCATCGCGAACCGAGCAAGCGGGTGCCAGTTTTAGGACTGGGGAACCATCGCGAATGGTTGATGGTGAATCATCAACTGGAAGAGTTCGATTTGACAGAGGCACTGAACTAGGCGAAACCTTTGTATCAGTGGTCTCCCACAAAATTCTTGAAATTGATCAGTTCTTGCATTTCTTTTGTAGGATTACCTCGATATGGATTAATTATTTGAGGCCTGATCTTAAGAGGGGTAATTTTTCTACCAATGAAGATTATTATCTGGCTTGATAGTCTTCTTGGAAACAGGTATGGAACTCCTTCTTCAATAAATTAATAAAAATATAATTTAATCGAATTAATCCTAGTTATGTTTAATCTAATTTGTGGAGTAATACTTATTGCAGATGACCTTAAATAGCAGGAAGATTGTCATATTAACTAATTAATCAAATCGAGAAAGGAATAAAGGTTCCCAAAATTGGACCACGTCGGAGGAAATGTTACGAGAGAGACGACGGTTGAGAAGTAATCCATCCCTTTCCAGCGGGCACCATCGGCGATTTTGATGATGATAATGATGGAGGAGTTTGCAGTAGTTTCTCTCGCTGTACATTCACATTGCTGTAAATCTGTTTGTCGCTAATTGAGAACTTATTTGAATTTGAAAGTATTCATCTTTTTATTATTATTGCTTTTGTCGTTGTTGGTGGTTTATTGATTTAAATTTCATTGAGATGGCAAAATAATTTTGATTATGTAATTATAGAACTGGTGCAAATAGCTAACATTTTGATTCAAGTGAAAGTATGAACAGTGCTTTAATGCTTATGTTATTGTGCTCTCTAGATCCTTAATTCTATTGGTATAGTTTTAGTTGAGTAATTTGCACCATAGTATCGTCATTGGTCATTGTAAAGCATTGAGACACCTTCTTGGGAGGTAACTTAATTTTCTAAACAATACATAACTTTATTTTAAAAAAATTAGAGAATTAAATCAAAGAGTGACCTAATTAATTTTAAAGAGTAATCTAATTAATAAAAAAGAGTAACCTAAAAGATATTAATAAAAAAAAATATTTTATTTTCTGAAACCCGAATAAGAAATTAAAGAGTAACCTAATAAATTTAAAAGAGTAACCTAATTATTTTTATAAAGTAATCCAATTAATTCATTAAAAAAGGCTTTATTATTAAAATTTGAAATTTCAAATCAATGAGTAATTCAATTCATTATAAAGAGTAACCTAATAAATTTCAAAGAGTAACCTATTTTTTTTATAAAAAGTAACATAATTTTTTATAAAGAGTGTAACCTAATTACTTATAAAAAGTAGCCCAAATAATATGAAAGCATACAATTTAATATTTCACAATACATGATTTCTTTTTAAAAAATTAGAGTATCAAAATCAAAGAGTAATCTATTTTTTTTATAAAAAGTAATCTAATTATTTATAAAGAGTAACTCATTTAATATGAAAACATATAAATTAATTTTTATAAAAAAGAGTAGCCTAAAAAATAAAAAAAGAATAACCCAATTTTATTATAAAGAGTTACCCAAGAAAAAGTAACATAATTTATTATAATGAGTAACAAAAAAAAAAAGAATAACCAAAAAAAAAAAGAATTAACCTTGTTGAATTAACAACAAAATTTTCAATACAAGACTAAACCAATATAGTAGAGTAATCTAATTAATTATAAAAAGTAACCTAAATTATTATAAAAAGTAATCCTATTAATTTTCAGAAAGATTAGAGTATCAAAGCAACTAACATATATTATTATAAAGAATAAACCTATCAGAGAAAAAAAAAATCTTATTTGATTTTCAAAAAGATTAATCTCAAATCAAAGAATAACCTAAATTATTATGAAGTGCAATCTTAATAATTTTCAGAAAAATTAGAGTCTCAAATCAAAGAGTACTCTAAATTATTATAAAGAATATCCTAAATTATTAGAAAGGGTAATCCTAATAGAAAAAGACAATCTTGTTTATCATCAGAAAGAAAATTGACTCGTCTCGATTGAAAATTAAAGATATAACTTAAAATAACAAAATTAGAGTTAGAACTTAAAGTAAACATCTTAGTATTCTTTTAAATACACCCATGCATAAGAATCCTGCATATTTCAGACCATCAACTTGAATTACAATACACAATATGTTAATTTTTCAGCTGAAAAGAGTAAGATGATGTAGAAAAATAAATAACTAATATTTGTGATCTCATTCTAAAATAGCCAAACTTTCAACTCTAAAACATGCCTTCAATCTAATTTACCAATCGTCCAGTAAAATTCCAAAAAAACAAGCATAAGTCCATGAGAAAAAGAAAAAGAAAAAAAAAAAAGCAACCTAAACCATCATATTCTAATCTCAATCTAGCTGCTTGAAAAGAAAATAGCCTAAACAAGGCTAATATGGCCCTAAAAGAACCAACAAGTGTCTAACTCTCAATAAACATCCTAGTTTTCTAAGCAAAAATAGACACTACACTACACTACAGCATGTTATATTCAGAATCATCAAGAGCTCTTCCTCATCTAATTATTGAGCAAAGCCCAGCAATTAATACATGGCTATCAGCCAAGAGTAACACAATCAAAACAGAAGCAATAGAATTTGGCAAGGGCTCATTCTTCCAATTGAACCTGTTAAAAACAACAAAGACGAATCCCAAAAAGTAGATTTTTCGCTGCTATCTTGCAGCAAGAAAGTAAGCATCATCAAAAAACACAACAACTAGATCATATTTGCTTGAATAAAAGGCGCAGCATAGTGTTCTTGAAAACAAAATCCAACCAAAAAGAAATTAAGGACGAAACAGGTAACATCAATATCTATCAAAATGTCCCAACGGCCCATTAAGTGCCCTATCATCAACTGCAATTGGCATCATCATTCGACTAGTCCATAATTCGAATGGCAATTCATAGTTCGAATAGAAATTTCATCGCCATTGAGTCCACAATTTTGTACACCCCATCGCCATTGCCAGCAGGGGATTCCCACGAGAAGGGGATCTGGAGCCGTCCAAACTTGTCTGAACGTCGCCTGCGGCTGCTCATGAAAGAGAGGCCGTCGGCGGCCTGAACATGGGAGTTAGATTAAGATTCACCAATCGAGAAGGACCAAATGAGGACAGGAAGCCCAAAAAACATTACTACCAAGGACGCAGGGGCGGATCTACTTCAGACCAAGGGGTACCCCTAAAATAAAAAATTTTCACCATATTACCCATATAAAATAATAATAAAAATTAGTTTGTACCCCTAATTATGAAGTATTATCCTAAATTCACTCTTTACACACTATTATTTGTAAATATTTTTAATGATAATGTCTTAAATAATTTTCTAAAAGTAAAAAATAGCTTGCAATTATAATTATAATTTATAAATATTAATTATTTTAATAATAGAAATAAAATTTATTTTAATAATTACATCTTGTAACCCCAATTTTTAATTTCTGGATCCGCCCGAGGAACAGGGACCCCAAATCGAGTCAAGGGTGTACAACGTTGAGTGAAGATTTGGTGGCGCAGCCCTGAAAGAAGGAGAACCCAGGATGTCTCCGGCATACGCTGCAGCAAGAGTGGCCGCCAACGGAAGGAGTCGGCGCGGCTGACAGTAAGGGCCGGTCAAGCTGTGATTCGCACAAGGCGAAGAGGACGGCTGGAAGCACGTCGCAAGGTCGCGGACCGATGGAGATATAAGCAGCTAAAGCTGCAACCAATAAATCGAAACAACGGCAAGATAGAAGACTGCCCTAGGAATTAGTCATCGGTGGAGAATCCCAGCAGCAACTGCCGGCGGAGGAGCAAAGCTTGCGGTGGTTGTGGGAGAAAGAGAAAGTGAGAGAAGATGAAGCAGCGGAAAAAAGATTGGATTGGATTGGATTTGTGACTGGATTTTGACCCGCGTATTAGTGTTTTGACCCGCATGTTATTATTAGATTCAATTGTACCATTTTGAAATAAAAAGATGAGCCTATTGAAGTTTTTGCCTATATATATATATTAGCACAAAGGTAAACATAGTTTGTTCATTTGTCTTTTTTGGAGTAGCTTGTCCACTAATCAACGACCTAACGAATAAAATCAAATACTCTCCCAACCCCCATCAATTGCAACCCTCCTTGATATCTGTATTAAGAAAATAAGGAATCGGAACCCAACCAATCCTAGAACGTTTTTAGTTACGGTTTGGAACCTCTAGAGAGTTTCTCTTTCTTCTTTCTCTTTTTTTTTTAAATTTATTTTAAGCATTAAATTGTTAGAGTTTGATTTTAAAAAAACAAAATAGAATAACCACACGTTCCGATTTTATGAATGACAAACTAAAATAGAATTGAAATATCATCGATTTTGGTTTTATTTTGACCTATTTTGATTCCGGCTCGAACCGTCAGTTTTGATTTTTTTTCTTCATGTCTACACCCAACACAACTACTCCCTCCGTCCTGGAGAAGTTGATATATTTTTTTTTGGCACGGAGATTAAGGAGTATAATAATTTAATGTAAAGTGAAGTAAGAGAAATAATATTTAATGTGTAGTTGGTAGTTGTATTAGAGGTGATATGTGGGGTCCGTGAGAATAGATTAATTATTTTTATGTGGGTCTCATGTATTAAAAAGGAAATGTATAAACTTTAGTGGGACAAACCAAAAAAGAAAGTATGTCAACTTCTATGAGATGGAGTAAGTATAACCCAACACAATTCTACACTTTAAGTCTCTAAATCCTAATTGAACAACAGTCTTATACTCACCATCTTGATCTAATCTTAACTAAGGAAAATATTTCTGAGTCTCTCGACAAATGCTATAACTTTTTCATAGAGATTAAAAAAAAAATTCGACCAATTTTATTACCTTTTGTTGAAGTAATGTATTATTTTAAGTAATAAATAAACTAGAAAATATGTAATATTAAAAAGAATGTTAATTTTAAAATTATAATGCTATATGATTTTATTATTCAGGGTGTTTTGACAATTTAGTACTCCATTCACGTGCATATCCCTTTTATATACTCCCTCCATCCGGTTCTAAGGTATTTATTTGTTTTTTTACATGGATTAAGGAGTATTATTATTATATGTAAAGTGAGTAGTTATATTAGAGAGAAGTGATATGCCATAATATGTACTTTTTTACTAAATATAGGGGAAATAGATACTTTTGAAGCGGACGCCAAAAATAATAAAATTGATACCTTAGAAGCGGACTGAGAGAGTAGTTCTTTTAAACTTTATATATAACTACTACATATATTGTGAATATAATTGATACATAAAGATATATAACGACCATAGTGTAAGGAAGAACGTAAACACCAAATTACAATCATGAAATTTAATTGTTTTACAATAATTCTTTATATCAATAATTTATTAAACCAATAATATAAAGAAACAGCTTGCATTGGTTACTTAGGTTCATGGATTTATCGACACATCAGACCTTCTCAAGACACATTAATAGCACTGACATCTAATGCACATGAATGAAATTGACCAGATGCTCCTTGATTTATGCATTCAAATTATGTGGGATTGTTTAGTTTCAATTTCAAGTTTTTTATAACTCCTATTCAAATATTAAAGATTATACTCCCTCCGTCCCAAATTCAAGTTCACTTTTACTGTAGATACGGAGTTTAAGAAAAGTCTCTTTTTGACTTACTTTTAAGGGTAGTATGATATTTTTGGATAATAAATAAATGATAAAGTATGTTATGTGTGTTAAAAAGATAATGACAAATTTGAAATTAAAGTATGTTAGAGGGATATTAGTTTGTTGCTTTTTCCTTTTATGGAAGTGTGAAGTTGAATTTGGGACGAACCAAAATGGAAAGTGTGAAGTTGAAGTTGGGACGGAGGGAATACAATTTTTTTATATATGTAAACTAAAATATATATACTCCATCTTTAAAGATATTTATTTTTATCGTTAATTTTGAACATTAATTTTAAGAGTATTTATTTTTCTTTTTGTTTGCTTTAACCTTTTTATTTAGAACATCCAAAAAAATTTTTGAAAAAATTTAAAGAGTATTTTTACAATATATATTAGATATAATTAGAATTATATTTTTTTGACAAATTCTCTTGTGAGACGCTATTTATGTGAGACGGTTTGTGAGACGTGTTAAAGTATGTCTATTTTTTAGATAAAATATGCTTAATGATTGTTAAAGTATGTTTTCTAAAGTGGGTTGAATTATGCATTAAAATATGATTTCAGCGTGTTATAATAAAATTTATTATTGACGTACTTTAACTACAAATAAACATATTTTATCTTTACAATAAGCATACTTTAATGATGGGTTGACTCATCTCACACTCGTCTCACAAATAACTCATCTCACAAGAGAGTTACTTATATTCTTCTATGCTCCAATACACACTTTAAATTTTATTTTCTAATGCTAATTCATATTATATATATAATGGTTTTACAAAATTATTATCTCAAGTAAAAATTATTCTTTACATTTAAATGTTAAAAAGTAAAAAATTTGTTGGAGACTTGGAGCTCACTTTTATTTATAGGATTTCTCTTCAAATAATGAGTATATTTTTTTAACATTAGTTTGTAGAGATCGATGTTCTTATTGTAATACGTAAAATTATAACAAAAATGTGATGAAAATTAAGCACCATAATTTCTTTTCACTGATAATAAAAATACACTATATATAAAAAAAAACAAAAACAAAAACAAAAAAAAATCCGGTGAAGTTTCCCAAAGTGAAGGCAGTAGTGAAGCACCAAAAGGTGGGTTTGTTTGGATGTGAGGTTTGTTATTTGTGAGAATCAGAAGCTGCTTCCCTGCCCACAAAGGAACAACCAAACACTCCCCATTCAAGAAAAAGGGAATATCTCTTGCCTTCATTAAATGCCAGGTGAATTTCTGTCACTATCATCAACAACTCTGATCCTCTGAAATTAATTTCATCGACTTATGTTAGGGGTTGTTTGGCTGTTGTTGAAATTGCATTGGGTACCTCACTGCACTTGCTAGGATTCTTTGCTGCTCAATCTGAAATTTCAAATTAAAAAATCAATCATAATGTATTTAAAACTCTCTTGTACTGTTAATAATTTCTGTACATTTTAATATGGAAAAATATATACTTTGTGGTCCAAAAATTCATTCATTTTAAATTAGTATCAAAAGTTACCTTTTTTATTTTGTGGGTCAAATTTTAAAAGGGGCATTTACTTTTAATTTTTTTCTTTTCCTGCCCACTTTTTAGGAACAATTTAAAAATTATTCAAAATGACAAAAATACTCTTTACTCGATATTGACATGATTTGAATTTTTAAAATAGTCATTATCGAGTCAAATTTTTTTTTTAAAAAAAAAGTTGACTCGTGTCAATATCAAATCAATGTATTTTTGTCATTTTAGATATTTTTAAACATCTTGCTAAATTTTGGGCATTAAAGAAAATTGAAAAAAACAGAAGGGCACAATCGTGTAATCCTTCTTTTATTTTTGGTTTTAAAAATCTTAACGATTGAGATATAAAACCCATCTAAAATTGTACTAAGTGGAACAAAAAATACAATGTAAGAGACCAGTTTTTTTGAAACTACAGGAATGGACACTTGTACGGACAAAAAATGTATTATTCCATATATAATAACATCGACTGTATCTATATGATAGTGTACATAATTAGAGTTTGGTGTGATTATTTATACATACCTGGAATAATTCATGCAGCTTGTTCTTGAGATAACAGTACTCATATTCTAGCAGCTCTAAAGCCCTTAAGCACCTGGTAAATAATTAAAAAAGAAAAAAAAAAGCAAATGATAAAGTGATGTATGAATAATTTATATTGGGACCAGAGATAATTAAGGGACCATCAATCTTTGAGCTGAATTCACTTATAATAACACTTTTAACCACACAATATTTATTCCACTTTAATGTGGTTTAGTTTGATTTAGAAGTTTCTTCGTACTCATCTTTATAAATCACACATTCAAATTACACAAATAAGGAAATTGTACTTTAGGGCTAAGCCTACCTAATTTGAATTAATACAGCAAGCTTGAACGAGACGTGTGAATGGTCGCTTTATTTTTTCTTATTAATTATCACTTTTATTTAATTTAAGATATACTCCTACTTCATTACAATCACCTTTCGTATATTTTATGAAATATATTCATGAACTAGTTTAATTAGACTATTATTATAGGCTCTTTATTAAAATTATCATTTTCATATCCGTTTTAAGACTAATTAAAAATGTATCTGAACAAGGTGTCACATTGTACGTTTGGGAGGTCATTTATTGGATATAGTAATTCTTATAATAATTGCTCACTTTTTTCACTTGAAAGAAATTAAATGAAGAAAGGGGAAGATCTAAGATCTGATTAGAATGGGAGAGATTTAAAGGGCTTCCGATGGATCTTTATTGCTCTCTTCTCTTTTGAGAAATGTGTGCAGTGTAAAAAAAGATAGCATGAGAGAGAGAGAGAACCCGGGTCGGTTATTCTGGTCGGAGGCGGCCCGAAAAGCGATACAGACATTTCTGACCCGTTGGGCTCCGATGCTGGAACTGCTACCCATCAACTGATTCAAATGGATACCAATTTTCTTGTAATCCGACAACTCTTTATCCACCCTAAAATTCACACCAAATTAATTAAATAATTAATTAATTCCCATGTGTCTGCAAATTTGATCATGAAAAGCATCACCACAACTACTTTTGTGTTGCAATGTGTGTGTGTGTGTGTGTGAGAGGGATTCATGTTCTTACAGCAATCCTCTGAGGTTCCTAAGAAGCTTCTCGGATTCGTGGAAAAATATGTTGACCACCTCAGAAACAAAGTTGGGAGATGATTCATCTTGAAGCTGCTGCAACTGCAAGAACTGCTCATCCAATACTCCCTGCACAACCACAATTAAATTAGCCACAAAATTAATACAAAAAGAAATTGAAAAATTGTACTCTCTCCATCTCAACACAGTTATCACACATTTTGTGTGAATACTGAGCTGAGACGGAGGAGTAATATATATATATATTGAAGAATATATGAAGTAGTTTACCTGGTGGAAGAGCAAAGCGAGCAAACGATTCATGTCGGCCCGCAACCGCTCCACACTGAGACCCAACATCCACAAAGGTAGACCCGTTTTGTCAAATCTATTACTCAACACACCACTGATCTATTTCCTACAACACAAACAAAGATCCCAGAATGCAGAATGAATATTTCACTGCATTTGTTATAGTGAATTATGCGAGAAAATGGGGGTGTTGGTGTTAATGAGGAGAGAAGATGGTTGGTTTGAGAATTGAGATTGAGAAGAGGAGAGGTGAGGGAGTATATATATAAAGGGTGGGGTGGGGTGGGGTGGGGTGGGCATGGATGGTACCCGTCCACTGCAAACTGCCCACGTTTCATCATGCCCTCCTGCTTATTTTGTTTTTTAGTTCCCCTTTTTAGATTTATCAGTATTTATTTATTTATTTTTATTGGGGAGGAGGGTTCATTGGATTATGGTTCAATGTGTTAATTTACCTTTTCAACTAATAATGACTGATATTAGTAGGGAAAAGCAACACCAGTTCGCGGGATAATAAGTAATTTCTCATTTTCCTTTCACACTGCACATTTTTTATTTTGGATTGTAGCATAAAAATATGCACTTTTTTTAAAAAAATAAAAATTCAAAACAATCGACATTCCCCGGACACTTTATTTTAAAAAAAATCATCATACCTAACATATTTTGTCATCAATTTATTACTCCCTTCGTCCGCCGTAAAGGTGGACATTTGTTTTTTGCACGTGGATTAAGAAGTATTATTATTTAAGGTGTAGTTGATAGTTGTATTATTGGGGTGTATGAGTCCCATAAATTTATTGTATTATTGATGTGTGTGGGTCCCATGTGTTTAAAAAGGGAAATGTGGACCTTTGGTGCGGACGCCCAAAATGACAAAATATGGACCTTTCGGGCGGACGGAGGGAGTACTAAAAAATACCACAGTACCCTCACTATTCTTAATTTTCGTACCGAAGTGAGGGTGTAAAATAATGTGGGATGGAAGAAGTAATACCCCCTCCGTTCGATTTTAATGTGTCTGTTTGCTTTTTGCACGTGGATTAAGGAGTATTATTATACTGTAAAGTGAGCAGTTGTATTAGAGGAAAGTTGTGGGGCATATTGTGTATTTTCTTACTAAATAGGGGAAATTTATACATTTGAAGCGGACGCCAAAAATAGTAAAATGAATACTTTAGAAGTGGACGAATGGAGGATATTATACTCCCTCCGTCCCTCATTAAGAGGGTCATTTGTTTTTTGGTACGTAGATTAAAGAGTATTATTATTTAATGTGTAGTGGGTAGTTATATTAGTAGGAGTGTGGGTCCCAACATTTAATTGTATTAGAGGGGGGTGTGAGTTCCATGTGTGTAAAAAAGAAAAGAGGACTCTTTGGGTGAGACGATCAAAATGGAAAAATGACTCTTTTAGGCTGAGACGGAGGGAGTATGATCAATCACTAGTACTATTTATAATTGTAAAATTAAAATATATCATAAATAATTGGTAGTATAGTTGTAAAGTGATAAAATTTTTAATAAAATATAATACTACCCAACATGTAATATGACCCATATTAACAAAACTTGCTATTATTAGTATAGTTAATTTTATTAAGATTGTAAAGTTGATCATTACTATCCCTCACCGCCTCATTTATATACTGGTGGAGGAGATAATTTTTATAAGATGTTTGATGAGGTAAATTGTATGATATGAAGTGTTTATATTGGATGCTTATAGTTTAACTGTACTTGGGACATTTTTTAAAGAATACGAATAATTAAAATAATATACTCCGCAAATGTCTTATTTTACAATTTTGGGCGTCCAATTATATCCATATTCAATTATTAGTAAAAGAGTATATCACATAACCCACAACTTCTTTATAATACAACTATCCACTATACATATAATAATAATAGTGAGACTCTTAATTTTACACACCGTGTTCCTGAGATCCTTAATCTACGCGTAAAAAATAAACAGTTACCTTTGTATTGGCTAAGGACCAAGGGAGTATGATTTAAATGGTTTACATTATCAATGACCACATATATATATATATATATATATATATATATATATATATATATATATATATATATATATATATATATATATATATATATATATATATATATATAATATTCGATTGATTAACACCAAAATTCTATTGCTACATTAATTTACCAAAAAAACAGAAAGATTGATTGATAAAATGATGGCGGGTAATTTACCAATAAAAATTTGGATTCAATTACAATCAATGGTTAATATTTCGTTGAGAAAAAAGAAAAAAAAACTAAAAGGTGTCTCTAAAATCAAAATTTTCTTTTCGTACTTTTCTTGAAGGAGTATCAAATCACTGAAAAAGTTTGTTATTTTGGTGCACACTAGCTTTCTTCATCCATTCAAACCAAACGATCGATACACTAAAAAATATCCCTAAAATATTATCTCCTCCACAATATTAAGTTATTTCAAAGTATTAATTATTGTTTTTGTTAGACAAGTGACATAACATATAATTATTAAAAAAAAATGATAACACAGTGACATTTAAAAGAAATAAAAAAAATCTACAAACTAATAGTCTAGTGAAAAAATTCACCATCACTGTTACAATGTCCTCTTTTTTTGTAGGCTTGATCGATTCGAATAAGACAAACACCAGCAGTGTAAAAGTCTTGTGTAAAATTATTAATTTTTTATTTAAGATTTTCTCATAAAATAATTAGTTAAATGATGATTATCATTAATGTCTCATTAATAAGTTGTCACTTTTTTATTATTTAAAAATGTTTTTTCTTCATATTCGATTTTGAGAACTCATTCTATATTTACAGATTAAAAATATTGTCATTGAAACTCCTAAATATATTTTCAATGTCAAAAACTTGTGTAGGAGGTCTCACATTATAATGAGTTTAGTGAGACAAATTTAAAGTGATATTTTTTTATTTTAAAATAAAAATGAAATCTAATAGATGGATAGTTCGTGTTAACTATGAGTTTAGAAGACAAATTTAAAGCGATAACATTTTTTTTTAAAAGTAAAATCTAGTTGATCAATAGTTCGTGTTAACTATTCAATTGAACAGCTTGATGAACAATTAACTAAAAAAAAAGAAAAAGTAAAAAGTAATAACATTTTCGATAAAAATTATCACTCTTCAATAATTGTGAGAATATCACTATTGAGACAAAAAAAGTAACATCTTCGATAAAAAGAGATAACTAAAATAATGATATTACGTCATATTTTCTACTAAAAGACTTGTGTGAGATAGTTTAATGTGAGACCGTTATTTTTTTTAAATAGTTATCTTTTTATTAAAAATAATAATTTTTTATTAAAAATGTTATCACTTTTTATCTATATTACAAATTGTTCATAAAATAATATATTACACAACTATTATTTTTCATTCATTTATGAATATATTTTTTATTAAAATATTATTATTATTTATCCCAAAAATATTCCCGTGAATGATGAATCTATCTAGTCTTTGCCTATTTATATAGTAATACCAATATCTCAATAAATAATTGATAAATAGATCAATTATGATATTCACAATACATTCTTAAATTTAAGGCATGATGGAATTCCTGTAAAATTTTACGCCAACAATAATTAAGTAATATATCCGGAGTATATTATAAAATAGAAATAAAAAAAAGTACTCCCTCTGTCTCATTAAAGTTGGTATAATTTTTTTTGGCACGGAGATTAAGGAATATAATAATAAAGTGAAGTGAGAGAAATAATATTTAATGTATAGTGGGTAGTTGTATTAGAGGTGATATATAGAGCCATGAGAGTAGATTAATTATTTTTATATGGATCCCATGTATTAAAAAAATATGTCAATTTTAATGAGATAAATAAAAAATAAAAATATATCAAAGAAAAAAAAAAAAAGTGCGTGGGTTACATTTTGGCAGTGAATAGTGTAAATGTAAACAGCTTTTGTAGAAAATGTGTAAAAAGGTTATGGTCTGGTAGATGCCCCACATTCACATCGATATTTTAACCATGCCCTGCCCTTCTTATCGATCGACAGTAACTTTTTCCACTCATTCAAGGCGTGAATACATTTACTCTTACCTCTTACAAACATTTTGAATTTGACAGGACATTTATATTCTCACTCAACCGCTCACTGTCCTGAGTTCACACAGATGTTATATTTACTGTTTATACAAAAATTAATGAATGTTATCTGCGTTTTATTATAATGTTTATTTATGTTCATTTTGGGAGTTTCATCATAGGTTTATATTTTTCTTTTAAGTAAATAAAACTCACACAAAATAATTAATACTCCCTTCGTCCCGAAAAAAATGGTCATTTACTTTTTGTATGTGAATTAAGGAGTATTATTATTTTATGTGTATTGGATAGTTGTATTAGAGGCATGTGATGGGTAATGGTGGGCCCTTTTTACTAAAAGAGAAAAATGGGAACATTTGAATGAAAAACCCAATATAATAAAATGGGGACCTTTCGGCGGAATGGAGGGAATATATTTTTATAGGGCTTACACGCAACACTATTACAACTACCTACGATACTTTAAAATGTTATTTCTCTCACCTAATACACATTAAATTACTATGTTCCTTAATTTCAGTGCAAAAAGAAAATGTAAACGTTCGAACAAGATGGAGGGAGTATAATATTTTATTCTCTCTGTCCCATTAAACTTGTTACATTTTTTGGGCACGGAAATTAAGGAGTATAATATTTTAATAGATAGCTGGTTGAAAATATAATATTTTAATGTGTAATGGATAGATGTATTAGTGGTGTGTGTGGAGTGCGTCTGGGCTCTATGGGAATATGTTAATATTTGTGTGTGGATCCCATATGCTTGAAAAAGAAATGTAACAACTTCTGTTGAACAATCCAAAAAGGAAAATGTCACAACTTCTGTGAAACGGAGGGGAGTAATACTTTGTAAATTGAAAGATATAATATTTTAATATTATAATGTACTCCATCTGTCCCGGAAAACTTTTCACCTTTACTGTTCCACGTTGTTTAAGAAAAGTTGTACTTTTTGACCAATTTTATTAACTTTGTAGGGTATTGTAGTATTTTTAGATAATAAAAAAAGTATAAAATAATGATATGTGTGTAAAAAAAGAGTGACAAATTTGAAATTAAAGTAACTTTTAAGGTTGCTGGATAAAGTAATATTTCATTTTTTGGGGGGTGAAAGATTTTATGGGATAAACAAATGAGGAAAGTGAGAAAAATATTATGGAACGTAGGGAGTAAGTTGTAAAATTATTGTACATGCATCCATATAAGTATATTAATTGTTTTGTATTATAATCATCTATCAAAAAGGAAAATATAATAATAACTATGAGATGCTAATTAACAAAATGTAAAAGTATTTGCAGGATGTGGGCCGTATACATTTACTTGTTCATAGTCCCTTGTCCTAATCATTAGGGATACCATGCTCCTGTTTTGGTAATGATGAATGAGTTAAACCACATAATGTACCTCAAATTGCTTAGAATGTATAACACTCTATTTGACTAACTTACAAGAAAATTCATATCAAATGCAGAATTTGAATTCCCACTCTACATCCTATCTGCTCAGTTGAAATGTTTTTTCACCTTATTGATATTGTAGTGCATAATATTAAGGAAACGTAAACTTTAATTTAAGATAGATCAAAATGAAAAACGTAAATTTTAATGCGAGATGGAGGGAGTATTTTATAGTGAGACTGACTAAAGGTAAAATAGATATATTTTGAAAGGACCCCAGTAAATACATATTTATAATACTTGATGAGATGTCCGTATGAGCAGTTCAACTGGTCAAGTAAGGTGACAAATCGAATCCAACCCACAGTGTGGGAGCAACCTCTTAATTAAGGGAGTTCCTTATGTGGTGAGTTAAAAGGTCTAACTCTTATTGATCGATTGAGTTACCATGATTAACCTCTGTCACATGCTGTTAGATCGGCATGTGGAGGTGTACGGGGTGGGCAACTCCACCTTTTACACAAATATTTGATGAGATGCTTTTATAATTAAAATTTGATATATCCCATCAATAAAAACTCAGAAATGATTTTTTTCTGAATTATTTATTAATAAATTTTAAATATTAATCAATCAATCTATACTAATTTTCATCAACTAAAAGTTAATTTTAATTAAATATTTATGAAATTATAAATTCGTTTAACAATCTAATTAAATAATATTTATTGATTGCATCTATATAATGTGCACTGTTTGTGCAATTAGGTTTTGTAATGGGAGTCCAGTTTTGAATATATATGTAATTGTATAATATTTATCTCGAATTTTTATGTTATTACCAGTACAACTAGTATATCTTATTTAATAGTAGTATTTTATTTATTTATAAAATATTTTTATTTTGAATTACGTATATAATTTGTAAAAAGATTATAAAAAGACATTAAATTTCGAGTTCAACTAGTATGCACTTGATGCACAAATGCGCTTGAACAATTTTAATCGTTAGATTAAATTTTTGTATCGTTAAGTAAAATAATATAATTATTTTTTTAAAAATTAAAACTACTCACTACTCTTATTTTAAACATATAAATTATGAGTGAACAGATTCACCCTAAAATTTCACAATTCAACTCAAATTACATAAGACGACTCCGGTCTCTCTCTATATTAAATAATTAAAAATACGAGCCCTTATAATTTGGGCACTCACTCACACTAACATACGTATGACAAAATAATTCCATTATTATTAAAGTATATTTATAAAATATTTAAAATATATTTATTGTTAAAAATATATTTTTGATGAATCATATTATAATATTCTAAAATTATATTTTAATATATTATTTATATATTTTAAAAAACATTATCAATAACCATAGTTTACCTACTATATAATAAGCCTATTTTAAGATATTTTACATCCCGTTTTAGTTTATGTTTCACAAGAAACATAATAACCTTATAATTTTCAAGACCTAAATGGATTGGGCATGAAATGATCGGCCGATGGAGTCGTAGTAAGTCGATGGAATAAAATAATAATATTAATATTTGAACAAATAACACACGCATGGGTTTCATGTACTCACTTTTTACGACTTTCTTGTAATACTAAATTCTAACATTCCTAAGTATGTACTAAAACTTTGTTTAATTATATGAGTAGATTAATAACCACGCATTACCCAAACATACCTCGAGTAACTCACTTCTCATGCTTTTCCCTCACTTCATCACGCATAATAAAGACAACCATTATTACAACATATAAAAATAAAATAAATATATATGTAAAACCTGAGATTCTTAATAGGATGTATGTTTTGTAAGTCTAGATATGTGAGACGGGTGGGTTAGTTAATTATTAAAGTATAATTATTATAGAGGTAAACTAATTAAATTATGATTTTCTAAAATATGATAAATGATAAACACATAAAAGTATGGTTTTAGCTAGGGTGTTATAGTATAATTTATTGTCTAATTAAATTATATCCTTTAGTAAATCATACTTTAATACATCATTTATTATATTTTAGTAAATTATACTTTAATCACTAATAACATATTTCACATATATAATAATAATATTTTAATAATCTCACAACCTAGCTATTTCATATAGATACTGTCTCACAAATAATTTGTCTTGTAATTTCATACAAGATTTTCAATTTCATTTTTTACATCTCCAGCATCAATGGTTTTATTAATGACACATGAGAGAGAAAAGAAAATTCAACCACTACCTCCATATTTATACTTTCCTAATATATAATTTTCTCGCATCATATCCTTATCATCAATGATTCATTCAACGGTAAAAAATAATAAAGAAAATCCGGTCTAAAGTAAGTCGATGATGAACTTGAAAATTTATATAGGAAGATTAAATTATATACGATATCTTATAAATGAAATGCGCGCGCGCATATATATATATATATTCTTACTACACGGATTAATTAGTATACTTTATTTTAGATTAATAAAATAAATTAGTTTAAATATATTTTATTATTATTATGGACAAAATATTTATGTTAATTAATTACTTTAGTTAAATTATTAATTTATATATTATTTGTGTTTTCTTTTTGCCCGTGTGTTACATGATATTCATTATTTTTTATTTTAGATATATTTATAACTTAAATAATGTTGTATATATAATTATAAATAATATAATATTTATGTTAAATAAATATTTTTATAAATATTATTATTTTTAGTTGAAGCTTTATGGTAATTAAAAAAATTAGAGTAATTAATTTTTAAATGTTGTCTTATAGTAAAATGAAAGGAGTGTAATTTATTTATTTATTTTAAATGATGGATCTATTTTTTATTCAATATATTATAATATTTAGATAATTATTTTCTTGAAATAATTAATCGAATAAAGACTTATCAGATATTTTGTAGATAAAAATAAATATTTTGAAGATATATAATAGTGATATATTATAATATTTAGATAATTATTTTCTTGAAATAATTAATTAAATAAAGATAAAGACTTATTAGATATTTGGTAGACAATAATAAATATTTTGAAGATATATAATAGTGATATAATAATACATGTTAATATATAATAATAAAATATAAAAATAGAAAAATTATTATATAATATTAAAATAAAAAAAATATAAATATATACAACGATTAACCACATTGCGAAACATCATATTTTTAGAAGTTATTTATAGCAGCGTATTCGCAATTAGCAATTAGTATATATATATGTTGGCCAAAAATTAAATAAGAATATGATAATTACTAGAGTAATTAAATAAATATTAAAAGTATATAATTTATGTTCAATTTAATTATTCATTACATAGTGATACACACATTATATTACTCATTTCTTGGGGCTCAGTGCCTCCCATGCTTAAGATTAACTAGGTACATGCTTAGGTTCAAAGAAAAACTCTAAGTTGTGTGGATGATAATTTTTATGAGTACCCAAGATATTAATATGCATGGATGACGTCACAGCACTAATATATAATTAGAGTAAGATGAATAAAATGACAAAAGAAAAAAATGATAATATTTCCTTCAAAAAGTAATATTTGAGAAAAGAGATGTGGTATCCGTTCAATTGAATTGTGTTATGAATGAGAGAAAATAGTACAATTCGCCTTGTAAGTAAATATGATCGATTTAACTTTAGTTATTTCTTGTTTGCAATTCTTATTTTATACGGTAAGTATGACCTATTCAATTTTTTTTTTTGTATATTTTTGATCTAAATGTTGAACTAAGATTGGATAAAAATGGTTAAATTTGGACAAAAAGAACAAATATGACTAAATTTTAATAAAAATAACCAAAATCGAATACTGCAAAATAATTATTTTTTAGCAACGAAATTTGCCAACGAAATTCAATCCGTTGGCAATTACCAATGAATTGGTAACAAAAATGATATTTTTCTTTTAGAAACGAAATGCTAACAGATTTATTCTCTATTTTACCAACGAATTACCAAGAGAATTATTGTATAAATTACCAACAGAATTATTAATAATGGATTACCAACAGAATTATTTACTAACATAATTGAATTTTCGTTGCTAAAAATTTACCAACTACCACTTTATCAACAGAAATTTATTAACGGATTCGTTGTTAATCCATTGGTAAACCAATTTAACAATGGAATTAAGACTAATATTTAGTTAGTAAAAAAATAGTTTTTTTACATGGAAAAAAAGTTTAATAATGAGAATTGAAAATAAAAATGATTAAAGTAGAAATCGATTATATAAGAATAATTTGTAGAAAGAATTAAAAGTTGAAATACTTTTAATAGAAGATTAAAGAAAAGTAAAATTATCATGATTTATATAAAAGTATTTGTGTAATAATTATTATTGACTATCCATTAAGTAAAAATTATATATTTAAACGATATCTAAATTTAGTGACGATTTTAAGGAACACTTTTAATGAGTATCATTCGATTTGTGATGTCAAATGGACCTCATTATGAAATACTAATTACGATTAATAAAATAGAATACACATAAAATTCATAGTCATGACAATCATATATAATGCCTTCATATATCACAAACTAAAATGCAATTGAAAAATAATTAAAGGGCTTTTAGCTTTGAAATTCCAAATGTTGGGCTTACACTTTTCAACTTTTTTCTTGTAAATCACAAAACCCTATATAACTAATCAATAATCTAATAATTCGTGTGCCATTCTAAAAGCTAAAAGTTTGCCACTTATTACTCGGCTCGTTGCTCGAAGGTGCATACACCCTTAACTCTTTAACTAAGTCTATAATCCCAATCTTACTCATTTAGGTACAAATTTCACCTTCTACATATGATTGAAATTTTATTATTTTTATTATATTTAATCTAGTATCAAAAATGAAAATCATTTGCTATTAACTTCACTCAATACCCAAATCAAGCTCTCCCTAATTTTTCACATATTGTAAATTTATAGTATATTATTTAATTAACCATACCATTAATTATAAATGAATTTTTTTAATAAATTAAGAACTCGTTGATCTAGTCTCATATAAGTTTTTAACCTTTTATCATGTAATATATACTATACTTTTAATATTATAATATTTGTTCAGATGTATGGAGTCGAATCGAGATTATATTAAAATTTTGTTTAGAAGTATGAGGATTATTAAAGTTTATAGATGTATATAGGGGTGATTGATATTTAAAATATAGTGATAAATTTTGAAAAATTAAATCCGATTTATTAAAGCGAAAACAAACATAGCCTTAAAGTGCATTTACTTTACAGAGTTAATAAAACTTATAAAAAAGTAAAAACAACATACTCAAATGAAGATTATACTTATTTATTTATCAATACCTTTATGAGTTATTGTAATCCACATTTCCAATAAATTGTATTCCATTAATCCTGCTAGTTTTAACTAATGAGGTTGGAAGAGAAAAAATCCCGTATAAATGTAATTAATGTGCTATCTTATTTATAATCATATAACACATTGAATAACATTAGCACAATATGAACTATAAGCACTCTTATGTAGATTCTGAAAGCTATGAATAATGATGATATATAATTTTTGGTATTATATATTGTAATATTATGCCAAATCAATATATAAAAAGTGGGTGGTGATTATATATGTAAGACATTATTAATTGATCTGAAAAAAAAGAAAAAAAAAAGAGCGCGCATAATATTTTAGGAGAGAAAATTATAAAATATGAGTGGATTGAGAGGATTAATTAGATTGATGTATATGTGTGGTTTTGATAATAGTATCAAGCAAATATGAGTTTTTGAAAACTCAAAATAGATTTTCAAAACTTTAAAAAAAAAAAAAAAAAAAAATATATATATATATATATATATATATATATATATATATATATATATATATATATATATATATATATATATATATATATATATATATATATATATATAGTATTGTAGTTTGATATTAATTTTTTGCGAAAATTAGCATGTAACCAATTTCATAGTGGAATTAGGAATATTCTTTAGCACAACGAAAAATTATTACGTAGTATAAGAAACGATTACTCTTCTATATAAAAAGTAATATTATTGTTAATGGATCTGGGTAGATTAATCCTAAGCATTCTTAGAAGTAACATTTCTCGAAAGGGTGCGCCATAAACCCGAATGCACATTAGCACATCTTTTAAATTTTAGGCCATAATTATATTATCTATCCTTATATTTATGTATTATTTTATCCTTAATTAAGATTAATTTTTTACTTCAAAATTTAAGAGATGTGCTAGCATGGAATTGGAATTCGGGTGTAGGTGTCTCCGTTATATTTTAAAATGTGGATTGTTACGTAGTAAAATATGGATATTACTCCTCTCAAAAGAGTAATGCACAAAGTAAAACTATTATTAGTAATAAAGAGTAATTGCCCTAGAAGAGTTATATTCAATTTATTATACCGAAGTGTGAAGATAAGAATACTATGAAAATTTATGTGAAATAATTGCAACAAATATTAAAATTTAGTAATAGTCTAAGTAGTATAATTATCTTTTTCATTCTATATTAATCAGATCTTCATAAAATCGGCTTCACATAATATTTCATCCGAAAACATTTATGCATAATTTAATAAGGTGTATGTATGATTCGTATAGAGGCAGTTCATTTTTTGACGTACAATTTGGGCAATTTATTGGCCCATACAAAATATATTGACTAAGGCCCACAAGAAAGGTTTGGGCAATTTAATGATCCATAATAAACTATTTGGACTTGAGCCTACTCAATTGGTTAAAGATGTTACTTGTAGTGTGTTGACGAAAACTTAATGTGGACCTTTTCTTCTCAAGTCCAGTAATTCATTTATTTTGTTTATGTTGGCCCATAAAAGAGCCTGAACGTTATAATAC
The DNA here is from genome assembly GCA_023678885.1 of Pogostemon cablin. Classification (NCBI taxonomy): domain Eukaryota; kingdom Viridiplantae; phylum Streptophyta; class Magnoliopsida; order Lamiales; family Lamiaceae; genus Pogostemon; species Pogostemon cablin. The sequence goes on from CM042960.1 coordinate 8,814,218, forward strand.
TGTTGTGAAATTCTGGAATATTTTAATTTAGTGTCAAATAAAAATCTGTTCTATTATCCGATACACCGTACTAAGATGCATCACTGCATCACAGTTAGTAATCTTCACTACTAAATAAAATAAGATAAAATAATTAAAAATAAAATTGATAATAGACTCATAAAAAAATTCATGTACTGTGTGACATTTTTATATTAAGAAATGATTAATAATGTTAGCATGAAATCGTGTACGTTTACAATATTTAGCATTACTCTTTAAAATACCAAGTGAAGTGCTATTCTTTATTTAAGAGTTATATACAATGATGATATTTCTCTTGAACGAAGAGCAAGCAACTATAGAGTAATCCAATTGTATTGAAGAGTAGAAAATATCATTGCATATAGGGATGTAATCAAATCGAATCGAGTCGAACAATACTAGGTTTGAGTATTGTTTGTTAAGGAATTATCGAACTCGAGCCCGAGCTCAAACTCGTCGAGAAAAAAAAATATCGAACTCGAGCTCAAACTCAAACTGTTTGTTAAGGCTCACGAACATGTTCACGAACACATAAAGTAACTTGTTTATGAACATTTTTCATGAACATTTTAATATTTTTGTTTGTAAATATTAAAAGAATGTTTGATTTATAAACATCTAATGTTATTCATAATATTAAATAAACAAACTAACAAGATATAATAATAAACATTACAAAAATATTCAAATATTTAAATAATGACTTAAGTTATTATCATATTTGTGTGGTTTAATATAAAATATTTAATTATTGAATATAAATAAATAAATAATAACACTCACTCCATCCCATATTTATCTTCACACTTTCCTTTTTCGTCCGTCCCACATTTATCTTTACACCCCAAAAAAGGAAACTTCACACTAACCAACAACCTCAACAGTTACCTTAATTTCAAAAATATCACTCTCACCTAACACACATAACATACTTTACAATTTATTTATTACTTAAAAATACCACAATACCCTTCAAAAGTCAATAAAGTTGGTCAAAAAGTAACTTTTCTTAAACTCCGTGTCTACAGTAACTACGAAAACAAATATGGAATGGAGGGAGTATATAATACTAAAAAATAATTATAAAATTTACGAACACGTTTGCGAGCCATTAACGAGCTCATTAGCGAATATGTTCGCGAGCTTTCGAGCAGAACACCCTTAGGCTTGAGTTTAGTTTGATAAACTATTCGAGCTCAAAATTTAAGTTTGGTTTGATTTGTCAAGGTTAACAAATGAGCTCGAACAAATACTTTATCGAATCGAGACCCGAATAGTTCGCGAACAGTTTGGTTCCTTTACATTCCTAATTTGCATATAAACTAGCTAGTGTAAAACCGGTACATGCACATAAGTATTTTTGTAATATTTTATGCATGACGGCATGACCCTCACTGACCAAATAAAATTATAAATATCTTATTGTGTAACCTCCAAAATGAAAAAGGCAGTATGAGGAGTATATTTTATTATTATCGGATGAAAAAAAGTTAAAAAATAGGAGTTAGTCTTATGTGAATCAGATTTACTGTGTAAATCCTGTAATCCTCTTTAAATTTAGGATAGATCTTGTGTAAAACTACTTCATGTGAGATTATTTTACACTTTTAAAAATAGTTATCACTTTCCCTATAAAATATTATCACTTTTCATTTATATTGTAAATTGTTCATGAAATTGTATTACTCCATTATTTTTTATTAATTCAATATCACTTTTATTGTATATTTACATAATAATTAGAATTACATGTCAATTACGTTAAACCATTAATTATTAATCAGTATCACTTTGGAGGACAAGGCCTTTACGGCTTTCTTGATGGTTCACACCCAATGCCTGTTTCTACTACTCAACCACATCTCTCTGGATCCAACAAGACCCCACCCCCTTATTATAGCTGTCCAAACAAGAGTTGAGCCCATCTCTCTAGAGGTGCTGTATGATCTCCTTACAGCACATGAGCAACGTTTAGAACAACATCAATCTACAACAGCACTTCATGTTCGATCTACCATCAACAATCCAATCGTGGTTCTGGACGTGGTGGTGGTCGTGGAAGCAACTCTTCGCAAGTTCCTCGATAAATTTACTGTCAGTTGTGTCGTGAATATGGCCACACTGTTCATACCTGCTCACATCAGTTTGATCCTGGTTACTCAGGTACAAACTCAAACTCCATGACATCTCCACCACCATCGGCTTATACTGTCAATCATTGGTTCCATGACTCACCCCAGTCATTCATCAAAACTCAATGTACTTTAGACTTGGTTCTGACTTGGCAGCCTCTATTTTCCAGCTCTTTCTTCATCTACTTTGAATTTTGATGCAATAATGTCAAATCAAAATATATATATACACCTTAAAATTGAACTTGGAGATCTTTAATTAATCTCACAAAAGATGATCAATGAGACTATTGCATTACATAATTAAGAATTAAACGGCCATCATGTCATTCTAAATTAATAGGATTATAAACATACTCTGAGAACGCCATCTTGAAGTAATCCTATGACCAGACAGTCCAAGAAGCTGCACATGACAAAAAAAAAATTGAATTAAATAAATTAATAAAATATAAATATATATAATGGTAATATATTGCTTGTAAATAAAATTGGTTCATTATAACTTATTTTTATTTTTATAAAACATCATTCATTTTATGCTTGAGCTTAATTATTTATTTTACCATTTAATTTGTAAGATCATTTGTTGTTTCACTAGGGTTATATTTTTAGCTTTTTAAAGGATTGCTAATTAAATGAAAAATTTCTCTTGAAATAAAATAAAATAAAATGTACCTCCAGAAAATCGCGATTGCACAAAATTTTGAGTACGAAATAAGCTGTGAAAGTCATTATTAATTCTGAAGATACGGACCAGATTGAAGCACACATTGGAATCTGAAAATATTTTAAACTATAAATAATTAGTTCCAACAAACATATATACCATAAATTAATTTACATAATAAATAAATGAAGTTAAAATTAATTGATCTTACAAGAAAAGCTTTCTGGAATAACTCATAGTAACCATGTGATTCAACAAAGAGCCTTAGTGTTCCATTTTTATCCATGTCTGAATTGTTTGCAAGCTCTTCAAGGTAACTGCAATACATCATTCACTCGAGTATGCTCAGTGTGAGACCACTTTCATGTGACATGACTCCCTCTAATGGTTTTTTTGTTTTTTTTTTTTAATCATGCTCCCTCCATGGAGAACTATACATATTTACTGTTTCATGTTTGTTAACAAAAATTATTCTTTTTAACAAATTTTGTTTAGTATTATACTTCCTCCGTCTGCTATTAACGTATTCATTTACTTTTTGCACGTGGATTAAGGAGTATTATTATTTTATATAAAATGAGTAGTTGTACTAGCGGTGAGTAATTGGTAGGTGTGAGACCTTTTTACTAAAAAGGGAAAATGGATACCATTATAATGGACGACTAAAATAACAAAATGAGTACCTTATCAGCGGATGGAGGGAGTAGTATTTTTAGGTAATAAAAAAGTATAAACACTATAAAAAAACTATTTTTTAGAAAATAAATTTACCAACGAAATTCAATCTATTGGTGATTACTATCGGATTAGCAACAAAAATGATAATTTTCTTTCAGCAATCGAATGCAAATAGATATATTTTCTATTTTACTAACGGAATGCAATCTGTTGGTAGTTACCAACGGAATCATTATATAATTTACCAACACAATTATTAGCATCGGATTACCAAAATACTTATTTACCAACGGAATTGAATTTTCATTGCTAAAAATTTACCAACCATCACTTTACCAACAGAAATTTGCTAACAGATTTCGTTGTTATTCCATTGGTAAACCAATTTAATAACAGAATCGAGGCTTTTACCAACGGAATTGCTAAAACTTTTTTTTTGTAGTGAAAGTAATGATGTTTGTTTTAGGTGAAAGTGATAAATTTAAAATTTAAGTAACTTTTGAGATTATAAATAAAAGAATTATTTTTTTTTTGAAATGTAAAAGATATTATAAGACTGATAAATGTAAAAAGTATAAAAGGCTCCATATAACGGAGAGCATAATTAACACTAAAAACTAAATTCTAAAGATAAATTTTAAATCTTATAGCTAAAATAAGATATGAATCATCAGGATAAAGTAACATAATTCTAAAAGTTATGAAATCAAATTGAAATCTTCCTCTTTATCTGATGGTTCGAATAATTTAAAATTAAATTGTTGCTAAAAATGTTACTTTTAATTTTAATTTTGAAAAAATGTCATATACTATAATATTTAAAAAAAAATGTTATTTTTTAAAATTTTGGATAGAAATAATTTTAGTCTGCGACTTCTTCGGTGATTATACTTTCAACTATATCTATGATCTCATACACAATTTTCATGCGACACTTCACGCGACTACGCATACAATTACGTCTGTGATTTCTTATACAATTTTTTCATGCGATGTCTCATGCGACTATATCTGCGACATCATACATAATTTTTTTCATACGATCCTACACATGATTATATGTACGACCATACACATGATTTATTTATTAATATATATGTGAAACTACACGCGACTATATGTCTGATTATACAAGCGACTATAAAGATGAGCAAAAAAAATCAAAAGGTGGTATTTAAAAAAAAAATGTTGGGACACATTTTTCAAAATCAAATATTCTTAGAGGCATTTTTCACAATTTCTCTATAATTCGTGGAACTAGAGAAATATAGCTCGTGTGCAATTTTGGTGTATAGTGCTTCCTGTTAGTCTTTAAAATATCGAATGTTAATTTTTAAAATATATATAATTATTTTATTAAAAAAATTTCATTAACTATAGTATTACTCTTAATTCTAAAGAGTAATATTCTACTGTTTTAAAGAGCAATCTTTCGTTATAACGAAGAGTAACTTAATTTCACCGCGAAACCGATTCCAAAATAATTTTTGCGATTATAAAACGATGATGGTCTAATTAATGACAATGTTGATTACATTGATACATCCTTCTTGAAGTTAATGATTTATGTAATCATTTTCCAAAACCATGGATTATATACATTCTTCTTTTGCAGAAAGAGAGTGGACAAACCATGTTTAGTCCCCCAATGGGACCCACGACTTCCATCTAAGGTCACAGAGAATGACACGTCAGACACTTCCATGTCAATTCCAACACTTTCCAATAACTCAATCACCTCTGGATGCATAACCTGTTTAGTGAATGATCACATGATATATGTTGCAACACTCATCATTATTGTTTGACATGCATCATACACATCATAAATAAACCATAAATGAAAATTTAATTTTCACCCATTTATTTTCAACACAGCCCACCATCAGGTTACTATGTAGATAAATAAATTATTATAAACCAAACAATTTTATTTACATGGGGTTTGAAAAAAAAAAATCTATTAATAATACACTTCATAACAATATAATCTAACCTTTTAACTTATTATAAAATTAATGTCTTTATATACTGCCTTTTAGAATTAAGTACATATATACACTATTACCATCCTTTTTAACAAACTAGCTATTAAATAAAGAGTAAGACTTGCGTGCACCCGGATACACCGTGAGCTTTTAAAATTTAGTATTATGAGTAAAGATATATTATTTTATTTTAAAGGGTATACACTTTAATTAGTAGGTTATACCATTTTTTTTCCTAAAGAGTGTACATTTTTTATTAATATTTTTTATTTTTCTTCCGAAAATAAAAGATACATATTTTTGTATTAAAGGATATACAATTTAATACAAAATTCTAAAGGCGCACAAAGTGTGCCCCGTGCGCCCGTGCACACAAGTTTTTTGCCTTAAATAAATGTTTTTATCTATGCTGTTTACGTTTCATAATATGCGAGTTTATATTATTACGTTACTTAACAATTATAATCTATCAAAATAAAATAATTTTCTAATTGTCAAAAAGTTAAAATAAAATAAAATTTAAAACTTAAATTATTATAGAAATTATTTATAATAAAATTTAATTATTTTTATTTATAATTTTTATTTCAACTATGATTTTTTTTATATATATTCTTACGTACTGTCTTACCTATTTTTCTTACTTTCTTATTTCGGTGCCTCCATAATACATTATACATATTTATAAAATTAATAATATTATACAATATATGTATCATGAAAATGTTATCTGTTTTTTTACATTTTAATAATCATAAAAATTTTACATTTTTTTTACACTTCATAATCAAAATAATAACTTATTCCCGTAAATTTATAATTCCAGTAAAAAAAGAACTCCTATTTTATTTTTCATCATCATATGAAAAATATGATAAAATTTTTGTGTAAGTCGAATTCTAACATGTACCCCTAATTTTATGAAATCACTTTTAGTACATGGAAAAATACTTTTTAAAGAGATAAACTATTATTTTTTTAAATAAAAAATATTACTCCTCAAATTCAGATATGTAGTGATTAATTTTTATATTCTTAATAAGATGAGTAATATTTTTTAACTTTAAAGAGAAATTTTTTATTTACTAAAATGTAATTTTATAAAATTAGGATGTATGGTGAGCCTTGTTTACCAAGGATTCTCCAAAAAAAATTATATACTTATTTTTTAAGTGATATGCTAGTGTGTAGTTGGATGTATAGTGTACCTTTTCGAGAAAGATTACTCTTTAGAATACATAAGATAACTCTTTAGAATACATAAGATTACTTGAAAGACTGCATTAACGACAATATTACTCTCTTTCTGTTAATAAGATATTCATTTTATTATTTTGAGCTACCATCATAAATATCCATTTTATTTTTTTTTGAAAGGGCCACTCTTAAACCCCTATTTTAACTTATCAATGGGAGTATTACTTTATGTATCATAGAGTACTATTGTGATAGAATACTTCTGAACCGTGAAATCAGTTCAATACTAATTTTTGTGAATATCGTGCTTATATATATTTTAAGTATGACCGATTCCAATTTCAGTTATTTTCTATTAGCAATATTTCTTAATTTGGGTTCTTTTCTGTTCGATTTTGATTATTTTTGTCAAAATTTAGTTCTTTTATCAAATTTAGTCATATGTGTTAGAATTTGCCTAATTTTGATCCAAAATTAGGACAAAAAAAAACTAGATATAGACAAAGAGGACCAAAATCGAACAAAAAAAGATCAAAATTGATCATTGCAAATAAAAAATAACTACCATTGGAATCGGTTATACTTAAAGAATAAATTTTGATATTTTTCGACTCTCCCAAACAATGGCACTAAAGACTTGATCGATGAATTATCTAGGTGATAAAAGCAAGTGTACTTTATCATACAGTTTAGGTGATCAAGCAATAAAATATCAAACCCACATGAGAGAGAGTTTAGTATATTCGTGTCTTTAACCTTGCAAAACTTTATAAGAATGATCGAATATGTGGTTTTGATTATCACTAAAGCTAAACTATCAATTAACAAGCTAAAGAATAACTAGTAAATCAATTAGAGTATATAAATTAAAAAATAACTAGTAAATCAATTAGAGTGTATAAAGAGTAGAATGGATGAAATGGATGAAGCTGTATCAATATAATAATAATATAACAAAATGTATATAAATAAATAATCTTAATAAACTTTAGAGAAAAAAGATAAAATAAATATAAACTTGACTAAGAAAATGAAGTGAATTATAAATAAAAAGAGAGAGAGAAAAAAGTATATAAAAATAAATTTGAATAAACTTATAAGAAAAATAATAAAGAAAATATAATTACAAATACAAATGGCCGGGAAAAGGAGAAATAAAAAAAACATGAATTAAAAGAGTACTCTTTTTCATAATTAAAAAAAAAGTAATATAATACAATTATACAAACAAAAATAGAAAAAATAGAAATAAAATAAAATAAAAGATATTGAAAATATTCTTAGCATCATCTTTCCTCGGACCCGTGACCTTAGACTAGATCTAGGGAACTAAACAACTAATCCATCTAACATTTTCTATATATAAATTTAGAGTAGGGTGCCTGTAAGATCTAAACTGTAATATTTGTAAAAGTTCAGGGGGCCAGCGGGGAAATACGTACGCAGTGTGCACTCGAAACATATATCCAATTTTTACAAATTTTAATGAGATTTTTTGAAGTACTACAGCATATCTCAAGCGAGCTTAAAATATAGACTCCCGCATTTTTTTTACTTTATTCGAAAAAGTTTATAGTTAAAAATTTTAATTTCATCCCAAATCTTTTAATTTTGTTCAAATTTAAATTTGGAATTAATTTTCATCCCAAAATAAAATTTTTAAATCAATTTCTTCTCATAACTTTTATAAATTGATCGATTTGATTCCATGCACTGTTTTTATAACAGTACCGAACATCGAACCAGTGAAGGTAACGGTTTGAGGTTCAACTGGAGGCCATTCAATCGGAAAATTAGAATTCACATATTTTCAATTATATTTTATAAAAACACAATTCATAAAGAAATGTATAGTCACTAAAATTATTTTACAAAAGTAAGAAATTCAATTTAAAATAAAAAAATGATTAATTAAATATTTTTTCGAACTGGGTCACTTACCTTAGTGAGGATCCCAGTGGCCAAGTGGTCTAGCCCACCTGGTTAATTAATTAAATATTTATAATTCATACTCCATACTTCATACATAATTTATATTATATCCACTAAATATAATAATTCATAATTTAATTCAAATTTTAAATATTATGTTCTAAAATATACAAAAGTAAAAGTCAAATATTACTCCATCCGTCCCGGTCAAAGTGCGCCATTTTTTTTTTGCATGTAGATTAAGGAATATTATTATTTTATGTAAAGTGAGTAGGTATATTAGAGAGATGTGATGGGTAGTGGTGGGCCATTGGTGGGCCTTTTTTACAAAAAGAGGAAAATGGTGCAATTTGGACGAGACGCTCAATATGGTAAAATGGTGCTATTTGGACAGGACGGAGGGAGTAATAATAATAAAAAAGTAAAAAATATTAATAATAATACAATAAAAAATATATTGAAACTGATTGGACTGGTATAATAGGTTTTTCCAATTTTGGCCATTTCAATCGCTTCAATCCGGTTCAACCTCAAAAACGGTTTCTTAGGGTTATCCGGACCTGTTCCAGCACTAGTTCCCGATTCAACCAATTGAATCGGCTAATTTGGTTTAGTTTTAAAATAACTGGTTCCATGGTTCGAATTTTTTATGTTCAAAGTAAAAATGATCATTTTAGTGTGAATTTAAAAGTTATATGACTATTTTTAAGAGTAAAATTTTTTAGATTATTTTGAATAACGTGAATTTATATAATACTCTTTTTTTTTCATCTCTATCACATTTAGAGTTACTGCTATTATTTTAAATATTTTTAGGTAGTGTGAATGAAAAAATACTCGTCAAATTATCATCCCAATACGGGTAGGGCGTATGGTAGCCGCCTCCGCTACTCAATAAATTAAAGTGAAGATAGGGAGTGATGGGGTCCACAACATTATACTAATACAACTATCCATTATATATTAAAATATTATATCTTTTACATCAATACACATTAAGATATTATATTTTCTAATTTTCGTATAAAAAACAAACGTAAATGTTTTTGAGTGAGTATGCATTTACTACCTCATTTGAATATGAGTACATCTAATACTTGACTTTCTGTATATATTAATGTATGCTTAGTCTAGTACTAGAGCCGCCCTATTTGATCGGCTCTAAATATATTTAGGGCCACAGCTCATTCATTACATTAATTGACAGTACTTGTAATACTCTCCGTCTCACGTTAACGTTGATGCGAATACATAACTTGTCACCACTATTATCCCTTTTTTTAAGAACAAGTATTTTATTATATAATATCATTCAAGTGTAATATGTACTACGATGCCTTCCTATAAAATAGTGATCCTCTTCACTTTTTTAACATAATATATACAGTCATAAATATACTCTAATGGATTTAAACATTGATGACTAGAAGGTTCCATAACACTGTGTCACTCTTCTCAATAAAATACTTATTATTATTATATAATATCATTTAAGTCGTTTGCCTAAAGTCCCAAAAAATCAAGGCCGATCTTTATTCGTGGCATATTTCACCCTTAGTATTTCATAACTTATTCAAGATTAATGGTTTTTAATACATAAAAGAAGAAGGTGTACGTTATTTGTTTAAATTCTCTATATAAAAAAATGTCAACGAAAGAAGGGAAAGATAAGCCATTTAAGGAGAGGGCACATGGTTGTATGGAACATTTCCAAAAGCAGCCACATCTCCTGGTCGACTGAATACAACCTGCACTAAACAGTGGAGAAGTTAAATTAATGTTAAATTAATTATAAGATTAGGCAAACACTCATGTGAACTGGGTTTTCGGTATAAACCTATGGTCCCCTTTTCAATCCTATTATACCTTATTTAGTGCTAGAGTTTAAATTAAAGGAGATCACAGAGTTTATATCGTAAACCCAATTCATAGAATACTATCTCGCAAGATTATATCATTCATTAAAAGCATTATAACCCAATTTAGAGATAAATTAAACAATTGAATCAATTAATCTAGCCATGCTTTTATATTTTTTTCTGATTATATTTCCATGATTATTTTTATATAACATCTCATGATTCTTGTACTGTACGAGAACATCTCATTTTTCCTTGATTATTTTTTCATCTATCTTACTGATTGTTCATAAGATAATTCTATTGGATGATATTACTTTTTATCGATCAGATATTACTTTTTATTATAAATGTTATAACTTCTTATTTGTCTCGTTGAACCCATTCCGCGAGATGGTTTTGCACAGTTTTGCTTTGATTTTCGTCCAGTATTTTTAGTTAATTAATATGCTATTTTAATGATAATAAATTAATTATAAAATATTATCTTAAAAAACATATTTAACATTTGAAATTTTAATGTAGTTATTATTAAATATTTTGACTGATATTATCATTTAAGGTCTTGAATTGTTCGTTTATATATCATTTGGATGATGTATCGAAAAAACTCCTTTTAATTATTTAGTTATTGAATTATATGATCTATTATACGTGTGCTATTTAGTTAATAAAAAATATATGAATATTTTATTAAACTCATTCAATGTATTTTTTTCAATTATATTACTCCCTCCGTCCGCTCGAAAGAGGGTCTTTTTTTCCATTTTGATCTTCTGCCCCAAAAAGAGTCATTTCCTTTTTTACACACATGGGACCCGCACACACCACTAATACAATTAAAATATGTGAACCACACTCCCACTAATACAACTACCCACTACACATTAAATAACAATACTCCTTAATCAACATGCACAAAAGCAAAATGCCCTCTTTCGGGCGGACGGAGGGAGTATTTATTACTTACTCCCTCCGTCCCACAAATATTTGCACCCATCCTCCGGCACATATAATTACTTGAATAACAAGAAGGCCATTTTCAGCTAATGCAGCTTCGCAGCATTTGGAATATTCATCCATAAATTCATGTCCAACGTGTTCTATCATCTCACTGAAATTTCAGAATAATTAATAAAGAAATTATATATATTTGAAATATTGTTACAAATAAGAGCTCTCATGATCATCACTTTGAGATAATCCTGCCATATTTGTAGTTGGGCAATTCACGATAGTCACACAGTAGAAGTTCGATTTGATCCTGAAAAATTATATTTACATATGAGTTAACTTGTAGAAATAAATTGTTAAATTAATTATATAAATCAATCACGATCTATTGTAGGGAGTTCCTTTTATGAATACATGCATGCATGCTTTTATATACGCATGTAAAGCTGAATTTAAAACATAAACCGTATCGTATACGTATCTTTTTACTTTTTTTGAAAAGGTCCCAAAATAGTTTGGACATTTATTTTCGTCCCAAACTTCTCAATTTTGCTCCGATTTCGTCCCAAAACAATATTATTTTACCAATTTCATCTCGTAACTTGTAAAAGTACAGATTTAGTTTCATCCTATAGAATTAGAAAAATTGAACATTTTTTTAGTAAAAATGACAATTTTGGAGAGAATTTTAAAGTTATGGGACTATTTCGAAGAAATTAAGTTTCTTAAGATTATTTTGAAAAAAGTAAATTTACATGGGACGATTTTAATTTAAAACTCTGTAAAGCTTGGATGAGAAGTTGAATAAGGAGTGGCATTTTAACCTGCAAGCCAGCTTCCATGACCTTAGACTCGACGTATTGAAGTTGATTTTGCGATAGAGTGATGCCGTTATACTTGCATCCCGTCTTTCTAACAACTTCAAGGGAAAAACTTCCCCAACCAAATCCAATCTCCAAAATGTGATGCTCCTTTTTTATTCTTGCCTGTAGTTGAAGTAATGTGTGGCGTATTCAGGATAACTATTCATCTACAACCGATTGTAATTAAATAGCAAAAGCAAAAACTTCATATTGTATTCTTACGTACCTTTTGAATCAAAATACGGAGTTTCCTGAGCTGTGCGTCCTTCAAATCTTCACCTGGAATCTTTTAGGAAAAAAAAAGATTAAAAAATCTTAAATGTATATATACGCAAAATTTGCAAACATTTGCATGAAACCGTATCATAAAATGAATCATTTGAGAGGGATAAGGAGTGATAATATGCTAATCAAATGCCTTTGATTGATTAAAAGTGATAATTATTTAGTGAACTAGTTCATGAACAATTCGTTATATAAATAAAAAGTATTGTAATAACAAATTAAAAAACATAAAATTGTCTACGGTAAGATGAAGTCACGTTAGTGTTTACCTTTAAATTCAACTACTGGCCCGTAATAGTTTTACCCATCTCATGAAATGATTAGGGAATACTACACTGGACCATGTAAATGGTTCCAATTTCATATTATTATTTTTTTTTAACTTTTTAATTATGAGTAAAATGGAAATTATACCCTAGAAATTAACATTAAATCATGAACCATAAGAATAAAATAGATCATGAAACCTCAAGAATAAGATACACCATAAATCACACTAGTGAAATTATAATTCGATCCTAAAATTAGTACTAAATTATAAGGTAAAATTGGTACTATGTTGTTTTGTGGGAAAATATCAAAATTAATTCTGTAAGTATCATTGATTCCAACTTTAGTCCTTTTTTATATTGCAATTTTCAAATTTTGTTATTTCTTGTCCAATTTTAGTCTTTTACATCCATTTTTTTTTATCATTTTTACAAAATTTGGTCTTTTTTGTTCACTTTTGGTCCAAATTTAAACATTTTTGGACCTTTTTGGACATTTTTTAACAAAAAATGGACTAAAGTTTGAAAAATGACTAAATTTGGACAAAAGGACTAAAATTGGACAAAAATGACCAAAATTGAGAATTGCAAATGAAAAAAGACTAAAGTTGAAATCGACCATACTTATAGGACCAATTATGATATTTTCTCTTGTTTTGTAATCCTGTAACTTTTGAACCCTATAGTACTTCTGGTACTTATAATAATATTTATTTTTTACTTCAAAAAAAATAAAAATAAAATCCTTATGAATAAATAGAACATGAAGGGTAAAATACACTATGAACTATAAGAGTAAATCATGAGGGTGCGCACAATGGCACCGGTTGTCCTATTATATGTCAGTATTTCATCTCATATTAGACGCGTTACATGAGTGATACAGGAGAAAAAATCTCAATCTTTCCCCTTATAAGGATTTAAATTTTCCTTTTATAGTATAGATTTTATCTCTCTCCTATGTAACATTCATCTAATGATTAGCAATGTGAGATGCAATATCAAAATAGAACATGACTTCCATTCAACCATCTATACATAGAAGTATCTGCTATATATAAATATACTTCTACTCTGTGAAGATCTTAAAGATATTTTTGGCATAATAAATAGAATTTAAAATCAAAATCATCCCACACAAATTTTTTTTATTCAAAATAATTTCAAGAAATTCAATTTTTCTAAAATAGTTTCATAACTTTTAAATTCTCATAAAAATGGTCCTTTTTACCTAACATTTTCAAAATTTTATAATTTCATGGGATGAGACAAAATTGGTGCTTTTACAAAGTTATGGAATGTAATTGATAAATTTTTTTTTGAGATGAAATCAGAGCAAAACTAAAAGATTTGGGACGAAAATAAATGTTCTAACTATTTTGGGACAATTTTTAGAAAGATATTGGGTGATTTATGAAACAAATTCTAACAAATAAGTTAATTAGAATGATCTGAATATTAATTACCTTAAATATTGCACAAGAGTAGGTCATTGTTTCATCCAGGAAGAGAGAGAACAGATCATTGCTCTGGCAACATGGAAAATATGTGTGCTTAATTCAATTACACATACATGCATACTCAAAAATATCAAGAGACACAATTCTGATTAAACAAGAAAGCAAGGTTGGAAATATTATTGTTATTAATGTATACTTAAAAATAAGTTGCAGTGTACATATATAAGACAATTACATTCAAACTTAAACATGCACTCTATATATATGCATGTATAAACGGAACGGAGGGTGTAGCACTAACCAAGTCATAGTGTTGTGCGACGTTTTGACGCGTCTTAGAAAGTTTATTTTTGTTGGAAGCATGTCTAAGGAAAGATCTTGCTCCAGCTATTATAGAAGTGTGAAGAAGTGGCGTCCATCATCCCCTACCAAAGGTATTCATTACATTATATATTCACAAATATTCTCTCCGTACCATAAAAACTGACACATTATTTTTTTAATTTACGTGCACAAAGAAAATGTGTCTACAGATACAAGATGGGGGTACTAGGGAGTAAAAAATTTCTATGACTAGCTTGTGGTAGTTGTATACCTACCTTTTCTTGTTTAACTTCGAGGTATACGTATTCACTGCCTTACTGGCTATTATCATCTTCAAGTAGAAAATTCCAGAAAAAATTGAGTATTTTGAAATAATTAAATGGTTAGAGGAAAGTTAAAAAATCATGCAACATATATATTTTTTGAGATAAATTGTTACCAGAAAGAATTTGAGGAGACCTTCATTTTCATCAACAAATGAAATGTCACCATTGATGTATGCATCTGCAAACCCTAAATCACCTTCTGTTGCAACATGCCACAATCATTTTACTTCGATCATTCATTAAGTGTATATATTAATTTCAGGCGATGCACCGTTGCATGACACATAGGAGTGAATGATAATGGGCAAATTCCACTTTTGGTCCCGTGAGAATCCCTCCATTTCAATTTTAGTCCCTTCGAATAAACCTGATCCCATAGCTAGCACTTTTAGTCCTCTCCTTTCACTTTTGGTCCTTTTCCGTTAAAACCTTGGATGAACTATTTAACGGTGGCATTTTTGGTCCCATAAGAATTTTAAAATCACTTATTTTTGGGACTATTTTTGCAAATATCAGAAAATTATGGGATCAAATCTGCAAGTTGCACTTTTGGTCCTGCTAACGGTTTAGAATATTCCGTTAACTTTTAATAGATTTTGGTGAAGAAATACTTATGGGACTAAATCTGCAAGTTTGTAACCATTTTGACATTGAGCAATTCTTACGGGACTAAATTTGAAATTATCCGAATGATAATATAACTAAAAGGAAAGCACAAACCCTTGGAGAACA
Source organism: Pogostemon cablin (assembly GCA_023678885.1). Lineage (NCBI taxonomy): Eukaryota > Viridiplantae > Streptophyta > Magnoliopsida > Lamiales > Lamiaceae > Pogostemon > Pogostemon cablin. The sequence goes on from CM042960.1 coordinate 8,829,911, forward strand.
AGGGTTAGATTTCTTCATCTCTCTTATCGCACGTGACACTTATATAAATAGTGTTATGAGAAATGATGCACGATAGTGAGACTGTAGACTAATTTTAAGGCACAGTTAATATGATAGAGCTTGTCTTGTGTATCCAAATTCCCCAGATTTTACAGGATCTTACTAACATGAAAAATTACTTGTCTGAGATATAAACTATTAAGATTAATCTTAAGAAATAAAAATATTTATAATCTTAATATGAATATGAAAAAATCACAATATAACATAATTTGACTAAGACTAGTAACATTTTTCAGGCAGAAGAGTAATAGTATTAGTATACCTTCCAATAAAACTTGGGTGAATGAATTCTCAAGATGACTTTTAAAGAGCTCTTTTTTCTACTACCTTCAAAGGTGAAAATTGAACCTCCTTCCAACAGACTGTTTCACCAAAGGATTAATCAGCTTGAGTAGAACAGTTAATTATGAAGATTAATAAATACTACATATAGAGGCCGACAAGATATTTAATGATACTATTTTATACAGTTTAAAACACAAACTTTCCTGTATCTTTTTACTTTCTTAAAAAAAGTTCCAAAATAGTTAGAACATTTATTTTCATCCCAAACCTTTCAGTTTTGCTCCGATTTCGTTCCAAAATAATATTTTTTTTAACAAATTTCGTCTCATAACTTTGTAAAAGCACCAATTTAGTCACATCTTATGAAATTAGAAAAATTGAACATTTTTATAAAAAAAAGACCGTTTTAGAGAGAATTTAAAAGTTATGAGACTATTTCGCACAAATTAAATTTTTTGGGACTATTTTGAAAAACAGTAAATTTGTGTGAGACTATTTTGATTTTAGACTCCTATTTTATAACATAAAGAAGCTAAAAGAAAAAAAGGCTTGAATAGAGAGCTCACATTAGGCATCCAGTATTGATGAATCGTTGAAAAAACCTGGTAACAAGAATGCGAGCCCCCGTTTCAAGGAAAGATGAACCCATGAATATCAACTCTTCAGATTTTTACAAGCAAACTTCTTGCAGCAAGAATTCCAGCCTGACAAAACAAATCATGTCCATATATCTTACACTCAGTCTGATCTTATGTGCAATCAGTGTGACCTCTTTAATTATTAAGAAATACTTGTGTGACATAAAATTTGGAAATATTTTTAGAACCCAACTTCAACATGAATGATATATATGTAACGGTTGTAAAATTAATAATTCGATCGAAAGCTACATATCATTATTTGATATAATTTTTTTTTTGGAAGGAAAAAGTTAAATATTATTATGAGTACAAGTAGTACTCAAAAATCAAAAGTTGTCAGAGTTTACAAATCATAAGCACCAATATTAATGAGGAGAGACATCATCTAATTACAGCACATTCTGGGGTTGCTACATCAATCTAAAAATGAGTAAGAACAATTATAGTGAGTGGAGAAAATACACCACGATTTGATTCTGATTTTCTCGAATGTCTTTTTCAAATTGATTTCCTTGTCTTCAAAGATTTTCTTGTTTCTTATCTTCCAAATGAACCAAACTGCAAAGGACCAAATGCATTCGATTATGTATTTTTTTCCTTCTTTCCCAGCGCCCCAAAATGTTGTAGAAAATGCATCGTTGGATCAAAAGTGAGAGGCATCGGAGATTTTAGCCAAGAATAATAAAGGCACCAAACTTGATAGGAGAATTTACATTCAAAGAACAAGTGCTTCACCGTTTCTTCATGATTACCACAAAGACTGCACGAAAGATCATCTCCATCTTTGAGAATGTTTCTCCTTTTAAGAGCAGCTCTAGTAGGAAGTCGACATCGAAGGATTCTCCAAGCAAGCCCCGAAAACTTTGTATGTGTTAATTTATTCCATATCTTTGAGAGAGCCTTGTAAGTATCTTTACTTAGATTCACGATAGCTGGAATCTGAACTATTTGGCAATGATAAGCACTCTGTGTAGTGAATTGTCCATCATTTGAGAGTTTTCAAGTCCAAGCATCGTCACCAAAAACCTGCATATGAAATGTTTCAAGAGAAGACAACAATTGGGATTCCAAGTCCGACTCCTAACTAAGGTTCCATTGCCAAACACCATTAACCCAACATCCCGACTCTCCTACTTTTACTTCTTTGTTAGAGCAAAATGAAAATAATCTAGGAAATGACTATTTAAGACAAGACTCCCCAACCCACTTATCATACCAAAAATACGTACACTTTCCATTACCAATTTTTTTGGATATGTTAATCTCAAACCAAGGACATTTTGTGGTGGAGAAGAAGAGATCAAAAATTTGTCTCCACCAAGTTGACATATACTTTCTATTAACATAAGCACCTGATAAAAGAGAAGAACAAACACCATACTTGGAGTCGAGTATCCTTACCCATAGAGAATTGGGTTCAACTCTAATCCTCCAAGCCCATTTTCCAAGTAAAGACTTATTGAATAAATCCAAGTGTTTCACACCAAGACCACCATTCTCTTTGGGTTTACAAATATCATTCCAAGAAACCCATGGAACTTTTCTCTCATTCACACTCCCACCCCAAAGGAAATCACGTTGCAATTTGGTCGAAAGTCCTAATGATTTTGCTAAGCCTCCGAGCAAGTACTTTCGAAACTATCTTATAAGCACTGTTGATCAAAGAGATTGGTCGAAAGTCGCCAATGGTGGTGGGAGAACGCTTCTTAGGAATAAGTGCGATGAAGGACGGATTGAAACCTCTAACAAATTTTCCATTTTTATGGAAATCTTCAAACAATAACTGGAAGTTGGCTTTAAAGAAGGACCAATACTACTTAATGAAAGCAAAAGAATACCCATCAGGTCCCGGACTTTTAGATGAGTCACAATTCCAAATTGCTTCTCTAATTTCAGATTCAGAGAAAGGTTCCACCAACATAGAGTTTTCATCAGCGCTTATCCTTTTCATTGCAAATTCAGTGACAATAGATGGCCTGCAAACGTTACTAGCTTGGAAATAGTTTCTGTAGTGTGAGAATATTGCATTTTTGGTCTCCTGAGCTGTCGAGAACCATTCTCCGTCAATGCAAATTGCACCAAGATCATTATACTTCCTTCTTGTATTAATGCACTTGTGGAAAAATTTTGTATTTGCATCCCCATCTTTGATCCATCTGATTTTTGCCTTCTGGCTTAAGACTTTTTGACGAAGGCTGCAGTCTTGAAAAATATCTTTCAAAAGACCTCTTCTTCTTTCAGTTTCTTCCATCTCAAGGCCAAACGTGTCATCAAGCAGATCAAGATTTAGAAGCTCCTGTTTTTTTGACTCGATTCTATTATCCAAATCACCGAAAGTTGTTTTACTCCAATCACGTAGTTTTGCTTTAAGAAGTTTGAATTTCTCTTTTACAATGAAACTGCCCCAACCTATTACGCTTATGTTCTGCCACATCGATGTAAAAGAGTCCTTGAAAGTAGGATGGAGAAGCCAAGCATTGAAGAAGCGAAAAAGGCTTAGGACCCCAATTTATAAGCTCATCTTCAAGGATAAGAGGGCAATGATCTGATATTGATCTCGGGAGCCCCTTAAGGTTAGCCGGATAGCAAGAAATCCACTCTTCATTAAGAAGGAAACGATCTAATCCACTCTGCCTTTTCCAATTTTTTCTTCATCTTCATTGGGATGTTTTTCTTTTTTCTGGTGCCTGGGTTCCTGTTCATGGAGGTCCTGTTAAAGAGAGAAGGTGGCGTTTCAGTAAGCGGAATTATGAAAAGAAATATTTTGGGTTTCAATGTTTGGAGTAGGCCCAACACCATCAAGTGATATTTCCTAATCTTTTTTCGTGACCCATTTGGCCCAAGATGGGGAGTCCAGGAAGCCCATTATTGGGTAGGCTTGAATGGGGCCCAACAAATTCTTCAGGAGATGAACGCCCAACAAATTCCTCAGTTGCAACATGGGGATTCTCTGATGTAATTAAATCTCCTTCACGCGTATCTTTCGAGGGGTTTTCCAAGTTGTCATTAATGATTTCGGGCTGAAAAGAGTTTATCCCCCCGAGACCAATGTCGACGCATTGTCAGAATTGACATCGTCGCCGTCGCCGGAAAAAACAGGTTCTACCATTGTGATGTTCCAATTATCCCATTGTCCGATCTCATCTGAGTGTTCTGATTCTGAGTCTTCGTTGGAAGTATGGAGTTCTTCCAGTTCTTCAAATGCTCTGAGGATGACTTTCATTTATACTAAAAATTAATTATTGCACATTATTGCACATACCTTTATCTCTTTATGGTTTACATCAATATATGCAACATTTATTAATTATCATTGCAAAACTGATATGCATTGATTAGGTGGATGGGAATACTTGCATTTGGAGAGGGGTGGCATAATAACCACCATGCATTTGAATATTCAGCAAAATTAGGGTTAGAATGGTGGCAAATTGATATAAGTTGGTATGTTATTAGGGTTCTTGCAGCAATTGGATTGGCCACTAATGTCAAGTTGCCTACCAAACAACACATGCAAAGGATGACTTTCAAATGAGATGATCCATCACTGTTTCATCCACAATTTCTTTTTTTTAGATAGATGTTGTATGTTATAATTAATCTTTTCTGGATTAATTAACGCTAAATTTACAATGATAATTTTTAGGGTGTAACATTTCACCCTATAAAATATATAGTGAAATAGGCCGTGAACCCAAATTGGATTTAATATCAATTCTATAATACTATAATTGCCCTTTTAATTATAATTTTAAAATAAGTATGAAGTTTGAACCCGGACATCGCTCATAATTTTATTCAAGTATCGTCACTTTATTATTATCTCGTGGGTTATACTATTTTATTACTCCTTCAATCCGATCGTTTGGTCCACATTTTATTATATTGAGTGTTTCAATCAAAGGTCCTCATTTTTCTCATTTACCACATGTGACTCACCACTCACTATTAATACAACTACTCATTACATATAAAATAATAAGTAATACTCATTAATACACGTACAAAAAACAAATGAAGACTTATAAATAAGACGGAGAAGGTATTATTTTAGTTAGTTGTCACTTTTAATTAAAAATATTATCATTTATTCATTAAATAAAGATATTATAACAATTATTTATGAAGTTAATTAAAATAGTTATGATTTTTCATCAATAAAGTAATTATGATGTTTTACTAACATGTTATAACTTACATTACAAGTTAATTTGCCTTAAATCTAATATTTTAATCAGAAGAGTCTACCTAAAATAATAGTGTGGTTTGTCCGTAAAGTATTCTAGGTATGATAGGCAATCCACCTACATATGTTCCTGTTAATTAATATTCCCTCCCTCCCACGTTTATCTTTACACTTTCCATTTTCATCCGTTTCATATTTATTTTCACTACCCAAAAAAGAAAACTTCACATTAACCAACAACCTCAAAAGTTACCTTAATTTCAAAAATACCACTCTCACATAACACACATAACATACTTTATAATTTATTTATTACTTAAAAATATCACAATACCCTTTAAATGTCAATAAAGTTGGTCAAAAAATAATTTTTCTTAAACTTCATATCTATAGTAACTGTGAAGACAAATATGGGACGAATGGAGTATATTGAAGAGTCTACCCAAAGAGTAGTGGTCCGTAGAAAATCCTAGGTAGATCTACACTAAATCTACAATACTCCCTCCGTCCCCGTTGAGGTTTACATTTTTTAATTTTGATCTGTTCCAAGTTAATATTTATATTTTTTAATTTTGATCTGTTCCAAATTAAGATTTACATTTATTTTTTCTCAAGTAGAACCCACACAAAACAATTAATATTTTAAATGGGGCTCACACTACATTAATACAACTACCTACAATACATTACATATTATATCTCTCAACTTACTACCTAATAAAATATTATATCTCTTAATCTACGTGCAAAAAACAAACCTAAATATTAATGCTAGATAAATGGAGTATATGATAGGCAATTATAATTTTAAAATAAGTATGAAGTTTGAACCCGGACATCGCTCATAATTTTATTCAAGTAATTAAGATATTATCACTTTATTATTATCTCGTGGGTGAGACTATTTTATTACTCCTTCAATCCCATAGTTTGCTCCCCATTTTATTATATTGAGTGTTTCAATCAAAGGTCCTCATTTTTCTCATTTGCCGCATGTGGCTCACTACTCACTACATATAAAATAATAAGTAATACTCATTAATACATGTGCAAAAAGCAAATGAAAACTTATAAATGAGACGGAGAAAATATTATTTTAGTTAGTTGTCACTTTTAATTAAAAATATTATCATTTGTTCATTAAATAAAGATATTATAACTTTTTATTTATATTATAAATAATTGTCAATGAAGTTAATTAAAATAGTTATATTTTTCATCAATAAAGTAATTATGATGTTTTACTAACATGTTATCACTTACATTACAAGTTAATTTGCCTTAATCAGAAGAGTCTACCTAAAATAATACTCCCTCCATCCACCACAAAGGTGGACGTTTGCTTTTTGCACATGGATTAAGGAGTATTATTATTTAAGGTGTAGTTGGTAATTGTATTAGTGGGGTGTATGTGTCCCATAAATTTATTGTATTAGCGATGTGTGTGAGTCCCATGTGTTTAAAAAGGAAAATGTGAACCTTTGGTGCGGACACTCAAAATGGCAAAATGTGGACCTTTCGGGCGGACGGAGGGAGTAGTGTGGTTTGTCCATAAAGTATTCTAGGTATGATAGGCAATCCACCTACCTATGTTCCTGTTAATTAATATATAGAAGAGTCTACCCCAAAGAGTAGGGGTCCGTAGAATATCCTAGGTAGATCTACACTAAATCTACAATACTCCCTCTGTCCCCGTTGAGGTTTACATTTTTAAATTTTGATCTGTTCCAAGTTAAGATTTATATTTTTTAATTTTGATCTGTTCCAAGTTAAGATTTACATTTTCTTTTTTCTCAAGTAGAACCCACACAAAACAATTAATATTTTTAATGGGGCTCACACAACACTAATACAACTACCCACAATACATTAAATATTATATCTCTCAACTTACTACCCAATAAAATATTATATATCTTAATCTACGTGCAAAAAAATATACTTAAACATTAATGCTAGATAAATGGAGTATATGATAGGCAATTCACGGGAGAATATAAGAGTATGAACAGGAGGGTGATCTCAATTGTGAGCTTGTGTGAATAAAAAAGAATGGGTACAAAGTAAGAGAGGGTTTTTTTTTATGATATTAGCTTGAATGCAGAGTGGTGAAAGAGGGAGTCCTGTTAAGAGTATTTGAGTGATCGATAATGTTACTAAAAAAATTATTTTTTATCAATGAAATATTCTGTTGATAAAAACCTTATTTTCATTGCTAAATTGGTTCGTCAACGGAATAACAACAGAATTCGTTAATCCCTTGGTAATTGCTATCGTATTTTATTCTGTTGGGAAAACCATAAGAAAATCCATTACTATTCTGTTGCTAAAAGAAAATTGTACTCCCTCCGTCCCATAGAAGTCGATATAATTTTTTTGGGCACGGAGATTAAGGAGTATAATAACTTAATATAAAGTGAAGTAAAGTGAAGTGAGAGAAATAATATTTAATGTGTAGTGGATAATTATATTAGAGGTGATATGTGGGGTCCATGAGAATAGATTAATTATTTTCGTGTGGGTCCCATGTATTAAAAAGGAAATGTGTCAACTTTAGTGGGACAAACCAAAAAGGAAAGTGTGTCAACTTCTATGGGACGGAGGGAGTAATTTTTATTGGCAGTTCGTTGATAATTACCACCAAATTGAATTTCGTTGGTAAATTTAGTTGCTAAAAAGAAGTTTTTTTGTAGGGTGTAAAATTGAGTTTAAAAGTTAATTTAGTCCCATATTTTTGGAATTGTGTCAATTTAGTTCAAATTTCACAAAAATTTGATAAAATTGTTGGAATTATGCACGTGAGGTTGTTAAATGAATCAGCCCTAACGGACTATGGACCTATATATATGTGTTAGTGTGATTGGACGATGTATTCACACTTGAAGTCACACTTTGAATTTCACTTCTCCATACCACCATGCCACGTGTTCAAATAATTGTATTGTGTTGTCTTGGCTATTATTGTGTTGATTTTTCAGACAACTAATAGAACGTGAGAGGAGTTTTTTCAAGATGTTTGAAGGGAGATCGTGAATAAACACATAGAAGAGGGAGGTTATAAGTTTCCTATTTTTAAGGAAGTGATGGAGATTGCCTTTGAGATATTGGTGCTCAAGATAAATAAACTGCAGAAAGGCACGTCTCTCAAAATTGAAGCAGACATAATCTTTCATTGATATATAAAGTCAAAAGCCTTCATTCCATAGTGGACAACGTCTGATATATATATACATATTAAAGATATTCTTTATATGCTGGTTCAAGTGTTACCACACTCAGAGCCACACTTGTCAATTCTCTTTTGATCATTGAATGAATGTGAGGTTTCTTCTTATATGCTAGAAGATTGTAATTGTCTTTCTACAATCATTGTTTTGAGAGTAGTTTTGTGATTTCATATCACGTTTTTAGATCTTGTAATAGGTCTGCCTTTGTGAGTTAGACAGGGTATATTCTAGAGAGTTAGAGTGTATCCTTAATGACTTTTGTATTCACTATTTTTTCAAGTTTAGTGAAGTTTTAGTCATGGGGCTGCCAAAACGTAAGTTTATGGAAGAGTTACATCTGCTGTCTTATTTCTTGTCTCATCTTTATTTTCCGCTGTTGTATAAGTTTTCTGCTCTCAGTATCATTCGGAGTGTTGCAGCACTTGGAACGACACCTGTCATGCTTGTTCTTCACCCACGCACACTTTCAATATGTTTCAATAAAAGGTGAACCTAACTGTGGGAAAGAAACTGCTGTCATAAGGTGAAATGTTGATAGGGCATATTTGGGAGGGAAAAGAGAGAGATAGCCAACACGCATGCCAAATATAAAGGACCAATTTTAAAATTTTCCCGGTGTGTGCATCTTATGCTCTATTTTCAGTAGACATTTAGTAATTTCCAAGAGAAAAGGACTGAACAAAAGACTAAAATCGGACATTGGAGGATCAACATTGCGAATTTAGCAAACTTGGGGACTGAATTTTGGTTACGCCAAACATAAAGGACCAATTTTGATATTTTCCGTTTTTAACATACATCCATTTGGAGGAGAAGATGAAATCTTATTGATTTTTATGCGTACAAGCTTAAAGAACCAACTCTAACAAGTAAGAATACTTGAAACACCAAAATAATTTGTCAAATGCCAAAATTTTGTTCAAGTGAGTGTATTGTGAGATATTTATAGAGAGCAATACTGAACCAAAATAACTGATATTGCATCTGTTGGAAAGATGACATAGTATTCTATATAACTGCATAGAATTGACCAAAATTATCTCAGGAAAGCCAAGAAAACGGGCATGCAAAACCAAACCAGAACCAGATTTCTTACGTGCGTATTCTGTTGGACCTGTTTTGTTACTGCCATCTAATCATTCTCCTTCATGCAGTAGGCCCAATTATCTTCTAATCTAAAAATATACAAACTCCAGCTGGAAATCCACCAATTGGATCAAGATTAACTCCACTGGAAATACTGCATGCAGACAATGTATATATTCTGGAGTATACAAGAAGAAAGTAGTGCATGCAAAGGTAGAATTACTTCAGAAGAAGCATTTGCAGGAGACTTTATTTCAACAAATTATTCAACATAAATCATCAACAAATTAAGGAGTATAATTGATCAACTGTCAACATGTTATGGTAAGATTGTTCAACTTGAGTAATTTTTGGAAGAAAATTAATGGTCAGGAGACTTTATTTAAACAACAAAACGGCAGCGCTATTTCAAATATCAGAAATTAAGCAGACGGGACAGGGTTGTATGGATCATTCCCAAAGGCAGCAACATCTCCTGGTCGACTGAATACAACCTGCGTACAGTGAGGATATTGTACAACGTTTTAATTGCAAGAATAAATATGTGTGTGCATATATAATATATGTCAAACTAGAAAAGAACAATTAGTTACCTGATAATCTCCAAGAAGACAATATTTGAAGCCTGCAGCAGTATAGTCAAAATAGTATTCCCCCGTACGTATGAACTTCTCATCGAATCCCAATGCCAAAACTTCACTAAAAATAAATAATTGTATGCTATATACATTACTACATCAAAAAATTACCCGAGCTAGAAATGAGTATGTATTTACTCGAATAAAGTTTGTCCAGGCCAGCTAGCTAGCTAGCTTTTGAATTATAATATGAGAATAAAATTCTTACCGTTGGTTATCGAGGAAGTTTTTCCGCCAAGACATTAGGGTGCTGTAGTAATGGCATCCTATTTCTTCTAGATGCACCACGCTGCATAAAAATCATGATTAATACCTCAACCACTCTCATACTCATATATGCATATTTTAATTTAATGACACATGATAATGATATATGTGGAGTAAACCTTAGTGCAACATGGTTAAGTGTTGTTAGAAGTGTGTACTGGTATTATCTTGAGTATGGATGTGATGCATAGAAGAAACGGGTGCATCAGTGGGTTTAATATGCAAGAAGACAGCAAATCGTCACAGTTGGGTATAAGGTGGGCAGGTCGTTTTGTGGTCGATCATATGGTGGATAGATGGATTGGTTTTAGGCATTTATGCCATCACCTTATAGCTTGACATCTCAGGTATCTTTTGGGGCTGGGTTGATCAGTTTAATATACGTTTAGTAGCTGATCATAAGCCACAAAATTCACTACTCTGATTGGTCCAGTAACTTTCAGTTATGCGGCCTTTGTGTATTTAAGCTGTTTTACACAGCTTATCATATCTGTAATCCTCATTCAAAGTCAATCAATAAGAAATCTCCCTCCTATAGTGGGTGTAGGCTCTTTAGAGCTGACCATTCTAAAACTTGCAATTTTCTACTTCATTCAACACACACACTTGTTATTTATGTCATTCAAATCCTTCTTCATATTGTTCTTCTTGGTTCTTGATTTGTTTATCAAGGAATATTGTCAAACACTTAGAGTGTGATCTAATCTCTGAGAATATATTTGTTCATACATAATTAAAAAGGTTCCATGTACAACAAAATGCTCTAACTTAATTGCTTGCATCTCAGACGATGTTCTAGAAGTTTATAATTATGAAGTTAACAATGTGTATATATATGGAATGAGTTTGAATTCCATATCTTTTTACTTTATTCGAAAGGTCCCAAAATAGTTAGGACATCGAATTTCATCCCAAACCTTTCAGTTTTGCTCTAATTTTGTCCCAAAAGAATATTTTTTTACCAATTTCATCCCATAACTTTGTAATAGCGCATCGATTCAGTCCTATCCCATGGAATTAGAAGATTTGGACATTTTTAAGGTAAAGGAAAATTTAAAAGTTATGGCACTATTTCGGAGATGTTAAGTTTCTTGGGACTATTTTGAATAAAGTACCGTTATATGATTTTGGTTTTAAACTCTATATTGGGATCAACTCTTTGTTGATTTTGGATAGTACAGAGATATTTATAACAAGCATTTGATACCTAAGTCTGGATCCAGCAGCCATGGCGGATAAAACCCGACTAAGTGAAGGAATACAACCTCCTGGAAATATATATGCCTTAATGAATCCTTCGCTAAGCCTTGAGCTTTCATATTTGTCGTCAGCCATTGAAATGAACTGACAAAATATCAATTAATGAGTGCATATATATTTACTGCAGTGTAGAATAAATGATTAATTAACAAGATCAAAATCACCTGAAGAACAAGAAGGCCATTTTCTGCTAATGTAGATTCACAGCATTTGAAATATTCATCCATAAATTCATATCTAACGTGTTCTATTACCTCACTGGAATTTACATTAATAAATATAAGTATGTGAGTTTACAAATCTACGTATATTTAATGATCGTATATATATAAGACATGATCAATATGTACTACGAACTTAAATTATGTATAGAAGGGTCTTACATTGTAAATATCCTGTCGTATTTTTGGTTGTTAGGCAATTCGCGGTAGTCACATAGAAGAAGTTCAATTCGATCCTGATCAAATTAAAATTTATGTATGTATGTAAGACTTTAAAATCAAAATCGTCTCATTTAAATTAACATTATGCAAAAGAACCTCAAAAAAATTTAAAATTTCCAAAATAGTCTCATAACTTTTTAATTCTCACTAAAATGGTCCTTTTTACTTAAAAATGTCAAAATTTTCTAATTCAATTGGATGAGATTGAATCAATGCTTTTACAAAGTTTTGGGACGATATTAGTAAAACTGAAAGGTTTGGGACAAAATTGAATGTCTTAACTATTTTGGGACCTTTTTTAATAAAGTAAAAATGTATGAGACGGTATATGTTTTAAACTCGTGTATGTAACATGACGAATTTACGTAAAATGATCCAAATCATGAATTGTAATGTTAGAATACTATGTTCTTGAGTTAATTCCCAACATATACATATGTAAAAAGCAATAAGAAGAGCAATGGAGCTACATGTACATGTATATATACCTGCAAGCCAGCTTCCTTGACCTTCGACTCGACGTATTGCAATTGATTTTTTGATAGAGTGATGCCGGTGTACTTGCATCCTGTCATTCTAACAACTTCAATGGCTAAACCACCCCAGCCAAATCCAATCTCTAGAATGTGGTGCTCCTTTCTAATTCTTGCCTATAGTTGACCTTCAATATATTTAGTTTTTTTTTTATCAAATTATATAGAGGATCCAGGGAAACCAAAGTTTCACCTTTTCAATCAAAGCATGGAATTTTCTGAGTTGTGCAACCTTCAAGTCTTCGCCTGGATACTTTCAAAAGAATATAGAATGTAATAATATTAATGCAAGTTAATGTCCAAAAAGTCAATTTTGCAACATTATACTACTCCGTTCATCTCCATAAGCTCTTCACCGTTACTGTAAATGCAAAGTTTAAAAAAAAATCTTTTACCAATTTATTAAATTTTTAACGTAATCTTTTTAAGTAACAAATAAATGATAGTTATATGTGTTAGGTGACAAGTGACATTTTTTTTTAAATATAATGTATGGAGGTATTTGTTTTGGAACTTAGACTATTTTTTGAAGGTAAAGAGTGTAATATGACAGACAAATGGAGAAAGAGTGAAGAGTGAAATGAGACGAAAGGATCAGTAGTGTTTCTGAGGCAATATGGAGTCGCTTTATGACGATTTTGCAATCATAAATCAAGGTTCGTTTGATTTTAGCGTAACTTTGATTTATGTTGTTAGCTTTGCATGTGAATGGTAGAAAATTGATTTGTTTAATGGAGTATGTTTGCTTTGTGATGTTATTATTAATTTTTTTGGAAGGAGTTTTGTGATGTTATATTGGTAGGATTTCAAAAGGTAGATGATGTTATAAAATGTAGATATTATATTGCGAGGTAACAGTTGAATGTAAGATTAAAAAGTTCTCTCTACCCTCAAATCATCTTCAAACTTTCCATTTTCATTCATGATCAACTCATCTTCGCACCTTATAAAAGAAAGCAACAACAAATCCAATTAACCTTTTATACTTCCCCGTCCCGTTTCAATGTTTACGTTTCTATTTTGCGCGTCTCATTTCAATGTTTACGTTTTCTTTTTTAGGAATATGGGACCCACCTAAAACAATTAATATATCATCCAACACTGATACACCTACCCACTTCACATTAAATATTATATTTTTCCACCCACTATCTATTTAAATATAATACTTTTAATCAACGTGTAAAAAGTAAACGTAAACATTGAAACGAGATGGAGGGAGTATAATTTAATTTCAAGTTATCCATCAACACCTTATACACATAACATACTTTACAATTTATTTATTACCCCAAAATAACAAACTACCTCAAAAAGTAAGTAAAAATAGCAACTTTTCTTAATATCCATGAAAGTCAGAGTATGAAGATGAGTTGGGACGAAGGGAGTATCGGAGAAAAAAAAAGATCAAAAGTATGAAAAATGGGAAGAACTTGTGTGAGCCTGTTTTAAGAAATGAGTTTCTTGAGACATATAAGAAGTGATAATATTTTTAATATAAAGTGAAACACCATCAAATTAAACTACTTTATTAACAATTCGTAGTATGATGAAAATAAATAATATCTTCAATGAAAAGTTATAATTAATAAAAAAAGGATCACTTACTATTGAATACATAAAATAATGCATAATTGATGTAAACTACATGACTCAAAGTACTATTACTCATAACTACACAATTATGATTGTGATACTATAAATACCCTTATGTATTTGTACAATTTGGTTTTGCACAATTTGCTTTGCACAATTTTATTTTTGCACATTTTGTTTGCACATTTTAAATTCCGGCAGGCTGTCAACGCAGTCAACGCCGTCCGGCCGACTGTTAACGCCGGTCCCGCGGGCGGGTGGGTGAGGGGTATGGTTGGTGGTTTAAAAGTGTATGAGATTATAAGGTTATATTTGATATTTTACTTTAATATTTTGTATGTGAGTAATTATTTGAATTTATTGTATCTCATAGTAATTTAAGTTAAAATTTATGTATGTATTTATTAGTGATTTTCCAAAAAAAAAAAAAAAGGGGCTGTGAAACGGTCTCAATGGACCATCTCACACAAGAATTGCCAATTAAAAAAATGACTAAAAGTAGAATTAAAAAAATTACTTAAAATTAGTAGATGTTTTAGGCATGCATACTAGAGTAGAATTTTGTGGATTTGAAATTCGATTTTATAATCTGATTATAATAAATAAACTTGTTGCTTACAAAGAAAATTCAAAAAGAATTTAACTACTTGCATTCCTGATAAGGATTGATGCATATTCTAGAAAATTTATTGAGTTAAATTCATTTTTCATTTTAAGATGATAGGGTATTTTGTTTTTTATTCCAAAAAATACAATTATTTTCAATTTAGTTCAATAACTAGCAGAAATGTCCGATTTTAGTCATTTCAGCTAGGAAGCTGAAATTATGCGCGTGCATCGCACGTGACCCCTCATTTTGGGGTTTTTCGGCAATTTTGAGGCCATAATCGGGCAATCTAGGGAGTTATGGGACTATAGAAAAAAATATTTTTTGGGATAGAAAGCAAAATATCCCATTGGTATAGGACGAAAAATGAATTTAACTCATACAACCTCTGTCCCCTCTAAACGTATTCGTTTTGCAATTTTGGTTCGTCCCACTATATAGGCATTCATTTCTTTTTAAGGGATATGATATCCCAAACACCACAAATACAACTAAAATATAAGATTATGCACTTCAGTAATACAACTACTCACTATATATTAAATAATAATACTTCTTAATTCACGTACAAAAAGTAAATTGATACATTTATTGGGGACGAAGAGAGTATTTATTAAAACTCCTTTCTTCTATGAGAACGGTTCATATGACTTTCCTCATTTTTTTTGTCCCACAAAACCTTTGATACTCCCCCCTACCCAAAAAAACAAAACAAAACAAAACAAAACAAAACAAACTTTCATTTAGTAACCTCAAAAGCTATTTTAATTTCAAATTAATCACTTCTACCTAACACACATAACATTATTTTACATTTTATTTCTTACCAAAATACTGAAATAAAAGTCAATAAAACTTATAAAAAATATTTTTTCTTAAAAAATGTGGAACGATAAACATATAATGCGACGAATGAGTATAAAACTTATACAGATAATGGTGATTAAGGATTATAAAATTAAGTAAAAAAAAGATGGATGTATATGATATTGTTATGTCCTTTGCCCCTTATCTTCCACTTCTTCAAAATCCTAAGTTAAATTCAATTTTCATCCCATATTTTTTTATCCTAAAAAAATATTCCCTCCGACCCGAAATAATAGTTACGTTTGACTTTTGCACGAGGATTAAGAAATACTCCCTCCGTCTCAGCAAAGTCTGCACCACTCTTTCTGGCACGGAGATTAAGAAAGTGATAACTTTTAGGGGTATTATGATATTTTTTGGTAATAAATAAATGATAAAGTATGTTAGGTGGGTTAGGTATGAGTGATTTTTTTGTAAATAATGAGGAAGGGTGATTGTATTTAACTTTTTGTTTTTTTAGGAATACGCAAAAACTTTTGTGAGATAACCCAAAATGGAAAGTGTGTCATCTGAAATGGGACAGAGGGAGTATAATATTTTAATGTGTAGTGAGGTGAGAGAAATAATATTTTAATGTAAATTGGGTAGTTCATGTATTAGTGTTGTGTGTGAGCCCCATAGAGATATATTAATTGTTTTGTATGGGTCTCATTTAATAAAAAAGGAAATATAACTTTTGAGGTGGAACGCCTAAATTAAAAATATGTAACTATTATTTTGGGACTGAAAGAGTATTTTTTTTCAATTTAGTCCCATAACTACCTATATTGCCCGATTATGACCCCAAAATCTCTAGAAACCCCCAAATTGAGCGGCCACGTGCGACGCACATGCATGATTCCAGCTAAAATGGGACTAAAATCATACATTTTTAGTAGTTATGTGACTAAATTATAAAAAATTTGGGACAAATAGCAAAATACCATATTGTTATGAGACGAAAAATGAATTTAACTCAAATGGGTAAAATGCATTTTTAGTCCCATATAAGAAGTTCACTTTCATTTTTTATCCTTTTCATTACACTTTTGGTCCCATTACTCTATTGTTTAAAATTCCGTCCATATTCTAACAGAATGATGATGTGTCCGTTACATATTTTTTTTTTAAATCTTAACTTCATCCTAAGTCCCCACCCCCTGTCTCTCTAACCCTAAAACTTAACAATTGCTACAGTAACCCCAAAACCACCACCGTCATCTCCTCCACCATCGTCTCTCCAGCCTTCTCCATAACCTCCACCACCTCCATCTCCCCCTCCCCCTCCGCCTCCTCCCCTACCACCACCATCTCCTCCACAGCCATCACCACCACCTTCGTCTCTTCCTCCTCCGTCATCATCTCCACCACCATCTCCCGCCTCCTCTACGGCCTCTGCCACTACCGCCTCCATCTCCACCGTCTCCCCGCCTCCACCTCCACCGCCTCCTCCCCCACCATTTGAACTGCCTCCATCACCTCCACCAATACCTCACCCGCCTCCATCACCATCGCAGATCGCTCACCATAGTGCCCCACACTACCGCCGCTGCAGATTTGATCCTGCTTCTAGAGCCGCGCCGCTCACCACCGCGTGCTGTCGGGAAGCAGAGTGCCCCCGTTGCCCTCCGCCGTCTCCCACTTCCAGTTGCCAAGTCTTGACCACGCCGGAGAAATTTGTCATAGCCCACCACCACTTCCCCTTCCCCTTCCCGACAACAATGGCCGTTTATTTCCGTATCGGCCTCTCGAAAAGCGAAGATGCTGCACAGACCAACGACGGCCACCATTAGTACGAAGGGATCGAAAAACGTGCGGCGGATAAATTCGACCCCGCCGTGCCGCCGCCCTTCCGGATTGCCGATATCCAGCAGCGATTCCTCCGCATTGCGGGGTCAAAAATCCATGGCGCTCCTTCTCCTATGTCGTTTGGGACGTCGCCGCCTTCGCCGCCTTGCTAGCCGCCGCTGCCTACATTGACGGCTGGTGGTTTTGGCCGCTTTACTGGATTGGTCAGGTCACAATTTTTTGGGCATTATTTGTTCTAGGTCATGATTGGTAATTTTTGAAATCGCATCTGACGATTTTTCCCCCAATTTTTTTGCATCTGATGTTTGTTTGCGGTTAATCAAAATGGGTAGAGATTTTACTAATTCATAATGCAAAGAAAATTTTAATTTGGATGAGGAAGAGAGGTGTGAATTGGGAATTTTATAGCAGATGTGGTGAAACATTATTTTCTTGATTCGTTAAACTGAATGGATGTTCCCACTGAGCTTATCGAGGTTGATCAACGATGTCGGCGAGTTGTCGAGTTAGGGCGGAACCTCGCCATGGAATAGATCATTGTTGAGGAAGATGGCGTCGAGTTGAGTTTCTTGTTGAAGAGGTCAGGTGGGATTAGGATGAAAAGAAGTCAAATCTGAGGTCAAGATAGAGGGTTGGGAAGAAGAAGGGATTGAGCCTCTGTTGGATATTTGAGAGAAATAAGAGTTCAGATTATTAGTATTTTTTAATTTTACCTATTATTGTTTATATTTTATTTAGGTAACGTCCATCCATAAAATTAACGTGAAGGACTAAAGTTGTAATATTTGGGACCAAAAAAAGGTTCGGGACTAAAAATAAAGTAGACTTCTTGTATGAGACCAAAAGTGCATTTTACCTAACTCAAATATATTCTAGAAGAATTGGTCTCTTGTACACCTAATATAAAGTGAAAGGTGTTCAAGGGATTTACATTTATTTCTTACACTAATTGAAATGAATTAAATTAAGTAAATTTATATGAGACGGTTTTGATGTTAAACTACTACTATTACTATAATATAAGAATAATATTCCTCTAAGTAATAACTAAATATGGTAAACAATTAGAGTTAATGAAAAAAGAATACTAAAAAAAAAAACCTACGTAAATATACATCTCAATAAGTTCTCATTTCCATGGTTTAAGAAATATATATATAGCATAAGAGCATAAATTGTACCTTAAACACTGCGCAGGAGTAGCTCATTGTTTCATCCATAAACAGAGAAAACAGTTCATTGCTCTGTAGTATCAAAACAGAATTAATGTTTTAATTCACCCATTTTTACTCAAATTAGTAGGAAAGACACCAATAAATCAATTAAAATATAAAAACACAAAAAGTAGGGCATTTATTTATGATTCGGATGAGGATCAATATTTGCAAAAATATTTTAAAAAAAAAGTGATAACATTTTTAATAAAAAATATTATATGATCGATGAAAAGTAATAACCGTGAAATTGAATTATTTCATGAGTAGTTTGAAAAAAAAGTACATAAACATTGAAAGAGAGATACTTCAACGCAATGGAATGTAGGTGCCCATTACTCTTTAGAATTTTAATTGAATGTTATTTTACATTGTATATCTGAATGTTATTATTCTCGAAAGAGTTATAACTTATGGTATATAAGAGTAATATTACTCTTCCTTCCGAAAAGTATTAATCTTTAGATTGTCGAGTGTTACTCTTCAGAACTAATTGTTATTCTTGTCGAAATAGTTATTGAAAATACTTACAAGGTCATAATGCTTGGAGACGTTACGTCGCGATTGCCATAGATTATTTTTCCTCAAAACATGCTTCAAATAAGATGTTGCAGAAGATACTATAGAAGTGTAAAGCAATGGCGTCCACCATCCCCTAATTAATATGCATAATATTCTTGTAACATTTGATAGATACAAAACAATAACACCAAAAATTCTACAAGTAATAATTATATCAGTATATTTTTTTGCTTACCTTCTCTTGTTTAGCTTTGAAGTGTCAGAATTCAACTCTTTACTACCTATAACTATCTTCAGAATGAAAAGTGGTGAAAAAAAATATATTACTACTAATATCTTATTACAATATAATCTGAAATTTAATTAATTTTAGATACTTAATTTCCCTCTCACCAGAAAGAAGTTGAGAAGACCTTCATTTTTATCAGCAAATGAAATATCACCATTTATGTATGCCTCTGCAAAACCTAATTCACCTTCTGTGGCAACCTGTCACAATTATATATATTCATTTTGAGCTATATGTACGTCTATTTTTTTTAATCAGTGAATGTAAGTTGTTAGTATGTTAGTTCACCAAGCACATATACTCCAATATTATTCTTCAAACCCTCCTTATAACTCCTTTAATTCGTTTGAGATTATTCTCCAAGCACTCCTTACAACTCCCTTAATTCATTCCTAAAGGGAATCAAACTTGGATCATTTATTTGAGTGAAAAGTCCAGTGATTAGGTGAACTAATCCACCTGGTTAAATTGTTCCGTCTACTTCTTAAACTCAGAAATTAATTGGTTCCGTGAAACATAAAATAATTTGTTACACTTTTTTATAAAGAGTAATTAATTACGTGATCGATGAAAGTGATATTCTTTCATTTCATGAACAATTAGTGGACACGTCAAAAGTGATAATTAATTTTAAAAAAAGTTAATGTCTAAAAAAGTGATAATTAATTAAGAAAAGTTAATGTCATGATAACTAATAAAGAAAAAGTTAAATGGTCTCAAAAAAAATTAGTATAAATTCAAATACAATGAAAAATTCACCTTTATATTTACTTCATTGACGAGTTAAAAATTAAAATTAGTCTCTCATAACTAATTTGTAACGGTCCCAAAGAGTAAAAAATTTTAAAAATAAAAATAAAAAAATAACAATTTAATTCTATAACTTTTAAAGTTACTTCAAAATAGTTCAAATATTGTCAGAAAATGTAATTTTGTTAGAATCGTACACATGGCTCCTACGTGACAACCAAGTTAAATAATACTTGTGTTTGAATAAACACATTGCTTGGTTGGAAATATTGAGTGGGATTATCATTGTTGATGCATATATTGTAGATTCCAATGTCTATATATCCACCTGAATTATCTCCATTCCTATTATAATTAACTTCCTTAATGATATTTATTACCAATTCGAATCCGAATTTTGAATCAAGCAGCTCTAAATCAAAGGTTAAATCCAAGAAATAAAAATTTAGAGTTCCTCCTTTTGACACTCATCCAATCCAACAAGTACTACAAAAGTTTATACGTAAAAGTGAAACAAAAAAATTCATGTACCTTAACCTAGTTTAAAATATGTACTCTGTCATTGATTACTTTTTTCAGGGAACCTCGTGAGATATCTCAAATGAGATCATTTTTACATTTTTTTTTTAAATATTTATCACTTTTTATCAAATATATGTATAAGTTTTTATTAAAATGTTATCACGTCTTATTCATCTCACGGAAAACTTTCATAAGACAGTCTCACACAAGTATTAGTCTTTTTTTTCTAACTTAAATTAATGTAATAATATATTACCTTCCAATAGAATTGGGGATTATGAATTATGAGTGTAACTTTCAAAGAGCTGTTTTTTCTACTTCCTTCAAATGTGAAACTCGAACCCCCAGCTTCCTCCAATAAACTGGTACTAATTTTGTCAGCTATGTATAGTCCAATTGAAAAACAATATGCAACATATTTACAATCGAGCCTTTCAATAAACCTATTTGAAAAATAAATAGTAATGACAAAGAAAAAAAAAAGGGCAAATATTTGTATGTCCGGCCAGGGCACAGAAGTTATGGAGTTTCTTTTTCCTTCTCTTCCATATAGTACATAGATATTCATTTGTACAATAGACGATTGCTCTATATGTACTCTCTTAAAGACAGATTAATATTACTTTTTTTCGAAGAGTAACATCCGGCATTATGAAAAATAACACTTGACATTTAAAAGATTTTTTTTTTTCCCGAAAGGAGGCATGCACACTCGATTACATGGAATTATGACTAAAAAAAATTTTCAACGTATATGTACATGATTATGACAAGGTCTGTTGACATGTAGTAATTAAATATACCTTTGATATATGGACTAATGATCCTCAATATATATACTAATAAAATGCAGAAATAAAAAAAATGAATAAAATCATGGATAAATAGTTAAATTGAAGCTCACATTAGACATCCAGTAGAAATGAATCGTTGAAGAAAGGTTGTAACAAGAAGACGAGCCCTAGTTTCAAGAAAGGATGCAACCATTGTTCTTAACTTTATCTTGAAGCCTGCCTAGTTATCTCACAAATGTATGACTATATCTGCACTTATATATATAAATTAATTTGTGGTTAAATATTTATGTGAACCCCACCCTGATACTATGTTATCATTATATATTCTCATCGGATAAGAAATAAAAAAAAACGTGTCTTTATTGTAAATAGTCTGATGAAACTTAAGTCCCATATAAAATACTTTATTTAAAAATAGCTTCAAAAGACTTAATTTCTTTAAAATAGTTTCATAATTTTTAAATTCACGCCAAATGTTTTTTTTTCTTTTCTTTTCTTAAAAAGTAAAGGTTTGACATAGCAAAAGTTTTCGAACCAAGAGATCAACAAAGTTTTGAAACGAAGTGGGCTTAAAATTTTAATTTGGAATGAAAACTTAAATATTGTAGATCCTTTCTGAAATTAAGTAAAAAGTTACGATATTATTTATATTTAAGCTCATTCTTGTGGTTTAGGGCCTTTTCTTTGCTTTAAGAGTCTACTTGGTTCGTATTGAATTAATATTAGATAATTAATCTTTAAAATTGTTAAAAATAAGAGAGTTTACCCCCAAATTGCATTTATACAGACTTATTTTTCTTCTAAGTCTACTAATAAAAAAACAAGATGCTCTATAGATAATGTAAGGGCCAAATGTGTTATAATATTATGTGAAACTAATAAAATATTAAGGTAATATTCATGCTCACACTTTTTTAACATGTTTATAACCTTTATAATAATTAATCAGCTTTACAAAACAAACAAAGTTTTAGGATTTATTTAATTGTCTATTAATGTATTCATGGAATCATAAGTAAGTCTAAATTAGTAGAGTCGGAACGTAAGAAGCTCATACGCAATTACAAAACGAAACATCACACTATATGTAGTAGCTAACTAGCTAGACACATTGTGTATTGGCTATGATAACGTTTAGAAAATGGCAAAAAACAGTATGGAGTTGTGACTCATCGAAAAGCCCGGGTCCAGATGCTAACCAAACCTTTTTCAGAAAATGAGATAAAGGAGGCGGTTTGGAGTTGTGACTCATCGAAAAGCCCGGGTTCAGATGGATTTTCTTTTGAATTTATCAAGGAATTTTGGCACTTACTTAAAGGAGACTTCCTTAAACTATTTGTTGAATTTCATATGAATGGCAGGTTTGTGAGAGGTTTTAATCCTTCTTTTATTGCACTCGTTCCTAAAAGGCAAAATCCCTCCGACATAGGCCATTTTAGGCCTATTTCCATGATCAGCAGTGCTTATAAAGTTGTTGCATAAGTTCTTGCTCTAAGATTATGTAAAATTATGGGAAGCATTATATCAGAAAATCAGACAGTTTTTATACAGGGGAGACAGATTCTTGATGGTGTTCTCATTCTCAATGAAACCATTGATGATGCTAAGAAAAAGAGGGAAGAGCGAATTTTTCAAAATCGACTTTGCCAAGACTTTTGATTCAGTTGACTGGAATTTTTTAGATATCATGATGGACAGGCTTGGTTTCAATTCTATATGGCGGAAATGGGTTATGACATGTGTCTCCACAGCTACAGCTTCGATGCTTGTTACTGGTAGCCCTACTGCAGAGTTTAAGCTTGAACGAGGCTTAAGACAAGGTGACCCTCTTTCCCCTTTACTTTTTCTTATTGCTGCTGAGGCTTGTAATGAATCGTTGAAGAAAGGTTGTAACAAGAAGACGAGCCCTAGTTTCAAGAAAGGATGCAACCATTGTTCTTAACTTTATCTTGAAGCCTGCCTAGTTATCTCACAAATGTATGACTATATCTGCACTTGTATAAATTAGTGGTTAAATATTTATGTTATGTGAACCACACCCAGCTGGTACTATGTTATCATTTATATTCTCATTTGGGGTAAGAAATAAAAAATATCCCATATAAATTTTCTTTATTGAAAATAGTTCTCATGAAATTTAATTTCCATATAAATTTAATTTATTGAAAATATTCCCTAAAAACTTAATTCCAACAAAATAGTTCCATAATTTTTTAATTCACACCAAAGTGGTTTTTTTTCCTTAAAAAATTACGAGATTATTTATGTTTTAAGCTCATTCTTGTGGTCTAGGGCTTTTTTTTAAGAGTCTACTTGGTTCATATTTAATTAATATTAGATAATAAGTTTTTAAAACTGTTAAAAATAAAAAGTTTACGCCCAAATTGCATTTATACGGACTTATTTCTTCTATGTCCGCTAATAAAAAAAACAAGAGGCTCTATAGAATACTTTAATGTAAGCGCCAAATGTGTTATAATATCATGTGGAAAAATTAAGGGAATACTATGCTCACACTTTTTTTTAACATATTTATAAAATTTATAATTATTAATCAACTTTAAGAAACAAACATAGTTTTAGAATTTATTAAATTCTCTATTAAATATGTATGGAATTATAAGCAAGTCTAAATTAGTAGAGTCGGAATGTAAGAAACTCATACTCAATTACAAAACGAAAAAATTGAGGCGGAACATCACATTATATGTTATATTTTCTCTACACATTATAGTGATTTATCATTTTTAGATTTGTGTAACAACTTCAGAATGTGTTGTAAGTAATTGGGGGTCTCTTTTCAAAGTTATTGGTGTTATGTTGTTTGTAAACCTGTAACTTCTGATCCATTGAGTACTTCTGGTACTCCTAATAATATTTATTTTTTCTTTCCAAAAAAAAGTAGCTAACTGTTAGTACAGGCTCTCACTAAGGTGGGAGACCAAGGTTCGGTTCCATTGTGAATGAATAGGAGGGAGTTATTAGGAGACTTAACTATACTAATAATTAACTTTGTTCGATAAAAAAAAAACTAGCTAGACACGACTATTGTGTATAGGTTAAGAAAATAGTGGCTTACGTGTTTATAAGATTCGGATTTTTTAAGATCTATTTTAATTTTTAATTTTTTTTGGAACTTTAATATCGCTTCTATAATACTGCCTCCTTAATTCGCTATGAGATATCTATTTTGTTAAAAAAAATTGAAGGGGTTCTAAATTTTGTGACTGTTTGTGAAAGTTGCAAAGAGTTGTACGACGATTTCAATGAAAAATTAATTTTGGAACGAAATTAAAATTTTTAAGAATTATAGTATTTAAATGAAAGTTGGCTATAGTTAGACAGTGATTATCACTCCCTGATTATTGGTTACTCACTCCTTTATATTCCTCGGCAAACGGACGCATTTTGTTATTTATGTCTGTTTTAATATAAAATTTGCTTTTTTTTAAAAAAAAAAAAGATACACACAAATTAATTATTACTTTCTCAAAGGGCTCATACATCACACTAATACACCTACTCACTTTAAATTAAAATAGTATTATTAATCATTTTACATTAAAATAATATTATTTCTCTCACCTCATTACATATTAAAATATGAGTTGATATCATGTGCACCTAGGTGCACACGTGCACTCATATGTGTATAAATTTTTATTCAATAATGTATACTTCTTCCGTCCCCTTCAAAGAGGGTTTTTTTTCATTTTAGGCGTCTCACCCAAAGAACCTCTTTTCATTTTTTACACACATGAGACCCACACAAACCACTAATACAATTAAAATATGAGGCTCACACTCCAACTAATACAACTAACCACTACACATTAAATAATAATACTCCTTAATCCACGTGCTAAAAGTAAAAGACCCTCTTGCTAGGGACGGAGGGAGTATGTGTTTCTTAAAATTGGGAAAAATGCATTTTTGGTTTCGTACAAAAAGTCTCATTTCAATTTTGTCCCAAAAGTTACAATTTTAGTCCCAACTATTAAGATTCGGATGGAGACGGTTACATATACTTCATCCGTCTCATCCAAAGGGTAGTTTTTGCTTTTTGCACGTGAATTAAGGAGTATTATTATTTAATGTATAGTGGGTAGTTGCATTATTGGGGGTGTGGGCCCCATATTTTAATTGTATTAGTGTGTGTGGGTCCATGTGTGTAAAAAAGGAAAGGTGATTCTTTGGATGAGAAGTCCAAAATGGAAAAAAGGGACTCTTTGGGTGGGACGAAGGGAGTATATATAAGGGTAGGTCTCACGTGAGACCGTCTCACGTGAGACCATCTTTCACTTTTTTAAATAATTATCACTTTCGCTGTAAAACGATATCACTTTCGCTATAAAATGCTTTCACTTTTTATTTATATTATAAATTATTCATGAAATGGTATTATCACTTTTTATTAATTTATTATCACTTTCTTTTATAAAAATTATCATTTTCTGTCCGTCTCACGTAAGCTCTTACATAAGTCGGCCTCACACAAATCTTTGCCTATATATAAAGAGGTTCAAATTGAATAATTGAATTTTATTTCACTTTGCCATTAGGAATGAAGGAGAGAGAAAACTAGTACCCAACTCATTTCATCACACTAACAGTAAAATCTTTATGCAGATCGTGCTCGCTCCTTCCCCTATCTCTTCGGCGTGACCCACTACTCCGCCGCCGGTGGCTCTAGATACACATCCTCCAACTCCATCAATGCATCTGTCTTCTTCTTGGAGTAATCCCACAGAAATCTTCCTTTGCAGAGGAATTTTCATTCTCCATTCCGATATTCATTTTCCTCATTGCCACCACCGTGTTCTCGAATCTTCTGAGATACACTATCTTGAAATTCTTCAGCAATCTCTGCTCTTACGAAGGATTAATCCCCAGTGGAGCTGAGATCACATCTTTGAGCATTCCTTCAACAAGGTGGATCCCATGGAAACTAATCAACAACCTGGTCCATGTCCTTCCTCAGATCAGCTCCGTTAGCAAATCAGTACCGTTGTCCCTTAGGAATTAGGTCGTCTTCGAAAAGCAAATCCCAGAGGATAATCCGGAAATTTTTGAACCCGTCAAAAGCGATAATACCCAAATCGAGAAGAGAGGTGTCGGGAGAAGCTCTCATGACAGAAGCCTGTGGCGGCGGATAAAGGGATTTTAGGCGGATTGAATTCCTTATTCCACATTCGAATGACTATTAAACCCTTGGAGCATGTGGTGAATTTTGGACATTGATTATAACACATGGTAAAAATTTAATGAATGAAATATGAGATGTAAGAAAATGAAATAGGTGAGCCCATTTGAATTTTAGGGGAAGAGGAATCGATGATTTAGGGAAGAGGAACAATCCGACTCGGATTCTTATCCGTTATTCCACTAACGGCCCCGTCAGCATAACATGTTTATGCCGTTTATTTATTTAATGGAATTTCTAAAAATAAGAAATGGGATAAAAAAAATGTAATGAAAAATGACTAAAAGTAAAATGAGATTTGCTTTTGGATCAAATATGCCATTTTCCCCTTAAAATAGCTTTTTTACATTCAAATTTTCCTTAAGAATCTATAGAAAAATTGTTAATAAAGTTTATATATGTTTCTGAAAGTGAGTGCACAGTGCACCCAAGTGCATAGGATAAATTGCCTTAAAATATTATATTTCTTAATCTACGTGCAAAAAGTAAATATCCACCTTTCAATGAGACGGGGAAGTATATCGATCTTATGTTTTTATTTTATTTATAGGGATGGTATTTTTAATTATTATTATTTTTGGAAAAGCAAAATTTCATTGATGAGCATCTGGATGCATGCTCCCCAAATTATACAAAGTGTGAAGAAAAAATCTAAAGAGGGCACAAATACATTCCACCTTGTACCCGAATGCATAAGGGTGGATATTTAAGGGTATTATATTTTAGAGTTAAACGAAAAAAAAAAAACCTCCACCTTTATTTTAATTACAATTTAATCCCAATTTCTGAGAATTTGTAAAAAGATTACAATCTTTTAAGTTTATTGTAAATCTCACTCATCGAGCAGTTAGGTACAGCCCGATTGCTGATGTGACTGATCTATATCACGTCAACTTCCATGTCATTTTTAGTTAATTTCATGAAAACCTCCACTTTTACTTTTGTTGTGATTTAATCTCAACCTTTGAAATTTTGGCGAAAAGGAACACAATTTATATATTTTTGCAAATTAATTGCTCCCACATAATAAAATTTAAATATTTATATTTAAATTGAAAATCTTAAAAATTATTATTTAAATTAATAAAATTTAACTAATGGGAATAAAAAAATCTTCAATCATTCTCATTGATTCAATAATTATTCACCACCTTTCAATCACTTTCAATCAAATTATGATTAACCTCCTTAATAATATTAATACCTATTACCATTTCGATTAAAGAATTTGAACCAAGTGGCCACAACACATACCCATTGTCTGTTTCGAGTTCTTCGAAATTCGCATTTGGATTAAAAAAAAGTCAATAAATTAGGAGCAACACTACTCTACCAGCGTTTCATAGAACCCGCAGTTTTCTCTTTTATTTTTTATTTTTTATTTTTATTATAATTAGAAGACCATTAAACCGTAGAATTGGTCTCTTGTGTTGCCAGGTGCACAAAGTGTGTAAGAGTACATCATTTTGTTCTAAAGGGTATATATTTTAATTAATAAAGATACAACATTTTGTTCTAAAGGATATACGCTTTTCATTAATATTTTTTATTTTTTCAGAAAATAAAGGGTATACGTCTTTATACAAAAGGGTATATAATTTAATACTAAAAGGTATGGGCGCATGGTAAACCCTAAACCTAGAGGTAAAATATGCCCTAAATACAATTATACCCTTAGAATTAAAACTAAATCCTAAGGATATAAATAATAAATCTTTACGGAAACATAGGTAAATAAGCCATGAAATTATAATTATATCATTAGAATCAACTTTAAATCTTAAAGATATTATATTCTAAGAGCAAAATAGACCACAAGATTCCATTAATGAAAATGTAAAATAGATCATAAACTAATATAATAAAATATTAATTATATTATTAATATTTTAATTAATAATTAATGAAAAAAAAATAAAAACTTACTTAGGAGCATTAAGTTTACCTAACTTAAGGTAAGACTGATTGTATTCCATAAATTAGGTTTGAGTTTTCAAAATATCAGATTTTAAAATTTCGATGTATCTAATCATACACATGGATTTCAAAGTTCTAACTTATCTAATCATACACCTTATAAGCATATCTATTTATCACATTTTTTTGTCCAAGTGTTGTATATTTTAAAAAATGCTCATTTTTTATTTGCACCTAATCATATAATAAAGAAATTGTTTTTGATTAACTTATTCACTTATGAAGGATACTACAATCTCGAGATTAAGCAAATTATGGAACGAATGAAGATAGAAAGTGTGATGACCGTCTTGAGATTAAATGTAATCGATCAATTTTCAAGATGTTACAGCAAGATTGTTCAACTTCATGAGTAATTTTTGAAAGACAAATAAGAATTGATGGACAGGAGACTTTATTACAACAACAAAATGCAGTAAAGCATGCATGCAAATTTGAATTGAATTGCGAATAATATCAGAAATTAAGCAGATGGGACAGGGTTGTACGGATCGTTCCCAAAGGCAGCAACTTCTCCAGGTTGACTGAATACAACTGCGGAAAGTGAGAATATTGTACAACATTTAATTGCAAGATAAATGTATGGAGAAATGTGAGAAATTTTCATATTTGTGCTATTTATTAGTCGTCTACGATCAGATACCAATGGATAAAAAAAAGTGCTCAGATTTACATATATATTCTTTTCTTTACTCAATTTTTTACTCGGTTGGATATTTATAAATTTACTCATATATATTGACTCAATTAAAAGAGAATTATGAAAATAGTAATCAATTGTTGATTCAATTGATCAGTTGTTGTTGACTCAATTAAATTCAAATATGCGGGCCGGTTGTGAAGTGTGTTTCGAATGTAGATTTATTGTGGGCCCGTTGTGGGTGTGACTCAATTGCTTGTTTTATAAATGACTACGTTGTACATATTTATGACTCAATTGGAAGAATTGAAATGTGTACATAAATATTCCAATAGAAATTAAAGGAGAAATAGTAATCTGATAATCTCCAAGAAGACAATATTTGAAGCCTGCACCACAGTAGTCGAAATAGTATTCCCACGTATGTATGAACTTCTCATCAAATCCCAATGCCAACACCTCACTATAATCAAATAATTGCAACACAAATTATTGACTAAGTAACAATATTCCAGCTATAATGTAGCTAGCTTTTGAATTAATATGAAATTCTTACAGTCGGTTATTGAGGAATTTTTCCCGCCAAGACCGTAGGGTGTAGTAGTAATGACATCCTATTTCTTCTAGATGCACCACACTGCATAAACATTTCTTATTTATCTCATAAAATATAGTAAGTATAATTTACTGATCATATTGATATATTTATTTATTCGTTCACCTCAGTCTGGATTCAGCAGCCATGTCGGATAAAACTTGACTGAGTGAAGGAAGGTACCCGCACGGAAATATCTATTCCTTAATGAATCCTTCGCTAAGCCTTGAGCTATCATATTTTTCGTCAACGATTGAAATGAACTGGTATAAAATCAACCCGATTATTTTAATTAGTTACTGCCGTTTAAAATAAAATAAATGTAATTTATTAACAAGGGAAGGGCGAATCAACTGAAGAACAAAAAGACCATTTTCAGC
This sequence comes from Pogostemon cablin, assembly GCA_023678885.1. Taxonomy (NCBI): domain Eukaryota; kingdom Viridiplantae; phylum Streptophyta; class Magnoliopsida; order Lamiales; family Lamiaceae; genus Pogostemon; species Pogostemon cablin. The sequence goes on from CM042960.1 coordinate 8,860,287, forward strand.
CAATGCAGATTCACAGCAGTTGAAATGTTCATCCATAAATTCATGTCCAATGTGCTCTATTACTTCACTGGAAATTACGTTAACATTTAATCAGTTTTGTCTGTATAAAAATGATGATCTTAAATTTATGTAAGGCTAGCTAGCTCTTTCTTACATAGAGAATATCCTATCGTATTGTGGTCGTTAGGAAGTTCGCGGTAGTCACACAGAAGAAGTTCAATGTGATCCTGAAATTATAATTTAAACATATATACACTATGACATGACAAATGAAATCATGAAATCATTTACACGAAGAGAAAATAATTAGTCTCGTAAATTTGATATTGATTAGAGTTAAATGCATCTTCAGTCCCATAACTTTTGTCAAATTCGATTCCATCCCAAATTGCTTAAAATTTTTGGTTTAGTCATTTAGCTATCTCAAACTTTTAGATTTCGTCCCAAAACTAATTTTTCATTGTGATTTGTCTCATAACTTCTGAAAATATTTCAAAAACGTCCCAAATTTTTGGAAGCTTCCAAAATTTTATGGGACCTTTTCTGATTGAAATCGTCTCTTAAGTCCTGAAATTTTGTAAAATCGTTGCAAAAATGATTATTTTTTATTGAAATAAAAAGTTATGGGACCTTTTCAAAAGTTTTAACTATTTCGGGACGAAAATCAAAATCTTCAATAGTTGTGGGACATTAATGAATTTAACTCATCAAATTTTGATCGCATAACTTTTTATTGTTTCAATTTTAATTTTAGTCCTATAAAATTTGACTTTTACAATTTTGGTCATTTTGTAAATTCTTTTGCAAAACTTAATTACTGAACTTGCAAGAACTTATAGGACTTTGCAATTCTTGTAAGTATTAAATTTTTTTGCAAAAGGACTAAAAGTGAAAAAGAAAAGTTACAGGATTAAAACTGATACAAAATGAGTAAAATTGAAAAAGCAAAACTTATAGAACTAAAATTAAATTTATTGAAAGTTACAGGACAAAATTTGATATTTTCTCCATAAAGTAATACAAATCATGAATTGTTATGTTAGAAAGAAGTGATCCACACATGCAAGCATGTATGTAAAAAGCAATGAGAGAAGCAATGTGTGTGTGTATATATATACCTGCAAGCCGGCTTCCTTGACCTTCGTCTCCACGTATTGCAGTTGATTTTTGGATAGAGTGATGCCGGTGTACTTGCATCCTGTCATTCTAACCACTTCAAGGGCCAAATCCAATCTCCAAAATGTGATGCTCCTTACTAATTCTTGCCTGTATAACTTCACTTACTTCAATATTTTTATTTACTTATTTCCTTAATTATTAAATTATATATAGGAGAATCCGTCAAAAAAAATTATATATAGGAGAAAATTTCACTTTGTTCTGTAAATAAGCCCGATTCAGTCTCTTAACGAATGTAAAATATTTACGCATTTTTTAACAAATTTCTTATAAAAATTAAATAAAAAAGGACTAACATTGATAAAAATATATAGATAAAGGACTAAAATTGGAAAAAAAAATTGCGGCAATATTCGGGCAACTTTTTTTATTTTCCGGTTAAAAATGACCAAAATTGGACAAAAGTAATTAAAATTAGAAAAAAAAAAAAAACCAAAGTTGAAACTTCATAAAATTGACATATATTTACAGAACAAAATGTGAAACTTTCCCCCATATATTGGATCTGATACATACCAAAATCTCACCTTTTTAATTAAAGTATGGATTTTTCTGAGTTGTGCATCCTTCAAGTCTTCGTCTGGAGACTTTCAAAACAAAATAGAATGTAACAATATCATAAATTAGCTTCCCCTACTATTTCTAGTATAAGAATTATAAAGGACACTATTAAAAATAAATAAATAAACAAGCGATGTCAATATTTATATACTCCCTCCATCCTATTTCAGATGACACACTTTCCATTTTGGGTTGTCCCACAAAAAATTGCACATTCCTAAAATAATAAAAAGTCAAATACAATCACCCTTCCCCATACACTTTATTTACAAAAAAAACCACATTTACACAACACACCTAACATACTTTATAATTTATTTATTAACAAAAAATACCACAATACCCCTAGAAGTTATCACTTTTCTTAATCTCTGTACCAGAAAGGCATGCAAACTTTTGTAGGATTGAGAAAGTATATCTCAATTCGTTTTGCATTTCAACGTGAGAAATATAGGATAAGAGCATGAATTCCTACCTTAAACATTGCGCTGGAGTAGTTCATTGTTTCATCCAAAAATAGAGAAAACATTTCATTGCTCTGCAGTATCACAATAAATGTTTTAATTTACTCAAATTAGCTAGTAGGAATGACAATCAATTTAATGTATATCATCTTGAAATTGAATCTGCACATATGGTTTTTTTTTCTTAATTACAATTTGAGATATAATTTCAGTATATTAATTAATTTGAAGTTTATCTACGTGGTGTAAAGATGACAGAGCGGATTTTCTATGTCATTTGATGTGTTAACTTTTAATGTCAATAGTTGGATGAGCGGCACAAACGAGTACGTAGAGAAGAGAATAATGCTAAAAGTAAAACATAAACCTTAGTGCAATAGATTTTCTTCTCACTATTATATCATTCATGTAAGGTGTGACATATGAGATGATATAAAAAAATGGCACGAAATTTCTTGTGCCAAATTTGAGTATATCTCTTATGCCACTAATTATATAATTAACATATAAGAAGAGAAAAAAAAATTAAGGGAGAATGACCAAAATAGTCAAATTTTGAAGTTGAAAATCATTGTCATCCAACAAATTAATTTTATATAATTCATACCCAAATATATAATTTTGGACTAAAATGCCCCCAACCCTTTATTTTTTATTATTTTATGATTCAGTATTCGTAATAATGTCAGAAACCCGATATAGGATACTGACACCATTGGATGTCGGTCAAGGTGTTGAAGCCCTGACATATATACAGTGTCGATATCCTATGTCAGGGCTCTATCACCTTAACCGACATCAAATCCGACATTCGGTGCTATAACGATGATGTCTGTATTCTGTGTCGGGGCTTCAACACCTTGACCAACAATCAAATTATTACAAAATAAAGGTTTGGGAATTTTAGTCCAAAAATTGTCATTTAGGTATGGATGATAGATAATTGAGTTGTTGGATGACAATAACATTTAACAATTTAGATTTGGAGTAAATATCAAAATTGGTCCCGTAAGCATGGCCTTTTCCAGTTTCAGTCTTTTTTTTATTGTATTTCTCACTTTTGGTCCTCCGGGGTCCCTTTTTGGTCATTTTGGTCCAAATTTAGTCTTTTTTAGCCCGAAATTCAAAAAACTCACCAATAAAATTATGCGTGAGTTGCACGCGCTCAAATTTGGTCCTGTAAGTATGGACCGTTCGAACTTTAGTCCTTTTTTTATTGCAATTTTCACTTTTGGTCCTCCATTGTCCTATTTTAGTCCTTTTTGTCCATATTTAGTTATTTTTTGCCGAAATTTTATTAAACTCGTCGAAAATCATGCGTGAGTTGCATTAATCTTCCCACTTTTCATTTCTCTCTTCATTTCTCTTTTTTCTTTTTAAATTAAATTACAAACTTTATGTAATTATTACTTATTCACTCGAAAAAGGATATGAGCAAAATTTTACATTAAATTGTTCTAATTAAAATGAAATTTTCAAATATAAAATTAGATCTGATTGTCGTTAAAAGAAATATTACAAAAATATTGATAAAAAATGGATTTGACTCATAGACCAATCCACTTTCCATTTTTCTCTTCATTTCTCTTTTTTCTTTTTAAATTAATTACAAACTTAACATACTTATTACTTATTCACTCAGAATTGGATTTGAGCAAATTTTTACATTAAATTGATCTAATTAAAATGAAATTTTTGAATATAAAATTAGATCCGATGGTCGTCAAAAGAAATATTACAAAAATATTGTTAAAAAATGGATTTGACCCATAGACCAATTCCAACTAAATCAGTCCATTCAATAAAACCCAATAAAAAATTTCATCCTCTTGAAAATTTATGTGTACATCTTATGAAGCTTGAAAATAATATATCAAGACTCTAGAAACTTTATTGAAAAGATTAATAAATAAATAAATAAATAAAATAAAATAACATTTATATTGTTATGTATAAAAAAATTAAAAAAATTAAAGCTAAAATTGTAACACAAAATTAAATAAATAAATAATCTAGAACATGTATATTATTTATTTAACTGTTAGTCCCAAAATAATATTATTCCCCAGGTGATTCATAACAAATGTAATGTGAAATTGTGTTTTTATCTAAATATTATAGCTTTTTGTATTTTAATTAATCGTATCATATACAGATGAAGCAAATGGATATTTTATTAATTTAGCAATTTTATGTTTAATAAATATAAATTACAATTTTGAAACAATTTGTTTTCTCTGCCGCAAACATTAAAGTTTCTTAAATCGTGAGCATGAGAATTTTGAGCACGTTCAACTTACGCATAATTTCTAACGAGTTTTTTAAAATTTCGGCAAAAATAATTAAATTTGGACGAAAAAATAACTAAAATAGGACAACGGAGGACCAAAAGTTAAAATTGTAATAAAAAAAAGGACTGAAATTGGAAGGTCCATACTTACAGGACCAACTTTGAGCGCGTGCAACTCATGCATAATTTTTCCGGTGAGTTTTTTAAATTTTCGGCGAAAAATGACTAAATTTGGACCAAAAACGGACGCCGGAGGACCAAAAGTGAGAAATCCAATAAAAAAAGGACTAAAGTTGGAAAATGTCATACTTACAGGACTAATTTTGATATTTACTCTTTAGATTCGTTATTTTTTATGATTGGCACAAAAATTTATCCAATTATCGCTCCTAAAATTTGTATTTTTCTTTTAAGATATAGTTTTTTCCTTTCTCCAATATCTTATCCATAGATATACACCAAAACAACGCATAATTCCGATCAGAAAAAAAATGGGTAAAAGAAAATCTATTGCCGTAAATATGATTTAAGGGTGAGGATTAAAATTTGAAATATATTAACAATTTATTTTGTGCAACATATACTCTTACAGAACATAATTTACAGATAAAGTTATGTATATATATAACAAAAGCTTTAAAAAATGAAAGTAATAATATTTTTATTTAAATATAATGCATAATTAATGAAAAGTAATAATCGTCCAATTAAAATATTTTATGAGTAATTGTAGGATAGGTAAACAAAATAACAAAATTATGAACGAAAATATATACTTATACTTTATTAAAAAGAGATACATCCAAGCAATCGTACGCGTGTAGGTGTCCCAAAAAGTATTACTTTTATGTCAGTCTTCATAATATATACTCCGTGCTCCTCTTCTTAGACGAATTATAACTCATCATGTATAAGAGTAGTATAATATTTTATTTTTTTTGAAGAGTAACAATCTAGTATGCGGAATATAACTCTTCATCATATAAAGAAGGATTAATTTGCAGTATGCACTCGACACCTCCTCTTTGAATATGATTTTTCACACTAGGTATGGTCACTTTGCTACTCATGGCTAAGTGCTTCCATGGCATGGAATAACCAACCAGTACCACATTTCTTACAACATATGGGAATACTTGGTCAAAAGCGAAAGAAGCATATCTTAGAGTGCATTTGGAAGTGTGTGGTGTGGTATATTTGGAAAGCTAGAAATTGCAAGATTTTTGAGAACTTGGAGATTGATCCAATAAAATTGTTTGAAGAAATCAGAACCAAAGTGTGGTGCTTTTATTATTTTAAGGATAGGAGTATAATCCATTTATCATTTCAAGATTGGTGTTACAATCTTAGATTGTGTTGTATTTAAAATAATGTTTGGTGTATTGTCTAGGAGATCATTCCTATTTTCCTGTACTCTCATGTAATTTTTTGAGTACCTCTGGTACTCACTAATAAAATTTCCTTTTCCGATAAAAAAAATAAAGAAGTATTAATTGACTTATTAAAAATAATTACAAGGTCATAATGGTTGGAGATGTTACGTCGCGTTTGCCATAGATAATTCTTCCTCAAAAGATGCTTCAAGTAATATGTTGCAGAAGATATTATAAAAGTGTAAAGCAATGGCGTCCACCATCCCCTAATTAATATATATTCATTTAATAACGTTTTATATAAAACAATAAAAAATTCTAATGTATTTATGTGCTTACCTTCTCTTGATTTGTTTTGAAGTGTAAGAATTCAACTCTTTATTACCTATTATTATCTTCAGAATGAAAAGTAGTAAAAAAATATATTAGTGTGCTACTAATATCTTACAATATAATCTAAAATTTAATTAATTTTAGATACTTAATTTCCCTCTCACCAGAAAAAAGTTGAGAAGACCTTCATTTTTATCAGCAAATGAAATATCACCATTTATCTATGCCTCTGCAAAACCTAATTCACCTTCCGTCGCAACCTGTCACAATTTATTATTAATGTGAGAGCGACATCGTATTAATTTTTTTAATTAATTATTACATTTTAATAAAAATAATATTGTTTTTAGTTAAATGTTATTCTTTTTAATTTATACTACGAATTCATTAAATAGATTGCTGGACAGTAATAACTTTTCATCAACCAGATTCATTCTTTGTTATTCCCTCTATCTCATTGAAGTTTACACATTTTTCTTTATGTGTTGTCCAACTGAAGATTTATTTTTTAAGTATATGAAAATCATACAAAACAATTAATATATTCAAATGGTCGGGGCCCATACACACCACACACACATCACTGATACAACTACTCATTACACATTAAAATATTATATTCTCAATCCACTACACATTAAATTATTGTAATTGTTAATCTTCGTGCCTAAAAAACATGTGATAACTATAAAACGGAGAGAGTATAAAGGTTTAACTGTAATACGTACCTTCCAATAGAAGTGGGGATTGTGAATTCTGAGTGTAACTTTCAAAGTGCTGTTTTTCCTACTTCCTTCGAATGTGTAAGTCGAACCTCCGTCCTCCAGTAAACTGGTACAAATTTCGTCAGCTATATTATGGTCCAATTTAAAAACAATATGGCAACAAATTTACAATCGAGCCTTTCAAAAAAACTATATGAACCGAAAAAAAAAAAAAAAAAACTATATGAAAAATAAATGGTAATGATAATGCAAAAATACTTGCATGCTCCAACTGGGGCACAGAGGTTACGGTGTCTCTTTTTCCTACTCTTTTATATAATACGTGTGGATATTCTTCTGTACACGATATATTGCTCTTCTATATATGAAGGGTTATTCTCATAAAAGGACAGATTAATACTTTTTCAAAGAGTAACATCCGGCATTATAAAAAATAACACTCGATATTTTGAAGAGAATTATTTCTGAAAGGAGGCATGCATGCACACTTGATTACATGGAATTATGTGTAAACAAATATTCAATGTAAATTATGACAAGATCATCTGTTGACATGTAGTAATTAAATATACCTTGGTCCTTTGATATATGGACCAATGATCCTCAATCAATATATATACTAATAAAATGCAGAAATAAAATGATGGATATGAATCGTTGAAGAAAGGTTGTAACAAGAAGACGAGCCCTAGTTTCAAGAAAGGATGCAACCATTGTTGTTGTGATGTTCTTAACTATATCTTTCAGCAATGTACGTACGTACTTATGTAGGCCTCACACAACTGTATAATTAACTATGTCTCTGCACTTAAATAAAATTAATGCAAACACGAATTCACATAGTTAATTATAAATGACAGTTTATTTCATATATTACTCATAGGATTTAATGTTTATTCTTAGAAATTGTTTGGTTCAATAAGTGTGTTTATGAAGTTGTAAATGTGATTAGCTGAGTACTAAAATTCACTTAATTTTTTATCAGTTTTAAGGGATATTGTAACTCGCCTCATTGCTAATTTATATTTTACTTTTAACTAACGGGCTTGGGTGATAAATAAGCCCGCATAGAAAATTAGTGTATAAATTTTCTTTTTTCTAACCATTTTTAAGGCACATAAAATATTATTAACTCAATTTGAAGCAAACAAACCTTAATATTTAGAATATTTAAGAGTATAATTGCTCACACCATAAAATCAAGGAGTTTTTTCAATAGAGAACTCGAAAGATAGGTAAACTATCAATTAGGGACTCGAAAGATTTTTTTTATCAATTCAGGACACAAAAGATATAATACTATTAATTCACGACCTATAATCATAAAATCAATAAAATTCTAATAGCATAATTATATAAATTTATTATAAATTAGTGTGTTATTTTAATGATAAAAAATTATAAAATATTATGTTAAAAAATAATTTTAATATATAAAATTTTAATGTAGTTTTATTATTTTATTTTTATTAATTTTTTGATTTTAAATCCTGTATTGATAGTTTCATATCTTTCAGATCTTAAATTGTTAGAAAAAATCTTTTAGGTCTATAATTGATAGTTTACCTATCTTTCGGGTCTTGTATTGAAATTTTTCCAAAAATTGATTACTGATAAACTATTATGCACAAAGGTGTACGGTAATTTATTATGCACTCAGCTGCTAGTTTAGGGCTTATAAGTAAGCCTTAAAAATTGTCAATAATTATTCACTAATTACATTTATACAGGTTTATTTTTCTTCAAAACCCTTAAATTTTAAAAAAAGAAGGGGCTACATGGAATATAAATTAAGCGTCAATAGATTATAACATCGCATATAACTAATAAAAAAAATAACAAAGTACTTATGCTCACACCTTACTAATTAATAGTAACATATCTATAACGTCCTTTGTTCTCCACTTGTTAAATAAAATATTTAGGTGCAACCCACAACCACTTTTCATGAGAAATGCGTCATCTTTTAGCAAATTTAATATGACAAATTATGATCGAATCATGATGGTCATGTGAATACATAAAAGGATCAAATGCATTTAAAGTAAAACAACAAACTTTGGTGAGAAAGTGTATTGGATTAAAAAATAAAAAGTTAGACACAAATTAACAGGGAGTGGTGGAATCTAATCCAATTATATGAACTTAATTAACATATGATATAGTACTCCAAATAATGGAACTTGGCAGACCTCGTTTAAAATTGAATTTAAACCCATTTATTACATTATTTATTAGAATTGAATTTAAACCCATTTATTAAATTATTTGTTTATGAATTTTATCATCAATTCATTTTTATAATTAAATGATTATCTCGTGTTGATATTACTATTTTACCAATGTGCATGGCTTATTGCTTATTTTACTCCTATATATGCTTTCGATATTTAGTAGAAGTTGGATATTACTATTTTACCAATGCGCATGGCTTATTGCTTATTTTACCCCTACATATGCTTTGGATATTTATTCCAAGTTTAAGATTAATGTAATTCATTTCTTATTTTAGTTGGGGTTTGGTAAAATTATACTACATAAATATTACTCATTTCTTACGCACATTTATCACTCTTTCACACACATCAATTCTTACTCTTACGCGTTGATTTGATTTATTAGATTTGTTATATCCATCTAATCCTAAATCTAGCTTTCTTATCCCTACTTAAACCCAAAATTTATCCATCCTCAGTTTTATACTCCCTCCGTCTATTTCCTCTTTATTTTTGTACGTGGATTAAAAAATATTATTATTTAATGTGCAGTGGGTAGTTGTATCAGTGGGTGTGTGGACTCCATATTTTAATTATATTAATGAGTGTATATAAATCTCATGTGTATAAAAAATAAAATAAGACTTTTATAATGAAAAAATGTTACTCTTTAAAACGGATTGAGAATGGAGTATTATTCTCTTAAAATTTTTATGGTTGAATTAGGCACACAAAATTAAATTAGTAGAGTGGGATTGTAGAAAGAATAAAATAAAATTGATGTGGAACATCATACGCTAGCTACTAGCTAGTTATCTTGACACGGCTACTCTCTATTGGCTTTGGCTACGACAACCTCTACGACACATATATAATGGCCTACTTCTTTTTTTTTTAACGTGAATTAAAAAAAGCTCTACAATATCCCGCCCACTACGATGTTCTGCCATAAAGTTTAAGAATTTTTTTTAAAGGTAATTTTACTGAATTTTTTGGAGCTAATATAGTTTTTTAAATAATAAATAAATTGTGGACAAAACATGTGTGAGACCGTCTCAATTTTTACGTTTTCTTTTGAATAATTATCACTTTTATTAAATATATTATCTTTTTTATTAAAAATATTATATTTTTTATTTGTACTACAAATTGTTTAAGAAATGATTCACGGTACCACTATTAACCCGACTACCACTTTTTATTAAAATATTATCATTTTATATCTGCATCACGAATGTCATTGTGTGAGACTAGTGGTGGACCCAAGACTTATGTTCAGGGACCCCGAATAATACCCCTCCGTCTCATAAATCAGCTCATGTTTACAGTTTTTTGTTGTTTAAGAAAAAATACTTTAATTATCAATTTTACTGACATTTTTTTATGATATCTTAGTATTTTTAAGTAAAAAAAAATAAAAAATGTTAATGTATGTCATGTGAGAGTATTATTTTGAAGTATAAATTTTTTTGAGGTTATTAATAAAAGATATAGCTTTTTAAGGAGTTTTAAAAATTTTATAAATAAATAAATAAATAATAACTTGAAGATTTTTATGGAACGATAATATATATAACTCTCATGTATTTTTAATCAAATAAATTAACTATAATATAAATATTAATGAAAATAACTTACTCCATAATATACCATGTTTATATACAAATAATATTAAAAAATTAATTATAAAAAAATAAATAAGTTAAAAGTAAGATTGAAGAAATAAAATTGAATAAAAGACGTTTTTTAAGAAGATTACGGGACAAACAAATTTAAAAAAAAAAAAGCTTAAAAGAGTTTTATAATACAAAAATACATATTACTACTAGTATTATTTTCTTACCACCTATTTAAACAACATGCTAGATGGGCCAAGCAGCCCAACCCAAATCTTCAACAATTATGTTGGGAGTAAATATTGAATATCTCCATCCAAAAGTTTATTTCTAGAGCTATTTTAAGAATTCCAACCCTATTTATAATGAGTTTACATAATACGTTGACGTTTAATGCAAAGTGTACGTCGTCTCCAGAATTTTGTGTGTGTGTATATATATATATATTTTTTTTCTTTTTCTTTTTCGTTTTGGGGGGACATTTTCTAATTTGGTTCATAATTCTATAAAATTTAAGAATTCGTTTTAGTAGCCCTTTTACTCAGTTTAAAATCCATTCACTTCTACCCTAGCTAATTAAATTGTGCATGCATGTAAAAGGAAGGATGTGTTTGTTTTGAGTTTAAATTAGATTTAACAAATTCAATTAATAATGTTGGCCGCTCGTCAGCTTGATCCAAGCAACCTTTCTTGATTGGGGTCAAGCTGGGTATTTTTTTGGCAAGCATCCAAACTGTTTCGAATATATCTTCAATATTCGGATTCCGATTCAAGTGATTCTTGCGCCAAAACGATCCTTTCTTTCTTGACTATTTATACATATAAAGGAACTTAAAATTTTCCACCATTTTTCATTCAGAATAACCGTGAAAAGTGGCTGCACGATCTCATTTCACACCTGTTTGGCTTCCGACCTACTTCACAATATGCTCCTTTTATCCTCGATTTTCACCTAAAAATGAAATAACACCTAAAGTGCATCTCCAACTCAATAACAAGTAATCATTTATGCTCCTAAAAATGAAATAACACCTAAAGTGCATTTCCAACTCAATAACAAGTACAGTAATCATTTATGCTCAAATACCACTATACTTCCTCCAAAACGGTGCTAAATTGTACCATAAAACATGTTGATTACACACTCAACATCATCCCGCTCCAACATTTAAGTTTGTTTTTATATGTAGATTAAGAAATACAATAGTTAATGTGTAGTGGAGTGTATTATGTTTGTACTTTCACTTTTTGGCTCCTACATTGATGGTAAATTGTGTAATACTCCCTCCATCCGTTTCTAAGATATCCATTTTACTATTTTTGGTGTCCGATTCAAAGGTATTCATTTCCCCTATTTAGTAAAAAAGTACACAATATGGTCCACCACTTCCCTCTAATACAACTACTCATTTTACATATAATAATAATACTTATTAATTCACGTGCAAAAAGCAAATGAATATCTTAGAATCAGACGGAGGGAGTATTATAAAACTTTTATAGGTGTATTCTTTTTTTAAGGGAAGACCCACACATATTAAAAAGGAAAATGTAATAATTAATTGCACCACCTAAAATGGTAATGTATAAATCTTATGCTGAGACAAAGGGATCGAGTATAAGAAAAATTCGATGATGTTTAATAAAAGTAGTACGTAATCAATAAAAAGTTATACATATCCAATTAAGGATCATATGGCGGATACAAAATCATAAGTAATTATCCTTGATAAAAAAAGATTGATAACCATCTTATATATGTACTCTCTTCATCCCTCTATTTATGCACATTTCTAAAAATAGCTTAGTCATCCATACAATAGTAATTCATAGTAATCATCATCATATTACATATACATAACATATACTATACACAATTAAACATGAGATTTGTTGTTCCGCTTTAATGTGTCGTCTTATAATATGCAACTAGTTACATGAATAACAAGTATGAGAGAAGACCAATCTTCAGAATTTAGATTATACTCTCGCTTGCATATATGTCACACATCAAAGTGAGTGATAAAATGAATAATATACTAATTTTGAATCGAAAATCCAAACCGAAGTTAATTTAACCTGTTGTAATATATATAGAACTAACATTATTTTTATATGAAACAAGTAATACAGCTCTGAACTAATATATTAGATGTATGCATGGTTAATTAAAAGGTACTTGAAGTTGGAAAGGCCATCCTTTGCTTGTGGGTTGAGGTAGGCAACTTGACATCGGTCGCTAAGCCAAGAGTTTGAAGAAGGCGAACGAAGTACCAAGTGAAGTCAATTTGCCACCATTCTAGTCCATGTCTTGCTGAATATTCAAATGCGTGGTGGTTGTTATGCCACCCCTCTCCAAATGCAAGCAATGCCACCCACCTATACATACATATATATCCTCACACAATCCATCACATTATATATGTATAAGTATAACTCGTGCGCACAAGCGTTGGTCGAATTCAAATTGATTTTGAGTAATTAATGGTAAAGAGAAGATGCAGAAGATGAAAGGAATTAGATAGATACCAGTTGTTTCGAGACAGATCTCCGGTGTTCCACACCTGCTTACCCCAAACATGGCAAGCTGAATTCACCAGCCAAGTGATATGGTAAACCCACACGATCCTCACGCCCTGCATTTAATAAACAACATTCATTCAAAAAATGATCTTTCTATTTGTTTGTTTAATTTCTTCTTCCATCAGACTTACATTTTCTAAGATTTTCAAACACTACATTCTCACATACTAATAATCAATATTCTCAAGATCCTTGTGAAAAAGAAAAATGTATACTTTTAATCTCATACAAAATATCTCATTTAAAAAAAGCTCTCGGATTTTGTCTCGCCCGATAGAATTTTGGATGAAAAAATTGCATTTTTTAATCCTAGTTGTAAGGGTTTTGGGACAAGAAATTAAACTTCTTGGACATTAAAATTAGAGAGCATTTTTTTAAATGAGTCCCTTGGGACAAGAAATTAAACTTCTTGGACATTGAAACTAGAGAGCATTTTTTTTAAATGAGTTCCTTCATAGCACCAAAAGTGCATTATTTCCCCCCATGTTATAATGATGTCCAATACAAGATCAACATATAACAGATCAAAGAGATTTGATAGCCAGGTTGTGCTTAACTTTAAGTCATACTCCATCCATGGCAACGGATCACATATTTTAATATGGTATTTGATCTTGTATTCCATCTTTTAAATGATTAGCACATTATTATTTCCAAGATTAACGCTACATGCCCCTAAGGTTTAATAGTCATTTGTAACGTATATAAAAAACGTCACTAAGAGATTTACTGTAAACAACATAATGACTTACCATTCCCCAAACAATGTAGGGAAACCCTCCTAGTGCATAGAGTAGAGCTCCAAGTGCTATTGGATGAACTATGTAGGTTTTCTGCATAAATTTATAAAACACTTGTTTCTCTAAATCTCCCACATTGTTTGCCTCCCCACACTGCAAACAAAAATCTTACTACAAGTTTACAAAACTTAGGCAAAATATTCTTTTAGTCACATATCTTTGCTATATTTCATTTTCAGTCCAGCTATCTTTTCAATAGGGAGTAGTTAAAAGAGAATTTTACCCTTTCAACAATAGATGAGGCATCAAAAAGCCAACTCATATGGCTAAACCAAAATCCTTCAGTTGGGCTATGTGGGTCCTTCTCTGAGTCACAAAACTGATGGTGGTATCTATGTGTGCTCACCCAGTCAATGGGGCTCCCCTGTAAACCCACCACTTCACATCAAAACTACAGAAAAACCTCAAAGATCTTCTGAAATCATATCATATCATAATAATTAAATACTCAAGAGATTGATGGAACCTGAAGGGCTTGAACACCACAGTATGCAAAGAAATACTCAAGAAACTTTGGAAGCTTGAAGCTCCTGTGAGAGAGGTTTCTATGGAAGGAGAGAGTGATTCCAAGAAGGCCAGTGATGACATACAATCCAACAGCAACCCACAAGGCACCCCAATTGAATGTCAAAGGAGCTGCCACACACAACAAATGTATCCCAATTACAACCCAAATTGTTGCCAAGTCATGAGAATTCCACTTTCTACCCACAAATACATTCTTCCTCCTCTTCACCACCACATCTGACAGCAGAATTCTGCCAAAGCTTGAATCTTTCCTCCCATCTCCTGATACTGCCCTCACAACCAATCTCGTATTTGCATCTCTTTTCAAAAACACACCAGGTTTCAGCCAATCGTGTGTGTTTGATGAAAAATGCAGTGAATCTTTGTGCGTTTTTGGGAATTTAGATGAGTGGAGAAGTGGGAATTGGAAGGGTTTCGCTATGGACGGTGGTGGCAACAACAGGGCCATTTTTCCTCGTCCTCTGTAGATTATTAGGCTTATATGATATTATGGGATTCTGAGAATCGTGAAAAACTCTGCATTTTTTTTATTTATTTATTTATTTTAAATTTGATGAATTCATGGCTTAGAATCTTGATATCATCGACCACATAGGTCGGAGAAAAGACAACCAACGTGGCAAAAAGAGTTAATGAGGCGGTGGGAGGGTTTGTAGGGTTGAATTTGGGATTTCACTTGGTATATATATTTATTTATCATAATTAAGTAATCTTGAAATATTCAGCAAGTTCAACTCTGTTTCTAGAGATATTTCTTTCTGCTTTTTTGTCATTTTCTGGAGTTTGAGATATTTTCTTGGGATTAAATGTTTGAGTGGTGGCCTCTATATTCTCAGATTATGTTATCCTTTCTATCTTCAAAATCCAACTATCCATTCCAACAATGGCTGCAACAGCAGCTACGAGTGCTTCACTTTTCAATTCATCTAAGCAAATTGCATCCAGTAGGATTGCTTCAAGAGCACACGGTATGCAGTTATCTGTTTCTTGCAATTTATGGGATTTGATGCCCTTCTTTGTTCATTCCTTTAAAGGAATTGTTGGTAGTTGGATTAGATATAACACCTTTGACACTAGCTTCTTGCCTAAGTTGCCTTATGAAATTTTGTGAGAAGAAGTGTATTGAATTGTTGCTTTTCTCAAGAATGATATAGCATAGAGGAGATCAAATATTCATTATCCATTCATGAAACTCATTATCCAGCAAGTTTACCTCTCTCTTACAAGTCTTTGTGCCTCTGCATTAGCTATACTATCTCAGTTGAATAGCATTTTTTCATTATCTGGTATTTGGAGATTAATTTTGTGATACTGGAATAGATTATTTGATTATTGGTGCATAGGATTCAAAATTATTGGATACCATTCTGTGTTGGACTGCAGCTGTTAGATCTTTTGATGGTCCACTTCGGACGAATGATCCGTTCAAGAGAAAATCGAGTAACATCAGTCGAAAAGTCACCACTGCTGATGCTTCGGTTGCAGTAGCTCCAGCTGAGGAGATCAAAGAGTAAGCTATAGTATTGCATTTTGGTGTTAGGAAAGTTCTTTTATCAGAAGAAAATGTGTTCATTGCTATCTTGCCCTCTGTTATCCAGATTTGTTCTTCCTTCATGGGCTGAATTCGACCTTGGAAAATCCCCAGTGTACTGGAAAACCATGAATGGTCTACCTCCTACTGCTGTATGTATTCATCAATTCATCGATTCTTTGATTCGTCTCGTGTATAAGACTTCACCGTCAGTCTCATTGTATGATGTTTGACAGGGAGAGAGGCTGAAGCTGTTCTATAATCCAGCAGCAACCAATCTTGTTCCAAATGAAGAATTTGGAATAGCTTTCAATGGTACTTACTTCCTCACATGGCTTGTACTCGTTTTCTATGATGTGCCGTTTTTTATAAAGATTTTTGACCATTTGCGCAGGGGGGTTTAACCAGCCAATCATGTGTGGTGGAGAGCCAAGAGCAATGCTCATGAAACAACGAGGAAAAGCTGATCCTCCTATTTACACGATCCAAATATGCATCCCAAAGCACGGTAGGATCATCTTTAGCCAAATTTACCGTAGTTCTCGTTTAAAATATAAAAGTATTTCCGGCTTGCTGATGGTGTCTAGTTTGCAGCAACGAGCTTGATATTTTCATTCACCAACGGAACTGAATGGAACGGTCCGTACAGACTGGCATTTCAAGTGCCAAAGGCTTGGAGGAACAGACCAGCTCAATTTTTCACTGAGGTACTAGAATTCCGATAACATTTCATAACTCCAACCGTTGTCCTGTTAGCACATTGTTCTATAATCAAGAAAATGAAAGGACATGCTTTAAACCTTCTCATTTTTAAAGTTGAGTAGCTCCATTTTATAATGCAATACAACCTAGTATTTTTCGACTTTAGAAATGACTCTTGGAGACTGTCTTTGATGTCACGAGTGCATTTACCAATCGATTAACCAATCCAGGGTCTTGCGGAGGAGTTGAGCAAAGAAGGTGCATGTGACAGAGCCATATTTCCAGATGCAAATATTGTGGTCACAAGATGTGCCATGATTGGTAATTTTTCAGTGGAAGGAGTAAGTTAACTAATACCATATTTTACAGATGAGATGTTTGTTTGATACTTTATTCTGAAACATGTTCCCAACATGAATGTGTTCTTACAGGGTGACCGTTGCAATCTTGATCTCGTACCAGGGTGCATCGATCCAAGCTCTCCCTTCTTCGATCCACTAGCTACTGTTGATGATGGTTCTTGCCCACCTTATACTTCGGATTCTGAGGAGTAAGACGATTTGAACGACCACGATTGTGGGAGTGAGTTGGGTGGCATTGCTAGTGAGAGTATACTTTCTTGTATAGGAGAAGCTAGCTCTTGTATAGAATACTCTGGAAATAATTCCAGCAATTGTTTGTCAAACACATACTAGATTATGAATAATATTGTTGAATTCTTATTGAACATTACATCTCCAAATAGAAGATCTAAGGCTGACATTCACATCTCCATCTTTGTTCTCATCCTCATTACACTCCACATGAGCATTTTGCCACCCCTATTGGGAATTGTTAAATTGTTTTATCCAAGTTCTTGAGGGAAAAACTTAAGGATATTTTGACTGTGATTGCATTTGACTCTACTATCTATTCTTGATGATTTCAGACAATGTAGTGTTGGGTTAATATCTAACACCAACAATGCCTTTACAAAATATCGGAGAAATAAACAAAATAAAAGTAAATATAATTTACAACTGAAATCGAGAAGTGAAACTTTCCAGATTTGGAATCTTCAATTTTCAAGTTTTATGAATACATGAACAAAATTATTGTTAAGTTGAGTTAAGGTAAAATCTTTGCTGCAAAACAAACACGTCCCGATTAGCGTTCACGACTTTGCATATGGTTCGCAAAGGTAAAATCAGTGTTTTCAGAACCGGACCGGACCGGCCAGTTCGACCAGTTCAATCAGGAACTGGTGCCGACACTGGTCTGAAAACTCCCTAATACCATTTTCGCTATTGAATCGGGAAAAATCGGTTTGAACCGGTCAGAACTGGAAAAACTATCTGAACCGTCCAAACCGAAAACCGACGGTTTTGATTTTTTTTTTTTAAGTAAAATCAGGGATGTGGAGGGTGGAGACAGAAAATCTTTTTTTTGAACTGTATAATTGGAGAAGCAGTAAAAGATAAAAAAATCCTTTCCTTTCTATATTTCATAAAAAAAATTAAAAAGGTGAGATAAGAGAGAAGCATGGTGGTTTGTGTTGGGCCCGTAGGGCCTGTTGGCCCAAATTGCTGGTCTTCTTATCTAAGTATTGGGCTTGGCCCATAACCTTACATCTTGGTCCCTAATTTATCAACCCATTTGTGAAACCTGAAGTGGGCAGTGTGCGTGAATACAGTTCTTAGTGAATAGTAACGGGTATCTGAGCAACTTTCCTCCGCCTCCGCCTCCACCTCCACCTCCGGCGAAGCTCCGGCGACGACAACCGGAGAGACGACGAGGACGACCGCGTATAACTAACAGTGGTATCAGAGCGAGGTCGATCGTCCGTCCGTAGCCCACCGCCGCCGCTGCTGTTCGTCGACGCCGCCTTCCGTCGGTGGTACGTCACCGTCCGTCATACGTTGGCTAGGGTTCCCAGCGGGTGGAGGTGTGGAATCGGGGATGTCCGTCCGCTGTACATCAGTCCGAAGAGCGACCTCCGCCGCTGTTTCTCTTCTTCCCGTGGCGGCGCTAGGGTGGGGCAGCGCTTAGTGTAGCCGCTTGTCCGCTGGATCTGCTGATCGCCGCAGTCCGCAGCGCAGAACGTCACCGTCTTCGCCACCACTGTCCGTTAGCCGCTGCTATCCACCGCCGGCCATCGTTTGCTACTCGTGGAATCTGTGTTCACCGGCACTAGGGTTTCAGTCAGATCAACAGCTGTCAGCCGCCATCCGCCATTCGTGGTTCTGGTCAGATCAGTTTTGACCGGCGCCGCCAGCTCGCTGCTCGTTCGCCAACCGCCGCCACCTGCCGGTCAGATCAGTCGTGGTTCAAGGGAGTTTTTTCGTTCCTATTAACTTTGTGCTTTCAGTTTTCTGATTTATTCAATTCTGATATATCTTTGTGATATCATGAGGCGGTTGGTCCTCCTTTATCCTTTGTGATGTTTTGAGGCAGTTGGTCCTCCGACATATGCTTGTGATTTCTGTGCGATAGAGTTAGGAATTTTTTTGTGATTTGTGGCTTGGATTGGTCCATTTCTGTGGTATCTCTAGTTTTTTATTTGCTTGAAATCTCTTGTGAGTTTTCTATCTGTATGATATTTTTCTCCTGGTTTGCCTTCGCTGCTAATCTGATTTTCTGGAATTTTTTGCTTTTTTCTTTCTTTGTATGTGAATTGAGTTCGTTTCCAGGCCCTAAGATAGCCTTAACTTACATGTGTGTGTGATTGTGTTGTTTCTTGAATCTGTGTGAGTCGATTCACTCAACTTTAAGCACATATGGCTTCTCCTAATGCATTTGGGCAAGGAGACTTCAATATCTGGAAACAGAAGATGAAGTATGAGAGGGTGTTCAAAGCTGTGAATGACTCTTGTGATTAAGAGATATTTTTTTTTATGTGAATTATCTGATGCCTTTAATTCTTGTGCGTATTTTAATTGGCTAGTTAATTCTGCATTTGATTAGGAAATTTGTTTTTCTTTTCTTGTTTCACTTTGAATCTATATACTTCTTTGTGAATTTGTGTTTTCTTTGTGTGAGAACTTGTTAGAAATGTGTTTTCTTATTGTGTTTCTCTTTGAAACTATGTGTTTTCTTTGTGTGAGAAACTTGTTAGAAATTTATTTTCTATGTTTTATGCTTGTTTATGTGTTAAACTTGCTAGGTTTTAGGCTGCTCCTAGTGAGGTGGAGTATTTTCATATGTGTTATATCTTTATGTTTTTGTGTCTGGTTTACATGCTTATTTGTTTCTCTTAGTGAGGTGGAGCATGTGTGTGAGTTCAAATATTTGTGTGACGTTTGATTATTGATTACAGTGTGTGCTTCTATGTGAAGTGTCTATGTGGCTTTTAAATGCTATAGCTTGTGTATCTATGTGACTAGACTATGTGTCTTTAGAATTGTGTATTCTATTCTGTGTGATGAATATTATGAATTGTGTATTCATGATCTTTGTGATCTCATGTTAGTTTTGTGCTTAGTTTATTTGTTGTGTGTCGTGAGAACTGTGAGTTCTAATCTATGTGATTACACTGTGAACTTTGTGTTATATTGAGAGCTTTGTGCTTTATTTTTTTATCTTTGTGATAATGTGACTTTTGTGACTGTGTGTCAATTTCTTTTGACTTACTTTGTGTTTGTCAAATTTCTGGATCTTGTATCTAACTTTGCGTTTTTCATTTTGCAGGTGTCCGAGAAAAGGTGCGATGATGAATTCCTATGTAGATGAACACAAAGATGGATGATTTAGGCCAAGGTAGAGATTTGTTGGGCCCGTTGAGCCTGTTGGCCCAAATTGCTGGTCTTCATTTCTCTAAGAATTGGGCTTGGCCCATAACCTTACATCTTGATCCCCAATTTATTAACCCATTTGTGAAACCCTAAGTGGGCAGTGTGCGTGAATATTGTTCTTACTGAATAGTAATGAAAATCTGAGCACCTTCCCATCGCCACCACCTCCGACCAAGCTCCGGCGATGATAATCGGTGAGAAGACGATAACGACCGTGTATACCTAACAGTTTGACTCCGAGCGGACAGTGTGCGATGTGGCAGAGGACTGCGGATGTCGGTAGTAGCACGCGATGAAGGAGGATTTGGCTGATTCACGACTGTACTTGGCTAATGGGGGCACCCGCGGCATGACTCCGGTGATGGTGGTGACTCGACGGAGTGGAGTCCTTAGATCTGACTTTGGGAAGAGGGAGCGTCAGAAAGAGAACCATCCACCTTTTTCTTGAGAGAGAAACTGCCCAGCTGAAATGAATCTTACTTTTCCAACGTGTTTGTTTTGTTGGTAAAGTTTGATTTGGGCTTTGGGATTCTCTCTCAGCCCATCACTTTTAAATTTTAACATAAATTGGGCTAGGTAATTAATTATACATGATAATTTAAAGTATATAAAAAATAATAATTAAAATTATTTTTCCAGTTGAACTGTCAATCCGACCGCAAACTGTTGGAGTCGCCGGTTCGATGTCCGATTCGGTTATAAAAATACTGGGTAAAATGACTTTCGTCGCTACCATCCATGAGTTACACCACATCATGTTGGAGCTCCAACAAACAAAACCGAAGAGAAGTCTGTGTCACTCAACATGTGACCACACTTGAAACTACATTCATTAACTATATGATGTTTTCTCTAATTCTAGAATGTGTGTATGTGCCCCAAAGGCATAGCTCAAGTGGTAGAGAGAAGGGTGGAAAGACCTTCCAACTGAGCTTGCAGCTGCATGATGGTGGTTCGAATTCTACCTTTGACATGAGTTTGGCCCCTTGCAAGTACAAATTAAATAATGAGCTCTCTCTATAAGTCACTTGAGTACACTATATAGAATGCACCATCATGATTGGGGACCATCAATAAATTGGTATAAAAGGTGGAATCGTCCACTCCTAGCGTCCCTACATCCTGATCCAACAAAGTTGTTCAAACATAATTAAATTACGATGACTCAACTGATCAAATAGATGCTAGATTACTACTCAATGCAAACAAAGAGCTTCTCATTTTGAAAGGTTGCTCCCTCAGACTGCGTGATTCAATTCTTGATTATTAGTATTACTTTGTCACCTAAGTTATTAAAGGCTTTCATGAGTTAATAGCTTTTTATGGCCATTAATTTGCGGTTGTGGGACACAATGCCTAAGTGTCCAGTTGCTAAGTATCCAAAAGTTAGCTTTTATGACATACTCTTTTAATTTATATGGAGAATCAATTTTGAGATTGTAAATTGTTTAATTTCTCCAAATTAAACTTATTCCTTTGTTCGTTGATACATCAATAAAATTGATTTTATAGCTCTTAAAAGCAAGTTCTCCAACAATTCATCACATGACTTGAAATTAGGGCATATATACTACAGTAATGCAAACTCATTAGCGTAACCTAATCCTCGTGAGACTATATTGCATCCAGACAAATAGTTCGAGACTTTGAGCCTTTTGTAATCTAATATCATTGAGTATTTTAGCAGACACAATGTCTTGAATTATTCCTCCTTGGTGCATACTGAGTCAACAATGTAAATACAATATAATGTCTCGTTCCCATTCATTAACACTTTTTGAGCCTGAAAGTCTCTTCTATTAATTAGGAAAATATTAAACTATCAATTCATGTCTAGAAATTATAAAAGAAAAAATTAAAAAAATATAATTACAGCTACATTAAATTTTATTTATTTAATATTCTCCCGACAATCTCTACAATAAATTTCATTTATTTAATGTTCTCCCAGCAATCCCTAACGTATCAATTACTTCCTCCGTTCCTGAGAGCCAGAGACCTTGCCCTCATTATCAGAGACAGATGGAGTATATTATTTTGACATTCACTTTAAAAGTATTAGTTTTTAACTAGAAAATTAAGATTATAATTTTTATTGTTAAGAATATAAATCAATACTAAAAAGTATAAAATTGAATTGAATTTGGACTCTCAGTCAAGTTTTGCCTTTATAAAAATTATACAACTTATCATCAACTATATAATAAAAAGTAAGGGCGAATTTGTAAAAGTGTCAACATAACTATCCAAAACATAATAATAAAATAATAACATGACTCGTAAAAAATAAAATGCAGAGTTATAGATTGGATAAAAAAATGTGTTTTAAGATTTTTTTTAAAATAATTATTATATTAATATTCTTTATATTTCAATATAATTTTTATTTTAATAAAATAAAAATAATATTTTTAATAATTAAATTGAATACTTTAAAATAAAATATAACATATACACCAACTGAATAAGCATATATGTAGTCCCTAGAATTTTAGTCTTAACTAATTACCTCTTCGTATGTAAGTCACATACACATATCGCAATTTAAGACGCAAAAAAATAATTAAAAACCTGTAGATCCGATAAGGGTCGAAGAAACGTGGCATAGGAAAAATGCGTACCTATGATTGCGATAACCTAATTTGTAAGAAACCACTAAAAAACGTGTCAACTGAGAAACACCTACTTTAATCAATTTGGTCGGAAAACATTATATCTAACTAAATAATTCTTATGATATCATCGAATATGATATACAAGAACTTAATATTAAAAGTTATGGATGATATTAAAGTCTAAACTACAGAGAGAAATGGGTAGTGAGAGAATTTCTAGAGAGATAGAGAGAGGTCACGGGTTAATGTGTGTTTAAGCCATTCCGAGCACAACCCAGTGAGGCAAAAATTCTACCCTGTGAGCGACGGCGGCGGAGCGAGAAGGTATGAGACAGGACGAAGGCTTAGTCAGAACTACCAGGGTTGGAGACTCAATAATTTCTACAAACATTGCACGACGTTCTTCTTCCGAAATTTTCCAAAGGAGTGCAAAGAGGAAACTTTATTCCAGAAATTCAAGGAAGCAGGTGATGTAACAGATTTATTCAAACCAAAAAAAAGTGGACAAAACTGGGAATCATTTTGGTTCGTTAGATTCAAATGCATTGGCAACGAAAATTCGAGAGTAGATTGAAATAAATTACACAATTTATGGATCGGATCTTACAAATTAAGGGTTTTTCAACCCCGTTTTGACAGAAGGAAGAGTGAATACAAGATTGGGGAAAAGTTGAGCACGAGAAGGGATCACCACGGCAGGGTCAAAATTAATTAGATGGCACAGGATCAACTCAGGAGCGCTTTCACAAACGAGAAACAGAGTATCATCATATGGTATTCAAACCCAGATCGGAAGACATTGAATTCTTAAAAAAATGTCAAACAGGTTGGCTGAAAAGGAGATTTTGTATGGGAAGAAATCGGGGAAGAAATGAAAGAGGAAGCAAACAGTATGGCTTCGATCACTCATTTGGGGGATAATGTTGTGCTGGTCAGTTTTTCAAAAAACAACATTAGAAATAACAAGGACATAGAAGAATGGAAGAAATACTGGTTCCGCGGACTGAGACCATGGAAGGCAGAAGACATTGGCTTTCGACGACGGGTATGGACCAGATGGTATGGTGTCCCATGCCACGCATGGAACATCAATTTTTTCAAGGAGGCTTCAACACGTCTGGCCAGGGTTAAACTCGCAGTGAATTACCTCAAGGATGTTAACACCATCATAAAAGTAAATACATGGGGGAAAGTTTTCTCAATTAAAATAGTTGAGGAACAGACATTGATTGAAGAAAACAATATAGATGACGAAGGAAACAGCAGTTCAGATCAATCATGGGAAGAGGAGATTCAAGATTCAGAAAATTATCCGGCCAATGCGACATGGATTGAGACGAGAAAACCCAAGGTGGATGATTACAACTCCGACGGTTCTGTCGTCGGACCCCAACAGTCAGGTCCAGATCCCGAGACGGATCCGAGGACAAATGATAAAAGCAGTTCACGAAATCCTCATGGGGAAATGGAAAGATCCCACGGTCACATGGGGAATACAACAGAAAGATGGTTTGATAATTATAATTGTAGTCAGAGCATTAATTCAAAGACAAACGACTACCCCCAGGATGGACCCACTCAACACAACAGACCCAGAACAGTCTAGAAAATGGAAATGCAAGTGACGAGGAGAATAGACAAATAAATTCAGTGGGCCTCAATTAATTGGGCCAGCTTAATGCAGAAGGGAGAAAAGAACAAATAATAGAAAATGGGACAGAGAAAGAGGGTGTCACAACATAAGTGGATGGGCTTTATTCACCTATCAAAGCGAGCCCACAAAAACAAATCTAGACGAAGAGTTTTTGGGCCACAACAAAGCAAGATCAGATCCAGAAAATTTACTGTCAAGACATTATCGAAGTGAGAGGAGTCAAACGCATATCACCTCATCCTCAGAGGAACAATTTATGGGAAATGAAGAGATGAGGGACAGTGGAACAAAATCGATGGAAGTGAAGAACTCAAGATCTCCAATAATTAGTCAAAGCCTGGACAAGAAGTGTATGGAAGATAAAGAAGGCGATCATTCAAATTTCAGTCAATCTGATTCTAGAACAAATATTGTTCTGAAGGACGACTAGGGTATGATCTCCAAGAACCAATCAAAAAACAAAGAAAAAAAAGATATGAGGAAAAAGGCAGCAAAAAAGCGGAAAGAAAAAGCCTGAAGGAATTCCTAAAAGTCCTCACATCCCCATCGAAAAGATTGTCAAACAAAAACAATTCAAGAGGCAACATGGGTCGGAGAATTACAAATCTCAGATGACTTAAAGAAGCTGAAGAGGTATGGAAATTGGGTATAAATCTTGGGCTTAATTCCGAATCTTCTAATGCACTTATGATAGATTGCATTGATAGAGTTTTGAGAGAAAAAAAAATAGAAGCTTGTATGCCTGGGGGTGTGGAAAATAATCTATCTTAATGAAGATGCTCAGTTATAACATGAGAGGCTTGGGGACAAAAACAAAACGTAAAGAAGTCTGGGAATGGATCAACAAGAGTGGAATGGATTTCTGTATGATTCAAGAGATAAAATTAACTCAGTGTGATGAAAGTTTACTTGGCGAACTAAGTGGCAAGGCAAAATTCAAATGGACTGCGAGAAATGCCCAATGGAGATCAGGAGGATTACTTACTGGTTGGAATACAGAGAAATTCTTAGCACGAAGTTGGTGGGATATGGAGGGTGCTAGTATAGTAAATGGAGTGTGGCTTGATGGATTGATTGAATGTGTTCTAGTAAACATTTATGCCCCATGTGTGGCATCTGAAAAACGAGATCTCTGGGAAAGATTGGAGTGGATTGTACAGCAAAATGAGAATATGTGCATATCTGATAGGAGATTTTAACTCAGTAAGAAAAGCTTCTGAAAGGGTAGGCAGAGGGAGAAATTTTAGTCGCAGTGAAGCAGCAGCGTTTGAAGAATTCATCTCAAGAAACGGGCTGATCGATCTACCTTTGAATGGAAGAAGTTTTACATTTTATGATTCATCTGGTGGCTAAAAGAGTCGCATTGATAGGGTATTAATTAACTACAATTGGATGAATGCTTGGCTGGACTCATATGTTATTGGGATGAAAAGAACATCATCTGATCATTTTCCACTATTTGTAAATACAGAGAACATTGTTTGGGGTCCACGACCTTTTCGGAGCTTTAATGCTTGGTTCTCTCATCATAATTTCAGACAGTTCGTGAATGAAAAATGGAACAACTACAAAGTGCAAGGATGGGCAGGATTTGTATTAAAGGAGAAAATGAAAATGTTGAAGATGGATCTCAAACAATGGAATAGAGAGGTGTTTGGTTTTATTGATCACAAAATAGAGGATCGAAAACTCAAAATTTATCAATTTGACATGATTGATGATACTCTTGGGCTTGAGGTAGAAGAGGTGATCGAATGAAATAAGGAGCAAGCTCTTTTGCTGTGTGATTTAAGGAACAGGAATAGTATGCTTGGACAGAAAGCAAAAATAAAATGGATAAAATCAGGGGATGTAAATTCGAAAGTCTTCCATCGACATATCAACGGGAGAAGAAAATTGACAGAAATCAAAGGGCTAATGATCAACAATGTGTGGGTTCAAGAGGCAGGAGTGGTAAAGGAACATATCAAAAACATGTTCCACAATCATTTCAAATCTTGCAATATCCTTAGGCCTCGGATAAGAGAAAATTTTGTATTTGAGAAGATTCAAACAGAAGAAAATGCTCAACTTACAAGACCATTCTCGGAGGAAGAGGTATTGGAGGCATTGAATTGTTGTAGTGAAGATAAAAGCCCCGGTCCAGACGATTTTAACCTTTTGTTATTCAAAGAATGATGGAATGCGCTCAAATACGACATCATGAGTTTCTCGAATGAATTCCACAGCAATGGCAGGTTAGTCCGATGTCTCAATCATACATTCATATCTCTCATTCCAAAAGTAAGTGGCTCAGATGAACTCAAAGACTTTCGACCCATTGCCTTAATTGGAGCTCCTTACAAAATTCTTTCCAAGATCCTTGCAAAAAGATTAAGTCTGGTGTTGGACAAGATCATATCGGATAATCAGTCAGCATTCATAAAAGGGAGACAGATTACTGACAGTATCATTCTCAATGAAGTATTGGAGGAACTGAAAATAAAAAAAAATAGAAGGATTTTGTTTCAAAATTGATTTTGAAAAGGCATATGATTCAGTTGATTGGAACTACCTTTGTGATATGATGGATGCATTCGAATTTGAAACTAAGTGGATTAAATGAATTAGTGAATGTATCTCTACAGCACGTGCTTCAGTTCTAGTTAACGGAAGTCCTACGGGGGATTTGGTCTGGAAAGAGGAATAAGACAGGGTGACCGTTTATCACCTTTCTTGTTCCTAATTGCTGCAGAATACATTAGCACAATGATAAAAAGAGCTGTTGAGTTGGGATTATATGATCCAGTGGAAATAGGAGATAGCGGTGTGCGCATTTCTCACATCCAATTTGCGGACGATACTCTGTTCATGGGCAAGGCCTCGCTGAAAAACGCCATCTTTCTTAAAAGAATGTTGTTGTTATTGGAGATGATTGCAGGTCTAAAAATCAATATCAACAAATGCAATATTGTGGGATTGAATGTAGAGGGAGGCAAGATGAGAGACATTGTAGACATACTCAAATGCAGAATAGGCAAGCATCCATTCAAGTATCTCGGAGTTCAAGCTGGATGCTCACACAGAAAAAGTTCAGATTAGGAGTACATTGTGGAGAAAATTCAAAACAGATTAAATAAATGGAGTGGGTTGAAAGTGTCAATTGGAGGACGTCTAACCTTTGTAAACTCTGTCCTAGCTGCCATACCAACGTATACCTTCTCGCTATTTTGTGCGTCGTCCTGTGTGTTAAAAAAATTACTAGATTACAAAGATCTTTTCTCTGGGGGGAGTGTGAATGCTAGGAAAGCTATATGGACGAAATGGTCCAATGTCACTCGTAACAAACTCAATGGGGGATTGGGTGTTCGGGATGTCAATGATTTTAACTTGTCACTGTTATAGAAATGGACTTGGCGAGCGCTGAATGAAGAAGGAAAACTATGAGTCAGGGTCCTTCAGGCTAGAAGAGGTAAATATCTTGGGCTTGGGAGAGAGAAGAAGGGGTGAGTTCGGTTGTACTCAATAGGGGATTGTGGGGATTAGTCTTATAAGCAATTAGGGATCAATGTGGGGAATGGTTTGATGAGAAATTAGACATGATGGTTGGAAATGGTAAAGACATAAAGTTTTGGGAAGATAGGTGGTTAGATCGAGTCTCTCTTAAGTGTCAAAACCAACGTCTATATGCTTTAAGTCTTGCAAAAGGTCAATTGGTGTCTAATATGGGGAGTTGGGATGAAAACGGATGGGAATGGCAGTGGAAATGGAGACGAGAGTTTAGGTCTAGGGAGTCTGAATATTTTCACATGTTGCTCAATGATATTGACAGAATTACCATGCAAAGAGAAATTGAAGACAGATGGAGCTGGAAATACAAATGAGAAGAGGAATACTCCGTCAAAGCGGCTTACAATCTATTGCAGGAGAGAAAGTCAGGAGGAGAAATTAGCAATAAAGAAACATCTCAACTTCTTTGGAAATCTCAGGCGATTCTCAAAACAAAAGTGCACTCATGGCGGATACTAAACAATGTTATTCCAACCTTGAAGAATCTAAAGAGAAGAAACTGTCTGCAGGGAAATCAAATGGCCTTATGCGCTCTATGTCAAAAGGAAGAAGAATCGACGGAACATATTATAATAAATTACCAACAAAGCTCAGCGATATGGTCAAAAATTTTATCATGGTGGAATATTTCTACTGCTTTACCAGCCAACGTTCAGGATCATATCTTGTCATTTTGCAACCTCATTCCAAGTAAAAAAGGGAGAAGCATTATGTCAAGTGTATGGATATGTTGTGCGTGGCTGATATGGAGCTCGAGAAACTCCATCATTTTTCAAAATGGCTCATGGGAACAAGAGAGGATTATGGAGGAAATTAAGAGTAGAGTTTGGAGTTGGATCATCCACGCCAAAGGAGGTATGTTAAAGGATACAAATTTCAAGACTTGGTCGATTAAACCAAGTTTATGCATTGATTTGTGATTATAATCCTAGGCTGTTAAAACTTTTTGTAATAGATGCTCAAGAAATTGTAGCATCTATCTTTATTATCTTTATGTGTTACTTATAAACTTGGGCAATCCTCGTACCTTTCTAATAAATTTTTACTTATCTAAAATAATATTAAAAGTGTTGGTGCATCTAAATATCAAGTTCAAATCAGCTCATCTTTTATTAACTAAACGAGAGTTTTTCTTATCCAATGTGTCAATCCCTTCTTACTCAAAGTCTGACGTGGCAGCTCCTCCTGTTTTCTTTCTTTCTTTTCCTACGTTTAATTTTTTCTAATTTTTTCCTCATTTTTCATTTGACACGTGTCTGACTCCATAAAATTTTAACGCCGATTTGTCAATATTTAACTTTCCATTTTTTTAAAACTCATAGTTTTCGGTTATGTATTTTCCTCCTCAATGAATGGAGTTATGGTAGGTCACACAATCACTTCGTCTCTCCCTCTCCATTTGCACTATTGGCCGCCCCTTCCTCTCCATCTCTCGCCGCACCCTGCTGTCTCCATTAGGGTTTGTGATCCACCTTGACATATATCCGTTTAAGATTCAGATTTATGTTCATCTTTTGGCATTTCGTTGCTAAAACAAAAATGTCATTTTTGTTGTTAATCCATTGGTAATTATCAACAGATTAAATTCCGTTGGTAATTCAGTTGCTAAAAAAAATTCTTTTTTGTAGTGAGGTACATTTAGTTAAAATTCATATATCAGTACATCTAACATTACATTGTTTCTTACAACAAAATTTTCATAAATACATATCTCGAAAGGACAGAATTTTTTTAGAAAAAAAAAAAAGACAACAAATTCCTACATCTTACATGGTGGTTATAAGACACATGTACCAAGTCTTAACTTGTAGAAGATGTCGTCACATCTTTTCCATGCATTAGTTTTTCAGAAAGAAACACAAAATCTCAACTTCCTTCACTTAGGAGGCTTGTAACAACCATTTGTGTCACCATTACCCACCACACCTGTCATTTTCTTGCTATCGACGTACTTCCCGGCAAGGAAATCGAACAGCAATCCGGCCCCAACGCCCACGGCCAGGTCGATCGTGTAGTGACCTCTCGTAGTTAGCAACCTAACAACTTGCAACACATTCAATACGTCGAATGTGTACGCTAACTCCCATCTTTGCATCCGCTTCATGTCTATCGACGCGATAACTGAGGCGGCAACATGTCCCGAGTAAAATAGGAAAAATGAGACGTTCCCGACCGGGAAATCGGCCCCCGACCCCAAAAAATCCTGTTGAGAATCAAGCATAAGCGTTAGGATGTTAAATTAGGACAAGTTGCACCCTAAAATTAATTTGAAATCTTCAACTATATTCTTTGTCCTAAGTCCATGTTTCTTCTGTCTGCACCTCACTAGCATCACTACTTCTAAACTAGTTGCGTGGCCCACCTCACATGATTCATTTACTCACCTATTCCCAATATATAGCTGGTTGTCTTTTACACACAACTTAAGAATTTTTGTAAGGAAAAAATAAAATTACACAAGTTCCAATTTGCCCTTGTATAATAACAAATGAGTAAATGACTAACATTAATGTATATACACATTTTATTTTTTAGAGTTGTCAAAAAAAAATTGAGACATTCAACACTAATACAACTATCCACTTAATATCAAAATATTAACTCATCAACTCACTACACATTAAATTACTATACTCCTTAATCTCCATGAAAATAAAAAGCTTAAAAATTTATTCCTACCTATATATACAAATCGGCCTATATAATTGGTACATACAAAAATAAAATAAAAACAGTCCATGTATAATTGGGTCAGAGAGTATTTTATTATGAGTTGGAAATAACAGCAATATATACCTAAAAGAGTAAAGTTATTTGGCTCAAATTGAGAAGCATAAGGATATAATAGTCTCTTCTGTATCATTAACATTTTCTTATGATAAGATTGTAAGGATAAAAATGTCTTTTTCATTGAATAAGTAAATAATAAATATTATTGAGCTGAATCAATTTAGTCAAATACTAGCAAACTACTAACTAAAATTGTTACAAAGAGCCTTGCCACAACTACCCTTATGGACATACACTTATTGTAGTAGAGCTTTATTAATTACACCTCATTATTAGCATTGCATTGTGTCATTAATTACACCTCTTTGTTAGCATTGCGTTATGTCAATTTCCTAGACATAAAAAACCTCATTTGACTTTTATAAATTTCATTATTGGAAATTTTTTATATGCCTTAAATGTACAAATAAAATAATTAAACGAGGGGTTATTGTTAGAGGATTACAAACGAAACAGATCGAAAAATTATTATATCATTATTATTATATAAATAATATATAGTTACGTGAAACGGATATTATTTTCCTTATTAGGTACAAACTAATTTTAATAACGAAATAGTTCAATTGTATATATTGTACATGGTTATTGGGTTGGTCAAATATAATTTATTAAGATATTATGAATAATACATTTAATGTATTATTTTAGAATATTACAATGAATCTCATATGGCCTATAATCATACTTCAATATAATTCATTATACTTTAATATACCATATTTTACCTATCGCTCCATCTTAGATAAACATAATCTCACAAGTGTAATGTCTCCAAACAAAGCGCTTGAACTTTACTTTTAGGATTTATCGAATTTTTGAATTTATTTTAAAATGACCCACCAACTCTTTTAATCTTAAAATTTACGTCTCTTTTTAAAATACATAACATACCATGTATATAATTTATTTATTACTAAGAATATTAAACTATTTTTAATTAATTTAATATAATAAATCAATTATAGTATTAGTAAAGAAGTAAATGTGCACAGAGCACGAAAACATGGAGTAGAATATAATTTGATTCTCAAATGTGTTTAATTTGGTTATTAGATAGGTAGGGTATGATTATGAATTGATGACGCGCCTAACTAGATCCCCATTAAGTAATTTAATGCTATATACTCCATATTGTAATTTTTTACTAATTTACTAGTCACCACCAACCCCTCATTACCCTATTACAAGTAATATTTTTTAAAATCATAATGTTAAATAAATATTTAAAGGGAAAATTTTCAATATGCCCTTTCAAATGTAACAATATTTTCTTAATGCTCAATCTTCAGTGAAAAATGTTAAAATGACTAAAATAACGAAAGTACTCTTGATTCAATTTGTAATTTAATTTAAAAACTTAAATCGAATCATAATATGTAAAATCGAGTAATAAAAATATACTCTCTCCGTCCCGCAACAAGAGTGCATTTTGCTTTTTTGCACGTAGATTAAGGAGTATTATTATTTAATGTGTAGTGGGCAATTGTATTAGTGGGAGTGTGTACCCATGTTTTAATTGTATTAGTGGGTGAGTGTGGAACCCATTTGTATAAAAAAGGAAAAGGAACTTTGGTAGGACGACCAAAATGGAAAAAAGAGACCATTAATAAGACGGAGGGAGTATACAATCGAGTCATATATTTTAACTGAGTTAACAATGGAGTCCTTTTATATTTTTATGACTCAATTTCTTTCTACAAATATTTATACTTGATAAATATATATGACTGAAATGGGAGGGGGTAAGAAAATAGTGGTAAAAAGTATAAATATTTATGGTTTGAGTAAAGAAATTAATAAAAAAAAAAAAAAAGAACCTGAGGTAATGGTAGCTGAGTTGCATATCCAAGAATTCCTCTGCACGTGAACATGAATAACGTCGAAATCGTGGCTCTGGGCCTTCCTTCTATTACCCACGTCCATAATATATATGCCGTTTGCATTCCCACAAATACCTACCAAAATTCCAGCATTCTATTAACACACCATTTTTCTATTTAAATGTTAAACTTTACTTTATTTGGGAAATGCCCAATTAGGATTGGATAATGCGTCACATGATTACACAAAACATAGTGTTTATCAAGTAAACCAAATTCTTTCTCATTTACAACATGACAACAACCTAACATAGTAAGAAATTCAACCTTTTAACACACCACTTCCTTACAAGAGTTAACATAATTTTAGAGATTTAAAGCCTTAATTAAGGGATTAAAGAATATCCCTCTTTTGAAAGCAACACCCCACACTATTACCAAATTAATTAATGTTATTTAGGACATGTCAAACCCAAAAATAAAATAATTAATTAATTAAATTAGACCCGCAAGAAGAGGCGCTTTCTCCTGATTGGTCAAAATCAGACATACCGTGTTAAGACCGGCGAGAAGGGTGTTGAGAGCTGGCCGCGCGGCGAGCAGCCGGTGGAGGGTGACGGTGGCGGCGAAACCCAGATCGAAGGGCGGCGCCGCCGACGGGATCATGCTGAGAGTGTACTCCACGCCCATGAAAAACAAGACGCAGACGGCGAAGACGCAGGGTACGGGGTGGTGGCGGGGCATGCCCACTATATCCGCCCCCGTCCAATTCAAGAAATGGGCGGAGGAGGATGCCCTTTTCTTAATCATGGCGACGGCGGGTGGTGGTGGCTTAGATTTGGTGTTAGAAATAGAACGGAGATGGGTGGTGGTTCCGTTCATGGGTAGTGTTTAAGGTGGCAGTAATGAGCATTTGGTGGTGGTGGGAGGAATAAGATATATAAGAGAGAGTAGACGACGGAGTGGTCGAGGAGGATTAAAATGGGTGGAGAGAGAGAGAGAGAGAGAAATTCCAGGTTGGGGGGTAGGGTCATATTTGGCGAATTGAAGGTGGCGTAGGAGAGAGAATTCATCCCATATGCCATATTGTTTCCGTTTTTTACTTGACTTGATATTTCTTTCACTTTTAAGTGTATTTTATCCTTTTTATATTTTATTTTACTTTATTTTAAGATCTTCATTTATTTTTGGACGTTAGTATTATTATTTTATGTATAGCAGTAGTTGTTGTATTAGTAGTGAGTGATTGGTCATATGTAAGGTCACCCTCTCTCCCGAAGTTACGGGGCTATTTTGCTGAGTTCCTTAGAGAGAATTGTCTCGCGCCCTAGGTATTCTCTACCTACCCACCAGTGTCGGTTTCGGGTATAGGTACCCTTTTGTTTATGTGTAAAGGTCGTTCAAGCTTTTTCTGGGAGTATGACGTGGGTTACTTCAGCCTTCAAACCACCTAATCAAATTTCGAAATCGAGTTTATTCTCTTTTTTCTTTTAAGTTTTCACTTGAAAGAAAAGACAATAATCTACCAATGCTTTAATTACCACACAAAGTTCATACGGATCCACTAATCTAAATTATATGATCAAAATTCAAATTTGTTCTCTTTGTGATGTACTTCTATACTGATTAATTCAAGCAAATAAGATGCTTATCTTGAAATTTCACCAACATAAACCCACTTAATTCTCTCTCTCGAAATGACCAAACCATTTTCTTAGAGCCAAATATATACATTACACACTTAACAAAGAAAATAGGACACCACACAACAAACTTGCATCTAGT
This sequence comes from Pogostemon cablin, assembly GCA_023678885.1. Lineage (NCBI taxonomy): Eukaryota > Viridiplantae > Streptophyta > Magnoliopsida > Lamiales > Lamiaceae > Pogostemon > Pogostemon cablin. The sequence continues at coordinate 8,895,174 of CM042960.1, forward strand.
TACTCATGATGTATGTGTTTCTATCAAAACTACTCAAGCAGCTTGTGACACCAAGCAAACTCGAATCACTCTTATGATATCCGTCAACGATATCAGCCCGGCAAGCGAACCTAATTCGTCAACGACCCAAACTCGATGCACGTGGTGGTTAACGACCTTGTCCACCACCTCTCCCAGGGGAGATTCGCGGTGGCAAGTGATGAGTTCCTTGGTAGAGTTTCTCAAACCAGAGTGCTCGTGTAGTGGGATCCCGGAGAGTTTGTCAATGAAGTCCACGACGCCTAGTTGCAAGCATGATCGGAGAAGTGACAATTGGCATTCTCTAAGATCTGTCGATGAGAAGGTTCCCACCACCTTCCTGCCTTTGCCCTGAAATCACTTGAGGATTAACTCGTGTTGCGTAGCTCCATAGTAATCATAAATATCAATATATCATTCTGATAGAATAACACATTGCTCATTTATAATAGCATTTCGAGTGATATATGGTTAACCTTATGGAGTGAAATATTACATCTCAAACAATTTTCTGCTGTACAGATTAGAACAAATTGGTTTCTCGTATATGTAAGGAGTGCGTTTGGGCATAATAAAAATGAGTTGGATATAATGAGTTGAGCATCAAGTATAAGCTAGTCTCAGATTAGTTCATTCGGCATATGCAATCAAACTAAAAAATTATACAATCTCATCACAAGAAGCATGTAGCTAAGTACTATATTCAGATTGTTGTTGACAATTAGACATTCACAATTCTATTCAACTCATAGTCAATTGTATATAAAAGACTTACGTTTATTAGCTGTCCCTCTTCCACAACTCCGCCCATAGACTTAACAATCGGCACAACATTAAGCGAAGCTTTATTCATGCACCTTATAGCGTCAATCACTTTGGTTTTATCATACACACCAAAAATTACATCACTCACCACTTCAAGTTCCCAAACCGGACGTGCAAGTATACCTCGTAGCTCATTCTCGTGCGCCTTCAAGTACTTGAGAAGATCCATCTGAGTGACCATGTGATAGCTAGATGCAGACTCCACAAGTTCGACTCCAGCTACATTTTCCATTTGACTATCCATTGGAACCAATGCTCGGTGTATTCCTTTACTAAACACTTCCATGCAATCTATCAAGCTGCATGTAGAAATATAAAACTTGACAACATACTAACTCAGCATGTATATATATCTTCTTGATAGAGATAAGGTAAATTATACACTGAAAAGTAAATTTATGTCATCTCTATACAACTACCATTTTTATGAAAAAATATGTAATTTTAGCATTAAATCTAAAGAGAAAATTGATTGGCATCTAGTCTACAAACAAAATCTAATTCCCATTTGATATTAAGCCAACTCTAAGCAGGGTAAGAGAATAATATTTGTCATAACTAAATTTAATTAATTAATTCCCACAGGGACCAGGCCTTGCACGTCGAATGTTTACTCAAGTCTAGGACCTTTATTAAGTCAGCTCGGAGGTGAAGCTATGTGAATGTGTATCAAAAAATACCATCCACCAACACACGCGCACAGATAGGGACTAGGCCTTACACAAATCAAACATCTTTATAATATTAACCAAAGGCTTTATTAGGTTAGATTCTAGCTCCAATACCATGTTAACTATTCTTAAAAGCTCAAAGTTGATAAAAATGTGTGCATTATACTTACTCCCTATGTCCCATTACACATTTCACACATCCTCATTTGTTAGTCTCATTTCACTGTCACACCTTATAGAAGAAGTTTCAAAACAAATACGCTTATTTAATTTAAAAAAATACTCCCTCCGTGGCCAACAAGACCTTTCACATTTTTCTCATTTGTTTGTTCCACGAAACCCTTCACACCCTAAAAGGGGGAATATCACTTTATCAAACAATATCAAAAGTTACTTTAATTTCAAATTTGTCACTCATTTTTTCATACACATACCATTACTTTATACATTTTTATTACCTAAAATATTATAATACCCCTCTAAACTCCAAAGTCAATAAAATTGGTCACATAAAGCAACTTTTCATAAACAACATAGAACAGCAAACGTGAAGTGTTTTGTGAGACGAGGGAGTATCACCCATAACTCACAAAACTTGTTTATCACTAAAAACATTGCATTACCTTTGAGAATCAATAAAGTTAAGTAAATAAAGTAACATTCCCTAATTAAATTATCATTATCTACAGTAATTATGAAAACTTTACTGAACAGAGTAGTAGTATATATCTCAATACAAATTCTAAATTACACTATAAGGGTCAATTAATCCATCTAACAAAACAATAAACTGCTTGCATATAATCAAATTATATAATTAATTACTTGGTTAAGCCTATAAATATTTCATTATTATACTTAAAGATAGAATGACAAACCAAGTATTAGAGTTAAGCGTCCACAAGCTAAGGCTCTCAAGACAATGACCGATGATCGACGACACCGGAACCTGCATCCTCCGATCGAAATCGCCGTCGTCTACCTCCGCCGCCGCCGGAGTAAAATCATCTCCGGCGATATGGGCCAGCACATCCAGCATCGTCACCATCCCAATATAGTGCTTTCTGGCGGCCCCGGTTTGCTTATCCGATTCCAAGATCATCGAACCGCCGGCGCCGATCAAATGCCCCGGTGGCGCCGCCACGGGAGCCGCCAGGACCCGATTGGCCATTAGGGCGTTCAGTGTGTCGGCCAGAGAAGCAGTGTACGGCACCTCCACCAATCTTCTCTTGTGTGTTATTAGATCGCTCACTTTCTTGTTCCCCACGGTGGGGCCGCCGTGGATTTCGGTGGCCTTCTCGTCGGTTTGCATGATCGTCAAATTTGGTGTCTTGTTGTCGGGGAATTGATCCGATAATTCGGTGGTCGAAGGGTTGTGTTAGTGTTTGTTTTGTCGGAAAATTGAGCATGCAAAGGCAGATAATTAAAGTGCACACGTGTCAACTCCTGAGAATGCATGAGATTTTGAGGTACGAGTTCTATGACTAAGTGGTGTGGTTTGGGCAAGTGGGATCCCCGTTAGTGAGTGAAATGGGACACTTGTGACTCATACACACCCCTATAACACAAGATGTAACACTGGGAGAATTGAATTGGTGGTTTGGGAGGGTGGTAACGTGCTCCGCTGCCTCCATATTCATCTATACATCGGGGTTACATTAATAAATAAATTATATATATATATATAAAAGTGAAATAACATGTATATGACGTCTTACGAAGTGTTTTTGTTGGAAGGATAAGAAATGATATTTCAACTTGTGTGGAAAGTAATAACGATACAATAAATTATTTTATTAAAAAATTATAGTAGGGGATAATATTTTTTTAAAAGTTTGATAAGAAAATGATTACTAATTAAAATTTTGTAAAACGATCTAATATTATAAACACAAATATTTATATAAATTCGGTTTACATAACTTATTATGTAAATCCTGATTTTTTATCATCTTAAAATCTTCCTCTCCCAATCCTATTATACCTTATATATTACTAAGGATTTAAATTAAAAGGGAAACAGATTTTACAAGAATTTATGATGTAAACCTGATTTACAAAATATTAACTCTATTAGACAGGTTGAATCATGAATGCAATAGAAATAAGGGAATGTAAGAATGAGAGAAGAATAGGGAAATGTAAGATTAATTCTTAGAAGCAGAGGGAATATTTAATGTCTTTATATGTTGTATATAACGCAACCAGTTGGACTAGCACAACTGACCACTGAGTTCCCCACTTACCTGAGAGACCCAGGTTCGATTCGTGTAACTAACTAACTCAAGACTACCTATCAAAAAAATATGTTGTGTATATAACGCGGAATATATCACAAGACTACTGGCAGGATATTATCAAATAAAAGCCCATGACAAATGGTTTACTGGCAATCCACACAACTCACTATTTTATGAGTTGGGGTCATTGATTGGGCAACTCAGATTAGCCAAGGAGCTCAAAATTTATTTGATATATTTATATAAATTTTATTTTTAAAAGAATCTAAAATAAACCTATGAAAATAGATTATCTATAAAGACTAATCGACAAACATTGATCTAGAATTCACAAAAATTAGTTGTTTTTTAAATTATACACGGTGGGTTATTAATGGGGCAAACTTACATAAGAAGTCATAATGGCGCGAGTTATTTGCAGATTGAGCTATTGATTAAATCATCTTTAAATGAGCTTGTTGTTGGTTAAAGCAGGCTTAGATATAGCTCTTTTCCCCTAATTTAATTTAAAGCCAAACACGTTAGCAGCTAGGTGGGATTGTAAATTATTTCCAGCATGCTAATCAGAGATCATGGAGGCGAAGATTGATTACGACCAAAAGAACGACGAAGAAAAAATAGATAGAAGCACGACGATGCTAATGGAACTAGCAATGAAAGAAATGAAAAAATTGTGATGTATCCTGCTGTTGAATTGGAGAGAAAGGTAAGGATTAGGCTGCTGATGTGCCCAAGGAATCCAAAAATCATGCCAAGGAGAAGAAAGCTACAAGTCCTGACCAATCACAACCCGTAGAAATCTCTCGTCTCCTCCATGATGTACATGTTGAAAAACTGCTACGTGAAATACATGTAACAAAACTCAACAGGTCATGAACATCCCAGATTTAAAAAGAGTTATCACAGATGGAATGAGTGAGCTGATCACCTCAGAGCAACCTATAAATAGATCCTTCATGCCTTCATTTTGCCACTAAATCTAGCCAATTAAAGACCTCCATTGAGAACAATTCAGCATGTATCATCAAAAAGCTGTGAAATGGCCTCAAAGGATAGGATTCTTATATAATATAGGAATTGACAATTCCAAGTTTTAATTGATCCTAAAATTAAGATTATGTAATACTTAATAATTAAATTACTAACACAGCATAAAAATACTAATCTAGTTCCAACATTCAATAGGTTCATTTATCATTCCCTTAATGTTTATCAACACCATTTCATCAAGCACCAAACCTCTCCATTCTTACAAGCTTATGCAACATAAAAGTTTCAACACTAATACAGAGAGATTCAACATAAAAACCACTACCTTTATTATTGACCCGGAGCCAGACCCACTGAGCTCATGCTTGGACCCACACTGTTTTCTTGTGGAGGCACATTACCCCCCTCTCCTTCTGTTTCAAGGGGCTCCAACACAAAGACTCTACCATCAGTAAGTCCCAATGCAAACTGGTAAGGCTGCTCGGATGAGCAGCGATCACCAGTGGATAAACACTCAAGCTGTCATAATGCAAGGAAAGATGATTAAGCATGGGAAAGAAAAAATGGCGAAAGCTAGTGGAAGTGTTGTGTAAATGGAGACAAGCATTACCTTAGAGTAGCACCCATATAGGCAGTGGGATGATCCGACACCTTAGGTTCAGGCCTGGGGCAGTGAAGATAGACACAGTCCCATCTTCAAAGCTAGTGTAGATTGACTGGCTATCACACGAGTACGCAGCATCCATTATTGCAGGACTCTTATCCATGGGAGTCCACTGACAAACCAAATATTAGTAATTCAAAATCTTTATCCTTCTTAATAAGGATAATAGCAAGATGTGAACTCAATGAATGGCTCTCATTGAGCTATTGATTCTTGATATAAGTATCCATGGATGATTTGAATAAAGCATAAGCTAGTGCTACTTAAATAAAGAAGAATGGGAAAACCCAACAAGTACAGAGTTGAGACATTAAGATGGTCCCCTCATACCAGCTTGATGCAGTCAAGTCTGGAAGCCTCATAGATAGCTATCTGTGTCTCATGAACAACCAACATGTGAATCTGATCTTGATGAAATTGAACACGTGTTTGTGCAAGAGGATTTGATGCACATCCAGGTGGTATCTTTAAGAATGTACTTGCCTTCTTCTCCCATCCATCTAGACTCCATGCACATAACTAGAGTAATCAACATAGAAAGCTCTTATAATTAAAAAACAATATGTATTGTCTCAAAGAGCAAAGCCATCAAGTTAGTAATTACAATCTAGAAAAGATTTTTCTTTTTTTAGATCATGGATTCATGCGTAATGTGTTGTGCCAAATCAGATTTTAGAAAAAACTTGTAAAAACATATTCGACCACATCATACCATAAACTTAGTTTAGTAAAGTACATATCCTTTTTTGGTAGTAAAATTCTTCCCAATGCTACAACTAAGTAAATCCCCATCACAAAGAAGAATTACACTGCGTAAATGGTCAAACCTGAAAATCAGCTCCTGATGACACAAAAAAATTTAGACAAGTAGAAAATGCAAGGCCAGTTACTCTTTTCTGATGACCTTTGAGCTTGAACTTTACCTATGCAATACATTAGAGCAGAGAAAGTATGAGAGATACTATGGCTATGCAAGTGCAGGACTTTAGAGCAATGAATTCAAGTGAAGGACCTCATCTATGCGAACATGGTAAATTTGTATAGAAGAATCCTCCATGCCAATAGCAATTAAATTATTGTCCAAAGGATGGAAGGCCAGGAATGTTGCTGCAGGTGGAGGAGGCATAAACGAAACCATTGTCTGTAGAGAAAGGAGTATATTAGTATTGTTCTTCAGGAAGATAAATCTATGTAGCAAAGAAACTATATTCAACATCTACAATACCCAGAACACACACAAATAAATAAATAATTATTATAATCCAAGAAAATGAGAAGATGAGAAAAATTAACCTTATATGTATTAATATTAAACAGGGAGATTTTTCCTCCTGATGCAGACATAACATAAGAATCATTCTTAGAAAGTGCAAAGCATGGAAATGCTTCTTCAATTTTTGTCCGGCTTATATCATTAATCATCAAGGTCGGAATAGGGGGCAGCCAAAGTTGAGGTGGCACAGCAATTGTTGCCTACAAAATAAAAATATATCAATAACATAAGTTTAAAGAAACAAAGCAAGAGTAATAGAAAAAGAAACCTCAATAAATTTAAACCTTTCCAGTGGTATTCGTCTCATTGCGTTCCCATTTCCAAAGTTTGTGAATAGCGTTATATGCCAACGCAAGGATGGCACCTCCAGAATTTGTATAGATCAACCGAATAATCTGAAATAGAAAATGATGTAGACTGAGAAGTGAACATGTAGTTATTTACTTAAAAAAACTTATAAAACAATGTATAGAGATTGAACAGAGTAGTTTATCCTGAAGGCAAAATAAGTGATAAGAATTATGCTATAATTGTATAGATAGCATTGGAAGCTAGCTCATTTTAAAGTTATATCTAAATAGAAGCTTGATGACTTTGATAATAAGCCAAAAAACTCTTGACTATGTTATAATAGTAGCATGAAAATGTGATTTCTCTCTGAAATTTCATATATGCTAAGAATCAGACAAAATGGGAAAAACTGAGGTAAACTTAACATATAGAATGATTAATGTTATCTAAAATCACAATTGCAAAGGCTATTAAACTATTCATATGCTTTTGTTCATAAAATATCCAGAGACTGTGGGCCCTAATCAATAAAAATACATTTTCAGCCCATAGAAAGAGTAAAATAGGGGCAGCCATTATACAAGTATTACACAGGACATAGTGCTGCGTGTACAGATTCACAAATTTCATGAGGCAAACTCTACTGGTATAAAGTCCCATGATTTTAATAGAGATTTTATCGAATCATCACTTACAACTAGTTTAGGACCATCAGATCCAGGCTAATTTAATTATCACAAGCAAGAGGTCATATTACCTCCTTTGTATGACTATTGCACACAGTTCTCAGTCAAAAGCATCAGTCAAGTTTCAACGAATGAATAAAACCTGTAACTAAATCAGTTGCATGAAATGGTTACATACTTAGCAAGATTCTTGTCCTAGATCTAGATACTTAATTAAATATTAATTTGAGCAACTTTGCCATTTCCAAGAAATGTGAAAAGCAGACTGGTACGCAGATTTCTACCCAACAAAATTACATGGGAATGGTACACTTGCTACTCACTGAAAATCAATATAATAACTTCTTAACATGAACACCACAAAATAGAAAATTTTTACTTCAGCAAAGTGGTGTTTCAACAAGTTTTTACCCTCTCTGACGGTAAAAAATCAGGGAGCGTTAAGGAACGAAGTTGAGATTGTTCATTAATTTCAGTCAGCTTCCAAGTCTTCGATCCCAATTCATCAGAATTTCTGGATTTCACATCTGGCAAATCCCTACTATCCACATTCTGTCATATGAAAAAGTTATATCAATACATCTGTCTTACAAACAATTCAGATTGCAAGATTCTAACATCATGTGAAACTACAGATAGAAGAAAACATTTTCCTTGTATAAAACAGAACAGAGAATACGATCCTCACCAATGCAATTATAGGATCCATAGAAGAACTTCTATCTTCATCTGAACTAGTCCCCAATTCTGAATCCAAATCATCATATGCTCCAATTATAGGTGCCTGCAGGATAAATAGTCAATCTTGACACAGCATTTTATTTTCTAGGTTCCATTTTAAAGGAGAAAACTAGTGTTCTCTTTACCTCTGACGCAGCTATAGAAGAACTACTATCTGCACCTGAACTAGTCCCCAATTCTGAATCCGAAACACCATATGCTCAAATTATAGGTGCCTGCAGAATAAATGGCGGATCTTGACACAACATTTTAGTTTCTATGTAGAAAAAACTAGTATTCTCTTTACCTTTGACGCGGCTCCAGCACGGTATTCTCTGGGGTGTATCAATTGAATACCTTCAGCATTGGCAAGTATTTTAATACAATTCTCACTAGTTGATACAGCCAGTAGTGTCCCTTCCTTATTGAGCCGAATATAGGGAGAAGCCTGACAGATGATCAAGATTGCTAGCGCATATCAAATTTGTTCTCCCAAAAGGTTAGAATACAAATGTAAGACATCACACAGCTCGTTACCGGTAAACCGCCATCAGCATCGGCAATACTCAACACGTTTACATTGTCCATGTCCCAAAATTTAACCTTACACTCATCACCAGCAGCCAGGATGCGATTCTTTGTTGTATCAAATTGCACCACTCCAACTGACCTTTTCCCCAAACCAAGATATGTCCTCTTCATAGATCCATCACTCTCATTCCATTCAACAAGGTGTGATTCACCATCTTTGCTTGTACCACAGGAGAACAACCTATTATAAAATAAAAAGGAAAAAAGAGGGGGATAAAAAAAAAGAAGATATAAAAAACAGAGTAATTTTAAAAATAAAGGGCCAAGCAACACTTAAAAACAACATTGTACCTAGTACCATCAGTACTATATGCCATAGAAGTACAAGAGTGACCTGGAGCATCATAGTTTATCAGTGAACCCTTATCTTTGTAAAGCCATGCCTTGATCTTTCCATCAATATCAGTTGTAAGGATGAACTGAAAATAGATAACAAAATATCATATAATCAAATTGTAAGGCAAACTGGACAAAGTTTAAACGGGAAATTGGAAAACAAGTAAAATGCTAAAATTAAGCTGATGGGTAACAACATCTGAGATCTATGATAGATGGAATCACATAGGAGGAGGAGGCCTCCATATTTTCCAATTTAAAGTACCACTTCAGAAAAAACTGAGGTGTTGCATTCCAGGACCATGTAGAAACACAAAAACATGCTGTTGAATGAGCTCTTACTTCAAGCTCAGTAACCAAAAGTTGATTGAAATAGAAAAATAGATTTTGCACAAATTAACCAAATTTTTATTGCCGTAGAAAATTAAAAATGACTAGGCTCGATCTAGATGCAAACTTATTTTTCAATAACCTTCCAGTTGGGTAGAAAACAACACATTAATACCTTAGTATCTTCTCTTTGACCTGGACATATTGAATAAACAGGTGCTTCATGACCCTTAAACGTGTATTGATTTTCACCAGTAGATGCATCCCACACCTGCATGTAGAAATCTTTTTAGGGAATATTAAAGTAACCTAAGATTTTTCGCATGTCATATTGCCATGATAATATATAATCCAAACCTTGATGTCCTTGTCCTCCCCACAAGTTATAACATATAATTGTTCATTAGGATGAGAAAAGGCAAGATCATTGACGCTACCAATGTGGGCATCAATCTGAAATTACAACCAAACAAACTTAAGCGCAAACATGCACCATTCTATTGGATTAAGTGACCTGATTTATCAAAAGATAATATTATAAAAAATAAAAACAGATTATAGAAACATATTCACAAGTGTCCAACACGAACCTCAAGGTGGTTAATTAAATTTTCTCCCCCACAATAAGCATAAAAGTGAACAATGTGCTTCGAGTATGCCACACCTATAATGATAAGGAAAAAAAATTATTAAGTGATTACAAGCATCAAGATGCATCTGACCTATCAAAATTGACTCAAACAAGAAATTATTATAATGAAAATCTGGTAAACATGGCATAAATTTGGTCAAAAATCCATGCCACTAGGGTCCTAAGTCGGTTCAGTTCATAGAAATTATATTTTGAACTAAATCAATTTCAAAGCATCCAAACTCAAACCTATAATTAAACCAAGCCAGATAAAAACACCAGACTAATTTTCTTTTGCAAAATAATGAGAAGTAGGCATTCCACAAGTAATCCAAATCCACGTTTCATCCCAATTCTGGAGGCCAGCCAAAGTGTACTTCGAAAAAGTCATTTGAGGAAAGATTACTAGGGAATAGGGCCTTATCACTCTTTTTGATAAAATCATTAAAAATTCGGTATCAATTTATCTCCAAAATTTAGCTACTCTTCACCCCCAATATTCTTCCCACCCACCCACCCATATTGAGTTAGTCACATAATGAATTAAATGAGAAAATAATAAATAATTTCCAGTAACATACCAAAAAGTCTTCCATCAGGACTCCACATGACTCTATTCACAGAAGCAGAATACTCATTTGCCAAAGAAGCCTTCAAGCAATAGTAAGTATGGTCTCAATGATTTTATGTCCATGAAGAGAATCATCGATTTCTTAATAGAAAAATATACCTGAAGTGCCATTGTACAAGTTCCTAGGTTCCAAACTCTAAAATTTACGGTCATGATTCTCTCCCCCATACTCAATTCCCAGATAGAAGTCACACCAACATTCGTACCCACTAAAGAGAGGAAAATTAGTTTTTAATAGAAAACAAATAGGTTTGCTCTGTGCATGTGTGTGCAACACTTAAACACTTATCGTACATTCATCATTGGAGAATGAATTTCAACCAAGATGATAAAATCATTTAGCATTGAACTTAATTTTGAAAAAGAACAAGAGAAGATATAATAGTTCCAAAAAGCTCAAACTAACAAAAAATGCCTAGCAAATGAGGGATTCAAACTAACAAAAAATGCCTAGCAAATGAGGGGAAAAGATATTCAAAAGTAATTAAAAAGCAAACCTAGAAGTAGAGTTTGTTGTACTGGGTGAAAATCCATGCTTTTCACAATGGAATATTGAGGCAAATTTGCCTCGACAGTCTTTGGTAAGTGATCAATGCTGAACATGGAGCGGGCATGACACTGGCCAGGAAAAACAACGGAAATATGTTAACCTGGAAATCAAAAAATGGGAAAGGAATCTAACACCATAAATGAGAGCCAAGGCAATTAAGGCTTTACAGTCATGCTGAAAAAAAAAAGAGAGAGAGAGAGAGAGAGAATTTTAATAGCCATGCATATAACAGGGTAAGATTTAGATGATGCAAAATAACTTCAAATATTTTTCACCAAAAGGAGAGATTTGAATTTAAACTTGCCTCCTCTTGAATACCAAAAGGCCTCGATCTCTTTGACCCGTGCTCAGAATCTGCAATTTGATAATTTAATGCTGAATTGTTAGTGAGAGAAGTTATAGGAACCTTTAATATAGATGACATGATATGAAAAAAATACAAAATTGTCAACTAGCCATTATTAGTTAATACAAAATTACCAAGGCACAAGAATATTTAGCCACAATACACACACACACACACACACACACACACACACACACATATATATATATATATATATATATATATATATATATATATATATATATATATATATTGAGTGTATATTGGGTGCACCCGGGTGCAAGGGTGCACCCATATGTGTATGTCTTTTTATTCTATTTTGTATACATATTATTCTATTTTGTATACGTGTTTTGTAATAATTGTATACTTTTTTCACATTTAAGTTTTCATTAAAAAAACTAACATCCACATGTGTATAACTTTTTATTGAATATTATATACAAATTTTCATTAAAAAAATTAACAATTAAATTGTATACATTTTTACTCTTAATTATATATGTTTTTGTTTATATTTGTATATGGGTGCACCCTATCTTTAGGTGCACCCGGGTGCACACTATACATTGCCATATATATTTAATTAGAAAGCATACTAAAATTGAATAAAAATAAAGCACCATAAAATGAATACGTTAAATTACCAGCAGCAGCAGTATTAGGGGGAGTTAAGCCCATAGGTCCGACAGAAACAGAGTGGTGTAGGGAAGGCAATGGATTGGCCATCCGACCTGTCAAAGAGGTTCTCAAAAGAGCAGGAGCATGCTGATACTGCTGTCAATGGCAAATATATAATGTATAAGCATCATATATATGTATAAGCATCATATATGATATCTTTGACCAAGATTTAGAGGTAACTAGATAGATGGCTTCACGAGGACTTACAGAAGGACCTACAGTTGGTTGCAACCCACCCATATTAGTAATAGAACCCATCAAAGGGTTCGTGACAGCAGATGGAGCCCGAGCACCATTTGGTTGCCCACAACTATGGTCCACAAATAGAGTTTTTATATCAGGATTGGGTTTTGGATTTTTACAAAGCTGGTGCTGCCAATTTAAAGAAGGAAGTGCTATAATGCTGCCCTATTTGTCTCTTAAACTCAACAGAAACACAAAATAAACAAATTAAACATATAGTTCAACTCAATATTAACATTGTATTTCTCAAGTTACCTCTGGTTAATCAGGGTTCTCAGTCTTGAGTTCTTTAAGGTGGGAAACTGAAGCTTATCACGAAAGAGGGGATTGGCCTCAATTAATTTTTTTAGTTCAATGAGCAACCTAGCCCGTGCTATCTTCGTATCACCATACTTGGATAAAAGATTATTTTCCCTGGTAAAAATAGTTCTTATTATAATCAAGAATAAAAAGTATAACGCAGAAGAACAATGGAGGAAAACCTGTCACTGGGTCAAATATCTAAAATTTGCTAAATACATCTGTTTAAATAGTTATCGTTTTAAGATATACGAGCATCACAGAGAAGAACATGCAGTAGGAAAACCTGTCACTGAGTCGAATAACTAAAATTTCATCACTAACATTATTATCTTCACTAATCTTATAAACCTAAAACAATGCACTTAATATTCGTTAAAATCAAGAAATGCTCTAAAATACATGCAATTAAGTCTTTTCAATCAAGGTAATGTATTCAGACAACTGATTCCAAATAAATAACATACAAGAGATAGACTTCAAGGGGTCTCTTTTGTAGTTCATCAAGACAATGAAAGACCTGATTTCTAAACAAAATCTATATTGAATAAAATAGTGCACAGCTTTCCATCTCTATGTCATCAACACTTGAGGAATACAAACATATATCCAAGAAAAATTGAGGATGTCCTCTATGCTTTCTGTTCATCATTATCTAGATAGATTTATGAAAATCCACTGTATTTGATCCCATCAGAAACCAATACTGATAATCTTCTAAAGCCATGTTCACATATCGTCATATATGAGAGCAACAAATTCAACATATCATTTCAAATAGCACACCTGAAATTCTGCAATGTCAAAAGCATTGTCATTTCCTTGAAGAGATCATTATTGGATGTCGCAAATACTTTCAAATCCTTCGTAAGAATCTCCACAGCCTTTGCATGATCATGCCTACCATAATAGTGACAATAAATTACCAAGCGGGCACATAGACATTGTTCTCTAATCACACAAATTTGTTAAACTTAGAAAAATATAGTGCTTAAACATATATTCATACTTATCAAGGGCTTCAAAGTACTTCTGCTCTCGGATCTCAAAGAAAATTTTCATTGAGTAAGAGTTATCAACAATCTTTGTATATCCAGACAAATATTTCTCCACCTCCTCCCATTCTCCATTAGTTACTATATCCTCAAAGTAACTCATGTTGAAGAAAAACCCAGCTTCTCCAATCTATAATCAAATACAACACCAAAAATAGAATCATTATAAAAACCAATCACCAGAACCTTGGGGCAGAAATACATGTTAACAAATTTAAAAAATAAAAAATCATTTTAGCAATTGGTAATATGAAGCCTTACCGGTGCACAGTTTCCTTATATTTCTCCTCATCTTAAAATTGAAGAATTAGAAAAACAAGCTCTTTGCTCAAAGAAGACATCTCCTGAAATCTGAGTATTAAAATAAACATATAAATAAACAATAATAAATCAAAACTTGCATACACCTATATAAATCCCAACAAAAACAACCTGAAGAACAACAAAAGGCATCAAATCATTACAGAAAATTTAATTATTATGTTATCCAGTTACAATCCTAACCGAAAGTACCATTCTGAAACCAAAAATACCCATAATTGTGCTTATAATAGCCATCTCTAGGAGTATATTTTTTTACCAAATCAAAGAAAATATAGATTGAAGAAAATAATCCGAGTTATGTTCATATTTATTAAAAGCATAAGGAGAATATAGGTGCAAAATAAAATCCTGTAAAAAAGGTGCATGAATATGACTTAACAAAGTCAGGCACAAAAAATTTAGAAATAAATACATTAATAATGATAGTAACCACTAATTAGAGTGGTAACACAAAACATGCATAAAACAATATTCTAGATAACCAATTCTTTAATCCATCTCAATTAATTTGGTCGATTTCACACTACCAATAACTTATGCATGCTTGGTGACTCTTGGTCAAAGAAAACAAACATTTTAAGTTCAATGATAGATACAATCTCTCCCACACAAAAAAAACACTGAAAATTTTGGAAAACAGGATATAACGTTATCTTGATTGTTTGCCTTGAGGATAATGATCATTTGAGGTGGAGAGTAGTGAATACAATAATACGGATATAGAGAGGGATTGCTGAGAACCTGAGCTTAGCTTTCTTTTATATAAGAAAATTATTTACAGTGCAGGAGCAGGATAATATTTTTCTCAAAAACAATACGGTGAAGACATTCAACAAGTGAAAATATATCACTCATAAAATAATTCAAACAGGAAGAAGATTAGAAACACTAAACGGTTTTCTGACATAGCTAATTTGAAGTGTAAGAATACATCAACTTACAGTATTACAGTATTAGTTTATTCTTAAAATATTCGTGCTTAATAAGGAATCAGCTAGTTATGCTTCAGACGTGAACCCAAATCCACGTGCTCTTCATGTATTATGCGCAATCTCTCTCTTAAATTAGTTGGAAATCACAGAAGAAACAAATAAAATTAGTGAACAGTTTATGCTTCGCCACACATAACAAATTCACGCGGAAAAAGCACGAATGCCAAAAAACTTAGACAATAGACATCAACGAGTAAGAAACCATTAATCGTGGGGAATTCAACACAGAATGAGTAAGCAATTCGCATCCAAACAGAGACAATTCATTCTTCGCAATATCACGAAATCGTGACCTAATAAACCATCAGCAAGCGTGGAAAGGTAACAAACAGAGTACTCGTAAGCATAAAAAAAGGCAATTACTGGAAAAACTCAACTCACCGGTAATTTCACAGTCGGAGGATGCTAGAGAAGAGGAATTACAGAAGTGAGTGAGAGTGAGAGTGAGAGTGAGAGTGCGAGGAGATTATGATGAGAGAGCGGAATAAGGCGGCAAGATGGCCATGGCTGAGGCGGTTAAGGTTTTGAGGCAATGAGACATTCTCCCTTAAATAGGGGGGAGGAGGAGGGGAATGATAGTGTCTCCATTCCCTGTTGTCTTCGCCGAGGAAATGCTAAGACCCGTTGCGCCATTCAGAGGATTGTGAAGGCAAGCAACCACATGCTCCTTCGCCGCGGGATTTTCATGCTTCCATGCATTTGTACAATTTGACTTTTCCGCCCTAATTATTTTATATTTTCATTTACTTCATAATTATTGTGAAACTAAGAAGGTTATAACATTTTATTTTAAATATTAGAAGGAGCCTCTTATTATTAATATATTACAATCCTTTTTTAATATATGTGACTCACATATAAATATTTAAATTTTTAATGGCCACAACATTATATTAATACAAACTTATTATATATATATATATATTATAATAACCTCACAATACATTAAAATAGTACAATATTTTCTTAATTTTTGTACAAATAATAAATGTAACAACAAAGATGGGACAGAGAGAGTATAATATTTACTCTCTCCCTCCGTCCCGCGTAAATATTGACGTTTGCTTTTTGTACGGAGATTAAGAGATATGATATTTTAATGTGTAGTGAGGTGAGAGAAATAATATTTAATGTAAAGTGGGTAGTTGTATTAGTTTGTGTGTGGGTTTATATGAAATAATTAATTATTTTGTGTGGGCCCAACTTGAAATAAAAAAAATATATAAACCTTAATTTGGGACAACCCAAAAAGAAAATTATAAACCTTAACACGGAACGGGATCATATACTTATAATTGAATATACACGCGTACATTATAAAAGGAATTATTATACTAAATTCTTATAAATGGTGCATATTTGAAGAAAACAAAAACTTCAAATACAAATTTTTATAAAATATTATTTCAATTAAAAGTGGTTTTTTTATATAAAATTAGTTTATTTGTTAAAATATATAATCATCGGTATTCAACCAGTGAAAACAAAAAACATAACATAAACTTTTTGTAAGAGAAAGATAAGAATCAACCAGTGAAAACAAAAAACATAATACTACTTTTTGTAAATATAAACTTTTGTAAGAGAAAGATAAGAATGGGATATGGGTGTTTTTAGAACTTAAATAAAGAAACTACTTTCTAATTATATATTTTAATAGCAAGTTACTATTGTATAACGGAGCAAGTTACTTATTGTATAATCTTTAGATTTGCTCAATTTAACTATCTTTTAGACTATTAATTAAGTAGTATGAATAAGTAGTGTGTTATATTTTTGTTTTGAGTTGTAATTAGTTTTGAAGAGTTTGAATAAAATTTACACGTTCAAGTTTTTTTATTAATGATTGATTAGGATTTGTTAATAATTAATTAATCCTTTTTTTTTTATTAATGGCACATGACAAATTGGACAATTCGAAAAGTTTATAATTAAACTTTTGACTTGTTTGGTTCATTAAAATTATTAAATGAGTTAATAAAATTTGAAAATATGAAGGAAAATAATGTATATTATAATTACTTTAATTTTTTATTAAGACTCATGTGAGATATTATAACATTCTCCACCTTAAATTGTGAGGTTATTCTGTAGTGCACTACATGGTAAATTAAGGATGTAGTGGGTAGTTATAAAATTAAGAGTATATATTGGATGCACCCACATGTGTATAACTTTTTATTTTATTTTGTATACATGTTATTCTATTTTGTATACGTGTTTCGTAATAATTGTATACTTTTTCACATTAAGTTTTTCATTAAAAAAACTAGCATCATATGTGTATAACTTTTTATTCAAATAGTGCATACATGTTTTTTAATAATTGTATATTTTTTTACAATCATTTTTTCATTAAAAAATCTAACAATTAAATTGTATATATTTTTGCTCTTAATTATATATGTTTATATTTGTATATGGGTGCACCATATCTTAGTGTGCACCCGGGTGCACACTATAATTAGCCTAAAATTAATTTTTAATTACTTTATTTTATTAAATGGTGATATTTAAATAAAAAATGAATTCAACGAGATTATTCAGGTGCACCGCAATTAAATTTTAAATTGTGATATAATTAACAAGCTTAAAAAGAAATCAAACACACTAAGTACAATTAACGTGCAAATTCCTTTATTTTTAGTAAACTTTTAAAGCACAGAGTATTTTTAATTCAATAGAACAAGATACTCCCTAATAGTTTTATGTAGAAGTTTATTTTTTATTATTTATTTCTTAAAGTACTTTTATTGATTTATTTATTTTTGAGGTGATTAGTTTTTTTTAATAATAAATATAATATAAAAATATAATATGTGTTAGATAATGATAATAATTTTTAATTAAATAATTAAAATGTATTGAATAATTATTTATTTGATTTTTTTTTCATTTTTAAGTGCTAGGAGTAACATTTATGTTGATAAATTAAAGGAGAGGTGTGATTCGAACTCCAGGACAGAGCATTAAGCTTCCAAAAACGTGTTTACATATAACAAAATCAGTATAGTAAGCTCGCTGTAACCAAACACGCCCTGAATTATAACGCTAATAACCACTGTTTCTAGAGTTGCACAATCGCAGTTCCCTCCACCATTGAGTTGTGGTGTTTCTCCTCTTCTCACCGATTATCTGCACCACGTATCGATCTGATCCGATTCTTCATCTGGTAAATCTATTCTTAATGAATGAAAATTTATTTTATTTTCGTTTTTTTTTTAATTTCTATTTGTCTGTTTTCCCCCCCTAATTTTGTATGTATAATTATGAGTTCTGGGATTGATGAGTCTTGGATCCACTTCATTTTGTTCCTCACTGTTATTCGAGATCGTGCTGATTTGTTTTTTGTTCTCTTTTGGGATTTGCGTTTCAAATTAAGCTCATTTTATTGGTTTATATTAGTAGGTTATTTATTTTATTACCGTTTAGTGTCATTTGAAGATGAGGATTCTGATATTATTTGCAATTTTGCAGAAAACTAAATATAAGCTAGTTCTTACATCTATTTCACTTTCCTAATGTCAGCTAATTATACACCATATATGAAAACTCATTTGAGAGAATAACAACACAATTTGGCCACAAACGATTCGAATTCTGAAGCGAAGATGATGTCCGGCAATTACACTTCAATTGACAACCAAAATGTTGCCGGATCTGTTCCGGTAATTCTGTTTCTGTTAACATTTTTTATCCTAATGTGTTGGATCTAATTATACATTCTCCAATGTTTCATTTTTCTCTTGTAATTTATTCAATGTGTTGATGTTACTACAGGCAGTTGCCGATCCGCCTTCGCATGTTTCCATGAAATTTTCGGGTACTTTTTTTTAAAAAAATATTTTGGTTATTTGTGATTACAAGTTATGTGATATTGATTTTTTGAACAGATTCCAATCTACAGACATTTCCCCCTGCGGGAGCTCAAGGGAAGATCTCCCGTGCTTCAGGGCCACCTCGCGATGCCGATGGTATTTTCTTCTTTGTTAAGTTTATGGAAGAGTGTATGTGATTTTGGATTTATTTGGCTATTTTGGATTTGTTTTGATTGGAACTGTAGTGTTTGGTAATTGATAGTTTATATCATGAATTTTGAGTTATTGGCTATTGAGAGTAGTGCTGTGATTGGGAGAGTTGAACATTCATGTTAAACTCCTATTTTTTAAACCCTGTTGTGTAACACTAAAATAGGGTGATAATAAGGTATTTTATAGCATTAAATTGGGTTACTTGTCACTTGAAGTCGAGGAGTTATCTTTCGTATGTTGAGTGATTGCTATTTTGGATTTTATTTTAAGTTGAACATTAGTTTTTGGAAGTTGATAAGTTACATTTTGAATTTTTATTTATTGGCTATTGTGAGTTGTGTTGGGATTGGAATTGGAATTGGGGAACTATGTATTTTATAAACCCTGATGTATAACACTAGAATAGGTTTATGCCGTTCTCAGAATAGTTATGTATTGCCTATAAAACGGTATAATGACATCGGACTCCATCTCATTTCTTATTGAGATGTCCATCAGGAATTGTTAAATTATGCCCATGGAGTTTGAATTTTGAATATTTCAGGACTAAGTTTGAACAATGATTAGAAGAAAAAAGAGTTGAGCAAGTCTGCAAAATTTAATGATAAAAATTCGTTAATGGTTAACATGACTCTACTTAACTATTACTGCTATTGACTTTTATGAAAACTAAAAGATTAGCTTTTTATGGTTAAAGGATGTATTAGGAAAACTGAAAGATTTAGGGGGTGTTTGGCAAAATCAATGGAAATGGGAATACAATGGGAATGGGTTTCATTCCTCTAAGGTTTGGGAGGAATGGTATATTCCGATACAACTGGGAAATGATTCCCATTGTAGGGTAACACCAAACATTTAATAGACCTTTCATACACATTCCTTTATGTCAAACCCATGAAACAAACATTTAATAAAGCTTTAGCTATGCAACACATCCTTTAAATTAAATTTAATCACTTCTCCTTATCTCATATAAGAAAAAGATATGTGATACTGAAGTACATTTTTAAATCAGAATTCTCAGATGCTTTTCCCCTTTACATGTTCCCAAGGATATGCCCAATCATTCTCCTTAATTGTATTTTATTCATTTCTTGACACAATATGAATGTTCTTGCTTGATACAGATACGTTTAGCAAACCTGTGTCCGGTTCAGATGAGCCCCAGCAAAGTGGCTGGTTACGATCCTTCACAATTGCTGCATACAGTCCCTACTTTGATGTCGACACATCTGATGTTTTAGAGAGAATAAAAGATTCACTCTTTCCTTTCAGAGGAAGCTTCACCGAGAAGACTTCGGATAATCCAGATTTGTAAGTTTGCCTCACTACTTTCATCTCTGAGATTGAATGATTGTAGTTTTTCTATCATAACTATTCAAACATATTTAGAATAAGGAATAACTGTGGGGTTACATTTCAGTTAGTTAGTTTGTTAGCTTTTACCTATTTTTATGGAGTCAATTTTATTGGATTAGTGCTTTAGATACTTTTCCGTTTGAGGTTCCTGTTTGATAGTTGTTAGTTGAGTTAGTGGATAGTGGAGTAGTTCTATAAATATTTTTTTTCAGCTTTGAGTCATGTACTTGAGAATTATCTATAATAAAGTCTTGTTGTTGTTGACAAACACATAGCATCTTTAATATTATCAAGTCATCAGTGGCATTAGAGCCAGCTTGGCTGGTATCTGGGGGTACAAAGGGTTGTGCGAGAGTGAACAATTCTGTGAGGAGAAACACTGTTTTCTAGTTTTATATAGGTACATCACGTACTTATACTTAATACATATTAGTTTCCCGAGGGAACACTTTCCTGGCCATGGTCCCTGCTGGGAACAGAAGCAGCATATTAGTCATTTAACAACTTATTGCAATTATTCATGCATAATGTGGCCCCATTGTTGAATTTCTAAGTTAGAGGTTGCAAGGTTTTCATTTATGATGCTTGATCAGCAAGATAACTATTAATTTTTTTCTTTTTAATCTTTACTGTCTTAAAGTATAATATTCAGTTGCTGTTCCTGTTCATTTATTTATTTTTATCCTTTTTGTATTAAGATTTAAAATCTTCAATTGCCCATTTTTTCCATATAGTTTAATGCCGTAGATCTATGTCCACATCTGGAACTTTTTTCTTCTGTTTTTAAGAAAGCTTACGAGCATAATGTTTCAAAAAAAAAAAAAAGACATTTATTTTCTGCTGTTGCAGCTGTCAAGTTGCAAGTGCTAAATGTTTTTTTTTTTTGGGGGGGGGGGGGGGTTGGTCATGAATGTCTGTCGATGCATATGCAGTCACTTAGAGGCATCAATTTTATATAGTAAGGTGAAAAGATTGAAGATAATCATTATAAATTATTACCGAAGCTTTAATAGTCTCTTAAGTAATAATGAAAGAATTGGACATCAAGTTCAAAATTATTTTACAATGATATTTACTATGGGCTTATTCATATAGTGGATTTTAAATCATATCAAATTTTTTTGGTGGTAGAAACAAAACCTTGTAGCTTGTACATTATATTCTCATTTTTTCTCTTGAGGAACGTGACATTTAGAGCTTAGAATTTTGGATGCAGCCATATCTCTCTTTCTCTCGTTTTTCAGAAAAAGATTCTCCCATAATATTTAGGGAAAATAGATTTTTTCGTCCGCTAACTTTCATTCATTTTGAAATTCGTCCATTAACTTTTTTAATTTTGAAATTAGTCTGTTAATTTTATAACAATTTTGAAATTAGTCGATTAATTTCATAAAATTCAACATTTTGGTCCTTTGACCTGCTATGGCAGGTCATTTGAATATTTTCACCCCAATTAATCTATATCATATTTTTATTTAACCAATTTTATCTCACTTTTCATTTTTTACTTCCGTATACCAAACAAACAATATTAATCTCATTACTAAAGTGGAGCAAATTTGACTAAATATTGATACTTCCTCCGTCCGCTCGAAAGAGGGTTTTTTTTTTCATTTTGGTCGTCTGTTCCAAAGAGGGCCTTCCTTTTTTACACACATGAGATCCACACACACACCCACTAATACAGTTAAAATATGGAATCTACATTTCCACTAATACAACTACCCACTACAAATTAAATAACAATACTTCTTAATCAACGTGCACAAAAGCAAAATGCCCTCTTTCGGGTGGACGGAGAGAGTATAATATAAATTCTTAGTGGAGGCTATTTTTTTAAAATAGTATATATATATATATATATATTTTACATATTTTTTATTTTTTATTTTTTAGAATAACCTGCTAATGACCTGTTGAAACGGACGATTTTGTTGAACTTGGTAAACATGATGGACGATTTTCAAAATTTTCAAATATAATGGACGATTTTCAAAATTCTGCAAATATAATGGACGATTTTCAAAAAGTGAAAAACTTATGGACTAAATTCAAAATTGGACAAAGTTAGCGGACAAAAAAATCTATTTTCCCTAATATTTACTCCCTCCGTCCCGGAGAAGTTAGCACATTTTTTTTGGGGTACGGAGATTAAGGAGTATAATAATTTAATGTAAAGTGAAGTAAAGTAAGGTGAGAGAAATAATATTTAATGTGTAGTGGGTAGTTGTATTAGAGGTGGTATGTGGGCTCCATGAGAATAAATTAATTGTTTTGGTGTGGGTCCCATGTATTAAAAAAGGAAATGTGTCAATTTTAATGGGACAAACCAAAAAGGAAAGTGTGTCAACTTCTATGGGACGGAGGGAGTATCATTTTTAGCCCCACTAGTTTCAAGAAACAGCATTAACAAAACATCCACCCTCGTTAATTAAAAATGTTTTTACTGTCCTCAACAAAACAATATTACTGACCACAGTTTAAAAAGTGCCCAAAATTTTTTCTAGTAATTATTATAGCATCTGAACATATATGCATTCTCTAGTCTCAACACATATTACATGACCATTGTCAAATAAATTCTCCAAGAATAATCCCCTAGCAGACATCTTTTTCCTAGTAAAACATCGAAATATATATACATTCTTGACTCGTATTTAACACTTCCCCAAATAATTCTCTAGAAGGACTCGAAATTTGTAATGATACGATTAGTTATTCTTCTCTTAATAGAAATTGGTGGAGAAAAAAATTATCTTTTGCATATAAGTTGCCTGTAAGTTGTTGCTTATTTCCACCTGTGATTTAGCTTTATTCATAGATGTCTGACCTGGACAGTGAATTTGATAACTCTGAAACATATGATAATGTACCCTTGTCAATTATCTACACCAAACACCTTTTCGTTTTTGGAACAAGTCCAAGTCAAATAGCAATGATTTGAAGCATTTCTTCTTGCACCATTTTGGTATTAGAGTTAGTCTTACGTACACACGGATTAATTTGAAAGAATTCGGATCAATGTGAAAAAGTTTGACACTGTGACAAAAAACCTCCAAGGCAAAGCATTAAACCCTAGGGTTTTTTGCATTAAAGTAGAACCCTGGTGTACGTATTCCTGGATGTATACAAGACTTTGCCTTAAGGGTGGATAACTCGTTAAAGAAGATAATTACTCTATTCTATATGCTTGCTTTGTTCCTGTCTTTTAATCCAACATCATTTGCCTTCTAATATTCTTATAGCAATCTCATTTGGATAATTAAAAGTTAAAACATGGCATGTGTTGGGTTAGTCCACCTTTATGTCAGCTTAATTCTGTTTGAATTGCATTTAACCGATTTATTTGTTGTGTTGCTGAATGACAGGTATGGGCCTTTCTGGATCTGCACTACCTTGATATTTGTGGCGGCTTCAATCAGTACATTTGTTACCTACATAGCACACAAAGTACAGAAAAAGGAATGGGACTATGATATTAGTCTGATGACCTGGTCTGCTGGCGTGTTCTACGGCTATGTGATTATAGTGCCTCTGGCCTTGTATATAATCCTCAAATACTTTTCTGCTCCATCTGGCTTTGTTCATCTGCTTTGTCTGTATGGATACTCCCTGTTTATCTTCATTCCTGCTTTGGTAAGATAAACATTTCATTTTTTCTCCCCTTAGTTTTTTCTACTTAACTAATTATGTGGATTGATGTATCACTGTTAGATATAGTTGTATTATATTGTATTGCTATTGTCATTGTCATTGATTTTTAAATTTTCTGTTATTGCTAGTTATGTTTGTTGTTTTGCATAATTGACATAGAGAGTTCACTCTTCATTCTGTGCATTTCTACTGCAATCTTGCCAAGCTCTACGACCTTGATATTTTGGGCAGTTAGATACTCTAATTCTGAGAAAAGATATCCTCTCATTGTAATGTCTGCTTATGTCTAAATTGCATATTTAGTTGGTTTTGTTATTTGTATTAGATCTGTTCGATTTATCTGGAAGTACACTGCTATAGTATTGTTGAACTTTAGTATATTGCACTAGGACTAGGAGAAAAGTCAGCTACCTGCTACCCAAATCTATTGTTTACCAGTATCAAGATCATATCTAGCTCGTAATTTGTATTAAAATTTTGTACATGCTCTGCCTGTTTGGAAAACCGAAAGCAAAGCTTGTGAATGATATCTTGAATGTAAGAAAAGCTGATCATCCAAAATGTCTTGCCTAGATATGTCAAAACTGCATACTTATTGCTGTCTAAGTAGCTATATAGTTTGGTTGTGATTATGTTTGTGATGAAATACTTCCTATTTGTTGCAGTGTTTATCCGTCATTCCTCATGAGATCGTAAGATGGGTAATCGCTGGTGTGGCTGGTTTCATGTCCGCTACTTTTGTTGCCCTAAACCTCAGAAACCACATTAAATCTGCAGGTGAAAGTTGGTTCCTCATTGTAGCTGGTATCTTCTTGCTGCAGCTTGCTCTTGCGTTGGTGCTTAAATTTTACTTATTCACTGTCTCCATATAACCACACTATGATCTTAGATGTCATCAACCTGTGTCGAATCTGCGGAGAAAGAGAGAGAAATAGTTCTTATTCATGGCTTAGTATTTGAAATCTACATGCAAATATATGCTGGAGCCTACTTACTGTATTCATTCATTTTTGACAGTGTTATATGTGTACTCTGTGTCCAACCTTTGATGGATCAAAATGTGAATACTGAATATACAGCTTTAATTCAACCAAAGCATAACTTTTTGTGGATTATCTTGATTTATCCCAAGTTATTTTGCTTTGTGCTATAATAATAATTTTGATAAAGTTGGTCTAAAATTATTAGAATAATCAGTTGGATCCTTAGGGTGAAAGATTTCATCTTTTTTTTTTTGTTTTATGCTTGTATTTTGATGATGTTATTTTGATTATTTGATAAACATGACAAACAATAATAACTCAACAATAAAAATATATTTATTAAATGATGATACTATAATAACCTTAGATCATTTGAATAATGCTTGTATTCAAGTTATTTTCATAGCATCTTTGCCAAGCTTTTCTCAATTCCATATCTCTTGTATTGTAATGACATAAATCTGACACCAAATGATTTTACGATCATAGGTGTAACTAGTTGGCTAATAAACATACATATATTTTTCTGAATATAAAAATTCTTAACCTTTAATCTTTACACCAACAATAATACTTATAATAAACTAATTTTGTCTTCATTTGGCTTATATCATTACCCGAATATTCTACCAATCATTTTGTAGAGACAGACGGAAATGCTTGCTTCTGTAATATTAATGTCTATGATGAAGGCCACACTGCTAACTTTAAAAACTTGTTTTTATTGGTTTATGTTATTATGTGTAAAATAGTGTCTTTTACATTAGTAGTATGTTTGTTGCCTCAAATTTAAGGGTGATTGATTTAGATTAGGTTATAGTGGCTAGTTTTTTTTTTTTTTTAATGGTGGAAATTAAATTGAAATTTATTTGAACGGTTAATATCATTCGGATACACCAGTACTTTAAGTGCATCATAGTTGTACTTCAAATTTAAATTAACTAAGGCCTTCTCCAACGCCAGGTTTTTTTGATGACGTGATCTTCTTAGAAACCTAAATACACAGGCTTTTACCAATGGCAAAGCATGGAGGTTTTTTGGCAGGTATAATATATCATACCCAGGTTTTTTAAAAGATGAAGAGAGTGGGAGAGTGGAGAGTGAGAGTGACTTTCCATATTTTCGAGTGAGTCACTCACAAACTCGAGTAGAGAGCAGACGTATGGGGCCCGCCTATTTCTCACCCAGGATATTCTTTTTTTTTCTCGTTTTGTAGTTAATTTGTTTCCTTTTTAATTTGTTTCATATATTCTTCATTTATTTCATATATTCTTTGTTTCCTTTTTCAGTTTCTTTCAAATTATTTCTTTTGATATATTTCCATCTTTTCTATTGGATAAGATACCAGCACTAGCCGTTAGGAAGACATACAAATATTAACGTTAATATAGCTGTTAGTTTTTATTTTTAAATTGGAGGTAGTTTTCATAAAAACACATCGGTGTGTTTTAGTTTTAATAAAATATTTTATGTTATTTAATAATTTATTGATAAAAAATAATTAATAAAGAAACATTTACATAAATATAACACTTAAAATCATAAATTACAAAAATACATTAAATTAAAAGAATAAATGAAGAAATATTATTTTTTATTATTTAGTTCAATGTGTGTATGTTCTATCAGTATTCAATGTGATTTGTTGTGTATATCTCTATCATAAATCAACGTGAATCCCAACTTATAAAATATTTGAGAGTCAAAGCTGATGTAGTTTTCATAAAAACACACCGGAGTGTTTTAGTTTTAATAAAGTATTTTATGTTATTTAATAATTTATGTTTTAGTTTTAATAAAATATGTATATTTTGCACTAAATTAGTGTGTGGTGAACACTAGAATATTATTTACACATTAAAATTGGCCGGATCGAATTTTACATTGTTGCTTTCGGAAGCTTTTATTTTATTTTTTTAATTTGTGTGTCATTTTAATTTGTGTTTTTACGTTTTATGTAATGAAAAAATAAATAATATGTTTTTCGATTTTTTTCTTAAATTTATTAAATTGAATAATTTGAAATTTTAATTAGTTATAATTCATTTTGAAAATTAAATAAATGTATTTGATAAAATAAATGAGAATTAAATAAAATGAAGTGGGTCCCCCAAAATACCTTGTTTTTGGGTAGAGGGTTGGGGAGAAATTTTCTTTTGGAAATAGAGATATTTTACTTTTGAGGTGGCGCTGACGTGGCAATAAAAATATCTGATTTTTTGGGTAGATGAATGGGGAAGGTCTAATGCATGGCTTCGGTTGATATATAATATAATAATGGCTTGCAACAGAAAACTAGAACAAAATAATCAATTTATGAATTCCCAACAATGAACGGAAATAATGTTAAGCAATTAATCAATAAAACAAATATGTATGTAATCAAAAGTGGATGATGCATCATTCCGGGATTCACTACTGTATAGAATATCTAGTGTTATTCTTTAAAATATATAAGATTATTTTATTTGGAAGAGTTTATTAACAAATAATATTACTCTTTAGTATTTTTATACTAAAAAGTAACCCTCCATTGTTTTAAAGAATAACTTACTATTATACTAAAGAGTAACTCGATTCCACCTTAAATTTTGTGTTAAACAAAATGACAAATGCTTCCACACATTTAAATTTATACATCCAATTTTTTATTACTCCCCTTGTTTTATAAAATCACTTGTTCGAATATTTTATACTCACGAGTAAAAATACTCGTTCGTTGTAAAAATATAAACCAAGGAATAAAATTATTGAACCCGAAGGAGTTTAAGTTGGGACTAATAAAATACGTGATCTCATGTTTATGTTACTTTTGTAAGGATGATCGGGGGTTTTGAGTTTGATTATGAAATAAACAAGTAAAGCAAGTAACAAGTAAATAAGAGAAATGACAAGTAAAGACAATTAAAATAGTAAAAGAGAATAGATGCTAAAGTTCAAGTATGGAAATATATGGGATTAGAAACATCCAATCACACTCAATTCATACTATTATGCAAATGGAATTCAACTCAATTGATGTAGATTAAGAGTGATCACGATTCTATCATAAGCTCTCTCTCATGTTACAATGGTTGTTGATCTCATAGAGACTCCCAAAAGTACTTAAGATCAAAGCTCAACATTAACCTCTTCCATCTAGTATTAATTAATTTTCAATTCTCCCTTAGAAGGTACTAATTAGAATTAATTATCCCTTTTTGTGTACTAGAGCTAACGAGTGGATTGGTTCCCCCCATCGAATTCAAATATCCTTTTGGTTAAATCTAAACTCGATGTATATTCATGCCTTTCTAATACTTAAGAGGGTTCATTTCCGTCTCACTCCAAGCAATATATATATGAACATCATGATAGCATTTAATTACCATAAATCATCCATTGATCAACAATCCATTAAACCAATAATCATTCATGAATAACAAATCATGTCATCACAACATTAAAACAATAAAAACCCATGAATAGAAACCAACATCAATTTAGTCAAAAATCAATTTAATTCACATAATAATATAAATCTAATGTGATCTTCATATTCCTAATCCCACTAGAGGGTGATAAAAGCAATAAAACACATAAATAGTTCATTACAATTATCCAGTCTAAAATCCAAAAGAAATACAAAAGGAATAAATTCTTCCCTATCAATTTCTTTAAGAGAATCTTCTATTCTTCTTGATCTCTACCTTAACTCTTGAATTCTTAAGTTCTCTAACACCCAAATTGAAAAGGATGAAAATGAATTGAAATTGAAGGTGAAAAATAACTAAAATAGTAGGTGATGTGTGTGTTGAATGGTGCCCTGTTTTTGGCTGGTATGGAGCTTGCTTTTCAATTCATAAAAGGGAGTATATAAACTGGAGAATTTAGGTTAAAGTGGGACATGTGACAGGTTTTAATTGGCCAAAGTAAATCATCACTTCACATTGCTCATTCTGGTCGTGTAATAGTATGGAGAGTGTGTTGAATTTGATGACATGACACACCAATATTGGACCCAGCAACATCATCTCACGCGGTCAGGAGGTCAAACACGACCACATTGAGGCTGTGTTTTTACTATTTTGCCATCTGAAATTCTCACGGCCTGGAGATCAAACACGGCCACGACTGTCCATGTTTTTACTGTTTTGCCATCTGAAACTTTCGTACGGCCTTGCGAAGATGTGTTTCTTCTGTAGCCCGGGTAAATTCTATTTTTCTCCACGTATTCATCTTGTTCCCCTTATCTTATATCGATGCAACACGAAAATACCTATTCCTGCAACAAAAACACAAAAATAAAATAAAACTAAAAATAATAAAATAACGAGAATTAAGACAAGAAACAAGACATAAAATACGAGAAAAATCACATAAAACACGCAACAAACTTAGGTGAATTTCAAGACAATCATCATTCCTACTTTTTTTCATTTATTTGTCTCACAATATTGTTCACACTTCAAAAGATAATATGTACAATCAATTCAACAATCTCAAAATATATTTTAATTTCAATTTTGTTATCTCCACATAACACATACTGTATAACATAATTTTCAATTTATTCATTACTTAAAATGATCAAATTACTCTAAAAACCTCAATAAAATTGGTCAAAAAAAATTTATATTGATTAGAGTGTGAATTCAATTGTGTGCTATGTATGTTAATTGAATTATGTCTTCTTTAGGTTATTTCAATTAAGTGTGACTTTAATTTGTGAAGACCAATACATTCTTAGAAAGTAATAGCATCATTAATGAAAAGTGATACTCAATCGATGAAAATTGATAATGGTGCAGTAAACTATTTCATGAAAAATTTACTATAATATAAAAAAATAATAATAATATTTTTATTACGAAAGTGAAAAATTAATTGCGAAAGCTTAAAATGGTTTCACACAAGACTTGCCACATTTTTTAAATATCAATAAGTATATTTTACCTATATAATAAACATATTTTAATATTGGTCGACTATCTCACATGTTGTTTGTCTCACATATATCAAAGAGAGTGCAAAAAAAAATATACTCCGTATTTATTAATTAAAATTAATACTCCCTTCCTCTACAACATACGAGCTTTGCCATTTTAGTCTGTTTCAATACAAAATATATTTCTTTTTTAGACAAACAATATTTCTTTTATTTTCTTCATCATTTGAGACTCAAAAATTCAAATTCATATGATTCAACCTCAGACCCATTTAAATGTAGCGGATAATAACAGGACTCGAAAATTAATGTGTATTCGAATCATAGAAGGTAGTAATCGTTGATATGCTCATATTAGTGACGTTATTGTTGTTGTGATCAAGAAGCAGTACCAAATATGCCCCTAGAAAAATAAGAAATAATTAGAGCTGTAATTGTTCGTACATGTAAAGAACTTAAACGTGATAGTGATATGATAATACTATATGATGATAATGTTGTAGTTTTGATTGCTCAAGAAGGAAATCTAAAAGGAACTCGAATTTTTGGTGCAATCCCCCAAGAACTGAGACAATTCAATTTTACTAAAATAGTTTCATTAGCTCCCGAGGTATTATAAAATAAAAGAGATCCTACTATTTTTTGGGTATTTGAAAAGAAATAGATTAAGAATTAGTGTCATTCGTTGATTATTAGCAGCATCCCGAAAACGTCCGGGTCGAAATATGGCTTTCAAATTAAGTTCCGACTTAGTGGATGCTACCAAAGGGAGTGGCGATGCCATACACAAAAAGGAAGAGAAAAGTTCACATTTTACTATATTGAGTGTCCAATTTAAAGGTCTTTATTTTCCCCTTTTAATAAAAGGACCTCACATATGGCCCACCACTCATTATTAATACAACTACCGACTTCACATAAAATAATAATACTCCTTAATCCACGTACAAAAATATATTCCCTCCTTCCAGTTCTAAGGTATCCATTTGCTTTTTGCACGTGGATTAAGGAGCATTATTATTATATATACCAGTATCCATTTGCTTTTTGCACGTGGATTAAGGAGCATTATTATTATATATAAAGTGGATAGTTGTATTATAGGGAAGTGGTGGACCATATTGTTTATTTTTTTACTAAATAGGAAAATGAATACATTTTAAACGGAGTTTAAAATGGACGAATGAAGTATAAAATAATAATACAGTAAAAAAGCAAATGGAGATCGTGCACGTTGCAGGAGCCATCGGTAAATACTATCTAGTATCTACTTAACAGTTAACACGGCGGTAGTATCATTTAAAGAAAAAATATACTCCACTTAAACTCCTTTTATGCATATACCAACTTTTTCTTTTTATTTTAAGATTGAAATTTTGAAAATGTCATGGATGATGATGATCCAACAGATTCAAACAAAGTGGGGAAACAGAGGAACGACACCACCGTCACGCGCGCGCACACTGTCACTCTCTCTCCTTTCTTCTCTCTCTCGCCCACGCGCACCACTGCCATAACCAATATTCTCACATCTGCAAACAAAAAACCAAAATCAGTTTCACCAGCTTCGCGTTTCACAAATTTTCCATTATTAACCAACTAATATTCCTTCTCAACACCTTTACTCAATTTACTCTTATTTGTTGGAAGCATTTTAAATTAGTAAAAAATCTGCTCTCATCACTACGTCTAATACAGACTTTCATTTTTCTTGCTAGCTCGTTCTTCGAATCCTTTCAGCTGTTCGCTTCAAAGAGAAAACAGGAGCGAGGTGTGAATTTCAATTGAGGGTTTCTAGTGAAGAGGGAAGGAGTTTGATGGCAGCCATTAATAAGCAATAATAAAAAATAAAAAAAACTGGTGGGAATTTGTAGAAAGGGTTTTCTTTTGAGCTGTGGGCGTTGAAGAGATTCATGGATTTTTTCTCAGTGTTTTGTTGTGTGAAGGGTTCAGATCGGTATGTGGTTTATTGATTAATTTGGTCAATGCTCATTTTTTGTTGATTGATTGTTATTTGAATTTCTTGGAAGCACTCATCATATTCATCAGTTGGGAGAATTCAACCCACCTTTTGAGTGATTACTAATGATTTCGTTTTAATTTTATTTACCACTTAAGAATCCAGAAAATTGGCAAAAATATATACTGAGTAGTATATTTTTCTGTAATTATTTATATTGATGTTTCTTTGTCCTCTATTCTTGTTAATTCAAATTTATAATGATGAATTAGAAGTTTCTGCTTTCTGTGTTTATGTGAAATTTATTGTAGTTTGAAATGTGGTTGCATGCAATGACCTTTATTTTACTTTGAGCAGGAAAAACCCAGTGAAAAAGGAAACATCATGGAGGATTTTTTCTCTAAAAGAATTGCAATTGGCTACTAATAATTTTAACTACGATAACAAGCTCGGTGAAGGTGGATTTGGTAGTGTTTATTGGGGTCAGCTCTGGGATGGTTCTCAAGTAAGATGATCTTCTATCTATTTCTTGTAATTTTACTAGTTACAGCAATTGATCTTGCTATGTTGGATTGGATTAGTTCAGTTTATAGAATACGCAAGTAATCTCCTTTGTTATAATAGTATTGATATGGTTATAGGTTCTGCCAAAGAGAGGCATGCTGAGCTTTACTCTAGGTTCTTATTCTGTAAAATGGATCCATTAAAGTTTTTATTTCGAGTGTTTTTATCAATCGTGTATGCATACCAAGGGAAAAATAAAAATTAAAGTTTTAATCTGCACTGCAGAATTCTTATCACTTCCAGTGTCGTGTAAGATTGGTTTATTCTCTTGATTGAGGTAAATTGTATTCTTTCATTGAATGTAAGAGACACACTTCTATTTAAGGTTGAGCTGTAATGAAAGCTAGTTAACTCATTTATGTTAATTTACTGTTAGAACGGATAACTAGTGAGAATAAGGGTGGAAAATAGGCCCAGCTTTGTATTGAAATATCTAAGCGTGAACAAAAATGGCCTAGGCCTGGCCTATTATCCATTGTATGCTTTTTTATAGACTTGACTCGACTTTTTAGCAATCATGGCAGACATGAAAGCTTACTACAAATACTTCGTATAAAATTCTGTATACATGGTAGTCAATGTTTATCTCCTTTCTCACCAAGACTTATTCCTGGTATGTATTGTCAAGAATTTGTTCGATCATAGAAAGGAATTAAGTGGAAGATAAATTGTTGAGTTCCTGAAACGTGAGTTTGTTAATGCTTAAGCTCTTCTGATTATTATCATTGGATCTTCCATTTAGCTGTCTTGTTCGGATGACACTTTCATATAATAGAGTTTTGAATTTCTCTGCACTATATTATAAAAGCTTCTCTCCCTCTCAGGAAATCCATCTCTTAGGCAATGTAAAAGTGCAATTAAAAAAGAACATAATCAACTGATATAAAATTTAAAATACAAAACAATACTGAATATATATTAGTTGGTTAAGAAAGAAGTAAGTTGGGGGAAGAAAAGCAAAAGTGAGGGTGCCCCCAATGTCATCGAAAATAAGGTGTTTCCCTTGGGTGTTGTGAAAATGGTGGCTGTATCACTTCTCCATCCCTCAACACATGTATCTCGCTCCATCTTCTTCGATAGAAAATATCATGCCTTAGTTTCACTCTCTTAAAAAACTCGCTGAACAAATGCTCTTCGACCCACCTTTCCTTACTTTAATTTTCATTTGGCTGTAGAAGTCGTCACACTCACACGGATATCCATCCGACTCATATTTGATGTAGTTCCTCAAAGTGAGTAGAGAATCAGTTTTGTTGACCACTCTTGTTTTGAAACTCTCACAATCTTGATCATGCACCTCCCTGCACATACATGTAATATAATATATATGTCAACTTCAACACAAAACTGCATGCATATATATAAAACAATTAAGGTAATGAATTACTGCTGGTCCAGCTGCATGCCTATATATAAAACAATTAAGTTAATTAATTACTTCTGGTCCAGTTTCTTTAACGGGGTGAGGGAAACAGGAAGTTGTTTAAGTCTGAAAATAAGGCGAGGAATAGCCATTGGGTACATAAAATACTTTGGAAATGCCCCTATCTAAATTATATGTTTCTTTCTTTGCTTCGTCTTTACTTCTTCTGGTTATAGTACCTTTCACTGGTGACCTCGTGCCATTATACTTGCACTCACATATTGTCATATTATTAAAATGAAATACTATCAAAGTTGTTATTGATTGTGCTTTCATTCGTTGGACAGACTCTAAGTTCTTTTGATAGCAAAATCTGTACTGAGGTGAACCAAGGTTTATCTACTCTTAGATTTTTGAACATGAAGACATTTGATTGTTTCAATTTAGAGATTTCTCAAGTTAATAAGGGCATTGCATCAGTAGCAAACCATGATTTCATTTGATTAGATTTTGCAAATGCTGGCACCTACTGCACTGTTGAGTGTTGTCTTGTAGATTGTAGGAGATGAAGAAGCACGATGGTTATGATGTTGAGAATGAACTTTGCTTTGGCAATTCTCAACTGCGAAATATGGACATTTTCGAAATTTTAAAGCTCCATTATTGAGCATGAAAGCAAAATGCAAGAGTTAATCTGTGTTTTCTAATTACTCCATTGGTTTGTTGTGCCGATTAAATGTCATAATTAACAGTGAAAATTAGAATGAGAAGATTAAATCGAATGATCACTGCAGTAATAACTGAACAATTCAATTTTTATTCAGAGTTAGTTCTGCGAATTGCAAAGTGGAAAATTATTTGCCCCTAATTCCATGGTGAATTACTGCAAAGTTGCTGTCTTTGTGTTACAAGCATATAATAGTTCTTTTAGTGAATGTCGTCACCATGCTAAAAAATCATGCATTTTCCCTTCCTTCTACCCTATGAATTGTGGTTTTATTTTCACTCACATGTCTGCTCTCCACAGATTGCTGTGAAAAGGTTAAAGTCATGGAGCAACAAAGCGGAGATGGAGTTCTCTGTTGAAGTCGAGATTCTTGCTCGTGTGCGCCACAAGAACTTGCTCACTTTGCGCGGCTATTGTGCAGAAGGGCAAGAGCGCCTTATTGTCTACGATTACATGACGAATCTGAGCTTATTGTCTCATCTTCACGGACAGCATTCTGCGGAATGTCATCTTGACTGGACCAGGCGGATGAACATTGCCATTGGAGCTGCAGAGGGCATCATGTGAGTAATCAATACAAAATGGTTACTTTAATATCTTCCATTCCATGACAAAAACTACCTCTAGGATGTTTGGCCTAAATAAAAATAAAATCAAAGCTTGTTCCTTGCAAATATTCCTTATGATATTACTAGTGACGCCACAGTGGCATGTGATGCATGTCCAAATCGGTGCTCCAATGATCTATGATAATTACATATATGATGGTCATCAATTTTGTTATGTGATATCATATCGGTTCCACACAACAGTGTGGAAGGCATATAGTGAGAGGTCAATCCTTTCGTTTTTTCTATGGTTTTGAATTAAGTGAGTGCTCCCTAGCTTATATGCCAAACAATTCAGTCTGGCCTTTTGGAATTGGATGGGCTTTGGAAAGGGGGCACCTGATGGTGAGATCAGGGTTTTCCACCCTAGTTGTGGGCTCAGGGTTTCTACCCAAAGGTGGGCCTTGCGTGTGGGTTCCCTCCCGTAGTGTACCGTCTGCGTACATCCGATTTAAACGGGGATCAACCATGATTTTGGGTTAGGTTAGGCTTTTTAGCTTATATGTGCCGAACACATTTTATGGGACACAAAATTATTAAAGGTGATTGAACAGACCTCAATGGTACATGCAATTTGTAAACTTTGTTTGTGTACTTTTTTAGAATTAGACTAACCTCAAGGTTGTTTTAACAATTATCACACATCTATCTATCAGAGCTAACACTTATTCTTTACCAGCTATCTACACCATCATGCAACCCCACACATAATCCACAGAGATATTAAAGCTAGCAACGTATTGCTAGACAGCGATTTCAAAGCTCAAGTTGCTGATTTCGGATTTGCAAAGTTGTTACCGGATGGTGCAACGCATGTAACCACCAAAGTAAAGGGTACTCTCGGCTACCTTGCCCCAGAATACGCCATGTTAGGGAAAGCATCCGAGAGCTGTGATGTCTACAGTTTCGGGATACTTCTGCTCGAGCTTGCTAGTGGCAAGAAGCCCCTAGAGAAGCTCGGTCCATCAATGAAACGCCCCATCACAGATTGGGCCCTGCCTTTGGCTTGTGAAAGAAAGTTCGACGAACTTGCAGACAAAAGGTTAGATGGGAAATATGATGAAGAAGAGTTGAAAAGAGTTGTCTTTGTCGGATTAATCTGCGCTCAGAATCGACCGGAGAAGAGGCCGACAATGCTTGAAGTGCTTGAACTGCTGAAAGGAGATAAAGAGAAATTTGCTGGTTTGGAAAGTGATGAGATGTTCAAGAGCAGTGTTGTTGCAGATTCAGGTGCTGAGGATTGTTCAGAGGTTATCTCAGATGAGAAGGATGCTAAACAAGAAATCCAAAATGTCTGAAATTAGAATTGTTATTTTTTTTCTGGTTGATTGGTTTTTTTTTTTTTTTGCCAATGAAATGGAAACTGTGATTTGAAATGAATTGAAATTATTAATTATTGTGTTTGCTGTGATTTCCTAGATTGATTGTTTTTGTTTATTTTGAAAACTTAAATCTTTGTTTACACGGATTTCTTGGGGGTGGGGGTGGGTTGTTAGTTTATATTGGTTTCTTTATATTCTTGGCAACTGCAAGTCTGCAAAAACCAAACCAAAAGTTCAAATTGCTTTTCTTGTTGGATCCAACCCTACCCTACATAATCATAGATCATGATTCGAAATGGATTGTATGGTTATTTGGAATTTGGAATATACAAGTGTTTCTAAATGGATTGTATGGTTATTTGGAGTTTAAAATGTACAAGTGCCATATTTTCTTATTAAATGAGTTTCATGAGACAATAAAAAGTAATAAGTAATATTTTAATAACAAATGATACTCTCTCTTATAGAAAGGAATGTATTTTTACATTTTCATCTGTCTTAATACAAAGAGTGCGTTTCTTTCTTTAGTAAATTAGACTATCACAAAATAATTAATATATTTTCATTGATTCACATACACAACTAATACACATAATCCACTAATGTTTTTATTTATAAGTTTATAAATTTCTAAAAATTGGTGCACAAAATAATTTGTCATTTTATTTTGAATGAATCTCCATTGAACACGGTTTACATGTGTATTATATTTTCATAAAATTATCTTTTAGTATTTAAAAAAATTTAAAGAAATAAAATTTTTTTTTTTAATGAAAAATATTACACATCTCAATAAAATTATAAAATATCATAAACACAATAAATTTTAAAGAGTGGAGTAATATTTTTTATTTGTAAGAGTAATAATTCATCTTTCTAAAATATAACTTTTCATATATTAAAGTAATTGGTAAATAAGAATGGAAGAATTTGAGAAATAATATTTTTCTTTATATAGAAAAATAATAATTCATCGTGATAAAGAGTAACTTTTTATATATTTGAAAATAATCGATAAAATAAGGTGCATGTATGGACTGGAACTAGTTAATACAAGTGTTTTTTTTTCTTTTTTTTCCTAGTATTTTAATGATTTATATAATTTGATCATGTTTATAACTTTTAATCCGCCCACCCCATATGATGTGTTAATATTATACCCTCGGTATGCCAACAAAGTTCTATTTTGCTATTTTGTGCGTTTACGGTCTCATTTCCGTTTTTAGATATATAATATTCACATATATTACTAATACAATTAAAATATGAGACTCATACACTATGTTAATACAATTATTACTCAATAAACATTAGTAAACAATACTATTTCTTAATTCACGTGCAAAATAACACCCTTACCGGCAGACGAAGAGAGAGTAATATTAATGTCTTAACATTGTAGGACATTATGTTAATAATAATGTCTGCAAGACTAATATTTAATAATAAAAACATTTGTAAAATTGTCTTGTGAAATGGGTTCTGTAAAATAATTAAGTAATAACATTTAATAAAAAATAATAATACTTAATCAATGAAAAGTGATAATTGTCTAATAAAATTATTTCGTAAAC
This sequence comes from Pogostemon cablin, assembly GCA_023678885.1. NCBI lineage: Eukaryota > Viridiplantae > Streptophyta > Magnoliopsida > Lamiales > Lamiaceae > Pogostemon > Pogostemon cablin. The sequence continues at coordinate 8,933,637 of CM042960.1, forward strand.
AATTTTACAAATTGAAAAAAAGTGTTAATATTAATGAAAAATGATAATTAATAATAAATAAATAAAAAGTGTAAGGTTATTATTATGAGAGGGGTCACATTAGACTTTATTAATTAGTATTTCGCAAAGACTAATAAGAAATCGGTTTTACGGTGGAATAGAGATTGTTCTTTGATACAATGTAAGATTAAGAGCCGATTATTTTTTCATACAAAAAGTAATATTTGTTGTTAATGTATTAAGTAGTATTTCGCAAAGGCTAATAAGAAATCGGTTTTACGGTGGAATAGAGATTGTTCTTTGAGAAAGATTAAGAGGTGATTTTTTTTTCCTACAAAAAGTAATATTTGTTGTTAATATTGAATTCTTTTGAGTAGAGTAATTATATTCTAAAAAGTAATTTTCGATATTTTAAAAAATAACATTTTAAAGGTGCACCATATACCAGTTACATATTATCACCTCTCCTAATACTTTTTCTAAAAAATATTATGTCCTCCATCCTAAAAATACTTGTACACTTTTATTTTGGTTTATCTCAAAATTTTCCAACTTTCTATTTTTGGTTCGTCTAAAAAATACTTACATATCCTAAAAATGAAAACAATATACAATATCAATAAACTTACAATACTACAATATTACAAAAATGCCACATTTTTACACATCGGCTAGTCAAAGTCAATTGTATCATACACTTTATTCTATTCAAAAGATATATTCTCTTTCTTACACCATTACAACAAAAATTTATTTTTCTTAAATTGCGTGCCACCAAATACGTGCACATATTCTTAGGACGGAGGGAGTAACAAATAAAAGTGTTTTTTTTTTTGGTTTTTTTTAATCGAGTTCACACGTGCACCCTAATTACTAATTACTATGTAGTAAATAAAAAATGGAGTATTTCCTTAGAGAGATCAACTACTATTTTTTTGAATAAAAAGTAGTATTAATCTTAAATTCTTATAACACTTTTCAAATTTTATATGATTTTATATATTGTTATTAAAATGAGTAATTTTTTATTAAAAAAACTAGTTCCTCATTTTAAGGCATAATTTTTCACATATCAAATAGTAATTTTGCAAAAATAATGTGTATGAAGCGGTTCACAGCTATCTCACTCATAAAATGATACTTTCTCAGTCTCATAATAACTTTCATATTTTTCTCATTTGTTTGTCCTATAATAACTCACACCCAAAAAGAAAATGAAATTATCTAATAACCTCAAAATTTACTTTAATTTTAAATTTGACATTCATTTTTCACAACCATAATAATACTTTATAATTTATTTATTATTTAAAAATATTAAAATTTCCTTAAAATTAATAAAGTTGATAAAAAATTAATTTTTTTCCTTAAACAATATGAAACAATAAATGTGAAAGTTGTAATGATAAGGCTTAGTGTTACTTTTGTAATATCACTGTGGTAATAATTTTGCTAAAAAAATAATAATACATAAAAATATACTGTGTTGCAATCCAATAAATTTGATGGGTTAATATAGGCCGAACAAACTATATAAATATGGTGTAGGAAAAAATTTTATGTACCTTAAATGATTTATCAAAACTTTTTAATGTAAAAATGTTTAAATGCCTAAAATATCCGTAAATTGATTTAAAAGATAATTAATTCTTAAAAGGGATGACTATTTTCACCTCAAATCTACTAAACGAACCCCATTAATTTATAAATTTAAAATGTATTTAAGTGAAAATACGTGAATACCCTTTAGATTTTTAAGATGAGTTATATTTAAATTTCTAAATACACCCTGTTATTATATTTCTTTATTAATTGCAGATGGGAGCAGACTTAAAGATCCAGAAGGAAGCAGAACAGAGAGAAAAGGTAAAACTACATTTTCCTTTAGAATATGTGCACTGTGACAATGCAGGGAATGTCTTAATCGTAGTACTTTATGTTATATATAAAAAAAAAAAAAAAATTATGCAGGAGAGGGAGAAGAGATTGAGAAAGAAAGAGCAGAAGAAGGCTGCTGTAAGTGACGGCAATGACATGAGTAGCAATGGCGAAACTGCTCCAAGCTCGGAAAGTGCTGCTGAAACAGATGTGAATGACATGCCATGTGTGACACATAAAAAGCCATGGTGGTTTGGAAAGCAGAGCAAATCCAAATCCATCCCTCCGCCTCTTCGTAATAGAAACAAGAAACGATTGCAGCAGTGGATGTGGGTTGACAGAGGTAGGTTTTCTTTCTTTGATTTGTTTAACATTAGAGGGACTTCAACATATAACTGTGGGGTTACTTTGAAGCCACAACTGGTTATACAATACTATCATTTGTTGCTTGATTCTTAAATCGTGAGCCAAGGTTTTGGGGGGCTTACAATGTATAACAGAACTTACCTACCGAGATCAACTCATGTCGGCTCCATAAGGTTTGAGCTCGGCTCAATTTGTAACTATTCGAGTTTGAGTATAATAACGACTCGCTCAACTAAGTAAGCTCGATTATTTCAATATTAATAATCAATAATAAAAATATACTTATTATTTAATTATCTTTTTTATTAATATAATAATTATTATAATAATAATTTTATTAATTAAAAATTGATTCAATAAGATTCGATAAGCCTAACTTGCTACTCACTCGAATAATTTTCTAATTGAGTTGAGTTTAACTCAAATTCGTTTCTTTATAGAGCTGAGCTTGACTCGATAACTATCCGAGTAAACTAACTTGTTTAACAACTCTATTTGAAAGGAGTAACAAGATATTGGTAAAAGATAAATATTTTTGTGAATCGAGTTTACCTTGTACTTTATTTTCATTGGAATTAACTCTTTAGAACATAAAAAATTACTTCTCAAATAGATGAATAGAAAAGTTATATTCCCTCTTGTTCCATTAACAAATTCATATTTATTATTTTTATCAGTTTCATAAACAAATTCACATCCACCAACAAGGAAGATTAACATTTCGTAGAACCGGTTCTACCAAATTATCCCCCCACCCACCCACCCACCCACCCACCCAATTCCTCTCTCTAACCATTGTACCTCCTTTTTTTCTATTTTTTCTAAAATTTAATTTAAGAAGTATAATTATAATTTTACCCCGTAGTTTATGGTATACTTTATCCTAAGAATTTAGCGCATATTTTACCCTAAGGTTTATTATTTATTCCTCGGATTTATGGTTAATTTTAAGAGTGAAATTGTAATTTTACTTTTAAAGTTTAAGATATAATTGTAATTTTACTGGTTTAGGGTATATTTTACCATAGAGTTTAAGGTATAATTATAATTTTACCCCTATGCTTTAGGGTATATTTCACCCTTAAAATTTACTAGGATTTATGGTATAATAATCTTTTAAATAAAATAAAATAAAAACCCAAACAAAAAATTAAATTAAATTAATTAGAAAGTTAGAAACCACATAAAAGGGGACCACATGTTAATCAAGTGAGATTCACAAGCCGGTTCTACAATATGACTCTCAATTAGGAAATAGCGCACAAACCACGTCACACTTTAACTTTAAAATTAAAAAGTTAAATTTTACATTTTGTCTCTTTGGGAGAGGAAAAAATGAGCTCGGCGTGTACATAAGAGAAGTAAGGAGGTCAACTCTTAAAAATAGAAAACACGAATTCTAGCAATGCAGCTAGGGTGGGTATCGGACGTGGGTAACAGGTTTTTCGGGTTTCGGGTCCGGGTACCCGAAATCTCGGATTTGAAATTTCATTATTCGAACCCGAACCAATAATATCATTACCTGAAACTTCAGGTACTCGATCGGATCACCCCGATTTTTTGCATCAATTTTCCTTTTTTCTGGACATTTTTTCCATCAATTTTTCAATTGTGATAATTATTAAATAATTTATCCAATCCTAGTAAAAAACTCAAACAAGAATAAAATATCCATCAAACAATCAAATCCAAGTCAATTACTCAAACAACATAAAAACATATTGATCAAACAAAATAAAAATGTCCATCAAACAACATAAAATAACAAAAGCCCATGAAATGTCCAAGTCTAACACTACAAAGACAAATTGAAAACACTAAATAATTTCAACCTTCACATATTAAATACTTAAAAATCTAGCAATAAAAATAATCTAATAAAAAATATTGAAATTGTAACTACTTACATCCATTCGTTGTCTCACATTAACAATTGTTGAATACATTCCAAAATGGTAAATTTTGCAAGCCAAAGAGAATAAATATATATATATATATATATATATATATATATATATATATATATATATATATATATATATATTATCAACACTTACTTAAATAAATATTAATACTAAACATCTAAAGAGTATGAACATTGTATAATATAAATCAAGCATACATCCTTCAAGCATTTCAAGCTCATGTGTAAAAATCTTAGTTACTAGTCAATTAGTATATATATTTAATTATAAATAATAAAAAAAATATCCGGGTAACCGTATCGAGTAATTCGGGTAATTTTTAAAACCCGATACCTGATCCGATAATAAGCAACTGGGTCCAGGTATAACCAAAAACCGAAATTACCCGAAAAATAGAATTTTTCGGGTAATTTTTATCCGGGTCGATTCGGGTACCCGAAATTGAAAAAAAATGCCCACCCCCAAATACAGACTCTCATGTCGATCTAAATAAATCATTCTTTCCACGCAGGTAAATCTTTTTTTTACTTGCTAGGTAAGAGATTTCAAATTACAAATTTTGTCTCGATAGACATGTATTTTTATTAACTTTTATAACTCATGTAATTTACTTTATAAATTATTTATTTATTTATTATTTAAAAATATCAAACTACCTTAAATCAAAAGACTAATAATTTACTTTATAAAATATTTATTTATTATATAAAAAAATCAAACTACCTCAAATCAAAAATAACTTTTCTTTAAAGGAATAATTCATTTTCTAAATACTATATTAATGGGAATGGGATATTCAACAAGCATTTGCCTTAAATTAAATTAAATTAAATTAAATATAGTTTTTTTTTCACAAAAAATTAAGAGTTGATGTTAGGTGCACCCGGGTGCACCTATATGTATGTGTATAACTTTTTATTCTATTTTGTATACATGTTTCTTAATAATTGCATACTTTTTTCACAATAAGTTTTTCATTAAAAAAATTAGTATTCATATTTGTATAATTTTTTATTCAATAATAATTGTATATTTTTTTACACTCAATTTTTCATTAAAAAAACTAATAATTAAATTGTATACATTTTATTTATAATTGTATATATTTTTTTATATTTATATACATTTTTTAAGGTGGGCACACGGTATAATTAGCACAAATTAAATATAGTTATAGCAACAGGCTAAGTGCAAGTCAGACGCTCCATGACGGATACGCCTCTCCCACTGCGACGTCTTTCTTCTCCATTCCAAATCTTTTGTACAACCCCTACTCTCTCTCTCTAGTTCATTCCTTTTAATTTCGAAGTGAACATCAAGCTTTTCCGCTGGATTATATCGCTTGCTTGTTGTGTATGGTATGTCTTGTCTGGATTTTTTTATTGCATTTTGTGGAAAAAAAATTATTATATTCTGCATAATTTGATGTTTCTTTGATGCATCACTTGATTGAAGTTATTGAATGTTGATTTCGTTGATTAATTTGGGCTTCAGTGGTGGAACTTTATACTTTATTGAAGCTATTGAAAAATGATGGTGAAACATGGCTTTGGGCAAAAACAGGGAAATAAGTGTGCATTTGATAATGCAATTGATTATATTTTATAGTCCTGAATTATTTTTATAATTTTTTTTTTCTTTTTTCTGTTAATTCGGTTTCTTTTAACTAAAGGCGGTAAAGAGGAGATTCCAATCTATTTTCTCACACGTTCATGATTTTGAGAAGCATGAATTATAATTGTAAATGATGATATGGATAAACTCATTCTAGCTACTGGCCATACACTTTTGGAAAAATCATAGGTTGCTTTTTGATTGTAGGAGCTGAGAAATTTTGAAGTTATATGCAAATCATAAATGGTTGTTTTAGTGGTAAAAAGTATTAGCAAACAATCAATTTCATGCTTAACTAAATTTTGAAGGATTTTTGGGTAGATTCGCAATTGATTCGTTCCAAATCCCTCAGTCAAAACGAATTGATTAATGATTTTAAGTAAGCTACAATGAGGGGTGTTACTGGTCATTTTATGTGTATGTGATGTGATTGTCGTGTGTGATATGCATAATCCTTCTGCCTCTCAGTAAGGATCTATTTATCAAGTGACTCTTAACAACTTTTTGTTAATATCAAAGTTAAGTTAAATAAAATAAAATTAAATAATTCAATGAAAATAAGCCCTTGAAGAAGTGGGTCTTAACACATTTGCTTATATTTGTGGTGCTAAACAAATTCCTAATATAGCTTTCAGTCTACAAATAACTTTGCTAATTTCTATGTGTATGTTGTCCTACCTCTTTTTGTGTTCTAGAGTGGGAATGACTGAACAACTACAAGTCTCACCAGTGGTTCCTTTTGATTATGAGCTTTATGATGGAGATCCTGATCAGTTAAGAACTGTTGATGCTACGCTGGGGCTGCCCAATTCATACATCAATCCTGAATCTTTGAAACTCAAATATAGGATTGGTCACGGCCTCTTTGGTGATGTGTGGGTAGCCACACATCACCAATCAGGTAAAGATTTCGATGAGTATCATGAAGTTGCAGTTAAGATGTTACATCCAATAAAGGAGGATCATGTGAATGAATTTCTTCAGAAATTTGAAGAACCATGGAGAAAGTTCAAATCCAAACAATTGAAAGGCGTTTGTTGGCTGCACGGTATCTCAATCATATCTGGCAAGGTTAATCTTCTTTGGAATTGCCTTTATGTGTGACAAAAAAGATCTTATCTGTAATTTTCACCATTAAGACATGAAGTTGCTATGTTGTCTCTTTGACAGATCTGCATAGTTTTCAAATCTTATGAGGGATCAATAGGTGATCGGATTGCCCGGACAAACGGAGGAAAGCTTCCACTACCAGATGTTCTGAGGTAAACCAACATCTTATTCTCTATCTCCCTGTCTTATTTTTTGTACTTATAACAATGGGATGAAAATTCTTTCAGATATGCTATTGAATTAGCTAAAGGAGTACAACAACTTCACCATATAGGTCTCCTGGTGCTGAATCTTAAGCCAAGCAATTTCCTCCTTGATGACCATGATCATATTGTTCTTGGAGATTTTGGGATTCCATACCTTCTTCTTGGGGTTCCTTGGGGGGATTCTAATTTGGCAATGAGGCTTGGAACCCCCAATTACATGGCACCTGAACAATGGGAACCAGGAGTTAGAGGGCCAATATCCTATGAAACTGATTCATGGGGATTTGCCTGCAGTATGATTGAAATGCTGACTGGCACCCCACCATGGTTTGGGAGATCCGCTGAAGAGATGCAACATGCGATTGTAATATGCCAAGAGAAGCCACAGGTACCAACTGGTCTTCCCCCTGCTGTAGAAGATGTTCTGAAGGGTTGTTTTGAGTACGATTTTCGCAACCGGCCACTAATACCAGACATTTTACAAGCACTTGAAAGGTTCCCCTCCACCCCTTCCTCCCTTCAGTTATTCTGTATGCTTGCTAATGTTTATACGAATTAAGATTTTTTTCAAAGTAGAATTCTGGACTTGCAGCTCTAGGAAGGCCGTTTACAGTGATGGATCATGGAGTGGCCAGGGAAGCAATCTGTATGTAAATAAATCGCGCAGCAGTGGCTATAGCACATGGGTTCTCTCGAAAGATCATCTCCAGATTGGCGATAAGGTTCGATCAAGAAAAGATCCAAACACCACCTGCAAGCCTCTAAGTTTGCCTTTAACGGAAGGTCTTGTGGTTGGACTGGAGAAGGATAACGATAGGGATGGATCTGCTCTGGTGCAGGTCCCTAACATGCACAACCAGCTCAGATTAAACGTTTCAACACTAGAGAGGATCACTTTCGGTTTTGCACGTGGGGATTGGGTGAGACTCATCAAAGCTAACGGAAAGCATTCATCTCTGGGGATATTACATTACATACACCGTGATGGAAGCACAGCTGCCGGTTTCTTCGGTATGGAAACACTTTGGAGGGGACATTGCTCCGAACTGCAAGTGGTGGAATCATTTTCTGTGGGGCAGTTTGTGAGATTGAAGTCTAATATCACTACTCCCCAATTCGAATGGCCTCATAAGAGAGGGGTTGCTTGGGCTAGTGGAAAAATCTCACAAATTCTTCCAAACGGGTGCCTCGAGGTTAGGTTCCCCGGGAGGTTTGTTCTCCGAGACGAATGCTCTATTTTCTTGGCCAAACCCGAGGAAGTGGAACATGTATCGTTCGAGACGTGCCCAGGTATCGTGGAGAAGTACCAACACGTTGAGGATTTTCACTGGGGTGTGAAGCCTATAGCCATTGCATTTGGCGTACTTACAGCAACTAAAGTTGGCAGTGTGATTGGAAGAAAGGTGTATGCAGTAGCAAGTAAAGGTGGAAAGAAGAAGGAGGTGTGCAATCAAGAAGGCCAAAATAAAGGCAATTCAGCATGGCTACCTCCAAAAGTTGCTAATATTATTTTCAAAGAAGGGACCCCAATAGCAGATTCTAGGTAAATATCAAATTCTGTTGTTCTGAAATCTGAATTACTTGATCTACTCTCATCCTTCTTTTCCTATGTGTAAATATTCTTGCCAGGGTGTATGTACATATAGTGTACTAGGACCTTGTATAGTACAGTAATGGGAGATTTCTGAAGTCTTATGATAATCGAACCAGCTAATTATAGAAGTGTTATTAGTTAGTATTATTTTTTATATGTCTCACTGAGTTAAGTTTCACAAGCGGGAAGATAGTCTTAAGTTTATATTTCTGTTTGCTGATAAAATAATTACTATATCAAAGTTCAAACAAATTAATTCATAAAAAATAAAAATTAATCAAAGTCATTTTATATTTTGGCCCCCCTAATTGGCACTTGGGTTCTGGGATGTATGGGTATTATTACATTGAATCGTTGCCTTCAAAATTGAGAAAAAATTTGTGTGCATCTTAAACTAATAATTAAGAAATGGAAAATTTTGTGTGAATAAGGTATCATACGTAATAGTCTTTCGGTGGGATGGTGACACATGACATGCCCCTTAAAGGTAAGTACGATTAATTTTAATTATAGGACATGAATCTTCAAAGAAAGGCATGTGATTTTATTTTATTTATTTTAAATATTTACATTGTCTAATCCAAAAATAAACAATTATACATAATCCTACTAATAAAAATTGCCAGCTGGACTTGGCGTTGTCCTTTTCTTGGGCCAAAAAATGGGCCTTTTGGGCTCTTTAGGTGAATTATTGGGTCTACTCCATATTAATTTCCTCAACTCACTACAAATGAAATTGTTTTACTTCTTATTCCCTTATCCAAAAACACTGTGTCCACTACTCAGGATGGAGGGAATAACATTTTTAAGTTAATGATCATGATCACCCCATCAATTACATTTATATCTAATATTATATTTATGAACCAAATTACCCAAAAGTCCACACCCATTTTTTATTACTTTAATTTATTAGTGTTGGTTAGAGCTTCTCCAGCACTCCCGCATATGGGGCTGGATCTGCATTTTCCAGCATTAGTCTCCCTCCAGCACATCAGCGTAATCTGCTGCAAAATGAGGAAAAACACTGTAGCACTGGAAAAATCGATACAGTGAGGTCTGCAAAAAAATTTTTAATTTTTTTTTCAATTTTTAATTTAAATAACAAAAGATATTTTAATGGTTAATGATAATTAATATGTATGATGTATCATATTAATGTCCATTTTTCTGTATTTTTTTAATTTGTTTTTTTTACTTATTTATAAAATTAATTTAAATAAATGAAAAAAATATTATGATTGTTAGTTTTAATAATAAATTAATACATATGAAAATAATTCTATATTTTTAAATAAGTTTAAAAAATATTATGTTATTTTAATTTTAGGCATATTAATATTTTAATTATATTATTTTTTTAATTCAAAAATAAAAATAATAATGAAAAATAAATTGAATGTAAAAATAAATAAAATATTATTAATAAAATAAAGGTGCTGCAAAATGGTGTCAACTGCTGAGATTAACTGCATTTTAGGGGTGAATATGCTGCAAAATAGAGTTAACTGATTTACTAAATTGACTGCATTTTAGGGATGAATATGCTGCAAAATATAGTTAACTGCTAGAGATAACCTTAGGGCGATGGACTTTTCAACACAACATACCGGAATCATATCTGATTTCATCATCAAAGCAGCGAATGTCAAATTTAGTATCGACCATTGTATCCGAGCCAAAAAAACCGATATAGAATACCAGCATTTTGTCACATTTTCTATTTTTTACTATGGGACTGTTAAATAAAAGGGGGAAATAATCATTTTTAAGTAAAAAGAATCTAAATTAAAGTCTCGAGTGACAAGAATTTTTTTACTTCACAAATATATTTTACTCTGCATGGATTGTGAGGCTTTTGAATTTTGGCGCATATCATTTGAAAGGTACCACAACTTCCAAGATTCAGTTTCTTCTCTTCTTAAGAAGTAAATAAATATGATAAATTCTTGTTTGAAGTTTAAACCCTGAGTTACATATTTCCATAATCGCAGTTTAACTGCAAACGAAGAAGACAGAAGATGAGGAGAGCGGCATCTCAGCCACTACTGTAAGTTTTCAACATCTTTCTCCATCTAAATCAATTTCTATTCTTTCTAACCCAATTTCTCTCTCTGCAGAAGAGAATTTCACGAAGAAGATGACAATGATGAACACCATTTCCGGATCAGAGGCAAAACGTTCAGAGATATCGACTCCATTTCCAAGCAACTCACTTGCATCACCCTCCATAAACGAGGACCCAGAAAACCCAGTAACTCTCTCTCATCTTTTCCTCCCATTTCTTGAAATCTGATAAGCATTTCAATATCTTGTTTTATTACTCTGTTTAGAGAAGTCCACCAAATGTTTGTTGAAATGCGTCAAAGAATTTCTTTCATAAATTTCCCCAAAACTAACTGATGATCACTCTCTCTCTCTCTCTCTGAATCTGATGTCAATCTTGTGATTGTCTCTCAGATGATGAGTTTCTCTCTCCTGAAAAATACGGAATGTGGAGGCAAGAACAGAGATCAGGAGCAGCAAGGCTGAAGAAACAGCTCAAGGCAACATGGGCTATTCAGAGACTGATCGATAAGCAGCTCAGCCGGTTCCAGGCCCATTACAACCGGGCCCTGAGCCCAACCAAGATGAGCGACGTGGCCAATCTCCTCATGCCCAAATGGGCTCCGGCCCACGAACTCGCCGCCCTGTTCTGGCTCGGAGACTGGAGGCCATCCACCATTCTGGAGCTTCTCCGCTCGTTGGCCCACTCCCTGTGGGACCCAGTTGGAGTGGAACGGGCCCTCTCCCAAGTCATCAACGATATACGGATCGAGGAGGCTGTCATCGATGAAGAAATGACTGAGATCCAGTCCAATTGCGTCCTTCATCTGCCCTTCGGCCCAATGCATACTGACGATGATGGGCCTGGGCTGGCCCATATCCGCTCCGAGTTCAAGAAAATTCACCGTGTCATTGTTAAAGCTCAAGCTCTAAGGTCCAACTTATTTCAATGTCATTCTTTATTTCTTTACCTTTTATTACTTATGAAAATTATATTATTAACATAACCTTTGCTGATTAAAAAATGTGAAACTATGAAATAGAAGTAGTGCTTATTTAAATATGCTTAATTTCCACATAAGTGATTCTTTTAAGTTTTTTTTTTTTTGTTATGTTAGATTAATTTTGATGATGTTAGTATGTCATGTTTAGCCTATTTTTCAAGTTCCGAATGTATAGACTAATCTTTCAATTCCAGAATTGATAATTTCATCTTTCAAGTCCCAATTTTTCTAGAAAGAAAAAAAACCTTCTTCTAATTCCAGAATAGAAAACTTCAATTTGACTTATAGGCAGCAAAAGATTTTTAATGCTCCCTTTATCATCATCCAACCTTTGATTTTATATATAGTGGTAGGAATAGTATTAAAACAGGATCTTTCCCTCTTATAGTCCTAATGCATGCAGAATGAAGGCAATGGAATTGGCAGTGAAGAAGGTTTTGAGCCAGAATGATGCAGCAGAATTTCTAGTGGCATTAGTGGGAATTCAGGACATAATCCATGATGTTTCCATGAAAAACATGTCGCGTAAACCCACCATGTTTATCAAGGATTAGAACATCAAAGTTAGAATTTGATCAAGTAGTATAAGATCAAGATTTGTTCTTGTGGTTGTTGAGATGATCTGGTTCAGAAGATTTGAGATTGTGTTAGTTGATCATGATGATGATTAGTAATTGTGCTTTTTAGTTTGTTTAGAATGTTCATATGTAGCTTTCTTTCTTTCTGATGAACATGTTATGGATAAGCCCTCAAGAGAAAACAAATTGGGAAAAGAATTAAGGATCCTCAACTTGGATGATGGAACTTTGTTGTGTTTCATAGATAATTTCTATAGGTTGTCTTTTGTGTTGTCCACTTCATGTTTGATAGCTTGATCTGAATCCTGCTTGGTGGCTTGTTTAGTATCTTGCGTTGTATTTGGTTTGACCCTTTCATGTATACAACAAAGATATATCAAGCTCATTAATTTTTCCTCGACATCATTTAGTAGGTTATATATATACTCACCGCGTAATTTACATAATTTGGGCAACCCACCTCAATAGTTATATTCTTCCATTCATCAATTTCTATACGTTTTTTCCTTTCAATTAGTAATATTTTCTCTCATTTGATTTGGCAGATCCATCATATGCTTCCGTCCCATAAATATATTCACACTTTTGTCCGTCTCATTAATATGTTCACACTCTTAAATAAGGAAATAACACACAAATTAATAACCCCACAACACAGTTTAATTTTAAAATTGTCACCTCTTTACAACTCAAATAGTACACTTTACAATTTATATATTATCTAAAAATACCAAACTACTACTAAAAACAAGTTAAAAATTCTAAAATTCCATATCTATAGCAATTATAAACATAGGGAATATTAACTAAAAAATATCAAACTAGCTCTAAAAAACAAGTTAAAAAGTAACTTGAATTTAGTATTTAACAAACATTACTACTATTCATTATTTTTAAAATTTGTATAAACCTCAAACAACCTATGCTCTCATTTATTGCTTGACTGGACCTTACTGCCTAATTCAAAATGCCGATTTTCTCCCATAATTTCATTCCACTTTGATGAAATTATATAGCGTGCTAAATTAAATGCAGACTTCCTCCCATAATTTCATTCCACTTTGATGAAATTATACAGCGTGCTAAATTAAAAGAAAGTTGAGTGAAAATGGAAGACGATACTCGCACGTGTATAACACAAGTGATTACAATGGAAGAAAATTGAGAAAAGTCATGGAAAGTATCTCATACAAGTAATTACTACCTAAAAACTGTCAAAATGCATTCAAGCATGGGCAACAAAATGATTTTGTTTCTATTTTTAAGAAAAAAAAGTTGGTGTATAAATAATAGTAGTTCCATTCACCTGTTGGATCTGCTCACTCAGTGGAGCTTTTGCCCACCAACTCAAAGATAGTTCAAATCTCTCTATCTCTCTTCCACTCAAGAGATATATTATACACAGGATAGTTTTTCTTTTTTTCTTGGTTTTAAGAGAGAGAGAGAGAGATCAATTGGGAGAAAAATGTTTGCAGCTGAGAATGGATTAAAAGGTGACCCAAGATTGAAGGCCATTTCTGATGCTATTAGTGTTGTACCCAACTTCCCTAAACCAGGTCTTCTCTACTTGAATATGTAAATTTTGCAAAGGAAAGATTCAACCTTTTTTCTTCCATTCCCTATTTACTTTTATTTTATTTGAATTTATCTGTTCCTTTATTGTGTGCATGTTTTTATAAAGTGTGAATGGAATTCTTGAAGAAATCTATGTTGTCTGGTCATGTTGTGCTTTCTTGTCCTTTTTATTACATTTATTTATTTTTAAAATGTGATGGCAGGGATTTTGTTTCAAGACATAACAACACTTGTCTCTAATCACAAGGCCTTCAAGCATACTGTTGATATCTTTGTTGATAGATACCAACACATGGGTATCTCTGTTGTTGCTGGTAAAAAAATGTATTCTTCACATGTAATCAATATATTAATTTCTTGATGATGTGAAAATGGTGGGTGATGACTTTAATCCCTTGAAAACTGCCCTTCTGTTGTTGTGAGGCGGATCTAAGTAGGGATTTTCTTACAGACTCATGGATGAATGTTGAATCATCTGGAGAGAATGTCTGATTCTTTTTTGGGTTTGTTGGTTTCTTGAATTGTTCACTTTTACCTTAACTAGTTTGGTAACAATAATCAGATTGATTAAGGGTTGCTGAATGCTTGGTGGGAGTGCTGATGGCTGAATCTTATTCCAGGAGTTGAAGCAAGGGGCTTTATATTTGCTCCTCCAATTGCATTGGGGATTGGTGCCAAATTTATTCCTCTGAGAAAACCTGGGAAGCTTCCTGGTATAAAAAACACATTCAATCTTGGCCTAAATTATCAAATTACAGCATCATAATTATGTGGATGTTATGCAAGTGTGGAAGGGCATATGAATGGGGTCAACCCTTTACTTTTAACTATAATTTTGGATTAAGTTAGGGCTTCCTGCCTTATATGTCTAACAATTTGGTCCGACTTGCCGGATTGAATGGGCCGTAGGAAGGGGCTACCCTATATTTGGGCCTAGGTTGCCACCTGAAATGTGTCGTCCGTGGATTGTTACAATATCCTACATCGGTTCTACATGCAAGCGTGGAAGGGCATATAAATGGGGGTCAACCCTTCACCTTTAACAATGGTTTTGTGTTAAGTTAGGCTCCCCAACTTATATGCCTAACAGTGTGTAGTATTGCAGTTCCAAGCCTAGATGTTCGTTTTTTGTGTAGACAAATTAAGAGTTCTTGTTAAGAGTAACTATGACTACATTTTTTGGTATTTTTGATTCGTATGGTATCTATGTTGTGGCATGAGTAACCATTGATAGTAATCCACTATCAATCAAAGAAGAGTGTTCAAGTGATGATGAATCAGGTTAATATGAAATGATTGTGTTTGTGTCATCCAGGTGAGGTTATATGCGAATCATATGAGCTCGAATATGGACATGATTGCTTGGAAATGCATGTGGGTGCCGTTAAACAAGGTGAACGTGCATTGATAGTCGATGATCTAGTTGCTACAGGAGGGACACTGTCTGCAGCCATTAGGCTTTTGGGTGAAGTCCCAAAGATCTTTCTTTTTTCTGAGTTACTTCAGTTGTTTGTATGACGGAATCTAACTCGTATTGTACATAATGCTGTCTTTCGTGTAGAACGCAACGGTTCCAAGGTTCTGGAGTGTGCCTGTGTTATCGGATTACCAGAGCTTAAGGTAAATTACCTGGACAAATTATTTTTATTTCTCATCTTTGAAAGTTATACTTGGTAAAAATTCTTCATTCTTAGTTGTTGTGACACCATAATAATATACTTCAAATCATTGTATTCCTTCTTTCTAGTATGCTGATGTATGTTTTGTTTTCACTCTGTTGGTTTATATGAACTTCCAGAACTATTTCCAATTATTTGAACTCAGTGAAGTAATTATCTGAAATTTGTGTGAAATCATAGATTATAAGTTTTGTAACATTGAGCTCTAACGTCGGTTTTAGGAGCAGGGGTTATGAGAACACTTATTGCCTAGGAATCTTGATTGATCAAGGAATGCTAAAACTCCTCTTGAGCCACAATTTAAGTGATGAATAGGCAGGCTTGTTTGATGGATTTCTCTCTTCTCTTTTGTGATGGAAAACTAGCATATATTGCTTCATTTTTTAGCATCTTAGAACTTAAACAGTGGATGATAAATCCAAGGTATAGGTTTTTTCCTAGTAATTTTTAAACTCCCTCTTTGCATTAATCGACCACGTCTTTCTTCCTCGAAGTAGGGATCAATTAATTACAATTGAATTAAGAGGAATAAAGTTCTGCATTGTGTGATCCTAGTCCATATGAACATGGTCATTGCATCTAGCACTTTCTTGATTCTTCTCGACCCGACCCTCTCATAATTCATCTCAGCCTTATTATTTGTGTGGCACGACATCTCATCACCCCCCTATTCAGTTTGTCAAAATTCTGAGAAGTCTTCTGCTAGCCAGCACTACATTCTCTCTTTTGAACTCTTACTGATATTGTAAGACGAGCCCTTCTTTTTCGTCTTCGTTTTTGTTATCTTTAAGTCTTAATATCAGCATTCAGTTACTTGTTTAGAAATGTAGCTGATCATTGAAGGGTGTTTACTGCCTTGGTGAGTTTGACTCAATTTACACCATTTTCTCTGCAACAGGAACGTCGGTCGCTGAATGGAGTCCCGCTGTACGTATTGGTGGAACCTGTGAATACTGAATAATCTCTTCCTGGTAAACTCAGAAGCTTGGTCAGACAACACTACTTTAACAATGTTAATGATTGATGTTTAAACTTCAACCATGCTTTCTACACTGTTTTTTTTTTTTCTCTTAGCTCAACTCTGTGTGCTGTCATGTCAAGCCAGAGAGCAACAGTTACCTTTCAAGAGTTTTTAACAAAAAATCTTTGGTCATGCAGTTCTCTGCTTGTTGGACCGCAGCTTGAGGAGACATCTTACTGGAAATGCAGATCAAAACGAGGCGAATACGATGCGATGGATCGAGAAATAGTGACCATCACACCACGGCTTCTTTCACGTTCTGATCATGGCTATCAGCAACCTAAACAGTTGTTTTTCTCTTCTATTTACTTGCACTCGATGTGTATATAATTACTACAGTTGCATCTGGTTGGTGAATAAAATGCAGTTAAGTGTCGTTTGTGTTGCTACTAACAAACAATATTTATTTCATCATTATTGGTGGATTTCACTCTAGATATCTTTCCTCTGCAACTTTTTTTTCCCACCCTATTTTTGTGAAATTTATAAGAAATGATAATATTGTTGGGGTCTGGGGGTTTGACATTAGTATGAAGTCAGTGTAGATAGAAATGATAATATCGCAATAATAATCTTAATATATTAAAATATCTTGCACCACTGTACTTTTAAAATATTTTTGAATTATCCCTTTTCATATTTTAATATTTACAATTTTATGTTAATTTTAATAACTCAGTTCTATATTATTGACAAAATATAAATAGGATGTAATTTCGTTTTATTTATTTCATTATTAAAGTTGGATTTAATGTTAATTTATACAATTTTCAATTAAATTAAGACGTCTTCTCATTTTTCATTTATTTCATTGTTTAATTTAAATCTTAATATATTAAAAAGTCGATAGGATGGCTAACATTTTTCTTTATTTAATTCCTGTCCATATTTAGAAATGATTTCTAAGGTTTTCAATTTTCTCTATAGTAGTTTTCTCCATTCCAAAACAAAAACGACTTTATTCAAATAATTGGAGCATTCAATCACATCAAATCCACATCAAATCTATCCAAAATTTAGGAACTAAACCGAGAAAAGTGTAGAACAAACTCAAACTCCAAATTTTCACATTTTGAAATGTTGAAGTTCCACCTCCAAGGCCAACAAAAACACAAGAGGTAAACAGAAAGAGACTACCTACGCAATCAACAAACAATCTAGACAACACGACTACAAACATGGAAAAACATAGCGAGCAT
This sequence comes from Pogostemon cablin, assembly GCA_023678885.1. Classification (NCBI taxonomy): domain Eukaryota; kingdom Viridiplantae; phylum Streptophyta; class Magnoliopsida; order Lamiales; family Lamiaceae; genus Pogostemon; species Pogostemon cablin. Next base: position 8,951,432 of record CM042960.1, read on the forward strand.
GTCGAATGGCAACAAATACAATATGATTGAGCGGCAGAGCGTTATTCTATGACACTAGGGTTTCTTCTTCCTTCGCCACAATCTATTATTTTGTGGGTTTTAAAAATCTATTGGTTGTTCAAGATTGAGAATGAGAAAGCGTTGAGAATGTGTATGACCAATTCTCCAAAGCTTGGTCTCTTGAATCGTGTCTGTGAAATGAGAAAAGTGGTTTTAGAATGTTGGTTCTGATTTTTTTAACTTTTAGTAGAGCACACTATTTAAGAAGCGGGCAATTGTGCCTCGAAATTTTTAAGAGTGACATTTTTTAAAATATTTTATAGTGTCAACTAAAAAAAAGAGTATTGTTGGGCTATTTTTGCAAATTTCAATACATTATATATTTTTTTAAAAAATAAATTTTTAGTCCCCGTATTCGTACAAAATGGGCATAACTTCGTGAGATGGAGGGAGTATCATGTAAAATTTATTTTAAATTTAAATAGAATGAAATATTTCATGTAGTGTAAAAATATAGTATAAACTATTGAAGTTGTATTGTAAATTCTACACCAAGTAGAAGTCTACGATAGAGTGGATTTTTAGTAGATAGACATGCACCCTGGTTCAGAATTGACAGTTCCAATTGAAACAATCGGAATTGGAGGTTCTGGTTCCTATAAAAATTGAGTTTAAAAAAAATCGCCGATTCCGATTATATGAAATAAGGAATTGAGACCGAACTAGAATTTATTCCATTTCGATTTCATTTTGATCGATTCTAAAATACCAATATTGGTTCCAATTCAAACAGATAATTCCAATTATTTTGTGCATGTTCGCAGAGTTAACCGTTCGAGATGATTTTAATAACTCATTTTATCAATTCAACACTTCAAAATTTGATAAACTATCAATTTAAAGTCTGAATTAGTTTTTTTATTGAGTAATGACTTGAATTATAAAAAACTATCAATTTAGAATCTAAATTTAGGTATTGAATTGATATAACAAGAAACTATGATAGTTCTATATAAGGCCCGTAATTGATAAAAAAATAATTCAACCAGATAAATATTTTACCATTTTTTAGGACTTGATCCACAATCTATTACTCCTTCTGTCCCACAGAAGTTGTGACATTTTTCTTTTTGGGTTGTCCCAAAAAAGTTGTCACATTCCTTTTATAGCATATGAGACTCACACAAAAAAATACATATTCACATGGCCCCACACACACCACTAATACACCTACCCACTACACATTAAATATTATTTATCTCACTTCACTTTACATTAAAATATTATACTTTTTAATCTCCAAAAAAAATGTTATATCTTCTTTGGGACTGAGGGAGTAATAATTAGTAGTACTAATTACTCCACTTAGTTTACGTTACATTTTAATATAATATTTTTTAAAGTTGAATTAAAAAAAAATAATAACACCCGTGTATGTTGTGTCAAAATCATCTACATTTCAGTAATATTCAAGTTCCTCTTCCCCTAGCCCTCTGCCCGCCGCGTCGATTTCGGAATTGCTGCCGTCGATTTCAGCTCCGGCCACAAGTCAATTTGGTTACGGCCTTCTGCACCTGTCTCGCTCTTGCATCTCTCTACATTAAGGCATGGGTTTTTCCGTTTTGTTCTCTGATAATTTTTTTTCTTGTGATAGAAATAGGGTTTTTTTTGTATACACACATTAATTCCTCGTTAAAGAGAGGGATTCTGTAAAGAATTGGCTCCAGCTCTCCAAATCATGTAGCCGATTGTGAATATTCGTATCTTGTTTTTTACTGGTTTAATTTATCTAATTTTCTCGGTCAAGTATTCATTTCATTATGTAGTTGGCCTATTTGGGGAATGGTTCTGATATGCTATCCTTTTTTTATGAGAAAATTTGTTATTTCCTCTGAATTTGAATGTGTTTGTTTTCTCTGAGGGCATTTGTATTTGGTATTATGTGGGTAACTTCGAGCTTGTAACTGCAGTTTTAAAATGGGATGGTGTTTATCTTTTTTCATGTTTTCATGTGTTCTTAGTGATCTAATCATCTTATTAGTCGAATAGATAATTTGCATACCCAAACCTTTCAACTCTCCCATTCTCGTACAAAGTCTCTTTAAAAAATATGATCTTCTGGGAGGACACAAAGGCGTAGTATCACTTTTTTATGTATGTATGATCATTGCATTTGGTGGAAACATAATCAGTCAAATACTAAGATTGCATATTTTTAGTTGGCTGAATATTTTGGTGTTTTACAAATTTTGTTGGTTTGTTATGTTCAATTAGGTGTTCACGAACTAATTGTTCATTTGTTGTTCTAGAACTAAAACTGGTAATGTTTTCTTGAACAAGTGTTCCTGAACTTGTTATCAAACACGTTTGCAAAACAAAGTTGAGCCATAGGAAACGAACATGAGTCGAGCTTGTACAACACTTTAAAATTCTTATTGAGCTTGAGCTTGATTTTTGCTAAGCAAATGAGACTCAAACAGAGTAAAGCTTAGCTCGACTCGGTTTGTTTACAGCCCCAGCTTTAAGTTGATCCTTATTTCTCAAGGTTAGAATTTACTTCCTTTACAGATATATATATATATATATATATATATATATATATATATATATATATATATATATATATATATATATATATATATATATAAAATTAAACTAATATATGTGTTTTCTTTTAATTAAACAAAATGTTACATCAATTAAATATATGCAATTTCTTTTTCTGTTTGTTGATATGACGTTAATCAATTCAAAAGATCTGTTATGTAATGAACTCATTACTTGTTTCTGAGACATTCAATTACTTGATAGAAGTCATTTTCCTAAATGTTTATCAATGCAAATTGTACTATTTCCATGTCTATTTGCTGATATAAGGTCTGACATTATAAAAGATCTTTATCTTTTAAATTTTTTTAATGCAATGACAACATCAACATATGCAGTGTTTTTTTGTGCAATATATATATCTTTTTCTCTAAATTTTTTTATAGCTTCTAATCCATTTCTATAGTTTATTTCAATATACAGAACACCTTTTAAACTGTGAGGCAGCGTTTCCATATTTGGACTGCAGAATCTTGGAAGACAATAATTGCTGGTGCTCTTCCTCCTTAGCCAAGAATTTTCATACAATTGCATTCTCGATATAGGACAATAATATAGGCAAGTATTCTTGAGTCAATTATTGCGTCAGGATGATACATAAGAGAACTCATTAATATCTATGGTGCACTCATCCTTTCAATTTGTGCTTTTGAATGGTTTTATTCCCCATAAGAGAACTCATTAATATTTATTTAATACTACATATTAAATACATAGATGTAGAGTGATTAAGAAACAACTCTCAGAAAGTGACAGCATGTTGGATATTTGGGAAGCCTTGATGTTTGTGAGGAGCCACATTTATGAGTTACACAATTATTTGAATCAATTAAATATATATAAGTATTTTCCTTGAGGTTTTGGATGAAAAATGTTCACTTGTTTAGGCGTATTTCACACAGATCCATTTCATTTTCATCTATTCTTATGTATATGTCCCTGTAGATCAATTCAGCTAGACTCCATGGAGTTCCCAATGGGAAAGAAATCCAATTGGCAATAATAATAAGAAGAAGAAAGAAAAATGTTTTTACATCTTATGATTGCTGATCATTAGTGTGTATGTAGGTTACAGCCACTGATGGCTATTGAACCACATGATGAGCTAAAGGTGATAGATGATGTTGATGAGGATGATGAACCATTAGTTTTCAGAAGAACTAGTTCTTCCGCAAAACAAAGCCAAATAAACTCAGAAACTAAGAAATCATTATCTCAGAAGAATGACCAACAAATAAAGACGCGAGGACCAGATGTGCGACCCCAGAATGGTCAGAGTAGTACGGTTGAGAAGAGTAAGATGGCCCCTTCTTCCATGACGCCCCCTGTTAAATCACAACTCACAAGTCCAAAGTCATCTAATTCTTCTGCAAAGGCATCAGTAGTTCAGTCTCCAGTGGTGAATTCAAAACCTTCAGCTTCAATGAGGAATGAAGCAAACTCTGTTAACCGAAAGAGTGCAGGTGAGAAATCATTGGCTGGAGCCGTTGGTGAACTAAGTAGCGACTCAGAAGATTCTGAAGATGACAAACCCCTTATTGCTAGAATGTCAACTAGCCAGTTGAAGATGAAATCTAGCTTCTCACAAAACGGAGCTATTGCTTCAGCTGTTGGTGAAAAGTCAACACCCCCCAAGTCGGAAGACTCAGATGATGAAATACCTTTGTCATCTAAGTTTCTAGTCATGTCTAATGCTGGGAATTCCATTCACTGCTCTTCCAGTTCTGGACCTTCTGGTGACAGAAAACCTTCATTGGCCAAATTTGGGCAAAAAGGTTCAGCCTCAACAGAAACGAAAACTTCAAGTTTTCTAAAGAAGAGACCTGCAGATAGTGTAAAATCTGCGGATCCTTCCTCTACAAAAAGGCCTAAGCTTTCTGTTGAATCTTCACCCATTAAAATTAAAGAATCATCATATAAAGCTGAAGTGAAGGAAGAAGACGACGAAGACCATATTCCCATATCACAGAGAATGAAGATGACTGTTTCTTCTGACAAGAAAATATCATCTGCAAAAAACATGAATAAACCTAAATCTGTATTATCTAAGAATGATAAAAAATCTAAAAAGTTTATGAAAAATTCAAAATATTCAAAATCATCAAAGGTTTTGCCAAGCTCTGGGGAGGGGCAGAAGTGGACTACTTTGGTTCACAATGGAGTGATTTTTCCGCCACCTTACAAGCCTCATGGGGTCAAGATGCTCTATAAAGGCAAGCCTGTTGACTTAACCCAAGAACAGGAAGAGGTGCATGCCCTCTCCTCTTTCCTCTCATATACAACTTCTTGCTGCACGTATGCTTGGGAGTTTCTTTTCACTGATTCAATGAGAAATCTTATTTCTTGAGTTACTTTGAATCATATCCCAACTTCTTGCTGCACGTATGCTTGGGAGTTTCTTTTCATTGATTCAATGAGAAATCTTATTTCTTGAGTTACTTTGAATCATATCCTTTTTGTTCCTTACCCTTTTTTAGGTTGCAACAATGTTTGCTGTGATGCTGGATACTGAATACATGAATAAGCCCCAGTTCAAAGAGAACTTCATGTCCGACTGGCGGAAGATACTGGGGAAGAACCATGTTATTCAGAGTTTAGAACACTGCGATTTCCGTCCGATATATGAATGGCATCAGAAAGAAAAGGAGAAAAAGAAGCAGATGACAACTGAGGTGACGATGCCTCTAGATTATAAAAACTATTTATGTAGTGGTAACCATATCTAGCTATTTGTTTTGTATTGTTTTTTTTTTTTTTTTTGGGAGTTTGAGTGGTTTCCAGACAATCCAGTATTGGAATCATTTTTTTTTGAAAATCTGGAACTATTAGAATTTATGATTACATTGGGATTGGGGTAGTCAACATTGGAGAAATAGGTTATTGCATGACTATACTGTGAAATATTAAGTGATAACTGGATGGGTAGATAGGTGATATAGAGAAAATATATAAATGAATGGAAACATGGGGTAGTCGTATTAGGCAATAGTATGATTAAATTATATTGGATTTTTAAATCAGATTTTTATTTTATAATTCTGAAAAAAACTTGACTTCGGTTATTGAAATACCTTTGCGGCCCAGGGGAACATTTACCAAACATACCTATTTTACTTCTTGCTCAGTTTATGTTCTCACTTGTAGGTGAAGGTCAGTATCTACAGATTATAAGTTAATTTCACTGCTGACTATGATACTTTGGGTCTTTCAATTATTACACAGTTTAGCTCTTTGTGCTATTTCTTATGAAGTAACCTAAGAATTACATTAGATGAGTGATTTAATTTTTCATTCTGGTCCTGTTTCTGTTTACAGCATTTGTGGAATGTGTCAATGTGATCATTTGTGAAGTATTCAATGTGTATTTCCAAATCATCTTTTACTTAAAAACATTTCAGTTGCATTGCATGCGAGATGAGTTCAATCTGAAAACGTGCAAAGGTGTTTTTTTTCTTGGGGGCTTGTCTATTTATGTTATAATGTAGCCAGTTTAATATTATAACTCTAAAATCCTCAACATTTTATTATTTGAGACACATTTTCCATTCAAAGAGAAAATAAATAACTCTGTCAATCACATAAGTTTCTTGCATAAATAAGAGAACCTTGTGTGGCGAAATGTATAATTACTTACAAAAACATAGCTTTCTTCACTTCTCATTTACGATTTTATTCAACAGGAAAAGAAAGCTCTGAAAGAGGAGAAACTGAAGCAAGAAGAGAAGTATATGTGGGCAATAGTTGATGGTGTGAAAGAGAAGGTGTGATTTATCTTGATCTATTCTTGTTATGTTCTCTAGACCTTTATGAATATTGAATAATAAAATTATAAAATATTTTGCTTCATGTCTTTGATAATTTCATCATTAAATGTCTTTAAGAGATTTGCTCTACTAGTATTTGAACATAAAATATATTGGCTCTTTTGCCACTTTGTTAAAACCAATTCTTGTATGTCTTCTATTATCAATGATACTGGCTCTCTTATGCTTTTGTTCTGTATCCTAAGTTTGACTTTGTCCTGGTTGAAGTTTGCAATCCATGCAATCACGTTGACTTGAGGATTGAGACCATCTTGATGAGTTTTTCCTTGTTTTTGTTAAGCTTTTCGTTGGAACCTGAATGTGTAAATTCTTTCTACAGCTATTATTTACATACATAATAATGAGTAAGATCATGGATGTGAAAGTAAATTGATAGTTTCTGGATCTTTATTAACATAGTGCAGAAATCCTTTTCTTTACCATGTTCTATGGGAAGTCATAGTGCTTCATTACATTAGGACTTCAGCTAGAATTCGCTAAAATCCAAAAAATTCTGGCATTATTTTCTTTTTTTCTTTAATTGTGATGTGATTTTCAGGTTGGGAATTTTAGAGTTGAACCACCTGGATTATTCCGAGGACGTGGGGAACACCCAAAGGTTCGCTTAAATTTTCCTTCTATAAAACATGTTAATGGTAGTTAAGGGCTCATGCATCCTCAATGTTATCCGGATGGAGGAATGAAATTCATTAGACATTTGTTGATTGTCAATGCAGATGGGAAAGCTGAAGAAACGAATTCGCCCAAGTGACATCACTATCAATATTGGGAAGGATGCTCCACCTCCCGAGTGTCCTATTCCTGGTGAAAGGTTCCACTTTTAGCTCCTTTTCTCAATTAAGGGGCAAGTTTAAAAACTTATTTTAGAAGTTAATCATCTTTAAGTCAATATCTGGCAGGTGGAAAGAAATAAGGCATGACAACACAGTTACGTGGTTGGCTTATTGGATTGATCCCATTAATTCAAAAGAATTCAAATATGTATTCTTGGCAGCAAGCAGTACTTTGAAAGGACAGAGTGACAAAGAGAAGTATGAGAAATCCAGGCTCTTAAAGGTTATTAGATTGAGTCTGAGCATAAAACTACTTATCATTTCTATTGCTTTTAAAGTTTGATGGACTAATAAATTGCGCCTCATGCTCTTTGAATGAAGAACTACATACAAGGTATCCGAGCTGCTTATACCAAGGATCTTGCAAGCAAGGACCCTACCAAGAAGCAGATAGCAGTTGCAACATATCTTATTGACAAACTAGCTCTTAGGGCAGGAAATGAGAAGGTATTAGGGAAGTGTTTTGCATTGTTAGTTCTGAAATTCCTTGGGATTCCATGATAATTTCTTGACTTCTGTAGTCCAGTTACTCCAGTATCAATTTTGAAAACCACTCTTATATTAAAATTCACAATGCTTTAAGTAAATATTTTGCTACTTTATAAATTCTGTTTCATGTTATAGGATGATGATGAAGCTGATACAGTTGGTTGCTGCACATTGAAAGTGGAAAATGTTGAACCAGTACCGCCTAACATCTTGAAGGTCCAGTAATCTTGATGTTTCATTTGACTTCCATAATCATGTAGTTGTATAATCTTGTTGATTGATTTACCAATTTGATAATTGCTAGGAAAAGTAAAAAAGCTTAATAACAAATTTCATCTCATTTCAAGGACTTCAAGAAGTCTTGGTTCAAGTTCAAAGGAAATTGGAAAACTTTAACTGTACGACATAAAGTTTGACTTTAACACATACATGAAAAAAATAGCAATGCTGTTTGCATTTGCAGTTTGACTTCCTTGGTAAAGATTCCATAAGGTATCAAAATGAAGTCAAGGTTGAAACTGCTGTTTTCAAGGCAATCCAGCAGTTTCGAAGTGGTCAGTGAATGATCTGCTCTATATACATTATGTTGTACTTCTTGTTTTTGGTTCATCTTTAATTTAGATTATATAATTGTCCAGGAAAAAAAGGTGGTGTCAATCTGTTTGACAAACTTGATACCAGTAAGTTAAATGCTCATTTAAAGGAACTGATGCCTGGTCTCACAGCTAAAGTCTTCCGTACATATAACGCATCTATTACATTGGACGAAATGGTAAGGTGCACCTTCAGATTGCTAACCTAGAAACATTGTTAGTCTTGAACCTCGTTATTTATTTCACCTTGTGTGTTTTGTGTCCTGAGAAGTTTGATTATGGGATGAGGAAAGATTAGCTTTTGTTTCGTCTGCCCATGCTAGGGAAGTTGGGGAGTGGTGGTGGTGGATGGGCCTGGGATAAGTGCCGTAAAAGAGAAAGTTGGTATATATACTGTAATATTTGTAGTTCTGGCGTCAGAGATGGTTGCTATGCTCAGAAACAATGTTAGTATGTAAAAAACACCAAAGGGAATATCTATTTCAATTTTGCATGCTTAATCAGTTAATTGGAAATTTAGCATAGTTCTTAATAAGTTTTTCTTTTCTCCTTTAGCCTTATCCAGTTATATTTTGCTTTTGATTCTGAATCTTCTTCAACTTTGCTTGATTTTGATCTGATTATAAAGAACATCCGATGACTAATTCATGAGTTTGAACTTCTTCAGTTGTTAAACCTGTTCTTGATTTATTGGGATATCCGTAATTAATTGTAGAACGATGAACATAAAGTAATTAAATACCAGCCAATACAATCTGTATCAGTGGCTTTCAACATGAATCAAGTGAATATAAGATTTGATATATTGCACTGCGTGGCTTCATATTTACCAAAATAGATTGCCTGCTTTTGAGTTTAAAGAAACCTATGCTTATTTTGGTGTTAAATATTATTGATTGCTACCTTGAAAAAATCCTGTCAATGTTGTATCACTTTATTGCAGTTGAGTAGTGAGACAAAAAGTGGAGATGTTGCTGAGAAAGTTGTTGTTTATCAGCTTGCAAACAAGCAGGTAAAAGCTGTCAATATCTAGCAATCTAGTTTTCCTGAGGTTCAGTTATGTTTCTTAAATTCTGCGTTTCATTTTAGGTCGCTATCATTTGTAATCATCAGCGTACTGTCTCAAAGTCCCACAGTGCCCAGATGTCACGCTTGAATGAAAAAATTGATGAGTTAAAGGTAATGTCATCAGTGTATTTAGGGTGTGTTTACAGTTTCTTAACGAATATAGTCTATAGAAAATCACTTACTTTTTCATAATGCTGTGTGCTGGAGCTTTAAAAAATAAATGTTTTTTCCGCACCTAATTGAGTTTCAAAACACACCCTTATACTTGTGCACAATCAGAGAGAAATATAATGTGGATTTGAGGATGATTACTGAAGCTGGTTTTCTGGGATTAAAAAGTATTTCATGCCTCAGTGCCTGGTTTGTAAACAATATTCTGATTTATCCACAAGGCTCCGTGCTTGGTAACTGATGTGGCATTGTTATGATGTTCTTGTTTCTTACCGTGTCAACTGTCAAGATCACTCTTTCCTAATTTTTCACTAAAAGCTGTAATTTCTTTTTATAATGAGTTTGCAGCATGCCTTTTTTAAACTTTTCTTTTAGGGTGTTTTGGAAGAATGTCGTATAGATTTGGCTAGGGCAAAGAAGGGGAAGCCCCCATTGAAGAGTGCTGATGGGAAGTCAAAAAAGAATATGAACCCAGATGCGTAAGTTATGCTCCAAGTGGATGGGGTAACCATAATTTCCCTGAGTTGCTTATGCAGTCAACTGTCTTGCAGATTAGAGAGAAAGATAGCTCAGACCACAGCAAAGATAGAAAAAATGGAACGAGATAAGGAGACGAAAGAAGATTTAAAAACTGTAGCATTGGGTACGTCAAAGATCAACTATCTTGATCCACGGATCACTGTTGCATGGTGCAAGCGTCACGAAGTTCCTATCGAGAAGGTAGTGCAATTCTGCTCAGTGTCTTGTAAATTTAAAAGGAGAATATTTGCTTTTATCGAATTGGTGAGATATTAACTAGTGCTTTTCAGTGGTTCACTCTCTATTTAGTTCTGGATAATCTCTTAAGTAATTATCATTGATGTTTAATCTATTATAGAGCAGAAAAACACCCACTAAAGTTTGTTTTCTTACATATTGCACCATTTGGGAGGCAGAGCTACAAGAAGTTTATTTTATTTATTACTACTATTTATGTTATTCTATATTCGAAGCAGCATTTTTTTATTGACGCCACTTTGGTTGAATTCAGACTTCTATTTCTTAATGATGGTTCTGCTATGCAGATTTTCAACAAGTCTCTCCTCGCGAAATTTGCTTGGGCAATGGACGTAGACCCGGGTTTCAGATTCTAGTGCTATGCTTTGTTACGTCGGAGTAACCTGTAGAGAAGGAGAGAAGCCAGAAAGTATTGTATCTGAATTAATCTGAATGGGGGTAAGGCAATAACATTGACTCAAAACTCATTAGCTCACAATTTTGATTTGTTTGTCACTACAGCAAAAGTTCTCATTTAATTAATTGTATGATATAAATGAAGTTAATTTAGTTAAGTTCCAAACTTCCAATGCTACAACTTTCGTCATCATTTGCTTCTTGTTTCACCCTTTACTTACACTCAAATTGGATCTCGATCGTTATTGGACATAACTTTCTATTGTACACATATCACTGTTGTAGCTTGTAGGGCCCATGAGGTTTATGATAAAAATTACATATTTTAATCTTTAATTTTTTACAATTTTAAATTGATTAATTATTAAATAAATCACTATTTGTACTCTGACAGAAAAATTAATAGAAATATTCTGAATTTAGCAAATGAACACATAACTTATAGGGAGATTGCATGTTGAATTGATGGTCATGAATTTGGGAAGAGAGATTGCATTTGAGTTATTAGACACTGAGTTGGTTGCAAGTTGAATTACTGATCATGAATTAAGTAGGGATGACAATATCACCTCAAGTCATTGTTGTTGGAGTGCATCCTACTAGTTCCATTCAATGAAGCAAAATTTAAAGGTATTTGTTTTACCATTCAATGTATAGAGGGAAGGTATATTAATGTGGTGTGTGAGTCTATTGAGATATATTAATTATTTTGTGTAAGTCCATTTATTAAAAAGATAAATACACTTCTTATATTGGAACGAACGAAAATAATAAAATGCACTATTGTGGTGAGAGAGAGAGAGAGAGTATAAGAAGAAATATACTCCCTCCGGTCAATTCAAATGTGTTTATTTTATCATTTTTGGCGTTCGATTCAAAATTTTTAGTTTTCATTTAAAGCAAGGTAAGCCCCCACCATTACTATCTCTCAACCCCTTAAAGTTAGGATATTTACATACATGCCATAATTCCAACTAATTAAAGTAGATTTTAAAGGAAGGAGAAATAACTCCAATTAATTAAAGTTGATTTTAAAGGAAGGAGAAATAAGTACACACTCCATCTAACCACTACACATTTAATAATAATATTCATTAATCTACGTAAAAAACAAATTGAAAAACTCAAAATGAAAATGCGTTAATATAACAGTGTCACAGACCCTGTATCTTAGTACCCGTAGCTAGGGGTGGGCACGGGTTGAGTTTCGGGTACTCGAAATTTCGAGTTTGAAAATACATTATCCGAACTCGATCCGATATTTTATGAACTCGAAATTTCGAGTGCTCGAAAAAATCGGGTACCTGATTCGGGTTACCCGAAAATACCTCTTTTTTTATATTATATTTATTTTTTAAGTATTCTTATAATAAATTAATTAGGTGTGATTTAAATAATATATTTTTAATGTTTAATCTTTGAGGCAATATTTTATTTGATATCTTTTTTTCTTCGTTTTATTTAATTATAAAAGAATATAATAAATTCATATCACATCATAATAATATTAATTTTTATACTAATGTTAGGATTTAGATAGTACTATATTTTAATTATGTTGTGATATATTTAAATTAATATATTTCTATATGTTATTTTTATCTAATTAATTAAAAATATTTATACATTAAAGTATATGATGAGTAGAATTCAAATTTAAATTTGATAAGATAAGAATGTAATAATACAAAATTTTGTTTTTATTATGTAAAAATAATTTTCAATTTAAAAAAATAAATAAATTTAACTAAGTAATGTTTAAAGGATGATAAATATATTTTATGATTAAAAAATTATGAATGGATCAAAATTTTAATATTTTATGAATCAAATTATTTTTTATGATTATATAAGAGTGTAAAAAAAGTATCAGGTCAGGTAATTTGAGTATATTTTTAATACCCGAAACCCAAACTTAGCTTCGGGTTCGAACTACTCGAAACTCGATTTTCTTAAAAAATTATCCGAATCGATCGAGTAAATTTGATTGGATCGAATCGTGTACCCGAAACCCGAAAATATTTGGCCACCCCTACCCTCGGCCGAAGTTTGGGGCAATATAATTACATCAGCGCCACGTGACGGTAAACATTTCTCTGGAAGTAAGGGAAGGGGAATACAAGTAAAGTACCTGTCTACCCTGAAGCAAAGCTTGGAATCACTCCAATGCTACCTCTAAACCCTAATTCCAATTTCTAATTCTCTTCATTCTTCCTTTTTTTTTTGAATCTTGAATATACGATTACCCAAAGCTTTAAGTTTATTTGTTGGATTAAATCATTTTATTTTGTAAAAATGTCGGCTATCGTGTGTGGCAAGAGGCCCTTCTTCGATGACATGGAGACATCTGCGACGTCTCCGGCGTCTGTATCGCCTCCAGCTTACAAGAAGTTCCGATGTTCCTCATCGACGTCGCCGGTCCGATTCACGTATTCACCACCGGTTCAAACGGGCCACGTTGATAAGCTCAAGGATTTGTTTCCTGAATTGGAAACTCAGGTGACGTTTGAACTCATTATGTGGAGATTTTTCGGTTTTTTGCTGTGTTAGGGATTCTTTGGTTCGGTACCAGGCTTTGGTAGATCTGAAATTTTCATTTTTTACTTTTGGAAATGATTGGTTTTAACTTAATTTTTTAAAATTATTATTTAACTCTGCTGTTTAGCTATTTACGATGAGAAATTACTTCCTGTTTCGTCTTAAATGTAAATAGATGTGCAAGATGAAACTCAATTGAATTTGTTTGATCAAGAATTCGAATTCCTCTGTAGTCAGCAATTTTGAGCTTCTAAGTGGTCACTGATTAGCATTGATGTTAATTCTTTAATTTTTTTTTTCTAAATAACTTAATTGTTTAATTCCTGAGTCTGTATAGGGAAACTGAGATATGGTTCTTTTGCTTTCTGTTGTCCAGTTAATAGTTGTTAAAATATTCGGCACTCCTTGCAAATATAAATTGATCATTTCAGCTTGTTGGAGCTTGGAAATTTTAGTTAGGCATAATTTTTCGATGTCTAAAATATGCAAAGGTGCATGAGTTCACTGTAGAATAGGTTTTTCTGCACCTTAGAAAGTTGGCCACTATGAACAATGATAAACAATTTATCTTCTCATACTTTACTTACTCTAACTGGTGGTATTTGTTATTAACATCACCTTCGTCGCTTGTTTAGAAGATTAATAATCTCTTATAAATTTCATAATTACTTTCAGCTTTTAGAGAAAGCTTTAGAAGAGTCCTGCGATGATCTGGATTTGGCTGTAAAGAGCCTTCATGAAATTTGTCTTCGATACTCCAAGGGAAACTCAGGTATAAGTGCTGAACAAAATGCAATCATGGAAAAAGGTATTTCTTTAAATGGTTGCTAAATATGGCACATCGCTTGCTACAGCAATTATTCTTGCATGTTTGCTTGGCTTTTATTAGATGTGGCACTGCAAAGTTTTGATTCCTTTATTTCACCATTTTAAATCAATGATTATCTCACGGACCTCACATGTTTATCTCAATTCATAACATTTTCTTTTAGTGTTTGTTAGTACTTATGATTATGCCATTTGATTTTCTGCAAATGCATACGGAAAAAGTCAGCCTAAGTGTATTTAATAGTTCTTTCTTGGGACAAATTCATGTAGAAATTTTGTCTAGCAATTGTTTTGAGTGTTCAGAGTATGAGAGGGCCACTTGTGCAACCCTCATGCACAGCTACTCTCTGAAATTCGCCGATAGATGAGTCAGTCAATTGAATTACGCAATATTGATATCCAATGTAGCAAGGTTTCAGCACATGACTTTCTGTTTTCACTTCCTAGAAATCATATGGCTCTCAATCTGTATGATCATGCATAGAGGAGTTTGTTAATCTATAGGATTAGTTTGTTGGGAGATTGGGAAATGTGTTATGCTATTCCTTGCGAATTGCCTTCAAACCTGAATATGATGTATCGGATATTTGGAGGTTGACCAAGAGAGGTAGTTTTATTTGACGATGTATCTCCATATGAAGGATTGATGTACAAGAGTTTCACGACCTGACGTTGCCATGCCGTTGATCACAGTTGCAACTGTTTATCTCCTACCTGAGCTTTATTTCAAAGAATTTAAATTGAAGCTTGATCTATATAAGATGACACTACGAAGTGCAATGAAGTGTTTTTTTTTTTTTTTTTTGTTGGTTACTCTTGGTACTTACCTGTCCTTGACATCTAAAACTTTTATCTTGGAGTTATCTGAAATGCATTATAGAATTTTATTTCTGTATCACATTGAATCATATTCAATAATTACAACAAAATTGTTACTGACAGTTGGAACTGGTGGGGATACATTTCCTTTAGAGGAGCCTCAAACTAAAAATCTGCCCATAGATGGTGCTGAATGGGTGGACTTATTTGTGAGGGAGATGTTTAACGCCAATAGCATTGATGATGCGAAATCCCGGGCAGCCAGCATATTGGAGAGTTTGGAAAAATCTATTAGGTCCCAGGCCAGCAGTGAGGCAGCTCAAAGTTTTCATAAGGTCAGAATCCACATCTTGTCTCATATATCTACTTAATTTTAAGTTGAGGGAGTATCCCATGGAACCAGTTCCATGTGGAACCTTTGTGATCCCCTCTCCCTTTTTTAGGGTTAACTGCATACCTTTAAAATTAATACTAAACCCAAAGGGTAAATATTAAACCCTAGGGGAAAAATAGACCATAAATCACAATAAAAAAGACTAAATTAGAAAAAGACAAAAATTTCCATAGATGGAACAGTACTATAGAATATTTTCCTTTTAAGTTATTTATTTTTTAAAATTTTAAATAAAGGGTGGTGGTGTATCTGCTGATTATGCATACAAGGTTTTGCAAGTTTTGACAGATATTATCTTGACTTTTTTCATACTGGTTAAAGTTGGTGCTTTCGTGTTTGGCTTCGTAAATTATGCTCTAAGCTTAGCAATTCATTTTTTACGGGAAAAATGTTATTGAATTCGATGTGTTGAGTAGTGATTTGACTTTTTGTCTTGTGAATCACTTCATCATATCATTATAAAACACCAACCCCCCAGGTGACACTATCAGGATGTAATGTGGTAAAAAAATTGATTTGAAATTAGAATGGCCCTCCTAGCCGGAGCTCAAGTAAACCAATGCCTTGTAAGATTATGCATTGATCTACAAAAGAATGTGTATGCTATTTCTTCTGTGTTACCACTCACAGTGGATGCAAAATGAATAATGGAAAGCTATCTCTATCTTGGTGTTTATAGTTAGCTTTGTGTTTCTTCTAGGAAAATGTAATGCTGAAGGAACACATTGAGGGGCTTCTCCGTGATAATGCCATCCTTAAACGTGCCGTTGCCATCCAGCATGAACGCCAAAAGGAAAATGATGAGAGGAACCAAGAAGTGCAGCAATTAAAGCAGTTGCTATCTCAATATCAAGAGCAGTTGCGAACTCTCGAGGTTTATGTCTGAACTTGATGTCTTTAAGAAATCCTTCTACTGGCCTATTGTTATTTTTGGTGATTGGTGATAATGACTTGAAACAAAAAGAAAAGCATCCTGAACAGAACTATTACGAACACATTTTCAAATTAATAATTTGGGTTGAATCATAGGGTAAAATTTGTGTTTCACTTGTTCTTGCAGGTTAACAACTACGCTTTGACTTTGCGTCTGCATCAGGCTCAGATGAGCAACTCCATCCCTGGACGTTACAATCCAGATGTATTCTAGCAGAAATGTTGTAATCAGTCGTCGTCACGTGGGCTTGCACTTTCTTATAGGTTATTTATGGCAAAAGGTTCAATACTGGGACAACGTGCACCGTTGATCCTTATATAGAGAGTTTAATATTTCATCGGGGCCATATCTTTGGTCTATTGAAGCTAAGTTGCTTTGTTTAAAGTTGGAATGGTTTTGGAGTTCCTTATCCCACCCTACACCTGTAATGCATGAGATGTAATCTAGCTGAATATCGAACAACTCATTCTGGCTCTCCAGTATGTTGTTGCAATTATAAGTTTACTTACAAATGGACATCTTTTAAGATTGGAGCATATTATATATAGAATGAACATGTTGAAAGCTAGTGATTGGATCAGACAAGAAATGGAAGGCATAAACTGGTGTGCACACCAGATCTTCTGCGTCATTTTGGTGCACCATCTTCTGTGCCACACGTTATGTGATTGACGCGTAAGATGGGGAAACAAATTCAATCATTGCCCATAGAGTTTAAAGATTAGGGTATAGTTTCTCTTTCATACGTGTCGTCAATCTAAAGGTGTGACATAGGAGATGGTGTACCAATGGCACAGAGAATCCAAGCCGACTTGTGTGAGACCTCGTCTTGTGGAGATGGAGTTACATTTGAATTAATTTAGACTGCGGGCCTCGTATATTTGTTAATATACCACCGAAATTAAGGGTTGATTAAGCCCATCATAAAAGATAAGTTTATTTTAACAAGCGATTGAATTATTTTCAATTTATATTGATTAAAAAATATATAATAACTTTAAAATTTAAACTTATCCGATCAGTTGAACTTCGAACTGGTAGGGCCATTGATTATGAAAACTCAGCTCTTGACAAAGGCGCGAATTCAGATTTCTTGTCCAACAAGTTAGGCGTTTGTGATCTTTAGGCTCAACTTGATCAAGTTCTACAACTTAAGGGGGAGTGAAGGAATCAATTTTTTTATTTTGCGACTTTTCTATATATATATTAGAATCCCTTCTGAGTGGAATCAATTTTTTTATTTTGCGACTTTTCTATATATATATTAGAATCCCTTCTGAGTGAAGGAATCGATTTTTTATTTTGTGAGTTTTCCATATATGGCTTATTAGAATCCCTCCCTTGTAAGTACACATTGATGTATCAGAATATACAAATCTTTTCACAATCATGCTCTCTGTGTTCATATTTCTTCAGTGTGATTCAATCCTCCATCATTCGAAGTGTGTGTGTTTTAGTTCGTGGTTCAAGTATCCTTTAACAATAGACATTGGGGTGGATCACTATAGCGTTCTAGGACTCGTTTATGACGGTGGTTGTTGTCTTTCGGAGAAAGATATTGATAAGGCATACCGATTGAAGGCGAAGGAGGTTCATCCCGATAAGAGGCCTAACGATCCTCTCGCGCACTTTGATTTCATTCGCCTTCAATCTTCCTACTCTGTTCTCAAGGACGAACAGAGTAGGAAGGCATACGAGATGAGACTCAAAAGAAAAAAGGAAGAGAAGATAGAGGCCCAAAATTGGAAGGAAGTAATAAAGAGGGAAATACGACGACGCAGGGAGGAGGAAGAGGAGGAAGAGAAAAGGAGGGTGAATGAAATAAGGCGGAGGACGAAGGAAGAAGAGATACTGCAGCGACGAAAGGAGGAGGAAGAAAGAGAGCAGAGGAAGAAGGAAGAAGTGAAAAGGATGATGCTATTGATTGATGAGGTCGATAGAATGCGTGCTGAAATGGCAGCAAGAGCAGCCATAGGTGCAGCCAGTACAGTGTTCTTTGACATGGAGAGGGTGATCAAGGTTTCCTGGATGAAGAAGAAGAATGCAAATGGCCAAGACTACAGTGTTGCTGGACTTCGTAGAATTTTTAAAAAATATGGTGAGGTAGAAGATGTGGTGACCATGAAGAAGGAGGAGGGAAAGGAGGGAGGATCTGGTCTGGTGGTAATGGCAACCAAGGCCGCGGCATTGGCGGCGCTCTCTCGTATGTGTTCCAAGCTCCCTCGTAAGTGTTCAAACCCACTATGGGTTTCGTCTCTTCACCATGCCTTCCTCTGATTTTTCTTTGCAATGTTATTTTGTTTTTGTTATGATGGATTCAAAGATGTGATTCAGTTTAGAGGATCTCTATATGTTAATCCAATGTAATTCATTACATTCTACTTGATAATCTACATGCTTTTCTTCAACAATGCTCATCCTTGGTAATACTTTCAACCAAAATTAATGTGGCTGTCTTTTTTTTTTTAATTACTCCCTCCGTCCTCTTCAAAGAGTCTCATTTTTCTATTTTGGGCGTTCTCCCCTGAGGCAGGTGAGAGGTGTTCAGGAATACATCCAAGAGTGAAGAACTTAAAGCTTTTATGATACAGTCTAATAGGAGTTTGAATGAAGAATACTTTATCCAGAGTTTTGTGAGTGGATTAAAAGATGAAATAGGTTAAATGGTAGAATTGCTTTCACCTGGTACACTAAGTATTGCTATGCATATGGCTAATAGGCAAGAACAGCTATTGGAGACCATGAATAAGACCAATAAAGGGGTTGGGAGAGTAAACTCTAATTCTGAAACTTCTTGGAAAAAAACTGAAATTGTGTCTAAACATAAGCCAACTCACACTCAAACTGAAAAATTCACAATTAAAAAACTAACTCCAGAAGAAATTGCAGCACGAAGAAAGAAGAACTTGTGTTTTAATTGTGATGAAACTTATCATGTGGGCCATAAATGTAAAAATTTGTTGGTTATAATGGGGGAGGAGTCTGAAGGGGATGAAGATGATTTAATTTTTGAAAAAATTGATGAAGAAGTAGATGTCAACATATCAGTGCATGCATTAGCAGGTAGTATTACTCTTAGCACTATAAAGCTAGAGGGGGAAGTGGGAAAACATAAAATTTCTATTCTAGTTAACACAGGAGCACACATAGTTTCTTAGATCCTACCACTGCTTAGAGGTTGGGGTGCACACTAGAACTTACAAACCCTCTACTTGTTACTGTAGCTGATGGGGGAAAAATGGATTGTAACTTTAAATGCAGTAATTTTGAGTGGAGAATGGGGAATTGCAAACTTAGTGCCACTATGAGAATATTAAAATTGGGTGGTTGTGATATGGTTGTGGGGGTTGATTTACTAAGACAACTAGGATCAGTAACCTTTGATTTTGAAAACCACATGGTGCAATTTAATGTAAATGGAAAGATAATAACATTGCATGAGAAGCAACAAGAAATAACTCTTAAACAAATATCATGTGAACAGTTCAAGAAATTATATAGAAAGAGTAAAGGGGTTGTCGTAGGGTGTTTATTCATGATTTCTTCCTTAGATCCTAAGCAGGCTGCCAACTTTGTCCATATGAGTTTCAACCTATCTTAGATAAGTATCAGCAAGTGTTTAAGAAACCTACGGAGTTACCCCCTTTCAGATCTCATGACCACACTATTCCATTAAAGCCAAACACTCAGCCCTTTAAGCAACCTCACTATAGATACCCATATTTGCAAACGCAGGAGATAGAAAAATTGGTGCAAGAAATGTTGTCTACAGGTATTATACAGCCTAGTACAAGTTCGTTTTCCTTACCAGTACTAGTGAAAAAGAAAGATGGAACTTGGAGATTTTGTGTAGATTATAGAAAGCTTAACTCACTCACAATAAAAGATAGTTATCCAATCCCTTTAATTGATGACCTTTTAGATGAGTTGGGGTGAGCAACAGTGTTTTCAAAAATCGATTTAAGGGCAGGTTACCATCAAATATGAGTGACATCTTTAGACATACATAAGACTGCTTTGTGGTTTCTTCGGGCCTCTATGAATTTAAAGTGATGCCATTTGATCTGACTAATGCTCCTGCTATTTTCCAATCACTCATGAACTCCATCTTCAAACCTCATTTGAGGCATTTCATCCTTATTTTTTTTGATGATATCCTTATATATAGCAGAACTATTCTTGATCATTAACTTCATTTGGAATCAGTTTTGCAAATACTTCAGACACACTCCTTGTTGGCAAAAGCTTCCAAGTGCTCTTTTGGCCAATCGCAGATTGAATACTTGGGTCATATCATCAGCAAGGAATGGGTGGCTGAAGATTCTACTAAGCTGCAAGCAATTTTGATTGGCCACAGCCTAAGACTCTTAAGGCATTACGAGGTTTTTTGGGTTTGAAAGGTTACTATAGAAAGTTTGTGAGGCATTACGGTATTAAAGTTAAACCACTCACGGATTTGACCAAGAAGGAAAGTTTGAGTGGTCTGATACTGCAACCTTAGCTTTCCAAGAGTTGAAGACTGCAATGACGTCTGCTCCGGTGTTGTAACTTCCTGATTTTAGCAAATAATTTATTGTTGAGACAGATGCTTGCTATGAAGGCATTGGAGAGGTGTTGATGCAAGACCGTCATCCACTTGCATTTATCAGCAAGGCCCTCACTGCAAGAACTTTGGGGTTGTCTATATATGAGAAAGAATTCTTGACAATCATTCATGCTATAGAAAAGTGGAGGTCTTATCTAATTCATGGCAAATTTGTTATTAGGACTGATCATTATAGTCTTAAGTACTTGATGGTGCAGAAGATTTCAACACCTCTGCAACACAAGTACTTAACTAAACTTTTGGGTTATGACTATTGCATCGAATACAAGAAGGGCTCTGAAAATAAGGTTGCTGATGCCTTATCAAGAAGAGACCAGGATGACTTACAGTTGAGTGCCATTACATTGATAGAACCTGTGTGGAAGGAGGAGTTGCAACTTAGTTATAAGGGGGATAGTATAGCTGAAGAAAGTATAGCTGAAGCGTTGGCCACACCTTACAATTTATCTTAAATTCAGTATGTTTCACGACTTCTGCGGTTTAAAGGAAAGCTTTATGTGGGATCGTCTATTAATCTTAGGAGTAAAATTTTGCATTATATGCATTGTTCTGCATTGGGGGACATCCTGGTCAGCATACAACACTTCAGCGAGTAAGGGCAGTATTTTGGTGGCCAAAATTGAAAGAAGGGGTACACGAGATCGTATCAACGTGTTAACGATGCCAGTTGAGCAAGCATGAGAATAGTAGAACACCTGGGCTTTTACAACCTTTACCTATTCCTTCACAAGCTTGGACTGATATTGCTATGGATTTTATTGAACAATTACCTCTTTCATCAGGACATGATACTGTGTGGGTGATAGTTGATAGGTTTACCAAATATGCACACTTCACTACACTTAAACATCATTTCACTGCACCATCACTTGCACATAAATTTTTGGATACTATATACAAGTTATATGGTTTGCCTTGTACAATTGTATCAGATAGGGACAAGATCTTCACAAGCTCATTTTGGCAACAACTCTTCAAGATGTTAGGGGTTCAACATCTTCTCAGCACTGCCTACTACCCTCAAATAGACGGGCAGACAGAACGAGTCAACAAATATTTGGAAACTTACCTACGATGCATGTGCGGCACGAACCCGAAACAATGGGTACAGTAGCTTCCATTGGCTAAGTTCTGGTATAATACATCTTTCCATTCTTCATTATCCATGACTCCTTTTGAGGCTCTATATGGCTACAAGGCTGTACCCTTGTCTTTTGGTCCGCAATTATACACCGCAATTATTGGCCTGGAGCAAACCATGCAGCAAAAACAAGAGTTACAACATCACTCAAAGGAATTGCTTCAACAAGCCCAGGACAGGATGAAGAAGGCAGCTGATCAACATAGACAAGAAAGGGTTTTTGTTGTAGGTGATTGGGTTTTTCTTAAACTCAAGCCTTACCGACAGCTGTCACTGAGAAATAACAGGGTCTGGAAATTGAGTCCTAAGTATGCGGGTCCCTTCCAAGTTGTTGAACGAGTAGGAGAGGTGGCTTACAAGTTGAAGCTACCACCCACCACTAAGCTATATCATGTGTTTCATGTTAGTTTATTGAAAAAGAAGGTGAGGCCATCTGACAACACCACTCCTATCCTACCAGATTCTGATTCAGAAGGAAAGACTATCATTCAGCCTACAAGAATTTTATTTAGGAGGATGATCAAGAGACATAACCGACCAGCTTACCAGGTGTTGGTGCAATGGGCACATCTAACTGAGGAAGAATCTATCTGGGAGGACTTTGAGTTTATAACTGAGAAATATCTCTTTCTACTGACTTGAGGACAAGTCGTCTTGAAGGAGGGGATAATGTCACAACAGCAAAACACGACTCTAAAAGCATAAGTGCGATATTAGTAACGACACCGTTTCAATCCTTTGTATTAGATTAGCATATACTAATCTGTTGGTTAATGATATAATGTACTTCACATTCATTTGGGGATATCGAATAGAAAATATCTTTCTTTGCAGTTTACCTTTCTTTCTTTCTTTCTTCCACACTTTTCAGCACACACGATCATATACAGCACTCATCCACAGGTTCATGCTCCGGTTGTTCCGTACGATCCACGGCGACGGCTCCGGCATGTGAGGGTATAGGTTGAGGTTGTGCAAATTCAGGTTGTGGCCGTGACAAGCACTTGTGAAAAAGATGGCCAGTGTTTTTGGTATTTAAAGGAAGATGGTGCTTATTTCTTATTTTCGATTAACCATGCTGTTAAACTATTCGATTGGCAGTAGATAGCTATGGTAAATTTATAACATCTGTATTTTTATTTCAATTATGTGTGGAATATCTTATGTTTTGAATAAATCTTTCTCTTTCAAATAAGTTGATATCCTGATGTGCACTAACCATTTTTATTTAACAGGGTGGATGTATTTATTAATAATAATTGTATAATATTCAATTTGTAAAAACAATTCTATTAAAAGCCCATTTAGTATTTCAAATAATTTATTTTATTTATTCAAATATATCATTTTATTAAATTAAATACTACAAAGAAACCTTTCATATTATTTATGATTTAAATTCCAAAAAATAGTTTTATAATTTACATCAGATAGTTTCGTTACTTTTTGCCATTATAGAGTGAGGCTCTAGTGTCCGGGAAACACCATATCCCTTTGCAATTTATATTTCTAAGCTATATATAGAATTAAATAGAATATAGAGAGGAGAGTTAGAAACACATGTTCTCGAGAGCGCAATAACTTTTGCCTTTTTCATATGGAGTATACATTCTGAATTATATTTGTTTGGTATGGAATTCATACACTACAAGATGTCAAAACCAATTAATCAATAAAATAAAATGAAATAATAATCACAAAAAAATTAAAGGCATTATTGAGACATAAATACAGAACTACTACTATCTTT
The DNA here is from genome assembly GCA_023678885.1 of Pogostemon cablin. NCBI lineage: Eukaryota > Viridiplantae > Streptophyta > Magnoliopsida > Lamiales > Lamiaceae > Pogostemon > Pogostemon cablin. The sequence goes on from CM042960.1 coordinate 8,975,200, forward strand.
TTTTTTTACAACATAAAAAAATAAATAAAGAAGTAAAAGTACGCTATACCCCTTCCAACCACTAATGAACAGATCGAATTTAAACGTTAATATTTATAAAACTTGATACCCTTATCTGAAAAATACGCCCCATCATCTCTAAATTCCCAATAACACTGACCTCCTTGTCGACACAAATAATCATTAATTCAATAACCAGATATATATTTTGAACCCACCCCATGATATATCGTATGGACGATTAGATGTATAAATAGGACATATATATGTCCAATTGAATTGTTGCAACGTACCCAAATTAAAGTCACCTACGGACATGGGCCTGCAGTGAGCCGTGATGGAAGAGTTTGGCGGGAGATTGTTGAAGATGTGAACGGTAACCTTTATAGTACTGCTCCATGAGCCGTCGGAGTCGGCTAGGCTGATCGTACAATGATGAAATTATGTTCTTGGCAAATTGTTTACATAATACTTATTTCAAGATCTCCCACAAATTCTCTTCTAAACCAAGCGAGTTGCAAAATCTCCAAACTTGCATCGTTTTTACTTCAATCATGTGCTAAGAATGCAGAGCTCTCCGAGGGGAGGAAAGTGCATTATCAATATGCAAGTGCAACTCCATTGGTGATGCTGTGTCTGTTTCTAATGCGTCAACCCCAGTTCACAACGTCTTTGTTCATAATTCTATTATAGCATGATTAACCTCAAATGACCTGATGTAAATAAGGAATGAGAGGAATAGTATATTATTTCATAAACCAAAGCAGACTGTGGCTTTATAGCCATTACATAACAGAATAAAAGAAAATAGGAAATAACCAACAAACCATATCTAAGCTAGCGTGCAAAAGAAAATCCTTATCCTTCCCTGAAGACTAGGACATAACAACAAACTTAGGCTAACATACTTTACCTTACGCGATTAAGGCTTGTTCAAGTATAGTTGATTTAAAAGATATTCATGGGGTTGCTGTTTATAGGCTGTGCTTTGGTGCATTCTTACTTAAAACTTTGATCTGATGGATGATGCACTGCAAGTGTTTGAAAGATTGCCTATGGAAGATGATATTGTTCTTTGAAATTCAATGATTAACTGATATGTACAGATTGGGGAGTTTGGAAAGGCCTTTGTGATTTTTAGGAGAATGGCCGGCTCGTTCCAAACAAGTTCACTGTTACTAAGAGTATTATCAGCTCTAGCATTGGCTGTAGTGCTTTACAATGGAAGGCTAGTTTATGGATTGGCCTTGAAAATAGGCTATGATTCAGGTATAGCTGTTTTGAATGCACTGATTGATATGTACCTGAAATGCTGGCAGCTTGAGGATGCAGTGGTGGTTTTCGAAAACATAAGGATATATATTCGTGGAACTCCATTATTTGTGTTCATGAACAATGTGGAGATCACTAAATCAAGCTGAAACCTTGAAGTCAGCATTCCCTTCAACAAACTCAAAGTCCCATCATGAGGTTACTGCTTGCTCGCACTTGTCAGCATTGATGTGTGGAAGAGAGGTGCATGGTTATATGATAATTAATGGGTAGGACAAGTCATGCAGTATGTACACTGCTAATGCAGTTGTGGATATGTGCGCAAAAGGTGGAAGTATGAGGGAAGCAAGTGTAGTTTTTGATGACATGAAAGTCAAGGATGTTGTTTCACGGAATAATATGGTGATGGGATAGGTATGCATGGGTTTGGGAGGGAGTTTATTTATGGCATGTGTGAGGATGAATTGAAACCTGATGAGGTTTCCTTTGTTGGAATATTAGCAGCCTGTAGCCATGAGGCTTTTTAAATCAATGGTGACAGTTTCAGCAGAAATGCAGCCACGATATGGCGTTGTTCCAGTTATCGAGCATTATGCATGTGTGATCGACATGCTCAAGCCGGGCTAATTGAGGAAGTCTTTAAGTTGATATCATGTGTGCCAATTGAGCCTAATCAAGTTATGTGGAGGGCATTCTTGGCTGCATGTAAGCTCCATGAGAATGCTGACCTTGCTGAGGTGGCTGCCCAGAAGGTGCTTGAGCTCCAACCGGACCACTGTAGAAATTATATCTAAGTGGTATTTTTTATTCAACTGATAATTTAATGCATTGACTATTGGTCATGATAATGGATGAAATGGTTCTTTTAGCTCTTGTCATCACTTTCATACCGCTGACCTTATCATTTCTGAAATAGGGAGACAACTGACTCTTGCACAATTTCTGCATCCCCAAATTTTGGTATCTTGAGATGTCGTCCAAGTGCCTGATATTCATTTCCTGAATAAATTACCAATGACTATTTGCGGTCTGAATCCAAAACTAGTTTGCTCTCTAAGAAAAATACAGTTGAGGAGATAGGCAACCTGGAAGCATTTCTATAGCACAGTTATCCGCATTGGAGAAACAAACAGGAGAACTTCCAATTGGTTATGAATGTAACTTTTCTCAGACAATATTCAATGGTAAATAGGTTTGTCTGATATTAAATTTGAGAAAAAGCCCTTTTATGCATATGTGATGTTTTAAAAATAAGATTATGAATGTAACTTTTCTCAGACAATATTCAATGGTAAATAGGTTTGTCTGATATTAAATTTGAGATAAAGCCCTTTTATGCATATGTGATGTTTTAAAAATAAGATTAAATATTCTTAAGTTATAGCAACATTATACTCGTATGTGATGTTTTAAAAATAAGATTATATATTCTTAAGTTATAGCATCTCTACATTATACTCAGTGTTTCAAGAAAATCTATAAATGACCTCATTTAGGTGGATGTTATTATGGTTCTGTTAGGTAGATGTGAACATGAGAAGTTATTATAATGGGGGACTGGGATTCTATAGCCACAAATTTCTCCAATTATCCAGAAAAATGTGTAATTGGGTCTGTAGTTTAAAAGTTCTTATACTGATCTTCTCAGGGGTAAATGTGATGGCTGGGATTGGACTACGCTCTACACCATAGACGGTGAAAGAAGCAGGGTGGAGTAGCATGGCAGTTTTAGTCATCTTTGCTGTTATCTGCTGTTACATAGTAACACAGCTTCTCTAATGAGATACAGCTTTGAGAGCAGGGAATGTATCATATCTTACCCAGACATTGAACAGGCTGCATTTTGAAGTTGTGGTCGACTTCTCATATCGGTAATTCACCTATGTAACACATGATTAAAAAGTTGTTATTTATGAAATTTTTATCCATGACACTTGATGATAACCACTTAAATTTTACTGGAGGTGCATCTTGGTGCAGATCATCTTGTATGCAGAATTATATGTGAGTGGATCACAAACAGATTTCCAGTTTCATTTATACGTCTATAGTTGTCAACTCACGCCCCTGAACTTTTTTCCCCGCCAATGCAGTTAGGAGTTGATCATTTTGGAAGGAGATAATCTTACAAGGTTATATCCTGGAGCAAGTCTGGAGTGGGATGGCCTCAAGCTCGACTCTCTCCATTTGTTTGGTAATTTGACTTGTCCTACCGACTGTTTGGTTGAGGGATCTTGGAATCATATCATATCTTTCAGGGGATAAACAATAAAGCGGATTAATTTACTGTAAAATGTTGTTTTTAAGCAGCCATTCCCTTGTGTAATTGGCATGTATGGATTCTGCTATTTCCGTGCTCCCAAATACATATCAATCAATGGCTGACAAAAGTTGCAAAAATACAGTTCACAAAAACACTTGAAATTTGGTAAGAAAACTTTTTAATCTTTTAAAATTATTATGCTTTCTTTTGTACTTGACTACTTTCAGTTTGATCTGATGCGTTATTATTTTGGAATTTTCACCAACTTTCTGCTTTGTGTATGGATGTGTTGCTATGTTTGGTCTCAGTCAGATAATTCTTGAGTATAGTTTGTAATTCTTCATCATAAAGAAATACACAATAAACACAATTAGAGTTGGCGTGCAGTTACATTGGATTGGATAGTTTCGTTAACTAAAATAACAAAATTAAAGACATTATTGGTACAAACTACTATTTTTTTAATTTATTTTTCACTTTACAACATAATAAAGAAATAAAAACAACTTCAACGCCGACATCATCTTACAAAAATTGTAAGAAAGAGTGAACCAACTCTTCGCTTCTGCTGTTAATTAAGGACCAAGGAATTGGATTTTTTTGCCAAAGAAAAGAGAATGGAAAAAGAAGAGTAGCGAGAATGAAAGACCAGAGTAATCTCCTTGCAGGCGTAGTGGTCAGTGTTTTTGGTATTTCAAGGAGGATGGTGCTTATTTTAAGTCGGACCAGAGTTTTCATAAAAGATTATAGGATAAATTTTTAACATCGTATTTTTATTGTAATAGTGTGTTAGATATTACTCCTTTTTGAATCAATCTTCTTTATATTTTATCTTTTGAAATAAATCTTTTTTAGCAACTCTTATGGGCTTCAACGTTCTCTAATTGTTCGCTACATAATTTAGTTTCAAATTAAATTAATACTATCTCTCTTACGTAATCTAAATAGTTAATATTATGAGAATTTAAATATAATAATGGCATGGACGTATAAAACTATTTTGCTGAGATGAATAAAAACTCTCAATTGATATTCTAAGTGATAGTTGTGCACTTCATTAAAAGGTTATTCCAAATAATGAAAAGGGTTCTGAACCATTTGTACAAATATATAGAAAAATTACAATATTTTAAATAAAAATAACAGTAATTATTTGAGAATTTGATTTAAAAAAAAAGTTATTTAAGTGAATATATATGCAGACCGCAGACGTGAGTAATATCATTATTGTTCCACGATTGCACCCACCATTTTTAAATGACTCCTGCGCCTCCGGGACACAACCCTCCCCCTCCATATTCTATTTAACTTTATGTATGGTTAGAGATTTAAATTGCAAAGGGGCACTTCCTGGGTACAAGAGTCTCACTCTTTTTATATTTAAACTTATGTAAAAGTACAAAAAATAACCTTAAACTTAATCCATCTAAAATCCAATCTAACATTGAAAATTCTTTTTACTTTACACACCTATATCTCAAAACTTCTTACTTATGGTTTTGCGTTACTTCATTTTTTTTTTTTTACAAACCCATATCTCTTAAACTTCTGTTTTTGTAACATTGAAAAGTATTACTTCTACTTTTTAAATTCATTGTTAATGGAAACTTACTGATGTTGTAAATTAATTATGAAGGTCAATTGTTCACTTCCTTCTTCGTCAATGTATTGAAAGTGAATCTCACTAAATCCGAATTTTCATAATGTGAAATATGAATTGCACTTATTTATTTGTGTTGAAGCAGCAAACGTAGAAATCATGATTGAGATTTAAATTAAAGTTTCAAAGTTTGTCCTGCCGGCAAGTATCAAAATTTATCTAATATGAAAAATTTCACACCACATCTTCCATTGTAAAAATTGAAACAATAAATTTCTTTTCTTTAATTCTTCTGGAATCACAGAAAATCAATCTTATTTGCAGCCAATTTCTCAAATAGAGACTCTCTAAATCCAATAAAATATTATTATTGTTCACCAAGATTCAGTGAAAATTTTCCCCCTCTTTTTCTTGGTTATTCTGGAATAAAAGAAAATCAAAGTGCGACAAAGGATGAAACATATGAAACAACTGTATGAATAAGTCCGATGTTTTCACAACTGTATGAATAAGTCCAATGTTTTCTTTTTCTTCTTCCCTAAGAGCTGCTTGCAGTTCTATTTTACTTAAGGAGAGAAAGTCTGAAAATGGAATGTGGGAGGAGAATGAGATTGCAGGGTGCCGGTGATTACATTTTGCTTAAAATAGTGTAATGACGTGCGTTGCACGTCGCATGCACGTCATAATTTTTATAGTGACTTTTTGGCTCTTATTTTTATCTTGCTATTTTCTTCTTCTGAAAAAACTTTTTTTTAACATAATAATGAACCATTCAAGTGAATATTCTATTTAGTAATCCATTTAAAATTTCTGTTTATACAATTAATTATTAAATAAGATCAATACAGTATTTTATTTCAAATCACATTAAGACCTTTTTGTATACAATATTTTTGTTTTGAGGCCTCGTCTCCAAGTGAATCATCCATTTAGTTAAATTGTGGATCACACTAAACCTGCATTAAGCATGGCTGAGGTTTGTTGTTTCAGCTCTTATGAAGATCAGCTAGATGGATATTTACCCCTCAATCTCCCTTGAATAAATGCATTGTGTGACATTGAAATGGTGATTGGGGCTTTATGGAAAGCAACCAATTCATAAACATTAGGAAAGATTGGAAGTAGAGCCTTCATTGAGAGACTTGCAGAGAAAAGTAATTTGCTAACCCAATTAAAGTAAGAAAATGAAGTTATCTAACTTGTATTCTAGTTCGATAAAGTAAAAAAAAAAAAACTTCATAATCAACAATCGCGCCAATCATAGGAGTATTACTGAACAGTAACAGCCATGTTGCTGTATATAAACTTCATAATCAACCAAAGAGATATTTTGTTCATTTAAAAATGAAAATTTTCAAGACACTTAATCATCATCCAAACATGAGGCTTTCTTATAATTTTAACACTCAAATTTGGAATTCTTAAAGTTACTTACTTGGTATAAAATTGATCTTCTAGTCATTTTTCCGACATACTTTTCAAGATATTCCTGGATGAAGTTAGTGTTAGCACATGAAAGCGAAATAGAAAAGAATTCTTAGGCTATTGCATGAACTGTTAAAAAAAATGTGAGAAGTGGGTATCTAAATCAACAGTTGCTGCTCTCTGTTCAGGAGTTCTTGCCCTCAGAAATCGCATTGCAATCGAAAAAGTTTGATGGTCGAATTGAAGTGAATAAGAAAGATAACATGATCAGAACAATACATTCACCATTCCATGTCACCTTTTAATATTATTGAACACCGCATGAAGCAAGTTTGTAATAAAAGTTCATGAAATAAAACCAACTAAAACACTGAATGAACTAAGCCAACATAATCAACTGTCGAACAATTATTTCTTCTTTCTATACAGAGAACACAATTAATCTTGCACCTATATAAATAAAGACCAAAAGAGAATATAAAATCACACGATCCATATAAAATTTAGAATTTAATTATGGGGTTTTACATGTACACCCATAGCTATAGGAAAGAAAAGTGTCTCCTAATCTTTTAGCAGAAATTAATAAAGCTTCTCATCTGAATCGAACTAATTTCGAATCTTCAATCCTAGATGAAAAACTGAAACCTTGATCTCGAGATAAATTAAATATTTCGACCAAATTCATTTTTTTCCTCTTTTGGGACAAAAACCAAACCCTTATACTTCCATGATACAAAACAATAATTTCACAGAGAATTCTAGCTCATAAGAATAATAAATAGTGAAAATTATCCAATCTTCCACATGGATTTTTAGATTAAAGGAAAAGGGAAATCTAAAAATCAAATAAGAATAACTCTTGTTGATGTTATTGCGTAAAAGGAAAAAAATTATAATAAGAATGGGTATACATAACTTTCGGTGTCGTATGAATAAATATGTTGACGCAACAGTTCAGTGCTCTAACTCAAAACAGTTTTCTTATTTATTTTATGTACGATTCTATTCTCTTATTATAAAATTATAACTAAAATCAAGTAAATTGATCCAATATGCAGAGGCCGATGAACATGCATGTAACATTATATAGTAAGAATTCGAGCAATTGAGTTAATACGGAAAGTTCCTAATAAGTAGATATATGTCATCCAAATTCCTCATTATACTACACATATTTTCATCACAGTGAATCACCAAAGTGAAAGACCTCATCACTTTTGTCATAAAAAGACTACAAAGCATAAGTAATGTAAAGCTTCTCTAAGTTAAAGTCAGTGATCCAATTATATGAATTAATCAAAGACATGTAGCAACTTATATGAATTGATAATCTGTGTCGCCTCAATCAGTTAAATGAGTAAGGTACCGTTGGCAATATGATATATCTGGGAAGCACTTCCGACTCTTCTTACCTGGCAGCATCTAATAAAATTTACAGGATCTAATACCAGCCTTCACCATGCATATCAACCTGTTTTGAGAATTTATATGAATCAGAATGAGTGAATCATAATTTATATGGATAATTAGTTAACAATATCTCAACGGATCAAATGCGAACACAAGGTCATGAGAGAATTTCATCAGGTATGCAATGATGCATTTTTTCGAGATTACTCAGTTCAGATGCATTAACCACAGCATCATACTCTAAATTTGGATCATCTTGTTCCATTAACTTGCCTATTATTATTATTGCAGCATCAGCACCAACATTTGAGGCAATAATAAAAACACATGGGTACCTGTTATCAAAGGATGAGAAGAGGGATTCTTGAGATGGCTAATGTGTAAGATAGTGATGATGTATGGGAGATGTATTGTGCATTCCGGGGAATTTCAAGGGAATCTAGAATATGTGCCGGGACACGCCGGGGGACGCCCACGTTGGGTGCCGAGGCACGCGGGGGGACGCCCACATTGGGTGCCGGGGGCACGCCCACGTCGGGTGCGGGACAGGCAGGGGCACGCCCACGTCGGGTGCGGGACAGGCCGGGACACGCCTACGTCGGGTGCCGAGGCACGCCGGGGGATGCCCACGTTTGGTGCCGGGGGACGCCAACGTCGGGTGCCGAGGCAGGCCGGGGGACGCCCACGCCGGGTGCCAGGGCACGCCCACGCCGGGTGCCGGGGCATGCCCACGTCGGGCGCCGAGGCAGGCCGGGGGACGCCCACGCCGGGCGCCGAAGCAGGCTGGGGGACGCCCACGCCGAGTGCCGGGGGAAGCCCACGTCGGGTGCCGGGGGAAGCCCACGCCGAGTGCCGGGGAAAGCCCACGTCGGGAGCCAAGGCAAGGCCGGAGGAAGCCCACGTCGGGTGCCGGGGCACGCTGGGAAATCCCCACCGGAAGTGTCACCGGAAACTCGCCGGAGATCGCCGGAAAAGTGCCCGGCCAGAGACCCGAATGGGGCACGGCAGTTGCCTACCCGTGGCCTTGGTGCTTGGCAACCGTTGCCTATGTGTGCCCTTGCCAGCCCCTTGACAGCACACCCCCTATATATGTTTTAGGAGGCGAAAACCAGGTGATACTTCCGTTAAGGCGGATAAGGTATCGTTTGTGCGTGTGCGAGTGGATATTGATGTCTCGCAGGATCTCCCGAACGAGGTCACTTTCAACTATCGAGGGGCCAACTTCACCCAAACTGTACTGTATGGACCCCTTCCGGCGTATTGTACTAAGTGCAGGAAGTTCGGACACCTAGTTAGTAATTGTGACGATCATGTTAGGGGTGATAAGGGGCAGAAGGGGTTGGAGCAGCCTCTGGAGACCGCACGTGCGGAAGATACAGTTGATGAGGAGGGGTTCCAGCAAGTTGGGGCTAGGAACACGAGGCCGAGGAAGAAGAGGAATCGAAACGGGAAGAAAAAGGTCGCGGGACCTAAACTTACTCAGGTGCAGAGTGAGAAGGTCATGTCTGGGAAATACCAAATCCTAGACGACCTTGATCCTGATGATTGGAGGATCAACAGATGAGAGGGTAAACAGCCCGCCCAAGTGAATACTAGGAAAACTTGGGCGTCGGAAACAGAAGAGGAGGATGATGAGGCCGTTGGCCGCTCGGAACGCTCCCCGCCTCCCACTATCACCCACAGGGCGGACGGCACTAAGAGAGGCACTGGAATCATCATCCAGAAGCCGCAAGGCAGGGGTAACGGACCAGGACGAGGTGGGGGCTCCTCCCCCAATGTTCGTCAATGAGGTGTCTAGCATGGAACGTACGAGGGCTTGCAGCCACTCGTGCGCAGCGAGCAGCCCGCAGGTTAGTTCGCAAGAATAAAGTATGCTTAGTGGGTTTTCTTAAAACTAGAATGTCTGTTGATAATGTGGTGGATGTTGTGGGTAGAATTGTTCCTAGTTGGAATAGTGTGAATAATTTTGATATTGTTGATGGAGGTCGTATTGTGGTTGCGTGGGATTCCACTGTGATTGCTGTTAGTAATGTTGTGCTCCATAAGCAATGTATTTCTGGTTTAGTTCGCTATTTGATTTCTCAGCAGGAGTTCCTCATCAGTGTTGTGTACGCCCGTAATGGCGTAGTTGATAGGCGCAAGCTATGGTGTCATCTCTCTTCGGTTGTCCCCACAGTTAACTCTCCCTAGATGCTCCTTGGAGACTTTAATTGTGTTAGAAAACCGGAAGAGCGATCTGAAATTGTTCCGTCTCATCGGAACTGGTGCAGAGTGGATTTTGAGGAGTTTTGTGTTGATCGGGGGTTGGATGATGCTAAGTCCAAGGGGTGCTTTTTCACCTGGACGAATGGCAAAGTTTGGAGCCGTATTGATTGGGTATTGGTGAACTCGAACTGGGACATCACCTCAGGAGTAGTAGAGTCGGAGTTTCTGCCCATGGGGGCCACTTCGGATCACTGCCCTGTCGTAGTTTCCGTGTTTCATGCCGAGTACTCGAAGGGGAGACTATTCAGGTATGTGAATATGTGGAAGACCAGCGAGAGATTCCTGGATACTGTGCGAGAGGTGTGGGAATCGCAAGTGTGGGGTACGACTCAGTTCAGTGTTTGTCGTAGGCTAAAGCTACTCAAGCCAAAGCTACGTCAGCTTGGCAAGAGGGACTTCGGCCACATAGCCGAGAGAGCAGAGAGGGCTAGCGCGGAGCTAGACAGTTTGCAGCTGGAGAGCCATGCTGATCCTGGTAATATTGAGAAATGAGACAGGGTTCAGGAGGCAGCCAAGAGGGTCGACTTCTTGTGTCATGCCGAACATCTCTTCTTCTCTCAGATGGCCAGAGCCGATTACTTGATCAGTCAGGACAAACCCACAAAATTCTTCTACAAGAAGATCAAGTCTAATAGTATGAGAAATATTATCTCCTCCATACGTACAGAATCCGGGCATACTACCTCCCGTGAGGAAGTCGTTGGAGAGTTCTTCTCATTCTATAGAGACTTGTTGGGTACTGCGGGGGAGTGTGAGGAGATAGATGACAGTGTGTTTGAATGGGGAGCCGTGTTGAGTGATGAACAGACACAACCGCTTGTGGTGCCTATCACGGCAGAGGAAGTGAAGGGAGTGGTGTGGAGCATGAACGGGGATAAGGCCTCCGGTCCGGATGGGTTCATGGCCGCTTTCTTTCGGGATGTGTGGGATATGGTCGGGTCGGATGTTGTGGGGGCTGTCCAGGAATTCTTCCACTCTGGGCAGCTACTGCGGCAGATGAACACCACCTCATTTCGATGGTAAGAGAGGCTTACATGTTTGAAATTTCCTCAGCGTATGATAGGGTGGATCATGGAATGTGTCACTACCACCCCATTCTCCAACCTTATCAACTACTCACGTGAGGGATATTTCGATGGTAAGAGAGGCTTGCGTCAGTGTGATCCGTTGTCGTCCTTATTGTTTGTCTTGTGCATGGATTACTTCTCCCGTCTTTTCAGGAGAATGACTGTGACAGACAATTTTAAGTATCACTCTAGGCACTGTGCGAAGGTGGGAGTTACTCATCTGGCGTTTGTGGACGACTTGATTATCTTTGCTTATGGCAATTGATCTTCGGCAGAAGTGGTAGCCAGGGCACTTAATCTTTTCGCTCGTATGTCAGGTTTGGAGGTTAGTGCAGACAAGTCTCACTTGTTTATGGCAGGGGTTCTGGAGGATGAGGAGAAGGCGATCCATGAGGTACTGCCTTTTCAGGAAGACACATTTCCTGTACGTTATTTGGGAGTACCATTACAGGGAAGCAAGCTCCGGGAGTCTGCGTTTGAGCCGCTCATCACTCAAGTTACTAATATGATTAGGGGGTGGTCCACGCATCTGCTCTCGTATGCAGGCCGATTGAAACTTATTAGATCGGTAGTGTACGGGTTGATGAATTTTTGGACGTCGATGGTGAAGATCCCCAAGGGAGTTGTGGACAGAATTGAGAGGATGGTACGAAAATTCCTTTGGGGAGCCTCAAGAGGTGCAGTTCGTTGGGAGGAGGTCATTCTCCCCAAGGAACAGAGAGCCCTGGGACTTAGGGGACTTGACCTGCTGAACGATGCCGCTCTTTGTGGCGTGTTGTGGGATGTGCATTAGGAGAAGAGGTCGCTGTGGATCAAATGGATTAATGTCATTTATCTGCAGTCCTCTTCGTGCTGGGATGTTGAGGTGAACTACAGCGCCTCAATTGTGTGGAAGGACATCCTCCGAGCGAGAGCACGGATTGGTGGGGATATGGTTTCCACTTTAGCTTCGTGCTCGGAGATGGGAAGGCTTCGTGTGGGTAAGTTGTATCGGCTCGTTTCAGACTCCATGCCGGTACAGCCTATCTACAAGAAGTTATGGAATCCATGGGTTCCTCAGAAGCATTCGTTCAGGATGTGGATCGCGGTGAGGAACCGCCTGCTTACCATGGACAGATGGAGACACTATGAAGGCCCGGTTGAGTGTGTATTGTGCGTGGTGGCCCCCGAATCAAGAGATCATTTTTTCTTCGGGTGTCCGTTCACGAAGCATGTATGGAACCGGGTTAGGCATGAAGTGGAGTGGAGGAGACAGGTTACCACTTTGAAGGCCGACTTCAAGTGGCTCAGCAAGGACCGGCGAGTGCATGTGCTGGATAGGAGGAGGCGTCCCCCGGCGTGCCCCGGCACCCGACGTGGGCGTCCCCCGGCGTGCCCCGGCACCCACCGTGGGCGTCCCCCGGCTTGTCCCGCACCTGACGTGGGCATGCCCCGCCTTGTCCCGCACCCGACGTGGGCGTGCCCCGGCACCCGACGTCGACGTCCCCCCACAATTTAATTAATCATAATTAATAAAGTTTAAATTATTAATAATATTACACTTATTAATATAAATACCTAGGCTAAAAAAGTAAATATAAAAAGAGTAAAGGGATAAAATGGGAAGAAAAAGTTTTTCAAATCCTTATCACTTTTAATATATTAAGATATGTAAGATTATTTTAGTAATTTTTAAATAAAAAATATTAAAAGATTGGATGCCTTTACTAAATGTTACTCCCCATCTTATTCTGTTCATATAGTAGACTAACTAGTACGAAGTCCGCGTAATACACGGGATAATCAAAATTTTTATGGAATTGGCTATTCATACCTCCAAATTTATTAAACGTATTAAAAAAATAATTAAATTAAAATATTTATAATTAATAAGACATAATATCCTAATAATTAAGATTTCATATTGTGTTTGGTTAAAGTACCTAAACAATATATTATATGATTGGTTGGAGTACCCGAACGATGTATTATGTATTCTGTTGGAGTAATGGAACGGTCCTTAAGGAATAGTAATTACAAAATGTGCGAATAAAGAATTATTTCAAAATTTACACAAATCATTCTCAATTACACATATGATGACGGACTGGAATACTAAGAATTCACATAATTTATAGGATTAAACATAGATATAAAATATTTTTCCTAATTAATTTTATAATAACATGTCTTAAAATATATCAATCTAAAAATGTATTTTCAATTAAATATTAAAATAAAAATAATTATAATTGACTTTTAAATTGTTAAAATATAATAATTATTTTTTTACGGAGAACAGAACATATGTTATCACTCCATGTGTTATCACTTGCTTTTATTCGTCTAAATATTAAAATAAAAATAATTATAATTGATTTAAGTTAATTTCGTGTTTTAGTATTTATAGGGGTTAGATGAAACAAAGTTTTTTTTTTTAATATTTTACTATTCAAATGTGTTCACTCTTTTTTCTTTTTAGGACATACTTCCTCCGTCCCATCCTAAGAGGGTTATTTTTTCATTTTGGGCGTTTCACACAAAGAGTTTCATTTTATTTTTTAAATATATGAGATCCATACAAACCCACTAATACAATTAAAATATGGGATCCACACTCCCACTAATACAACTATGCACTACATATTAAATTATAATACTCCTTAATTCACGTATAAAAAGTAAAATACCCTCTTTGGGTGGGACGGAGAGAATAAATTGACTTTTAAACCACTTTTTAGTTAATAAAAAACAATTTTAATATCATAAAAAAATAATGAAAAAATATATTTTTATAGGCAATTCTCTCTTAAATCAAATAAATAATATTAAGGCAAGTCTGGTACGAGACCATTTTACATTGTTTAAATTAGTTATCACTTTCGCTATACAATATTATCACTTTCCTTATAAAATGTTATCAATTTTTATTTATATTATAAATTATTCATAAAATAACATTATCACTTTTCGTTAATTGAGTATCACTTTTCACTATAGAAATTATCACTTTTTATCCATCTGATGTAAGCTCTCATGTGAGACGTCTTTTCAATATATTAAGAACTTCTTATTGTATCATATTTAAAATATTACATAAAAAATATAATTTAAAAAAAATATAATTAAACATAAAACTAATATTAGGGATGACATCGGGTAGAGTACCCGCTTATTTTAGGATATTTGTACCCGTATCCGATTAAAAAATAACTACCCGTATCCGTTCCATTTAAAAATTTTATTATGGTACTCATACCCGTTTATCAATACCCGCGGGTACCCGCATCCATCTAATATTCATTTATTATATAAATATTTATATCTTTTTTATTATTTAAAAAAATATTATAATAAAATTGCATTATTATTAATTTTAAAAATATGATTAAATAAAATATAATTATTAATTAAATATTTAATATCTCATAATATATAAATTAATATATATATATATATATATATATATATATATATATATATATATATATATATATATATATATATATATATATATATATATATATATATATAAATGGGATACCTATGGTATTGAGGTATTACTCGTATCCGTTTCAAACCTAATGAAATTTTTTACATATACCCGTTTACACTATCCATTCCCGCCCTATTAAGGTTTGAGTAGAACGGGTATTCAAAAATTCTCGTCTCATTACTATCCTAACTATTATCGATTAATAAATAAAATTAATAAAATGTATATAACAATTATAAAATTATTGTATAATTAAGGATAAATTATTAAATATAATAAAATAAATAATTAATGAAAAAAATTTACGAAAATTAATTAATACTTAAACTAATATTTATTTTTTCATGAAATCCCTTATTTAAAAATTTGTAATTAACTAAATTTATTATACTTAAAAATTCGAAGGCAACGTAGATTAAATATAGTATTAAATAATTTTTTACTCTTTGAAAATAAATTTATTTATTAATAAATTTTATCAAAAAATAAATTAAATGTGTATAAATTTTTATTTGTATATATGATTTTTAATAATTGTATTTTTTTCTTCAAATTTTTTTAAAAAAACTAACAGAAAATTCAGTAACAAAGTGTATACATTTTTATTATTCATAAGTGTGTATATTTCTGACAGTGGGTGTACAGTGTATCCGAGTGCACTAAATAATTGAATGAAACTTATGTGATTATGATGCAGTGTACAATTTACTATTTATAATATAAATGAAAAAGTGATAACATTAAAAAAATTACTAATATTTTTTTAATATAAAATAATTACTTTCTCCGCCCACTAAACTCTTCACTTTCCGTATATTAAAAATGAATAATGAAGAGCTAAAATTTTACTGTGAGGCTTCCTCACCTAAAACTGCCCTTTTATTTTACATCATATAAACTATATTTGTTAATATCAAACAAAAGGGAATATCACTCAATATTACGACTCTATAATATATTTTAATTTTGTTATTTATTTTATTTATATAAATAAATTATTTATTTATTACTTAAAAATATTAAATTATTTTAAAATAATCACTTAAATAAAAAAGTAATTTTTTTTATTTAATTCTTTGTATAAAAAAACTGCAAATGATAAGATTGGAACGAGGAAGTAAGAAATTTGTATATGATTTCAATAAATTATAGAATTACTTAAAATTGATATACAAAAATTTTATTGCCCGCTAAATCATGGGACACACCCTCAAATCTCAAGACAATTTACTTAATTTTACGTTTTCAATAGTTGTCTTTTAATATTAAATGTTATACTCTTTAATATAAAAATTTATACCTTTAATTTTCTAAATTTTTTTTTTGTTTAAAATCAAATATTTATATTATTCATATTTTAGCAGACATTCTCAATGAAAATATTATTCCCTCCGGCCACTTAAAAGGTAACCGTTTGCTGTTTGCACGTAGACAATTCTAAGGTCTTTATTTGCTTTTTGCACGTGGATTAAAGAATATTATTATTAGAGGTAAAGAGAGTAGTTGTATTAGAGGGAAGTGGTGAGTCATATTGTGTAGATGAAATTAATAAATTTGAAGCTGACGCCAATGAATAGTGAAACGAGTACCTTGTAAGTGATCGGATGTAGTATATTTTTATTAATTAAAGTGTACTCCGTATATTATTTAAAAAAAATATTGTACCCTTATACATTTTGGGTCGATTTTATGTGAGACCGTCTCATGTATCTTTTTCCGTAAAATAGATTATCCATCAACCAATTGACATAATACATTAAATGAAAAATAAAAGAAAAAAACGCCTTTGGCGCCGGTCGGCAGTCACTCTTACATAACATGACTGTGCAATTAAGTGTGATATCCACTTATTAATTATTAAAATTACAATTAATGAAATTATACTTCATGTGATCAAGGGAATTAAAAGTGATAATTAAAAAGTCAAAAGTGATACTTATATATAATATTAAAAAAAAAACATACATTTATTATTGAACAATTAATTTCATGATAGTTTTATAAATTAAAAAGTGATAATATTTTGGTAAAAAGTAATTTGTGAATATAGAAAAATGATAGGAGTTTAACCCTTCACCTCCAAATTCTATTTAACCATATATATTGTTAGGAATTTAAATTGTTAAGGGGTACAGTGTCCCTGAGACACAAGAACCTCACTCATAATGTAGATGTAATAATCAAATATTAGTATATGTTCTAAAATAAAACACAGCCTCACTCAATTGTGAAAAAAAGATAATAATAATAATATGTCAAACTACAAAATGAATCGGTGGACATTATTACATGTATATAGCACTGTAGCATGTAGTAAGATGGCTGAAGATCCACGATTTTTAGTTTGGTTTTTATTTGACCCGTCTCAATAATGATATCCTTGGCCTGATACAAGTCTTTATCTACATTTTATGTACTTGAGAATATAAGATACCCACTCTCATTTCAATTTACAATACCACATAAAATAAATGTAAAATACTACTTTGTTTCAATTTAATTATTATTTTATTATTAATTAAATATAATTTAACATATTTATTATACATATAAAATAAAATAAAAATTTAATATATTAAATTATTAATATAATTATTAAAAAATAATAACTCAATTATCTCGAGTAACACGCGAGTTTCATACAAGGGTTAAATATTTTGTTATTTTAAAAAGTCTATTAAAAATACATTTTTACATTTGACTCTTTAAATTTTAACTTTTTTTCATTTAAAGAGTAATGCTCTTACATGTTCAAAACTAAAACTAAAGCTATCTATAATAAATATTTTTATAAATAGGGAGTAAAATATAAAATAATATATTTTAAAAAAATAAAAAAAGACATAAACATTTAAAGAAGTAAAATAAAAATAATATATATATATATATATATATATATATATATATATATATATATATATATATATATATATATATATATATATATATATATATATAACTTAAAACATAAACCATCCACCTGTAACTGTAATCCTGCTCGACGATTTCCACTTTCAAAATACAACCAAAAGTTCTCATCCGCTCGTGTCGTCGCCGCCGGCGCACGTTGCGCAGCTGCCGCCGCTTTCGGATTAATTGTAAGCATTTTTTTATTTCTTCCCTCAAACAATCTCTTTGGAATAATACAGCTGTTTTAGACTTGCGTATGTATATATTTTTTTTAATCTTTATTGTACATAGCTAGGGAGTGTGATTGGGTTTAGTCTGAGCAAATCCTTGATCTATGATGGGTTTTTCGACTTTAAGACCCTGTGGCGCAGATCTGTCTGATATCATATAATGCTTGTTGCGTACTATAATTTGTTTCAGTGTTCTTGTCAAATGCACAGCCCTGTTTACCTTTTTCTTTTCCCTCTTGCGCAAATTATATCTCTCTCTCAATCTCTGCAGGTGGAATTAGTGAAATACTGATAATTGGTTACTTTTTGTTGTTGGATTTTTTCGATTTTTATTGAACCTTGCTGTGTATTAGCCTCACATTCGGGGAAACATTGTCGGGGTTTATGGATTGATACTGGGATAAGTGATTTTAGGGTTAAACATAGTTTCTTTATGCTGTCGTTTTGTTTTTTAGTTGGAACTAGTGTTTGCGTAGCTCATCAGTGTAAAAATATGTATTGTATTTATTGAGAGGATTTGAGTTTATGGATGTTTGATTTCCAGTTTTATTCTTATTTGCTACATTTTCTTATGATTTTCTTGCCCACCTGAAATTATTGATGCCTAATACTGATTCCTCAGTTTTGTCTTGTTGTGTGATATAAACTGTTTTTTAGAATTCATATTTGGACATATCCTGTTTTTCTTTGGATTGGAAACTTGGTTTCCAAAATTTTCATCTATGTTGGGAGTTTTTGTTTGCTTTTGTCATGGAACTCATGGTATTTGTGGGGTTGATATATACTTTTACATAATATGTTTTCCTCATAGAAATCTGATCTTTCAACGAATGTTGTGCATTTTTTGTTATCTGTATTTTTTATGCTACACAATGTTTTGTTTCTACACCCACATGCACATTCTATAAGCTCCATCCAACCTCACATACCCTATTATCACCATTACCAGGGATTGGCATCATGAACACATTGGTTGCGATTATATAGCTGTTTGCTTGTAATATAGGTCTATCTGAGAGATTATCTTGGCTGCCGAAAATTTAAGATGTATACGACTCTAGTTTTCTTTGTGTTTCGTGTTTCTTGATGTCTTCTCATAGTACTTTTCGCTATTGTAAGATCTATTATCACTAATGCATTTCCGAATCATTATAATGAGTTAATGACATATAAATAACTTTTTATGCTTCAAACAAAGGCAATGTATCATTTTATTTGCTCAATTTGTTTAAAGCAATTTGCAAGTATATAAATGTAGTTAATGGAAGTATATGTGCACTCTAATTTTTTTAGCTAATCTGCTTGTGTACAATTTAGCTTGTGGAAGTGAATTTGTATCTTTCAGAAATTCAGATTTCTGTATTAGGCAAGTAGTGTAATCACAGTAATTTTAATTTTCTATGGATAACTAGAATTTTAGGAAGGGTTTGTTTGCATCATATGAGTAAAAGAACCTATTTAATCAAGTATTATAATCGTATATAATTTCTTAATCAGGATATTTCAAATTTACAATCTTTTCACTTGGTTACTAGATTATATCCAATTCTCCTGAAGATTGTTATCCACAATTAGGGCCACCATGCTTTCATTGTTTTTAATCTATTATTGTTGTTGCTTCAATATGTTGATTATTTAAAGAAATGGCTAGTTAGGGGAAATGGTATACTGTTATGCATATTTTCCTTCTGTCATTTGTGGCACTTCGAAAGGGCTCTGTGCTGCTGCAACCTTTAGCTTTCACCTTGGATTAGTGTATGTTAATGTTTATTTACTTAAATGACTCTGCACTTAATGTGGGAGATGAGCTATCATTCTTGAGAACTTCATGGCTCCATTGAGAATAAATATATTGAATTGACATCCAAGTCATGACAGTTTAAGTTTCAAAATGTAGCAATTGAATTTGCGGGATAAACTTTGTTTTGGCTTTATGATGTTCCAGTTATGCACTATCCGCGAAATAGTTAAAATTTATTCTTGGTTTGTTGTTTTTCTGCTAGTGGGCTCAAATTATCACTCTCATATGAACTGCTTAGACATGGTCCACTGACCACGTGGGTTTGTTTATATAAGCAATGTTTTGATGGAATTCTTTTTATTCTTAATTATGTTCTCATTGATGCCTATGTTATGAATTAAGTGGTAGTTCGTAACTATTCAACTTTATTAGTACAGTAATGATTATATGAAGTCATTATGATGATGAAGCTTTGACTTGTGCTGTTTCACAACCAGGCTTTGTTTCAAACTTCCAAGGGTGATTCAATTTGAGGTCTCAGACCTCCGAAAGCCCGCCCATTGCTGTATCATGGAGCCCTTGATTCAGACACCTTCAGATTAGGTTCTATTGGCTTGACAATACAATACGGTGTCAGTTTTTGGAAGTTCTCCATTGTTACTTAAAGATCTGCTTTCCACTCGCATCTAGCTTGACTCTTTCGCATTCTTGTGTGGTAATCACCTTCTATGCAAAGACTATAAAATGACACTAAACTACTACTCTCTCCTCTCCCTCGCTCCCCCTCCAAACTATGTAGCAACGATGCACAACCCCAATTTCCTTTCTGTTCTACGCCTCAAACACCTTCATTTCCCATCCCATTCTTTCTCCAAAACCATGACCATATCCCTCCCTCCACCAAAATTCCCAGAACATAAAAGCCCTGAGGTAATTTCTCCGGCTGAGGAGGTAATTTCTCCAGCCACTTCCGAGAACTCTCAAATTCAAGAAACCCTTCTCTACTTGGACTCCCTTGGCGTTGACTCCCTTTATTGCCTTCATTCCCACCCTAGCCTAATCTCCACCCCTGTCTCACAGGTCAAAGCCACCGTCGACTTCCTTCTCTCTCTAGGCATCACTAGTCAGGATCTTCGTCGCATTTTCCCCATGTGCCCGGAGCTATTAACCTCCTCAACCTCCAGGACCATAATTCCAGCCACCACTTTTCTCCTCCGCGAGGCTCATGTGGAAGCCGCAGGGCTTCGCCACGTCATACACCGTCGTCCCCGCCTCCTCATATGCAGCGTTGAGCGCCAACTCCGCCCCACTCTCTACTTTCTCCAGGGCACCATCGGGATTGACAGCGTCAGCAGGTGGGCCTCTCTTCTATCATGCTCGGTTGAATCAAAGTTCATTCCCCGGGTTGAATACGTGCAGAAACTTGGGTTTTCGTACAGGGATACCATTATAATGTTTAGGAGGTTCCCATCTTTGTTCCGTTACAGTATTAAGGATAATTTTGAGCCCAAGTTTGATTATTTTGTAATTGAAATGAGAAGGGAGTTGAAGGAACTGATAGCGTTCCCACAATATTTCTCTTTTAGCTTAGAGAATAGGATAAAACCGAGGCACAAAATGTGCGTGGAGAACGGCCTTTGGTTGGCATTGCCTACAATGTTGAAATCCTCAGAGGCACGGTTCCGGGGGAGGTTAGAAGTGTTGTGCAGTTCGTCTGTGCCGGTGAGAACCTCTCCATTGTGGTGTGCGAGTGTGACATAGATTGAAGGTACATTAGCATGTTGTTCATGTACATGTATGTATATTTAGAATCATCATTTTTTAAATGTGATATTACCAAGTGTTTATGAATAGATCTGAGCCACCAGATTCTTTCCTCGACCAATAGGTATAGTTTAGTATGTCAGTTATGCATTTGTATTGGAAAAAATGTGGTATTTATTGTATTAATCCCATAGGTGCTTAATCAGAGCATATTCTTGTATTTGTTGATTTTTAAACTGTTTATATTGATTGATTAGGGTGTGCAGTGTAAATTATTTCATCTCTGTTTGGTGTAAGGGTTGAAAACTTGGCACTGAATGTTGGGTGGAATTGTTTTACTTAGAATTGTCCCTTTTTTTTTTCTTTCACATTAGCATAATACTCCCTCGCCCCAGCTTACTCTTTACCATTACTTTAAATACAGATGTTTGTTTTTTCGATCAATTTTATTGATTAAAATTTTGGGGGTAATATGTATTTTTAAGTGATGAATAAAATAATAAAGTAATTTATGTGAGTTAGGTGAGAGCTGCATTTTTTAAAATATAATGTGAAAATATAATGTATTAAGACTTGGTCCCATAAGACTTCAATCTAGTATACTTAGTCTCATTCAATTACACTATTGGTCCAAATAAATTTAATTCATATTTTTTTATATTTATTTATTTATTTAATACTTATTATTATTATTATTATTATTTTGAACATGTTTTAAAAAGTAATAAAAATCTAAAATTAAATAAAATAATAAATGAGTAAATAAAAAAATAAAATAAAATATGTATCTAAATTCTTATAACCAATAGTGTAACTTTATATCATATTTATTATTATTATTATTATTATCACTACTATTATTATTATTATTTTGAACATGTCTTTTTTGAAAACAATAAAAAAATTTGGTAATGTTAAAAATAAAAAAATAAAAAAGTAAGTAAATAAATAAAATAAAATATGAATCTAAAATTTTTTGGATCAATAATACATCTATATAAGACTATATATGCAAGGTTGAAGTTTTATCGGACCAAGTTTGCAAAGATTTAATTGTCAAATAAATAAATAAAAATAATAATAAATAAGTAAATAAATAAAATAAAAGAACCAATAGTGTAACTATATATTCATATTTTATTTTATTCTATTTTTTTAGCATGTCTTTTTTGAATTTAATAATAATTTGGTAACATAAAAAAAATATGCATATAAATTTAATTTCTTGGGACCAATAGTGTAATTGGATGAGACTAAATATGTCAGGTTAAAGTCTTATGAGACAAAGTCTGCAAAAAAATAATTGTTTGAGACTAAAAGTGAAAATATTGGGACTATTTTGAAGAGATTATGTGTCCTGTGGGACCAAAAATACAAAATTCTCTGACGCTTTCTTTTCTAGATTGTCTCACAGAAGTTGACACAATTTTGTTTTAAGGATACACACAAAACAATTAATATATTCATATAGGGCTCACACACACTACTAATACAACTACTCACTGTACATTAAAATATTATATTATTCTCATTATCCATTAAATTATTATACTCTTTAATTTATATGTCTTCAAAATTTCTTATTATCCATTAAATTATTATATTCATTAATCTATATGCCTCCAAAAAATAATATTATAATTTAATGAAATGGAGAGAGTAAATATTTAAAAATTATAGTCACTTTGGAACGGTTGGAAACGACGCGTTGGCGAGAAAAAACTCTTTTATAATATAATGCACATGGAAATCTCCTTATATATTAAAATAAAATAACTTGCTTAAATTAGTTTTAAAAAAAGTGATGTGTCATGATGTGGTGAATTGTGTATTTATTGTGTAAAAATGTGATGTGTCATGATGTGGTGAATGATGTATTTATGATTTGTGTAAAAATGTGATGTGTCATAACAAGGTCAATTGTGTATTTATTATTTTTGTAAAAATGTGAGGTGTAATCATATGGATACAATTATTTAATTCCATGCAAAATTCAATAAGTTTCAAAACTTTATTTCCTCCTTTAACCAAGCTTTTTGCAATCTTTTTTAAGGAATAAGCTATGAATTAAATATTCTTTTTATATATTCTTTTTAGATGTGATTGTGTATTAGTCATAATTACTAATTGTATTGATACTATTGTTTAATATATTGCATACAAAATTTAATAAGTAACATAATGCTTTTTATAATTTTTTAATTCTTGGTATTTATAATGTTTTAATTACATTAAAAATGGGTACAATCATTTCATTACATGCAAAATTCAATAAGTTCTAAAACTTAATTTCATACATTTATCAAGCTTTTTGCAATCGTTTTTAAGGAATAACCTATTAAATATTCTTTTTTATATTCTTTTTAAATGTGATTGTGTATTAGTCATAATTACTAAAAGTATTGATACTATTATCTTAATACATCTATACAACAGTTTCTATTTGTTGACTTGGAGTAGCTCTCCATCCTTCTTGGTGAAGTGGCAGGAGGAGAGTGTTTGAAGCACTTTCTATAATACTATTTTTTATTTCCTTCTTTTCTATATTAAAAGTATTTTCTTAATACATCTATACAACAGTTTCTATTTGTTGACTTGGAGTAGCTCTCCATCCTTCTTGGTGAAGTGGCAGGAGAAGAGTGCTTGGAGCACTTTCTATAATACTATTTTTTATTTCCTTCTTTTCTATTTTTGTAACGTTCCTATTTCATAAGTTTTTGAGATTTGATTTCCTCTCTTCCTTATGTTATTTTACGTTTACTTTTGTTTTTTTTTTCTTCCAACTTTTTATAATTAAACTTTCCTTATTTTTATCTAATTATTCATTATTGAATTTAAATACTAAGAGCTATTTTTCATAGAATATTGAGGAAAATATGATCTCCTTTAATAGTCTTAATACATCTATACAACAGTTTCTATTTGTTGACTTGGAGTAGCTCTCCATCCTTCTTGGTGAAGTGGCAGGAGGGGAGTGATTGGAGCACTTTCTATAATACTATTTTTTATTTCCTTCTTTTCTGTATTAAAAGTATTTTCTTAATACATCTATACAACAGTTTCTATTTGTTAACTTGGAGTAGCTCTCCATCCTTCTTGGTGAAGTGGTAGGAGGAGAGTGCTTGGAGCACTTTCTATAATACTATTTTTTATTTCCTTCTTTTCTGTATTAAAAGTATTTTTGTAACGTTCCTATTTCATAAGTTTTTGAGATTTGATTTCCTCTCTTCCTTATGTTATTTTACGTTTACTTTTGTTTTTTTTTCTTCCAACTTTTTATAATTAAACTTTCCTTATTTTTATCTAATTATTCATTATTGAATTTAAATACTAAGAGCTATTTTTCATAGAATATTGAGGAAAATATGATCTTCTTTAATAGTCTTAATACATCTATACAACAGTTTCTATTTGTTGACTTGGAGTAGCTCTGCATCCTTCTTGGTGAAGTGGCAGGAGGAGAGTGTTTGGAGCACTTTCTATAATACTATTTTTTTTCCTTCTTTTCTGTATTAAAAGTATTTTTGTAACGTTCCTATTTCATAAGTTTTTGAGATTTGATTTCCTCTCTTCCTTATGTTATTTTACGTTTACTCTTGTTTTTTTTTCTTCCAACTTTTTATAATTAAACTTTCCTTATTTTTATCTAATTATTCATTATTGAATTTAAATACTAAGAGCTATTTTTCATAGAATATTGAGGAAAATATGATCTCCTTTAATAATCTCAATTAATTTATATTTATTGTCATGTATCTATATAAACACACAATCAAACAAATATTTGTATTGCATTCAAAATATTTGTACCTTTTTGTTTATGTTATAAGTTGATTTTAATAGTTTTTCATATGATATGTTCTTTCTTCTTCTCCTCTCTCTCTATATAGTCATACGTGGATTTATGTATTATGTACATTTTTGGTACTTTATATATGTTCATATAATTTAAATGGTTCAAACCCTATCATGCTATTAAAATTTTTCTTGGTTCCTCTCATCTAATCATATTTTATTCAATCTCGCTCACACATCACAATAAATATTTTTTACAAATTTTTTTTAAGTTTCACTCTCATATTTACCTTTGAGTATTTTCTCATTTTCTCATATTACTCGCATATATATAATTGTTTTAATACATATTGTGGAGTTTCGAATTTGCATTGAAGTCATTCCGATGAAGATCTCACAACATGTGGAACGTGGATCGTGGAAATAAAGATTGGAAATAATCATAATTTATTTGCAATGATATTTCTACCAGATATGTTTACCAGCTTGATATTGAATCATATGTTTAGGATTATAATACAAAATATAATTTAACAATTTTTTTTTAAGTGACAAGTTTTGAATTTGTATAATACTTTATCATAAATTTACAGGATTACTCTATGTTATTTTTTTTGATTTTATAATTTCTTTTTACTATAATACTTCCTATGATTTCTTTAAATTATTATTAATACAAAAATTTATATATTTATAATTATATTAAATTGTTTCAAAATTTTAATATAATATAATCATTCTTATAAAAGAACCATGATATATAAGAACCTTTTTAATGTGATGATTTACTTACTTATTTATTTATTATTATTATAATAGTTTAATTGTATGTTCTTATTTTTATAATATTCCTTGCATGTGCATACTTTTATAAAAATTAAATGTGTTGTGAAAAAATATTTGTAAACAACGTTAATTTATTAGATATTATTAGGAGCATAATTTAATTAAAAGCACATTTAAGCAATATTTGTTGGATTAAATAATAATAATAATAATAATAATAATAATAACTTAATTGCTCCCATAATTAATTAGTAAAATTTGAAATCATAGATCCATTAACGTATTCATGATTAACATTAAAATTTTAATCATTTAATGATTAGATTTTGACCGTTTCATATTCTTTATACTAAATTTATATTATAATTTATCATCTCTAATTTTCTATTTACAATTTTAGATATTATGATTATTTTATATTTTATATAGATTTTTATCCCTTCAAAATAATAAAGTTTTATATCAAAATATTAAAATTTTAAGTACATAATAAATTGGATTTAAACGTACTTATTAATAAATTTAAAATTTTAATATTAATTTATATTTTTAAATAATTTAAAGAAGTGTAGAAAGCTCAAGGATTAATTAAAATATAATTTTATTGATGTAATAAGTTTTGAGAGATTATTGGCCGGTAAATTTAATATTATAGTTTTTAGAATATTTTGAATTTAGATGACTTTTTTAATATAAAATGCTTTCATATTATTTATAAATTAGATTACAAAATATAAATTATCATTTTATTATTTTTTTTTTTTTACACATGATATTGTTGCTTTAAGGAGTGCTTTCAAATTAATTTTTTTTTTCACTGTGATGGCATTATGGAACACGAAATAAGTTACATTAATTAAATATTTAATTCAAAATTTAATATTATTTATTTTATTATTAATTTTTTTAAGGTTAATTTTTGTTATTTATTTAATTTTTAATGGATAAGCAACTCATTGAATGGAATCATCACTCAAATTAAAGAATACTTTATTAACACGTCAAAGAACAATCATGAGCGGCTTTATACCTATATCAATAATTTTTAATATATTTAAATAAAAAAATCATTATGACCATTTTTTTATTTTTAAGATAAATCAATACCAATTTGAATTAATTAAATTAGTATTTTTTTTTTACTCCCTTCATTTAAATAAAAAATTCATTATGACAATTCTTTATAAATGTGTCAATTACTCTATTTAGGTGGAATAAGTATTTTTGCAAAATTAATATTGTTGATTATTTTATTTAGTGGGTGATTAATTTCTTTTATTGTAAAATATTTTAATTGATTAGTTTCTATATATTTTATTTAGTATATCTTTCTAAAGTCAAATAATCGAAAAAAAATTTAGTATATAAATAAAATATAACATTGCTATACTAATTATTTTAATAATTATAAATTTTTATGACATTTTCTTATTTAATATTCTGTTTTATTCTTTGCAAAGTCAACTTATCTAATAGGTAATAATAATTTTATTATTATATTTTTCAATTTAATATTTTTAATTTAATTTTTATATAATCAATTAATGTTAATATAAATCCTCATAATTAATATATCAATAACCATATTTAACTTTTGTAAATCACATTCAATATTTTTTTCATTTAATTAATTTTAAATTTATGATAATTTAGGAGCCAATCTATTAGAATTGATTTTAATTATACAATATTAGATTTTTGAATAAGACTGAATTTAAGGAATTAATTATATAATATTTTTTTATTTTTTAATAACCATTAAAATTTAGAAAATTATTAGAGTACACCTACGAACATTTAGGATTTAAATCGTTAAATTTTAAATTAATTTAACATATCTTTGGTTTAAATTTTAAAATTTTTATAATTACTATATTATACTCTAAATTTATCCTTAAACTCCAAGGTGCATTTGATGCACCAATCGTGCCCAAGTATCACTTGAGATTTTGATGTGTATTTTGAATTTTTTCCTTTGCTTACCAATTTTCAATTTTTATACTATTTATTAATGAATTTAAATACTAATCAATAGATTGCTTACCAATTTTCAATTTTTATACTATTCATTAATGAATTTAAATACTAATCAATCAATCTATACTTATAAATTTTAATTTTTTATTACTAAACTTTCCGTACTTACCCATTTTCAGTTTTTATATTATTTATTAATTAATTTAAATACTAATCAATGCTACTTTACAAGTTTAATTTTAATAAAATTTAAAGAGATCTTCCTTTACTAAAAATCTACATATCCCAACATTTAATATTAATTCTCTTTATTGCTTCATAAAAGTTTAAAATTTTACATGAGATTTATACATAACATATAAAATTGGGGTGTGATTGATATATTCTTTTTTTTTATATACCTGGTCAAAGTTTAAAGGACATCGTATGATGGAGTTTGTAATACATTTGGAGATTTACATTTTTGATTAAAAATCATTATTTTAAGAGAAGACTTAATTTTAATTACTTTGATCAATTTGTTTATTGGAAGGTAATATCTTTGTGATCATTAATTAATTATATTTATGGAAAGATTATCATATTTATAAAAAGATTGTTCAATAGACATTGATTTAATTAGAATTTAGGACTTCTCTAATTAGATTTGAAGTTGGAAGATTGTAAATGAAAAGGTGAAAATTATGATTAATCTACTATTGAAATCTAAAAAGGGAAAAATCTTATAAAAGAGACTGGTGATAAAATTAGATCTATTATTAGAAATACTCATTTGAGTATGGAATTTGATCATAGAGAAATTGAATATTTTGAAGAGAAAGTCGTTCTGAATACATTATTTGATTATACATAAAATAATATTAGAGGCAAATTGTGACTATATTTTGTTATTAGTCACATGTAAGTAATGAGAATAATTGAGGTCTTATAGTATTGGTAAGTTTAGGCCGACACAAATTAGTAACTTAATTATGTTGATTTTTTATAATATATAATCAAAGGCTTAGAACTTTTGAATTATATATTGTTGTTTCAATAATATTTCTTAAAAATATAGATTATAGATTAACATTATATAATGAAGCAAGATTTATACTGAGAAGCTCAGTATATACATAATTGGTACATACATAATTTTTATTATATTTAAATAAGAACTCATTATGAATATGTATTTTTATTTTTAAGATACCCATATAGGAGTTTTATAAATCCTTACGAATTCAAATTAAATTTATATTGTAATAATTACATTAACAAATTACTTTATTAAGAAAAAAAATTATCCCGTGCATCGCACGGGTACTGTACTAGTTTAATATATTGCATACAAAGACTTAATAAGTAACGTAAGTTTTTCATCCACTAAAAACAATTTTTGCAACACAAATCATGATTTTTCCTCTTTTTCTTTTCTTTGTTTTTTTTTTTAAATCATTGTTGTGTATTGTTGTGTGTATATATATATATATATATATGGTCAATTTTTAGTATATTCTTTCATTTTGAACTTTTTTTCAAAGTTATGTCGTCTTTACGATTTAATTCTATTTCTGAAGTAGTGTTGGATAATGAGACATTACGTATCAAAGTTAAGATTGTGAAGCGATGAGATACATATAAAGACGATATTAATGGTCAAAAGTGGTTTGTCGACTTGATTTTAATTGATGAGCAAGTATCCTTGATTTCTGATCAGATATCTTTTAACTATTTTTCTATTCCAATTTTATTAATTTAATTTGTTCTAATAAACATAGGGGAATACAATTCAAGCTACCATACGTAAGAAGTTTGTTAAAAAATTCGATTCTATTGTATGTGAGGGGAATTCATATATCATTACAAATTTTAGCATTGGTGATAACATCAAAAAGTTGATGATGACATCTCATCCTTTCAAGTTAAGCTTCCACAATTACACCGTGTTTAAACAAATAGAAGATTTTGTTTCAGATAAGAGTGACCACATATTTGTTAATTTCTCTACAGTCAAGTCTCAGAGCACCGATAATGATAAATTGTTAATTGGTATTTCAATATTACAATTTTTTATTATCTATTTTTATTATATATGTTACTATTTTCTTTTTAGATTCATAAATTAAATATGTATTTATTGAATAAATTAATTAAAAACCAAATACTCTTGGAAAATGGTGTATAGATGTGATAGGAAATATCACCCATGTTGAAAAGATTACAAGTGTTGATGTGAAAGGCAAACCAACCGAGAGGATTGTTATTACAATTGAAGATAAAGAGTACGATATTTAATTTATAATTATAATAATTTACTTTATTCTAATGCATGCAAATTGTCTTTACTAAATTATTGTTTGTGTGTTAGCAACGTGAACATATCTTGCAGAGTCAATACATTTGCCAATTAGTGGATTATATGAATAAAAATTCGCGTACATTGATTGTAGTAATGGAGAGGACATTGGTCAAAAGAGGATATAAAGGTAATTATAGATTGATTTAATATTATTTTTAATTTGACGTATAATTTATAATTACTTTGTAAATTCTTTATGTGTGGCTATTTAAAATAAGATAAAGGGTACATCTTAAAACTTTTAGTTTATATATTTATATGTATTTAAGCTGAATTTTATTTTATTTTATTTTATTTTGTTTTATTTTATATCAAGTAATGTATAATTTATTGTTTATTATGTTATCTATTAAAAAGCTTGATATGATTGGAGCATTTTCGGAGGAACTTAAATGTTTGATAGGGAAGAAGATGATTTTTAGGTTTCATGTGACTAAACTTAGCATTGATTACAAAGGGAGTTCTTACATGGTTATGAAGGTGTCTGCAACTAAAATTTGATTTAAATAATTTATTGGATACCATTTCATTTTTTGAGGTGCACGATTCATTCCTTAATAAGACTTTGTATGAAGTTGGACATCTAAGTTAATTTATTTAATAATAACACGTAGTATGCCGTACATTTATTTTCTTTATTAATATAGGAAGTCTTAAATTTAATATGTCAAACTAAAATTTTTTTTATTTTATTAGGTGCGTAGAATGAAAAAATAAAATTTTGTAACAATATGAAAGTTATTTATGAAAAATGATAAATGTATCATCTACATAAATTATAATAACTTGAAGTATATTAATGCGAAATAAATAAAGAATACATGTTTTTCACTTAATTGAAATTATATATCATCCAATATTTTTTTTGTTCAAATAAGTATTTATATTCATCAAAATTGATATAATTAATTTTTTTAAACAAATTAAAATTCAAAATAATAATAAATACCAAATACAATAACCCCACGTTGCACGCGGACATTGTACTAGATGTCTTTAATTAGAGGATAATGTGCACATGGAAATTTGTGTGCATGCGAGGTGACGACGGGCTGTCCCACCCATTATTTTAATCAAAGTGCAATTTTGGCCCAAATTTATTTGGGCTTAGTCAGGCCCGATTACCACAGCCCACTTTAATAGTCATCACAGTTTTCATATAAAATATAAAATAATATCGCCAAACACAGAAGAACGATTAGATTTAACTTCTGCATCTCTCTGTGCATTGGAGACCCCCTGTCAAACCAAATTTATCACCCCCATACCTTAATTCCATTTCAGTGATTCAGCTAGGATCAACAAAAATTAGTGAAGATGGTGCTCGCCCAGTTAGGAGGAAGCATTTCGCGCGCTCTTCAGCAGATGAGCAATGCGACGATCATCGACGAAAAAGTGCTGAATGATTGCCTCAACGAGATTACACGTGCACTTCTCCAAGCAGATGTGCAGTTCAACCTTGTTCGGGATATGCAGAAAAATATAAAAAAGATTGTCAATCTTGATGATCTCGCTGCTGGACACAATAAGCGCAAAATAATTCAACAGGTTTTTTTTTCCCCCTCTTTTGGGGCAACTGATCTTTCCTAATGCAATAGTCTTTTGAATTTAAAATTTTGATTTGAAGGTTTGGAAGGTAGTTTTAATTTGAGAGTTTGAACTTTGTTATTGAAAATCGATGGTCCGGTTATCTTTTTTTGTGTTTCTATTTTTTGGTGAATTGTAGAATGGACAAGGGTTATAAGACAAGATTTTTGGCTTTTATGTAATTTGGTAGTTGAAAAGTTTTAATATTTGGACAACTTGGGAAAATTTTTTGGGGTGGGGTAAAGGTTAGAATGAATTTGGATCATAATACTTCCAGGTTTCATTTTCTGGGTCACAGATGGATGACTTTGTTGAATAATGTGCAAGAAGATGCGCTTCTGACTGAAATTTGTCTAAATCATAATATTACACTTGAAGAAATAAGAGTTGGATTGGGGATTTATCATTTATAAAAATATTTTGATTTATTTATTTCCTGTGTAGCAATGCTCTGGTCGATTCCTAGTTATTTATTTATGTTCTCTGTTCTGATTAATAAATTTCAGATTGCTTCGTTGTTGATAGTGGCAAATGGAAACTCTGGCTACTTTGTGCTCTGCACGTATGCTCTACATATTAAAAATGATATCAAATAGAACTCTCTCAATCTTCATGACTTGGCAACATTGATATGCTACTGCCCAAGAAAATGTAGGAGAAAACTAGAACTCAACTGAATTTTGTTTTGAAAGGTTATTGGCGTGTGGATTATCACCGATTTAAGTTGATTCTATATCATTGTGTAATGTAGACTTCACATCATTTGTTCAAAAGCTTAGTTGAGCTTCCAAAAGTTGATTGAAAAAGAATTTCCAACAGACATTAACTTCAAAACTCTCTATTACTTTTTCAATCTACAGTGATGCTAATTGATACTTGCCAGAAAGAACAATAGTATTTTTGAATTATTATCCCCAGTGGTGTTGGTTTAGAATATCAGAACACTGAAATCTTAGTCCAAATTCCATATAGGTCTCTCTGAAAACGGTGTGTAAGTTGTTTGTACTAGATTCTTTCGGGCTAGTTGGCTTTTTTAAGGTCTTTCTGTTTATAACCACGTGGAATAGATATTCATAATTGCTGTAATCAGATGTAGATCAAGAATTGTCCTGCTTTATCTTGCAGCATTCCTCTTGCTAAAGTTTATTCTTCTTTTATATAGGCTATTTTTAATGAGCTATGCAAGATATTGGATCCAGGGAAACCTTCTTTTACTCCCAAAAAAGGGAAAACCAGTGTTGTTATGTTTGTTGGTTTGCAAGGTATGCTGCTATTTCAGTTTCGTATTCATGCTAATGTTTATGTGATTGAATATATTATTTTATGTGATTGAATATATTATTGAATATATTATTTTGTAATTACTTGTTAACTGATTGAATATGAGATATTATGTGTTGTGTGTTCTATTCGCATTAATTTAGTCCATTGCTTCTGAACTCTCTCATATAAAGAAAATAACTTTTGGCATCACTTTTATTCCAGGATCTGGGAAAACAACAACCTGTACAAAGTATGCATACTACCACCAAAAGAAGGGCTGGAAACCTGCTCTGGTTTGTGCAGATACCTTCAGAGCGGGTGCTTTTGACCAGCTGAAGCAGAATGCCACTAAAGCTAGAATTCCTTTTTATGGAAGGTAATGCTTTTATTTAGTAATTGGTAATTATTTTCTTTTTCTGGTTTAAAATTGCTGTCAGGACCATGAAGTACCCCTGTTATATACCTGCCAAAATGAAAAATTGAATACAGTTTATTATTGTTCAGTTGTCGGAAAAATTGGATGTCTGTATTATCTAAATGAAAAGAAATGAAAACCTATTATTCTCTGTTTGTTAGGGGTGGTGGTGGACCTGGTGGTGGTTGGGATGAGATTGTGCAGAATGCATATGATAATGTTTAGTTGATTGAGAAATCGAGAAAATATAAAAGAAGATAACATCGTTAACTTTAAACGAGTAACTGATTCCTGCACTCCCATTAATTTTCTCTTTCTGTTTCCTATATGATTCCAGATGCTATTCGCTTCAAAAGTAAATGTGGATTTGCTATTATATACGTGAATAGCATTTGTTGTTCATTTTCATTCCCCTCTTTTTTCCCTTTTGGGTATAAATTGATATATCTTGTAACAGCTATACAGAGTCTGATCCTGTAAGCATTGCAGTCGAAGGTGTTGAAAGATTTAAGAAGGAAAATTGTGATCTTATAATTGTTGATACCAGTGGACGCCACAAGCAGGAAGCAGCACTTTTTGAAGAAATGCGTCAAGTTTCTGAAGCGACGGTATTGCTTTCTGAAATATCTCCTCTTATCTTTTCTTTCTTCTATTATAACAGTAAAAAATGGTTTTTGATGTTCCAAATTTATTATAATTACTTCATCATTTGAAAATCTCAGAAACCAGATCTTGTTATATTTGTCATGGATAGCAGTATTGGTCAAGCTGCCTTTGATCAAGCTCAAGCATTTAAGCAAAGTGTTGCAGTTGGAGCTGTGATTGTCACTAAGATGGATGGGCATGCTAAGGGAGGGGGTGCTCTTAGTGCGTAAGTTGATATATATATGCATATATATAACATATGTATAGTTTAATATCTGAATTTGAAAGGAGTAGCAGTTACACATTATTTTGTGACATGCTGGTGCACTGGACTCTTTCTTGGAAGGGCTACATGTTTTACTTAATATTACTCCCTTCGTCCCACAATTATCTTCCACTCTAACTTGCATCACCAAAAAAAGGAAACAACGCCTCAATTCAATAATCTCAAAGTATACTTTAATTAGAAAAATGTTACTCCCACCTAACACGCATGGCATACTTAACATTTTATTTATTACCTAAAAAGACTAAATTACCAAAGTTAGTCAAAAAGAAACTTTTCTCTAACTTCGTCTCTACATTACTGGAGCAAACTATTTCGGGATGGAGGGAGTAATATATTGCTATTGGCTTCTCTTTGGATCTTCTTATCCTAGTGCCCTTGCATCTTCTATGGAAGGGTTAGAGTGGTCCTACTCAATATCAACTCTGGTAAAGATTGTAAACAATTTTTTTATGGTGGATCATTAGCACAATTAATTATATTAGCAAGTGTCTCACGGCATTGGACGAGATATATAGTATTGTAATTTTGATCATAGAGTATTTCAAATATGGTGTTATTCAGTTCAGTCTGTGGTTCAATTAATGATGTCTAGGTTATTACTGAATTAGTTTCTAGCTATAAGGAAATGTTTATCAGTTACGTCTCACTGTTAGTTTCACATGTAGTTGATGGGATTTTTACCTTGTAATTTTGAGTATATATTTAAGTTTGTACTTGGACTTTCGCGATGCATATGGGTTTCATTGATGTTTAGAATAAATACAATCTGACTGCTCTCATTGACATAAGTTTAGTGATATGCTATATTTTGGAAAATATCTTGATTGTTCTACTTTATCTACAGTGTTGCAGTAACAAAAAGTCCAGTCATATTTATTGGAACGGGTGAACATATGGATGAGTTTGAAGTATTTGATGTGAAACCTTTCGTCAGCCGTCTTTTAGGTTTGCATCCCTAATTATACTTGTAATAGTTGCTGCTGGTTCTGCTGAAACAAGCTTTGGTAAATCCCCATTTCCATAGGTATGGGTGACCTGTCTGGGTTCATGGACAAAATTCATGAAGTTGTTCCAATGGATCAACAGCCTGAGCTTCTCCAGAAACTCACAGAAGGCACCTTTTCATTGAGGATCATGTATGAGCAATTTCAGAATATACTAAAGATGGGTCCTATTGGTCAGGTAAGTCAATTTCATGCCTATCTAATTGCTAGCTCTATTATTCTATTTGTCCATTGATGGTTGTCAGTTAACTTCATTCTCCCTAGTTTCCTGACTTTTTCACATTCAAGCTTCTTACTGTATATTTTCCATTCATACTTAAGTAAAATGCCTTAATTGTACATTGATGATACCACCCAAAGAAGTCCAATTTTTATGGCTTGTCAATACACCTGTAATTAATGGAGAATGATTCGCTTGTTTCTTCTCATAGATACCAGATATTTAGCTTACATCAATTCTTTGGTTAAATTCTTGCAAAATATTGGTATGGCTTCACTATTTTGAATGGACATATCTCATTGTCATAGAAGTTTTCAACTGCCATGGTTCTCGGATTTTTTGGTTGTGAGATACTCCCTCTGTCCCAGAATGTTTTGCACACTTCCTTTGAAAAATATTGGCATGGCTTCACTATTTTGAAAGGAGTATTTCTTATTTTCTATTTTATCATAAAAATAATGATGAAAGTTATTGTAAGGTGTGTAAGATAAATAGTAGAGGATGATGTTTGAAAAAATTATTATTATTACAATTGGTTTGCTATGTCCATGGCAATGTCAATGATTTGATGTGAAATCTTTTGTTCGAAATACACTTTACTTTTATCTGTGTATTGATATTGATCTGCGCTTTTGTATTTTTACTTGGGAGCTAATAGAATTCACCAAGACATGTTTCTCGATTGTAGGTATTCTCCATGCTTCCAGGATTTAGCCAAGAGTTGATGCCCAAAGGGCGTGAAAAGGAAAGTCAGGCAAAGATTAAAAGATATATGACAATGATGGACTCAATGACCAACGAAGGCAAGTTTCTATGAATATTTGAAAGTTCAAAACATACAATATATTACATCAAAGATGTGTATATTTAATATTGCATCAACTTACAAACAAGTATTACAGAGTTGGATAGTACAAATCCGAAGCTCATGAATGAATCACGTATCATGCGGGTAGCAAGAGGGTGTGGTCGGCCAATAAGGGATGTAGTGGAAATGTTGGAAGAGTACAAGCGGTTGGCGAAGATTTGGAGCAAGATGAAGGGTCTCAAGATCCCAAAGAAGGGAGATATGAGTGCATTGTCGCGAAACATGAACGCCCAGCACATGAGCAAAGTCCTTCCTCCCCAGATGCTGAAGCAGATTGGTGGAATGGGTGGCTTGCAAAATCTGATGAAGCAAATGGGTTCTGGTGGTGGTAAGGATATGTTGAGTGGTATGTTTGGTGGTGGTGAAAAGTGAATGTAATGTACGAAAAGCACATTTGAGCAGGTTGGGATCGTTGGCCTAACCGATCTGGCTAACAATGTCGATTGCTTGGTGGTGGTTTTTTGCTAAGCATGTTTGAGCTTCATGGGATCGTTGTTAACTTGAGTATGCTGCCACCTATCTTCTATAATTGTTGTTAACTAGTAGCTGGTACAGATCATTTTCATGTTGTTTCTTTAAAAATGGAAAACGAGTCTCAGAAAAGGCAATTTATTAACTTCTTGGGAGAATCTTTTGTGTTATATTTTTTTCCCACCTTTATTTTTCATACATAGGGCAATTTTTGATGACCTTAATAATGCTATAACATGAGTTTTCACCTTAAAACATACATTTTTCAATGAAAACCTATCAAACATCAACTTTCGGATAACTTGACAACTGTACAATGGCGGAGCGTCATTAGTTGTTTCAGAGCTGTTTATTGTCTAAAGCTCCTGAAAGCAGAATTTGCTTGTTTCCTCAAAATGGCATTGTCAATCAAAACATTCACTAGCATCTTCCTCAACTCATTGTCTGTTGTAACTGACTCGTCACTTCCAATGCTTGAGCTTGCTGGCCGAGCTGCAATGTCTTGTTCAAGGAGTTTTGCCTGTTTGTGTTGAAGATTAAAACAAAATTATGATCACAACAAAAAGTGATCGCCTGCTCAAAATGGGAAAAGAAAAATGTTCGGCTACAAATTGGGTTGGTATGATAAAATACAAATGTGCTACTTGCACAAGCTTAAGCCTACTTCTCCTGAGCAGCCGATGCTGCAAACATATATTTGTTTACTCTAACTACATGAATGAGATGGTTGCTATCAGCCACAGTCCCAATGTCCATCAGGAGACAACCAACACTCCAAAGACTACAATTTAGATCAAGAATTGGAGCATGCAACCTAATAACAAGGTAGGTGAAGTGGAGAACATGTAAATTTGACAGTAATTTCTCGTGCATCCTAACACAAGATTGCTTAAGTCAGAGAAATCTTATATTGCTTATGCCTGACCCATGAAACCTCAAGTCAGTAATGCATGTGTGCATATTGAATCTAGTGACTATAATTCATTTATAGAACAGGTAGTTACACGATGTGTGCATATTGAATCTAGTGACTATAATTCATTTATAGACCAGGTAGTTACACGAAAAAGACGGTAGTTGGTCATGAGAGTACCTCTTCCAGAAGAAGACCAATGCAGTCATCAGAAGTTGCTAATATATCAAGAGCATCTGGTGGAAATTCCAGCTTTAGGTTATTTTCTTGCATACTCAGGAAATTCACACTGCACTCTTCAAGCCGACCACGGAAAATTTCACACTCATGCAGCAACTTTCTGTTGGCAGCATCAACAGATTCTCTTTTTGTTCTTTCCTCTTGTAGTCTCATCTGTAGAGAAGAACATCAAGATGAATGATCTATTATTTGTACTATGCTAAGCGAAAGAAAAAACAAGATCAAGGTCAAAGTGGATAAAGCAAACAACATTATTACACCAATTACCAGAACGGAAAGAAAACATCTCGAACTTTCGAATCGGACATCATTATGTTTCGCACAGTGAAACAAGTGCATAGGTGGTTGGGGAAGGGGTTAGAGCATGGGGAGAACTCTAATTACTCAGAAAAACTGAAAGTGTGGTGAAAAATCTATGCTTTACACCTACTCAATAAATTCAAGATTTTTTAATTTTTCTCAATGTCTACTCACTGCAACAAACTACAGAATTTTTTAATCCAACAGTAGGATTTTACCAACATGGCCAGAAGAAATTTGTGAGCACAAATTAATGATGTTACCTCGAAATCCATCTTCTCTTTTGAAACTCTGTCAAGCTCCTCCAACAACTCAGATTGAGATCGTCGAACTGATTTAACCTCCAGTTTAGCATCAGATTTTGATTTCAAATCAGCCTCTTCATGACATCTCTGCAAGTTTTTAAGCTGCTCTCCAGTAGAATCCAACTCTTGCAGCAATGCTTCATTCTCTTCAATGATTGAAGTTTTTGTTGCTTCAGCATTAGCCTTTTCATTCAGAGAATAGTGGAAAAAGAAAAGCACAAATTTTATTAACTTCCTTAATTGAGATATGGGAAAAAAATTCAAATAAGAAATAATTCAAACCTGCTCAGCTTTAAATCTAATTTCCATCTCCGTACACTTTCTTCTGAGTTCCTCCATATCCCATTCCATTTGAGTAAATCTTCCCCTTTCAACTGAAATTGCCTGCTCCAGATTTTTTTTACTAATCTGCTTCATAGATTCAAATTCAGTTTCCAAATCTGTGTCCTGCAGAAAAAAAGCATTAACAGATTATATACTTAGCGCACAAACTCTATCTGGGGACCCGTGCGCTCTGCACATTCCAGGATGTATCATGAAATTGCCTGGGTTTCGTTTTCTGGCGCTCATGCACATTCAAGGATATATCATAAAATTACCTGAATTTTGTTTTCTGGCGCTCATAAACATTCAAGGATGTATCATGAATGGCCTGGGTTTCATTTTCATTGGTGTGCATATAGATAACTTTGAAAATAAATTTTTATTGTACATAATTCTACAAAATATATAATAGACTACATGTCCAGTAATCATGAATCATTACTGTAAAATTGAAGAACTTTTATATGATTTTATCTATTTATTTTTCATAAGCATATCACTTTATAAACATGAGTTAAAATTGTGCATTTAAGCCTGTTATAATATTTTCTCAAATTTCATGTAAAAATTTCAGAAGTTCAGTAAAATTCGATAATTTTCATTTTTTTAAACAATATTGATATCAATGCATTGACCAATATTTCAATTACAATTTAATAGATTAGGGATTGCGTGTGAAAATAATAAACGTACCTTGGTAGGAAGATACTGTCTAACAGTGTTTAACCTTGATATAAGATCTTCAATATCCGATTTTGATGTGACTAATGGTTGTTGGACTTCTGAAGTTTCAGCACTTTCAAGACCGCCATCCTGACAAATCTCACAAGAGGTTGATATTTCACTTGGTTTATCAGAACAGGGTTCAATTGATGTTAAAGCTGAAGGGCCA
This sequence comes from Pogostemon cablin, assembly GCA_023678885.1. Classification (NCBI taxonomy): domain Eukaryota; kingdom Viridiplantae; phylum Streptophyta; class Magnoliopsida; order Lamiales; family Lamiaceae; genus Pogostemon; species Pogostemon cablin. The sequence continues at coordinate 9,015,260 of CM042960.1, forward strand.
GAGACCATAGAAACATCAGATTGGCTTGAAAGCTGATCTAATGAACTGTTGTTGTTGCAACTCAAATATGCATTTGGTAAGTGATGACTTGACTCACGGAATGCTGAAAGGCAAGTAGAATTGTATGAGCTACAACATGAGAATCTTAGGTTGCACTTGGATGGCATAATAAGAAGACGAAAATTAAAATGATACATAAAAGCAAAAATTTTAGTAGTTGTTTAAATAGATCATTCTCTAGAGGATTCGAAATTTATCACTCATTTTGATCTATTTCTTGAGTGTTTCATTGGACACGAATCCATTCATTCCAAATACTTGAATTTCAAATGCCTTAATTTAAGTAAAATGCAAGTCACCCATTAATTTGATGAGGAAGGAGATACATACATGACCTGGCAGCAGCTTCTAATTCAAGAAAGCATGCAACAGGAGCACTTCTTGAGAAATCAATATCTGAAAGTACCTTTGTTATCCAAGCCTCCAAAGAACACCTACGCTGTGATAAATATTGCTAGTTTATGACAATATTGAAACAGATCAATGTGATCAAGTGATAAAACTACTAGCTACCACAAATGTTGTTTCAGATCACAACAATGAGTGTAGTTAAATAACTAACATGTACACTCAAGAAGCAGTGCACATTTTTACACCACATACTGATATTTTCCATTTACACCAAACATTAAGTTGATATTAAGAATACTAGTTTTTAACTATAAAATACGAGCTGTTTCACAAAATTAAATACTCCCTCCGTCCCGGGTATTTTTACCCGTTTGTACGGGCACGGAGATTAAGACGTTTTATTTTTTTAATATATAATGTAAGAGAAAGTAGGGATAAATTAGTAATTTAAAAAGAAAAAGTGAATAAAGTTATTGGGAATGATGAATAAAGTGTAAAAAAGTAATTAAAGTTGTTGGGATTGTAAAAAGTAGGTAATAAAATATTATGTATTTTTGCCAAAAATGGAATGGGTAAAAATTCGTGGGACACCCCAAAATGGAAAGTGGGTAAAAATACGTAGGACGGAGGGAGTAATACTTTTTAGTGAATGAGTAATAGTTTATAGTGAAACAACTAATACTCTAAAACAATATTTAAGTTCCCTTATTCATTAAATTAAATATTGCTAACCCAGATCTTAATTCCCAGAGAAAACCCAGTCATATAGCAAGTAAAGGTTTTAACTACGTACTTAATCCAACTCTGGAATCCATTAATGACATCATCACACAACCAAATTTTTATTGCAGATCAAGAATTAAGGTTTAAGAAATACAAGCCATGGGTTCAGTAGAAGCAACGGGAAGAAGAATGAATAAGCCAGTTTTAACTAAATGAAAGTAGGTCTTCACAAAAAGTGGGGCACCCAAACTTTGGAATACTCATATTGCTCAGATAATGATTCCACTGGTTTTATACTTATTTGAACATAAGTTATTTTCACATAAAGGAGAAAAGAAAATAACAAATGATCTCATGGAAATGTCATTGCGACTCCGATATCATTCTCACAAAGGCCACGTTATATAGGGAAGCTGAAGTAGTGAATTAACTGTGAAGAACTTTTTATTGATTTAATATTAGCTGTATATCATATCGGTGCATAAGAAAAAACATAAGCTGTATATGATGCAAGCAAATATATTATTAAGCTTTGTTTTTAATTATGAAGCTTCTCGCGTGAGAATTTCTTACATAATTTATTATCAGCTATTCTAAGAAGGAAATTGAGATGCCTAGAGTCAAATTCATAAAGAGTATCATTACGTATCAAAATATTTTTGTAAGACTATGTCAAACACTACATTTCACTTAAATGATTTGTTGCCACTGTGCCTCACACTGTATGCTAGCCAATACACAATAATGGACTAGATGATCATGTTTTGCTTATTAGTACCTGGAAAAAGTTTCAATGAGAATGTAAAATGCATGATTCTGAAATGTAAACACAGAAACCCCATAACTGTCAATGCAGAGTAAGAAAGTTATGAGTAACAGAACTAGTTTGATCTATGTTGTTGGAAGTTGTTAGCTAGTTAAAGTGGTGTTCCTACTAAATGGGACGAAACTCTCTATAATTATGTACACCAAGTGTGTAGATACGTCAATTCACATAACCTTAGTAATTTTCACAATTAAATTAAACAGTGGCAGTTGGTTTTTATTGCCATAAGATAAATGATAAACTGTAAAAGAGAAGCAAGGACAGAATAAAAAAAGTTACAAACTTCCTCCAAAAGTGTTCTGCTTTTCATTCTCAGAAGCCCCTTTGGAGGAGCAGGTGGCAACTTTTTATTGTGAAAGGACCGCTTAAGCTGCAAAACAAATGAACAACACCAAAGTTCATTAAGTTCTCATCAGAAGAATCACTAAAGAAAACACTTCGTGCAAAATATTTCAGGAGTGAGATATGATGAATTTTATAGTCTAATTATTAGATACTAATGAACTGCCTCATAGATGTTCTTGAGAAAATGAAACTCACATCAGAGGACAGCTTCAGGAAATCACTAAATCTTTTTAACACTTCATGTGTGATGGTAACCCCTTCCGGTGACTGCAAACCAATTTGTACCCTGTAAAACTGTGGTATAAAAACGTTAAAACAGATAAAAAAAAATCCAGCTTCTGCCACGCATGATCCTTTTTTGCATAGAAAAGGGGTTTTATTTATTAGATATAAGATCTAGCTTACAGCCTCTATAAATAAAAGTCCTAATCTGCCTAATCAAGCTGCATCTTTTTCTCCTTTTATTTAATGTATTCATTTACTTTGTTGTGATTGGGGTGGAATTACTAGAAGGTGGGGGTGACGATGGGAAATTAAGCATAATAATATAAATTAAGGAGAATCAAGGAAACACAAAAAGAACGAACAAAAATAGTTTCAGAGACTTCAAATTTTGAAAAACATTTTTATATTTTTATAAAGCAATAGAAGGGACAATAACAGCTAATATATGAAGCACTAATATACATTTCAAAGCACCAAAGCAACAGGTTGAAGTTCAAAGAATGATATACACATAATAAATTAAGAAAAATAACAAAATGTATACCACTACAGGCTCAGAATCTCTTGATTCAGCAAAGAGGTTCCAAGAAGGAACTGTTACACAATAACTCCATCCTGTGTGGAAATCATGAGGCCAGATTGTGTTTGGTCCATCCTACACCAAAAGTATAAGATATTTAAACACTTTACTTATGTAGTCCAAAAATCACAGAACAATATATTTTTAGCATAATTGATCTAAACAAAGATGATGATGAGCACAAATTTATTGCAACTCTGCAAGGGTAAGCATTTGACTTCAGGTTAAGATTCACCATGTGCATCATTTCATGATTCTAGAGAAAAAGAAGCATCAATCATTACTATGGTAATTCAACAAACGCATTTAGCTCTCCAAATATTCATAACAAATTGAGTGCAATCAATTAATCTCATCATTGACTCAAGGTAAATTGCTGAGAGTCCTCTCCATTTTAAAATTATGAACTCATGGATTTGGGGATGTTAGGGGTGGTGGGCAGTCGATGGAAGGAATTGGAGTTTGAAGGGGTTTTTTTGGAAGTGCTTTGATGGAGTTTTCAGATTAAACGTGTTTGGAGTAGTGAAAGAAGGTGTTAAGGTGATGATGTCTGGGATAAGGAACATCTGAGCAGTTGGAAGTGTGGTTAAAGATAGCAAGAAGGGTAAGGGATGTTATAGATGGTCTAGAGCGTGAAGGGGTTCAGATGCTGTGGAAAGGGAGGTTAGAGTTGGTAAATCCAAAAGTTCTTAAGAGAAAAAGAGAGAGAAAATAGTCGTTAATTCTAGTCATTTTTTCATGTACCGGATGCTATTAAGTAGTTAAAAACTTAAAATTTGTCCATGATTCTGAATGTTTTAGAATTTATTAAACAGCGGGAGTGTTGAAAATGTTTGATGACAAATGTGTAATGTGTTTGTGAATGGGTGCCAATAAAATTGCCATTGCTATCAAAACTAAACCATGTGTTGAAAGAAATAAAAACTAATAAATATTGATTTCAAGTCACTCACATCCCACAGGCCAAAAGCTGCTATATTATCAAGGAAGCAGAGTACTTAGTATTCAAAGTTACATATAATCAGTGCTACATAGGGTTGAGACTGAAGCACAACTTTTGCATCCACACTTCAAATGCTCTTACAATTATAGATGAGAAATTGCCAAGTCTGGCTATGCTTTAATTCTAAAGTTTACGTTTAACTTTCAGTGAATCAGAAGTGCAGAACTAAGGAGTAAAGATAATCTTAACATCATTACCGGAAAAACATAAATCGAAAAAATAATACTCTAATTTCTCTTATCATTACATTACGATGGCCATGCCTTATACAGAGGAATTAAGTAGGCGGTGAACAACAAAAGATGGAGGAAATGAATCCAAAATTTAAAATTAAAAAATAGCAACACAATCGATTTAAATTGTTGTAAATATCTTTTTTTTTTGAAAAAAAAGCAGCTACGATACTGATGATTATCTCAATTATTCAACTATAATGATTGAAATTCTTCCAACAAAACGAAACCGTGATACAAACATGCAAATAACTGGAGCATGAAATAAATATCTGAACAGAAATCGAAATCCAAATGATAAAACATACCCAATTACGAGGAGGAGGGCTCCAGTCCATTCCGAGAGGCAGCGGCGAAGTGCCATCGTGTCGACGCTTGGGGGGACTGCTGTGCCTCTCAATACTCTTCAAGATAGAATTCGAAATTTTGAGTAATTTATCTTCCTCTCTTTCCATGTATTTTCTGTCGGCGAGCATCTGATGAGAGCTGGAAATGGATTCAATGAGGGAGGCATCGGAGAAACCAAGGTCGAAGAGTGAGTTATTGAAGCCGTATAGATTCATGATCAGAAGATACTCGATGAATTGTTTGTGAGTAATTTTGCGTGAATTTCAGTGTTGGTGAAGACGGGCATAGAAGAGCAAGATTTGTAAGTTTTTCCAACTACCAAACCATTGCAAAAAATTTGAGTAGAGTTTAGTTCAGCAAGCTATTCGAGAATTCGGTTCGATAAATTTCGAGTTTGGCACGATTCGTGATTATCCGAATTTGAATTCGAATTCGTGTTATGTTCTTGTGAGACTGGTGTGAGACGGATCGACCGACAACTAAAGTATGATTATTATAGATAAAATATGTTTATTTGTAATTAAAGTATATCGATAATAAATCATATTATAATCATACTTTGATGCATAATTTAACATACTTTACAAAACATAATTTATAATAGATACTCCTGCTTTAAGTATATCAATTATAAATCATACTTATAACACGTTAAAATCATACTTTGATGCATAATCCAGTAAACTTTACAAAACATATTTTAACAACCATTAAACATGTTTTATCTAAATAATAGATAAACTTTAACACGTCTCACAAATTGTCTCACGCAAGTAACGTCTCACAAGATACTTTGTTTAACATTTCTCATCCAAAAAAGAAAACAACACATTAATAAAAATGTATACACTTTGTTAACGAATTTTCTGTTAATTTTTTAATGAAAAATTGAATGTAAAAAAACTATACAATTATTAAATAAAAAGTTGTACATATAGATACGCATGTGTACCCAAATGAACAGGATATTAACTCTAATTTTAAATTTGTTACTCTTACATAAAACATAACATTACTTAACATTTTATTCATTCATTACTAAAAATATTGTTACCAAGAATTGATAGAGTATATTATATTAAAGTAGTTCTTCATTTAGCTACAATTTCCAACAATACTTGCACAAACCAGTAGAATTTTTTTTTAAAAAAGCAATGTTTATTTTGAGCTTATTAATTCGAATTTTACTTTGTAATTCAAAAGCCTGTTTGTTTTGATCGATTGTAAAACTGAATTTGATATCCTTAAATCCTCCACTATGATAACTATAATGACAACGGGACGGGTACTACCGACTTATTTAAACTCTAATGAAAAGGATACAGATAATTGTAAATGGGTTTGGGATAGATACGGGTAATTGTATACCTGTTCCATCGCTACCTATAATACCTACTCATTGTAAAGTATATTCTATAATTTCAACAAACATTATCCTTAATACTTTTTATTTTCTCTCTTTTTACTTTTCAATTATTACCAAAACAATATACTCCCTTCGTCCCTCGCTAAGATAATCTTTTACTTTTTGGCACGTAAATTAAGAAGTATTTGTATTAGTGAGAGAGTGAGTCCCATATTTTAATTGTATTAGTGGGAATATGTGGGTCTCATGTGTGTAAAAAAAAAAAAAATAAACTCTTTAAATGAGACGCCCAAAATGAAAAAAAATTTCCTCTTTAAAGGGGACAGAGGGAGTACTCCATATTAGAATATCATCATCTTTTTAAAATCATATTCCACATAACTCTTAAGCTCTATGTTCCGAACATATTTTAAAATTCAAATTAAATTTTTTTACTATTCGGATACTATAAATAAAACAGTAAAAAATAAAGCTTAGCTGAATACGAAGGAAGTAAGAAATGAGGATATATGGAATATGAGAAAGGGCAAAAGCATGGAGTAAAATGAATACAAGTGCATGATAACGGAAGCAGAGGATGGGGGTTGTCAGGAAATGCAGAGAGTGTAAACACATGGCAATTGCAATTGCTATTGTAATGTGGGGGCACCCACACCACGCACAACACGTACCCAACCTTGCACGGACGAACTCTCACGGTTTATCTCATCATTGTGAAAAAAATTGGATACGCTCACGCTCACACATTTTGACTCGACAGAGTGGTAGGATGCCCCCACACTCTAATCCGACAGAGTGGTGGAACGCCCAACCTGATAGAGTGGTGGAGGGATTGTTGAGTTAAAATGATGTCATGTGCGTATATTTGCAATGTGTGGTTTTTATTGCAGATTTGGATAATTACAGATTCTGATTGAAGTCTTATATGGAAAGAAAATAAATCAAGTCATCTCTACTTTATGATTGATTCAAGGATCGGAGGATTGTTGTGAGTGAGACTATTAAGGTAATAATATCAAGGAAATTGATTTATTCTCCTTGATGGTGATTTGGTTCAAGCATCATCTACTCTATTTATTGGCAAGTTGAAGAAGTGAAGTGCATCGTGAAAAATATTATTTTTGTGGAAGAGTTGTGCAGAGAGAGATTCTTTGTGTTGTTTTCTAGTTTTGTTTTCTTTATTCCTTCTAGGAACAGAATTTCTTTATTAGTCTTATACTTCGAATGTGTATAGATCAAGAGGGATCTTGATCACAAGTCATAGAATAGTCAAAACTAGAGATAAATGCAAACGAGATAAGTAGCTGTGATAAGGTGGTCAAGTTATTGTCAAGAGTCGTGTTGAAGTCTAATGTAAGGTTTTGAGGGAGAGACGTGGTTCTTCTGTTTTTATTTCAAGATGTTCTATTCCATGGAAGTTATACACTTGTTCGTAGAACAATAAGAGGCTTTAACCTGAAATGAGAGATATTCAATTCTTGATCATTGTACAAATTGTCACCTTTACTAATCAATTGAAGTGCCCACTGCCCCACCACCTCTCTCCCTCTCCAATTATTAATGATTTTGTTTTGAGTGATTAGTTTGATCATTACAAACCACTCCTCCGTCTAATGTCATTTCACACTTTTTATATTGAACTATTTCAATTTTAACTTTACACTTTAATATAAAAAATGATACTTATCAACAATTAATTATCCTAGCCTTGTCAATAACTAATTCTCCTACCTTATCTCAATCCATACATGTGCATAATTCAATTCAAATCAAAATACCTTATCAACCATCAATTCTCCTAGCTTGTCAACAATTAAAATTCACAAACAGGCAAATCTCATTAAAGTATTTTACCGATCATGCACATAAAGTGTACGTATAATATCAAAACTAAGCTCATATTTGAGTTTTAGCCATACATTTGAAGCACAATCATATATATCATCACCAAACTCAAATCTTGCTCCTAATAATCCAATTGAAGTACGAAAGCGTAGCAAATTAACGTAGCTAAATTATACACACATATATATATATATTTATTTATTTATTTATTTATTATATATATTATTATTTGTATAAAGTAAATTAATACGTTCTAGAATTTTGGAAAGTGCTATAGTAAAGTTACAAATTGTACTCTCTCGTCCCAACTAATTTTGCATTGTTACTGTAGAAACTGAATTTAAGAAAAATTAATTTTTGATTAATTTTATTGATTTTGAAGAGTCATATTTTTAGATAATATAAAAATTATAAAATATGTTGTGTGTTAGATGAATATGATAAATTTGCAAGTAAAATATATTTTAGGATTTGAGATTGATGTGATGTTTCTTTTTTTGTGGTGAAATTTAATATGAGACAAATGAAAATGAAAAGTGTGAAATTTAACTTAGGACGGAGGGAATAATAACTACTCCCTCATTCGTCCCCCAAAGAGTCTCATTTTTTCATTTTGGGCATCCACTTAAGGGTCTCATTTCTCATTTTACACACAATTAAAATATGGGGTTCACACACCTATTGATACAACTACCTACTACACATTAAATAATAATTCTTTAATTCACGTGTAAAAAATAAATAGATCCCTATGGGATAGACGTAAATAATAATACTCTTTAATCTATTGTAAAAAAAAAACAAATGGATCCCTTTAGAACAGACGAAGGTAGTATTTAAAAAAACGTAAAAATAGTATGAGACAGCCTAAATTTTAAAAACAATTACTCCTATATCCTTTAAATACTTCCCATTTTAATATTTTTTATATTTTCCATTTTCATCCATTTCAATTTTTTTCTGAAATAAAATTTATTTATTACATCCTCACACTATACTCTTAATTTAAAATATCATCTTTATCCTGACTCAACCTTTTATTTATTAAAACTCAAAAAATCAATAAATTAAATAAAAAAGTTACTCCTTCTATCCCGATACAATTTTTACACATCTTTTGTAAATTACAAAAGGATATGAATACTTTATTGAAATGGAAGGAGTATTCTTCTAGCTAGTATTATAATATCTACACTAGTAAGTCATGTGATGAAAACATCGGAATACAGGAAATACATAAGGTTAATATGATAACGTAAAAAAAAAAACTAGAAAATGAAAAAAAAAATTTGAACAAAATTGTCCATGGAATATTGCATGAAACAAGAAAATGATGTGGAACAAATTCAGATTTAGGAGGAGAAAATATAAAGGTAATAAAGTGGGAAAAAATGAAAATAAAAAATGAAAGAGAGATATGAAGTGAAAAAATCATAAAAATTGGGTCCAATTATACAGAGAATATATACAGTTGCTTCACAAAGTCATATTTGGAAGTACAATAAAAATGAAATGCAATGTTGACATGTGATGGGATGTCAAAATTATGAACAAATAGTACTTTCTAATTCATGTTTAGAAAAATGAAGTACTAATAATTTAAATAAAATAGATGTCGTGGCGAGATAATTTTACATTTTCTTCGTCACGTTTAATTTATTCTATAAAATTTTCATAAAATAATTTAACTGAATGATTATTACTTTTCATCGTTCAATCTCATCGAAGTGATCATTTTTGTGACTTGGTTACATTCAATTGTTTTTTCATCGATGAAGTATTATTTTTTTATTAAATATGTTTGGTCTCACGGAATTCAGTTGAAAGAGATGATATGAATGGTATTGGGGTACCCCACCTGCGCACTAACCAATTTGTAAGTATATGAGGAAGAACGTGAAGGGTAACCCTACCTTTCTCCCCACGCTCTGCTAAAGCTGCATTTTTTTAAACAAAACAGATCGATCATTGTTTGCTGAATTATATAGTGTGGTCCTGCCTCCAAACTCCACAAACTCATCTCCAATATCTATCTATCTATCTATATTTATTTTTTTTATTTTTTATAATTCTCTCTCTTTATTCCTATCTATTTATTTTATTTTTTTCCCAACTTCTTTTTCTCTTAAAAAATAATGATAAGGGATGATTCATGTAAAAACGTCTTGACACGGTAATGGTAAAAAGATCATTTACTATTTGAAATAGAATTATTTGAGTTTTTTTTTTATTTTTTGGGAGATTAAAATCCTGTCACAATCGATGATTCTTTCATTCGAAATAGGGTTTGAGTTTTTTCACACAAAATATACGAAAAATCTATAAAAGAGTCACACGTGTGAATTATTGCTCATTTAATAATAATCATAATCATTCGTTTCTTGAGGGTCACTCACTTGTGTGAGAAGCCCGGACTAGCCCACTTAGTTTTGACTTCATTATTTATTTATTTATTTATTTATTTATTTTCTTGAGTTCTTTTATAAATACCATCATTTGCCTTCTTTTGCTTCGCAGAATATCCATTGTTTCTCCCTCTATATATTTTTGGCGACACACACATACGCAAAGAAATGAAACCCCTTTTTTGGAATTCTTTGATTCTTTAAATTCTTTTTTAATTTTAAAAAATTTCAAGAACTAATTCTTTGATGAGGGTTTTGATTTCTTTCTTTTTTTCTCCCTCTTTTTATGTTCACTTTTTCTTCCTCTTGCAGTTTGTGGAAGATCACTTTTTAATTTGTAGGTATAATTAATTACACATACATTTATATATATTAATTATAAGTTGATAATGCTTTTATTTTTTCCAACAATTTCCTGAAAAAAAATCTTACAGAAGACACACACAGTGGAGTGAGATAAATCCCTGTCATGCTTTTCCACAGCTTTCTTGAACTTCTTTTGAATGTATACATACATCTGTAATATGTTTAAAATACGTATATGCTGTATGTATGTATTTCAAGAAATCATTGAGAAGTTCAAGAACGCTGTGGGAAGACATGGCAAATTCGGGATTAATTAATTTGTGTGTGTTTTATTTTCTTGATTTTTTGTAATTTCAAGGGAATGAAGAACAGCCTACCCTGAATGCCATACTCCAACGCTACTCTGTATACATGGTAATTTTATATTTTACTTATTTATTTATTTTCTAATTTTAGGTTAATTATTTGTTTGTATATGTCCTGTGAATTTAAACACACTTTTTTAAATCAGGGAGAAGAATTTAATTTGAAGCAGATCTTCTTGCAGCTAGTTTTCCTTTATGAATTTATCTCCCTCTTTCTTTATATATATAGTTTAATTTTGTGTTAAGTATATTTATTTACTCATAAACCTAAATAATCTGGTAATTAATTATTATATGTTTATTACTTGTGCTTGTTTTGTAAAATGTGATTTACATGATCATCAATTAATTCTTATTTTTTAATGAGAATATGAGTTTCGAATTATAATTTTTACTTGGAGCCTCTATATAAAGTCTGGATCTCATGCCACAATAAAGTTTGACACATTATTTTGATTCAGAGAATATTATTGGTCTCAAAGTCAATTGTAACGGCTTGTGTTCTTATTGATACTAAAATGCATAATAAATTATAATTATGTGGTATTACAGGATGATGATGATTCCCTATAAATTAATATCATATTCAATTATTAATAAATACTCTATATTTTATTTATATAATAATTATATTTTAATAATGAATTGACACATCTTACTAGTACTATTTTATGAGAGAATATTCATCACATACTATTAAATTTATTTATTAAACACTTGCATTTCAAATAATTATAGTAAAACTCGATCCGTTGACCCCTTGGCTTTTTCAATAATACGAACGTATTTAAGTAATTTTCGTTCTATAAAACTATAATGAAACTGCAATTTTTGTTTTTCTTCTAAGCGAATATGATATTTAGATTTTTTTTTTCTTTTTTTTGGAACGCAATTGGTTTTTAAGAGAATTTGAATTTCATTTATTAAATGGGTAGTAAATTTTGGACTTCTTTGATCACACAATACTTTGCAATTAATTTATGTCATTTGCTCTATCTTAATTTGAGAAAAATAGGAATTCAATTTATAAATAATTTAGTGAAAAAAACGTTTGAGATTTTTTTTTCTTTTATCTAAACCAGTGTATTCATCTATATATGTCATTTTAAGTTTTTTTTTTCACCAAATCCAAATGCTTTCACTTAAGTAGTTGAGATGCATGTTCAATTATTTCAATTGTAATCCATAATTGTCACGAATTACTCAATATCTTGTCTAAACTTCAGTATTATTCCATAATTTAATGAGTTTGGTAGCATTTTAATTTGTATACATTTGAATTTTTTTTATTTTAATCATGATATATGTCTCATGTTAACAAATTATTAATACTTTAATAACTATACTTAATTTGAATTATTCCCTTCTATTTATGACTATTTTAAATTTTAGCTAGATAAAATATTGCACTTGTCCAAAATTAATTCATAACTTTAATTTGTTAAAATAAAGTATTTATTTCTGGCAAATATTTGTGTAGACCGAGTTCACAATATAAATCTTATGGTTCCACTTCCAATTTTATTATATCCAAAGGGATCATATTGCATATGATTTACATTGTCAACTCTAGAGACTAACTCTTTATTTGCAGCTTGTTTTACGTTGATGGTGAGAATTATGAGTATAATGTAGAGACTAAAAACAGATTCGATTATGCTTTGCTTTGAAATTGCGTACATATTAATTAATTCTTATAGTACAAAAAAAAAATACTTGTATGTCCTTGAGGGCATAGTAAGTTAATTACCGTGCTCCTTTTATACTAATGTTACCCTTCATTATAATAGATTGTATAATAATATATAACTTGTTGAAATGAATAACAATCAGATATTTTGAATTACCAACAGAATTCAATTCTGTTAGTAAATTCAGTCGCTGGAATTTTTTTTTTAGTGTACTGGGATTATTTGTTATAATAGGTTGTTAATTATTTTTGTACAGTGATATATGTCTATCCAAGTAAATACACGAATGCATGTACACAAATACTTCTGAACGCCTTAGTCATTATTATACCCTACATTAACTTTACAATACAAAATGTTGCAAATAAGTATTACTCCCTCCGTCCAGCAATAGCTAAGTCCTCATTTGTTTTTTTACGTAAATTAAGAAGTATTATTATTTTATGTACAGTGGGTAGTTGTATTAGTAGTGAGTGGTGAGCGATATGTGAATCTCATTTACTGAAAGGAGAAAATGAGGACCTTTGAATTAGACGTCCATTATAATAAAATGAAGACCTTTTGGTGGAACGGAGGGAATAAATTTTTTTCTTTAGTGGTCAGGACTTTACATTTCGATATTGCATTTCCTGTTCCATGTCCTAAAATAAAAGTACTCTCTCTACATTTTTCATTTTAGTTTATTCCATATATTAATTATATTAATGATGTGTGTAAGTCTCATGCATTTAAAAAGAGATATGTGAACCTTTGGTACAGATGCTGACGAAATGTATACATTGTCATACGGAGCGAGCAAGAGAGATAATATCAAAATATAACATGAGTGATTAGGGCTTTACATTGATGATGGAATGAAACGTAACATCTTACAGGTACGTTTATGGAGGATCTGTGGTTCTATTTTTTTTTCTTTTTTTTTTTTAATCTTATTCAGATGAAAAGAAAGAATTATTACAGCATGCACGAGTGGGGGTGGGGTAGGAGTTGGAGTGAAACTAACAGGAGTGGGTGAAGAATGTCATTTCAGGAGTTTGGTTTGTATCACTAAAATAGCTAAAATTGTTTGGTCTGGCGTCACAACACACTGCCCACCAGGACGCACACAACACATCATCGTCTCTCTCTCTCTCACACACACACTCATACACGCACACACATGTACGTATATATGTACGTATGTATCGCCATTGTCTACGGATCCCTAGTACCTGTAATAATTTTCAGAAAACCTATACTTTTCCATACCCAGCTTTCTGCACATCTTTCTCTCTACCACATACCTCCCTGCAAACCCATTATCAATTTTATGTATAATTTTGTGGGTTAGATTTCACTGTCACTTAAAAGGATTTAGTAAATTTCTTTAATGCCCCAATAAGTGTTTAAATACTCAAAGTATAACAAAAAATAATCGATTAAAATGTTGTATTTGAATCATAAAATATTTATAATTGAATCAATATTTATTTTAATCGAGTAAAAAATTTAATGAAGACTATTAATGTAAAATTGGGTATTTAAACAAATATTCTTAAAGAATTCTTCTAATAAATTGTTGGGCTCTATATATCGCCCATTTCTTCTAATTTTATTTTATTTTATAAGTACATATTGGCTAATTAAATGTTCCCTATGTTTATTGTTTATAAGGAGATTATGGAATATTATTTTTTAATGTGTAATAAATTCATAGATATAATATTTTAATGTATAATGTATTATTATTGTGTGTACCATATAGACATATAAATTGTTTTGTATGAATTTAATGTAAAAAAAAAAATGCAGCAATATTTGTCGTACGATTTTAGTATATTATAACAATATTCGTAGGAATGGAATATATATAACACACTCATGCATTGTTTCCTGCGTGTTATTTGTACTTCATTCATATTTACCGCGCTTGTACCTGCTTAGAATTTTTATTTTTATTTTTGGATTAAAAAGAATACATATTGAATTATGAATATGTACTAGGTGGAATTGTAATAAAATCCTTATTGACAATGTCACAATTCATTGTGCAACTTCAATTTACTGGGTGAAATGCGACGTCGTGTAATTGATTTTGGACACATGATATCTCTTACGGCAGTGTGGTACAAGCAGGATTTTTTTTGGCGGTAAACCTTTTTTTTTTAAACAACAGACTATTAATCACATTTAATTTTAGTGCAATAAACAAGAATTACACTTGCACATAAATGTGCATCTATTGGTGCACAACTTCATATTTTCATAATTAAAAATAATACACAAAACACATTATTTTTAAAATTGACATCTTTTTTTTTTCTTCCCACCATACTTTACAATTTATTTATAACTATTCAAAATACTATATTATTTTCAAAAAATGATTTCGTATTTTTTTTTAATTTACGTATCTAAAGCAAATGGAAAAATAAAAATAAAAAGGGAGGAGTAGTATTATATGAACAAATTTATTAGAATTTGCATTAAACTTTAAAGATCTTCCTAGGAATAAAATAGCACATGATCATCATAAAGTTTCAAAATCGAGTGATTAAATTAATTATGAATTACTAGAGTAAAACTAGTCATAAATTAAAAATATATACTCCAGTCGTAACCTATAATATAGTATTAGTTTGTTTGTTACACGTAGATTTATGGAGTATTTGATTCATATTAAATTAATACTTCATTCGTCTCACTACAAGGGTGACGAAATTTTTTTGCACGTAAATTAAGAATATAATATTTAATGGATAGTTGAGGTGAGAGAAATAATATTTTAATGTATAGTAGGTATGTGTATTTGTATGGTGTGTGGGTCCCATGGAGATATATTAATTATTTTTGTGGGTATCATTTACTAAAAGGGAAATGCATCTCTTATATTGAGACGGACGAAAATAGTAAAATGCACTCCTTGTTGTGGGACAGAGAGAGTAATACTTTATGGGCTTTAAAATATACTAAAAATAAGAGAGTTTACACACTTAGGGTGTGTTTGGTTCACTAAGGTTAATAGGTGGGTTAATAAAGCTTGTAAATGTGATAAGCAATGGATGAGCATTAGAATTCTCTTAATTCCATATTAGTTTCATGGGATATTGTAAAACACTTCCCATCAAAGTTGTATTTCACCGGGCCCCTTGCTTTTTATTAATGGGCTTAGATGAAAATTAAGTTCGCATAAGTCCAATTAGCATATAAATTCTCTGATTTTTAAAAAATTTCAAAGTCCAATGAGTATTATTAATTTAAAGTGAACCAAACACTCGGGTTGGTTAATAGCAAGAGGACCAAACAACCTAAGGGGCAGGTGAGTTACACTAGGTCATGAAATTAATAAAAAATTAAAATAATTTTTATTTTCTTTCTTATGACATTTTCAAGTTTTATTAATTTATCTAATACTTTAAATAAATTAAACACTCTCTAAAGAATATAATATATAATGTGCACAGATAAATTTTGGATGTTCTTTTACATTTTTCGCCCTTAATTTAAAGTGATGATATATTATGTAATTTTGTAGTAAATTTTTTGGAGTTTTGTTAAGCTGTTGGATTTATGTTTAAATAAAATAAGAGTTGATATCCTGTGCACGCGTGCACCCAAATGTGTATAAATTTTTATTCAATAATTATATAGAATATTTTTTAATAATTGTATAATTTTTTATATTTAATTTTTTATTAAAAAATTAATAGAAAATTTGTTAATAAAGTATACAATTTTATTCATTAATGGGAGTATGTTTTTATTAAAAAATATATAATTTCTTTAAAGTGAGTGCACAGAATAATTTATCTCACAATAAATGTATATTTTGAAGTGGTACATACAAAATAACAAAATGAATAAGTTTTAGTGCCGAGTGAATACATACAATCGATTTGGACGCTTACGTCATTGCCACGAGTGTATATGTAAGTCACTCCTTTGGCCGTGATTCTTTCACTTTTTACCATGTTATCGTGTTTTGGGGAGAGTGTTGAATTATTTCATCCTTTCACTTTTTATCATGTTATCTTTGGTGGAGGAGATAAATCGCAGGATGTGTCTCAAGTGGCTTATAGAGAGGTGTTTTGGGGAGAGTGTTGAATTATTTCATCCTTTCACTTTTTATCATGTTATCTTTGGTGGAGGAGATAAATCGCAGGATGTGTCTCAAGTGGCTTATAGAGAGGGCTCACTGTTAAACTTGTGCTTGCAAAATGCCAAATCCATGCCAAAGGTAGGATTCGAACCCCCACCCTGCAGCAACCAAACTCAGTTGAAAGACCTTTCCACTCTCCCCTCTACCACTTGAGCTATGTCTGAGAACCAAGCTCATGTTATCTTTGTTTCGGGAAATGCCAAGTTAAAATGAAAATCCCTTCAAATTTATTAATTAGTTTTAATAAAACCTTACAAAAATATTCAAGAAAATTTAAGGAAAAACGAAAATCTCTATGATGTACACTTACTCACGTGTACGCACAAACATTCCTACATTTTTATTAAGATTTGTAGCGTCTCACTGAAATATTTTAGTATGGGAATAAAAATATAAATTTTATAATAAAAAAATAATATACTCCCTCCGTCCCGAGTATTTTTACCCGTTTGTACGGGCACGGAGATTAAGACGTTTTATTTTTTTAATATATAATGTAAGAGAAAGTATGGATAAATTAGTAATTTAAAAAGAAAAATTGAATAAAGTTATTGGGAATGATGAATAAAGTATAAAAAAGTAATTAAAGTTGTTGGGATTGTAAAAAGTAGGTAATAAAATATTATGTATTTTTGCCAAAAATGGAATGAGTAAAAATACGTGGGACACTCCAAAATGGAAGTGGAAAAAAAATATGTGGAACGGACCGTATGGGTATTTGTATGGATGAATATACTAGTAATTTTAATAATAACATAAAATATAGAAGTGCATATTTAAACTAAAAGTGTAGATTTATATTTAATTATTTCTTTAATATATTAAAGGAGAGTTTAATTTTGATGATGTGTCATCTCCACAATTTTTCTTAATTATTTTAATTATTAATTAATATAGATAATTATATATATTTATTTAAGATTTGAATAAAATATGATCAATTTACATTTTCTTTAATTTTGTGATGATCTTTTTTTAACTTTTAAAATCACTTTATTATTATTTTTTTGTTGATTCCATTATTTTTTTATTTACATATTTATCAATTTTATTTATTTTATTTTTTAAATTTATTTATTTATTTTATTTATGTTAATTATCACACATATATATGGATTTTCTTATATTTTTTAATAAATAGAAATATTAAATTAGTTATTTTTATTATTATTAATAAATGAATTGATTGAATCGTTATAATTGGTGATATTTATTATTATTATTTTAATTTTATAATTATTTCGTTATACTTTTTTTTATTTCTTTGATTGTATCATCAACAGATTTTTCCTTTGAGAGGAAGGAAGAAGCAACGGATTTTATCTATTTTATTTATTTTCGAGGTTTGAGAGGAAGGAAGAAGGAACGAATTTTATCTATTTTATTTTTGAGCGTGAGCTGCTAAATTTTATGAAGAGGGAAGTCGCGAAAGATAAACTGTGAATCAGCTTATCACATACTCCCTCCGTCCTGTTTTAATATTTACGTTTTTATTTTGCTCGTTTCATTTCAATGTATACGTTTACATTTATGAAATATGGGACCCACCTAAAATAATTAATATATCATCCAACACTAATACACCTACCCACTTTACATTAAATATTATATTTTTTAATTCACTATCTATTAAAATATTATACTTCTTAATCAACGTGCAAAAAGCAAACGTAAATATTGAAACGGGACGGATGGAGTATATAGTGAAAATTTTTGCCAACAGATTTTATCCTTTGAGAGGAATGAAGAAAGAACAGATTTTATCTATTTTATTTTTGAAAAAAATTAAGACAAAGTTGAAAGTGTTTTGTTAAAAATGAAATTTGTAAATAAAGTTTACCGAGTGAAGAAGAATCGGCGACAATGGTTGAAGACGGGAAGGCTGCGGCAAATAATTATTTTTCACTATTTTTCTTAATTATTTTAATTATGAATTAATATAGATAATTACTTGTATTTTTGTAAGATTCGAATTAGAAATAATTATTAATTAAATTTTAATATAGATAAATACATGTATTTGCTTAAAGATTTGAATATGGATGTGAAAATCATATTTGGAAGCACAAAATATATTTAATTTTCTCTTTACATATAAATAAGTTTTTATTCATTCACTTCACACACGTACATAAATTATTCTACCGAACCTTTCTTCAAGTTAATATTCAATTTTTTATTTATTTTATTTAAATTTATTTTGATTAATTATTTTTTCTTTTTAATTTCTTTATTTTTTTCAAATTTATTTTGATAAAATTTGGTATAATTTTATTTTAAATTTCTTTTAACTTATATTGATTTCTTAATATAATTGACTCTTAATTTATTTATTTTAATTCTCTTTAATTTAGTGATGATCTTTTTATAACTTTTAAATTCATTTATTTAGTTATTTTTTTCTGTTAATTCCGTTTTTTTATTAACACATTTATCTATTTTATTTCTTTAATTTATTAATTTAACTATTTTATTTCTGTTATTTAATAAATATATGGATTTGGTTATAATATTTTAATAAATAGAAATATTAAATTTTTTTATTAATATATGTATTGATTCGTTATAATTAGTGATATTTATCTTTTTTTTATAATAATTTCCTAATATTTTTTTAAAATTTATTTACTTTAGAGTGATTTTGAGGTGTACTAGGTTTAATTGATTTATTTTAGGGTATAATAAAATATTATTTTTTTAAAAATTTTATTTATTGAATTATATTTTTTTAAAATTATAACTTTAAAACACGTGTAATACACGGGATCCATACTAATTTTATAATATAACAATAGTAACATTTTAATTTTAGTGAATAATGAAATAATTATATTAATTAAATAAATTTAAAAGAATAATTTAAAAATATATCACTAAATATAAGTCTGATTTTAAAATATCATCAATTGATATTTTAAATTTTTAAAAAAAATATTAATTTATAAAAATAATATTAAATTAAATTTAAAAATATAAAATTATTTAAAGAAGATACAATTAAAATATAAGGTAAATTATTAATAAATTCCTCAAAGTTTGTCCAAAATACTAAATAAACTTGAAAAACTATCGATTACCCTATTTGACTTATATTTGATTTGAACATTGATAAAAATACTCTTTCTTAAAATAAAGAGGGATGAAAATGACATCAATATATTTTAACCCATGGCTTAAAAATGTAATGGCAAACCAAGAGCTCGTAACAGTGCTACTATCGGTGTCACTCTACTCGGAATCAGCATGCTATACCAACTTTAGCAACTTTTGGTTTCAATGTTGTTTATTTGATATCTCAAAATAATTAAAATTAAAATAAATATATAAAAACTATGAACTAGTTATTTTAATGAATAAGATCCAAAACACTATAGTCACAGAGGAGCAAAGGTCAGAGAAACTAACATGTTAACTAGATTGACTAGACGAGTTAATTTTTAGCGAACTTCACTGTAAACTCTTGGATTAAGTAAAGTTTGATTAGGAATATGTTTAGAGCACACTGGATCTTTTTCGCCGTTTTCGTGCATCATCTCATGTACCACGCGTTAAGTGATTGACACGTAAGAGGAGAATTAAATCCAACCATTGCCACAAGGGTTTAAGGTTTATGGTATAGTTTCCTCTTTCCTACGTGTCATCCATCTAACGGTTTGACACAGGAAACGATGTACCAAAATGGCACAGAGAATCCGAGCCGTGATTAGAGTTAAATTCATTAAATAAATAGCTATTGACATCATTTTCATCTTTTTTATTTTAAGAAAATAATATTTTTGTCAATGTTCAAATTAAATACAAATAAAAAAAATTGGTAGTTTTCAAACTATAGGATTTATTTGGTAGTTTGGAAAAATCTAAGAGAAGTATTGATAATTTATCCTAATATATAATACAAATTACATAAGAATATATAAAAGTAATATTACATTTATACTACTACCCTTATTCTAGTTAACTCATTTATTCCTAGCACTTCCTTATATTAGGATACACAGTATTTAGAGAAATGGTGAAAAATACCCTAAATAGTAGTT
Source organism: Pogostemon cablin (assembly GCA_023678885.1). Lineage (NCBI taxonomy): Eukaryota > Viridiplantae > Streptophyta > Magnoliopsida > Lamiales > Lamiaceae > Pogostemon > Pogostemon cablin. The sequence goes on from CM042960.1 coordinate 9,036,107, forward strand.
GATTTTAATTCTTTCTTTCTCTACTTCAATTTTTTTTCCTTCTTACTTCTTCTACCTTTAATGTTATTATTGTTCTGTGCTAAATGTTTGGGTTTAGATGGAACCAGGTGTGCAAATTAATTTAAATTAGTGAATTTAAAATATAAAAATAAAGTATTATAGTATTTTCATATAAATTTTGTGCATGATTTTGGTGCCTCTAGTATAAAAATGAGTGTAACAGGGCCGCCAAAAGCTATTACAGGTAAAAGCCCATCCACAGGCCCACGATACAACCGGCCCACTCAGTTTCCCTCCATTTCAATTATATTTCTTCCCCAAATTCCAAAACCCTGATTTCTGGTTCATCGATCAAGCACAGTGATCGAGCATGAAGTTGAAAGCATTCCTGACGGATAACGGAATCAACCTTCTGGAGAAACGAATCCTGCCGGCTCTAGACAAGGTGGGGAAGATCTGCCATCTCTACCTGACTCCCACCCACGCCTTCTTCCTCCACAACCTCCTCAACTCCCATGGCGTCCACTCCATCGCCCAGTTCAACGTCGACTCCCTCTTCCACGACTACCGCATCTCCAGCCAAAACGACAACAACATCGCCTTCTCCCTCGACCCTCCTCGCCATCCCCCACCTCCACTCCAACGCCGTCCTCATCAAGCTCGTCACACTCCACCCAAGCGACGCCGTTTCTCACCCTCGAAGCCAAGGGCTACAAATCCGCCGTGGTGCAGGACGTCCCCATTTCCAAGCCGCTCTCACGCGCCGACGTCCACGAGCTCCAGTCGGCTCTCGAGAGCAGCCAGGAGATGCCGGCGACGCTGGTGAGGGCGCCGGAGCTGAGCCTGCTGCACATCCTGGTCGATCGAATGAAGCACGTGGGTGATGTGTTGGGGGTTTCGGTGAGCAAACAGGGGGAGCTCCATTTGCAGATGTCGACTACTTTGATGACGTTGGGAAGCGAGTTCAGGAAGCTGATGGTGTTGGGGGAGAGGGTGGATCCGCTGGAGGCGGAGGAGGGGGTGAGCGCTCAGAGTAGGATGGAGAGAGCAGTGCTGAAAGGAGATGCGATGAGGGTGCAGGTGAGCGTGAAGCATTTCTTCAAGTGCCTGCAGTATAGTGCGGCTAAGCCGGATTGCGCCTTCTATGGAATTGCTCCCCAGGGAGCTTCGTTGATCGTCATTTTCCAGTTTTTCGTTCCGGGGACGAGGCAGACGGATAAATCCTTCAGTATGCATTGCAGATTGCCTGTGCTTGATCCGGGTTCTAACTGAAGCCCTTCTCTACATTTTTTAATGGATTCTATATAGGTAGCATCTTCTCTGATTTTTCTTTGTTTAATGGTAATGCAAGATTTGAGTTGCATGTCTCTTATCAATTCAAATCCACACCTCCATTTGCATTATGTAACTAAGAACAGAATCAAAATAGGATGAATTTGCATTTGTATATAAGCATTCCATTTTCAATTGTGGAATATTGTTGTTGATGTGAATTTAAAGGGTGTTAAGCCGGACTTTGGCCTGTTTGAATCTCGTTTATTACTCCCTCCCTCTGTCCAACATTAATCTATTCGTTTACTTTTTGCGTGTAGATTAAGGAGTATTATTATTTTATGTGCAGTGAGTAGTTGTATTAGTGGGGTGTGTGGTCTGATATTTTAATTGTATTAGTGTGTGGGTGGGTCCCATATGTCTAAAAAAGAAAATGAATAGATTAAGAGTGGACGACCCAAAATGATAGATTGACGGTGGAATGAGGAAGTAAGAATAATCGAGCTCTTAACGAGCTTGTTCATGAGTTTTTATAAATGAGGTATGCAAATGAGGTATGCAATGCTCAAGCTCTGATCATTTATAAAAATGAGCTTAAAAAAGAATTTCGTTAGTGTTCTTTTGATTAATTAAATGCACACAAACAAATTCTTATCGGCTATGAACTATTCATCAAATGCTCAACCCTAGATGTGATGTAAAAATTGATTATGATATCAGTAATATTCAATACTGAAAATCTTGAGAGTAGTAGATAGACTTGTAGTATTTCACATTCAGGTTTGTCTCTCATCTGATTAGCATTCTTTATTTAAGAGGGGAGGGGAGGAGAGATAAATGGGATCAAATAAAAGAAGAGGTTTTCTTCAAATATTTTATAATGTGAATTTTATTTTGAAATTTTCATGTCATAATATATTTTGATAACTTGTACAACAAAGGTAAAAATAGAACACGTAAAATCACATGTGCTGAGAGGAATACATAAACAATGCCGAATTCTACCATTCTGTACACTCAACTGCATATACACAAAATCCATATACGAAGAAACGCAACACAGCAATGATCAACCACATGCGATTGCCACAAGATTTTAAGATACAAGGAACAAGTTATGTCAAGATTATCCTCTAGATACGAACCTTATTCAGAATTTCATTCAACGAGTGTAAAGTGAACTTGTATCGATCATGTGATTTCCTTCCTTCCTCCACAACCTTCAGAACGGTCTTGTGCAAGTTGTCATATCTGTGCATAGGGTTATTGACATCGATACCCTCACATCCATAACTGAAAGAATAATCGCGCTCCACGTCCTTCCTCCACCTTGCAAGGACATATTGAGGTGGAGTTTCCTCCAAACCTATTTGGTTTATAACACTCAATGCATGTCTACACAAGTAACCCCTGAAATTGAACATTGCACATACACAAACAACCTCAGCATCACACGTGTTGTATATTACCTCGAAGTCTTTTGTTTCCTTGCAGTTATCCTCAACTTGGATGTCTTCCTTGACTACGAAAGTCACAACTGAGCCCTCAATTTTGATCTGCCTTACACTGAAACACAAGCACATGCCCTCTACTTCGTCTTGAAATTTCTTGAATATGTCATTTGTGTATACTTTTGAGAGCTGCATTTCCAGAAAGAATCTTGACTTTAGCACAAAAGTAGGTTTCCTAGATTCTAAATCAGACAATGCTTCTCTTTGTTCAATTTCCAGCAAAGCTAGATCATATCTGTGAAGAAACTCTCCAAGAGAAGTATGTGGGCTCAAGTATTCTTTAAAAGGTGATATTAATCTCTCGTTCTCTTTAACAGGAAGCATTCCAGCCAAGAAGACATCCTTGAGATAGACGGGAGCCCATCGCTTACGATCTTCATATAATTCTTGAAGCCATTTAAAATCCTTGAGTCCATGGCTCTGCACCATGCTCTCCCAAGCTGCTTCAAACTCATCTACTCTTAGCGAGCGATAAACTGCTTTAGCAAGAGTCTTTCTGATAGTATCGCATTGCTCCACCACCACTAGTTCGTTGGAAACTGTGTTCACAATATTCGTCAAAGAAAGACAATGAAAAGCTCTAGGAAAAACCTCAATAACAGCAGTTTGCAAGGCTTTACACTGGCTTGTAATTACAGTTTGGGGAGGGCGTCCAATCATATAAGTAAGCCATGCTCTAAACAGCCATTTAAATGACTCTACAATCTCACCAGACACCAAGCCACAGCCCAGCGGCACAACTTGTCCGTGATGGTTGACTCCAGTAAAAATCACAAGTGGAACCTCGTATTTTTCAAGCAAAGCTGTGGTGTCAACTGATACAACATCCCCAAAATATCTATAGGCACCCCTCCACCTTGAGTCGGCCCAGAATACATTGCGTAAACACCCTTTCTCGTTAATATCTATAATGTAAAAAAAACCAGGACTGTTTAACTGCAACCTCATAAAAAAGTTGAGCAGTTCCCGGGCATCCCCCTGTTTGAGTTTCAATTTGTAATCACCCTGGTCAATATGGTTAATACACTCGCCTTCGTTAAATTTTGGAATCCGCCCGTCATCTGCATCAATGACCACAGTTCTAAACAACTTGATTTTATGAACTTCGTCAGCACCATCAATTGGCAAAGGCCTCTTACTTCCAAGATCCATTATTCTATTAGATTTATAAATGCTACCACTACATGGGGTGGTTAAATGATTGTGATCAAGTTCGATCTCTATAATTCTCCACCGCTTGTTCTCCATCAGCCTAAATTTGATCATTGCAGGACACCCAGTCCGTGTTTCAGGCCTCGGTCGGTTGGCTTCAGTTTTCTTCTTGAACCCTGCACTACTACAGCTTAATTTCCCTCTATACCTCTCCTTGCTCTTTCGATACCAAGTATTACTCACTCTTACTCCAAATCCTTGTTGTTTAGCATAACAATTATAAAAATAATAAACATCATCGTAGGACTCGAACTCCATCCCAACAGCTGGAGGCAGAGGATTGTCACCTTGTAAGATGTTACCAGCTTGACCAACATACTCAGTCATCGTGCAATCTCCATCAATCTCATAATCCTCTGTCTCGTCATCACATGCTGGTTCGCTATTGAGAGAAACTTCTTCCATCTAGTGAAGCCAAAAATCAATATATGAAAAACTACGGCAGCTATTAATAAGGATTTGTAAACAAAGAAAGTAGATGTTAACTATCAAATGAATCGATATACAAACCAGTAATCGAGGAAAACAATAAATTCGAGTAGGTAAATGTCCAAACAAATGTCGTGTATTCAGTATAAGCTATTGATCACTTGCATTTCTCCAAGGGTGGAAAAGAGAAGAAGGGCATAGTTAACATCTTAGCTTTGAGGTAAAATTCTTAGCTCAAATTCAAGTAAACGTAACATCAGGTATTATTTACACGAAATGCCAATAAAAATAGCACAAGCATGCTTCAGTTATTCCTTTTCTGGGATTGTGTTCATCCCAGGCCACAAGCACCAACAATCACTACTCTATCCATCAAATATATGCTTCCAGTATACTCAAGAAAACAATAGTTTGGAAATAGAGCATCAAGCAATATAATAAAAACCAGAATTTTATTTTATTCAAACGACAATAGACTGCATATGCTGAATATAATGGACTCATGTGATCATAAACAAAAATTTACAGTTGTCGAGTAGTAAAATGATCAATTAATTGTAATAAAGCATATGTGAGATGAATAAGGAGTGAACTACCTTTAATAGTAAAATCAACTCCATAAAAATGCAATACCTAGTTGACCATAGCGATTCATGTTGAAGAAAGTTTTACTCTACATTGTAAAGATTTCAAGAGACGGTCTTACACACATATAAAGCTAATTAAATCAAAATTTGATTGGCTTGGAATCATAATATAAACCCGTGAAAATACATTCTCATTACTGTCTTCATTCATGACAAAAGCTAATCTCCATCACCAACTTCAAATTTCTTCCCATGGAAAGTTTAATAACTTGATCAGGTGATCATCTAAAACCACTGCCAACTCGAGAAATAGTTCATTACAATAAATAATCTTTAAAAATCTAAATTCCAAAGCCAATTACATAAAACAGAGAGCAACTGTATACCAAATATTAAAAATTGATTTATCTTGTATATAAAAATTAAATACATATACATACGAACACAGAATCAGGGAAATATGTGGAAGTGGTGCTTACTATTGATTAACGATGTTATTTGATCGGCGGCGCTGCCCGGGAAACGACGGTGGTTTGAAGGTGGAGTCCCCAACCCCAAGTGCGAGTGGGTTGTACACAGTACACACGAATCGTGTCCCGGGGTTTCATTACCACATCGCCACCTCTGGAATTGCCAGATTTACCCCCTCTTTCAATTGAACTTATTCACCTTTTGTTTGAATGATAAATAGGAATGTGTAATTTTACACCACCATTTGCATGCCCCGTAATTTTTTTAAAAATCATTGGAATTAACATAAAATAATAAATGTGAATTTATTTATTTGACAAAGAAATTAATATATTCCATTTTGCTCGATGATAAATTTTATATTTCTCTTTCACAAAAAAACCATTCATATTCATACATAACATTCACTTACAATATTAATACAATTTTTTTTAATACAACTACTTACCATATACTCCATTAAAATAATATATTCTTCTCTTTCTTATTTGCAACTTTTTTTTAATACAACTACTTACTCTCCTCCTCATTCTAATCTAGTTTGCAACTTTTTTTTAATACAACTACTTACTATATCCATTAAAATAATATACTCTCCTCGTTCTAATTTATTTTGCATCTATAAATATTGAGTTTAAGAAAAATTAAATTATTTTTTGACTAATTTATTTTGCATCTATAAATATTGAGTTTAAGAAAAATTAAATTATTTTTTTTGACTAATTTAACGTGCTGAATAAATTAGGGCGGATGGATTATTATTTTTAATAATAATAAAATAATTTTTTTTAAATATTAGTTACTACATTCATTCCACATTTTATATCAGCGCTACCTTTCACAAAATAATTTGATAATTAAAATTTATCTTACCAAGAACATAAAACAAACTTATATTGTTACTAATAAATTTTAAACACACATTAAACGGTAAACCTCGAATAAATTTACCTTACCTTCCTAAACTGAAAAAATGCAAAGAAGGCTAAACAAGATTGAACAGTGAAAACAAGAAAAACATCTGGATTTCAAAACTCAAAAAGCTATAGCATCTATAGAAATGCATATGATACATAATTGGGAAGCTCATTATTGTTGAACAGATGAAAAAAATCAAAAGGTATACACTACGTTACAGAAGACGGCAAGAGAAGCGAAGCATGAACTCGATCAAACGACTCTTCAAGTGCTCGCAATGCAACCCGATAGTGGTCTAGTGAAAGTACTCCCTCCTCCACAACTTGCAATGCACTTCTATACAACTGGTTGAACAACCTCACCCCTTCACAGGTATCAACATTGTCGCCTGCGTTGTCCTGAATGAATAACCGCTTGTAATCCTTCTTCCATCGAGCTAAAATGTATTTTGATGGGATCTCCTCCACTCCGTTGAAGTTCAGAACACACAGTGCGTGCCTACATAGATAACCGAAGAAGTTGAAGCAGCTGCAGATGCAACGAACCTCAGCTGCATCTCTATTGTAGAGAATTTCAAAATCTCTGATCTCTCTCCTGTTTCCCTCGTGTAGAACCCTTTCCTTGACTAGAAATATTGTAACTGGCCCATCCGTGTGTATCTGCGTTGTACTGAAACATGAGTACATCTCCTCCACCTCTAACTGGAATCTCTTGAATATTGCCCTAGTATACACCTTGGACATTTGTAGCTCAAACGAACAACGAGTTTTCAGTTCTGGGCTAGAGTTTCTTGACTCCATATCTGCAACCACTTCTTCCTTAAGTTTTTTCTGCAAGACTAATTCATACTTGTCAAGAAATTCTTTCAGTGGGGTTTGCTTGTGTAAATACTTGTCGAAAAACGGATTCAGAGTATCACCAGGCCTAGTTGCAGACATTCCCATGAAAAAGGTGTCCTTTATGTAAACAGGAGCCCATTGTGCTCGGTCATCGTATAATGATCTGAGCCACTCATTATTAGCAACTCCGAAACATTGGATCATAAAACCCCATGCTGCTTCAAAATCAAATGATTTTAGAGTCTCATAAACCCCTTTAAGCAGTGCCTTTCTTAAGGCATCATAACATTGCAATCCTCCCAATTTTTCGGGAACTTTCCTCATGATGTGTGCCAAGCAAAATCTATGGTGAGACTTTGGTAATACTTCAGCAACAGCACTCTGCAAAACCTTACATCTGTCAGTAATAATGGTTTCTGGGGAATGTCCAGAGGTACAAGTAAGCCATGCTTTGAATAGCCAAATGTATGATTGCAGTGTCTCACCTGAAAGCAGCCCACACCCAAGTAAAACCGATTGCCCGTGGTGATTAATGCCAACAAATGAAACAAGTGGAACCTCATACTTGTTAGTCAAACATGTTGTGTCAAAGAAAATCACATCACCAAAGTAACAATTTGCAGCCCTAGACCTAGCATCCACCCAAAAAACATTCCTTAGACGCCCTTCGTCATTCAAATCCATTAAGTAAAAGAAATTCGGGTTTGTCAGCTGCAGACGGCAGAGGTAGTTATACATTGCCTGTGAGTCACCTTTTCTCAAATTCAACTGATTGGCCTCATCGGCTAGGATTTTGGCCTGCTTCTGATTAAAATTGGAGGCCTCCTCACTGCCCCCGTCTATCACAAGCGTACGGTATAGTTTGACTGGTTGTACTTCTGAATCAGAGTTAGAAAGCAACTTTCTGTTGATTCCACTCTTAATAGCCTTGTGAATTTTGCCTCCCAATAGATGGTTGTGCTCCAGAGTAACTTCCAGTATTCTCCACCTTTTAGAATCCACAAGCCTCATCCTCATCATAGCAGGACAACCTGTTCTCGTTTCTTTTCGTAGCCGGTTTACGTCCTTAACTCTTTTAAATCCCTGACTACTACAACATAAGACCGCACCATATTTCTCTCTGCTATTTCTCTTGAACCAAGAGTTTTTCACTCTTACACTAAACCCTGCCTCTCTAGCATAACAATTATAATAGTTATATGCATCATCATAGCACTCAAACTCCATTCCTACTGCAGGAGAAACAAAATCTCTCCTTCCATCAGAAGGTTTCTCTTCAAGAATACCACTTTGACAATTGGTTTCCCGTGGCGTAGCACAGCCAAGTCTATCTGTGGTTTCCTTAGAGTGCAAGGGTATTTCTTCCATACAAATCAGAAATGATCTCCAATGAAGATGTACACTGGAAAGGCACAAACCAGATAAGAATACAAGCACATAGCTGAGAGAGAGAGAAGAAAAAAATAATAATAATAACAGATAAAAATCGCAAGAAAACAAGTATATTAACTGATTCTTCCGCTGGTGATTTCAGCAAAGAAATAAAAACAAAGATCAAGATAAAACCAGATTCATTAAAGATTTTATAAGACACATTATAGATAATTCCAGGTAGAGACGTAAATGCAGAAAAATCAACAGTATGATAATTGTCTACACTCTTGATGAACCTTCTTAAAAGCTAATTTCGGCAAGCAAATCTCAATTTTTCTTCCTTCAATTCTAGCATACATTCACTCAAAACTCACACACCAACAAACTCATTAATAATACGAATTTGGTATTCAAAATCAACAAAAAGTAAGACCAGGCAGAAGGGCAATATCAACAAAAACCACTAAAGCTGTATTTTTTTAAATCTGCGCAAGAACATGGTGAAATTTTATGGACTGCCCACTAATTCAAGAGAAGAATAATGGAAGAATTTATCAACGCTCTACCAAATTAAGATAAACCACCAATTAATCACAAAACATGTTTTTTTTACCTAAATCGGACGATAGAAGGCTACGCCAAAGTCTCTAATTAGCGGTAGAATTTGGATCTTTACAAAAATTTGACAAATGCGTAGAGAGAGTAACAAAAAAACTTTGGAGTGATCAAAACAGTGATATGATGAGTGAGAAATGAGAGAGATGAGGAGGAGGAGCTTACACAAGTGCCAGGGTAGAAGCAGGAGAAAAGGGAAATAATTGGGTTTATGTGAAAAATTGCGGGAGGTCTTCCTACAAATGAGAACTGATACTCGTGTTGATGTTCATAAACAAGAGCGTCTCTATTTTTATTTATTTATTTTATTTTTTACGAATATTAAGAAAGTTGATACATTAGAAGTACTACTATAGATGAAAATCAAATTAATTTATTTGGATACTTATCCAAGATTGTTAGGTAAACATTTGTTGGAGATCAATTTGATATTGTAAATATTAAACAAGTTTGAATAAACTTTTGAGATCGATAAAATTAAAAATTTTAACTCATCTATACATAAAAATAAATAAAGTATAATATTATTGAACTATTAAGGAGCTGTTTGTTTGAGTGATATGGAAATAAGGAAAGGAAATGAGAATGGGAACGAAGTTGTATGTTTGGTTTAATAGTAAACTTCATTCCCAAAAAGTGAGAATCCCTCAGTTCCACACTATTTTTTGTGGTATGGGTTTCATTTCAATCCATACAAGCCCAAACCCCATTTATTAATATATTTTTAATGAAATAAAATTTTATTAAAATTAAAAAATTATTATTATAATTTTTGTTATTAATAACAAATGTATAATAAAATAAAAAATTAATAGTAAAAAATATGAATTCATTCCTAAAAAATGTAATCACATCAAACAATGTCAATAGTTATGATACTCATTCATTATTATCAACCAAACAACATAAGAATAAAAGACACACCCTGTGATTCTCATTCCAATTCCTTCCCGCAAACCAAACGGCTCCTAAAACTCGTCTCGTGTTTGACTCGGTTAAAATGCATTCAAACTCGGCTCGATTGCTTCATAAAATAATTTCAAACAGATAAAGTGTAATATTATCCACTTACTTAAGTTTGACTTGTGTTCGAATTGATTAAAACACATTCAAATTCAACTCGCTTGCTTAATAAAATAAATTCAAACAGGTGTTTTGAAAATCGATAATATATTAAGAAGAGTTAATTATTTTGACTTTTTCACTTAAATGTAAAAGGGCCGGATATTTGCACTCTCAAAATTGTTAAATAAACTCCAATAATTTATATAATTAAAAGACATAAATACTCTTTTATAAATAATAAATTAAAATAAATTATAATTAATTTTCTTAATGCATCACGGTCAGATTTCTAAATGCACTCCATTGTTATAATCACTAAACCACGATCAACCCTAAACCCAAAATTTAACATGTCTAATTTTGGTGAGATTCAATCTGGGTTTTGTCAAAAGAGATGGGAGGATGTGGGTGTTCTTTGATCTGGTTGATGATATGCATAAGACACGACCATTTTGAGTTTGTGTCAGCGATCAAATATTCAAGGGAATTTTGCTTTGTTATTGGCATTTCGTGCAGTTGTGACGGATTGTATCTGAAGCGCGGCCGATGTCTTGGAGCAGACAAGTGTTTACGCTATGTGCTCTGCAATCCATCCTGTAGGGTTTACAAAGAACTCTAGTGTACAACATAAATACATGACCTTTTCTGGAAATCGGGATTTATTACAATCCATTCACAAAAGATAATGAGGTAGTCATGGGTGATAAGTAATGTTATGCGATATAACGACAGATGAAGCGACATGAAAGAGATGAGAGATTTCCACGGGGCTATTTGTAATTAGTTTTTCTTTAATTTGAGTATAGTTAATTTAAAGGGTAAAACTGTCTTTGTATGTGGTGTATTTAATAATTTAAATGTATAAGTTTTAGTTTTAGTAGTCTACGTTTAGTATTCGAGGTTCATTTAGCAATTCTGATGATGCAAATAGCCGCTTTAATGTGAAACTTTTGTTGAAATTTTTGAACAAATGTGGGATGGGGGGATGAGAAGTACTACATCTTTAATGAAAATTATATTTACTGAGAAATGAAGACTAATTAAAAATAAATAAAATCACATCTTTATTTTATAACAAGCTTTGCATGAGAAATACTACTTTCTATAATTAATTATCACTTCATATTAAGAATATTTATTAATTTTTATTATACAAGAGATATTATTTTTTTGACCAAAAACAAATTCCTGTGACAAACTATACAAGGTTTTTGATGATGAGGCACTACATAATTATTACCAAAAAAACTGGCAATTACATGCTTCAGAATGATCAACTTCTGCCAATACAGAGTATCATGAGATTAAAAAAAAAAGTGAAAACATTTCATCAGAACAGCAGTAATAGATTCCAAGTGTCAAATTCATGAGAGGGGAAAAAGGAAGTAGGGTGAGTGGATCAGTATATTTCAATTTCAAACAGAACCTTTTCAAAATAGATGGGGATTCTCTGATCATCTTCTGCTAAAACATCAGTCGTCGAGTGTTCGGAGTGGTAAGGATCTCCATACAAACTTCATTGAAGAGCAGAGCCAACCTAAGAATTGTGAACGACAACATTCTCGCCTTCATAAAGCAAAATCCACGAGCTTGGTCTCTGCACAGGCCCATTTCCATTCAATGTGCGCTCCTTTTCAAACATCATCAGAATTGAGAAAGAATAGAAATGGTACATCGTTTGATCCTCAAACCATGCCTTCAACTCTAGTAATTCTGACAACATGCCCTTGGAGCCACCATATACAATTGATGCAAAAGCAGAATCTGGCTTCAAATCAAAGACTTTAGAGGAAACCAGTTGTCTCAGAAGAGACCTAACTTCTTCAGCTTAAAGAAACTGAATCAATGACCTCTTCTCAGGCTTCCAGAATTTCGAACCCATGCTTTCATATTGCACACCAGATAGCCTATATAGTTGCAACGTTCAATTTCTTTTTGTTGGCTCAAGGTTTTGAGCAAACAAAGAGGATGGACTACTCATGTTGCTTGTTTTTGGGGCTCAATGAACTGTATTACAAAACTAATTACAGCAGCCAACTGTCTCTCTGCCCCATCAATCAGTTATTTGACATCTCAAGTTTACTGTCTTCAATTAATGCTGCCGCATCAAGCATCAAGCGCACAAACAACACACTGTCCACCTTTCATGCACTCACTCAACAGAACACTCACGAACCATCAACAATCATTGATGATAGGAATTTCGCTTTCAAAATCAACAAAAAACACAAATCAAGCAAAGGCAATATGAACAAAAAGCACAAACCCTACCAAGAATGTGACTTCACTACAAACCCTTTTTTTATTGCCGAATTATATTATAGTCTGATTCTGTATTTTTAGTTTAATTAATCCTCTAGATGGGTTCTAGTCTGCTAGAACCTAGTGAAAACATTGTGGACCGCCCACTAATTTAAGAAAAGAATAAGCCCATGATTAATCAGATAAAAGATACAAGAATCTCCTGAAAAATGAGTTGAACCAAAAACAAACAAAGCACATTCTTTACCTAACTTGGATGGTAGATACCACATAAGGGCTAAGGCTATTCTTTGCAATTTTAATGCAAGCAGAATTACTCCTTTATCTAGTTTACAAAAATCCAGGATCAAAACAGTGATTTATTTGGGCGTGAAATTTACAATCGAGCTATCAAGTTATCAACCTCACCCAACCACCCTATCATCCCTCCATCACATCTGAGAAAAAATAACAGAGAACTTCACAAACAATAAATCACTGAAATTTTACTAGAAGACTTTACTTGCTTAATGGAAACCTCAAACTATTTGATTGTCCACCAAGAAAAATGTACAATGGGAAACCAAACAAATTCAAATGACAAGCAAGTAAAAAGATGATGAATATATATATCCTCCCTACTATATATAGACCAATTTAAATAATCAATAATCACTCAATTTTCCAAGCTCATAAAAAGATCATTTCTGGGCTATAAAAATGCATCCACGAATAGAGCCCATGATGCCACGTGCATTAAAATATCTGTGGTCTTTAGATCATCTGCTTTTAAGCTATATAATATAATGTTGGACTGCGATACCATTCTGAGAATACTTCTTTACAGGATAATGAGTGAGCATATGCTGTCTAAATAGATAAAAATGATAAAGTAAATAGATAAAAGATTAAAGTTAATAAAGTAGATTGATAAGGACTAAAATTGAATTATTCACGGATATCTTAAAATTTCTGGAATCACGTGCATGGTATGTGCAATTTCCGGATTACTTTTTTTTATTTATTTTCCATACAAAAAGAAAATTGAACATAAACGAGAAGAAACAGACAAAATAAGATCAAAATTTAGAATGTGAATTAAAAAGACTAAAGTTGGATTTGGGCATATTTACTTGACGAAATATGAAATTTTCTCTAAATCGACCCCATACCGTTGCAGTTCTTTGTACTTAATGAGAAGCAACTCAGTTAACATGCGTACAGTTAGGAAGATTATTGTATCTAAACAATTCGTATTAAGAGTAAAAATAAGAATGATAAGTTCTTCTACAAAGGTTTTTCTGAAGCAAGACGCACCTTATTGAGTGATTCCTTGAATGCTTGCCAAACAACCATGTGATGATCTTGCGACGCCATTCCTTCCATAACAACTTGCATCGCTCGTCTGTACAGATGGTCATACCATTGAACGGGGTTGCTAATGTCAATATTGTTTGAACCAAGATCAGGAATGTACAACCGTTTGATATCCTTCCTCCAGCGAGTCAGGATGTACTGGTTAGGGATTTCCTCAACCCCATTGTAGTTGAGGACACTTAATGCGTGACTACACAAGTATCCTCGAAAACTGAAGCAACTGCAAATACAACGAACCTCCATTCCTACTTTATCATATACAACTTCAAAGCAAGCTGCTTCCCTTGCATCTCCCTCCTTGTCTCGTTCTTTGACAATATAGGTGATCATTGGTCCGTTGGCATGAATTTGAGCTATGCTGAAGCAGCTAGACATCAGCACCACTTGTTCTTGGAACTTTAGGAATATTTCTTTAGTATACAAATCAGAAACCAGCAGTTCGTAACTACACCTAGTTCTCAACGCAGGTGTAAACTCTCTGGACTCAATATCATCAAGAGCTTCTCTCTGTATCATTTTTTGTTGAAGCGATTCATAAATCTTGAAAAATTCATTGCAGGTCATTTGATGATGAAGACAGCCATGAAAGAACGTATTCATGTATTCAGCTGGTTGAGAAGTAAATACTCCAGCAAGAAAGGTGTTTTTCAAGTAAGCCGGTGCCCATCTTTCTCGGTCTTCATACAAGCTTTGAAGCCATTCATTATCCCTAATTCCAAAGTGTTGAATCATCTCCTCCCAACCCATTTCGAATTCTTCTACTTTCATCGAGTTGTAAACTGTTCTGTTTAATATTGTCTGAAATGATTCAGACTCATTAACTTCTAATCTTTCATGAATATTCTGCATGACAAGGGGTAGATAAAGATGATGATGAGCCCTGGGGAAAACCTCAGCAATTGCACCCTGCAATGCCTTGCAGTGGTCGGTAATTACAGTTTGTGGAGGATGGCCCAACATACACGTAAGCCATGCCCTCATCACCCAAATATAAGTCTCAATGGTCTCATCAACAAGCAATCCACAACCCAACAACACAGATTGACCATGATGATTCAATCCACTGAATGACAAAAGCGGAATATCATGCTTATGTGATAAGCATGATGTGTCAACAACCACCACATCGCCAAAATAACCATAGGCAGCCCTTGACCTAGAGTCAATCCAAAACACATTCCGTGCATACCCTTCATCATTTAGATCTATAGTATAGAAAAAGTTAGGGTCAACAAGCTGTGCTTGACGAAAATAATTATGAAGAGCTTCTATGTCACCGTTTCTAAATTTCAAACGCTTCAAAAGTTCTACATGGTGGCTGAGTTCTCTTTCAGTTGAGCTTCCATAACTCACTGCATCGACAGCTGGAGTACGGTATAGCTTAATTGTCTGAACTTCTATGCCAACAGCTGGATCCAACTTTCTTTTGCTCCCTGCTTCCATCTTTTTATGTGACCTGGAGTTTTGAGCCTTTTGGTGATCAAATAAATGGTTGTGATCAAGTTTAACTTCATCCAACCTCCATCTGTTAGATTCCACCAATCTCAGCCTTATCATTGCTAGACAACCGGTCCTTGTTTCCTTTCTTCGAGTACTTGCTTCTTTCATTGTTTTAAAGCCCTCACAGTTGCAACAGAGTACTGCCCCACGCTTTTCCTTGCTGTTCCGCTTTGTCCACGAAGATTTTACCCTAATACCAAATCCAAGCTCCTTGGCATAGCAGTTGTAATAGTTATAGGCATCATCGTATGAATCAAACTCCATTCCCTCAAAAGGCAGGAGATAAGAGGTCCCTTGAGTATGTTCAATTTGATCATTCGCGTCTAGAGTACTGGCATCTTTTGCATTCTCATTATCATTAACAAGAACATTGGGCATTTGCTTCTCATGACCATTGCTCTCAAGTATCACGTGCTTACTATTATCTTCAAGATTCACATGCATTTGATCACCATCAGTCTCAAGGTCAACCTTTTGAATTCCCAGAGCTTGCTGAATGGCATTCTCGAGATCATTGCTTTCAACTTTAAGCATTGGGTTGTCTTCATCCTCAAGGTCATTGGCCTCAATCTCGAAGTCTTCCTCCCCTTCATCATCCAGCAATTCTTCACTGTTTTCAGAAATTTCTTCCATCTATAAGGAAATACAGCACAGGAATGTAAAAGAAGTGAAGCTACAGAAAAGTGCTCGAGGCTTAGAGTAAACACAAGGATGTAGAATCCCTGTAGAGCAAAACCAAAATCTACTCACACAATTATGTTTTCAGCAGAAAGGGACTCCACAGAATCCACCAACTCAGATTGCATACACTCGCTTTAAACCCTCACACCACCAGCACTCATTAATAATACGAATTTGGCATTCAAAACCACCAAAGAGCATACCAGGCATAAGGGTAACATCAGCAAAACCACTAATTTAAATGCACAATATTTTTTGAAACTATAGCTAGAAGTTGGTGAAAATTTTGTGGACTGCCCACACATTCAAGAAAAGAATAAAAGTAGAATTCATCAACGGTCGACCAAATTAAGAAAAACCTCCGGTTAATCAGAAAAAAAATGCACAAGAATATCCTGAAAAGTGAGTCGAAAAGCACGTTCTTTACCTAAATCGTACAGTAGAAGGCTACGAGAAAGCCTCTAATTAGCGCTAGAATCTGGATCTTTACAAATAATTTACTATTACAAAGCAAAACTAACAATAAAACTCAGGAGTGATTCAAAATCAAAACGAAGAAATGATGAGTGAGAAATAAGGGATGTTGAGGATCTTACAGAAGAGCCAAGGGAGAAGCAAGCCGAGAACGAGAATAGGAAAATAATTGGAATTTTATTTTAAAGGTTAGCATAAGAATATCTAACTCAACACCGTGGCAAACCGTCATAACATTTAGTAATATTTAATTCATGAAAATGGTTATTTTTAAAAAAAAAAAAAAAGTCAAAATAATCATTTTTCCAGTTTGTTTTGAAAAATTATGAATAGTCATTTATGATTGTTTTGAGTGGAGTAGATTTTAACTTTATATCAAATTAATATATTAATTTTATTTAAAAAGTTAAAAGGAGAGAGGAGAGATAAAGAGAGAAAATGTACTAATGGATGAGATAATGTAGCAAGTATATATAGCGGTGGTTTTTAAAATGTAGATGTTGGTTTTGGAAACAAAAATCTGTTTTAAAACCCGGAAACAAACATCACCAAAATACATTTTATTTATAAGAAAAAAATCACCCCTAATTAAAACACTTAATAAACTTTACTTTTTATATTTATTATAAAATTGTACTTTAAGTAATTACGATTCTTAATACCCATGCTGTAGTGAGGATACAAACTTGAAACGGAGGAATTATTATTTAATAAAACTAATACTTGATTAATGAAAGATGATGATTGTCCAATAAATTATTTTCAGGAATCATTTTAATATAAAAAATAGAAATTGATATTTTATACATCTCATAAAAGTTTTTATGTTTTTCATTTTGACATTTAAAAAAATTAAAACAACAACTCTCATACACTATTTTTAAATAAAATTACAAATTTCTAAAGCACCTAACATATTTCATCATTTATTTATTATAAAAATATATCCCAAAAAATTACAGATTTCTTAATTTTCGTGTTCAGTCAAATGTGAAAACTTTCATAAGACGGGTGAGTAATATCCTTTACTCCATAAAAGTAGTCCCTCCGCCCAAACAAATATTTGCATTTTGTCATATTTAGTTTGTCACTAGACAAGATTTATATTTCTCTTTTCGTCAAATGAGATCTATGCAAAATAGTTAATATATTTTTATCGATAGTCCCACACATGATAATATATATATATATATATATATATATATATATATATATATATATATATATATATATATATATATATATTATATTATATCCATTAATTTACATTAAAAAAACACACAAATATTTGCTCCAAGCGAAAGGAGTAATATCAATTTTATTTTATCTTTTTATTAAACAGTGATGAAAAATGTAACAAAATAAAAAGGCCTCATCATAAGAGGGTCTGTTGTTTCTTATTAGGCACTTACTTCTACTCCCTCCGTCCCTATTAAGAGGGTCTTTTACTTTTTGACACGTGGATTAAGGAGTATTATTATTTAATGTGTAGTGTATAGTTGTATTAATGGGGATGTGTGTCCCATATTTTAATTGTATTAATGAGTGTATGTGGGTCTCATATGTGTAAAAAAGGAAATGAGACTCTTTGGATGGGACGTCCAAAATGAAAAAAAATACACTTTGAAGGGGACGAATGGAATACTTCCCTGTCCTAAAAAAACTTTCACATTTTTCTTTGTATCATAAAACCTTCCAAACCCCCCCCCCCCCCCCCCCAAACAAATATTATATATGTATATATTTGTGTATTAATAAATTTGTACCCAAATTCAACACAAATTTATACTCAATTCATTATTATTTTTAAATTTATACTATAAATTATATTATTTGAAATGTAAAAGAATTCTTTTATTTATGAATGAAATGACATTTATTTTTCTTTAAAAAAATTTAAGAGACTAATATTAGCGCCTGATTTATTGTACATATATAAATAATAATAAAAAAACCCTTCAAAAATTGATTTCTATCTTAAAAAAACAATAAACACAAAAGAGCATTTAAGGGGGGTGTTTGGTAGAGGGGTTTGGAGGGTGTGGAATGGGGTGTTTGGTAGTGTTTGGTGTTGGATATGAATTGAAATCATTCCCAATTTTGTCGGAATCATTCATTCCATTCAAATATGGGTGGAATCACTTTGATTCCATACTCATTCCTCCCCCCATACCCATTCTCATTCAAATTAAAAATACCAAACACTCCTTATGGGGGCGGAATGAACTCGTTCCACGTAACTAATGGATGATTTGTAGTTATTAAATTACTACGATAGTAATGATAACAATGAAACAAACTTCCAAATTCAAATCATACTAATTCCATTCCTCCAAACAAACACCTCCTGAATTTCGACCAAAAAAAAATTCTTGCGACAAATGAAGCAACAACGCTTTTGATGATGAGGCACAACATGCATTATTATCACCAAAAAAATTACATGCTTCAGAATGATCAACTTCTGCCCATACAGATCATGAAATTTAACAAAAACAAAGGTTATAACATGTCATCAGAGCAGCAGTGATAGATTCTAAGTGTCAAAATTTATGCGATTGGAAAAAGAAAATAGGGTCAGTGGTTCAGTATAGTTCAGAATCAAACCGAACCATTTTCAAGATAGACGGGGATTCTCTGACCATCATCTGATAAAACACCAGTCGTTGAGTGTTCTGGAGTGGTAAGGATCTCGGACACAAACTTTATCAAAGAGCAGAGCCCACCTAAGAAGTTGTGATCGACGACACCCCTGCCTTCATAAACATGAGCAAAATCCACGAGTTTGATCTCTGCACGGGGGCTGTTTCCATTCAATGCGCGCTCCTTTTCAAACATCATCAGAATCGAGCAAGAATAGAAATGATACATTGTTTGATCCTCAAACCATGCCTTCAACTCTAGTAATTGTGACAAGATACCCGTGGAGCCACCATATACAACTGATGCAAAAGCAGAATCTGGCTTTGGATCAAAGACTTTAGAGGAAACGAACTTTCTCAGAAGAGACCTAACTTCGTCAGCTGAAAGAGACTGAACAAATGACCTCTTCTCAGGCTTCCAGAATTTTGAATCCATGCTTTCAAAGATTTGCACACCAGATAGCCTAAATCCTAATGGAAGGCTTGAAGTTTCTCTATCTTTTTTCAGACACTTGTGGATGTAGTCCTCGGGGGACTGTGGAGCCCAAGTTCTTGAACCAATCTTAATGTCCATTACTGATGGATTGACTCGACCAAATGTAAGGTCTTCCAAAACTAGATGAGGTTGCATGCCAGATCCATCTGATGCTTCTACGATCTGAGTACCATAAAACTTGGGGAAGAATCTAGTTATGTGGTCCGGAACTTTTGTGTTTGAGGAGAATGATGTATAGAAGGAAACTTCATTAGATCCACGCTCATCTCCCTGGAGAGGCTTGTAAAAACGTCCCGACTCATCAACAAGCGGCCCAAGGCATCCACCAATAGCTTGGTGTCCTGCAACCTGATGCTCTGGAACTTTAAGCATGGTACTTGCTTGATATATTTTCCCAACAAAAACCTGCTTTTTCTTTCAAATAAAACCCTTTTTAATACACTGCAAAATTATAGAGATGGTATAAAGATTTCAAATCATCACGGTCTGTCTTAGACTCCTGAACATGCCCAAGGACTGCAGAGTGAAAAACAAAAAATTCAGAATTCACAGAAACAGTGTTGGTCATTGAGACTTGTTAAAACTATATTGATTTCTCCGACAAAGAGAACAGAAGGATTTATAGCTCACATGTATGAGTATCCTAGAAAACATCTTTGCTCATGGAGGACTGTTTTTCTTATTTCAGTACATCTCATAGTAGGTAAAACTTATTTCAGCAACATCTCGTTTTTATTTTGAGTATTATCTCATAATATAATTTCATCTTTTCGCTGACTATGTGCATGTACACAATGTCTGGATCAGCTCATGCAAGATTGACATGAAATGAGACTAGTCTTAACACAACGAAATACGAGATACCAGATTTTATGGATATGACTGGATCAGCTCATGCAAGATTTGACATGTAATGAGACTAGTCTTAACACAACGAACTACGAGATACCAGATTTTATGGATATGACGACTATGCATGTAGTTCTCAAAATGCATGTAGTTTTCCTGTAATAACAAAAGGAGTTTGCTCATGATATTCTAATGAACCAGAAAGTGTGGATGATTCCAAGAATTAACAAGCACAAGTAAGAATCCTGATGCTTATATATTGATAAATAAATCTACAAGACTTCAATGATCCATTAAGAATAACAAACAAGAATCTTTGTGCTCATCATATTTACACAACTAAAAAATGATGCCCAATCAAGTTCATGAAATCAGAATACATCAGCATACCTAAAAAAAATGAATTTGTCGGCATAACCAAAAAAAGGAGATAGAAATTCTGATATAAAAAGAATTCCGCTTATAAGAAAGACTGGAAGTTTAAACCTGTTGAAACTATAGAGTTCTAAGTCCGTGTAAACTACCAGACAATCAGCAGGGGATAAAGCCACTTGACACAAAAAATGCCTATGGCATCTGCTGCTACTTGGGAAAACCAATTACAGGAAACTACTAAGATAAAATGAAATATAGAGCCAGATATTACAAGGTCAACATAAACCAAGGGAGAAAAAAGGCACATACATATAAATTATATCAATTTAAGCATTAAAAAGCAAATTTATGCTTCCCGATTATGTCTGGGGGCGCAATAACTAGGAAAACTAATGAAATTGAAATTATCCACATACAATCATAATCGGAATTCTCTTTCAAAAGATAACTTTGGAGATTTAAAATCTCATAAGAGAAAGTAATAGTTGACAAATTCAATGACAAAATAGAAGTCATGCTTCAGAACTTTATCTGCAATATAAGATCACCCTATGTGGTTGCAAGATTCAATTTCTTTTTTTTTTGGCTCAAGGTTTTGGCAAACAAAGAGGATGGACTATTTATAGTGTTTCATTTTGGGGCTTGATGAACCGTATTACAATGGTAATTACAGCAAGCAAATTCTCTCTACTGCCAAACAGTTAATTGACTTCTCAATTTTACTTTCTTCAATTCATGCTACCGCAGCAAATGCACATACAACATGCTCGCCACCTTGCATGCACTCACTCAACAGAACACTCACACACCACCAACAATCATTGATGATAGGAATTTGGCAATCAAAATCAACAAAAAAATACAAATCAAGCAGAAGGCAATATAAACAAAAAAGCACACCCTACCAAGAATGCGACTTTACGACAAAGATTTTTTCCCACCTTTTTTTATAGCCAAATTATATGATCTGTTTATAGTCTGATTCTGTATTTTTGGTTTAATTAATGCTCCAAATGGGTACTAGAACCTAGTGAAAACATTGTGGAATGCCCACTAATTTAAGAAAAAAATAAAAGGATGAATTTGTCAATGGTCGACCAAAATAAGCCTATGATTAATCAAAAATAAGATAGAAGAATCTTCTGAAAAATGAGTCGAACCTAAAACAACATTCTTTACCTAACTCAGACGGTAGATGCCACACAAGGCTATTTTTTGCAATTTCAATGTAGCAGGACTACTTCCTTTATCTAGTTTCAAAAGTATCCAGGAGCATAAAAGAGATTTCTTCTAGCTTTAATCCCGATTTCCTATTACCCATGAGTAAGGAAAGTTGCAATCAAGCTATCGAGTTATCAACCTCAGCCAACCACCCTATTATCCCTCCAAACCATCAGAGAGAAAAAAACAAGAGAACTTCACAATACTAGAAGGCTTTTCTTGCTTGAATCTTGAATGTGATACCTCATTCTGGAATGTGACACCATTCTGAGAATACTTCTTTACAGGATAATGGGTGAGCATATGATGTCTAAATACATCAGCCCTTTCTGGGATGCGATTAAGAAAATGGGTTTAACAACTTGAGTATGAAAAGAAGAAAAAAGTGGTTGACCTTTAGGTATCCCCTTGCAGCTACATTGCAAAAAGTAGTTGACCTTTTTATTAGACCAGAAATTACAGGAAAGAAAAAAAAAAAAAGGAATATCCCATTATCATTGAAATGAAATTAAGCATACAGAAAATTCGCAACCACTCCGATGATTACAATCTTATATCTGGCCTCAAGAAAACTAAAAAATGCTAATACTTGGAAACAGAGAATATTACAGAATGAGGTTTCTACATTAATTCCACTAGCTCTAGTTGCAATCAATTGACATGATTTAAAATTTAAAAAGGGTTCAGAACATAGAATACAGTAGAGAAAGAGCTATGGAGAAAATTACCTGCGAGAAGAAGTGTGACTTGCATTCGGTTCAAAATGAACTTCGGGATCGTCAACGTGGAAAATGTTTTTTAATCTTTATCTACGTGTGTGCTATTTTTTCTAATTAATTACCCAATCCTGAATGCCGTTTCAATGTTAAAAAAAAATTAAAAAGTAATATTTTAATATATAGTGGGTGAAAAATTTTAAAATTTAATATAAAGTTATAGTTGTATTAGTATTGTATGTGGGTCCCATTGAAATATATTACTCCGTTTTGTGAAGGTTTTATAAAAAAATGTAAATATTGAAATGAGACGCTCAAATTAAAAAAAAAATGTAAAGATTAAAATGTGATGAAAAGAGTATTTCTTATTACTATTAAAATGAGTGTTATCATTATAAGATATATATATATATATATATATATATATATATATATATATATATATATAATTATCAATTTAAAACATATGAACTTGTTCTCGGTTCTCAACTTAATTACTAAATATATTTTCTATCAAAAAAATATATATACCCTTTCTATTTAGTTAAAATGTTTATGTTTGTTTTATGCATGAAATTAAGAATATAGTACTATTTTAATATGTATTGAAGTAAGAGATATAGTAATATTTTAATGTATAATAACGTGAGAGATATAATATTTTAATATATAATGTGAAATTGTATTAGTATAGTGTTGTGAACTCCATAAAAATATTTAAATATTTTGTGTGAGTCTCATTTACTATAAGGAAAAATGTAAACTTTTTTATGAGACGCACAAAATGAAAATGCGTAAACGTTATTGTGGGACGGAGGGAGTACGATCTTCTAATCTTTTCTTAATTTAATCAGGAACTTTCTTTTATCAATTAAAAATGCAACTTTTTTATTTTTTTCAATTTTTCTATAAACATTTTTCTTTTTAAATACATGATTTTTTTATTATGTATTACAATTTAATTAATAAAAAAATATTAATAAAATATAGAATTATTTTAAGTTTCTGAATTTGAGTAAGTACGTAGCATCACAATGCTTATTCTTAAAAAGAAGGGTAAATTACCAAAAATTCACTAAATGTTTGTTCAAACTACCAAATAAATTCCTTAGTTTTTCAAATTACCAATTACCCCCTTTAACTTGTTTTTTATTTGAACATTAACAAAATTACACTTTTTTTTTAAAATAAAAAAGGATGAAAATAACATCAAGACTCATATATTTAACATTATATTTTTAAATTTCACTATTTTTTTAAAAAAATATTTTTTAAAGGGGAATAATTAGTAATTTTTCAAACCACGGGATTTATTTGATAATTTGGACAAACCTCGAGGAGGATTTTAGTAATTTATCCTATATATATATATATATATATATATATATATATATATATATATAGATTGCCTGTAAGGTTTTCTCACATAAATTTTGCCAATTTTTCAATTTAAAATAACCTAATCTAATTTACATATAATAATATCTAACCTCTTGCAATTAATGCTTTATTAAATCCTCAATTTATATCACCTAAATTAATTTATAATCAATATGGTTATTATGCATGGCAATATCATTTCAATTCTAATTATGCATGATTATTATTTATATTCTTTTTTTCAATATTCGCAAACTATTTTTTAAATTTGTTATTTAAATTAACCAATTTATTTAATTAATTGGATTAATCACTTATTCACAAACTATTGTTTGTTGCTTAGCATCGCCATTCTTATTTATACACATATAAAAATAGTTTTCAAAAAATAAAATATCAAATTGGCGGTTACCAAATATTAAGATGAATGGTTGGATGATCTCAAATTTCTTGGGATTGGCTTTGGAAAAAAATGGTTCGTACCTCTAATCGTTAATAAAATGTTGTTTGATTTTTTACAAATTTGTCATATATTTAAGGCCCCGGCTATTAACACCCCTGATTTTACTATACACACCTCAATAATAATATGGACTAAATTATCCCTAGACAAAAAGACAAGTTTAACCTTATATATATATATTATATATAATAATAAATTAAAGGGTTAACTTGTACTCTTTAATTAATCACAATTTTTTATAAATAAAATATATAAATATTCTAATTAATAAAAATTAAGACTTATTAAATAAAGAATATTTAAAATACTACAATATAAATATTAAAAAAATTCATTAAAATTGTTTTAGTAAGGCATTACGCAATTTAATTATATGAAGAGTGAGGCTTGCGTGAGCCCGGGCGCACGGAAACACATTCCGTGCGCCTTTAGAAATTTAGTATTATGGGTAAGGGTACATTGCTTTGGTCTGATATACACTTTAATTAATAAAACGTACATCATTTTATTTTAAAGTGTATACACTTTTCATTAATATTTTTTTTCTTTAGAAAATAAAGGGTACATGTTTTTATAATTTAACACAAAATTCTAAAGGCGCACAGAGTATTGTTCATGCGTTCAAATACACAATAATTTTCTTTAGAAAATAAAGGGTATACAATTTAACACAAAATTCTAAAGATGCACAAAATGTGGTCCGTGCGCCTAGGAGCACAGAAGTTTTTTCCTTTTATGAAATAAATTAAAGGTTAAACTTACAATTTTTTTTTAATTTTTCAGAATTTATTATTATTTTTATTATTATGATTTATTTAAACTACACTGTGTTGCGATGTAGAATTATTAATTTCAAAATAAAACAATTATTATAATAAAGTTGCTTTAATTTTAAAGCACAATGAATTTTTATGAATTGTTGTATAACTTTTTAATATTTATATTATGTAGATTTATATATTATTTTTTAAATATTTAATGTATCTTGATTTTTATTAAGTAAGATAGTTATACTTTTTTAACAAATAATTTGTGATTAAATTCTAATTTTTTTAAATTATATATTTTTTAAAAAAAATATTTATGATTAAATTGAAAAAATATAAAAAGAATGTGTTTTTAATTGATTAAAAAAATCGTGATTAAATTAAAAAATGATAGAAAGATCATCTATTTTTTTTGATAAAATATACTAAGTTCGTAATTAAATTGAAAATTGAGGAAAATGTAATGTAAATTAAAATTCATATATATAATTCTTCTCTTAAAATATTTTAAAAGTAATAAATTTATGAAGTGAAAATTGAAGGTTAGGGTTCCAAAATGGATATTTAGTAAGAAGGGTAAAATTGTATTTTATGGGATGTATAAAGTGAAAAATTAAAATTAAAAGAATTAATTTGGGGTGTATTTAGCTGTCGAGGTGTGTATAGTGGAAGTGAGGGTGTTAATAGTCAGGCCCTATATTTTATACATGGACATTTATAAATGATTAAAATTAGTGACATGTTTTATTATAAAGATATCTTCTTTCTTTCAATTATATTTATATAATACCAAATTATATATATTTAAAATATCATCACACATATTATGGTAAAGTTTTCTTATCTATATTTTATAAATTGGAATTTCATATGATTTTACTAAGTGTATAAATATTTACATTATTGATTTATAGTTTGTTAAAAATTAAATTTGTGAAAAGAGATATATATTTTCAAAATAAACCCCACAAGGTATCTCACTATTTCTCAAGAATATTTATGTAATTATTATATGTATAATATATATTTTATGACATATCGGTATTTATTATTAATAATATATTTGGATTTTGATCTTCAATCCTAAGGTTCTAATTGCAATCCCCGATACAACACCACCTCCCCATATTTCTCAATGTAACGAATTCCCCATATTTCTCTTTCAGAAGGCCAATGTTCAACAGCCTCCTAGATCTACATGCAAACCAATTATGCAATCGTCGATACACCACCACCTCCCCATATTTCTCAATGTAACGAATTCCTCGTATTTCTCTTTCAAAATTCTAATAGGCTTCCAGCCAAAGTGCAACAGCCTCCTAGGTCTACATGCAAACCAATGCTTCCCCTAATAAAGCACCTGCCTCCTAGGTCTACATGCAAGCCTCCTAAATCTACATGCAAATCAATGCTTCCCCTAATGAAGGCACCTGTCAAGGTCGAACATCTGCATCATGATAATTATTAGTTTGAATGGGGTTGTTGGTTAAACAGTTCATGATCGTAATAGTTTTTGTATTGTTTAGTTATAGGTATAAGTTGCAAAGTGAGGAGGAGGCTAATAGTTTTTGTGGTACTAATACTACAAACAGTTGTAACAAATGCTAATTTCAGGAGTGAACAGTTTGGGGACTGCCTTTGAGTTGAATAAGCTGTAACGCAATGCATATTAAAACCAAGATCATAGTTAATGTTCACAATATAAGGAACACAAATTCTATTATGTTCTTCCATTGTAACACTGGTAAATTCTCTTATGTTTTTATTAAATTATTTAAGATAATTTATTTAAGATAATTTCGCGAACATACTTTATACATTATTTATTACCCAAACATATCATATTATACTGAAATTCAATAAATAAAATATTTTCTAATTTTCTTGAGTAATTAAATGTTCAAAAACTCATTTTTATAAAATTTGACATTATTTTTTACTTTTAAGATATTTCTTGCGAATTGTTATTCCCTTCTCATGTCTTGTAGTTCACAATTGGCTGGTATTTCACATCAAAGGGATCACCCCTTGTCCAAAAGGCAAGGGCACACAAGTATGTGTGCTGGTACTGTGTAGATAAATACAAGGTACCCTCGGTGTACAAGGAGGCCTACGACAGGGCGGGAGAGGGTGGGTGAGAATCAGGGATACACAACCTTAAGTAAGTGAGGTTGTGATTCTGTTGGATGAATACTGGGGAAGGAAGGATGAAGAGGGAAAGTGAGGAGGAGACTAATAGTTTATGTGGTACCAAATACTCCTCACTGTTGTAACAAATGTTAATTTCAGTGGTGAACAGAAGACTGCCTTTAAGTTGAATAAGCTGTAAAAGCAATGCATTAAAACCAAGATGTTAATGTTCACATTATAAGGAGCAAGAATTCTCTTATTTTCATTCCTTGGTAAAACTGCATTCAATTAATGTACAAAACTACTAAAATCTTCCAAATTTATGAAATCCTTCAAATTTAAATTTGCGCAAAAAAATTGCTAAATCTGGAAAAATACTTCAAATTTGGGAAAATTCTATTTGAATTGTCCCATTAAAATTAAGGATATATTACATATATCATAAAACTTTTTTGTATTTTCGGTAATAATTTGGGTTGTATGTATTGAATAAAATAACTCAAAAAATTGCTAAATCTGGAAAAATACTTCAAATTTGGGAAAATTTTTGAATTGTCCCACTAAAATTAAGGATATATTGGGTATATCATAAAACTTTTTTTGTATTTTCGGTAATAATTTGAGTTGTATGTATTGAATAAAATAACTCAAACGATAATAATTTAAACAAGTTGTAATGCAAATAAGTATTTTCGGTAATAATTTGAGTTGTACGAACAAACGATAATAATTTAAACAAGTTGTAATCTAAATAAAATAGGGTGTTCTAATTTTTCTTTGATGTTGAATCCTTGATTTTATATTCCGAACCTTTTTATTTTTGTTTATAATCATTTTCAAATATAATAATTCTATACTTATTTTTAAAAAATTAGTATGTTATAATTTAGAATAATAAATACACATTCTTTTATGAGACAGGTATATATAAACATAATTACTCTTATAAACTCGATTTACATAACTTAATATATGAACTCGCATCTTTTCTTATCCTAAATAGGTCCCCTCCCAATCCTATTATACGTTATGTATTGCTACGAGTTTAAATTAAAGGAGAATCACTTATAACTCATCAAGATGGTTATAAGATAGGTCAACCTATTATTAAACTTATAATATATAATATAGTGTATGCTTATAGGTAATTAAAGTAGGTTGATAGTATCAACATATTATAACACCTAATATACATTATTTACCATACTTTAGAAAAATATATTATTACTATCTATAAGTTTTAATACATTATTTACCATACTTTAGAAAAACATATTATAATTATATATAAGCATACTGTAATTGTATAACAATCATATTTTAACATGTCTCACGTAAATATCGTTATCACATAAGACTTTTTCATAAATTTATAGGAGATGTTCATATGAACCTCTAATCTTATTACATGGAACAAGAAACTCTTAAATTGTATCATTCTTAATAACATGGAACAAGTAAGCACTTAAATTTTATTTTGTACATACAAAGTATTCATTCTTAATAGGATCATATTCTCTCTTTATTTTCTAAAAGTAACCAAAAGAACACTTCTATGATAATATAAACATTACAACTCACGATGTTAACACATTTTAAACACGAAAGTGAAAAATATGATAAAAACTCTCAATCTAAAATTCTGATTAGAATCAAATTAGGATCACTTCAATGCATCAGATTAGGAACACATCATGGGGAACACATTTCATCAAACACTTTTGAAGGAAAAAATTATCACAAAAGCAACTTGTGGTGGAGGAAAAAATAGATGAGGAAATAAAAGAGAAAAAAAAAATATATATATATATATATATATATAGTATACACGATACAGAATAGAAAATGAGGGAAGAATAAAGAGATTTAATATTAAAGTTATTCATATATTCTTTTAAGAATAACGTAGGTATTATTCTACTTCTTAACATTATTTGAGCGTAGATAAAATTTTCTCCTGTCTATTTTTGCAGACACTTGAAATCTCACATTATTACAGTCCTAAAACCGTACACTAAAACTCGGAGTCATGGTGATCGAAGCTTACTATATCATTTTTCGTGGTAATTTTTACGTTTGATTCATCACAACGTATGTAAACCAACTAAGAAATCCAGCTTGCAGATCTATATAGTATTTGCTTACACAAAAAACAGCTTCCATTTACACTTTCCTGAAATTGCACATCTTCATTTGCAACATGGAGTATTTACAGACTTGCATTTGTATACAAACTGATTATCTACCCACCCTCAGAAAAATACTTTCAAAGCATCAACAACTTTTTCCGGCCTGTAGATACACAAAATCGGTTAGTGTTAGAAAGGCAAACATACTTCGTTTAGGACGAACGACATAACTAACAAGCATCCCGTAGATTGTTACCAGTCCTCCTGCGGCATGTGCCCGGCACCTTCAATCATCTTAAGCTTTACTGTTTCCGGGTTTCCTTTCTGGAATTCTTCCGCCACTGCTACAGGTAGATACTTGTCAGATATCCCCCACGCAACAAGAATCGGTTTATCCCATCTGAAACAAGCTCCCATAATTAGTCAAGACTAGTAATTGAAATATTTTCTAGTGAATTGCAATCCATTGTGTACATTAAATAGGTCATATGATTGCTTAGCTCAATCCCGAAAACCAAACTCATGCACAACAGCTAACATGAAACATGTATTATGCCAGTGTAGGAGTAGTTCACAAGGTTTTCAGATTTCTTGATACTAATGGTACCTTCCAGATGCAAATCCAGCTGATACTCGGCTGTTGATTTCCTTGAAGTTAGCTTTTTTGGCAGCCTCAAGCAGAGCTGTAAGAAACAAAAGGGTTAGAATCATTCAGACTATGCATATCAAATATACAGCTCTGAGCTCCCTCAAATTGACTTCACCCAGAAATGGAAGATAACTAGATGCAGGGAATTTGAATTTGGCGAAAAGTTACTAGCATAAAGATTTGACTCCCAATCTACTTGGCATCTCAAACGGTTAAATATAAGCAGTAACCTACCCAGTTTAGTTTGTAAAATAATGATTAATGAATATGATGTCATATTTATTCGAATAAATGTTTCGTAACATGTTTTATAATATGCAAGAGACTAATTCAAGATATGATAGCATTACAAACCAAATCCAGGTCCACTGCTTGCCAAGTACGGTAACCGATATACATCTGCCTTTTCCAGCTTCAAGACATAGCTGCCATGGAAAGTATTTTCACTTATCAGCACTAACACAGTAAAAGAATTATTATGTGCTTCGTAAATTAATTAGAAATGGATAAAATTGGGAATGAAAAAGAAATATAATGTAATGGGTCTGATTCCTCAAAAATTGGGAATCAAACCTATAGTATACTAACAAAAACTATCATTTCCTTTCCCCGGCCTATCCAAAATCTTTCAAACAAAGATCCAAGTTAGAGAGTAATGAATCCTCTCAACACTGAAATCTATTGGCCATCTCTCTCTGCAACATTAAGTGACCAAAATTGATACTTTGGGGTTCTTCAAGTCTGACCAGTAAAAAGTTGCAAGTATATGTTCAGTGAAATTCTTGAAAACAATTATGTTGCTATCCAAACTAGTTTGAACAAGAAAAAAGCAAACTTAGAAAAGTAATCTCCAAACAGAGTTGAAAGTAGAGGTTTCTTAGAATGGAAGAACAAATTCTTGATACGTACGCGCTACCTGCTTCAATAAAACGCTCAGCCATAACTGCATTCTGACATGTAAATTCACCAAAAAGTGGAATCCTGTTAATGAGTAAAGATAGATGTCATTAACTGTATGAAGTTAATTAGACTAAGATACCAACTAATTGCTAACTACAAGACATGAGAAGGCAGCTTTAACAGAAACAATTTGCATTAAGTTAGTAAAAATTGAAACCTGAGTTGTTGAAATAGTCCAGGAAGTGGTGAGGAGGCTGTCAATGGAGTGTTCAGGATTGCGAGTTTTGATATTCTGCTTTGGTTGTTCATAGCCCAAGTCAATCCATATGATCCCACCAGAAATCCCTACAAAAAGAAAAACGAATAGCAATGTACATACAAATTAAGGCCTAACATTGGCTTTAAATTTCTGAATGCAATGTGGTTGTTCACAACTGCATAGTTTCATAAAGCAAAACAAAGGAGAAACTGAAACTTCTTTTTTTCTTTCTTTTAAACTTAGACATACGCTGCTAACTCACTCAGTCACAAAAATAACTAAAAAGAGAAGTGCTCAAACCTGAACAACTAAGAAGAAAGGAGAAGCAACCCCAAGAGTGTCCAGTAATTTGTCAAATACTTCATGAAATTCTTTCTCTGTTGGTAAATTTATAAATTCAGAAGTTTCACAAGAAATTTTTACATAATTGTAAGATATGATAACATAATGAAAGTTATGATTTGAAATCCCAAACCTGCATAGTCGAATCCGTATCCAGCCTGTGGCTTGTCACTAAAACCAAATCCTATCCAATCAGGTGCCAGGCAGTGGAAGCCAGCATCTGACATCTATGAAAGAAATAGATCCTCAAAAATCAACAAAATAGAAGAGAATTTTGTTAACAACATTCTACTATAACTTAAGTCAACATCCATTAGTAAAAACGAAGCATACAGTCTGCAGACTCATCTTGTAACAACAGTAACCAGACAAATATATGAGCATTAATCGTTTCAATCCAAGGATATCACCAACAATACCTGAGACATAACAACTCGATAGCTGTAAGACTGTGTCGGAGCTCCATGGAGAAAGACAATGGTTCCCCGCCTACTCTTAGGTGATCCTACAAATGAAAGACATTATATTTCAATGTAGAGCAGAACACATACTGACACTGAGATTTACCTGTTTCTCTTACAAACCAGCGAAAGCCTCCAGATTTTACGTAACGCCCAAAGTCCTTTCCCTTGTCTTCTATTCTCTTCAATAAAATACGATGAAGTATAAGCCTCTATCTTCGAAAATCACAAGATTGGATACTCAAAAGGGAGTAAATGAAATGGATAAAAAGCATAACACCATCAATTCCAACCATCACAAAATTATCCACACAAGAGTTTCAAATGTCAAAAAATTAGGGCAAAAAACATCAAGATAACAAAACTGCAAGTAACAACAGAAGATTAAGAGTAATTGGTAATTACATTGAGCATTTGTCCGACATTCCCGTCCTCGGCGGGGGATTCCGGGAGCTGA
The DNA here is from genome assembly GCA_023678885.1 of Pogostemon cablin. NCBI lineage: Eukaryota > Viridiplantae > Streptophyta > Magnoliopsida > Lamiales > Lamiaceae > Pogostemon > Pogostemon cablin. The sequence goes on from CM042960.1 coordinate 9,068,909, forward strand.
ATGGCGCTGCGGCTCGACGGATTGTCTGTGACGAAGCCGAAAGGATTGAAAGCTGGTTTATCATCGTCGTTGTCGGATGCCCTAACAGTTGTACGGTTTAATCTTTTCTGACTGAACAATCTATTCAAGGAGGAGGAGGAAGTGGGGGAGGAGATGCAAGGTGGCGGCGGCGGAGGAGGGGAGAGGAGAGAAAAAGGCATGGAGGTGGAGGGCGGCGAATAGGCGGAGGAGGAAAGGTGCGAACAAGTGGAGGAAGTTGGAATTTAAACGACCACCACTTACACCAGATGTTGAATCTCTGTTTTATATTCCGCGGGACCTTTTCATTTCCGTTAAATCATTTTAGAATTTAATACTACTTGTGTATTCAATTTCATTGATTTTATAATATTTGAATAGAATAATATTTCTTTGAAAAAATATATAAAATAATAAAAATAAACAAATACCTCTACAAAACATACTCATAAACCCTAAAATCCTAAATCCTAAACTATTTGATGGTTAGAATTGGATTTATATTTAATATTATTAATTTTTTAATAAATAATATTTTATTTCTTAATTTGAAAAAGTCATAATTATAATTATTTAATTATTTTAAATGGTGACTGAGATAATAATATCTTATTTTCTAATTTGAAAAAATTATAATTATAATTATTTAATTATTGTAATGTGTAACTTAGATTTATTTGAAAATTTTGAATATATTCAAATAATATATTTAATATTATTAAAGTTTTATTAAATAATATCTTATTTCCGAATTTGAAAAGGCTATAATTATAATTATTTAATTATTTTAATTCGTGTTTGACTTAAAAATACTTAAATTCGGGTGGTTTAGCACCTGAATCCCAGATTATAGGAAAGAACTTTAACTTAAGCAGTTTTAAATCTGGGCAGTTTACGGTTTAGAACCAGATTATAGGTCGTTCAAATTTTTAACTGTAGAACGCTTGATCGAATTGATTCTCGTTGAATAATTTGAAGAACTATTCAGACAATTCTGAAGTCTTTGATCTTCTTAGAGAATTGTTCTCAGTGTGTTTGAAATGAATGGAGGATGGCTTCTTATATATGTAAAGGGTGAGGAAGTTCCATATATAACTTGCAATTTGATTGGTCAATGGATGACCAAATTTGGCGGGCTTGGGCCTTTCCATTCCTGCAATTTGATTGGTCTATTTAATATTATTAATTTTTTTATAAATAAAATATTATTTCCTAATTTAAAATTTAATTATTTTAGATACTAAATTATTTTCTAATTTGAAAATGTTATAATTATAAATAAATATTTAATTATTTTAATGGATGACTGAGATTTGTTTAAAAAATAGATGACCTAATTTGAAAATGTCATAAGTATAATTATTTAATTATTTTAATGGGTGATGGGTGACTAAGATTTGTTTTAGATATACTAAATTATTTCTTAATTCGAAAATGTCATAATTATAATTATTTAATTATTTTTATGAGTGACTGAGATTTATTTTAAAATTAGTTGGCCAGGATTGAATTTATTCTGCTTTTATATATATATATATATATATATATATATATATATATATATATATATATATATATATATATATATATATATATATATATATATATATATATATATATATATATATATATATATACTCCACTAGTTTGCACCCCTATAAATTTCAAAAAAAATAATAAATAAATAATATTTTAGAATTTTTAAATTTATCATAATTTTTTTATCAAATCAATACACCAAATACACCATTTATTCAATATTTTCAAGTTATAACTATCTTCAGTTTTGTCGAGAGTTTGTCTCTTTTGTTCCCAGTACACAAGGTGTGTTAGGGTATAATATTTTGGTTTATAGGTGTACACTTTAACTAATTAAATAAGTATAATTTTTTCATTGAAAATATCGGCAGAAATATGAATAGTATAAATGTTTTATTAAAAAATTATTTTTTCAAGAAATAAAGGGTACACGTCCTTATATTAAAGGGTATATTATTTAATAATAAAAGATATAACTTTCGAAAAATGCAAGATTTGTGAGCACCGTATTCCCGAGGCACGCAAATCTAAGAAAAAAGTCCCCAAGAACTTTATTAAGAACATTAGTGGCATGGGGAAAAAGTGGAAGAAAGTTGTGAACCATGAACTGAAAGCCAGCAAATCACAGAACTTAGGGATTATCATATTTTAGTTCATGCTTTAGCAAGAATAGTCACCCCATATACTATTATACTCTTGGAGAATGTAGGGAAGCATGAGATCACTATATCAATTGATACCGGAAGCACCCACACCTTTTTAGATGGGTCAATTGCTAAAAGGCTAGGATGTGTTTTAGAATGTACAAATCCCTTGGCCCGCATAGGCAGCTCAACTGGTCAAGCAAGAGAACAACTTGCACAATGATCAAGGATCGAATTCAACCCGCAGCGTGGGAGCAACCTCTTATTAGGGTGCTTCTTGTGTGGAGGTTAAAGGTCTAACTCTTGTTGATCGGTTGAATTACCCTGATTAACCTCTTTCACATGCTATCGGGCCGGCATGCGGGAGCGCCTGGGGTGGGCGGTTCCACCTTTTTGCATAAATGTACAAATCACCTTGTTGGTTATAGTGGCTGATGGTGGGAAGTTAGAATGTAGCACTAGGTGCCCAAAGTTAGAATGACATATGGAAAAGTGTAACTTTAGTATTCTTAACCGGGGAGGGGGAGGCTGTGACATGATAATTGGAGTGGATTTACTTAGACAATTGGGTCCCGTTATTTTCAATTTTAATAATCATCAAGTGAAATATAGAAAGAATGAGAAAGAAATAACTTTGTAATAAATTAAACAAGATATAACGTCGAAAATGATAAGTAGGAAGCCGTTTAAAAAAAATAAAAAAATGATTAATATTTGGTTGTCCTTGTATGATTACAACTGAATATATGTTATGAAAGACATCAAGCGTTAGAATTGCAGCCTTTAATTTCCAAAAACCTTCATGTGTTTCATTTGTTTGTGGACTAGTAACACTTTGGGAACGCATCATCAATCGCCTACCATATGTATTCTTGTGAGATATTTTCCTATCCTTTAATTAGTTTTTTTTTTATCCACTATGTATATTAACAAAGAATTTGGTAATTCATTTGATGAATGATTACAAAAATTCCATTTTGAAATTATTTCATAATTTACTTAAATTGTACTGTTATACTGGAAATAGAATTTTCATCTTAACAAAATAATAATAATAAAAAAGCTAGAATAGCACATCACAAAATATAACATGTTGTGATGTGCAGAGCATCTCAAAAAACTTAGTACTACTAAAAAATGGTACGGAGATTAAGACGTTTTATTTTTTTAATGTATAATGTAAGAGAAAGTAGAGATAAATTAATAATTTAAAAAGAAAAAGTGAATAAAGTTATTGGGAATGATGAATAAAGTATAAAAAAGTAATTAAAGTTGTTGGAATTGTAAAAAGTAGGTAATAAAATATTATGTATTTTTGCCAAAAATAAAATGGGTAAAAATACGTGGGACACCTCAAAATAGAAAGTAGGTAAAAATACGTAGGACGGAGGGAGTAATATATTTTACAAGGATAATACCGTAGTATAAAGTGATAATGAATAAAATATTGACACTTATGTGGGTTACAGTATGAACTGCCGCATGTACTCCTAGTGACACGTGTCTACACCATGTGCGTGGGTGAAATGAAGCACCAACATTATTAACTTACTTACAGAGTTAATATATACTTTTAACTTTTTAATTGTAAATAAAGTACAATATGATAACATAATTTGCTGTGGTTTGAGAGATAATACTCCTCGTGACATTTATTTTTATATTTTACGTTTACATTAATTTATAATTTTAAAAATTCATCTTAAATTCTAAAGTATCAATTTCACCTAATATACTAACATATTTTGTATTTTATTTATTATCCTAAAAATACAACAATATACCTAAAACAATAAAATTGATTATAAAATAATTTTTTTTAAACTACGTATCTACCGTATAAATGCAGTTAAGTGTGAAACTAAAAGAATGTATTTTAATATATAGTTAGTAGTTGTATTAAATTATTAATATTGTATATGAACCCATAAAAATATATGAATTGATTTGGGTTCATCTTATATCTCGATTTTATCAAAATATATTTTAATGCGCAGTTAATTTTATATTAGCATTGTGCATGAACTCATAAAAATATATGAATTAATTTGGGTGGTCTCAATATCTCATTTATCAAAAAAAATGCACACTTTATGGTCGAACGGACCAAAAATAACAAAAGGCGTACATTGTGATTGCATCGGGATAAAGCGAGCACATATATGGAAAATTAAAGCTTAAGAAATCAAACTACTGATGAAGTGAGGATTTTGGATCTCCAATTCCACCCAAGTATTCCACCTTGTGTTTCAATGGTTGGGTGCAATTAATAGACCATCTCCACTCTGAAGTGAGAGTGAGAGTGTTACTGAGACAGTACAGGCAGTTCAGACGACTTCATGACTTTGAAGAAAATATAGTATGTAATAACCTCTTACAATCAAACAAACTCGTGTTAATTTATTATGATAGTATTGAAGAAATTAAAAAGTAACTTGGAAACTTTTACTCTAATAAGGCTTACAACTTAAGCTTAAACATATTAATTCTTTCTAGAAATCTGATGAGCACTAGGAGAACGTTTTCTTTTAACCTGCTTTCCTTCCGAAGCCTCCCCTGTCTCACTGAGTTCCTGCGAACAACACCGCACGAAATGTAAAAACTAAACGTAAAACACTATTTAACTTCGTATTTCAAAACATAACACCATACGAACCTTCTTCTCCTCCACAGGTGGAATCTTGTCGGAACAGGGGATGTCAGTCGGTTTTGCGTTCTCTTCCACTGACATCTCATCACGAGGTTGATCATCATCATCAGGTTCAACATGTTTCAGAAAATCCTCCAGGGTGATGAAGGCATCATGTGGCAACTGTCGTAGCCATGCTCTGAGTTTTTCCGGCATGCGAGTAACTGTGTAATCACTTGGGAAGTTTTCTGGTTTTTTATCACTCATTTTTATTTTTTTGAGAGTTATAGATGATGGATTTTGGTGTGAAAGAAAATAAATTTTGTGAGATTGGTCTTCAATTTATAGAAGTAAATGAGGGGCGGTACCGCGAACTATTTCACTCTCGTGTTTCATCTCCTATTCCACCCATCAAAATATACTTGCCGCTCATCATGTGTACAAACTACAAAGGTAATATAGTAGTAATTAATTAGGTTATAGTATTCGGATATAAAACAAGTTATGAAACACAGTAAAACGCTACACTTAATTTGGAGGTGATTGGGATCATCTATTTCACTTTTGTGTTTCATCCCCTGTTTCATTTATCAAATACTCTCTCCGTCTCGATCATAGTGTGTCATTTGCTTTTTGTACGTAGATTAAGGAGTATTATTATTTTATGTAAAATGAGTAGGTGTATTAGAGAGATGTGATTGGTAGTGGTGGCATTGGTGGACCATTTTTACTAAAAGAGGAAAATGATGCAATTTGGACGGAACGCCCAATATAGTAAAATTGTGCTATTTGGGCGGGACGGATGGAGTACTTACTACTCGTGTACGAGGGTTTAATGCATTAATTATAGTATAGTTTGATATAAAATAAGTTATAAAATATACTGAAACACGATTGTGGAACAAGATTTAATGCATTAATTAGAGTATAGCCCCAAAGAAAATAAATCATGAAATACATGAAGCACGATTATGGAACAAGGGATCGGACCGTCTAAGAGGTACCATAATTTATTATTTTCTCCAATTTTATTTTATCTTTTATTAATTTTTATTTATTTTTTATAAGCTGGCATCAATTCTTCTGACATTGTTGAAGACCTAAAGGGTACGTAACAACATTTTTTATTTATTCATATTCATCTTCGTAGGCCATACTTGTTTACTGTCATCTCTTTAAATGTTCGTTAATTTAGAGGTAAATTTTAAATCATACATTAGAGAAAAATATAAATTTTATGGGTAAGCTGAGTTTAGGTTTTTTCTCGTTTGGTACACATTAGTCATTGGGAACACTTTGTATCATCTCAAATTGTTTTTACATTTTTTTAAATATTCATAATTTATTATTAAAGATATTATTATTTTTTAATTAAAAATGTTATCCTTTTTTATTTATAATACTACTAATTATTTATGAAATAATTTACTGTAACCACCACTATCATTTTTCATTAATTTGAGTATCACTTAATAGAGGAAGTCTATATTGTGAACCCGACTCACCTGTTTTTTGTGTGTAATTTTTATTCCATTGTTTCTTAAATTAAAATCTTAATAATTGTATAATTTTTTTTGCATTCAATTTTTACTGTATATATTTTTAGTCATTAGTGTAATTTTTTTTTATAAGTGTATAAATTTGTAAAATAGGTGCATGGTGAAACCGGGTACACGAGATAATTTATCATTATTAATACATACATTAATCAAAAATTATTATTGATAAATACATGACATCATTTTTTTCCAATATTATCCTTATTCTCTATAAATTATTATATAATGATCGAAGAGAAAGAAGAAATCTGGAGGTAAAAAGGGCCGTGGAAAGAAGAGATACAAAGGATAGAAGGGGAAGAAAAAATCTGGAAGGAAGATATCATCAAACAAAACCATTCCCACATAGGCAAACTAAATGAATACTTGACCGAGAAAATTAGATAAATAAAATCAATAAAATTATAAAATACAAGATACAAATATATAAAAAAATAAAGATATGAAACAAACTTTATGAAACACAAACTTCTGTTTTAAATTTTAAAACGTATTTTTTATAGTGTAATTTGTGAATTTCACAACTCGATCAATCGAAAAGAGTAAGTGGTCTTTAGTCATAATCCAATAAGTTTCAAATAGATATGAAAAGGAATAATCCTATAAGTTTCAAATAGGTCAATATATAAAATAGAATTAGTGAATATTTATAAGAAAAATAAGTTCGACTGTTTATTGGACTGTAGCCGACACATATCCAATGTTTCATATCCAATGTTTATTGGGCTTTGACAGATAAATTGTCGTTAACTCATATTCAATGTTTATTGGGTTAGACTGATTACCGTATCCAATTGTTATTGGATAGGATCGTTAATTTTTCGATAGGATCGTTAATTCAAGAGTTAGAAATACATACAAACTTGAGTTAACAAATGCGTATAAAACTGAACACATATTTAATGTTATTTGGCTGAACAGATAAATTTTCGTTAACTCAGAGTTAAGAAATGATATGCGTACAGAACATCTACAAAAGTGTTCGCGATACGCATGGTATTTGACATTTTTAAAAAATAAATAAATATATATTTAATTGTAAATAATAATGATATTACATAAAAGAAAAAAATATTATACTAAATCATAAAAAATAATAATGATTTTTATTATTTCAAAGTTAACTGATATAGTGATATGTATAATTGATTTTTTATTATTTTAAAGTTGACTGATATAATGATATGTATAGTTATTATAAGTAAGAGTAGGAATTATATACATCTTTCTTTATTAAAATTATTACTGATTTATAGAGATTAAAACAAAATTTTAATGAACTTATATTATTGGAAAATATTCTCATATGAATCAAATAAGAAACTCTCGTTATGAACTGCGGAAATTTACTCATTAAAATTTACTCATTTTTATAATATCTTAAAAAACTAGAGGAAATTTTTTTTTTGAGATGGTTAAATTAATTTATTATTAAAGTATGTTTATTATATAAATAAAGTATGTTTATTAGTAGTTAAAATATGTTTATAATTAATTATATTATAACATTATATATTACATTTTAATGCATTATTCATCCTACTTTAAAATACATATTTTAACTATGTTTGTAATATATGGGACGGTCAGAAAGTTATAACTTTTATATAGGAAAGTGATAATAAATTAATGAAAAGTGATAATGTTATTTCATGAACAATTTATATTATAAATAAAAAGTGATAACATTTTATAGCGAAAGTAATAATGATTTATAGCGAAAATTTATTTTTAAATCAAAGATGTCAAATTTCATCATGATCAAATAAATCAAATTTGATTTTTATTGAAAATAATGAATGACAGTTCCATAATAAAAAAAAATTTTGGTTAGATGTCATTCTTTCTATCAGAATAAAATGACATCCAACCAAAAAAAACTTTATTATGAAACTGTCATTCATAATTTTCAATAAAAATCACATTTGATTTATTTGATCATGATGAAATTTGACATCTTTGATTTAAACGTGTGCTTTACATTAAAAAAATAAGTTGTAGTATTAATTATCAATTAAGTATTTTAAAAGAATTAGTTTTATATATAATTATATGACGTATTTAAGGATATAACATTTTATTTTAAAAATAATATTACATGAGACAATGTCATGTATTCTCTCTTAAAAATTAAATTATTTAATTTTCTTAATGAATGAATGACATTCAGTATATAACTAATTATCTCATATATTTTATCTTTCAGGATAAATTTCATTTGACTACTATTATAATATAAATGAAGGTTATAGAAGTTTAGAAAACTAATGTGAGTAATATACTGAACAAATCTATATATATATAAAAGGAGGATAGTGGAGAAAAAAAACTCCCGTCAAAATATACGGTATATCATACATCCCCATACTGCATGTTACTGTTCATACCGTGTAAAATGATCATTCAAGTAGAGAAGTCCAAATGTTAGGTGGAGCTGCATGACTTTAAAATATTATATTAATATTTAATGTAATCATCTAATCAATAGAATGAATTAGATAGACCTGGTGACTAAAATTGACATATGTGTGTGGCTACCATACTTATGAATATTTAAATAATACAACAGTGCTATGTAAAATTTTACTATAAAAGCAGCAAAGAAGCTCTTGGACACTCACTTAAAATCTCACATCAATTACATACTAAAATGGCTCCACTGTTTTCTCATATTAAAGAGATCAGCCCTTCAAAAATATATTGGGCAATGAAGGTTCGTGTTGCTAGGCTCTATGAGGTGTCTGGCTATGGAGGAAAGGGTCTATCTTTCAGCTTGGAGTGCATCTTCCATGATAGGGAGGTTGAAATACAGTGTTACATTTCGTATATGGGTGAAATTGATGTCCATGCATTAATAGGCTGACCTGTAAAAAAAAGTTATGTTCCATTTGTGAGTGAAGCTGATGTTTGTGCAGTCATATAGTGATCTCCATAATCTCATGTTTACAGAAGTGTGTGAACTCTATACATTGATTAATCTTATAAAGTCAAATCATCCTTAGCATGATGAAACCATTAACAATGCATATAAAATTATAGTAATATGTTTCATTGCATCAAAGATTGATAAATACTGTTTATTATAGTAGTCAACACACTGTCCAACCTTGAAAAAATAAATATTGAGAATTCAAAGGGACATTTTCAGTTTCATATTTACTGACAATAACTTATATGCAGGGAGATAGAATTCATGCAAGTGTAAAGCGAGATCTCATCCCAACTTTTGCACCATTGCTAGCTGAAGGACGAACTTATGCTATACGCTGTTTTATTGTTATCGACGATACTATAAAGTACAAAACAACATGTAACAAATTCAAAATGTTGTTTCTCAGTTGAACTCAAGTTGTTGAGCTGTTTGATTAGGGGTTCCCATAAAAAATATATGCTTTTCAGCCATTTCAAGAGATTGTATGCGTAGAAAAGTTGGATGACATAAAGCTTATTGGTAAATTGAGAATATAAAAAGAAGTAAATGATATTAAATAGATTTCGCTGATAAGTGTTTATGTTTTTTTGCAAGATATAATTGGAAAAGTTGTTAGCTGGAGCCTTCCTCAATTGAAAGATTTGAAGGATGGACCAACAAAACTCATGAATATCGTTTTGAAAGACAATAAGTAATATAAAAATTTAACATTTTATAGTACTCCATACATATATTATAATTTGTGTTAATCTAATCATTCAATGTGTTTTTCTATTTGTCATGTATTATAGGAAGAACCAACTACCATGTACATTGTGAGGGATAGTGCTGATGAGCTGATGTCCCGTATCAACAACGGTGGCTTTGAGCCAATTATTGTGATTATCCAAATGTTTCGTGTTAAAGTTTTTAGAGGTGATTGTCGTACACATTTAAGAATTTATCTATTTGCCTTTATTACATATTTTGAAGTATTTAATTGTATTTACTAAATATAATTATCATTCAATAGAGAAAGTAATCGCATGCAACACGTATTACGTATCAAGAATGATATTGGATGGAGATGTCTCAAAAATTTTGGACTTTAAGTCAATGTAAACTTAATCAGATTGTAGACTTTCTTATATGGTCAACTTAATTTGCAAATTTGATTCAATTACACACATGTTTTGAAGGATAGTACAAGAAAACAATGACTTAATCACTGCAAGTACAATTGCACAATCATCAGTGAGTATTATTGGGGATGAATTGTCAAGTGGTCAAGCAAATATAAAGAGTATAGATCAGCTCAAGAAAAATAAAGAGGTGTGGTCACATACCTAGACTGTTTCTATGTCATTTAGATATATAATGCACTAATATAATGTTTTATTGTAGCTTGGAAATTTTCGAGTGTATGGTGAAATAGTTGAGGTTCACAATGTTGTTGATTGATAGTATTTGTCATGCAAAAACTGCCCAAAGAAGTTAGAATTATGTGGGGATCTTTATTATTGTGAGCGTTGTGATAAAACTGAAACAGCAGGAAATATGAGGTATAAGTTCTTCAATTTTTTTTTGATATAATTCATGTGTTATTAAATCCATTGATTTAATATTTTGACATTGTAAAATAGGTACAAGATCAAATTAGAGATCATTGATGACACTGGGGAGTTGACTATACTTTTATGGGATAGGGAATGTTTCCAACTAATAGGAAAACGAGCAAGTGAGCTACATGCAAAGGTTGTTGGTGCATTCAATATCTTTTATGTATTCATGTTAAAATAATAGTTTATGATTATTTGCTAATAAGTTTTTTTTTTAAAAAAAAAAACTTAATCCACATCAGATTGGTCATAGTGATAAAACTCTTAATGAAATTACTCAATTTGTGGGGCTGAAGATTTTGTTTAAGATCCAAGTTCGAACTGCACAACTTCATAATCTAAGTGAGGCATTCACAGTATTAAAGATAACTACTGACCAAAGTGTAATCTCTCTTTATTCTGGAAATTTTGGAGATAGTGAGGTTTGTTTAACTACTTAGTCGTTCATTTTCAGTATATCTAGATATGATTTTATTATTAATTTATTTTGGATGTAGGAGTCTGATATATTTTCCAATCTTCTAAAAGAAGAGAACGAAATCGAAGTGGTAATATTTCCAATATTTTTCTTCTTGAGAATTAAGAAAAATTCAGTGTTCATTATTCAAGTTACAAATTGAAATTCTATTTGAATTAATTATTATGTTGTAGATTGGCTCATGTGGAGATACTATTTCAACGCCAGATATTACACTTTCCAATGAAATTGTGGTGTGTGACATCCTAGAAGAGTCTAATACAAAGAGATCACTTATTGATCAATTCTCATCTTCTGCACCAACAAAGAAGATGAAGGATATTGTAAAGGTAGAAAAGGACTAATTGGTGTTGAAGGCTTTTGTACTGCAGTGGCCCAAACTTAACTATCTTTTGTAATGTAACTTGAACTAAGGATTTTCTACTGTCAAGATGGAAAGGAACTAACTGGTGGTGTTGGAGACTTTTGCACTGCAGTGAATTAAACTTAACTATATTTTGTAATGTAACTTCAACTTAGGGCTTGCAATTCATAAAAGTTGGGATTGATGTGTCCTATTGATGCTTTTTGGACTAATGGCTTGCACCTTCATAAGTGTGGAAGTTGTTGATAGTGCATTTTGTACTATAATAGGTGTTGAAGGCATGAAGCCTATATTTAGAACATGTCCATATTTAGAACTTATGTTGGATGGATGGATGTACTGTAATTTAGAAGTAAGTTGATATTTAATCTAACTTAATCATAGCACCTATTCTTAAAGAGTAGGATAAACAGGTAAATACTTTATCTTAAACTTTAAAGAAAAATTAAGTTGTTACTCCAAAACCCTCTATTATAATGATAATAAATAACAAAAAATCCACAAAGATAACACTACCAAACAATTAATGTGCCAACTTACAGGCCGGGTTGGTGGAGATGCATAGAGATGTGCAAACTTGGCAGAATTGCTACCTATTCAAACATAGATATAATGCATGAAAGGATAGTCAGAGTTTGTGCTGGAGGAAGAAAGAATTCAAGTCATTACTTGATATCATAGCCCAACAATATGAGTTAACTACTAAAATAAAATATTACTTATTGATGAAATACTTACCAAAATAGATGATTCAGCAAAGAAATGGAATCTGCAGAGGGTAGTATTGAAGCACAAATTAGCACATCATCTCACCATTCACTTCTCCCTTACTGCAGAAAATGAACCAGCAACAACAAAATCATCATAGAAAACATTTAATGTTAGAAGACTTTGCTATAATTAATTACACATGGACTGTATCTAACTTTTAAAAATGATTTATTTTCCTTGCACAAGGCTTAATAGAACACACAAGTTCATAAAATGATTAATTAAGGAAGAAATAATTCAAGTCATTACTTGATATCATAACCCAACAATATGAACTTACTACTAAAATAAAATATTACTTATTGATGAAATACTTACCAAAATAGATGATTCAGCAAAGAAATGGAATCTGCAGAGGGTAGTATTGAAGCACAGTTTAGCACATCATCTCACCATTCACTTCTCCCTTGCTGTAGAAAATGGACCGGCAGCAACAAAATTATCATAGAAAACCTTTAATGTTAGAAGACTTTGCTATAATTAATTACACATGGACTGTATCTAACTTTTAAAAATAATTTATTTTCCTTTCACATGGCTTAATAGAACACACAAGTTCATAAAATGATTAATTAAGGAAGAAATAATTCAAGTCATTACTTGATATCATAGCCCAACAATATAAACTTACTACTAAAATAAAATATTACTTATTGATGAAATACTTACCAAAATAGATGATTCAGAAAAGAAATGGAATCTGCAGAGGGTAGTATTGAAGCACAATTTAGCACATCATCTCACCATTCACTTCTCCCTTGCTGCAGAAAATGCACCGGCAGCAATAAAATCATCATAGAAAACTTTTAATGTTAGAAGACTTTACTATAATTAATTACACATGGACTGTATCTAGCTTTTAAAAATGATTTATTTTCCTTGCACATGGCTTAATAGAACACACAAGTTCATAAAATGATTAATCGTTCCTTTTCATGAGAAGTGTCATTTTTACATGAAACATTAAACATTAAATCATTCTATCTTTTAGTAGTTCTTTTAAGAATAGCTCATAAGAAATTATTGACCATTAAATTTGTATTGCATGTTTTTTATTTGTTTGAATTTAACACATGAAGACAAACATTATTTGAGTATGAAAGTACGTACCTAAATTCCCCTATTTGTGTGATAGGAGTTGTTGGTTCAAAGATATGTTGGTCAAAAACAAAGTCAATTCACCTAGCTACCTACCCACCATTCCCTTTTTCTTGGAGCAGCAAGCAATCACATCATTCACTATTTGAGCATTGAGTCTATACATCTATATATATTCAGCCTTTAAAAACTCAATATTGTTCCTTCTTTTTTTTAGACTCTATATTCAGAAATTCATTGATTAGTTGCAATGAACATTAGAGATAATTAATCAAAGAGATGTTGTTCACTTTGGAGCCTTTATAAACATTCATTTAGATGAACAACCAAGGACAATCATTCATAAAGTAAGTCAGATTTTGAGCATGAAGATGAAGAACCAGGAATAGTGGATCAACTCAATTTGGTAGGAAGAAAAAGAAGGCAGACATAAGTTTATCTTAAAGCAACAACGGCTTCATGTGCAACTTCAAGTGTAGAATCAATGAAGAAGCTAACAAAGAGCTGCACAATTAACCATAAGTGGAAGAGAGGTATCAACTAATAACACTTCTTTTAAAATTAGTTGCACAATTATTATGAGTGTACTAGCTTATTTCATTGTGTTACTAATGAAATCTAAGAAATTCCATGAAAAAAATAATTACATTTGAAAGCTAACTTTTTTAAATGTATAATATAGAGTACTCTGTGTTAATTTCATGAAAAAAATCCATAGTAAATCCTACAAAATTTAGGAAAATGAGTCTATATATCTATATATTCAGCCTTTTAAAACTGACCATTGCTTCTTCTTTTTTAGGCTTTATATTCAGAAATTCTTTGCTTAGTTGCAATGAACATTAGAGAGAATTAGTCAAAGAGATGCAGTCTGGAGCCTTTAAAAACAATCATTTTGGTGAAAAGCCATGGACAATCATTCATAAAGTAAGTCAGATTTTGAGCATGAAGATGAAGAACCAGAAATAGTGGATCAACTCGGTTTGGTTGGAAGAAAAAGTAAGCAAACACAACAAAGTTTATCTTAAAGCAACAAATGCTTCACGTGCAACTTTAAGTGTAGAATCAATGAAGAAGCTAACAAAGAGCTGCACAATAAACCATAAGCGGAAGAGAGGTACCAACTAATAACACTTCTTTTAAAATTAATTGCACAATTATTATGATTTTATTAGCTTATTCCATTGTGTTACTAATGAAATATAAGAAATTCCACGAAAAAACAAGTATCATATTTGAAAGCTGACTTTTTTAGATGTATAACATAGAGAACTCTTTGTTTTAATTTCATGAAAAAAATCTAGAGTAGTAAATCCTAAAAAATTTAGGATACATAACAAAGTATTACATTACAATGTAATGAGAACTATGTCACTTATACATAATATACCTAACAAAAAAGAAAAAAAATGTAGTATAGTATAGTATAGTATAGAATAAGATAAGGAACTTATCTACGATGTATGTTGTCTTCTCAATGTTAGTTGATAAGTAGTTCAGTTGCATCTTAGAGGGAGTGTGCCAAATAACCGAGGAGTAAGCAACTCCAAAGATTTGAACTAGACAAACAACAATCAGACATTAAAAAAAATTTTAAACAGTACACATTTTAGAGTGTTGGATCTGAATTATTCAAATTAGGCTTAAGAATAAATAAGAAGAAGATGAAACGAAACCAAAATAGAATTACACTAAAAAAATGGAACACAACATGTTTCCTACAAATTTTTATATTAACTTCCACAATTAGATTAATATACTTGCTTTTTGTTGCTTTATTTCAGAGAAACACACCCTCGGTTCCTTAATATAGAACTTTTAAAACAAATTAAAATGTTTGCAGGTTAATTAAAATTAACTAATTATAAAAAAAATAGTGTTTCTGCCTTATCAAATCAAATATGATTTTGCTAAAATTTAAACGCTATAAATAAATTAAACTAAATTTAATATTTAGGATACTATTAAGTAGATTACTCAACAACACGACTTTAGGCTAAAAAGACCACAAGTCAAGAGATAATTTAGTCATAAAAGACAAAGACACTTCACTTAAATGTTCTAGCAGAAGAAGAAACTGAGGTCCTTCTAATACCATAATGTAGTGAATAGGAACTGTCATATGAAAACAGAGATGACATACACGATTAATGCCTACGTATATTTGAAAACTCTCAAACTAAATATGGGACTGGAAAAAGGTAATGCAACTCATGATAATTGAGACGCTTCCTCCCAAATATCAGTTACAGAATTTTGTAACATTTAAGAGTGAAATTGTTCAGCTCTTTAATATAAAAAAGAAAGATACATTATAAATTACTCCAATAAAGACAAACCCAATCACTGCGAAATCAGAATAACAAATCAGTCTTAGGGTTGGTGTTTCAAATAACTTTTTAGCTTATTAATATAAGCAATACATATGGAAATATAGAATTCAATGCAAGCAGCAAAATTGAAGGTGTTACCAACCGTTTCTTTCTTGCTGTATTGTTTTATTCTAAATCTTGAAGAGAAGCATCTACGCGTTTCCTGGAGCAAAAACAAAGAACTAATACTCATGAATTATAAGGTAGTTAAATTAAAGATCAAATATTCAAAAAAAATTGGTAGTTTGAAAGAGTTGGAGCAAATAAAAGTCTATTAAATCAATCAGACAACAAAATATTTTTTGAAGGTTCAATCTAAGACAATCACAAATCATACACACGAAAATCTCGGTATAATGCATCTTTCATCTTTATGTTATAAACTACTACATCCAGATCAACAAATGAGAGATTTTTTTAACTCCCAACTTTTTACTTATAATGGCTTATAACCCAACAATACATTAGCTTAGTTACCCAAGTAACCTTTCATAACTATTTGTACTGAATTCGACCCCCAAACACGAAACTCTGTACGCCTTAGATTTGAGCCCACGATCCCAATAGGACACTGATATTAACCATAGACACAAGAAACCCTTCAACTATTAAACCCGCTAGCTATATGATTTCAACAAGAGAAAAAAACGAGATCTGTAATCCCAATAAGACAAAACAATAAGACAATGTAGAGGGTTTAAAATGAAAGTGAGAAAAATCTTAAATAGAGCATGATGAATCTGGGTACAATCGACTATAACACGCAGCTCGACTAGCCAATTTCTCTCTGCCTGCATTGGTAAAATGTGCTAGGCTCTTTAGGAATAAGTGATGAAAGAGGCTGTAAGCCACCTTTTCAATGCTGCAGCCTTCCATTGTCAGCAAGTGATTTAGGGTTTGTGTAGGTTTTGGATGATTTTTGTGGATAAGAGTAGACGACCAAGGGAGAGGAGCACGTTTGAGAGGATGTAAGAATGGGTTAGTCATATGAAATGAGCTTATAATTTTAATACACATGTGATGGGTTTAAAATTCCATAAGTATATTAGATGCATGTGAGATGGGCTTTGCTTTTTTAATATTACATACATGTATTGAAAAGGGTTTATGATTTTAAAATATATGTGACGGGTTTAAAAGCCAATAATTCATGAGAAATGGACTTTACTTTTTAATAGTATATACATGGGCTAAATTAACTGCCCTTATATATTAAATGATACGAAATGTACAATTACTTCAAAACAACAAATAGGAAACTATTAGTAATATGCAGAGAAAAAATGAGACAAGCACGAATCATATTCATTATATTTTTTTATTTATTTTTCATAAACAAAAAGAAATATTTAAAAATTAAAAATAATTTTCTCTTATACGTTATATTAAAAATCTAATACGTTATTTTAAATTTTAAAAACGATAGTAATGTAAACATGAGTAAAAATATATATTTTTATATTTATAATATGATCCACTATGATATAGGAACAAATTTTATATTTATTATTAGTTGATTTTATAAAACATATTCTGATTCAAACTCATACACATTTGCTAACTTGATCTGTTTTTATTTTAATAGTATACTTGAATTAAATTTATATATATATATATATATTAAAATTTTAAATATATTATTTAAAAGAGGATTAATTTCATTAAAATACATGATCTTCTTATTTTTCTCAATATAATTACAAACTTTCTTTCTATCATTTAAATACATGATTTTTTTTTATGTTTTCAATTTAATAACAAATTTCTCCTTATAATTTTTTATGTTTTGCCATTTGTTTAAAATTATTTTATTAATTAAAAATTAATGCACATAAAATAATTTAAATATATTGTATCGATTACATTTAAATATTGACAAACTCTCTTATGAGACGTTAAATATGTGAGACGGTTCGTGAGACATGTTAAAGTATGTCTATTATATAGATAATGTATGTTTAATAATTGTTAAAGTATGTTTTATAAAGTATGATAAATGTTGAATTAAATTATGATTTTATGGCGTTATAATATAATTTTACTATTGATATACTTTAATTACAAATAAGAATACTTTAGTAATGAGTCGACCCGTCTCACAACCGTCTCACAAAAAATCCGTCTCACAAAAGGGTAACTCTTAAATATTAAATATCATGAAAATTCACATAATTTGCTTCAAATTTAATTAGTTATCTTTTTAAATAATTCGAGGATTGATTTCGTAAAAACTTTTTAAATAGATTTTTTTTTGGAAGAATTTTTATTAAATGACGGAGTATAAAAATCATGTATTTGACTAAAAAGAGAAAACATTGTTGTTCAATTGAGAAAAAAAAAAGACCATGTATTATTTTTACATAAAAAAATAAATTCATGATTAAATTAAGAAAAGATGAAAATATCATATATTTTAATGTTATTAACACTTTAAAAAATATATAATTATAAAGATGAAGCAAAATATTGACCAATATCATGAAAATTAAAATGCTTATTGAAATATGCTTATTATATTGGTAAAATATAATTATTGTTAGTTCAATTTTCTTATGCTTTACTTATCATTTACTTTATATTTTAGTTCAACTATAAAATTTTAAACTTTTATATATATATATATATATATATATATATATTTAATAATTCATAAATATAGATAAATATATTTGTAAATAATACATAAATAAATATCTCTAACTCCATGCTTATTTAATTTTTCATTTATATCTGTCTTATAAAAAAATTATTTTAATAAAATACTAAAAAAAAATAAAACACTAACATCTCATTAATCTTTTGGACGTACTTTGTGTAATAATTATTATACGCCATATACACTTTTAATATGCTTATCCTTTTATTGTTACAAAAAGATAAATATTTTCGTACATCCAAATATTAACATACATCCATATTTTTATTCATGTTTTATCTTTGTAGTTTATAACCATTAGGATTTATAATACTATTTATTTAAAGTTTTAATCGTAATTTATTTAAATTACTATTTTATTTTTGTGTATTATGAAATATTTTTTTGGTTAAACTCTCTAAACATACATTGCTAAGCAAAATTAAAAAAAATTCAAAAATATTTTTTTCATATGCATGTCCGCACGGGTGAAAATCTAGTATATATGAAAGTAAAAAAGTAAATTTACCAAGCTTAGTATTAAATTAACAAATTAATAAAGGGTTAGATACACACCCCTTCAACCCAATGGTGTCCTGCAGGTTGGAATTGGGAGTAATTAAATTAATGTAATATTTAATTAATTTAACCTTTCATAATTGGGGTGGGTCCCTTCTAAAATGCTCTCTGAGCATAAGGCCAAGCAGCCGCAAATTGCACGTGAAGACCCAATGGCTCTTCGGATGCCCATTGCCCTCAAAACTATGCGTTTAATGCATTTTTTATGCCTTAACAATTTTCGAGACAATTTTATTATTATTTTTATTATTATTATTATTATTATTATTATTATTATTTGTTTATTTTTGTGGAGAGACTTAGCCTTATATAGTGAAACCTTAATTCGTTTGTTCAAGCCTTCTCCAGCAATGCGTAATTTTTGTGTAAAAAATGTATTATTCAAAATATGTGCTTCAATGGTGCATTAAAATCTATATTATTTTTTTGTTATTGACCATTTCTGCATAAAAATGCTGCAACTTTTACCTCTCATTATTTTATATGTCTAACAATTTTCGAGATTCTGCTACATTTTTGTCGCGGGAGAGAGTTATGTTTACAAGTGAATTATTTTATATGTCTAACAATTTTCGAACTTCTGCTACATTTTTGTCGTGGGAGAGAGTTATATTTACAAGTGAAGAAACTTAATTCGATTTGTGAAGGCTTCTCCAACAATATAATTTTTGTTTGTGAAGTGTATTATTGTGCAAAATATGTGCTTAACCGTGCATTTATCTATATTATTTTTGTGTTATTGACCATTTTTGCACAAAAATACTGCAACTTTCACCCCTCATTATTTTTTTAAAATTATTTTTACTGTACTTTATTTATGTTTATTTGTTTGATACAATATATATACATATTTTACTATCTTTTAATCCTTTTGATAATTGGAGTAAAAGATATTTAAATAAATTTTAAATGTATAAATTTTTGTTTTGAATTCTTATATTTTAACCTATATTCTTATATTTTAAATGAATTAAGATTACAATAAATATGAAATTCAAATGTAAACAAATTTTCAATAAATATCTTTTTATATTATATTAAAAATAAATATCATATAGTAAAAATATTAATATAGAAATTTTTAAAAAAAAATAAATGATTTTTTAATTTATATTTTGGTGTAGAAAGTAGTGCAGACGGTTGAAGATAAATTACTATTTCTGCATCATTTTTGTGCTTCAGTGCTGGATGTGCTGCAAAATTATGCAAATTACTAATGCATGTTAAAAGTGATTATTAATGTTAATCTAGTTTAGAATTTTATTTATTTATTATTATTATTATTGTTATTATTATTATTATTATTTTGCAATTGTGATATAATCCATTTATATTGTTTGATGGTCAGAGAAAGGGCGGATCTGGATCTTTAAAAATAAAGAAATATTTAGTGAGACATATTAAGAGTGATACCAATTTTAATGAAAATTTATATAATTAATTATTTAAAAAAGCAAAATAATTTCATTGTGAGGTGATCATGCCAAGTATTACTCAAAATGGAGTGTACAAATCCACTGTGTTTTTTTTTTATTTATCTGATTTTTGAAAACTAATGATTAATGATATATGTTTCTTTTGGATTTTTTTATAAATAAAAATTTAATTTTATATCAAATTAATATGTGAGAAATATATGATTGTATATATAAAAATGTATTAATTGATGTGAGAGAAGAGAAATAAGGAAAATGAGTTTATTGAAAAGGTAAAATGTATAAAACATGACTTAGTCGAGAGTTAATAGAAGTTGTAAATACATAAATGGATGGTTTGGAGAGTGATTGACTACTAATGCAGCGACTTTTAAATAAGGTAGAAATTTTAGAGAGTTATAAACTCATTTTTCATCTCATAACAATGAGACATTTTGTTTTCTATTTTTAAAAAAAAAAAAAAATTTAAAATTTAGTCTCATAACTATCGAAAATGTTCAATTTTAGTCCCCATATTGACCGGAAAATCAAATTTTCTCTGGAATCATGCTCGTTCATCGCACGTAACCACTCAATTTGGGATGTCTGGGGATTTTGGGGTCATAATCGAGCAATGTAGGTAATTATGAGACTATATTGAAATAAATACTCCCTTTTGTCTACCCCTAACTCAGTATATATTCAGACTTCATTCGTGTAAGACTTAGGGCCCGAAATGCAGTAATCTAAAATAAGATCATTAACAAAAACATCTGGAATCTGTTCAAGAAGCTAATGAGGAGGGAATATTAACAAACTAAATAGAAACCATACTAGCTAGATTCAGTACCCAGCATCTGGACGACTTAAGCAAGTCAAATTACTTAGCTGTTTTTTTCTCTTGGAAATTTGTTTCAATGGAACTGTTGTCTTGGACGCTCTCGCCTGTTTTCCATTCGTTACCTCCTGACCCTCTTCATTTTCCTCTCCATCCTCATCATCACTTCCCTCCTGCTTTCTTTTTGCAGGACCGGCTTTTCCTCTTGTTTTCCTCGCAGCTTCTTCATCTTCTTTACCTCCTTTTGATTTGCTTTTCATCAAAGGGTTCTTAGTCGCTCGTTTTGTCTTTGAAGTGACGTCCTCACCACTGTTATCATCTTCTTCTTCATCAGAGTCGTTAGAATTAGCACTCAACTTTTTCTTGGAGGAGGGCTTCCGAGTCTTTTTCCCTTTCACGATTTTTGGCTTCTCGACCTCATCCTCCTTTACAGGCACATCAACACTATTGCCTTTACCTGCAGGTTTGCCCCATGATTTCGGCCCCGTTTCTTTCACAGTTTGGTTACCAGTCAACTCTTGTAACTCAGGGACATAAGCAGTTGTCTACAGTAAATATAACTGAATTTTCAGGGAAATTTACCAGAAATTTGAAATAATGCATAATTTGAACATGAAGTTCTGAAGATATACATACCCTTCCACCAGCATTAATAAATTCAATTTTCTTCCCTGGAAAAGACAGAATCCCGTTAGCTTTTGGGCATTAATTGAAACAATAGAGACGAAAGAGAAACGATACAGTTGCTAGAAAAAGACTAGACCTCCTACTTTCCATTTCCTTTCCAACACTAGAAAATAGTATGTATTAAAGAAGAATGATTCACATTTCAATTTTCACTAGCTTGATTTTGAATGCGACGAATTTTGCACATAAGAAATAGTATATAGAAAAGATATATAACCCAATGAAGCGAAATAACGAGCAGGGATGGAATAAGCCAAATGACTCAGCCCAAGGACGCCAAGTAATGAAGGACTCCTCATCAAAGAATAATGAAAATAGACAATAACCAAGCTCCCAATTTGATCAATAACAATACTGGACTATTTAAAAGCAACTGCAACACCGAAAGAGCATTGCACAGGTCAAGAGCCAAACCATCAACAAAAGCCTTGCCAGGCTTCTTTTCCCGGGAATGGAAAATCCAATCACTAGGGAACTGACTACTATCTGCCCCAACTTCATTAGCCCTCTCAATTACCTGTAAAATAAATCATTAATGTCAAAATTAATCACTAATTTTTAATATAATCTTACCATTAACTTTTCCTGGCTTTTTGCCCCAGCGAAAATGAAATAACCATTCAACAGGGAAGCGAAGGCTATCAGCGTCAACTTTAACAGCGAAGTTTGTAACCTAATTATCATCTCCAGTAACAGCCATTACGGATTCCAGGCTTTAATGAAATAGAGAAATGAAGCCAATAAACAGCATCTTGACATACCTCATTAATGCACTTGAGCAAGGTTGAACAAATTGCTTTGGACAAGCTGGAAGAAGTTTGCAGTGGATGAATTCTAGCCTATCCAAATCCCACAAAATAATAACATTAGACAGTGCACAAACTTTATCAAATGCCGCTTCTTAATGTTATAAAGTGAAGTGCGTAAGATAAAAGAAGCAAGCCCCAAAACAGGAGTTTTAATTTTCAATGTAGATGGCCACATGCTTCTTCAGAGAGAAAACCAAAAAAAAAAAAAAAACTGTAGTGAAGAATTTAGATATTCCCAGACTAACTTGATATAGCACTTCATCAGCCATCCAATTACCAATGCCTGAAATAAAACCCTGCAGAGAAGACCACATATTTAATGAGCCAAGTCCAAGATACAATTGGAGTAAATCAAAATCATTACACCAAAGTTGGACTATTTACAAACTCTATATCATTTACAAGAAATGAAGGAGAAGAAAGAAAAGCTCAATTACTTGTTCATTTTAAGCAAAGCGTTGTGTTAATTAAAAATGAATCATAAAAGTCAATACATCACACGTTTAATTATAATGTGATATAAAAGAAACTTAGAAAATGGAATCTTAGGTAAAATCTTCAATTAAATTGACTATTTCAAGGAAGTGCATTGACTTGCATGGAGAAATCTTAACTCCAATACTCTCCTACTGATGTTATCCAAGGAATTATTTTCTTGTATTTACCCAAAGGGACTTTTCAACTTAATTAGGCTTCTAAAGCGAAGCATGCAACTTGACAAATAATATATTAGTTCTCATCAGAAAAAGAATATTATCGTTCATTCCTAACCAACCACATTTGAAGTCAGACCTCTAAGCTGTTTTGAATTTAGTGCTATTGGACAGGGTACTCTTTCTCATCAAATGCAGTAGCTTATAGGAGTTTTATGAACAACCAAAAGACAAGCTATGCAATCTCTCACAAAGAAGACTCAAAACTGATTAATTACAAGATACAGCATAGCCTGGTAGCAAAAACATTCAGTTCCCTCTTCCAGTTTTCCATAATCCATAATATTGATGACTGTTCGCAGTTCTTTTAGTAAGCAGCACAGCTTGGGTACATTAAGCAAACAACTCTAGCATGTGACTAATCATTTAAGGAGTGAAGCCTGTTTAACCACCATGGGATATGGAGAAATGGAATTCAGCACCATCCTCTCTTGCAAGAAATATAAACAGTCTTGATTAAGATCTGACACATATTCTATCACTCCACTCTGGTCACATCTTCAGGGGATTGGCTTTGGATCTAATCATCTAGATATTATGATTGTCACTATTCTCTACATCCATAAGTAATAGGTGCAAGCTGCATAAATCCTATAGATAACCCAATATGAACCAGATCCAGGTCTGTTCATGTAAAACATCCAAGTTCCAAAAGCCACTCCAAACTTGAAAGTTAAATGTGATTGCTAGTTCAGCATACCCACTGGTATGTGATCGCTTTCACCTTCTCATACTTTTTATAACATCCTCATGATGGTAGGCTCTAAAGATAGCAAAAGCTAAAGATTGATTTTCATGCAGATAGATGAGTGAACCAAGTTGAATAAGCAGCAGCAAAAACTAATGAGTTTTATTCAATAAGGACCTACTTAGCACATGTGCATTAGTATAATGCACCATAATCTGCAAAAAGAATTATTGTTGACATCTAAAGCAGCAATAATGTAACACTGAAGAAGGAAAGCTCATTAGATAATACTCCCTCCATCCCATAAAATAGTTCACATTCCTAAAATGGTAAAAAATCAAAACAACTAACCTCCCCCTTACACTTTATTTACAAACATACACCTCTACCTAACACAACTACTTTACTTTTATCATTTATTTATCACCAAAAAATACTAAAATACCCCTAAAAGTAAAAATTTTCTTAATCCACGTGCAAAAAAAAAGTGAACATTTATGGGACGGAGGGAATATATATTATGGAATAATATTTTTAATAGCCTTCAATTCTAAACACACTTGTACAAAGTAAAACGTTAAAACCTGGTCAAGTAGAAGAGTCTTAATTCCTATTTTCTTCTTGCTCAATGAGTTGTAAAACTCATCTACGGTCATGGGATCCGTCAATACATCAGGGCCAAGCTCAGATATTGGAGGCACAGACATAGGCTGTAAAAGTGTAACCATGGAGCATTTGATATTTATTTAGATAAGGTAAAGACCAGAAATGCTCCAGAATAGTAATTCACATTACATTGTCAAGCAAGCGAACTCTAGCAAACCGCCTTTTGTCAGTAAAGGAGAACTCCAAACCATCTGCTAGCTGAATACGGATGAATGTAATAACATCAGTTAATTTTAAAACCAGTTCTAGAATAGGGACAATTTTTCAAATGTAAGAACCATGGTAGCTACTCTTTGTTTATGAAAGAGCAGAAAGGAATCTTCATAGATACAGCAGATAGAAACATCAGAACCTGAATGTACCACAAAGGAAATGGCAATTCCAAAACCCTGATAAAACAGTTATGCATATTGATACAAACTACACACATACATATACTTATGGAGAAGCATATTGGCATGTGTGTGTATATATATCCCCTTTATTATAGTATTGCATGTAATCTCTTCAAGTAACATTATCTGGAAACAAACTTTCAATAAAATAGGAGTTTCAACAATGTTATAGAAGAATCAGGGGGTTCTCACTTCAACAAATAACTTGGAATACTGGGAAGGCCATTCATCTGTATCTTTTACAGCTGACCTGTCAATAGTAACATACGCAATAAGAATATCAGAAAAAAGTGTTGAGATTCAGA
Organism: Pogostemon cablin; assembly: GCA_023678885.1. Classification (NCBI taxonomy): domain Eukaryota; kingdom Viridiplantae; phylum Streptophyta; class Magnoliopsida; order Lamiales; family Lamiaceae; genus Pogostemon; species Pogostemon cablin. The sequence continues at coordinate 9,094,641 of CM042960.1, forward strand.
AATCCAAGGCGTAATGATATCCCACATTAGTTCCAAATGAAAGTGTGGAAGGACATATACGTGTGGTTCAATCCTTTACCTTTGACCATGATTTTGAGCTAAATTAGGGCTTCCTAGGTTATATGCCTAACAATTTAGTCCAAATTGCTGGATCCTAATGAGCCGCAGAAAGGGGCTACCTGATGGTGGGCCCATGGGGGGTTGCTGCCCAAGATTGTGGGCCTTGGTATGTGGGTTTCCAAGAGTGCCATCCATAGACATTTGATTCAAAGGGGGATGGATTATTATGAACGAATAAGTAGGAAGTTAATCCTTTAGCTTTAGGCTTATTTTAGGGCGCCTGGAGGTTAACTGATGGTGGGTCCAACCGTCCAAGGGCTGCCACCCCAAATGTTGGCCTAAGTGGGTTTCCACCCAAAGTGTGTCTCCCGCAAACGTCCAGTTCAAAAGGGATGGGTTATATCCCACATCAGTCACTGTCACATAGAGAAGTGTGGAAGGGCATATAAGTAAGGGTTAACTTTTTTACCAACGACATTGGTTTTAAATGAACTTACGACTCCCTAGCGTATATGACTAACAATTTGATCTCACCTGCCATATCAGGAAAAAGGTATAATGCACAAACCTCTTTCAATGTTTTTCATGGCGTCTTTGATTCACTAGAATCTATGGAAGAGAAGTACTGAGAATTTCCCATGGGTAATCTAGGTAATCCTAGGATGACACTTAAGAGTAAGGATACATAAGCTAATTACATGTTCATTTCAAGTGTAAATAGTAAATATATACTGGTTAAGATTACTCGTACTTAACAGGCAATTTGGTAGCATGAAAACTCAGATCATGAAGAATGGAGTATTTTATTCTATATGAGACCTAAAATAGAAACCACTAACAAGTTCAAATCCCATTCAAACTTATTGCTATATCAAACATATATAACATATTATTAAAATGCAGGTGACTTATCATTTTACTAGCCATCTTCTATATCTCTATGTACAGCATGCCACTTACCTCTTATATTTAGTGACAGCTACTCCCTTGATATACAGAGCTCCAGCCATTCCTGAAACAAACATGTGAACAGAAATATAGTAAGTCCTTAACCTATTTTGAACGAAAACATATTTGCTTCCATTTTTCCATGATTAAGGCTCTTGGAAGTGGGCTTCCTTATCAAGAAAAGGAAAACCCCAAAACTTATACTAAGACTGTGTGTTATCACTGATCATTTTATTGTAATGGTTTTGATAGAGAAGGACACATTAGATATTTTAGTATTTTGATTTCAAGTCAATTATTTCCTTATTTTAGATTATTTAGTTTCACATTTTCTGTTTTCAACTTCTGCCATGTTAGTAATTAGGGTTGGGGTTTTTTTTGTAGGCCTTCAGCATATTTAAACACTGTATGTTACTCTAGGGTTAAATCATCAATAAGAAATATCTATTTGCAGCCTTGGTTTGTGGCAGAGTTTATCTCTATGACCCTCTTTGAGGGAATTGCAGCCTTCCGGCTTGTGGCGGAGAATTATGTTCTCTACCCTCTTTTAGGGATTATTTTCGTGTGTGTATTGTTTATTTTCTCATTTTCTGGTGTGCATCTCTATCAGTATTGGTAAGGCACATTATGTAATCGTGCACGAATTAAATCACTAACAATGTGCTACTAGTAATCAAGCATCAGAGTTTCGCACATAAAGCCTCCTCGTATTCTACTTTTTTTTTTAATAATGACCTTCGAGTAAAAGGAAGTTCTTTGACCTTCTATTCATTCAAAGACATAAAACTGCAGCCATAAAAACTTGTTACTAATAATCAGCAGCTTTCAGAAGGTTGAAACTTTAAGAATTTAACAAGCTTCTTTCTGTGCCTTTCCTATTATTCCTTAGCATTGTTTCATATAAAAGAAAGTTTCATGACCTTCAATTTATTACATATCAAAAAAGTGCACCCTAAACAATGTAATGCAGTGTCATTCAACTAATCAAACATGCAAAATAACTAGAATGCGATGCGAAAATCTCTAGTTTATCAAATAAGCCAAAGTCCCATCTCGTAAACGTCTCCGTACAAGCCTAATATCAGAACTAAAGGCAACGACAACATTTCCAATGCCAATAATAAGTCAAAAAAAAGGCGACAGTAACACAAGGAGTTTTAGGGTTGAAGAGGGGGAAAACGACAAGGTACCAAATTGGAAAGAGGGAAAAGGAGGGGAATCGAGCTGAAGCCACATGTTCTTTCCCTTGCGATGAGAAGCGACAATCGTTTTTCCGACGAGCGCGGCCTCGAAGTCCTTAGAAGAGACGCCGACGATGACCTTATCATCACTGGCGACGGTGCATTTGCTGATCTTCTTCCCAATGCAATGCTCCTCCACAGCTCGACGCGCCGCCTCAACCTCGGGAAGTTCCGGCATCGTAATGTGCTGTAGCAGAACCTGTGTTCACCAACGCGGAGATGTGTAGGTGTGACAGTGGAAGTAATCGGAAGAATCCGCGCGCGCTTTTATGTACGCAACCAAGTGGCAGCTAATGTAATTTACAAAACATAAACAAAATAAATAAATAAAACTTTATTAAAGAGTTCTACGAGACTGTATTACGAAAACTGAAAAATAATACTCCTATTAATATTTTAATAAAAAATTTTACTTGAATTAATTAAAAATAATAATAGGAATATTTTATCAACAATTTATAGTATAAATAAAAAATTATACTCAAATTAATTAAAAATGATAATAGTATAATTAAGAATATTTCATTAACAATTTATATTATAAATACAAAGTGATACTAATGAAATACTCCTCCGTCCTGGTAATTTGAGCATGTATTCTAGTGTACGGAGATTAAGAAAAGTTAATTTTTTATGTATGAAGATGTGTAAAGTTATTAGAATGTGTGTAAAAAGTGAGTATTTTAGATAATTTAATGAAAATGGTGTGTAAAGCTATTGGGATGTTTATAAAAAGTGAGTAGTAAGTCTCTTGTGCGCCCGGACACACGGATTTAGATCCGTGCCCCTTTACAATTTTCGTGCCCCTTGTGATAGATGGTCAACACCCAAGTCATCACTCCTCCTCCTCCATGACAAGGCTAAAGTCTTCCAGGTTTGTCTTGCCAAATGTGAGCTCTACCTTGGCAAACTCTCCATGCCAAAGGTGAGTTCTGTCTTGCCAAATGTTAGATCTGCCTCTCCAAGCTTTCCAAGCTAGAGGTGGAGTCGGCCTCCTCTCCAAGCCTTCCATGCCAGAGGTGAGTCGGTCTCCTCTCCAAGTCATGCCGCCAGAGGTGGAGTCGGCCTCCTCTCCAAGCCCTCCACGCCAGAGGTGAGCTCGGCTTCTCCAAGCTCTCCACGCGCTCGACCCTTCCGAGCTCTCCATAGCCGAGCCCTGTCTTGCCGAGGTCTTCCAGAGCTGGAGTCCTTAGGATGACTAATGGAGAACTTGTCAAGTCATCTGTCACATCATTGTCAGACCGTCAATCTCCCAAAGCAAGATTCGTAATCTCCCAAAGTAAGATTCGTATCTCCATAATTTAATGCTCACTTGCTAATAGGCTCACCCCACTTGTATAATAGGGGAGCCGCACCTCATCTTCAACATCAGTTCCACCCTCATCCTCACCATCACCTTTAACCTCAAGTCAAACCTCACTAGCAACTTCACCATCTTCACTGTAAAAAGAGAACTATCCCTCCACCATACAAAAAAAAAAGAGAGAAACAAACTCTCTTCACTTTAAACTCCCACAAATGTAGGAGGAATTTTTGTGTTCTTCTTCTTCTTCTTCTTCTATACTTTCTCCATATTATGTTGGATTAGTCTGATCAAATCATACAACAGCCACATTAAATATTCACCTCACCCATCAAAAATCGACTATCTACATGGATCAAGGAGTATAATATTTTAATGTGTAATAAGATGAGAGAATAATATTTAAATGTATGAGTAGTTGTATTAGTGTTGAGCATGAGCCCTTTGTGTGTCACATCAATCCAAAAAAGAAAATGAATAATACTTTGTATTGAGACAGACCAAAATGACAAAATGAATACGTACAAGGGGACGAAGAGAGTATTAAAAATTAATTTTGAATTAAAGTGTAAGATAAACTCAATTCAGTGTTTCTCTTTCTTGAAATGGGTTTGCATTGTTTATGTGAAACCTAATTTTATAACTCCCTTTATCCCTTACAAATAAGGTTTTTTTATTTTTTATTTTAGGGACCTCCCTCACCCAAATAGCCCATTTCATTTTTTACATATTTGGACCTACATAAACCCACTAATACACTACATATTAAATAATAATATTACTTAATATACTTGTAAAAAATCAAAAATAATTCTTTGCATGGGACAGAGAGACTATATATATATCTCTTTAAATTTTAATATTTATTTAGGGTGTAATTATCTTTAAATTTTTAAATAGGAATTTATCATGTTCACAGGAAACTTTTTCATTTATTATTATTATTTTTAATTAATTAATTAAAAAAACTATGTTAGTAATTTAATTTGTAATTTTTCAAAAGATATAATTTATTAGAGGGTTCCGCTAAATGCACACTCCTCCTTGTTAAATACACACCCCTATTATTATATATTTAAATTTTATAACTTTATTTAATTAATACACACCCCATTCCTTTAAATCACTTTGGTGTGCCATACGTCATCACCATCACATTTCAGAATAGATCAACAGCGATGCGTGGAGTTCATCTTCGCCAACGTCCCCGTCGTCCCTCCGATTGTAAACCCAACTTTTCTTATAATATACATCACTATTAACACATAAAAGTTAGTAATTGAATCAAATTGAATTTCCATGAGGAATTTGTAATTTATTAATACACTGACTCATGTTAAAAAGGAAATTAGGAAAAGGATCGGATAAGCCCTTATCTCCCAAGATCAAATTAGACTTCCACCTTTTTTTCGGGTCATTCAAACCCCTTACGTTTACAATTAAGATCACTTGAGCCTTAATTTCTTAAAACAAAACAAGAATACACGTCCCGTTAAAAATCCATCAACGCTATTAAAGAACAGGCAATCTGCAGTTTGGATGCGTTCTTGAAGGCGGTGGACTTACCATCGAAGAAAACCCCATTTTCCAGATCTGAAATCGCAAAGCTTGCAATTGAGGCTCTAATCCAGTAATATATTCGAAGCATTGATGTTGCCATGGACGACATGTGGGGGAGCACTAAACCCTTTTCCACCCATTCACAAGATTCATTCACCATCCCAACATCCCACTTCATCCCCGATCTTTCATAGAAGCCAAAACTCCGTCTCTCGCATGGGGGGGGGGGGGGAGGGGGGAGAGAGAGAGTAGTGAAGAAGGTGGGAAACAGCTTAGCCCCATCTCAGTGCTAAATGCATCAGATGATATGGTGTTAACAAGTCTTTCAGCCTCTGTAGCGCAGCTCCAACGGTGTGGTTCAAGTGGCGGCGAGTTCTTTCTTCCGGCGACGCGAACATGGTTGCGATGAAAACGAGATTCGCGACGGCTATGGTGTAGACAGTGGTTTTGGGGCAGCCGTTGGCGAACGTGGCGGCTGAGCTCGGCGGCACGTGGAGAACAGCGATGACATGGTTTTTCAGCGGCTGTTACAGTGCGTCGGATCTGATCGGCGATGATGGTGGCGTCGCGAGGTAGTGGCGTGCGGTGGTCCCGGGTGGTGCGACGGATGGTGATCGGCAGCAGATCTGACCGGTGTGGTGATGCTATTTTCGACGGCGTGTGCCGATGCGTTGAATTTCCGTACTTGTCAGCAGATTTAGCTTTGCTGATTAGAATAGATATCTTGGGTAATTTAATAATCCATAAATGACTTGGGTAATTTAATAAGTACAGAGCCTTCAAGCTATGTTGGGATTTCTCCACCGAGGCAAGCTATGTTGAATTCAATGGGGGCCGGCCATGGAAGAACTCAACGAAATTTTGAATTTTCACTGCCTTCTTTATTTGTTGTGAGGGAATCATATATCCAAAACCTTTCGTCTCTGTATTATCATCTTACAAACCCATTTTTCTTTGAATTGAACAAACTCTCCTAAAATTTTGGCTTCGAATTATCAATGCTTCAAACTGTCAGCGTCGCTGCCGACGACGATGAGCTCTCCCTGCTCTACGTCACGCCCTTAAAGACCCAGACCGATGATAATTATCGATGATTCATCATTTGGATATGATGACGCGCAGCTACTAGATCAGAAAGTTCTCTTGTTCTTCACGATGTTAATTAAATTTCATGTGTATACAATAAAATTAAAGGGTATTTTTGGAGTTTTAAGGGGTGTATATTTAATAAAATTTAAAAATAAAATTTTTAAAGGGAGTGTTTATTTAATAAAGGGTGTTTATTTAACAACATTGTTAAATAAAATTACAACTTCACACTCCCGTCTCAAGCTCAAGTCTAAAAAAATGGTATTTAATTGAGTATCTTTATAAATAAAATATTTTAATTTCAAAATTGAAATCCCTATTTAACCTATGAAATATACTTTATAAATTATTTATTAATTAAAAATATTAAATTATTTCTAAAAAGTGTATTAAAATATTAATTTTATTAATATTCATATAAGCATAAATGTGAAATATAAGTAGACGAATGACTAAACCCAATTGAATTTATTGTATTATGATATAATAGTAGTATATTAATGCTTAGTCAAATAAGTCTTACTCTTACATGAGATTGTTTCTTTCTTTACCACAGTCACCTCTTATTAATTTATATTATATGAATTATTTATAATATAGTTCAATGATTTTTTTTTTGTTTTATATCAATTAAATGTCAATTTTTATTAAAATTATTAATACTCCTTATTCATCTTTTGTGAGTTTGTCACACAAATTATATCCACCCATAATACAGTACAAAAATAATATCCTCTCATCAAGAGGTTTACATGGAGTCAAAATTGGGCTTATTTTTACTATGCAATTGCGATTGGACTCTATCCTATGGATGGGTCGATTGGGGGTACAAAACACCGACGTTGGCTCGACAATTTTAAATAAAGCTTGGTGTCAATTTCAATAAATTCCGATTGTGTACATAAAGTTTGGTTTTTTTTTTCTTTTTAATTACTCCCTCGATCTTATTCAACGCTCACATTGCCTAATTCCGATCATTAGAAAATCAATTTGCTTTAATTTTATACTATCCAATTTCAATCATTTAAATTTTTACTTTTCAATTATAATCCCTTAAGTTCAACTTTTTTAATCCTATTACTTTTCTATTTTTTAATTCTTCCACAAAAATTGTGTAACACTTTCCGAACTTGTAGGAAATTGTAAGACTTTGGAAGTTAAGTTGAATTTTTTTTTTGACAAAAGAACCCATATTGAAAAAAAAATTAAAGATTAAAATTGTTACAAAGAACCAATTTTTAAAAAGTTAAAAGCTATTGAATTAAAATTGAATTTTATCAAACATTAGGGCACTACACTTGATATAATCTCCAATATTCACTACCAAAAAATAATAAAAATATCTGACCCCTTAATACATTTACATTTTTACTATACAAGACACTTAATCATTACCCAAAATAAATTGAAGACAAATATTTATGTGAGAAGACCCTCTCTCACGGAACAAATTCGGATAAGAAATGATAATATTTTAATTAAAAAAATACTTAGATTGATCAACGGTACTACCCATGAACTATTTTATAAATCATTTGTAATAAAATAATAAAATTTAAAAAGATCTTAGTTGTTGATTCCATTGGCAACATCGTTCTAACGAAAAGGCTAAGTCATCTCATACAACCAGTCAAAGTAGTAACTTAAACAGATAGAAAGGAAGAGGCCAACTCAAGTAGAAAGCCACGCACCTTTCCCTTGTTTCACTAAAGCTCTAGCATATTGCCATGTGAAAGATGATTTGAATGGTAAATCATACTACCATTGAGTCGTGTATTTGGTACGAGAGCGCTGCTAATTGTTTTCTTGTTGAGTAGGGAGTCGATATGGCATGTATCGGCGGTCCTTGGCAGCATTCTTCCTTCTCTTTTTCTCGATGAACGACTCCACTTTGCCAGACTCCTAATTAAGTTATCAGAATGAATTGTCATCAATCTTAGCAATATTAAAGTAAAAGCATAAATGAGAACATGTGATGAGTAATAGTTTGCGTACCTTGAGTTCCTTGTATTTATCCAACATCTTTTGCCTTCGCAGTTCCGCTGCAAGCAAATAAAGATGTTAGTTGTTTATTATCTTCATGACCTTGGCTCTTCTGTTCTCTTCTATTTTGTTTAATAGACATTAATTGCTTTGCAAATAAATTCAGACATGAATAGATGGTGAGATTCGTGAGAATAAGAAAAATCAATTGAGACAATTATAGCAAGCATGATGAAGCATCTCATCATACAGAGGCATATTAGCAACTATAAAGCATAGAAAGGTACAGGTGTTTCTGTCTAAGAGGATTGGGAGGGAATAAGCAAAGCATAAATTTCTCATTTTCTTTTCATAAATCTTGAATCCTTATATGTTGTTCCTTTGACAACACATATTGATTGTATGACCCAAAAACCTTTTTTTTTTTTTTTTTGCCTTGCTTTTGTCAAAATGACAAGAAAAGGTAAAAATGAATATACTTCATAACGATAAATAAATAAAAGAATATGGAGTGAATATGGATTACATTTTTTTCCTCCAGCTATTTTTTACAACCAAAAGATTACCAAAGAGGATAAAGGAATCTTACATTTTTTCAGATAATAGGGTTGTTTTCCTTTCTTTGCAGCTTCTCTCTCTTTCTTCTTATGCTCAGCCGAAATATCCTTCTCTGAATATTTTGATGCTGCAGACTTCAATTCTCTATCCTGGAACGGGCTAAACATTAAGGGACCTAGAATAGCAGCAACAATTTGCAGGTGCAAACATAAAGGTCGTAAATGAACAATAAAGCAAAAAACTTGAATAAGCACTTACAATGCGTCTTATTTGGTCCTTTAGCTCATTTTTGGCTTCAGGATTATTTATTTTCTTCATCTGTTTCTCAAGTTCCTACAGTCCGAAAAAAGCAAGCAGATTAAATTCCTACAGGTCCCAAAAGCAGCAAGCAGAAGATTGAACAGAAGTGCCAACGTTAATGGGGAATCTTAACATTGAATCATTACCGCTTTCTCAGCAGGAAGTGTGTTCTCATAAATAAAGTTGTATCTCTTCTTGAACCTACAGTTCCAGAGCATAATGTTAAAATTACTCAAGGAATCTGTACTATAGAAAGCAATTATGCATATCAGGAAGATAAAGCTCTATTGAACTAATGAGAAATCAAAACTTATGTATGATGCCAATTAAATCACTAATGGTTACAACCAACTAGTGTCTAAATTTTCAAGAGCATGCATGAATCAATCTTCTCAATGACATTAACTCATGCCTACAGCAGATATCATAGCTGGAAAAGAAAGTTTACCCATCCACATTGAGGTTGCCGCACAACGATTCAAAACGAGGATCCCGCACCATCTAAAACATGAAGTTTCAAACAATTTTAATCACATTAATCTGAAAAGAGACTAAGAAAGTGCAAAACTGCATTATTTCCAAAAATGTAACAAGATAATGAGCAAGCAGCAGAAGGAAAGACCAAGATATGGTTACCACTTGATTGAGCAAAAGAGACGCAATTCGGTATTGGAGGGAATAGCTTACTTTACATAAATTCTCCAGTCAAAATCATCAGGTAATATGAAGACTCAATCGTGACCATCCAATGTGCATAAGAAACTGATAAAAGCTATGCCACACCATGCATAAAAATTATACACCAATTACATCTTAGAAACACAAGCATAACAAGCATCATGGGTAGCTAATCAAATCAAGTCCCAAGACATACATCTTGACTTCTTCAAATATACCTAGTATACCTCTCAATCTAATTTAAAATAGATTCTTCACAAAGATTTGAAATTTGTTTCTTTAATGACAAAATAAATGTTAGGACAGGAAAAATTCCTTCACATGAAGGAAGTACATAAATCTTTTATATCATAACAGGAAATGAACAATAAATAATAAAATCTCATGTACAATAACCCATAAACATTAGAGTATATGGGAAAATAACAATGGGAAAATGAATAAAAAATTTGGACAGTAATTCAAGATAAATCATAAAAAAGGGAATATATACCAACCTTCTTAGGAGCTTGAATAACATCTCTGAATCTGCTAACAGGCTTCTTGCTACTCATCTCCATTGGCCTAAACAAATCTCACAAAATATCACTCAATAGCAAATATACGAAAATAAAAATAAAAAAGTGCAAGAATAGAAACCTATTCTTATTTGCACGACTCCCTTTTTTCTCTGAGTCGGGCTTCCTGAAAACCATTTCGGAACCATCAGACATTGCCCTCTGCAGCTCCTCAAATGTCACCTCTTCAAGTTCACGCTTAATATCATCCTCCTATATTAAAAATAAGAATCTTAAGCCAGCACATATAAAATAGGGACTGAAGCAATTTGTAAGATAAAGATCTATAAATGAGCATTAAAAAACGAATGACTGGGACTAGGTTCGGCAATCCACATAGCAAATGAAGTATACACTATGCACATGTAATCTAGAGACCTCAGGGAAATCAAATAGAAACCACTTTGTTTGTTCCCGATTGTAGCATCTCTAACGTACAACAGATAACATCCACATATATTGCTTTGAAACTAGAGGAAATCTCACTTTTAGTAAAATAAATTTTTATTCAGTGCGTGTGACAGTGTGTTGGGGGGGTGGGGTGGGGGTTGCGGAGGCGCAACTAGATGAACATGACGTTATGAGTGGAGTCATGTCTTGGTATCAGATATCAAGACAGGAGGATGATCAAAGTTGGTCACAGAAGGATACAATCTACAATTTCCTTTGCTCAAACTATAAACACATTTAATGAACTGACAGAATATCACATGGAAAATGCACATAATTACAGAAGAATTGATGATCCAGAAAGACATATATATAAGAAAATAACTTACTGTCGAACAAGCAGCTGGAGATGCAGTAATGCCTCTGCAAATAATATTAGCTGGTGATCTTACCATCACAGTCCCAGAAACTGCATACATATCAAGTTATAGGAAAGGTTACTCTGCATCCAAGGGATTCTTTTGCATTTAACATAAAACAATTCCAAAAAAAACAAAAACAAAACTTTTTATTTCATCTACTAACACAGTATGAATAATTCATTACTACTTCGTAATTAACATAACCTCAAAAGTACATCTTTTAGACAACTATATAACTCGTTCAAAATGACAGCCCACTGATTTGAAACACTGAGAAATTTTGCAAAAGAGTCTCCATTTTCACAAACACTCATATAAACCCGGTTTACATAGCTTATTATGTAAACCCTGATCACTCTAAGTCATCCCCCTTCCAATCCTATTATACCCTATATATTGCTAGGGGTTTAAATTAAAGGGAAAAATAAGGTTTACAAGGATTTGTGATGTAAACCCGATTTACAAGAGACTAACTCCTCCATTTTAGATATTTGTCACCAGGGTAGTGTCCTAACAAATCTTTGTATTAACCATTTTCCAATATGAACAAGTCACTTGACAACTTTAATGTCATACTTCAATTTTTCATCCAGCCAATCAACACCTTAAGCAAATAATACATGATCAAGTTTCTACTGTAAGAATCCAACAAAATGAAAACATGTACAACGTGTTCATTATGAATTCAGACATGCCGGAATCTAACCTAAATCTTTGTAAACGCTGAAAGAAGTCATAATTCACCAGAAAACTTTCCCTGATAAAATTTTAATCAGTAAGACCGAAATACAATTAAAAAAAAAAACACTAATATTTAGGTTTGGTGTCCACAGCCTCAACCAAAGCAACTCGATTTGTCTGAAAATTTGTTATGGCCATGGACATTTTTAACCCAGATAAACAGATTACCAACTCTCACAACTTACTTCTCAACGACACCATATGCCAACATCTAATGACATTATCAAATATCAATATTGCTGGATGAAATAAGGGAATGAAATAAGGGTAAATGATCCGGATTACCTAAAATTGAGAAAGCCAATTGGATTGAAGATAAAAGGGCCTCTTATCTCCCTTACTTAATCGACTCCTTCTAATCTCTTCCCTTTTCAGTTGCAGGTTATTGGATTGAATCGATGGAGTTCTATTGCTTTCTCTAATTTTGGTTGGGATTTTTAAGAGCTTTTCTTAATTACATGTAAAGAAAGAAACGTGTTGGATGGCACTTGTGCGAGACTATTTTAGTCATTTTTAAATTAATTATTACATTTTTTATATAATATTATTACTTAGGCTATAAATGTTATTACTTCTCATTTATACAATAAATTATTTACGAAATAGCATTGTCATTTTTTATCATATAAGATCACTATTTATCTGTCTTGCATAAGCTATTACGTGAAACAATATCACACAAATCTAAATTATTTACGAAATAGCATTGTCATTTTTTATCATAGTATAAGTTATCACTTTTTATCTGTCTTGCATGAGCTATTACGTGAAACAATCTCACACAAATCTAAATTATTTACGAAATAACATTATCATTTTTTATCATATAAGTTATCACTTTTTATCTGTTTTGCATAAGCTATTACGTGAAACAATCTCACACAAATCTTTGCCTCTAAAAAATGTATCCATTTCTTTTTTATTTTTTAAAATTTCTATTGATTAATTCCATACTCTAATTAATTAATAAAAAGTAATAATGATGCAGTAAATTTTATAGATAAGTTCATAGTACAAATAAAAAAATTATAACAATTTAAAAGAAAGTAATAATGTTTTTAATAAAAAGTTATTATAACTAATTACGAAAGCGTAAAATAGTTTTACCATGAGACGGTTTCAAACAATATTGCCCATTTATTTTTCTCTGTAAATTTTTATATTTTTTAGTTAGTTTCATAAATTTTTTTTTTATTTCTTTTGATTTAATATAGTATACTCCATCTGCTCAATCCAAAAAGGATCTTTTGTTTTTTGCACGTTGATTAATGAGCATTATTATTTAATATATATAGTGGGGAGTTGTACTAATAAGAGTGTGAGTCTCATATTTTAATTGTATTAGTGAATGTCTATAGGCAAAAAAAAAACGAGACTCTTTGTGTGGGACATCAAAATGAAAAAAAGAGTCTCTTTAAAGGGGTGGATGAAGTATACTAGTTTTATTATAATTATTTTTTCTTCTGCATTTATTAAATAACAGTTTTATTTTGATAAAATGTCAATTTTAAAATTATTTTACAATAAACTTTTTTTTCTTCTTTTAATCAACACCTAATATTTTATTGGTAAATTATCAATACATCTCTCGAGATTTGTCCATATTATTACCAAATAAATCTTGTGATTTGAAAAATTATCGATTACCTCCATTTAATTCTTATTTTGATTTAAGCATTGACAAAAATATCTCTTTTTAAAATAAAATAAAAAAAGAAATGACATCAATACCCATTTAATTTATGAACTAAAATTTTAATCCTAATCAAATATTTCTAATCAAACAAACAATTCATTCTCTACTAAATTCTATTTTCAGCAGCGCTATCGTATTAATCAACTCTTTTGATAAATGTAACTATAATTATATACGAGATTATCCGCACCCTATGTGAAATTATCGGTAGATATAGCCCCTTGCACATCTCACTTTTCTCGTGTGTTAGACATTTCATTATGGATGCAACTTCTAGCTATATATTACTCGATAACCAAGAATCATTAGATTTCAATAATTGAAAAAAAAAAAACAAAAATGTATTTGGGTCATTAAAAAGTTATTGGAATATGCTGAGATTCTCTACTAATTCTATTTTCACTAGCATTCTCCATTGAGCGAGGCTCTTATGCACGCGAGTCCTTTGTAATTTTCGTGCCCTTTTGCAATTTAAATCTCTAGCAATACATAAGTTTAAATAGAGTATAGAGAGAGGGTTATGTTCACATGTGGACACGGAGTATCCCTCCGTGTTCCCAGGGGCGCAGGAGCTTTTGCCTTCTCCACTAACCCATGTTTTGATTAATGCGAGATTCCTGCGAGAATGAATTGTTTGATTAGAAATACTATTTGATTAGGATTAAAACTTTAATTCATAACTTATATGTGTATTGATGTCATTTATTTATTTATTTTTAAAATGATATATATTTTTGTTAATGTTCAAATAAAAATATACTCCCACATCTCAGTTAACTTTTGCTGTTTGCACGTGGATTAAGAAGCTCCCTCCGTCCCAGGTATTTTTACCCATTTGTACGGACACGGAAATTAAGACGTGTTATTTTTTTAATATATAATGTAAGAAAAAGTAGGGATAAATTAGTAATTTAAAAAGAAAAAGTAAATAAAGTTATTGGGAATGATGAATAAAGTGTAAAAAAATAGTTAAAGTTGTTGGGATTGTAAAAAGTATGTAATAAAATTATTATATATTCTTACCATTAATAGAATGAGTAAAAATATGTGGGACAGTTCAAAATGAAAAGTAGGTAAAAATATGTGGCACGGAGGGAGTATTATTGTTTAATGTATAATGTAGTTGTATTAGTGGGGATGTAGACCCCATATTTTAATTGTATTAGTGAGTGTGTGGGGGTCCCATGTGTGTAGAAAGGAAAGAGTTTGGGTGGGACGTCCAATGAAAAATAAGGACTCTTTGGCAGTAGGACGGAGAGAGTAAGTAAAAGGGTGTAATCATTAATTTTTCAAACTCTGTGATTTATTTAGTAATTTGGACAAAATTCAATGGATGTTGATAAGGGACTATTTGCACCCCTGGAATTGTTAAATGAACCCCAATAATTTATGGAATTAAAATTATGATAATGTGAGAAGACATAATACCCTTTTATAAATAATAAAATAAAATTAATTATAATTAAGTTTCTAAATGCACCCCGGCCAAAATTCTAAATGCACCCCATGTTATAATTACTAAGTCGCGATCAACCCTAAACCCTTCTGCATTTGTGTAGTATATCATGGAACAAGCAACAACTGAGAATGATGATAATTCAGAATAAACAATAATTGTAAAGGTGGAGCATAATCATAATGAGGGCGATGATATCAGTATTTATTTTTGAAATTAAGTTTAGGGTTTAGGGTTCTAGTTCGTAAGAGATTGTATACATAGCGTGATCTGTAATTTTTTATTCTAATTCAACTGCAACAAACAAATAGGAATTATGATTTATACAGTGGATTATTGCAAATAAGAGATTCTACGAAGCCTGTTAATGCGAACATGCTAAATCGTTTCGTTGATAGCCCGCTTTAGTATAGTGTTCCACGACAACAGTCGAACACTTAAATCTGTTCAACGTTGTGATCGAACAGTTGAGTGTTGTTTTCTCACTGTTCGATTCCTATACCGGAACAGATTTACTTGTGTTCGGGTATAGTGATCGAATACTTTTTTTTTTACACGCAAGAAATTAAAATTAATTAAAGAATGAATTCTGTAATATTGAAGTTATTCTTGATTATTATGATTAATAGATAAGGATTAATCCCATTTTCTTTAATCGGTAGATTAATAGATAAGGATTAATCCTAGATAAGGATTGAATCTCAAAACTTGTTTTCTTCTTTTTTAAGTTTTTCTATAATGTTGTGATTAATTAGTTTTTTTTTTAAGTTTGGGTATAATTAATGAAAAGATTAAAGTTGTCTTTATATGGGGTGTAATAAGTAATTTAAATATGTAATCTTTAATTTCAGTTAGGTAAGCTTAGTAATTGAGTTTCATTTAACAATTTAGGGGTGCAAATAGCCGCACCTATTGATAATTTACCTAATTTTATTAGTATAAATGTATATTATTTTTTTACAAACTTAGTATGGGAATTTGTATTAGCTAAAGATATAGTATAAGTGAATCTTATTACCCGCAATTTGCTGCACACTATTAAAAAGTGGAGTCCTATTGCCGCTAAGAATTAGCCTAAATTTTATTAACAAGTTAATACAACTCTAATTCCATTTTGCTTTTAAAAAAAGAAAAGGAAAAAAAAACTATAGTTGAAGTAGTTATTATTATTATTATTATTATTATTATTATTATTATTTATATTTATTATAAAACTGAGTAAATATAAATCTTGTAAGTTGTAACGGCTCTGCAGACTGCGGGTGAGGATTCTTAATTATGAAAAAGAGAAGATTTTAAACTTTATTGGCATTATTCTACTTATTGCCCGTTTATTCCGCCCATTTATTATTGAGAAATAAGGCAGTAAATATATATTGTGGAAACTCTGACCATCTTGGAAGCATTTACCAGCTGTCTAATTTGTTTATCCGGCAATAATTTCTTTTTACATATTGATTTTTATTCATATGTAATAATAAAAATATAAATATAATTAATGAAAAAGAATTAATGGAGAGAGGTTAATGAGAGAGGGCATAGAGATAAACTAAGAGGTGAGAAGATAACAAAAGTGAAGAAACAAGCCACCCCATCTTGATCCTCCACGTGGCGTGCAGCCAGCGGTCATCTCCTTGACCCCACCAATATTTTGTTTGGGTCCGGATGCATGGGCTAGACTTTGCTCTTAAAAAGGGACATCACATGTATCGTGTAGAGAGAGAGAGAGAGAGAGAGAGAGAGTGGTGTTTGGTGTGTGGGGTTGGATAATCAGGGGAGAAGAAGAAGGAGAGGCCAGGATTTACTTAACAAAATCCTCACCCAAAGGTAAACCCCCCAAACCCCTTATCCTATCTATCCATCTTCTCAAAACACACTTCACTCTCTCTCTCTCTCTCTCTCTAAAAAGTTTCTCTTTTGCATGGCTACCATTGTTTCTCTACTCTTCATTCTAATTACAAGAACAAACTAGATACATCCATCTCTTTTTTTTGTTAATTTGAGTTTTTATACATATATATTTAACTTAATCTCATTTATATATCCCTTTATTATAGTTTAAAAAATAAAAAAAAAGAAGGTTAGTGAGAAATGGCTCCAAGGTCAAGTAGGGGCAAAGGAAGCAAAGCTAAGAATGAGAAGAAGAAGAAGGAAGAGAAAGGTGAGTGAGATTAATTAAATTACATTTACAATACAACCAATACTATTTTTTTTCCAATTAGTTTTTAATGTTTTAATTTAATTTAATTTTAATTTCTGCAGTTGTTCCTAGTGTTCTTGACGTAACCGTTGTCACACCATATGAAACTCAAGTTGTTCTCAAGGTATAATTTTAAATACATATGTGTAATATTCATAATAGCTAACACTTCATCTAATATAAAATTTAATCAAAAATGATTTTTTTTTTGAATTAATTTTATTATTATTATTTTTTTAAAATGAAGGGTATATCAACTGACAAGATACTGGACGTGAAGAAGCTGCTGGCGGTTAATGTCGAAACATGCCACCTCACAAACTTCTCTCTCTCTCACGAGGTATTCTTTCTCTCTCTCACACACACTCACGGGGTCCCTGCGTGTTGGTGGCAGCTGTTTCGTTATTACCAGAGTTTTTTTTAAAAAAAAATTAATTTTTTTTAATGAAAATATTAATAAAGCATTAACAAAATGAGGGTGCAATGAATTCTATGTGGCAGGTAAAAGGACAGAAATTGAATGACAAATTAGAGGTTGTTGGTCTGAAGCCATGTTTGATGAGAATGGTTGAAGGTAGGTATCATTTTCGAAGGCATGGGTACAACCCTAAGTTAGGGTGGGGAGAAATTAATCACTACTCTAATAGTACTACTTAATTAATACTCCTCATTGATACTTATAATAAGCAGCATATAATTTTTAATATTAAAAAAAAAGATGAAATTCACTCTCTTCATAGAGTCATAGTTCATCCCAATGCTTTTTTAATTTTTTATCCCAAAGTATGTTTTGCAAACATATTAATATGTTATTACTAGTTTCTTAAGTGACATCATTTGATAAAGATTCTAGTTAGGGGAAGTAGAGATAAATTCCAAAGAATTAAAAAACTAATTGACTTTAAATCCTAACACTAAACTATATCAAGTAAAATTATAAGGACAACAAAAAAGTGACAAAATAAATATAAATTTTTTTTATCACCTCTTAGTTTTTTTTTTCTTTCAAAATGTGTAATAAAACAAATTATAATTATTCAACACCAATCATTATTATTATTTTTATATGATTAATAACGTTTATTAAATTAAACAAGGGAACACCAAATGAATTATTAATTCTGTAAATGTAAGTGTCCTTTAAAACAAATGCTAACTGTGCTTAGTTATATTATGCTATTGGACAACCTTATATAAATACAAATATAATAATGTAAGAGATATAAGCACACTCATTATGTATACTTCCAATAATGCAGACGGATTTCCCAACATTATTTTGATATTATATATTAATAGGGTTAGGATTAATTAAGGCCATAAAATGGTAGGTGGGTGGGAATATCCCACGTAGGGTGGCTCAATAGATTCCAGCCAGTTGATGACAGTACAATTTCACATTATCATTAATTTCATGATAATTGATAATCTAATCCTGATATATACTATTACTAACAGTATTATTAATCACGATTTAATTTAACTTCTTACAGAAACTCACACCAAGAATTAGGTTAATTCACATGAAAAAATGAAATGCGAGTTTGGTAGGAAGCAGTAATTCGACATCGTTACTGCCGATAGCGTGTTGCTCTTAAATACGCTTTTTGCCCGGAATAGGGGTGATAGCGATTCTTCAGAAAAAAGTTGGCCTGTTTCATGATCTTTAGTATCCCCAACCCCCTCAAAGGGCCAAACATACACTAATTTTTACACATTAAATTAACATTTACTATTTTGTTTTAAAAAAAATTAATAGTAAATTTTACTCGTTCTTTTTCAAAAATACTTGCAAACCATAAAACAGAAAATAATACACAATATTAATAACTTTATTACGAGACTACAATATTATTATAAAAATATCACATTCTTTTTTATATACATCATACATTTTATTATATTCAATTACTTAAAGTACTCATTCTCTTTCTTATATTATTATTATTATAACAAAAAGTTATTTTTCTTAAATTTAGTGCCACAAAATATATGCGTGTATTCTTAAAATGGTGGGAGCATTAAATTCTGTAAATATTTTAATATTTTTAAATGATAAATAATGTGTAAAATAATTAATTATGTATTGTTCGGTAAGAATAATTTTTTTAAATAAAACTAATTTTTAAAATTGTTAAATAAGAGTTGATATGGGTTGAAGGGAATATATTTATGCTCCCTCACTCCCCTTGAAAAAAATTCATTCGGTCATTTTAATTCATTCCTTTTTTTTATCAAGTTTCAATTTACTGAGAAAATTGAAAAATACTAGTATATGCCATTAATTTAAATTAACTTTTAGGGACAAAAAAGTTTTAAAAAATAAATTAATTAAAATTTACTCACTAAACATTAAATATTAATTTTATCTAATTTACTTGTCAAGAACTAATGCATACATTGTAGGAGAATAAAGGGAATATTAAGTATTTATTCTATAATGTACATTAAACTTTTTAATTAAAAAGAAAAGATAATTATATTACAAAAATTAATATTATACCATAAGAAAAATATTAAACTTAGTAATAAAATAGATCATGAATCATGAGGGTAAAATAAGCAAAGAATCATAAAATTGTATTTTTAAGATTATGAATTGATGTGATATTTAATTTATTGGGTGATGAAATTTAATGTGAGATGAAAAAAAATCGAAAAATATGAAATTTATTGTGGGATGGACGAAGTATATATATACTCCCTTCGTCTCACAAATATTTGCACCCTTCTTCTAGCGTGCATATTAAGAAAAGTGACAACTTTTAGGTATATTATAATTTTTTTTATAATAAATAAATGATAAAGTATTTTAGGTGTGTTAGGTATGAATTATTTTTTTTTTAAATAAAATGTATGGGGAAGGGTGATTGTGTTTGACTTTTTACTTTTTTTAAAAAGATGCAAAAATTTTGTGGAACAACCCAAAATAAAAAGTGTAACATGTAAAAACAAACTAATAGAACAGTATTTGATAATAATGGAACCAAACTATGGTGTTATATTGTTTTATAGATTGTCGTTATTAGTGGTCCAACTTCCGATTATTCCTTTGCCTTATTCATACATAGATGCTTTATGAGATATCAAACAAATTAGGAGAGGTTTGTTTTTATTTTTAATATAGTTGAGTCTATTGTTCACTGCACTTGAAACAGATTGATGAATTTAATTTGAAATAAAAGACAATCACTTTAAAACCCTACGCATAATAATCTGTGTCAAAGTAATGCCACCTATTATCATCAATGTCTAAACTAATGTCACATGTATTAAGAAACACGTATTGAAGAGTTGCTCTTTGGTGTCCCCGGTGTGTAAGAGTATAACATTTTATTTTAAAAGGTATACACTTTAATTAATAAGAAGTATAATAATGGTATTGTGAACTATTTTATGAACATTTTATATTATAAATAAAAAGTAATATTCATTTTGTCCCATTTGAATGTTTATGTTTGTTTTTTTGCATGAGGATTAAGTAATATATTATTTTAATATGTAGTGAGTTGAAAGATAGTATAATGGTTTTTTAATGTATTATGGGTAGTTGTGTTAATATTGTTTGCGGCCCCATAAAAATATACCCACTTCGTCCCCTAAATACGTGTATAGTGGATTGAACGATATAATATTTTAATGTATGGTAAGTAGTTGTATTAGTATTGAGTGTAAACCTCATGTATAGTAAGTTGAGTATTATAATGATTTTTTGTAAGTCATATCAACAAATAAAAAAAAGAATACTCCCTCTGTCCCACCCAAATAGTTGTTTTTGTTTTTTGCCTTGTTTTTGCTTTTTGGCACGTAGATTAATGTGTATTATTATTTAATATGTATTGGGTAGTTATATTAGTGGGAGTGTGGACTCCATATTTTAATTGTATTAGAGGGGGTGTGAGTCACATGTGTGTAAAAAAGAAAAGGAGACTCTCTGAGTGGACGACCAAAATGACAAAAAAGAATTATTTGAATGAGATGAAGGAAGTAATTTGTAATGGAATAGACTAAAAATGCAAAATCAATACATATCACGGGATGGATAAAAGTATTAATTAATCAACTATGAAAATGTAAAAAAATACATAAATAAATGTTATAGTGGAATAGACATAGTAACTAAATTCAAAATTACAAAATTGTATCTTATACAAATCTGCCTCTTATTATTATATTATATAAGTAATTTAATAACTGACCTTATGTAAAATATGTAACAATTTTTATATTTTTCTCATTTAAACGTATCTTCTTTTAAAATAATGACAAGTTTAGTGTGATTTGGCCACACACGTGATCCTCGTTAGGATGTTTAATTTTAGTAATTTTCAACTTCCAATAAATGCATTAATGCGACGTCGCATCGACGGAACAAAACACGTGTCACACAAAATATCCCATTGGTCAACTCATCGTACTTCGCCAATATGATTTCTCGTTATTAACAGAATTGCCATTGCCAATTAATTGCAGAGGACTACACAGACGAGTCACGTGCGGTATCCCACGTGCGGAGGCTGCTTGACATCATCGCGTGCACCACGCGCTTCGCCAAACCAAAGGGCACCGCCGGCGGAAATGAATCTCGTCTGAAGAAAAGTAAAACCCAGCCGACCACGACGTTGGAAGCGACTCAAGATGGAGAATTACGGTCGCCGGAAACTCCGCCTTCGGCGGTTTCAGGAAGTTACGACATGGTGGCGATTCATCCGATTCCGAAGCTATCGGATTTCTACGGGTTCTTCTCTTTCGCTCACCTCACGCCACCTATACTACGTGCGTTTTCCTTTGTAACCGCGCTCTGTCTGTTTCTCTCTGTTGTATATCATAATTTTATTTTCTAATTGATTACTTTTTTGCCATTTGCAGAATTGAAAAGAGTGGATGGTGAAGTCGGAGAAACGCGGCGAGTTGGTGATTATTTCGAAATGCAGGTTAATTTTTTTAATTTTGGAAGTGTGCATTGCAGTTTCAATCCCTTACTGGAACTTTCATGAAACTTCTACGCTCAGCAATGGAAAATGGTTTCTCATTACATGTAATTCTATTTTTTAGTTTAAACCTCTGATGATCATGTGATGTGTTTGCAGATAAAAATTTGCAATGGTAAAATAATACAAGTGATGGCATCGGAGAAAGGATTCTACACTCTGGGAAAACAACACCTACAGAGCCATTCTCTGGTGGATCTTCTGCAACAGCAAAGTCAAGCTTTCGCCAACGTGAGTGATTTGAAATTAATCTTGCTCCTAAATTCCTTGCTGATATTACATGGTTTGTTGCATTGATAGTGGCACACATTTTGTAACGCCTTTTGGTTTCCAACGTATATTTAAATTATCACTCTACTATTTTTGTTGAGTATCATCGTGTCCTGCTTGCTTTAGAAGCAACCTGATCCTGACGAGTGCTGGTTTCGTTTATTTAACAATTCTGTCTGAATTATGATAACGGGTCTATCCTTTCTAAATATATGGTATTAATGTGCAGGCATATGCATCGTTGATGAAAGCTTTTGTTGAACACAATAAGGTGATCTTTTGTCTTGCTTAAGTATATATTTTAAGGTAATTGAAAGGACAAATGAGTGACTATATACTGCTCTTTTCAGTTTGGTAACCTTCCGTATGGTTTTCGTGCCAACACTTGGCTTGCCCCTCCATCTATTGCTGATTCTGCATCTCACTATGTACCCCTCCCAACTGAGGATGAAAGCTGGGGTGGAAACGGTGGGGGCCAGGGAAGATTGGGAGAGTATGATCATAGATCATGGGCAACAGATTTTGCAATATTGGCAAGTCTACCTTGCAAAACAGAGGAGGAGAGAGTTGTTCGAGATAGGAAGGCGTTTTTGGTTCATAATCTTTTTCTGGATGTCTCCATTTTTAAAGCTGTTTCATCCATACAGGAAGTGATAGATTCTGCTGCCAAGGTTGGATCTGAATGTCCTCCTGGTACAGTTTTGCATGAATGCCGCTGTGGAGATCTTTCTATTACAGTCAAAAGAGACGAGACAGATTCTAGCTTGAAAAGGGAACTCAAGATCATTGGCAGCAAAACATCAAATGATTCTGTCAAGGAAGTTTCTCAGAGAAACCTACTTAAAGGAGTAACTGCTGATGAAAGTGTAGTTGTACAGGTGAGTAATTTTACTCTCAAAACACAACTTTATATCAAAATGAATTCTATGAAAGCTTTAACATGTCTGTGGACATATGCTAGTGGATAGATCCTGACTTCATGCCTACCAAACTGAAAGGAGGTGAGGGGGTTGGGATTGGATTGGATGCATGATCATATTTGTGAGTGCCAAAAACTAAAAGACAGAAGGCCTACATACAAATTGCCAATTAGAATGGATATACCTTTGGTATATTGGATGCTAAATAAGTTGAATGTGGATCAGATTTTTGAATAATGACTTTAAGAAGTCTTAACAGTAACCATGCAGTTTCCTTGAACGTAACAGTGCCTCATCTAGTACTAATGAGTCATTTATGCAAAAGTGATCACATATATATGTTGTAAAATACAAATTACACTGGATGGTATTTTTATGAGCATCAGTTATTTATTTGATGCTACTTTTTATCAACATCAAAATAAAACCTGTCCATATTGCTGTGTTCATTTAAAGGCTTAAGAAATATGTTTTAGTTCGACTTCCATCTTAGTAATTCTGTAAATTTTTATTCGTACTAATCTTCTGAAATGCCAATCATTAATTAGGTCCATAATTTGAGTTTTCGAGCTCTATTTTGTGATGCATTCCTAATCAATGCAACACAATTGTAAGCATAAATAATTCACCCCCATAAATATAGAAAAAATGTTAAAGAAGCTTAAATTTTCTCTGCAATAAAATTAAAATATAAATGCTTTCGAAGTGATATGTATTATCATACTTGTTTTGTTTGCTCTTACTATTTAAACCTATGAATGTTGCTGCGAACTCTTATTTAAGACAATCTACTGTAATTTACTCTCTTCTTTAGGTAGTGCAACTTTAATTCCTATGAGTATGACACAGCTTGCCAATGTATGCAGGATACTTCTTCTTTAAGTGTCGTAGTTGTACGGCATTGTGGATACAATGCGACAGTCAAGGTTGTTGGTGATGTAAAAAGTGGAAAGAGAGTTTTACAAGACATTGAGATTGAGGATCAACCCGATGGAGGGGCCAATGCACTTAACATTAACAGGTTCTGATACTTTTTTTGTAATGCTTGAATTAAGAGTGATCTGAATCCTTCAATGTGAAATGTTTTAGATGATCTTTTAAGAGTTCTTTTTATTCTAAATGGTTACTTTTGTGGTTCTAACATGAGTAAGGTCTTAATTGAATTAGCAAGCGTTTTCTGTGTTGATGAAAGTGGATGAGAAATGAGTGAATAATATTATTATAATTTTAGTGTTTTTACATGTGGTTATTATTTGCTGTTGAAAACAATTAAGTGAAGAAAATTATTTTAAGCAGGCTTGCTTGTTGGATTTCTTTTGTGCAAGCATGTATTTTTATGTTGGAAAGAAGTTTCTCAGCTGAAAACTTGCTTTAGATCTCTGTATCCCTGTCATTTGAAGTCATCGTAATTACAGCACATACTTTTTTTAAATGTTCTATAGCAGAACAAAATTATGTTTGTGCATATATGGTATTATGGTTATAATAATGGATGGCATACGCCATTATTTGCTTGAAATTATAAGGGAAGTGGGGTTCTGTTGGCGAAATAGTCATGTGCAACATGACCTGATCAGGGGTGTTTTGCAGTTTATGATCAATGTTTTTTCGTGGGCTTTCTGTCTGTAAACTCGTCATATGAAACATGATACTGATGGAAGGATGTTTTGCAGTTTAAGATTAATGCTTAATGTGCCATGTGCTGAATCATCGGGTAGAGGGCTTCAGTCTGATGTTACGGAGGTTGAAACTTCAAGATGTTTGGTCCAGAAAGTTATAAAAGATAGTCTAACAAAGCTAAATGATAATCTTGCAACAGCAGAAAGTTGTATCAGATGGGAACTTGGTTCTTGTTGGGTGCAGCATCTACAGAAGCAGGAAACACCAGCAGATGATAATCCTGCAAATCATAATGATGGTGATAAGGTTGATTCAGTGGTTAAAGGACTTGGGAAACAATTTAAAATGTTAAAGAAGAGGGACAAGAGAACACCCAGTGCTAGTGGCAATGATGAAGAAGAGAGGGCTGGAACCAGTAGTGTAACCATGGATAAAAATATGGGAGATGGAAATATTCCTGATTCTAACTGTGAGGTGCTGAAATATGTACCTGAAGATGCCTTTGCACGCTTAAAGGATACTGGGACTGGACTTCATACAAAGGTATAGTTCTGATCAAAATTAACTAAATTTGTGCAAAATATAATTATTCCCTCTAGCTTTTCCAAAATCAATTGCTGGCATACCGTAGACATAAAGAAGTGGCTTCAGACAGGTGTAAAAAGAGAAAAAAAATACAATAGTAAGTGAAAGAGGCACCTTACTCCCTCTAACAGTGTTACTTCTTTGTACCGGTCTGTCTCTCTCTTGGCTAATTATATTCTTCTAAATATGATAAAATACTCTACCCTGGACTCTGGGTCTCCAGATTAGCTGAGTGGGCTCTGTAAACTAATTGAATTGAGATTGCTAGTTTAGGATAATTGGCAGTAAATATTAAGAGAGACTGATAAAAAATAGCCTCATGTTTACGTGTGTTCTATTATATTGGCTAATTCTCAATCTCACTCCTGTCTAGACTAATTATGAATATAGGAGTTATGTGGGTGAACTTTAAGGTGGTGGATGATAGTCAAAACCCATGCTTTTACTTCAGATGCCATTACATCACTTACATATTACAATATTTGTCTTCCAGTAAATAACAAAATTCCGCATCCTGCCTCATTGGTCATTGACAAATTTATATTTGTGGGTTCGATCACTTTCAGAGTAAAAATAATTCTATTTGTTTTATCTGTTTAACTTATTTCTAGAAGATCTATTTCAATTTCTATGTGGTATAATTATTTTTAAGATGTATCTACTGCACATATATTTAATTGATTTGCTGCTTCAACATGCAGTCAGTGGAGGAATTGGTGAAGATGGCTCTTGAGTATTATGACAGAATTGCTTTACCTAAATTGGTATCCTTTCGTTAGTAGCGCATTATGGTGAATTATTAGAATCTCATATTGGTTGTGTGCTCATTCCACATATTCTACCTGTCCTTTTTTCAGGTCACAGACTTTGCGTCACTTGAACTTTCTCCTGTTGATGGTCGTACACTGACTGATTTCATGCATCTCAGAGGACTACAGATGCGTTCTTTAGGTCGTGTGGTGGGTGAATAATCTCTGATCCTCTCGCTGTGTGGTTGAACACCTCCCCCCTCCTCAATTTTTCAAATTTCCAGTGGAAACTAACTCAATTGCTTGAATCAGGTTGAACTTGCTGATAAGCTTCCACATATACAGTCTCTTTGTATTCATGAAATGGTTACTCGATCATTTAAGCATGCACTTCGAGCTGTTATTGCTTCAGTTGGGAGCACAGAAAACTTGTCCACTTCTATAGCCACAACTTTAAATTTCTTGCTGGGATCTAGCAATGCTGAAAGCACCAACCTAAGTGACCAAATTCTTAAATTACAATGGTTGTGGGCAGATTTGGAGAAAAGATATGGTTGGAGATTGAAAGATGAGTTTCAACACTTGAGAAAGTTATCTATTCTTAGAGGCCTTTGTCACAAGGTATTGTCTAAAATAACTTTCATAAATACTTGTAACTTTATTTATTTAATTAGTCTGTCTTCTATAGGTTGGGTTGGAGTTGGTCCCTAGGGACTATGACCTGGAAAGCTCAACGCCATTCACGAAGTCTGATATCATCAGCCTAATGCCAGTTTGCAAGGTAAGATCAAGCAGAATAATGAGTGTTTTCCCCTAATTTCTCTTCTTCTTTTAACTTCTTAGTAATGTTTCTTTCTTACTTGTTGCTAACAGCATGTAGGGTGCTCCTCTGCCGATGGGCGAACTCTTCTGGAATCATCCAAGATTGCACTAGATAAGGGGAAGCTAGAAGATGCTGTTAATCATGGAACAAAGGTTGTAATCTGGCAGTCCAAAATCTTGAATGATGTACTGTTTTTGTCTCAATATTGAAGTTCTGTTTTATTTGAATCTGAAGGCTCTGGCAAAGATGATAGCTGTTTGTGGTCCTTATCATCGTACGACTGCTAGTGCTTATAGTCTTCTTGCTGTTGTTCTATATCACACTGGAGATTTTAATCAGGTACGACATAAGATTACTGCTTCTGTTTAAAATATATAATTCCCGTATGCTACATCTGATACTATCTTTTCCTTGAGAAACAATTGGAACCCCTATTTTTACGTCTAGATGTGCTAAAAACATTATAGGAAATTCAAATATTCATTGGTATGTTGGTGCTGCCAGTGAGAATCGTTGAAATATAAAAAACCTTTAGTTGGGGTCAACAAGCAAGAGGACCATCCCATATTTAGATCTCAAGTTTAGGAACGTAGAAATATCTAATAAATAGCTTTCCTTAGTTTCTCTTTTCTTAATATGCACATAATTGATAACTGCCCTATAATTCTGTATCTTATGTAAGTTCAAATTTTAAGATATCCCTTGAAATGCCATAGACTAGATCGTTCGAAGTTTTTGAAATTTTAATCGACACCTGGTGCTTTTATTTTCGCAAGAGCTGGCTACATGTTACAATGAAGTCACTCGTGTACTTGGATTAAGTTATATATTGATCTAGTACATGCATCTGAAATTCTCCTGTACAGGCGACTATATATCAACAGAAGGCATTAGATATCAATGAGAGAGAGCTGGGGCTTGACCATCCCGATACAATGAAGAGTTATGGAGATCTATCAGTGTTCTATTATCGCCTTCAACATATTGAATTGGCTCTGAAGTGAGTTGATCATTCTTTGATTTGAAACATAATCCTTATCACTTGATCTGCTGCGTTTTAGTTCAGAATCACAAGTATATCTCACAAATATTTTAAACTCAGTTTTAAAACAGAACTTCTTCAATAATTTGGTGATTAGAGTTATATTTATTTTTTTTCTAATTGATGGTTGTCCGAGTGTTTTCCAAAAGATATTTTAGATTATATAAGAAAAGATATTAAGATAGCCCATGATATATTTCGTGTTGTTCTGCTTAATCTACAGTCCTTTATCTGAACATATGTATTCAAAGTGATCTTGTCATTCATGTGAAGTCGCTTTTGCCTTCTCTATAAAATATGAATTCTTAAATGTCTGTATTTACTTGTTTTCATTGGGTTTTTCCTCTCATTCTACTTTTCTCCAGTTCCTCTATAAGAAAAGCTTCTCTCATCATTGTAGTTTTGAACATTAATTTTTGGCTAATATTTGTTCATGACCTTGGGCAGATATGTCAACCGTGCATTGTATCTTCTTCATTTCACATGTGGGCTCTCTCACCCAAACACAGCCGCTACTTATATAAATGTAGCTATGATGGAAGAGGGCATGGGAAATGTTCACGTCGCTCTTAGATATCTGCATGAAGCCCTTAAGTGCAACAAAAGACTTTTAGGAGCAGATCATATACAGGTTTATTTCATCGTTTATATATCTCAAAATCAAACATGATACCATACCATCATAAACTCTTCTCATTTAAATCTCCAAACTGACATAAACGCAACTGAACAGCTTATTTACATGCGTAAGATACTATGTCCGTGTTACCAAAAACTCGTAGACCCTAAAGTTTATATGATGCTTTTTGATCTCTCTCTCTCTCTCTCTCTCTCTCTCTCTCTAAGGCCTAATATGATGCTTGCTGTATCTGCCAGACTGCTGCTAGTTATCATGCCATAGCCATAGCTCTGTCCTTGATGGAAGCATATACTCTCAGCGTGCAGCACGAACAAACTACATTACAAATTCTTCAGGGTAAACTTGGAGCAGAGGATCTCCGTACTCAGGTTTTTTTAACTCATTTTTCTCTTATAAATAAGTGCTGCTTCTGTGAGGCCACAATCTTATTGCTCGTATGTTTTCTTTAATCATATTGAGAGATAAAAAAACATTATTTCCTTCTTTTTTTTTCTTTGGTAGAGTTACAATTTGACTTTATGATAGACTGCATTCAATGTGAAACACAGAGATAATCCTAACTGGAATTGAGTTTCAGGAGACTGTCATTTGGTAATTAGTTGTAAGATTAAGGAAGTATGGAATTTAAATCTGAGTCCGTGCAGGATGCTGCTGCGTGGCTTGAATATTTTGAATCAAAAGCTTTGGAACAGCAAGAAGCAGCACGAAATGGAACTCCAAAACCAGATGCATCCATTGCCAGCAAAGGTCACCTAAGGTATTGATCTGGTCCATATTACTTGGGTTTGGACCTTTTATTACACCCTCGTAAAAACACTCTTAAATGTGTTGTGCAGTGTGTCGGATCTCCTTGATTATATCAGTCCTGATCAGGATTCAAAGGCAGTAGATGCTCATAAAAGGCGACGTTCAAAGGTATTAATTTTTTGAAAAATACATTTTTTTTTTAATTGTCTTCTATTTTAAGGTGTTTTCCATAAATGTATCTATTAGTAATAAGACTATATCTAGTAGTTTCTAAAAGTAATAATTCCATATTATTTAGCATCCTGGGACTAAAGAGTGCATTTAAATTTATGAATGGCTCATATTCTATTTTCTTCAGTATATGTGCTGTTGGAAGTGTTTGAAATAATTATGTTTTCTCTACACCTGAAAAACTTATTGTTCCTGTTTTTATTTTTTAAAATTTAACCATAGACAATTAAAATAATCCGGTTGGGGAATGACAGAACCCCTGAAATTTCTCTTTAGAAGAACAAAATAGGAGTTTACTCTCATAATGAGGATTAGCATGTTGTCAGCAATTATGCTTGATGCAATCTTTACCATATGTATGGAGTTTATACTGTCGTATCCAATTAAAAGCATTGACTCAACATCAGATAGATCGATATTATTTGCATGAGAACTTGTGCTACATGGCGTGGGGGGTTGAAGAAAAATCACAGTAAGCAATATTTTATTTAAAAATTTTGTGCTACATGATCGATTTTATTTGTGTATCATCTACACCTTCTGCTCTGGCTCAGAAGAAAGGAAGATATTAGTTCGGTTTAGTGCTCTAGTTTCTGTTCAGTGTTGAAACACTCAAATCTTGATCAGGATACTCAATTCAACCTCTGACAGTTTGAATTCACACTCCTCTAATCTGTTGTTTATTGTTCTTTCCGTGTGTGTTGGACAAAGAGATTCTTAATCCTGATCTATATTGCTGATATATCTCCTTCTATTTTACTCCAATTGATAGGTACTTCCAGTTGCTGATAGATCCCCCGCAGAGCAACGAGAGGGGAAGACTGATAACTCCATTAACAGCAGAAGTGTAGAAATCAAAACTATAGTGGAGATGAGTAGTGGAGAAGAGTATAAGGCAGATAATGAATCCTCTGAAGAACTGTTCGAGGTCACTGAAATCAGAGATGATCATCCACATTCTGAACAACTCATCCAGGAATTTAAGTCAGAAGAAGGATGGCAGGAAGCTTCTTCCAAAGGAAAGTCTGGAAATGGTGCTACGAGAAAGTTCAACAGAAAGCGTCCAAATCTTGCCAAGTTAAAGATTAATCCCACATACTCGCACCATAAAGACCTCAGTTATAGAAAGGATGCTATTTCACAGGGTCATAAGGCTACAGTAAAGGCCATTTCACCTGAAGTGTCTATGACGAAACAATCTGGCACTATAAGCCCAAATAAGGCTGATGATTCTATTAAAATGCCTTCAAAGATTGCAGTAATCATTAGTTCTCCGGTTTCAGCTTCCAAAGCATCTCCACGTCCTACTGCACTCACAGCGTTAGCCTCAAAGTCGTTGTCTTACAAAGAAGTAGCAGTGGCTGCACCAGGTACGGTTCTAAAGCCCTTACTGGAGAAAGTAGAAGAATTAAGTGAAGAAAGAACTGACAACCAGATATGCATTAGTCCGAAAGACACAGCACAGCAGGATGGAAGCGATGGAGTTTCAATAGATGGCTCTTCACCAGATCCTGAAGATTCAAAAGGAGACGATGAAGGTGGAATTCAAGAAACGGGGTCTGAGTTGGCACATTCTCCTGAAGTTGCTCAAGATATTCCATGTTCTCATAACCAGGCAAATCCTGCAGAGACAAATGGAAGCAAACTTTCAGCCGCTGCACAGCCGTTCAGTCCAGGTGCCTTCCCTCTGACTCTTCCACTGAATTCAATTGCTGCCACTAGTGTTTATGACGTTCTAGCTAGCCAAGGCACGCTCACCGAACCAGTAGGTTTCCCATCAGTTGCTGCTCCAGTTCCTTGTGGTCCTAGATCACATATGTATTATCGTACAAGCCCTAGTTTCCGGATAAGGCATGGGTTTCTGAATTTCCAAAATCCTGCTATAGAAAGAAACAGTTATCAATCTCCAAAGATAATGAACCCTCATGCACCTGAATTCGTCCCAAGGAAGGCATGGCAAACTAATGCAGCCTCTGAAGTGGATGGTACTGGTTCTGGAGGTGAGAAAGAAAATGAAAAAGTCACCACTGATGCTAGAGGGGGAAGATCCAAAAAACATAGTCCCGACGCAGAGAAAGCAGAGTTAGCGAGGCAGATACTTCTCAGTTTCATAGTAAAATCAGTGCAGAATACTTCAGATCCTCCAGTTACAAACAAGGCACACGAATATTCAGGTAATTCTGCAGAAGCAATTGCAAATGACACTGCAATAATTAAGATTCTATATGGCAATGATGAAAAAACACTGCCAATGTCTGAAACCAACAGTAGTGAGAAGCAGAAGTCGGTGGATGTAAATAAGAATAAGACGAGGGACGGAGAAGGCTTTGTTCTTGTTACGAAACGGAGAAGAAACAGGCAGCAATTCACAAACGATGTCAATGGGCTGTACAGTCAACAATCTATCTGTGCTTCCGTACGCTGAAGAGAGGATACACGAGAATAAACCATTTCCGGCATGTGAAAATTCCGTAAGGGGCAGAGGACTTCAGTCCTGATGAAGCTGTTGAAGTTTACAAGTTACAACCCACTAGGGGCTCAATAATAGTCAATCTGATACAGCTTCAAATAGCTAGCATCCTGGAGAGTTTGTTTTTTAGAGATGGAGGTGATTGAGGCTTCAGTTTCTCACCCAAGATTTTTGGTTGGATGATGTAAAAATTTAATTGATTTATTGCCTTTGTTTATTTTTCTATGAAGCTATCAGTGTTAATTGCATATTCTTTTTCATGTAGTATGAATAAGTAAATAGTACATGTTTATTGCTACTAATTAATTCTCCCTTGTGTGATTTCATCTCATCATGAGAAAATAAAGCAGAAATTGCATGAAATTCATTAGGTGGGTGTTTGGTTGATGTAAAAAGCATTGCTGTTTTATCTTGTAAGTTGGGGTATATATGTCATAATAATTGTTCGACTGTGGAGACTGTCTCACAAGACATCCATTTATAGGACTCTCACATATCCTAATTATAGATTAATTCAACTATCAACTAATTACACTGAGATAGTATAATAGATTTAATTAAGCTGTTAACTAATTCCACTATTTAGGGATAATATGTAGACATTAAATTTAAGAAAAGATATTCCTTTTCTAACTTTATTAATTTTTTGGGAATGATTTTTTTTGGCAAAAATTTGTATGAGACCGTCTTACGGATCTCATTTGATGAGACTGATCAAATAATAATTTAAATAAAAGGGGCGGACAAACTTGTTACCTGCTAGTATGCTGTGTACATGTAGATTATGTAATGTCCACCCACAGTAATTCATTTTGCCGTTTGAATTTTTTTTTTTTTTACAGAGCTTTGTTTTATTTTTAAGCATATATTATTATTGATTATTAGATCTATATTATTATTTATATATAAAATAAGAAATTATTTTCCATAAGTACACATTTAATATTAATCTTGTCAAAATAAGTACATAATTGAAATAATAATAATAATAACAACTTCACTTTTATTAATTAGTTACTCCGTACTTCTTTTTATTTATTAGAATAATAGTTCATGGAAAAGTTCATTCAAATGATTATTATTTTTTCTTTATCAGTTATAATTAATTATTAAAATGTTATCACTTTTTATTTTTTTAAAAATATAGTGTTCATTGAATAATTTAATTGGACATTTATCACTTTTCTTTGATCAGATATCACTTTTTATTAAAAATGTTATCACTTTTTATTCGTATTATAAAATTTTATTAAATAATTTAATTAGATGTGTATCACTTTTTCTTAATCAAGTTATCACTTTTGATTGAAGATGTTATCACTTTTTATTCGTCCTATAAAATTTTCATTAAATAATTTAATTGGATGTGTATCACTTTTTTTAATCAAGTTATCATTTTTAATTGAAAATGTTATCAATTTTTTTCATTCTTACTAATTAGTATTTATGAAATAATTTGATTAATTGAGTATCACTTTTATATGTTCACATATTACTTTTTATCAAAAATATTATCACTTTTTAATTTATATAATTTTTATAAAATAATTTAATAATAAATGTATCACTTTTTTTTAAGTATCACTTTTGAATTTTTAACTATCACTTTTAATTTTTTCATTAAATATAATAGTATCAATTGTAATTTTAATAATTAATAAAATTTTAAAATGTAGTATAAGAAAAGAAAAAAAATGTCAATTGTGATTTTAATAATTAATAATATTTTTAAATGTAGTATAAGAAAAGAAAAAAAAGATGTTCTACTTAATTAATTAAGAGTACTGTTAAATACACATCTCTTTTTATTGAATACACACCTTTTTTTAATTTTTAAATCTCAATTTTATTAAATACACACCCCTTAAAATTTCAAAATTACCCTTTTATTTTTAAATTATACATCCTTTTAAAATCCCCAATTCTCCCACCATTAAAGAAAACTGGTGTAAAGCCTTTATCATTCTTACTGTTTCTAATTTTTAATGTAATCCATTCAACCATCCATGCACTCATTTACCATTATCGCCTATCTATCACCCCCCTCAAATATTAAAATTATATAATTTAATTTAATGTTTCTGGTTAATTCTTAATTCTTCTCATGATAATTTCAGAATAATTATGAAATTGGAGTAGGACGAGTAGAAAGGAGAACGTAATAGGACAAATAAGCGAATCCAATACCGATAGTGGGAGCTGGGGTTCGTTCTTGTTATGGAGAATTTATTGCAAATTGAAAGAACTTAGAGTTTTAAATTGGGCACTAAAATTCTTAAAACAATAATTTGTAGTTGCCGAAACTCCATCACTGAAAGAATAATCATTTCTTGACTCAATTTATCCATTATATATATGTGAATGAATCTTTTTTTCTATTTAAATGCGAAGAAAGTTGCGACTGCTAGCAGCGCAAGAACAAAGAGTCAGTTTGAATTTCTTCTGTCGGTTTATTGTCAGAAATCATGAACACATTCTAATTCTGCACAGTGACTTCCGGTTGGATCTCACAAAACTGGAGTGAGGAAATATCTAAAAAATTAATCAATTTAGGGTTTATTAAATTAGGGTTGTGTATTTATTAAATTAGGGATAATTTAGACTTTTTAAAAATACATATTTTAATTTTATTATAGTGGGGTGTATATATAATAAAATAGGGTGTGTATTTAGTCTAACCCATTAATTAATTGCAATGTGTCGATCGCTTTTGAGAAGGTATGCATGGGTGACCTGCCACGCCGGCCTTTTTCTTTATTTTTCATTTTATATATTATACAAATTGATCGATGGATGATCCATCGTATGGAAGGAGATTCGTGAGACGATCTCCCATAAGACTCACCTTTTTTTTTGAATAATAAATAAAGTATAAATATTTATATATTTTAGGTGGCTAATTTATTTATATATTGTAATTTTCATTTTAATTTAAAAAATTATGATTGTTTTTGTGGAGTGTAACAGAAGCGCCACTGCTCTAAGTGCCGACTTCTTTATGCTGACAAAAATTATGGCCTACTATCAAATCACTATCCTCTGCTATGTGCATGCATGGCTAAAAAATTATCATTTCCTTTTTTTTTTTTTTTTTCATTTTATTTAGTACTCCCCCGTCCTATTAAAGTCGTGACATCTTTTTAGGCACGAAGATTAAGGAGTATAATATTTTAATATAAAGTGAAGTGAGAGAAATAATATTTAATGTGTGGTGGGTATGTGTATTAGTTGTGTTTGTGGAGTGTGTGTGTGTCAATGTGAATATGATAATATTATTTGTGTGGGTCCCATAGGCTTTAAAATGAATATAACAACTTCTATGAGACAAGCCAAAAATAAAAATATTACAACTTTGTGGGCATAGAGGGAGTATTATTTTTCAAATTTTATTTGTATTTTTTAAAATATATAATTAGCAGTATCAATTTTGTGGGTAATTTTATGGTGCACTTAATGCACCGATATAGGGTTGATAATAGGGTGGATATTTTCTGGTATCCGGCCTACCCAAACCCTAATGGGAAGGATACGAGTAGTTGTAAACGAATTTAAAACGGGTACGAGTGTTGTTAAAAATACCGTTAGAGTTTGGGACGTGTACGGTGAAGTTTAGACTAAGAGAGTATATTGTTTGAGAATCAAGTTTGCCCTCCCCCCCTACTTTTTCAGAAAACAACTTGTAACTTATAACGCCTTATTTTGGTAAGAAATTAAATATTTTCCTAACCATTTACCCAACACTCAAGAACGGAACTTATAATTCCTAGTCGTCTAATTATTAAAAACATAAAATGTTTGAACACTTTTTTGATGTATTCAAATTAATCAAACGTATTACTTTTAAGGTGTATTCGAATTTATTTTATTTGTTAAGAAATAATTAATAAATTAGCTTCTTATTAAGTTCGAGTTAAGCTCATCAAAATTTTTTAAATAAAACTTCTGGTTAGTTTATTAATTAAAGCTTATTCATGTTGACAGATTTGTTAGCAAACATGTTTAATTACATATCTATATTAAACACGACGTGGAATTCACTATTTTAAAAGAATTGCATCTTGTTTTCCAACCACTTTTAGATATTGACTTACTTTTAACTATAAATATGTACTTCCTCTGTTCGCTTTCAAATGTATCATTTTTTTCATTTTGAGCGTCGCCCTTGTAAATAGCAGAATTAACCACTTTTGATGAGTATAATGTGACTGTTTAGGTATAATTGAGGGATTATTCGTACTGATCTAACACAATAATTTAGCAGTAGTATAAAGAATGCTCAAAGGTTCCCTCCAGGCAATTTATGCCTTTTTGGAGGTGAATGTTGTGTTGTTTTATTTCTTAAGGAGCGAACTCCTTATAATGTGCATGACTTTCGTCATCCATATCCGAAGATCTTTCGACTGGTCACATCACATTTATTACAAATACTGTAGGCATTAAATGCGAAGCCACATGAGACTATTTAAAAGATATGCGGTAGGATTATCTTCCTAGTAGATATTTTAGGGGATATGGCTTGTAGGGCGTCAGACCCAAGTGGGACACTTGGGTGGTGGGAGAGTAGCAAGTGGGCAACTTGGTGATGGGAGAGTAGAGAGAGGGAGTGAGTGTAGAGAGAGGTAGGAAGACTCGTGGTGGTAGGAGAATAGAGAGAGAGATAGGGAGCAAGTGGGTAGAGAGGGAAAGTGAGAGTAGATAGAGCAAATGGGTAGAGAGGGAAAGTGAGAGTACAAAGAGCAAGTAGGCAAGTAGAGAGAGAAAGTGGGCGGTAGAGAGAGAATAATGGGGGAAAAGCCCTCTCGGGATATAATTTTGGGCTCGGATATGGGCCCTACCACAGCTCTCGAGGGTTTCATTTTTTTTGTACACATGAGACTCACACACACTCACTAATACAACTAAAAATTGTGACCCACACCTCCACTAATACAACTACCAACTACATATTAAATAATAATACTTCTTAATCCACGTGCAAAAAGTAAATAGCACCCTTAAAAGCGGACGGAGGGAATATATTTTATCTATGTAACAAACATACTTTATTAATGGATTGACCATCTCATCAAAATTCATTTCACAAAAGAATGCCCCAGTATTTTAATTACTCCATGAAGATTAATTGTTCACCGCTCATCTTATAAACAAATTCATACTTATTATTTATGCCTGTTTCATAAATAATTTCACACTCCAAAATAAAAAAATAACACTCAATCTAACAACCTCACAACTAGGGTTGAGGAAAAAGACCGATAACTAGGCATACCGAGTTTGTCGTACAGAAAATTATAAAAAAATATCAAATTTTAGGTATATTGAAATTTTCAGTACGGTATGGTTGTCATACTGGAAATTTCGGCATGGTAGCGATAACATGTTTAAAAAAATTTCAGTATTTCGATGTGCCAAAAATAATTTCGGTATTTAGGTATTCGATATTGATATACCATACCGTGAATAAGATTTTTCTAAAAAAAAATTAATTATATATAGTATATATATTCTTTTAATTACATTTCTTATTATTAAAATCTATATATCTAATTTTGTTAAATGTAAAAATAAATTCTAATACTTTTAAATAAAAATACGTTACACTTAATATTAAAATATATAAATAAAAATAAATTTATAAAAATAATCTTTTAATAAATTAGTAGTTGATATAAATATCATCTAAATAATTATCATGTCTGTTGATTGTAATTTAAAATGTGTTAGAATATTTTATTTTTATTTTATTATTTTTATTAAAATTAATTTTTTTGGTATAACTCGATATATTGATTTTTTTCGGTATGTAATGGTATTAGGGATGGCAGCGGGTAGGATACCAGCATTTTTTTGGTATTCGAATTCGTATCCGATAAAAATATTATTACCCGTATCCGTCCCATTACCGTTTAAAATACTACTTGCAATATACGTATCCATCCCGTACCCGATTGTTCCTATCTGTGGGTTCCCGAACCCGTCAAACCTGTTTTTTTAACCTAAAATATTAAATTTCAAGTCTTAAACATTTAAATAATTGTGTGTACAATATAAAACATTCTTGGTCTCAACGTTAAACAATAATTAAAACATGACATAAAATCACCACATAAGTTTTAAGATCTTCAATTCAAACTTCAAATAACATACAAATAAAATAAAATAATAGGTTAGACTAATGATTTGTAAATTTATATAAATATTGAAACATGTAACAAGAAATACGTGTGTCTAAATGGTAAAGGGAAATTTTTTTAATATAAGGTTAAGTGTTTGAATCCTCTATAAAACACATACATACAAGTATTAAATGAGACGGGTATATGTGATTACCCGCTACTTATTTATCCGGGTAGCGGGTATCCATGAGATTGAATCCGAATCCTACCTAAACCCTAATGAAAATTTTTATTTTTTTCCAAACCCGATTATAGGTACCCGAACCCATCCCATTAGAAAGCCCGATTATAGATACCCGAACTCATCCCATTAGGATTTGGTCGGGTCGGGTACCCGAAAAAACCTACCCGAACCCATCCCATTAGAAAGCCCGATTATAGATATCTGAACTCATCCCATTAGGGTTTGGTCGGGTTGGGTACCCGGAAAAACCTACGAAACTGCCATCCCTAAACCCGATTATAGGTACCCGAACCCATCCTATTAGAAAACTCGATTATAGATACCCGAACCCATCCCATTAGGGTTTGGTCGGGTCGGGTACCCGGAAAAACCTGCGAAACTGCCATCCATAAACGGTATGTCAAATTTTCGTTATAAATCGGTATTTATCGAAAAATCAATATAGTATAAATATCGATACGATATCGGTATCAATATTTTCGGTATGCTGATCTTTCTCAACCTTACTCATAACACACTTTTAGTTTTAAAATTAACTCCCCTTTAATTATCACTCTGATAACTTACCTCATAATTTATTTGATACCAAAATAATTTAAATTATCCTTAAAACAAGTGAAAATAACTTTTCAAAAATTCATATCTACATTAATTATGAATCTCATATTGGAATGTAGGGAGTAATTTCATAAATGCACAGTAAAAATAATGGGTTTACAAGAGAAGCCCTCTTAGTATATATGATCCATAAATATATGGGTATCCATATTTTCTTTTAAATATCAATTTACTAATTATTTAATTATATGAAATAAATACAGTAAAAGTACTGGGTTTACAAGAGACAAGCCTTCTTGAGTAAATATGATCAATATATATGGGTACTTTTTTTTTTTAAATATCAATTTACTAAAATGTAATTATATATGAAATAAAAACTTCACCAGCACTCTTAGTCGGAGCAATACTCACAAAAGACATTTTATCTTTTTCTAAATTAATTATCACTTTTTAATAAATATATTATTATTTTATTAAAAATGATATATTTTTATTTTATATTATAAATTGTTTATGAAATAATTTATTGTACAATTATCATTTTTCATCAATTAAATTTATTTGTTAAAATATTATCAGTCATTCTCTGTCTCACAAAATTTTTTTCATGTAAATATTTGTTTTCTAATGTTCTGTATATTTTAACCCACAAAATTCAAACAACGCATTGGAATAAAAACATGTTAAAATTGCAATTTTGAGATGACTTTTGACACTTTGAATATATAATATAGTAATTATACATTGATTTCCAAACCCTACAAAAATCCAAAATAAACATCTTTTTAAAGTGAAGAATTTTCTTTTATTATAATAATTATTACTCCCTCTGTACAATAAAAATATAATATATTTTGCTATTTTTGTTCTTCCTGCTATAGGTATATTTTATTTTTAGTAAGTGAATCCCAACACAAAAATGAAATTATTACTCCTAATAAATCTTTAATATTAGTGTAATTTGTCATCCTTCAAATTAAAGTTAAGAGTTAAATAAATACATAAGTAGAGTTGTTAATAAGCCCGTAAACTGTGGGCCCGAACCTATTAATCCGAAAAAAATTAGGGTTAGGGCTAAGAAATTTGGGCACGTTTAACATTCGGACTTTTTGGCCCGAACCGATTAACCCGTGGGCTAATAGGGCTGACCCGTGGGCTAACCGGGCCGGCACGTAGGGTTGAAAATTATTATTATTATTATGTTTAATTAATTTTAATACTCATAATCTATACATCGACCACTCAATCCCACCCTACTCCCAACCCATCGTTGAACAAACTCTCACCATCTTTTAATTTTCATCTCTTTCTCATCTTTTTTTTTCTTACTCTAACCCATAATTTTCTCTAATAAATAAAATAATACTTAAATAAATATATTAAGATTAATTTAATTATCATAAATTCTTTTAATTTATATCTTTTAACAATATTTTGTATGTATTAATCTTAATTCTCTCAAATTTTAAATAATGTATTAGTTAATTTTGAATTTATTATATTATTTATAATAAATTATAATTTATAATTTTTTAAATATTTTTTATCGTACAGCTCGCGAGCCCGTCCCGTTTAACTTGTAGCCCGTTGAGGTTAGGGTTAGGTTCACCTTTTCGTAGCCCGTTTAAACAGACCCGATTTAGCCCCTAGCCCGATTAGCCCGAAACTCTTTAGGGTCGGCCCTAATGGGTTAGGACTGACCCGTTTAACATCTCTATACATAAGTGAGACAATCTCAAGAGAAGGCTTCAGTGAAACGGATAGAAAATGATACCCCTTCATCCCACCGAAAGGTCTCTATTTTACTATATTAGTTGTCTCATTTAAAGATCCTTATTTTCTATATTTGGTAAAAAAGCCCTGCGTATGGTGGTCCCCATTGAAAAATGATGCTCAAGTTAATAAAAAGTGATGGTGGTGCTAGAGTAGAAAGAGGGTAAAATTACAATTAAAACTTATCTGCTACTCCATATATTAGAATATCATATTTCTTAATTTACTTGAAGAAAACAAATGTATTTCAAGACAACTTATTCCTTAACAAGTACTCCCTCCGTCCCACAACAAGGAGTACATTTTACCATTTTCGTCCGTCCCAATACAAGATGTGTATTTCCCTTTTTAGTAAAAGAGACTCACACAAATTAACTTTTTCTCTCTCCATAACCCCACACTTCACACTAATACACCTATTTAAAATATTATTTCTCTCACCTCAACTACCCCCAACTACCCATTAAATATTATATCTCTTAATCTACGTGCAAAAAAGTTCCGCCACTCTTGTTGTGGGACGGAGGGAGTATTTTGTGAGACCGTCCTATAGAGTTACGATATTATCATCATTTTTAATAATGATAATGCCTCCTATCTTGCATTAATATTTACGTTTGCATTAGATTAAAAGATATAATATTTTAATAAGTTGTGGGTTGAGATAATATAATATTTAATATGTAGTGCGTAGTTTTATAAGTATTATGTGTGGCCTACGTGAAATAAATAATTATTTTGGGTGAATTCTACTTTTAAAAAAAAAAAAGAAATTTAA
Organism: Pogostemon cablin; assembly: GCA_023678885.1. Lineage (NCBI taxonomy): Eukaryota > Viridiplantae > Streptophyta > Magnoliopsida > Lamiales > Lamiaceae > Pogostemon > Pogostemon cablin. Next base: position 9,136,383 of record CM042960.1, read on the forward strand.
AACAAATCAAAATGAAAAAAAAAAAAAAAGAGGTAAACTTCATGTGGGATGATGAGAGAAATTGCTAACGAAAAATTTTAATGAAAAAGTTGGGAGGAACCACAACCAACCATTATTTCAATGTGGTTAATTAGCAACTAATATAGTTAACTAATTTCATAATCGAGTACTAAATAATTAAATTAAGCAACATTAATATACAAGTCACTTCATAAGCAGATGATTCGGTGCGTAAACACTTCAGTTAAGAAAGCAGTAATTTTGGTCCCAAAATCCATGCAAACACTCATAACTAAAGGAACATACACACACATTAAACTTAATTGATCCTAATTAAAAATATTAACCAAGAAAATTAAACAATAAAAAAAGAATTAAACTCTACTAATAACATAATTAAAACATTAGAATTAGTAATCCTCCCTGGGGGAATGCAAAGGAAACAACGGCAAGAGCTCCGGCGGGTCGGATCCTCTCGGCGTGCTTAACAGGCTCGGGTGCAAATAAAACCCCTTCCCTGCAATGGCTCTCTCCTCTTCCTCCATCGGCGATGTTGGGCTCCCACGCGCCGCCGCCAGGTACTCCAGCGGCGAAATCGGCGACACCATCATCATGTTTTCTCCGGCGAAGCTCCGGTAGCTCTTTGCCGGAGGAGAAGTTCCGTCGAGTTTGATCTCCAGTTTCCTGGCAGTTGGCCTCCTCTCGTGGAGCTTGAAGGTGAATCTCCGGCGGCCCATCTCGCCGGAGATGTTTTTTCCGGCAGTCTTTGTAGGGGTTGCGCCGGTGAGGCGCTGGACGACGGCCCGGAAGGTGGACGGGTCGGCTTGAACGAATGTGGTGTTTGGAATTGAGTTCGGGTCGTACCCGTTTGGGAATGTGGGTGGAAATGGGGGGTGGTGGGGGGTAGGGGTAGGGTTGGAAGAGGGAGAAGCCATGGGAGAGGAGTTGAGAGTTGCAGAGAAAGGGAAGCGGGAAGAATTGGCATGAAATGAATGAGCTTGCTTTCATGCTCTTATTTATTTATACAATTTTATGTTATTTCATTCATAGTTTTATATGTGTGTTAACATATTTTAAAAAACAAATTTAATTCACTTTTTTTAATTTGTTTAAATTTAAAATTTAAAATTTATGTCAGATGCTCAGACATGGAAAAGTTTTAAAAAGAGTGGTTTTAATGCAGTTTCTTACTCTCTTAAAACTCAAAAGTATTTATTTATCTTCACTTCTCCATTGTATTTGGATTTTAATTAGTTTAGATTTTGGGATGGATATCATAATATGCATGCTTGTGTGCAATGCAATCTTAAATATACTAATTTAAAGTTTTTCTGTATCCGTGTCGTATTTAGAATTAGAATAGTTTGTATTATGTGTGAAGTTTATATGAAGTTTAAATGTCTATGTATCAATTTATATGAAGCTTGAGTGCCTATGTGTCGATTTATATGAAGTCTCTAAATATAAATAAATAAATTAGATGATATAAACATACATAATAATAATAATAATAATAATAATAATAATAATACGGAAAACTATGCATTTATATAATTAATTACATACCATTAATTAAAATTAGAACATTAGAACACATCCGTATTATTTTATTTTATTTTTAATAAGTTAATTCTCAATGATTTCTGTGTATTATTATTAAAATATTTATGAGTGGTGATGTAGGTAAAAAAAAAGGTATTCATTGATGCGAAAAAAAAACCTACATTTTGTAAATTTTTGGACTCTCACATTAATTAGTAAAGAATAGACATTCTTTTGTGAAATAGATTGGAAGTGATTTGATCCATTATTAAAATATACTCCTTATATTTATTGATTGTTAAAGTATGTTTATATTGGATAATATTATTACACCCTAAAATCATATTTTAATGAATTATTCATCATACTTTAACTATTCATAAATATATTTTATCAATATAACAATTATACTTTATTATATCTCACATCATCTCACATGAGCAACGTTTGACGAGAATCGTTGTCAATTAAAAAGTACTCCATTAAGAATGGAAAGAGTAATTTAATGAAGTGCAGCGAAAAGAAAAGATTTGAATTTTGATGGTCCCGTGGAAATATCAATAAATTGTAGAATTTGAATATTTGTCGAGGAAAAATTATATTCTCCCATCTTTCAAATTTATACTAAATGCTTCCCTTCAAGTTAACGTTTACTATATTTTATTATTTTGGTTGGTCTAATATTTACATTTTTCTTTTTAACGTTAAGACTGAACAATTAATATTATGACATGTATTTATACATAATTTTAATATAATTACTCACTTCATAGTAAAAAGAATACAACTTTTAAGTATTATTGCAAATCGTATTCAATTTGTGACTAAAATTGGTGTTCTTTTTGAAAAGTTGGATATGTTTTGCAGCAATACTTAAAAGTGATATATATATATATATATATATTTTGCATTTTTTCAAAAGTTATGATTAATTTGCAATATGAATAAGTTTGTAGGTTTCTTTTCAATTAAGCCTTAACTAAAATTTTAAAATACTCCTAAAAATAAAAATAAAAAATACCTCCAAACAAATTTGGGATGCAACGAAGAATAAATATCAAGGGAATGCGAGGGCAAAATGGGCATTGCTTCAAAGCCTTCAGATTAAATTTGAGACTTTACGCAGGCGAGTCAGTTTCATAATTCTTTGCAAGAACCATGACAATCGCTAATAAGATGCGGATTCATGAAAAGATAATGGAAGATACTATTATCTTAAATAATGTAAAAAAGTAAACTCAATTTTAAATGGGCATCAGCAAAAATGTCACTTTTACTAATTCATTTTGGAAAAATGTCATCCACTGTATTTTTTTGGAAAAATGCCATTTTTTTTAATTTTGGACATAATTAACTCTAATTTGGTACATTTTCTGCGACTACGTCAACAACCCGATACCCTATATTAGGCGCGACTAAATGTGTGGCACTACAAGCGACTACATGTACGACCATTTACATGTTCTATTTACTAACATATATGCGACCACTACACGCGACTATATGTACGATTATATATTAATTATATAATGAAAAAAGGGATAAAAAAAGTAAAAAAAAACTGCCATTTTTCAAAAAAAAAATACATAAGGTAGTATTTTTTCTAAAATCAACTATTAAAAAAGTGGCATTTTTCACTATTTTTCATCTTAAAATGGAGTTAGTTTTTTTTTTTAAATTGTACATAAGTACTAAGCTATTTTAAAAAATAAATGAAAAATAAAATTTTATTAAATTTCGTATCTACCTTAAACGTGAATTTCGATATGTGACGACGAGAGTAATAGAAGTGGAGTATGAATGATGAGCGATGAGCGGGGTCAGCGGGGCACTGAAACGGGAAACGAGGAGTAGACTTACAGGAAACCCTTTCATTTCATCAGATGGCCTGTTATCCCATGGCCCCTCCTCTCTTATCAATTTTGTCTTCTTCCCATCATTATTTTCCTCCAATTTGCAACCAAACCCCCCCACCCCTCCATTATTTTCTACACACTTTAATTTTCCCCTTATATGCCCAAATTTCTTGAAATTTTAATTGAATTCTTTGTTGAAATAGAATGGAGGGAAAAACTTTGTGTTTTTGAGAGCACAAGAGAGCAACTCTAAAATGAAATAAGATAATTTAAATATTCTGCTTTCCTTTGCAATCTCAATTGATCGTCTCTGTTGTGCTCAATTACTATAACTGAATAATATTAAATTGTTTGAGTACTTCAATACGAAAGCATCATATATTGTTCGAGTACTTTAATCGAACGCACTATCATTCACGTACTCCAACCAAACACATCATACAATCTTAACTACTCATAAGTTTATTTATTTCTTAATATTTTAAACTAGCTATTTATAGGATACGTCTCCTAAATATAATGTAGGAATAGTCCCTTTCATGAAATATTTTTTTATGGTATATTTGGGGTTTCAATTTCTTTTTTTCAATTATGACTTATGAGTAAGGCTAATACTCCTGTGCAGCAGGGTGCACCCTAGTTACGATGTATTTATTTTCAGAAATTTATATAATTATAAACAAAAATATATATCTATATGAACAAAAATGTATAACTTTGTTAGTGAGTTTTCTGTTAGTTTTGTTAGTTTTTTTAATGAAAATTTGAGTGTATAAAATTGTACAATTATTAAGAAACATGTATACACTATTGAATAAAAAGTTATACACATATGTGTGCTAGTTTTTTTAATGAAAAATTGAGTGTAAAAAAATATACAATTATTAAGAAACATGTACTCTCTCCGTCTCATCCTTATAATTATGTTTCCTTTGTAATTTACAAAGAAAGCATAACTATTAGGACGAAACGGAAGGAGTATACACTATTGAACAAAAAGCTATACAATGCACGCTTGCACTCGAGTGCACTGAATATCAACTCTGTGAGTAATAAGATATGCTCATTGTATCTTAAGAGATATTCTATAGGATATTCTATAGTGCATTGCCTATGCGAGTGTACTTAGAGTTAATAAGACTAATTTTTTAAGTATAATTATTTTTATTTTTTAAATTCATAATTATTTTTTTTATCTAAAAGTGGTTATGAAATAATTTTTTGATCTAATGGTTAGTATTAATTGGGTGCACCAGTACCCCACGTGCACCCTAATTTGACTTAAAATTTATTCGTAGCTTTTTATAAATAGCACATTATAATTATCATAAACTTTATTTATTTATTATTTATATTAATAATATAAATTACTCCATTTGTCCCATCTGAATGTATTTATTTTGTCATTTTGATATGACACATTACAAAGTATTCATTAATTTCTTTTTAGGATGTGAGACTTACGTACATATAATATTAATATAATTAAAATATAGAACACATACACCTTATTGATACAACTATTCAATATATATTAGTAAATAATATTTATTTAATCTACATATAAAAAGTAAATAGATACGTTGGGATTATATATAATTAGAGCATAGTTTATGATGTGTAAACTCTAATGGGAGAAACACTATACTCCATATGTACTCCATATAATATTTAATGATTAGTATTGAATTTTGAATCTTCTTTTAGCCTCATATCCCACCTTTAAATTTGAAGAGGTGATATAATATTAATTAACTTTAACTAAATTTTTTGAGATTTTTTGTTTTGAGATGTGAGACACATATTTATTTAAATGATTTATTACTATTCAATACAAAATATACCCTAATATTATTAATAGATACATTACATAAAAATATTATTAATAAATACAATATATTAAGGTGAAATTCTCATTATATCCTTTCTCACTAATCTTAAATATAGCAATATTCCTTTTTAAGCAATATAATTATCTACCAGCAACAAAATAAGATTGAACACCACCTAAAAAAACTTTATTCTCTCTGCTCTCTCTCAAAACCCTCGTCTTTCCCCACAATATCAATTTCATCTCCAAAATCAACAATCAGCCATGGAATTGGATCCCCCAAATGCCGCTGCAAATGTAAGCGTCTTCATCAGAACCCACGCCCCAAGTCCCATCAGAGCTATGGTTCCCTACAGAAGCGGTTGAGATATTATCAATTTCATCTCCAAAATCAACAATCAGCAATGGAATTAGATTGCCAAAACGCCGCTGCAAATGTAAGCGTCTTCGTCAGAACCCACGCCCCGAGGCTAATTAGAGCTACAGCTCCCAACGAAAGCGGCGGGACATAAACCGTGGAGCGACGTAAAGGGCAGTGGTGGCGGAAAAGGGCGGTGATGGGGTCTACGGAGGAGAAGAGGGGTAAAAACACCATCTGTAGCAGTGGCGTTTGGGGTGATGGATTTGTGTGTGAAATCAGATTTGATTCTAAGGGGCGGCTGGGATCTTGTGTGTGTGAAATCAGATTTGATTATAAAGGTGAGCATTGGAGTAGCTTTAGTGGGAAGTTCTATCCATTATTAGATCACTGTATATTGATGCACCTTGATTATTCATTCAATTTTATTATTAATATGGGAGAATTATAACATTTGGGAGAATTTTAATTTAGATATATGTGAACTTGTAGATATGAAGCTCATCATTTGTGGGATAACAGTTGTTAGAAAAGAAGACCAAACAAGAAAAGGAAGGCATGGTGCTACATATATATGATACACATTCAAACATGAATATAATTCATGTATCTTGCAAATCTTATTATGTGAAAATTTTTGAACATTCTAGTTTCGTTGGGTATCAAAATTAGTGTATCTCGGTAAGTTTTTGGTGCAAGTTGTAACTATTTTCTTCAAACATTTTCAAGAATTGATGCATGATGTTGTTTTGTTTTTGACATTTTGTACGGTCTTATGATAAAGAAGAGAAAACAGCTCTAGCTTATGATCTAGCTACTCTAAATTGTTTCTAAAATGTAAAGATATCAAGCTAATTATTCTGCTTGCAATTCTTAGTGTTGTTATAGTGACTTTCACTTGCTACTTGTTTGGATCAAGATATGAAAGTATGATACCTAAACACATCGATTGAAATTTTTGAACACAAATGATTGATTGTACTCATATTAATATACTTCTATTTATTTTTTAAACTTTGAACACAAATATAAAGTATGATACCTAAACACATCGATTGAAATTTTTGAACACTGATTGTACTCATATTACTATACTTCTATTTATTTTTTAAATTTTGAACACAAATATCTAAATATCATGTAAATGAGAATTTTAATCAGAAATTGAGAATATTAACTGTGAATAGAGGAGGTTTGTTGCATGTTTAAGGGAGTAAATCATGGAAGGTTTGTCCCATGTTTATGGGAGTAAATCAGGGAAGATAATTATTTCTGAATACAAATATATTGAACATTAATATTTCTGAATACATAAGTTTTGAATAATATATATCGAAATATAAGTATTTCTGAATACAAATATATTAAACATTAAAATTTCTGAATACATAAGTTTTGAATAAGGGGTATATAACATTATAACGTCATAGATTTAAATATATTGAGCATAAATATTTATGAATGCAAGATTTTAATATATTGAAGATAGGTATGTTGAACTTTTGTATACATAAATTTTAAATAAAAATAAACGTCAATATTTTATTGGACCGTGAATAGGGGAGGTTTGTTGCGATATTTAACGAAGTAAATCATACAAGATAATTCTTTCTGAATACAAATATATTAAATATTAATATATCTGAATACATAAGTTTTGAATAATATATTGAAGATAATTCTTTTTGAATACAAATATATTTAATATTAATATTTCTGAATACATAAAATTTGAATAATACATAATATTATAACATAACAAATTTTAATATAATGAATATAAATATTTCTGAATATATATTTTGATCAATAATAAATGTAATAGATTTTAATTTATTTGAATACGTAAATTTGGAATAATAATAAACGTTGTAACCGATTTTAAAGATATGGTATTGGAGTATACTTCAGCGGATTTTATGCGGGAGTAGATCATGAAATTTAATTTTTTCTAAAATTATATTAATTATTTTACCTTTTTAAAATCTTTTTGAATACAATTAAAATAAGGTTAAAAAGGACATTTTATTTATCACTAATGTAGTGATTTGTAATTTTTTTGAGATAATGTATCTACTAGTAATAATGATGTATAAATTGTATCTAATAGTAATGAACTCTTATTTAAAAGGAAAAAATATTTTATAATAAGACAAAACAAAATGAAAAACTGGATATATTTTGAGGAAACTACATATTATCATTTTAAGTGTCTCACTTAAGTAGTTATATATTTCTTTTGATGGATATGATTCACATAAAATAATTAATATATATTTATGACCACATATGTTATTTATACAATTATACACTATATATTACTCCCTCCGTCCCAAGAATACATTCACTCTTTCCATTTTGATCCGTCCCAAGAATACATTCGTCCCCTAAAAATGGAAACAATACACAATATCAAAAACCTTACAATACTACAATATTACAAAAATGTCACCTTCTTTTTACACACAATTTAGTCAAAGTCAACTATATCATACACTTTATTCTACTCAATTACCCAAAATACCCCTTCTCTTTCTTATATCACACCACCAAAAATTTACTTTTCTTAAACTTCGTGCCCAACGCGAATGTATTCTTGGGACGGAGGGAGTAAAATATTATATATGTTTGTCTATCTACTACATATTAAAATATTATATTCCTTAATTTTCGTGTAAAAAAACAAAAGTAGTCATTTACACATGACAGAGAGAGTATATTATTAATATACTCCATATTCTTATACGGTTATTTGGTTATGTACGATTAGGTGTAGTTCGGTATAGTTAAATTCGGTTTGGTATATAGAATTAGAAAATATCCAAGTTCTTAATAAAAAAGAACTTTGATTCAGTTCGATTCATAATAAGTCAAAAGTTAACTAATATTCTCAATTCGAAATTCATTTTATTCGATTTTCAAATGCGGTCAGCAATATGCGACATGGTTGCGATTGCAAGATATTTGAATGTTACTTTGATAGTTCCTGAACTCGATAAGACTTCGTTTTGGAATGATCCTAGTGAATTTCAAGACATATTCTTCAATGATATGATAATGTATATTTGCCTTATTTAACATATTTTGTATTGGGATTTAAAATCCCTAATTAAGTTTAATAAATTCAATGCTACGGATCCTCATACGGAAATTTAATTACATAAAGTATTACATCGAAAATTCCTTATAAGGTAATTAATGGATGTGAATCCATGTATATTAGAATAGACTGGTGATGGCAGATTGGTAATAAACATTTGATTAGCTTTGAATTTATTAAGTAAAGAGTTGGGATTCAATAGCATATGCTTGCATGCAGTCGAATCGAATTGAAATTTCCTTTGGCAAGCAATTCGGTACTTATGTGAATGATTTTGTTTTATTTAATCAATTAAGTTATTGTTAATTAGTTTGGTCGTTAATAATTATTGATGACTGCATACATACTTTTGTAAAATATATGGATACAGGATTTAGAATCCCTAATTAAGTAAAGGAGATCTTTTATTGAATCATCTAATATTCCTATTTGGTTAGAGGAATAAAATTAAATTAAATTGGGGAGACAGTTAAATATCGTTTAATTAAATTAAATATTTTAATATTTATTTAATTAGTCTAGTAAACCTTCAATCTAGTCAATCGAAGCACCATGTTGCCACAGCAATATCGTGTGTGGAGAAAAGTTTTATTGAAATTACATAGATGGGTGTGGTATTATTTATGTGTTCTGTGTTCGGCTCACAGGTAGGCACAGTTTGACAGAATAATAACACACATGTGATAATAAGTATGTGATAATTATTTGGATTATTCATGTGAACATGAGTCGGTCCACAGATAGACTCTTGTTTGACAGAACTTATTGTCAATACTTGATTGTTACACCAAGATTACCCCTGTAGTTAATTTTTGTCCATAGACGAGTTAATGTTGCACAAGGTGTCTTGTGATGGGTCCCTAATTAATAATGTTTTGCAAGTGTATCTTCATGCGGGTATTGATCGGCCCATAGGTAGATTAATATTTGGCAGAAATACACAAGCACCTGTGGTGGTAAATATGTGACGATTATTTGTTTAACATGTTAGTAATAAGTCGCCCCAAAGGAAGGCTATTGCTTGACAGTTTTATTGTCAGTATTTGACTACTACGTGGAGAGTGTCACTTACAAGTTGGTATTGATACTAATGATGTGATAGATTCCTTGAGATGATTCTAAACTATTTAAAATTTGAAAGATTATAAAGTTTAGTGCAAGCATGATAATCATTTTGGATTAATTCTCTGTACAATTAAGAAGTCTGTTAATTAAGTTTAACCTATGTCAACAACAAAATTATACATGATGAGAACTTCAACAATAAGAATGAACTAATAAGTTTCTAACAAACTCTTTTTCAATAAAGTATAAGGGCAACAAAGAAAAACCCGTTTGGAAAGCTGTTAAAAAGAAACTAAAGTATAACCTTTCGTTTTCTCCTAAAGGCTTGTGAAATTATTTTATAATACACCACATTAAGATTACTTAGTATGAATGGTGTTGTGGTGTAGTTAAAAGACAAAAATAGTACTCCACAATATATAGTTACTAATTGGAGAAATACTAAAGATTGCAGCTTATGATCTCAATAAAGTTCCAACCAAGGTAGTTGTGAGAACTCTTTGAGTTTTACATATGGTGATATCCAACTAAGGCTAGATCATTGGGATCTACTAAAGAAAATTGGATTCAAATAGATACAAGCTACTTTATTGGTATTAAATAAAAATAAGTTTATGATCCAATTGATCGAATCATATTTGAGACGGGTAATACGGTATTATGTGAGGATGTTGATTTTGGGGGAAGAATAATATTAGAGACATTGTCCTTAAAGGGGAGTCGATTCGATCCCCACTTATGCTTTAAAGAATTGGTGCATATTCAGAATAACGATATGACAATGTCAATAATATTTAAGGAATAACAAATTCAACAACCTCAAGAATTAATGTCACTAAGAAAACCACTAGAGTTGGGTGAAAGACAATTCGAATGATTATGTAGTTTTTCTCTTAAATAATGAGGACACTATAGAATTAATGGTAGAACATTCCAACAATGTTTATCAAACCATGAAAGGTCCAATTACTCCAAAGTGTGTTAATGCTATAAGTTATGAGTATAAATCAAAACAAGATGATTAGGTTTGCATCTTGATATAAGATTATACTCAAAAGGGAAGGAAGACATTATTATAAGATAATCGTGACATTAGTAGCACATTTTGATCTTGAATCATATTAGATGGATGTAAAGATAAAGTTCCTTGATCGCAACACTGATGATACGATCTAAATGGTTTAAGAACTAATAGGAAATCTATCTATGCATTCAAGCAAATTTTTTTCGTAAAGGAATCACAAGTATCATCATGAAGTAAGTGTCTCATTTGGTTTTGAGACAAATGTAGATGATTATGTGATTCAGTGAGAGAATGTTTAAGTTAAACTAAGGGAGACAAGTGCAGTCTTAATCAGGTGCCCTAAAGTTAAACTAAAGATTTAAGAAATGTATAAACATTTCATATTCATTGGTTGTTGGAAGTTGTTGTATGATGAGGTCTCTACAAGACCTAATTTGGCTTATGTTGTTGGTATATTAAGTAGACATTTAAGTAACTCTAGTATGGATCTTTATAAAGTATGTATAGAGAACTAAGAATAATATGCTTGTACATCAAGGATCAGATTTGTTAGAGATCATAAGGAATTCTGATTTTGAGTTTGTTGAATGTCAATACAGTATAAGATCCACTTCATGCTATATTTTCTGTTGGTCGGAGAGCTATACAAGTAAAAGTATTAAGCAAACACTTTAGCTCATTAACCATGACAACAGAATTAGTAGCACACTAAGGGCATTCAAACATGAAATAAAGGTTGCGAAGATTTGTCACATAAAGTTCATTGTGACAGTTAGTTCGCAGTAAAGTATTTATGACAAGAATACTTACAAGTCAAGCATATTGACATAGAATTCGTGGCTGTTAAAAAAAAAGTGTTTTGTGTGGATAAAATTTTAGTAAAGCATATTATGATAGACTCTAAATTCGGATCCGTTATTTATGTATTCAACGTCTTGTAATTTTTATGAGCTAGCTACTCATATGAGTGTTATATGGTTTTAGAATACATTGGTTTAGTGGGAGTCTATATTTATTACTCTTTAAAGTTTCAAGACACTTTGATTTGGATAATTCAGTTTTCTGCAGAATAAAGTTCATGGCTTTGAATTCATTGTGAATTCACTTAAGTAATTTCATTTTGTAATATTTTACATTATGGATTGATCTCACTAAAGTTTAAAGTTGGACCAGTTGGAAATAGACAAGATGTTGATCACATTTGACATGTAATTTCCATGCTACTCATCATATTTGATCTATGTCATTGAGTATATTGATATGGTGATTGTCGGGGTTTAATCACGATTTATAATGTGGTGAATGCCGCGGTAGTTCCATATTAGTATATAAGATGGACCAGATTGTTAAGTATAGCCTGAAGTGGAATAGCATAAAATTGCGCAACTAAGGACTCTTGATATAATTGCTTTGAAAAAATATATAGCCCAAGTGGGAGATTGTTGGAAATTTTTAATTTCCAATATAATCTAATTGTGGACAATATATTATTATACAATTATATTAGCTATTCAATTATTTTATGGACTTAATTAAGTGATCCAATTAAGGTTAAAAGTCCAAGGACTATAATAATAATTAATATGAGCTAAATGAGTAGATACCCAATACTACGTGTGATTATGGGTGGTCTAGTCAAGTAGTATATAAAGGTTACCCGGTTATGGTCCCCAATATACTAAGTCGCACATGGTTTTCCATTCTCCCCATCGGGAGGGATTACTACGGTCCCCATAAGGAATAAGGAGGCTTAGTTGAGGAAGACCATAATACCTACCGATCCTGAGTTCGTGTTCCGCCTAGAGACTCATTGGATCAGGTACGCTTCCGTATTATAGTTTGATCTCAGTTTATCATAATAGGGCTAATGTCTCATGGATTTATTTCCAACACGATTACCATAAACACAACCTTAAATTATACTCCTCAGGTTAGTTAAAAGATACTCCTCCCGTTCCACATTTACATTTGCTTTTTGCACGTAGATTAAGAGATATAATATTAAGTGTGGTGTGATGTGAGAGAAATAATATTTAATATGAAGTGTGTAGTTGTAATAGTATTGTGTGTGAGTCATACATGAAATAATTAATTATTTTGTGTGGGTCAACTTCACAAAAAATGAAACATAAACCTTAATTTGAGACAACTCATAATGAAAAACGTAAATCTTAGCGTGGGAGGGAGGAAGTATTCATTTGCTTTTTACGCACGGATTAATAAATATTACTCCCTCCGTCCCACGTATTTTTACCCACTTTTCATTTTGGGGTGTCCCACATATTTTTACTCATTCCATTTTTGGCAAAAATACATAATATTTTATTACATACTTTTTACTATCCCAACGACTTAATTACTTTTTTACACTTTATTCATCATTCCCAATAACTTTATTCACTTTTTCTTTTTAAATTACTAATTTATCTCTACTTTCTCTTACATTATATATTAAAAAAATAAAACGTCTTAATCTCCGTGCCCGTACAAACGGGTAAAAATACCCGGGACGGAGGGAGTACTATATTTTAAGTCTAACATACTTCTCCAAGCTAAACTCAATACTTCAGAGCTAAAACCAGTTGACATCATGAACTTACCAGTTGCTATGGAATTTAGAGAAGAACAAAATGGTTAAGTTTTACAGGCCGTCTGTTTGGTTCCTTTTAAAACCGTGTATTCGGTTTTTCTAAACATCTTTTACTGTTTTTAATTATGTACCTCTTCCCTTTCTTTTTTTCTTTTACCTTTAATAATATTATTAACTAGTTTAATAAATATTATTATTATATTATTTTATATATAGTGAGTAGTTGTATTAGGGTAATGTAGTTCGCACTTTTTACCAAACAAAAAAAATTACTAATACTTTTGAATACAATGAATACATTGTATATTTAATCGGAGAAAGTGTTATTCAGGGAATTAAGGAGGGCAATATTTCCAGTTAAATGTGCCATTTGTTCTGATCAACAGTGTTTGTCTTAAAGGTTAATTTGTCTCCGATGATATAAAAACTCATGCTAGAATAGATGTCATATAATGAGATCAAGGAAATACTCCCTCAATCCTGGCACAACATATGCTTCTGTTTTTTAAATGTATATTAATTAAGAATAGTACATATTTTAACATATGCTTCTGCTTTTTAAATGTATATTAAGGAATATATATCTTAATATTTAGTGGGTAACTTTTAGTCATTTTGTAGGAGTCTCATGTAGGAAAATTAATTTTTTAGGGTGAATCTATTAAAACAAAAAAAAGGTATACTTTCTAAACAAAGTCTCTTGTAAGATGGTTATTATGTGAGATGAGTTTATCCATTGTTAAAGGTCATTGTTATATAGGTAAAGTATGTTTGTTTTATATGTAAAGTATGTGTATTGGTAATTAAAGTATGTTTGTAGTGAATCATACTATAACACCCTAAAAACATAATTTAATTCATTATTCATCGTAATTTAGAATAACATGCTTTAATTTATTGTGTGGGTCGACTCATCTCATAATTTGTTTCATATTTCCCGTCTCACAAGAGAATAGTTCTATTTTCTATGGAGACGAATTAAAATAAAAAATGTATATGTATTTTTCAATGTGACGGATGGTGTATGTTGCAATACTTATATTTTTTAAAGAATAATTAAAAGCATTTTCCCCCTTATTTCTTTGTTTTTGTTTTCTATGTTTAAAATATTATTATAATTTATTATGATTAATTGGATTTTTTTTCTCTCTTTAAATAATTATTATCTGACTCAATGTAAGAGAATGTGCATCCAAAACCTGCACAATACATGCATATTTTGAATTGAAGGAAAATTAGAAACTAGCTGTAATGATAAAAGATGCAAATTAGACCATGATTGAATGAAAGAAAATATTCACATACCAAATTTATGAAAAGACAAATATCTTAATAATCATATCAAGAATGAGTAGAATATTTGGTGCATGGTTTTAGCTTCTCATTGAGTGTCTATTTTCCAATCTTGCAAAAGTTGTAATCAATATCTATGATGCACATTCTTACTTGAGTGAGGCTTGCTTGCGCCCAGGCACACGGGAATACATTCGGTGCACCTTTAGAAATTTAGTATTATGAGTAAGGGTATATTACTTTGATTTAAAGGGTATACACTTTAATTAATAAAATGTACATCATTTTGTTCTAAAGAGTATACACTTTTCATTAATATTTTTTTTTCTTTAGAAAGTAAAGGGTACACATTTTTATACTAAAGGGTATACAATTTAATACAAAATTCTAAAGGCGCACGGAGTGTTGTCCATGCACCCAGATACATACAATAATTTTCTTTAGAAAATAAATGGTACACATCTGTATACTAAAGGGTATACAATTTAATATAAATTTTTAAAGACACACAGAATGTGGTCCGTGCGCCCGGAGTTTTTGCCTTCTTACTTTTGGCATCTTAAATTTAAGTTGTTATCAAATTTCATATTACCTTTTTTTTTTCATAAAATAAGAAGAGAATTTATTAGATTTCCATTGATAATGGTTGAATAAATTCTTACATAAATTAATTATGTCATGTGTGAACGAGGGGTAAAAAAACTCCCTTGTAAGACGGGTTATTTGTGAGACGGGTGTGAAACGGGTCGATTCATCACTAAATTATGCTTATTGTATAGATAAAATATGTTAATAATAAATCATATTATAACACGTTAAAATCATACTTTAATGCATAATCAAACATACTTTAAAAAACATACTTTAACAACCATTAAATATACTTTATCTATACAATAAGCATACTTTAGTGATGGGTTGACCCGTCTCACGCCCATCTCACTAATAATTCGTCTCACAAGAGATTTTGTCATATAATTCTTTAAATGGGACACCATAGTAAAATGAAGATCTTTTGGTGCAACAGATGGAGTAATAATTCTTTTTAATTCAAATGAATATCTTGTAACTAGCTGGACGGAGGGAGAGATTATGTATTAGTAGAGAGGGATTGGGAGGGGAAGAGAAAATATAGTAGTGGGAAGTTAGAATTTTGAATCATCTTCATTTAATATATAATTATCCTCCGGTAAAGTAGAAGACACAAGTTCGTAATAAATACAGAAATTCAGCAGCAGAATTTAGAAGTGAATTGCGTATGAGATCGGATACATGCTGCTGCTGATATTAATAACCTCCTCTTTTAATTTCAAACTCCTCACATTTATTGTTTTCAGGTGCTATTTTTACCTTTCATTTTTCAAAAATTTAACTTTCAATTTCTAATTTTAAATTCACAACACATTTTCAAATTAACCACTCCACTAAATTGGAACCTATTATTTAAGGTTAAAACTTGTGTATCCCGAGTCACCGTGCGCTCAAAAACCCTTTAATATTAAATGATAATATATCATTTACTATGAGGATGTGTATTCTTTATTTGTTTTAATGAAAGTATATACCAAAATATTGTATTCTTATTAATTAAAGTATACATCCTTTAAAATAAAATATTGTACCATTACATACTTTGTACACATGAAGACACAAGAGAACAACTAATTATTTAAAGCAACTCTAGATCCACACCGTTAATTAAATTGGAACCTGTTACTTAGAGCAACTCTTCATCCACATCGTTAGTTAATAGAAATATTGCATAAAAAAAAGTCTTGAGCCCATGTATGATCTCTTATTTAAAAAAATGGTTTTAATTATGACTAATTAAGACTAATCTTTTTACATATAAGTTGAGCCTCAAAATCTATTAATAACTTTTTAGATTAAAGAAGCGGTCATTCATACCCAAAATTGCTCACAATCCCCCCAATATAAAATGCATTTTTATGACTGTAAGACTAATCTTTTTAACATACAAGATAAGCCTCAATCTATTAATAAACTTTTAGATTAAGCAAGTAGTTATTCATACCCAAAATTGCTGACAATATCCCTAAAATTTTAAATTAAAATATTCTTAATATGACATAAATAACCTCACAAAAAATATATTACTTGATTTATCACTAAACAAATTCCAAATTACTAACTATACCTCCAAAATTCCATGAAATGAAGAGATGATATGCTTCAAGTCCGATGGTGCTTTATTAGAACTAATATTTGCTAATGTACTCCATACTCTTAATTTTTGTGATGTCTAAATGGAGGTAAGCTAAATCATTGAAAATCTATTTGTTGGGCTTTGGGCCCAAAGTTAATTGAGCCTTTTGGGCCATGTAATGGGTTCATCTCCTTTTTCTACCCAACACATTATTATCAATGTTTACTTGCCAATTGATTGAGAAATCAGTAGGTTCATTCAACTTCTCCCACTATGACTTAAAAAAAATAATAAATAAATAAAATTTTGTGTAATATCAGTTTTCCTTTTTTTTTTTTATCAAATATTACTTTTAATACAGACAAACTCTCTTGTGACTTGTGGGACGGTATTCATGTAAGATGTATCCACTCATTATCAAAATATGATCATTATATAGATAAAATATGTTATTGGATAGTTAAAATATGCTTTATGAATGGTGCAACAAAATATGATTTTAAAGTGTTATAGTATAATTTGTTAAATATAATTATTGGATAGTGAAGCATTTGATAACATTTTAAAGTCATATTTTAATGCATTGTTAATTATACATTAGTAAATCATACTTTAACTTCCAATGACATACTTTAACTATAAAATAATTATATTTTAATAATTGGTCGACCCATCTCACAATCAATATTACATATAACCGTCATACAAGATAATAATGTCTCTTTCATAATATTATTATGTGAATTGTTCATTTGACAATTCATTACTTTTCATTGATTAGTTATTACTTTTGATAAAAAATATTATCATGTTTTATTAGACTCAAATGATCCACCATGTGAAACTATATCACATAGTTTTTTATTTTTTTAAAGAAAAAAATTCCCAACTGTTTTATTGCATGAGTGCGATGTATTTTCACATTTCATGAACTGACCCGAATTCAAGGAGTGATTGCATACATAGACTCTATATTTCAGTCATTCTTTTAATATTATCATTCAATAATTACATCATCAAAAACATCTGGGATAAGATTATAACTACATTATGCATTTTTTATATTTATAATTTCGAGACGAATTCTCGCAAATTCTTTCTATAATCTTTTACAAGATTTACATATGTTTTTAATATGTAATTCATATAGGATGGAACATTTCATAATATTTAATTGATATTTTGTTAAAGATAAAAATTTATTTTATTAAAACAAAAAAAAACTTTAGAATTTAAAAAATATATAAATACATTTGATTTAAATTAATATTAAAAGAGTAAATATATTTAAACGGATAAAAATATTAATATTCCCCAATAAGCAACGTCCATTTTCGTCATTGTTATTCATATTTATGCAAATATTAAATTGATTAATTAGTAGTTCACATTATAGTAGTCAAGTTAGTTTAATATATGTGTCTACACTTGCTATGACACGACTAATCAACTTTTTTTTTTCTTCTTTTTTTTTTTTTTTTGTACCAAACACGTTTAATATTTTGACAGCCTAACGTGGTTAAGTAAGTAGTCAGTGCCATAGGTGGGCATCATCCATTTACTAATGTAAGTTTGGTCAACCTTTCACACCATCTTCTATTATAGGAGTATATCTACACTTGTAATGGAAGTTTTGATTGGAAGTTACCAACACGTATATTTATATATGTTCCACATCAAAAATAGACTCCATCAATCTCATATTTTAGGGTATTCATACTCTAGTTATAGAGTTTTGAATATGTTAAGTACTACTTGAACAACTATTTTTATTTTTCTTTATATAGCGTAATCTTAATGATAAATAACGAACAAAATATGAAGAATATTTAATATGTGAATGACAATTCTGAAACTAAAGAGTATTTTGAGAGAATTGAGTTTTTTTTTAAAAATTTTTTGGTGAAGTTTATTTTAAAAAATACGAAAACGAAAATTTATAGTCCTAGGATGGAAGAAATAAATATTAAAGGGAGAAAAAAAAACTTGAAGCAATGTCTGATCAACTACAAAATATAAATTTTAGATAGAATATAATTTTATGAGACATTAAACATATTTAAGAATATAATAATACTCTAATTTCACATTATAGTGGGGTTGATAATACATACTTATTCCATTCCATCAAGAATTATGCGTTTATTTTGAGAGTTAGTCATCTATAAAAACTTGTAATCCCCTTTAGACCCTAAAAATACATAGAGCATAATAGAATTGGAAGAGTAGACTACAGTATTTACAGCGTGAATCCTATTTACATGTGTTTGCCTTATTTTGAATTTCTCATCAAAATAAATAAGTTTCTAAACTGTTTGGTGAAATAAATCAGATGTGAAAGCTCTTTATGAACTAAAAATTTGAGAAATTGTTTAATACTATGTACATCATGTATATAAACTACATATTTTTCGGGGAGCCAATACTCCCCTGTCTCCCTTCGCCTATAATAATGGGTGTGAATGTATGTTTAGGGATAGGATATAATAGTGTTTCTATTATTATTTTTTAAAATCGAGTGTTTGGGTAATGTTTCAATTGGAAATAGCGCGTCTTAATTTGAATACTCTTTGTATTCATCCTTAAAATATATACTATATGTTTTTTTTATTTGCTACTATTTAATTAATTTAAAGTATGATTTTAGGTTGTTATAAGATGATTAATTATTGACATACTTAAACTACAAATAAGCATACTTTACCTATATGATTAGCATACTTTAATAATGGGTTAACTCGTCTCACAAGAGAGTTTCTCATTATATGGCAAAGTCTCTTATGAGACCGTACTTATGTGAGACCGTTTGTAAAACGTGTTAAATTATGTCTATTATATATATAAAGTATGTTTAATGGTTGTTAAAGTATGATGGATGATGAATTAAAGTATGATTTTAGGTTGTTAAAAGATGATTAATTATTGACATACTTAAACTACAAATAAGCATACTTTACCTATATGATTAGCATACTTTAATAATGGGTCAACCCGTCTCATAAGAGAGTTTCTTTTATTATATATATTTTTTTGTATTTACTATACTACTTAATTTATTATGAACATGTGATAACTTGAGGTGCCTAAGGGTGAAATTCTCAAAGATCTCAAAGTTCAAAACCTGCAAGTGCGATCAACCACTGAAGGGTCAGTTCATACAGATCGCAAAGCTCTGGCTTGAAATGGGGTCTCCGCTAGTCGACAGTGGGTACTGGCCTCCCCCGGATTAGTCGGTCTACGAATCAGATACCAGTGCATCCAAAAAAAATTATGTACAAGTCTTGCGTCTTGAGATCATTTTATGCTTTCGTAATTAGTTATCATTATCACTATAAAATATTATCACTTTTTATTTATATCATGAATTGTTTATAAAATGGTTAATTGCACCATTATCATTACTTTTCATTAATGATATTATCATTTTTTATCCATTTCAAGTAAGGGATTAATATGAGACGGTCTTATATAAGTCTTTGTCATTTATTATTATTATTATTATTATTATTATTATTATTATTGTTGTTGTTGTTATTATTATTATTATTATTTTGAAATAAGTGATTATATATTTGTTACATATAAATAATAATACTCCTTAATTTTTATAAAAAAAATAAAATATCTCAGAGTGGGCAGATGGAGTATCACATGAAACTTGCATGCTCTCAGGCGCACAGTCCCCAAATCCAATGGTCTTAAAAAGTTGTACATTTTAGTACTAAATGTTATACTCTTTGATATAAAAATTTATACCTTTTAATTTTTCGAAAAAAAAAATTCTTATCCAAACATTAATATCATTCATATTTCAACTAACTCTTCTATTTAAACTGTTATAAATTAAAATGTATATCATTTAAAAGAAAATGTTATAAACTTAATCTCTTGTGTCCGAACGCATATGGAACACCTCATGAATTATAATATAAATTCCTTTTATTATACATATAAATGAAATGTGCTTATCTATTACTAGCACTTATGCATGCCTCTCCAATCGATCAATGGCTTAAAAGAAAAAGGTAATAACATTGTTAGGCCATTTTGAGTTTGTTCTCTGATTTTCCATGGAAGTGAACAAGTAATTTACGAATCAAGCATATTTCTATTTAGAAAAATGCTAACGTGAATATTAAAAAGAACGAATTGTTTTATTTTATTTCATTTTTGGAAAAGTGAAAGAAAAGATAATAATGAGGACAAAAGTGGAAATGAATTTTATCCAATGCAAAAGGGGATGCACACTATTCAACGCATAATCTCAACAAACCTTTAAACATAGATATTTTCAACCTTTTAGATTCTATCTCCTACTTCCTGCTCTATGCACTTTGGATTTATTGGGATTTTTTTTTTCTTTTTTATCATTAAAATTTGTGTGCTTTGTTTGACCTTCAATTTATACGATTAAAAAAATTTATTCCCTCTGTTTATTTTTTCTTTTTATCATTAAATTTTGTGAGCTTTGTTTATACCTTCATTTTATACGATTAAAATATTTATTCCCTATGTTACTTTAAAAAACTTTTGCACAAGATGAAGGAATGGCAAAAATTCCTGTGCACCTGAGTGCACGGACCACATTTCGTGCCTTTTAGAATTTTGTGTTAAATTGTATACCCTTTAGTATACAGATGTGTACCCTTTATTTTCTAAAGAAAATTATTGTGTATATCTGGGCGCATGGACAACACTCCGTGCGCCTTTAGAATTTTGTATTAAATTGTATACCCTTTAGTATAAAAATGTGTACCCTTTATTTTCTAAAGAAAAAAAATATTAATGAAAAGTATATACCCTTTAGAATAAAATGATGTATCTTTTATTAATTAAAGTGTATACCCTTTAGACCAAAGTAATGTACCCATACCCATAATACTAAATTTCTAAAGGCGCACGGAATGTGTTCTCGTGCGCCCGGGCGCACGCAAGCCTCACTCTTAAGGAATAGTATTTTAATTTATAATGAGGTGAAAGATATAATATTTTAATATATGATATGTTTATTAGTAGGCAAAAACTCCTGTGCACCCGGGCGCACGGACCACATTCCGTGCACCTTTAGAATTTTGTGTTAAATTGTATACCCTTTAGTATATAGATGTGTACCCTTTATTTTCTAAAGAAAATTATTGTGTGTATCTGGGCGCATGGACAATACTCTGTGTGCCTTTAGAATTTTGTGTTAAATTGTATACCCTTTAGTATAAAAATGTGTATCCTTTATTTTCTAAAGAAAAAAATATTAATAAAAGTATATACCCTTTAGAACAATATGTTGTACCTTTTATTAATTAAAGTGTATACTCTTTAGACCAAAGCAATGTACTCTTACCCATAATACTAAATTTCTAAAGGTGCACGAAATGTGTTCTCGTACGCCCTGGCACACGCAAGCCTCACTCTTATTAGTATTGTGCGTGGATCCAAAAAGATGTTAAAAATTAAAGTAAATAGAAAAGTAACCTAAAAATATCTAATAAATTGAAGTGTATCTGCGAAAAAGATATGACCAAAGTGTTTGAAGTATAAATAAATGGCATCTATTCATAAATAGAAATTTAAATTTAAATTTGAAATTCACTTCAAAATAAACATAAATTTCATCTTGAAATCTATAAATAAACCATCACTTTCCATAATTCTTTACTAGAATGACACTTGAACAACTCCTACATACATTCTGAAAACATTTCCATACTTAGAGTCTTGATCTCAAATAATCAAGTCGAGTGAGATTGAGCTATCCAAGCAATTCATAGTGCATTCCTAAATTGTCCTACTTCTAAGGTAAGTTCATAATACAGTTTGATTCAAGATATCTTGTGATTTGTAGTGCTATTATCACAAGATGTGAGTCGTATCTTGAAGATGATTGCTATCGAACTGTAAGCACAAGAGCGGACAATTTCGTTTTAAAGAGAGAGTGTAACTATTGTCTCGACTCAAATTCTTATCTCAAATTCTATTTCTATAATTTTCTATTACTATTTTTTTAGTCAACATATTATATCGAAACCCAACTATACCCAACAATTTTAAGATGAAAATTGACTCATCGCTCCTGTTTAACATTGATTCATAAGATTTTGAATGTGTATGTACAAACACGAAGTTACGCAAATTTATTTTAATTTGATTATCATAACCTGGAGTTAAACTACGGTGTCTGATTAATAGAGAGGTGAATCGTTTAATACTTAATCATGTCACTTTAACACGCCCCCTCACATGCAGGCGATGCTACTTTTTGTCTCAAGTCTTGCTTGTGAAATTTTCTCATAAATGAGTGACGGTGAGTTTCAAACCCCGGACCTTTGCTAGGCATGAACTCTGATACCATATTAAACTCTCATTTTTATAAGTTTAAGTTTTTAGATGAGGTGGTCATTTGACATGATATTAAAATCATGACCTAATAAAGGTTTAGGGTTCGAACCTCACCGCCATCCATTTATGAGAACATTCCACGTGCAAACTCGATTAAATATTAAATAATTTATCTCTCTATTAACTTAAACTTTTAGATTAGGTGGTCATTTAACAATAATATATTAATTTGCATGCGTGGACATATTCGTGAATTTTTCAATTTTAATTGAAAATAAATTTACAGTAAAATAATATAGAAATCCAGAGTTTTTCAGGTAAAAGTCATGCTAAAAATAAGAGAGAAATGAAAATCAGTTTTTTGTGATAAGATGTCTTAATTCATGAGATTGCATATAGGGGTGGTAATCCCTGACACGATATGATTGCACGACACGATAATTGTGGGTTAGTGTGTCGTGTTCGTGTCGGATTCGTGTCAACCTGTTAAGCAAAATTAATATTAACCGATGACCCATTAACCCATTAATAACTCATTAACCTCTTAACAACCCGATATACATATAAAATTAGGTAAATATATAATAAAAATACTTATTAATAATTATAAAATATATTTACTTAAAAAAATCAATACTTTTAATTAGTATTTTTTTTAATTTTCTTATCGTGATGTTATCGTGTCGTGTTATGGCAATTCATTATTTTTCGTATTTGTATCTGGTCGGAACGAATTCTTATCGCATCGTGTTCGAATTTGCCCTTATCATATCGTGTCACTAGTCGACACAAAACCCAACCCGTTTGCTATTCCTAATTGCATGTAATCGGCGCAACACAAGTCTACCCCGTAAAAGAAACTATTACTCTCCGTCTTATAATGATATTTTCGCATCGAGTTGGTATATTGTACATCTATCTAGTAGATATTTTCACATTGAGTTGGTATATTGTACATTAGTAGCTTTATGTATTCCGTTTTTTTTTTCAAACTGCATAAATTTTAATTCAATAATGTATAATATATTTTTTAATAAATATATTTCTTTTTATATTCAATTTTACCATTAATTTTTTATTTAAAAGCTTACAATATTTTTTTATTAAAAATAATTACTAGAAAATCGCGGTTAATTGTAAGAAGGCAAAAAAATTGGGTGAAATCATCTCACGAATCCCCTTATACGAAACTAATAATTCATTAATTCAACAAAATAATTTTAAAGGGCACAGTTTGATTGTTATGAAATTAAAATTTTGAAAAATTAATTGTATAATAAAATTAATTGAACCTAAATAAATTTAAAGGATCTTATTTGATTAATATCAAATTTAAAAATTTAAAAATTAATTATGAAAGAGAAAATAATTGGACCTTACATGTATATATTTTTTCTACGTTTTTCTTATTTAATTTATAGTATTTTTATTATATAAAAATGTGATAACTTAAAATTTATTATTCATTTATTTTATTCTTAATTTAAATATTATAAATTTATAAAGACAAAGTCTCTTATGAGACGTTGCTTACATGAGACGCTTTGTGAGACGTGTTAAAGTATGTCTATAATTTTAATAAAGTATGTTTAATGGTTGTTAATGTATGTTTTTGAAGTATGCTATATTATGTATTAAAGTATGATTTTAGAGTGTTATAATATAATAATTTATTGACATTCTTTAACTACAAATTAGCATACTTTATCTATACAATAAACATATTATAGTGATAGGTCGAACCGTCTCACAAGAGAGTTTCTCATTTATAAACTGTGATAAATTTTTAAAAAGTAATTTTTTTTTAAAAAAAAGTACTTATCGAATAAAAGTGATAACTTTCATTTGAATTATATTATGAATAATTCATAATATTAAAGACTTATGTGAGTGTCTATTACGAATGACTTCCATGAAAATGGTAAGAAGTGATAATATTTATGAAGAAATGTGATACACAACTGATGAAAAAAGATAACGGTCAAGTGAACAAATTCATAAACAATTAATTATTATATAAATGAAAAGTAATAATATTTTAAAAGAAAAGTAACAACATCTTTAATAAAAAGTAATAACTAATTACCAAAACATATTTCACGAATAATTTATAAAATTAATAACACGTGATAATATTTTTAATAAATGCAAATTTTAATTAAAGGAAAGTGATATCCGTATAATTGAATTATTTCACAAATAATTTAATGGAATAATAATAAGTGATAGCATGTAAAAAGTAATGACTGTTTAATTATAATATTTTAAGAATAATTCGTAGGATGAATAAAAATGTTATAACATTTTTAATATAAAGTGATATCCAATTAAAATAAACGATAATAAAATCGTTAAATAATCTAATGAACAATTATCAATAATAACAATAATAAATAATAATAAATATATGGAGTAATATTTTTAATTTAATACTATAAAAAAATTGATTATGGAATAATTTTAGTTGTAGGCGTGAGCCGTGAGTCCTCAGGTGGTGAAGTCGTCTAGTGACCAAATTTTGAGATTATAAATGGCTTTTTTGTTTTGAGTACTCGAAAAAAAAAAAAAAAGCTCTTTCTTCTGTTTAAAACCTTTTTAATTTAATACTCCATAAAAACTTGGATTAAGGGATAGTCCGACTCATATGGAGGATCGAGAGACGATTTTATCAAAGATCAATCCTTGCAAGAAAAACAATGAAATGTAATCATGTGATAAATTAATCTTTATATTTGAAAAATTACAAAAGAGAATCTTACAATTTAGTATTGTGGTAAATTAATCTTCATATTTGAAAAATTATAAAAGAGAATCTTATAATTTAGTATTATTGCAAAACACACCCAACAAGCAACAAATGTCTAACCGACTAATCTGTTGAGTGCATTTTGAAATAATTCTTAAAAGTGTGTTTATTTTTACAATTTTTCGAAAATAATAAAGTTCATAATTATTCTTACCATTAATCAATTATTTTAATTGATTGCTATTTTTTAAAGAAAAATATTATATTAAGAATTTAATATATAGACAAAGTCACATGATTATTTTTTAAAAAAAAAATTATATAATATTATTTTAATTATTTTACTTTTGAATATCCAATAGGATATTTGCAATCTTTTAAGAAAAAACGAAAAAGGAAATGCAATCTTTTTTGATTTGAACTACCATATAAATATCCACAATTCCGATTAGTAGAAGGAATTGTGATTTTTTAATTTTTTAATTGATTAATAGTACGTCTTGTGATTTTTTTATTTTTTTAAATTAAACGTGGCATATGGGACACGAAATATGGCCCGCAGCTAGTTTCGGTGGGCTTGGTTGCACGCAATAATTCCCCGCCTCTCCATTCTACGAATTTACTCCGATTTAATGCTATAAATATCGCCTCTCTACTCTCACTTACCTCCTCCATTTCGCCGCTCTCTGTTTACTGTTTAACTCACGGCTATAGTACCGTTTCCGGCGAGAATGGCATTGCTACCGGAACTCGGGGCGGAAATCGCCATACCTGTCTGCGCCGTCATCGGAATCCTCTTCTCTTTACTGCAGTGGTACCTCGTCTCTAGAGTCAAGGTCTCGTCGGAGCGTGGTGGTGCAAGCAACGGAAAGAATGGCTACACTGAGTACTTGATTGAGGAGGAAGAAGGCATTAACGACCATAACGTCGTTGTTAAGTGCGCCGAGATCCAGACCGCTATATCCGAGGGTGAGAAACTTCCAGATCTCAAGATCTGATTTTTTACTTAATTTGTGTAGTTCATGTGTTTGCATCTTTTCATATTATAATGTGGTCTACGTTCGTATCCGAAAGTTCCGTTTTTTGCTTGTGTGTTTTAGTTCTACTATTCGATAACTTAGGGCGAAAAGTCTTGTTATGATTGAAGAAAGATTGAATTTTTAGTTTAAAGCAGATGAGCTTTAAACTTATTTTCTAGCTGAACTGGTTAGATGAAGTAGAGTAGAGATAGAATCCCATACTTTTAATTTTTATATTATTCATTTTTAGTTTATATTCGATGTTGAATTTTGCTTACCGTCCCAAATGCTAACTGACTGTTCATCTAACTCATTCTTAAAATTTAAAATGTTTATTTATATCTTTTTTATTGAAGAGAATTCTAAGCTGATATGATGATACGTGTTTGCTATAATATTAATAGTTTTGAGTTTTCTCAAATAGATTTCGAAATTTTATTTCTGGGTTTCATTTTGTTTTCACCTTCTCTCCAGCAACGAGAACGATTCTTTTTTTTTTTTGATAAATTTTGTTAGATATGATTTGATATTATTTTATCATAATTTTTTTGTCGGAATTTTTCATTGCAGACAACGATTTTAAGGTTTTATGGAGGTGATAGAAAGAATGTTGGATTAATGTTGTTGGAATCTAGTGATTAGTAGAGGAGATTGCACGGAGGAACAGTGACAGTTCTTATTTTTTCAGTTCATTATTATGTGGGCAGGCAGTACGGCACCATTATTTAGTAGTAGTAGTAGTAGTAGTATTTTATTACTTTAGCCCATATCATAGGAATTATTAGGTGGATGATTTATTGCTGTCTTGTGTTGGTAAAGTTTATACCCTTGTTTCTATAATTAGAATACTACATCTCATTTTGAACCACATGAGGTGACTTTGTCGTGCAAAGATCCTCTCCCATGACAGGCACACTGTGTGTGGAAATGAAGCCGCTTACGGGTGCATATCCGGGTTCAACTTTGACGTCCAATGTTACCATTTGGTATTATGCCTGGGATAATTTACAGGCGTTTCCTTCTAATAATTGATTTGACTATTTGTGAGAATTTGATTTTATATTTTAGCTTTCATATTTTGATATATTGGTACCTGAGTTCTTCACAGTTGTATCAATTAACATGATTGATTTTCTTCAAATGAGATGTAATATTATTTCGTGCTTACAGGTGCAACATCTTTCCTTTTTACTGAATACCA
This sequence comes from Pogostemon cablin, assembly GCA_023678885.1. NCBI lineage: Eukaryota > Viridiplantae > Streptophyta > Magnoliopsida > Lamiales > Lamiaceae > Pogostemon > Pogostemon cablin. The sequence continues at coordinate 9,164,508 of CM042960.1, forward strand.
GTATGTGGGGATTTTCATGGTTGCTTTTGCAATCCTCATATTTCTTTTCCTGGGTTCTGTTGAGGGTTTCAGCACAAAGAGCCAACCCTGCACATATGACAAGGAGAAGTTGTGCAAACCTGCTCTTGCAACTGCAATCTTCAGCACTGTGTCCTTCTTGCTTGGTGCTGTCACTTCAGTTGTTTCTGGTTTCCTTGGGATGAAGATTGCAACCTATGCAAATGCAAGGACCACTTTGGAAGCTAGAAAGGGTGTTGGGAAGGCTTTTATTGTGGCATTTAGATCTGGTGCAGTCATGGGTTTTCTCCTTGCTGCAAATGGCCTGTTGGTTCTTTATATAACTATCAATCTGTTCAAAATCTACTATGGGGATGATTGGGAAGGTCTTTTTGAGGCAATTACTGGATATGGTCTTGGTGGATCCTCCATGGCTTTGTTTGGGAGAGTTGGAGGTGGTATTTATACCAAAGCTGCTGACGTTGGTGCTGATCTTGTTGGAAAGGTTGAAAGGAACATCCCAGAAGATGACCCGAGAAATCCTGCTGTAAGCAATGATGCTTTTAGTTTGATAACTTGATTTTAAAGGGCATTTCAGTAATAATCATTTTATTTTTCAGGTGATTGCTGACAATGTTGGTGATAATGTTGGAGATATTGCTGGAATGGGGTCTGATCTTTTTGGTTCATATGCTGAATCTTCATGTGCTGCTCTTGTTGTGGCCTCCATTTCCTCATTTGGAATGACTCATGACTTCACCGCTATGACTTATCCGTTGCTCATTAGCTCCATGGGAATCCTGGTTTGCTTAATTACCACTCTTTTTGCGACTGACTTTTTTGAGATTAAGGCTGTCAAAGAAATTGAACCAGCATTAAAGAAGCAGCTCATTATCTCCACTATCCTTATGACTGTTGGAATTGCAATTGTTACATGGACGTGCTTGCCGTCATCGTTTACTATCTTCAACTTTGGTGCCCAAAAAGTTGTGAAGAACTGGTAAGGACTTGTTCCCAATTTAAACTGGACATGGATTGAAAATAAAATTTTCCCTCTGTTACTGGCATTTGTATTTCATGTTTCTCTTGATCTACTTTTACACATGGATCTTGCATGTCAAAATGTGTTTTGCTTCTCAAACTCGATGACATCTTTTGCATTCTCAAGCAATTGTGTAGATGACAATGTCTCACGGGCCCTAGATTGTTTAAGTATATGCTTATAAATCTCCCCCTGATCATAATATTCAGATTAACAGAATAGGAATTAAATCTTGCTCTGTTTTCCAGTTTAGCCGTAATCAAGTAATCAATCATAATAAATATCAAGAATCAATTGAACTATTAAACGGTACTTTTTTTGAGTCTGGCCTTAGCAATTATGAATTAGTGATATTAATCCAATTGTATCTGTAGACACTTAAATGAAGGTTATGTCTATTTCAAAGCTAATATGCTCATTTGATTCAGCTCTGCCTTACTCATTTCCATCTCTAGTGTATACTTATCAAAAAAAGCAACGCAAGACTTTGATCCTGGCATTAACAATATTTTAATTAATTATGATTTTCAGGCAGCTGTTCCTCTGTGTTTGTGTTGGGCTTTGGGCTGGACTTATCATTGGATTTGTCACAGAATATTACACCAGTAATGCCTACAGGTGCCTAAATTTCATTCATTTTATATTCGTTTGTACTTTCATTGAAGCTTTTTATTTTTTATTTTCTATCAATATCAATAACTTTTTTTTCCATAAATTGTGGATTTCCCTATGCAGCCCCGTGCAAGATGTCGCTGATTCCTGCAGAACTGGTGCTGCAACCAATGTCATATTTGGTCTTGCCTTGGGTTACAAATCTGTTATAATTCCCATCTTTGCGATTGCAATTAGCATTTTTGTCAGCTTCACCTTTGCTGCTATGTATGGTGTTGCCGTAGCTGCTCTTGGAATGTTGAGCACTATTGCCACAGGGTTGGCCATTGATGCCTATGGTCCTATCAGTGATAATGCTGGTGGTATTGCTGAAATGGCTGGAATGAGCCACAAAATCCGTGAGAGAACTGATGCTCTCGATGCTGCTGGGAATACCACTGCCGCTATTGGAAAGGTTCATTCAAATTGATTTCGTCCCTAGACTTTATAAGATTTGTTTGACCTGATCTGCAAATGCTTAGGCCTATAACAAGATCATGATAAGTTATACAATATATTTCCTCCAGCATAATAACTTATTTACGGGATTTGTGGTGCTCTGAATTTGTGATGTCGGATGTGCATTTATACCTATAAGATTTCATGCCACTGCACCCCAGCATTATTTACACGCTCATGTATATGTAGTTTTGCCATGTGATTAAGTCCTGAATTTTCTTTTGTTTTGTCTACTCTTGTTTCTAAAGCTCAGCATTTGTTATTAGGGTTTCGCCATTGGTTCTGCTGCTCTTGTTTCATTGGCGCTTTTTGGTGCCTTTGTGAGCCGTGCAGATATCTCTAAAGTCGATGTTCTTACCCCCAAAGTCTTCATTGGTTTAATTGTTGGCGCTATGCTTCCTTACTGGTTCTCTGCCATGACCATGAAGAGTGTTGGCAGTGCAGCTCTGAAAATGGTTGAAGAAGTTCGCAGGCAATTCAACACTATTCCTGGACTCATGGAGGGTACTGCCAAGCCCGATTATGCCACCTGTGTAAAGATTTCCACTGATGCATCTATCAAGGAGATGATTCCCCCCGGTGCACTTGTCATGCTCACCCCTCTGATTGTCGGAACTTTCTTTGGTGTTGAGACACTCTCTGGCGTTCTTGCTGGTTCTCTTGTTTCTGGGGTCCAGGTATGTTATGCACTTTATTTTTGTCAATCCCTAATAGCCAGAACTTTCAAAGCTATACAGCATTCTATATTTATCTATTTTTTTTATTTTATAATAGTATTTATCAATTTACCATGCTTTTATTTGGTGTAATTTTACCTATTAGATAAATGCAGACATTGATCTTAAATATATCTGATTCTCGGGGTCCTAATTAATAGAACTCATAGTAAGATTAAATTCCTAATCATGTCTTTAAACACGTCACTTGGCTTTGCATACATTGTAATTGACCAAAACTAATTTAGAAGAATTGATGAAAATAGCAAAATCTCAAAACATTTTAGACTTGAAGTCGGATTTTGTCAAGCGCACGCCTTGTAGTTTTCCCTTGCATTTCCTTATTCTGACTCTGCAATCCCTCAGATTGCGATATCTGCATCGAATACTGGTGGTGCTTGGGACAATGCAAAGAAATACATTGAGGTAAAAACTACATCATGAGTTTAAGTCTATTGTTTTCTAGTTTAACATGATACAATTGATCTTATCTGTAAAATTTCTTCTAGGCTGGTGCTTCAGAGCATGCTAGAACTCTCGGGCCTAAGGGATCCGAACCACACAAGGCTGCTGTGATTGGAGACACCATCGGAGATCCTCTCAAGGATACATCAGGTCCATCACTAAACATCCTTATTAAGCTCATGGCTGTTGAGTCGCTAGTGTTTGCCCCATTCTTTGCCACTCATGGTGGCCTGTTATTTAAGATCTTTTGAGGAATCCATAATGAAGCGCGTGTTGACTTCCTCGAATCGTTATCTTTGTACTCCCGTTACACGTTGCTCGATCCCTCTGTTTCCGTGTCGGCGACTCTCGAGTTTGTGAAATTTAGTTTTTGTCATAGCTAGTGAATTTTTATTTTTCTCATGAGGTGATTGCAGATTGGTAGGTGGGGATGATGATGATAATCTTGCTTCATTTTGGTAGTCTTTTTGGAGCAAATGTATTACTTTTTTTCTTCTTCTTAAACTCTTAATTTCTTGTAGCTTGACTTAATTTTGATGGATGAATATTTACATGACCACTCCTGAGGTTACTAAAATTTTATTCCTTTTTAAAGTCTCCTAGACGCCTATTATGTAAGGCGGGTTGTGATACAGGTGACATATTGTTAAAGTATTGTTTTATAGATAGGGAGATTTTTTTTTGTTCAAGTATAAAGGTAGGTTAGTTTTAATTTTTATCATATATATGAAAATGTATGTGAGATGAAAGAAAATTTAAAATAAAAAATAGTTACGGGAAGAGAATATAAATTTGGTAAACACTTGGTGAGTTGTTGAGTATACATGTGATTTTTTATTTTATTTTTTAATTTCAAGAATTCTTTATTACATGAAAAATTATTTCAAGAGATAAACTATTAGTTTTTTAAATGAAAAAAAATTCTTTAAATTTTTGCACATTTAATTGACTAGTTTTTAATAAATAAAAAAATTACTTTTTAGAGATTCTGGACAAAAAAAATTACTCCTCTTTAAAGATTTTATTTATTTATTTATTTATCTATTTTGTAATAAAGAGTATTTTTAAAAAAATAGAATTTATAGGTGAATCCGGTTTAGACTAAACTCTATCAATTTATTATAAAAATTAAAACATAATGAAAAATTTAGGAATTAGTGTGAGGTACATCCATTGCAAATTAATATTACAAGATAAAAATGTTATAATGATATATTTAGTATAACCTCAGTTTAACAATATTACACTTTAAAAGCAAAATATTATTTTTAAAAAAATAGTACTCTATCTGTTCCAAATTCATTTTCACGTTTACGGTAGATACGAAGTTTAAGAAAGTCACTCTTTGACTTACTTTTATGGTAATATGATATTTTTAGGTAATAAATAAATGATAAAGTATGTTATGTGTGTTAAAAAAGTGATGGTGAATTTGAAATTAAAATATATTAGAAAGTAATTAAAAAAGGAAAGTGCAAAATAATTAGCGGAGAAAGTATATTATGTTTTTTTTATAGTATCTCAAATCCACGTTATAGTATGTAATTTTTGTGTTATTGTATGTTGCCTGAAACAATATTTCATTGATGTCGTAGTACGTCGTTCCCGTGTTATAATACTTTATGTTTGTGTTGTAATATCTTATCTAAAAGTGTATTTCATATGTCTCATAGTACGTCGTCTTTGTGTTATAGTATGATCTAATGTAAAAGTGTACTATTACATATGTCTCACAGTATGCCGTTTTCATGTGAAATGACATACTATAACATAAAAATAACATACTATCGCATTCACATAGTAAAATCACATTAATTTTTGTATAATAAACTATAACATACTATATCATTCACATGGTAAAATCACATTCATGTCTTTCTAACAAACTATGACATACTACAACGATCAAATAACATATAACATATTATAACATAAAACTAATATACTACAACATTCAACTCATATAATGATATTTCACATACAATAACTAACAAATAACAACATTACACCAATTCGCGACATACTATAATAATGAAAGCATTAACACACCTTCAACGATATTTTCATCGACCTCGTAATACGGAACAATATCCATGGATTCCTTTTTATGTTATAACAAAATTGAAGACAATTCGCCGGAGAAACGTTGGACGAGGACGATCAACTAAGTTCTACGTTTGTTCGCACCTTCAATGACATTTTCATCGACCTCGTAATACGGAACAATATCCATGGATTTCGCTTTTATGTTATAACAAAATTGAAGACGATTCACCGGAGAAACACTAAACGAGGACGAACAACTAGGTTCTACGTCTGTTCGTCGGATTCATACCAATATCGACGACCAACAGCGAAACATCAACGTCCACGATCCATTCGTCGGTTAAGGTGTAATGGGATGACTGACTGAATATGAATAACATGATAAAAATGATTAGTCATCCACACAAAAATCATTAATGATTAATCCCTAAAATTTAGGAATGAATTGAAATAATGGGTTGACTAATAATGATATAAAATTAAATTATAGAAAATAGTGTGTGTTAAACCGTCTTTAACATGTCTCTCTTGTGACCCATCTCATAAGAGAGTTTGTCTATTACTTTATTTTTTTTTTTATTATTATCTAGAAATATCAAAATAACTCCAAAACTCGACAATTTAGTTAAAAAAATAATTTTTCTTAAACAACGTAAAATGGTAAATATTAAATCTATTTTGAGACGAAGAGAGTATATTTTATATTTATTATTTCATTTAATAATTATTATTTATAATATATTTATTATTTTAGTATTATTATTAAGTTTTATTGAATCGAACTTCACTCTACTCGATTAATTTAAGGAAAATTAGATGAATTCGAGTTCAAGTAGTGACAAATGGAGTCTTATTAAGATAGCTAAGTGAATCTAAGTAGTGACTCGTTTAACTTAACACTTGATACAGTACCCAACCATTTTAATTTTTCAATATTCGATACCAAATAATTGTTCTGAAATTAAAAAATATAGTATACTAGTGTATAATTTTCGAAATATTAAACCCTAATGGCCACATTCCCCAATGGATAAGTTAATAAAAATAATTAATGAATAATAAATGAGTACCAAAGGTCCACTCTTAAGTTTCGGTGGACTTCCTCGCACGCTTCGTCCCTCATGGTAGGAATTTCACTCTCATTTCATGCTATATAACAATCGTCTCTCCCACACGCCCTCACTCCTCCATTAACGCTTCTCTTTTGCTCTCCCTTCCATTTTCCGTCTCACTTCCTCGCTGTATTCCAGTAAAAGCAGTTCTGGTTTCGGCTAGAATGGCGTTACTGTCGGACCAAGGGGCGGAAATAGTGATTCCGGTGTGCGCCGTCGTCGGCATTGTCTTCTCTCTCGTGCAGTGGTTCCTCGTCTCTAAAGTCAAGCTCTCGCCGGAGCGTGGTGGTGCTAACGGGAAGAATGGGTACAGTGAGTACTTGATTGAGGAGGAGGAAGGCGTCAACGATCATAACGTCGTTATTAAGTGCGCCGAGATCCAGACTGCTATCTCCGAAGGTCAGAATAGCTCCAGATCTCGAGATCTGGTTTTGCCTCTTTTTTTATGCTTAATGTGTTAGCATGCGTTCTGCGTGTTTGCTCGTGTGAATGCGCTCCATTTGGTTACTGCGAGCTAGTGGAACCTTAATTGATGGTGGCAAGATTGAATTTTATGAGCTGAGATTCTAGCTGATTTAATTCGGAGGAGTGGATGCAATTTACTCATTTTCTTTTGTATTCGTGTTTGCTTTCCAGTCTTAAATTCGAACTTAATTTCTAGTTGCTATGTTTATATCTAGCTTTATTCTAGTAAATTCTTGGTTAATTTAATCAAGTGTGAGGAGTTCTATCTCTGAATTCAGTTTTCTCTGAGTTTTGTTTTCATCTTCTTCCCAGTAAGAAAATTAGTACTACAGCTTTCTATGTAAACTTACTTATTTATGTTTTGAATATATATTTAAATAGTTTTTGATGGATATCCGGGCGGCGAGTAGAGGGTTTAGGGTTTTATGGAGTGTGTAATTATGAGTAGATAAGACTGCACCAAGGAATGGTGACAGATCTAATTTTGTCAGTTTATATTCAAGTGGGCGTCATTATTAAATAACGGTTTTATTATTGTTATCTAGATCTTGGGAAGATCTCATTGATATTTTTATTCAATATATCACTTGTCTCTGAAGTAGTAACTGGGGGAGTTGGTTTATCACTGTCTTATTTTATTGCCTTAAATATTATAATTAGTACGAACATCTTTAGAACAAACGATGACGTGTTAATATGTTATCTTTCAGTTATGTGAATGTCTTATAAATTTAGAGAGAGATATAACATGATGAAATAGTAAGTAAATAGATAAATAGTGGATCCATACAATGTGTTTATCTCTCTCTAATTTTACAAAAAATTTATAGAAATGAAATGTAAAGGATGATATTTAAAGTTAATATGTTATTGTTGCTTTGGCTTTGAGGGAAACTTATTAGTGCTGTACATTTTTTTGATCGATATTTGGCTGCCACACAAACTCAGCTTTAATTTTTATGCATGTAATTTGGATTTTAGGTAATGTGTTGTGTCTTCTTAACTGCCCATGGCTACATGCTACAGCTAAATGCTAATGGTTTGATGAGTATTTGCTAGAATTTGGGTTTACGTTTTAGTATACATTTTTTGATATATTGATGTCGAGTTATGCATATAATTTTACCAGTTAGAATGATTGATTTGATTCAAAAGAGATGGATTATTGTTTGTGCTTACAGGTGCAACGTCTTTCCTGTTTACTGAATACCAGTATGTGGGCATTTTCATGGTTGCATTTGCTATCCTGATTTTCCTTTTCCTGGGATCTGTTGAGGGTTTCAGCACAAAAACCCAGCCTTGCACATATGACAAAGAGAAGTTGTGCAAGCCTGCCCTTGCTACTGCGATTTTCAGCACTGCATCCTTCTTACTTGGTGCTGTCACTTCAGTCGTTTCTGGTTTCCTCGGGATGAAGATTGCAACCTATGCAAATGCAAGAACCACATTAGAAGCTAGAAAGGGTGTCGGGAAGGCTTTTATTGTGGCGTTTAGATCTGGTGCAGTCATGGGTTTTCTCCTTGCTGCAAATGGCCTATTAGTTCTTTATATAACTATTAATCTGTTCAAAATCTACTATGGGGATGATTGGGAAGGACTTTTTGAGGCAATTACTGGATATGGTCTTGGTGGATCTTCCATGGCTTTGTTTGGGAGAGTTGGAGGTGGAATTTACACCAAAGCTGCTGATGTTGGTGCCGATCTTGTTGGAAAGGTTGAAAGGAACATCCCAGAAGATGACCCGAGAAATCCTGCTGTAAGCTATGATGCATTTAGTTGGATATCTTGATTTTAAAGGGCATTTCAGTAACAATCATTTTATTTTGCAGGTGATTGCTGACAATGTTGGTGATAATGTTGGAGATATTGCTGGAATGGGGTCTGATCTTTTTGGTTCATATGCTGAATCTTCATGTGCTGCTCTAGTTGTGGCCTCCATATCCTCATTTGGAATGACTCATGACTTCACTGCTATGACTTATCCGTTGCTCATTAGCTCCATGGGAATCCTAGTTTGCTTAATTACGACTCTTTTCGCGACTGACTTTTTTGAGATTAAGGCTGTCAAAGAAATTGAACCAGCATTAAAGAAGCAGCTCATTATCTCCACTATCCTTATGACTGTTGGAATTGCAATTGTCACATGGACTTACTTGCCATCTTCATTTACGATCTTCAACTTTGGTGCTCAGAAAGTTGTAAAGAACTGGTAAGAACTTTTTTAGCTTTCAACTCTTTTAATGGATACATGTAGTGAAATCAAATTATGCTTCATTTCTTTTTGGTGTTTTACTAAAATAATAGTATAATGTTTTTAAGCATTTCGTGTTTCATATCTCTCCTTGAATGCAATATCTGGAGATTGGCAGGCACAGGAAGGAATAAAATTTGGCCAATCTTGTAGTTATAGACACAGTCCTCACCTGAATCCATAATTCTCCTTAGGAGTATGACATACACAATTTATGATCGAGCTTATCGTTTTCCAATTTCATCTGTTGATACAGTAATGAACATGGAGTTCGTCACAAGGATATGTATTGACTATTATCATCTGTTCTGTCTTTTGGCTTTGTAACATCTGCTTTTTAATGGATCCATCTTTGGCATAGACATTTTAATCCAAGTACGATGACTTAATATCTTGTCTTGTTGCACATGTTTATTTACTTGATGATGCATTTCAGGCAACTGTTCCTTTGTGTTTGTGTTGGGCTTTGGGCTGGACTTATCATTGGGTTTGTCACTGAATATTACACCAGCAATGCTTACAGGTGCACTGACAGTCTCTTTTGCTTTCCTTATGCTTAAATTAATAGTTTCATCCTTGTTTTTCATTCTATGCTTGTTTTACATTTCCCTATGACATGTCTTTTTCATTAATATAAATGAAGTTTTTTGTCTTTGGTTTGTTGGAATCTTTCTATGCAGCCCTGTGCAAGATGTTGCTGATTCCTGCAGAACTGGTGCTGCAACAAATGTCATATTTGGTCTTGCCTTGGGATACAAATCTGTTATAATTCCCATATTTGCGATTGCAATTAGCATTTTTGTCAGTTTCACCTTTGCCGCTATGTATGGTATTGCTGTAGCTGCTCTTGGAATGTTGAGCACTATTGCCACAGGGTTGGCCATCGATGCCTATGGTCCTATCAGTGATAACGCTGGAGGTATAGCTGAAATGGCTGGGATGAGCCACGAAATTCGTGAGAGAACTGATGCCCTTGATGCTGCTGGAAATACTACTGCTGCTATTGGAAAGGTTCATTTGCATTGAATTAATCCCTGTGTTTGTCTTTAAATTTGTTATATCTGATCAGCAAATGCTTACGCCTAGCTTTGCCATGATATTATATTTAACAGAAATTCCATCATGCATGAATTGGTTGTTTCTTATTTCTGATCCTGACTATTTATTTTTAGGGTTTTGCTATTGGATCTGCTGCTCTTGTTTCATTGGCACTTTTTGGTGCCTTTGTGAGCCGTGCAGAAATCTCGAAAGTTGATGTTCTGACCCCTAAAGTCTTCATTGGTTTAATTGTTGGTGCAATGCTTCCATACTGGTTCTCTGCCATGACCATGAAGAGTGTAGGAAGTGCAGCTTTGAAAATGGTCGAAGAGGTTCGCAGGCAATTCAACACTATACCAGGACTTATGGAGGGTCATGCCAAGCCTGATTACGCCACATGTGTGAAGATATCCACTGATGCATCCATCAAGGAGATGATCCCCCCTGGTGCCCTTGTCATGCTCACCCCTCTGATTGTCGGAACCTTTTTTGGTGTTGAAACCCTCTCCGGTGTTCTTGCTGGTTCTCTTGTTTCCGGTGTCCAGGTATGCGATGCACTTTATTTTTGTGAAGGCATGATAACAAAAAAAAAAAGTTTCATAGTTTGCTATTTTTATCAAATTTCTTTTTAAATATTAACAAATTTGTACTCCATTAGGTTTAATTTTAGCCAATTTGTTAGATGAATGCAAACATTTATTATAGATCTGATTTTAGGGATCCTATTGAACTCATAATTAGTTTCAGTCCCTATCTCTTTCTTCTTTACGTCACTTAACTTCGCATACATTTTAATTTATCAAAGTTAAACTCAATGGACAAAATAATAGTTTAATCAACAATCTCAAAGCTTTTTGCTAATAGGCTTCCTATATATATTATGGAAGCAGGATTCTGTTGATAATATTTAGCTTTCCTCGTTTTTCTGCTTTCTGATTCCTGCAATCCCACAGATTGCCATATCTGCGTCAAATACTGGTGGTGCATGGGACAATGCAAAAAAATACATTGAGGTAAAAGCTCTATCATGAGTAAAGTTTACTGTTTTCTAGTTTAAGATGATATAAATGATGTTATCTTCAAATTTTCCCCTAGGCCGGTGCTTCGGAGCATGCAAGAACTCTCGGGCCCAAGGGCTCCGAACCCCACAAGGCAGCTGTGATAGGCGACACCATTGGAGATCCTCTCAAGGATACATCAGGTCCTTCACTCAACATCCTTATAAAGCTCATGGCTGTTGAGTCGCTCGTATTTGCCCCTTTCTTCGCCACTCACGGTGGTCTGCTATTTAAGATTTTCTGAGGGATCCATATTTTGAGAAGAGAAAGTGAACCTTGATATCATTCATCTGTTAGGTAACCATTTCCCCAGTCTACGCAGCTACATTTGCTCTGTGATGATGATGATAATCTGCATCTAAAATCAAATGTATTAGTAATTTTTGTTTTTCATAAAGTTATTTATTAGAAGCAACTATAACTCTAGTTTTCTTGTAATGGAATTGATTTTTCCCAATTGGTCATTTACTTGGTATCAAATTATGGGCCTTACTTAGCTTAGTTGCCCCAGGCTCACACATCATGATTCAAGTGGATTTTGACAGTTGGATCAATCTAGATTGGATTCAAGCTATTGGATAATTTTTTTTATTTTATTTTATAGGTTACCTGCTAAACAGGTCCTGGGGAAGATGGTCCAATTCTCAATATAATGATACAAATTTTAATATATTGTCATGTTTTATATTTATATTAACTTTACTCAAAGAAGAAAATAATTAATCTCTTTTTAAGGACCAGTAACAAGAAAAGTATGCAGACTGCATCATCGCATTGCCGTCCACAAACTAATAATAATCACTACTATGCACCTTGAGTCATATGCACTGCTAATATGACCTCAGTATTCATATCTGCATCATCGGAACTTCATCGACGACACCGCTCTAGGCATCTTGATTACTTTCAAGGAGCTTTACAATAGCCAATGTTTTTAAGGAAAAAAATTTACCAGTTGAGTTGGTGTTGAACAGGACAGGGGTGTTTTTGATGGGGTTGTGGTGAGTGTTGATTTGAATGGCTATTCCTCGGTTCTTCGGATCTGCAGATCGTGAAGCTCAACAATAAAGGTGTTTTTGAGTGTTGAAAAAATTGATCGGGCTTTTCACCCGGATGTCGGCGATTGTGACTCTTCCTTAGCCCTACCCGGTTCCTGTAACGGGTCATCATCAGGAGGAACCACTTTCAAGTATTTGAATCTGAGAAACGATTTGGATTATTTCTCCAACGAATTTACAGATCCCGTGATCGCAATGCGAATCTTTCACTCTGCCAGAGCCTTTGTTCAACAAACTTTTCTTGTTTGGGAGTTTAGAGTTCCAGATCTTTGCATATAAATTCCAAGCATATCATACTGACTAATACCCACTGCCTGTTCACACAACGTTTCCAGGGCACTTTCCACCATTGTATAAAGTGGAACTGGATGTGGGAATTGCAACTACTTCATATTATTGGAACGCTTCACACGCAACTCCCCAAATGACAGTGACTTGGATTGGAATATATTGGACAAATATGACCTGAAACTTACTCAACTAAGCCCTCCAACTTTTATTTTTGACATTCACAAGACTTTTACCTTTTATCAAATGAACTCTTTATCTTTTATAAAACAAACAAATTAACACAGTCACTATTTCTCTTCAAAAATTTGTCTATTTCCAATCCAAATTTTAACAACGTATCTTTAACGTAATGTAATTTTTTATTTAGATTTTAATATGTAATGTAATTTTAAATATCATTTAAATATTATTTGCCATTTAAATATTTAAATTTAATCCATAACCTCCTCTATCTAATTTAAAAATAATAATTAATTATATTATAAATTTAAGATTATTAACATTAAATAAAATATAAAATTTTAAAATTAATTAAAATAGTGAATTCTGGATTCATTGTGTACATGATAATAAAATTCACTGAATTTCGATAATTATTATACATAAAATGGATTTATGTATCATAACATGTGGATGCAAATATGGAATTAAGGGTCATAGAAAGTGCAGCCGATGCTAGTTTAGAGTTTATAAAATAAAAGTTAATAGTATCATAATATGTGGATGCAAACATGGAATTAAGGGTCATCGGAATTGCAGCAGATGCACGGTGTACTTTAGAGTTTATAAAATAAAAGTAGTATTTAATGAATACTTATTGTATTTATTTTAAATTATTATATTTTATTTAGTAATTAAAATTAAATAAAAATCAAATATAATAAAACGAATTTAATATTATTAATTTATAAATATTTGCTAAAAAGAAAATTTTGAAATTATGTAGCAACGCCAAGTTGCTCCTTACACAAAATTTATATGTGGTATCACAAATTTCATTCATAAAAAAATTTGTGTATATAGTGATGTCACGTTAATTCACCAATTAATATTTTATTTAACCTTTCCTATTAATAATCTCAACCATGCTATTAATATTTTATTTTACGTAATTTCTTATGAAAATTTAATTTAATCTAATAGAAATATTTTAAGTTTTTGTTTATGAAAATTTATTGTTTTAATCCTAATAAAAATATTTTTATAAGTTCAAATTTTTTAATTGTGTATGTGGCGTCAATACCTTCGTTCTTAATTTTTTTATATTTAATCTCATCTATTATTAATAATCTTAATTTTTAATTCATTAATATTTTATATAAAAAAAATTGTTGTGGCGTCATCACATTCCACTTAGTCTCACTTATATTATTCAGAGACACTTTCTTGTAAGACGCATTTTTATGAGACGAATCGATTCATTACTATACTTATTTATAATAATTAAAATATGTTAATAATAAATAAATTATATTATAATACTCTAAAATCATTTTTTAATGCTACTTAATCATACTTTAGTTGGGTTATTCAATAAAAAAGAAGTAATTTAATTAATTTATAGAAATAAAAGATAAAAACAAAGAGTGATGCTCGATTAATTAATTAATTTACTAGTACTACTAATAAATTTAATATTTTTGTGAATAATTGTAATAGAAAAAATATTTTTATTATGACACATCGCTAACTTTTTTATATAAAAAAATATATTTAATAATAAAATATAAAAATATATTTTTATAAATTATATTTTTAAAATAAAAACAATATCACACGTAATAGAAAGCGAGAGACAAAACTAATTTAAATATTAAAAAGGAAAATTTGTTTTTTTAAGGCTCCTACACAAAATTAATACCCATAACATATTGAATTATTATATACTCTCATTAATTTTCCTGTCAAAACAATAAATGTAACTACAATTATTAAAAAAAAGGAATATTAACGCTAAAAAGTGTAGAAAAAAATTGGGTAAATTACCAAAAAGCCCCCCTCGAGAAACTATCAAATTAATCACATACTATAAAAAATTACCAATTACCCCCTTTAACTTGTTTTTTATTTGAACATTAATAAAAATTTGAACATTAATAAAAATATAATTTTTCTTAAAATAAAGAAGGATAGAAATGACATCAAGACCCATATATTTAATATTGTATTTTTTAATTTCACTATTTAAATTTTTTTTTTTTAAAAAATAATTAATAATTTTTCAAACCACTAAATTTATTCATAATTTCGACAAACCTGGTAATTACTCCTATTACAGAGGAGTGAGTATAACGCATCCCCCACCCCCACCCCCACCCCCACCCCCACCCCCACCCTTATACTGTACACTACAGCACAGCCTGTCGCCCTGTGACTCATCAATCCACTGAAAATTACAGTAAGCGAGATTCATTGAAACTCTCAATATCTTCTCTATCTTTTCAGCCTCCGCCCTTTTTTCAACAAAGTTGGTGCTTTCTCGGCCACCAAATCCTTCGCCTCCTTCAATCCCAGATTTATAACCGCTCTTACTTCCTTAATAATCTTAATCTTAGCAGCTGCATCGAAGCCTTCCTCGAGTCTCTTCTCCTTCCCAGAGCCGCTCCGGGCATCATAACCACCATGGGCATTTTCCTCAATCCCCATTTTCACCTCGATTAAATCCAATAATTCGAGTAATGTCAGACCTGCGATTCATCAGCAATTGCAGATACTTGTTCAAACAGCTTCTGGATTGTATTTGAGAAATTTCGAATCAAATTAGGGATTTTGATGGTACAGGTTTGGGGAAGCGGTTTGAAAAATGGTGTCAGTATTTGAATCAATAAGAAAGTAACATTAAAGAAGGCAGAGAGCGCAATCGTCCAATCGACGCAGGGATGTGATGGCGTCGGTGACAAAAACAGTGTGGATGGCTCCTCAGCGTGATAGAGTTGGTTGGAACTTGGAAGTGCATATAGAGGGGGCACGTCGCCTGCAACCTTAAGGCACCTATGGACAGCAGGTTTTGTATTGGCATCAACTGGAGTTGTGATGAGATTCTGAAGTGGAAAAGGCCGACGAAATGGTGCAAACCTCAACATGAAATCAGATAGTCGAGTTGCAAGTGACACGAAACAATATTGAAACATGCTAGACTGCTCTCATCAATAGATGATCCCGTTGCAAACAGATTTACCACTCAATTTGCAAAATCACTTGTTGGAGCATATCCTCATTTTTTTCTAAGGGACAAATAAAAAAGAAGATAAAAAGTACAACACAAGAATTTACGTGGAGTTTAAGTTGTATATGGATAAATTATTTTGTTTTAAAGGACATACACTTTAATAATATGGGTACAACATTTTATTTTAAAGGGTATACACCTTAATTAATTTTTTATTTTATTTTTTACAAAAATAAAGAGTATACGTCCTTATATTAAAAAATATATCATTTAATATTAAAAAGTATCTAGACTCACGATCGAGGCACACAAGTTTTAACCACTTAAAATTCAATTTTAAAGTGTTTGGAACTAGTCCCGGTTCAACCGATTTAACCAATCAATTCAATCAAATTTTAACATCATCATTCCAATGTTATTTGGACAATTATGGTGTGAGACTGCTTTTAAGGTTTCTTAAATAATTTCTATTTTTTATTAAAGATGTTATTACTTTTGAATAAAGTATTATTACTTTTTGTTTATACTAGGAATTGTTCATGAAATAATCAATTGCATTATTATTATTTTTAATTAATTTGAGTATCACTTTTATTAAAAAGTTATTATTTCTTATCCGTTTCACGAGAGCCTTCATATGAGACGGTTTCACACAAGCTTGACATACTTCCTACGGCCACTTGAAAGGTAACATTTGTTGTTTGCACGTGAACAATTATAAGGTCTTTATTTGTTTTTTGCATGTGGATTAAGGAGTATTATTATTATAGGTAGAGTGGGTAGTTGTATTAGAGGAAAGTGGTGGGTCATATTGTGTACTTTCTTTACTCAATAGAGGAAATTGATATCTTTGAAGCGGACTCCAGGAATAGTGAAATGGATACCTTGTAAGTGGCCGGAAGAAGTATTATTTATGTATATACAATAATTTCTTATTTTATTTTATTAAGTAACATACCAAGTTAGATTAATAGTCTAAAAATATAATTAGTATAATTATTTTTAAACCGAACACTCAATATAATTGCATTAAAATAAATTTTATAATCGGATCGGATATCGATGTTCTTAGTCGCATTTCTAGTAAAATGTTTTTAGAGTAAGAGACTCTATCGTTGTTGTACACGTGTGACCAAACAATAAAATTTATAAGTATGTCGCCCCAAGGGAAATAAAACTTAGGTTTGTATCCGCATTTTTCATTGATTTATGCTTTGTAAGGATGATAGATTGAAGATTTTGTTATTTAAAACTATTACTTACGATTCTACTCAATTGACTAGAATTTAGACTAACAAAGTAAATGATCAAACAACAGGTAAATGATAAATAAAATGGATGTAGAAACTCACTTGAGAAGAGAGCAAGACTAATCATACTCATGATTAAGACTTGAGCTAGATATGCAAAACCCTTGATGGTAATTTTCATTAACTTGTGGATTAAAAGCAATCACAATTTTACCCATAGTCCCTATTGCCAAGGCAACTAGGTTCTCGATCCTTTTACAAGCCTAAATCTCCTAAGATTGGTCTTAATCTCAATTCTCTTAAGGTAATATGATCATAAGTTGATTCTTTTCACTCAATCTCTTAAGTGTCCTTCTATGAATATTCCAAGTCTAAGGAGGGAATGACTTACATCCCCTTATACTAACATACATGCACAATTCAATATAAGATTCAATTAAACATCCACTCACAACATTGGAATGACCATCCTAATACTATGAATAAAGAATTTAATCACACAAACATTGAAATGAAACATGATTGATATATCATAAAAGGAAATCCACAAATCAATTCAAATCATTACTTAAGTTCTACATATCTAACTCTTCACCTCAACCATTCATATGATTAGCCCTACTATAAGACTATCCACTAAACATAGTGTTTAAATCATTACAAATCACACATTGCTCAATTTGAGCCAAATTGAGAAGAAAATCAATAAATGAAAAATGGAATTGTTTCCCTTTCATGGAGAATCCTTCCTCTTCTTCAATATATCAACTTCTTCACTCCTTTAAGCTTTCCTCTTCTCAAATGGTGGATGGATAGATGGAGTGATGGACTGATGAAGATCAAGTTGAGTGGATGGATGAATTGAAGGGTGAAAGAGATGGATCGGATGGAGTGTGTGAAGTGGTGGTGAGAAAGTGTGCGTGTTGATCTTCAAAATAATTGTCAAATGAGGCTCTCCCTGTAATTTTCGCACCAATTGTGCATTTATACTCCTTGGGGACCTTCTAGAAGCTTTCAGAATTTTCCTAAAATTTTCTGCTTTTGACCCAACTCGACTCGAGTAGCCAACTCGAGCTACTGCCTGTCAAGTCGAGTTGAGTGACTCTACAAACTGGATGATTTTTCGACCCTAGCTCGACTCGAGTTGCAAGTCGAGTTGAACCTTGCAACTCGAGTTAGCTCACTGGATGATTTTGAATGCTGCTCTGCCCTAGCTCGACTTACCCTGATCCCAACTCGACTCAAGTAAGGTAACTCGAGCTCTCACCTGTATACTCGTGCCAGAAGCTTGACTTTCCTTGGTATCTAACTCGACTCAAGTTGCAAGTCGAGTTGGACATTGCAACTCGAGTTGAGCTACTGGACACTTTCTGCCTTTGCTCGACCCTCAACTCGACTCGAGTTGCAAGTCGAGCAAGACCATGCAACTCGAGTTGGGTGTTTTTCGGCTCGTTTCAGCTCCCGACTCCACTTTGTTCTATTTTTGACATGTTTTGCACATATTTAAGCTCATTTACACATTTTTATCAATCCATACCAAATCTCTCATAATTACATAAAACTCTACCAAAAATTACACAAATACGGATGAAAACATCCAAAAATCCACAAATAAAGACATTAAAATCTAGGTAAAAATGACAACGATCAATCGAGCCGGTAGCCTCAACGGTTCGTGGTCCAAAATCGATCGGACCAACTATTCAATCAAGAAAATAAGAATTACATATTTTTAATGATATTTTGTTGTTTTATACTCATTCCATCTCGTTCTAATAGTTACGTTTGTTTTTTACACAGGGATTAAGGAGTATAGTATTTTAATGTATATTGAGGTGAGAGAAATAATATTTTAATGTAAGTGAGTATGTGTATTAATGTGATGTGTGGGCTTATGGAGAGAAAAATAATTAATTTGTATGAGTCTCGTATACCAAAAAATAAAATTTAATTATTAGGATGAAACGTTCAAAAAGAAAATATGTAACCATTATTATGAGACGGAGTACATAATTTTATATTAATATATTAAATACATTCAAAATGAATGTTTTTTTATTTTAGTTTGTGCTAATAATTTGCTTCAAATTTAATCTCGAATTTTTTGATGAACGAAAATTGAAAATAATATTATTGATAGTAATTTGATAATTTAATATTATATTTATAATATGCTTCAATCACAAATATTAAAATTAAAATAAATTTTAAAAATATTAATTATAAGAGAATTGAAATAAAATTGGATGATTATATTTTCTTCCACCCCAATTAATCATGGTAGTTAAATATTTGATTAAGGAAATCATTTTAATTAAATTAACTATTTAATTAAGAAATGAATTTTTAAATTGAATATTATCAATGCTAATATATATATATATATATATATATATATATATATATATATATATATATATATATATATATATATATATATATATATATATATAATTGATAATTTTTTTAATTTATGATGTGGCATAGCTAGAATGGTTGGGTGATGACATATAATTTTTAAGTTAATATGATTTAATTTAATTTTTTATTTAAATTAATTTCATTAATGTGTTGATTTTATTTTAAATGTTTTTGAGTTGATAGGCGTCATTCTCTTTTTATAATTCAATGATTTTTTTTGTTATTTTAATAAAAAACACATTTTCAAATTTCAAATTTTAAGTCTTGAAATATTGTTTACTAATATTCAACTTTCTAATTATGTCCACATATATAATACTATTATCATCACATTTCAAATACTTTTGTAATAATATGATTGATTTTGCGATATGGAAATCTCATCGAAGCTTGCGCAAATCAACACTGAAAATACTTTGTAAAATTATGTGTTTTATCTTAAGCAAAAAAAATTTAATTTTGATTTAAATTTAAAATTTTTAATCATGTTATTATTTTTATTACTTAATATCAATCCTATTAAAATACTACATTATCGTGGTTTATAGCAGAGTTTTTCACTAAAGAATTAAGAATTTATTTACTTTATTTATTATGGTCGACAAATATAAATGTTGAAAATTTATGGTATAATATATAGTTTATTAAAAAAAATTAGATGTAATATAATTTATAAAAATTAATAAATTAATTAAATTTTAAATATAATAAAATTAATATTAAAAAATAATTTAATCAACTCAATACTAGTATATGTATATTCTATGGTTGAGTTTAACAAGTTTAATCGGACAAGTTCAACTATTTTTTCCCAATTTTATTATATAAATGATTTTTAAATAGTTTCAGTAGTTTCTAATTGAACTAGCCAGTCATTCAAAAAGCACTGATTTAAATTATCTAAAATTCATACATAAACAAAATGTTTAGGAACTAGAGTTAATTTTTTCTCATATTTTAATTTAATTCAATTTTATAATTATGTTTTAAATTATTTGTTTAAATTAAAATTTAATTTATTTAAACAAAATATAATTATCTCGTTTAAAATAAAGCATTAGTATTATTATATTATTTGATTTATAAGTATTAAATTTTAAGTACATCTTATTGCTTTTAATAATAAATAAATTTAAATTTAAAACATATATATGCAAAATAAAATAAGTTTGACTTTATATTTAAAATGTTTTGATGGGATCTATAATGGTTGAACTTTATAATGGTAACTGCTAAGCATTAATGTTGGAGTAGTAAATGTTAATGATAGGAGTTTTGGGATTAACTAAGCCCAAGTTTTCTGCCTTATAAATCTAGGAAAATGACAAAATTAATTAAGGGCAATACAATAATTGTATAATTAAAATTTAAATTCTGCCCGGCCAACAATCTTTATCCAAAAAGTAAAATGCCCAAGCACAACATGTTCTATGATATTTTGGTGTGACATCTCCAATAAGATATTCTTATGAAATAACACGTGTCGAGGTGGAAGATTAGGCCTTAGGGTTTAGGAGTTGATTTAGGGTATGACTTCTCTTCTTCTCCTACGAGTTATTCATCGAGGTGGAAGATTGGGCCTTAGGGTTTAGGGGTTGATTTAGGGTATGACTTATCTTCTTCTCCTACGAGTTATTCATCCAATGAAATAATACAAGAGATATAAAATATCCAGACCCATAAGGAAATGTGTTACATTGAACACAAATCGATTGTACTATACATTCCCTAAGATTTGTTGCAATTAAATTCAGAAGAAAATGAAGATAGAATGTTCCGAATCCAACAAAGAGAAATAAAAAGACGCAGCAACTTAACATTATTCCTTCTTATTTAGTATTTACAGCACAATTTTACCGTTTGAGATAACTTAAATTTAAAAATGTTGCTAAAAGTGGGTGTGGTGAGATTATTTACACAACTATTGCTACACCACCTGCTCCCAAATATCAACAAGAAAATCTACCATTTCCTGCGAAATAATAGTCGGGGTCATAGAAAGCCTCGTGGCCGGAGTGGGAAGTATATAGACGGGGAACATACTGCAAGTGGGATGGGTTTGGGAAATGGCTTGCTACTTCTTAGGCAACTATCGTCAACAACAAAGCCAAAACCTTATATCCATGAATACCCTCAAATTCATGATAACAAATACACAGACATGCATATTATTCAGCATATATAAGACTCAAGAGAGTGCATGCTACTGAAAACAGAATACTAAATGATTCTTAAATTGATTAACTAAAGGTTAAAATTTTTCAAGCTGGGCTTTATAACTAGATTTGAGGTGTACATGCAAAAGAGTGGAAAAATTCAGATAACAGCAAAAAAAAAAAAAAAAAACAGTGTTCTTAGTAGAGGTTAGCATAGCGCAGTATACAGTATAACTGCTAATGGAGACTAATTTGAGAACCGGATGTTACAAGAATGTCAGCTTCCAAAACTCAGATAAGTAACCAACTCCCACCCTGCTCTCATCCTTGTCTGGATAGGTAGGGGCATATATCATATTGAGGGTGGGAATTGAAATGGTGTGTAACCACACATAGATGAGGATTGTCATACATAAAAAAGTTATAATGACGTAGGCGGCAAGAAGATTCCCAAGAATTTGCAAATTTCAGTAGGCGTGGGGGGGACATAATCTCAAGAAACCTAACATAGGGTATCAATAAGATAACTTATAGATCATATAGTTTCAATTATAAGTAACACAGTTGCAAACTTACGATGAGCATGTGTGGATAAAAAAGTAGCCATAGAAGGGGAGCAGCATCTTCCAGATTCACAACATGATAAAAATTAAATTCACATGACTATTTGAAAACGTATATATTCTTCATGTTAATACTCCTGCGCATGAAACTGATGCATTCTCAAAGAATATATGAGAATGGGCCTTTTAATATCAATATCAGTATGAAACAATCTTTTCAAGTATTCATGAACCTAAAGCATTGGATTCTTACATTCATGCAAAACAGTTCCACTTCGAGATCATGAAGTATTTTTTCACTATGATAGACCAAGAGAAAAATGAAATAGGAAACATACAGAAGAAGAGCATGGATCACATTTCTCCACGATAGCCCCCAGAGCCAAAATAATCCCTCCTTGAACTGGCAATTTGCTGGCTCTTCTGATGTTCCAACTTGGGGCAATCTCGAATACGATGACCAAGCCCACCACAATATGCACACCCTTTTACTCCACTTGCATTGGCTATTGCCTCAGCTTCTTCCATTGGATCATTAAGCTCAGCCAGAACCGGAGGTATCCTCTGCTTCGCCTCTTGCAGTAGATGTTTCAGATCAAGCAGAGTCGTTTCGCTTTGATTCTTGTTAATAAATGTTGTTGCAATTCCTGTTTTTCCACATCTACCTGTCCGTCCAATCCTATGCACATAATTTTCAATCTCTGCGGGCATATCATAGTTGATCACATGTTGGATGTCAGGAAAATCGAGACCTTTCGAAGCCACATCAGTGGCCACTAAAACGTCCTTCTTCCCAGCCTTAAAGGATGCAATAGCGTATTCTCTCTCTTCCTGATCTTTACCTCCATGTACCGCTACGGCTTCGACTCCCTTTAAGAGCAGATACTCATGAATATCATCCACATCAGCTTTGTTCTCACAGAACACTAAAACAGGAGGTGCAGTTTTCTGTAAACATTCAAGAAGGTAAACAATCTTTGCTTCTTGTTTGACATATTCTACTTCTTGAATGACATCGAGATTCGCTGCTCCAGCCCTTCCAACGTTCACTGTGATGGGTTTAACCAGTGCACTTCTTGCGAAATTCTGAATCTTTGTGGGCATGGTAGCAGAAAATAGTAGGGTCTGCCTTTGGGCTTTGAAATGATCAAACACTTCTCTAATATCATCTTCAAATCCCAGATCAACCAAACGATCTGCCTCATCCAAAGTCAAATACCTACAGAAAAGCCCATTTTAATATTTTCAACACCACATCCTAATCAAGATCAGGAAAACCAAAGGGAACACATATTTGAAAAAGAAAACATAATAATAGGTGACACATGTTTTATGATGCAATAGAGAAAAAAAAGTTCAAATAAAAATGATCTGAAAACAAGAACTTTTCCTCCTAAAGTCAGCTTGGCTGTTGACTTATCAAGGTAAATCATGAATCATAATCTATCAAGTATCAATCAGTTTATGGCCACACATATACTAAATATGTACTGTATACTTCACGTAGAGGCTTTGGAACCAAATGCAGTTTTGCTACTCATGCATTTAGTTGAAAGTTTAATTTCAGGGCTATATGATAACCCTTCAATATAAACAATTAACAGATATGCATGATATAATTTGCTAATTGAGTGTTTTTCATTGCTTTAATAAAACAATGAAAAAAGTTCTGAGATCTGAGTGAAACCAAAATCTTGGTAAAGGCTTCAGGTTTTCTTATAGCATTTTGACCTTTTTATAACAAGTATACCCTCGGATATGTGTCTCAAACCCAAAAAGTATCACTTTTCACGGGAAGAGGCATTCCAGTAAAATAAATGAGGTAAGAGCTTTTCAGCTAACAATCGTGCTCCTAAGTTTTTAGCCGAATCACTTCTAATTTCAAACACTATTGCTTTCAAGTTTTGTAGAATATCTAAATTTTCTCCATGTGTAAAAGGAATAGTAAACACTTCCTGAACAACAAGATTGAAAAGAAAGTAAAACGAGAAAAGGGCCTTGAACTTGTGCAAATATAACCTACGGTTCAAAAGAATTGGACAGCACAAAAACATAAATTGACAAATTGTGGCTAAAAATGCATACTTGCCAAAGATAAATGTAAAGTACTTACAAAAATAAACTAGGAAAACAAGGCAGAGAAAGTAGAGGCAGTGCATTACCTGCAGTTGTCAAGGTTCATTTTCTTCTTTGCTAGCATATCCTTCAGCCGCCCTGGAGTAGCAACCACAATATGAACTCCTCTTTTGACAACATCAAGCTGTGACTTCATATCGACTCCCCCAATGCAAAGCAAAGGCCTGAGTTCCGGATAGCCAGCCTCTCTCATTGGTTCAAGAAATTGCTCCACAACTTCATATGTTTGCCTAGCCAACTCCCTAGAAGGGCAAACAATCAACCCAAATGGTCCTTCCCCAGGAGCGATCGGCATCATTATCTCCTCCTGCAATGCGATCATAATAAGTGGTAAAACAAA
Source organism: Pogostemon cablin (assembly GCA_023678885.1). Lineage (NCBI taxonomy): Eukaryota > Viridiplantae > Streptophyta > Magnoliopsida > Lamiales > Lamiaceae > Pogostemon > Pogostemon cablin. The sequence continues at coordinate 9,189,192 of CM042960.1, forward strand.
AACTAAGGTCTTTCCAGATCCTGTGAAAGCAATTCCAATCATATCTCTTCCTGACAAGATTACTGGAAGCCCCTGCACTTGGATTGGCGTTGGTTGCACAATCCCTTTAGCCTTTAGTTTGTTCAAAATGGGTTCGGGAAACCTCATTTCCTTAAAAGTCTTGATTGGCGGGGGAATATCTTCGCCATCTACAATAATGTGCCACTGCTTTCTTATAGTAGCACTAGCCTTCATTGACATCCTACGTATTGCCAAGGGAGGCTTCCACCCCGTCACTAAAGGCTCAGTGTATGTAATGCCCTTGGCTAGCTCTCGAACAGACATCAAAGTTTTCCTATCCGACAGGTGTTCAATCATCTCCTTTTCTTGAAGTATCATTTGCTCAGTTTGGGTGATTTCAGGTTGCTCTTTCTTGAGTTGAGAAGCTTTTACCAACAAACTAGGTTTAGCCTCAACAAGTTTCTGTTTTTCAATCTCCTCATCAAGCTCAGAAGACTTTCCCCTTCGCTGTAAGATCTTTTGAGCCTCAAGTGCTCGGCGTTTCGCCACCGGAACATATTCAACATAATTATCATCCTCTTCCATCATATCCTGATGATTTGACCACTATCACACATCAGAAATTGCATAAATTGAACAACGGTTCAGAATTCAATAATGCTGTGGGGAAACAGAGGTGGCAACTTGACATGATACAAGAAAAACTTAGCCGCACCAGCCAGGCATAGGAGATGGCCCAAATTTTAATTTTTCGTTTCCTAAAATTAAACTACAATTCTTATCGAAGGTACATCATATACAAAAAGTCCTTTTTCGTTTCCCCTTCCAATTAAAATCCGTTCCCAAGCAAACCCAAACCCATCTTATTTCCACCTTTATGTGAATGATACTGTAAATTGTCTAAAACAAACAACTAAACAGCAAAAGTAAGAGGCTAGCAGATGCATAATAAAACTATAAGAATGGAGTACTCTTTATCTTACCTTATAATGGCCGACGTAGGGGTGTCCGCAGGTGATCTTGGGTCAGTTGGTTCCAGTAGAGCGTTAAAGCGCGTAAACCGTGGAGATGGAGAAGACGAAGAAGAGTCGAAAAGGAGTGTGAATTTGCAAAAGATTAGGACTAGGGCAAGATTATGCGACTGGCTCTAGATTTTATTTGCACGAGGGTAGTTGAGTCCTTTCACCTACCCTTATCTTCCTCCTCCTCCAATTCATAAACCCCGTATTCATATTCTCTCTCAAAATCTAAACACCAGACCAGCCCAGCTATTGGAAGCGCGATTAACTCGTCTTAATCAACTCGGTAAGCTCCCAATTTGGAGAATATTTTCCAATTTCTGATGCTATTATTTGATTTTCAACTCCTCAATTTTCTGTTTCCTTAATCCATTAAACAGCCCTAAAATTTTACAATTCGTCTCTCCCACTATCCCCATTGTTTTCTCTCTCACCAACCAACTATTCCCACTTGAATATTCATCGCTTCATTCATGTTTTGAGGAATTTACGGTAAGATTTGCGTATACCTGGAATTCACTTTTACTATTACTCTTGCCTACAGCTGCTTAAATCTTTTAAAATAATAATAATTGTCTACAGACTAAGGTTGATTAGTAAAAGAATTTAAACATTAAGGAGAAATTGTGAATAATGCCTTATTTAATTGATTTTGAAAATGGTCACCCACCATATTTTATTTTGAAAAATGTCATATTTTAACTTTTTTTTTATTCTCTTCATTATATAATAATACAAAGACGAGTCACACGTATAATTGCATTTAATCTCACACATATTTAGTAAAAAAGGTTTTTTTTATCGTTGTATATGTAATGTCACACATTTTTAGTAAAAAGAGTAATTTTATCGTGGTATATGTAGTCATGTGTAGTGCCTCTTAAAAAAAAAAATTATACTACATAGTAGTATGAAAGAGTCATAAAAAATTATAAGTTACAGATATAATTGCATGTATAATACAATAAAATATTGTATAAAATTTGTAGAAGTGACATGATGCCCAAATTAAATAATGTTATTCTCTTCGTCCCACGTATTTTTATCCATTTTATTTTTTTGGTAAAAATACATAATATTTTATTACCTACTTTTTACAATCACAACAACTTTAATTACTTTTTCACATTTTATTCATTATTCTCAATAACTTTATTCACTTTTTCTTTTTAAATTACTAATTTATCCCTACTTTCTCTTACATTATATATTAAAAAAATAAAACGTCTTAATCTCCGTGCCCGTATAAACGGGTAAAAATATCCAGGACGGGGGAGTACTTCAATTCAAGCAAATTAGCTTTTTTTAACTTATGCCTCGCTCTATCTATTTATTTCAGTGTATTTATAATGGTGTTTAATTTATTTATTTTTTAAGATTTAAAATTTATAGAGTTGATACTCTGCATCCATTGAGAAAATATCAATTTTGGTCCTGTATCTTTTACCAAATTCAATTTTAGTCCAGTAATTTTTAGTATTTAAATTTTAGTCCTTTTAGTTTCAATTTGGTCCTATAACTTTTAAAATTTCAATTTTAGTCCTATAAGTTTTAAATTTAGTCCTATATCTTTAAAAGATATGGACGAATTTTGATAACTCAAAAAGATATAGGAATAATTTGAAATTTATAGGACTAAAATTGAGATTTTGAAAGGTACATGACCTAAATTGAAACTAAATGGACTAAAATTGAAAATACTAAAAGTTACCGGACTAAAATTGGATATGGTAAAAAATAAAGGACTAAAATTGATATTTTCACGCATTTATTTAATTTTGATGATTCAAGAGAAAATTTTTAAGGGAAAAATATAATAAATCCCAAAATTAATGATTGACTCTTCAAAGATAAAATAATAATAGTAATTCATTTTCATTATTTTCATGCATTTGGTTGCTTTCTCCATTCCACCCCAGATTCAAGTTCTCATAGCAGGTCAAATATATAATAGGTAAATGATTTAATGATGAATAATGAATTGAGGATAAAAACTTTAGTAGTAAAGAATAAGTTAGGTTAAAATGATAATTATCATTCTAGTTTACAGAATATTTTCATGCAACAAAATATTTAGCTAAATTTATATTGACTTATAGGATTCAGGGGATTTTACATTTTTATTTTACTTTTACTTTTAAATCTTTTTCATGTCTTATTTGCCAAAGAGTCACTGCACTCATTTATTATCTCTACAAACATCTTATGTTGTAATTTGATGACTTTTTTTTTTTTAAATTTTTTGCAGCTATAGATGTCAAATCCAATTTCACATGCTTTGATGGAACAACTTTCAGTTGTCTGAAGGATCTTAAGCACTGGGCTGTGTACCATGGTTTTCTAGTTATTTCAACTTGTGATATGTTGAAGTAAGTTATGTCCTCAATTTCTCCTCTTGTGGCACAACCAATGCACTTGGCTGCCAACATCAATAAAAGCCAATGCCATGAGCCAGAGAGACTTGCAGTGCTCATTGACCAAAGTAGGAACATCAAGCATCTCAATCAAATTCATGCATTCGTTATCCGTCATGGCTTGGAAAACCATCCAATCTTATGTTTCAAGCTTCAGCACTCGTACTCTTCCTTAGGACGTGTTAAAGACTCAGTGGCACTCTTTAACCTTACCCAGAATCCCAATGTTTTCTCATACACTGCCATAATCCATGGCCATGTCACAAATGGACTTTATGATCAAGCTCTTGCGTTTTATGCACAAATGCTAACAGAAAATGTTGAACCTAATGCGTTTACATTGTCCACTGTCCTCAAAGCCTGTACAGTAGAAACTGGTGAAGCCATCCACTGCCATGCTCAGAAACTTGGGTTTGAGTCAGATGCTTATGTGAGAACTGCTCTTGTCGATGTGTATGCTAGAGGCGGGGATGTAGTCTCGGCTTGTAGGCTTTTTAACACAATGGTTAAGAAAAACTTGGTTTCCCTGACAGCAATGATTACTGGGTATGCAAAGAATGGGGATGTTGATGAGGCAAGAGTGTTGTTTGATGGAATGGAGGAGAGGGATGTGGTGAGTTGGAACGTGATGATTGACGGGTATGCTCAGCATGGAAGGCCTAATGAGGCCTTGATTCTCTTTAGGCAGATGTTGAAAGCTGGGTTGAAACCTAATGAAGCAACTATGTTGGCTGTTCTTTCCGCTTGTGGCCAGGTAGGAGCACTAGAATCAGGCCGGTGGATCCATTCTTACCTCAGGGATAGAGGTACTTCTATAAAAGCTCAGGTCGGCACTGCTTTAATCGATATGTACAGCAAATGTGGAAGTTTAGATGATGCCAGGAAAGTTTTTGATGGGATCAAAGACAAGGATGCTGTTGCTTACAATGCAATGATTACAGGTTTTGCAATTCATGGATTTACTGAAGATGCTTTGGTTTTATTCAAGGATATGTCCCGGGTGGGTCTTCTCCCTACAGATATAACATTCATTGGAATTTTAAGCGCTTGTGCGCATTCAGGATTGATCTCGGAAGGTTGGGCCCTTTTTAATGCCATGAAAGATGAATACAGAATTCAGCCAAAGATTGAGCATTATGGGTGCATGGTGAATCTTCTTGGTCGAGCAGGACACCTCAAAGAAGCATATGAGCTTGTCAAGAGCATAAACATCGAAGCAGACCCTATTTTATGGGGAACTTTGCTTAGTGCATGTAGGCTTCACAAGAATGTTGTTCTGGGAGAGACAGTAGTGAGTCTCCTCCTGGAGCGTGGTCTTGCGAATTCAGGAACTTACGTTCTTGCTTCGAATATATATGCTGCAGTTGGCGATTGGGATGGAGTGGCTAGAATGAGGGCGATGATGAAAAATAGTAGGGTCCAAAAGGAGCCAGGTTGTAGCTCTGTGGAAGTGGATAATTTAGTACACGAATTTCTGGCAGGTGATGTGAAGCATCCGAAACGTAAAGAAATTTATATGATGCTGAAAAAGATGAACCAGTGGCTGAAGGCTGAAGGGCATACCTCACAGACAGATACAGTTTTGCACAACATTGGAGAGGTTGAAAAGGAAAGGTCCCTCGAGGTTCACAGTGAAAAGCTCGCGCTTGCGTTTGGGCTTATCAGCACAGAACCGGGGACTACAATCAAGATTGTGAAAAACCTTCGGGTTTGTCCAGACTGTCATGCTGTTATGAAGCTCATTTCGAAGATCACAGGAAGGAAGATCGTCATGAGAGACCGTAACAGGTTTCATCATTGTGTGGATGGCATTTGCTCATGTGGTGACTATTGGTGACCATGTGGTTAGTGTAATGTAGGATAGAAATAATAGTAATACCAAATTTTCATCACTTGGTTGATTTCTCCATTCCAACCTCAGATCAAGGTACATATTGTGTGTAAATCATCAAATGATGAATAATGAATTGAAGATAAAAACTTTAAAAGTAAAGATGTAATTATCTTATACTTAAGATGGATAGGGATTATATAGCACTTGAGTTGGCAGAAGATTCTCATGCAACAAAATAATTAACACACAACTCTCCAACGGCGATTGACCAACTGACAAGTTTCTGAAATGACTAACTCAAATTGAGTGTCGGGAACAACAAGATCTGCTAGGTCATAATCCCCTGAACCCTTCATTTTTGTCGAATAAATCGGAAACCCCATTATAAAGATAAATGGTGAACTCCAATTCACTCACTATGGATAAGAATTTGGAAGAGATGCGATTTCTACGTTTGACAACATGCGATTAAGAAAGACATGTAAATAAATGTGAATCAAAGTTAGAAGGCATGAGGCAGCTAAGGTTCCGACTAGATTGGCAGTGGAGAGATGATATAGAGAGGCTAGGGTTTCGATGCTAAGATCTGTGAGACGCAACGTGAGATCTAATTGAAGTGGGCTGTGTTGGGGGGATAAAAATTAATTTAGTCCCATGACTTTGCTTATGTCTATTTCAGCCCCAATAAAATTTTAGTCCCAACGATGCAGAATTAGGGTCAAACACGTTCCATTTTTGTCGAAAACCGCTGATATCAACGAAAAATGGCTTGGAATCGCCGATTTCCAGTTGAGACGATGACATAGCTCCACCTGACAATATTAAATCGCATTTTAATACAAACAAGGCAATTTTTTTCTCAAATACGAGTTAATTTGTTGCCAGGTAGGCGCCACATCATTGTCCCGACCTGAAATCGGCAATTCTGTACCTTTTTTGATGATGTCATTGTTTTCTGGTGATTATGGGACGTGTTTGGCCCTATTTTTGCACCGTTAAAAAAAATTAACAAATGTATTTTTTTTTAATAATTGTTAACTTATTCAAATTATCCAAAAAGGGCCAAAGCCCTCGTCCACCCTACAACTCACACAAAAGCACCCAAATCAAGTTCTACTACATAGCCAAAAAATGAAGAACCTAGCTACATGCATAAGAATAGATTTAACTACTCTATCCATCATTGGATGATCTCCCTCTAACAAAGCTTTGCATCATGCTCCCCAAATAAAGTACATGCATACATAGAGCGCTAACGCTCGTTGCGCTTTTTCACGAACATGAACCCTACGATCCTTGTGTATCCATTTTAACCCCTCCAGATTCGATGATTCCCTGAACCCTTCATTTTTATCGAATAAGTCTAAAACCCCACTTTAAAGATAAATGGTGAACTTCGATTCACTCCCCATGGAAAAGAATTCGGAAGAGATGTGATTTCTACGTTTGACAACATGCGATTAAGAAGGACGTGTAAATAAATGTGAATCAAAGTTAGAAGGCAGGAGGCGGCTAAGGTTTCGACTAGATTGGCAGTGGAGAGACGATATAGAGAGGCTAGGGTTTCGACGCTAAGATTTTTTAAATGCAACGATGGGATCTAATTGAAGTGGGCTGTGTTGGGGGGATAAAAATTAATTTAGTCCCATGACTTTGCTTATGGTCTATTTTAACCCCAAAACGATTTAGTCCCAATGATGCAGAATTAGGGTTAAATACATCCTATTTTTGTAGGAAACCGCTGACATCAACGAAAAATGGCATGGAATCGTTGATTTCCAGCCGAGACGATGACATAGCGCCACCTGACAATAAATTAAATCGCATTTTAATGAAAACAAGATATTTTTTTCTCAAATATGAGTTAATTTGTTGCCAGATGGGCGCCACGTCATCGTCCCGATCTAAAATCGGCAATTCTGTACCTTTTTTTATGATGTCATTGTTTTCTGGTGATTATAAGACGTGTTTGGCCCTATTTTTGCACCGTTAAAAAGAAATTAACAAATGTATTTTTTTGAATAATTGTTAATTTATTCAAAATTTCCAAAAATGGCCAAAGCCCTCGTCCACCCTACACCTCACACGAAAGCACCCAAATCAAGTTCTACTACATAGCCAGTAAATGAAGAAACCTAGCTACATGAATAAGAATAGATTTAACTACTCTATCCATCATTGGATGATCTCTCTCTAACAAAGCTTTGTATCGTGCTCACCAAATGAAGTGCATGCATCCATAGAGTGCTAACGCTCGTCGCGCCTTCTCACGAACATGAACCCTACGATCCTTATGTATCCATTTTAACCCCTCCAGATTCGATGTCACCTCTATTCCAACCCACCTCCATCCTCACAAAATCCCACACTACCTTTGCAAAAGGACATTGAAAGAACAAATGGTCTCTCGACCCAATCTACCCACACACAATACACATTCCTGCGGGCCCTCCTCTCTCCTCCATCCGTCCATAGTGTTCAACTGATTCCTCATGGCCAACCACATACGGAAATCATGTTTCCTTGGAACCCACGAACACTATAATTTTTTGTACACAAACATGACCTGTCTGATATCTGCAACTCTATAATAGAGTTTACTAATAATCAATCTCCCCATCACCGAGCAAGAAGATAAAGTGTCTACCAGATCACCTTCTATGCGAGCACGCATCCTATCTCTTGCCTTCAACACATCTTTCCAGACTATAGATGCAGAGTAACCCACCTCTACATCCCAGCAAGAATCCCCTTCAAGATTTATGTAGTTAATCCATCTGATCCACAATGGTCTCTTTTCAGAGTGAATGTCTTACAAGACCCCCACCAATGCCACATCATTCAGGAGTTCTACACTTCTCAAGCCAAGCTCGTCCTATTCCTTAGGTAATATTACTTTGCTCCATCGAACAGCTCCACAGATTGTGCCCCAAAGAAATTTCCTTATCATCATCTCCAATCTATCAATTACCTCTTTTGGGATCTTCACTATAATGGCCCAGAAGTTAAGAATTCCATAAACCACAGAACGAATAAGCTTCAACCTTTTTGTATAGGACAGAGGACGACTAGACCACCCTTCGAATCAAGCTCGCCACTTTAGTGATAAGAGGTTCGAAAGCAGGCTCCCTCAACTTCTTATCATCTAGTGGGACACCCAAATATCGGACATGAAAGGTACTTCCACAAAAAGGTAATACTTCCCTTATGCTTTGCTCCTCAATAGTCGACACCAAGCCATAAACAGACTTGACTTCTCCTCAATCACCACCAGCCCAAATATCCCAGCAAAAATTCTTAGCACTTTAGCAACTACCTCAGCCGAGGCATGATTACCATAAGCAAAAAGAATCAGATCGTCAGCAAAGAAAGTGGGTGAGTCCCACTCTTGCACAGTCTAGAATGATACTTATACCCACCTCTAACAGAGAGTTGTTTAAATAGTCTGGAGAAATAATCCATACAGAGCATGAACAAAAGAGACGAAAGAGGATCTCCTTGTCTCAATCCTCCCAGCAACTCGTTGATGAGAATGGAATAGAAGGTAGTGGTAACACACTCCATGATCCACCCAACCATCTTCGGTGGAAATCTCAACCTTGTTAATACATCTCTAAGGAATTACCAATTCACATAGTCATATATGTTTTCTTAATATCAATATTTATTTCTATTCGCCTAGCAATACGTTCCTCTGCCCACCCATAATTTTTTACTACCTCCTGGGCTAATATGATACAATCTCTCATCTTTCTCCCTTTCACAAAGCCAAATTGACTCTGAGACCAAACCATTCATCACTCCTGAAATACGTCCCACAATAACTCTAGAAATTACCTTATAGAGCATGTTGTAACATGAGATAGGACGAAAATCTTTAACTCCAGGATCGTGAACCCCCTTAGGAATCAGGTCGATAAACGTGGAGTTAATCTGACAAAGTATCCTCCCTGAATCAAAGAATTCCTGAACTGCTGCGACCACATCCTCTCCAACAACCTCCTACGCATCCTTAAAGAATGTAGGTGAGTAGCCATCAGACCAGGAGCCTTACTAATATTCATACTCCATATAATATTTGTAATCTCCTCACCCAAGATTGGAGCAATCATCTCAGCAGCTTGCTCGTCTGTAACCACTACACCATACTCGAAAACAGAATAATCAAAATCCTCGTGATGACTAGAAGAACCCAACAGCCCTTTATAGAAAGTGAGAAATTCCTTCACAAGTTGATCTCGGGAGGTAGTGTGCCCGAAATCAATGCTTATGGAAACTATAACATTACAACTCCCATGAGATCTAACCATTATGTGAAAGAACCTAGTAGCTTTATCCTGATTCTTCAAATACTCACCACGTGCAAGCTGATTGAGAAATAAGTGCTCGGCATTAGTAAGAAAATCTGTCTGCTTAGCCGCTAATTTCACACTGTCCCACAACTCAGCAATACCCGGTCTCCATGACTCGCCACTTGTAGTCTAGCAACCTCATCGAGAGCATGTTTTGCTCTCTCTACAATATGACTAAAGTCTCTCTTATCCAGTGATTTTAATTTGGGTTTAAAAAGCTTCAGTTTTCTACACACCGCAAACTGCTAAGTACCAATAATCTTAGCATCCCACACTTCTCGTATAATATCAAGAAAACCCTCACTCGTACTCCACATGTTCAAGTGCCAAAAAGGGCGAATTCTCTCCAACTCACAGTGAAAAACAGACGCTAGCATTGGACTATGATCATATGTAATACCCATCCCCAAGAATTCCGCCTCCACAATACCAGAATCCAACGTCTAAAGACCATTGACAAGAACCCTGTCAATGCGACTCCAGTACGTGTTATTTGTTCATGTAAAAAAGAAAAATCCCTTGGACTTGGCATCATCCAGACCCAACTGTACACAACACTCTTCAAAATCCACCCTCTGCCAATTTCTGTTGGAAGGAGCCACATGCGAACGCTTCTCCAGTCGTCTGACAGCGTTGAAGTCCCCCAAAAGAAGCCAATGGGAATCAACATTCAAACCTACCAAAACAAGATGTCCTCACAACCTCCGACGATCTTAAATAGACCATAAATAAAGTTACGAGACTGAATTTGTTTTTATCTCGTTGTATTAGGTTATTGTGACTAAATGTGGTATCAATCAAAAAGGAAAGTATGTTAACATTTAGATGAAATACTTCTCAACGTGAAAGTAAGTAAATACATTGCGATAGTACTAATGGAGTATTAAATTTAAAGATGTTTCTAAGGTGTTGTAAGGCCATGTAATTATTTTATTTAACTTTTTATTATTTTATCTAAATATTCATTTTATACGTGATGTTTGGTTTGGGGTTATGTAAGGTTTGGAAAAATAGTTATTTTATGTTTGTTTTAGGTTTTGGGTTGAGTATTTTTAACTTAATATTAAATCAATGTATTAATTTATTTAAAAAGTTATATGAGAGTGTAGTAAAAAAAGAGAAGGTGTATTAATTGAGGAGAGATAATGTAATAAGTAGTATATATATATATATATATATATATATATGTGTGTGTGTGTGTGTGTGTGTGTGTGTGTGTGTGATTTTTAAAATCTGAATGTTGGTTTTGAAAACCAAAACTTGGGTTTAAAAATCAGAAACGAACATAGCCTATGGTATTTTAGATATTTTTTTATCATTTTAGTCATTCACTCTAAATGTATCAATTTTTTCTTTTTAATAAAAGGGATCCACACGATGATCCACCACTCACTAGACATGCATATTTCAACCCGAATGGCCGGTTTGGAACCGAAAATCGACGATTTTGGAATTAGCAAAAATCGAACTGAAATCGGATATATATTGGTTCGGTTCCGGTTTCACATTTCCGAAAATCAAAACCGGCGTGCATGTCTATCACTTACTATTAATATAACTATTTATTTAATATAAAATAATACTCTCTCCGTCCCAAAGTTATTGACACACTTTCCTTTTTGGGTTGTCCCACAGAAATTGATATATTTCATTTTTTAGGGTATGTGACTGACAGAAAAACATTTTAGCATTTACATGGGCCCACACATACATCACACTCACTACTAATACAACTACTCACTACAAATTAAATATTATTTATCTCACCTTACTTTGCATTAAATTATTATACTTCTTAATCTCCGTGCCCAAAAAAATGTGTCAATTGTTATGGGACGGAATGAGTAATACTTTTTAATCTACATGCAAAAAATAAATAAGGGTTGATTGCAAAAAAATTATGAATTTTACTCTTATTGCAAATTAATCCTCACTTTTGAGAAATTGCGAAAAAAACTACAACCTTTAAGTATTGTTGCAAAAAAAAACCCAAAAAAACCTTACTATTATTCATAAATTGGGTTTTTTTTTCAACAATACTTAAAGGTTGTGGTTTTTTTCGCAATTTCTCAAAAGTGAGATTAATTTACAATAGAAGCAAAGTTCGTAATATTTTTTGAAATTAACCCAATAAATAATTATCTTATTGATGGACGATTATAATAATGGATATTAAATTTAATTTAATTTAACTCCTATAATCGTCTCAATACACTGATACCTATTGTACTCAAATTCTAAATTTTAAATACTTTGTAATTATGGTTACATTTACTGTTTGCACATAAATTAAGAAATATAGTAGTTACATTTACTGTCTGCACATAAATTAATGAATATAATATTTCGTGAGTTAAGAAAAATACTAATATTTTTATCCATAGTGGATAGTTATTTTTAATTTCATAATTATTGTTACATTTATTTTTTACATATAGAGTAAGGAAATATAATATTTTGATTTACATGCAAATTCTATTTTTTAAAATTACTCTTTAATTTAAAAAAACTACTCTTTGAAGAGTAATAATTTTTATACAGAAAAGTAATAATTCATACTTTTAAAGAATAATTTTTCATGTACTAAAAAATAATCGATAAATTAGGGTTTACAAGAATTTGAAGAATATTTTTTTTTAATTTAAAAGAGTAACAATTTATGTGTATAAGTAGTAATTTTTTTATATGTGCTAAAAAGTAACAAGATTTACATATTAACGTATATAAACCTAAACCTGATTTACACAAATAGGTTTCATCAACAGGAAGATCGTCATGAGAGACCGCAACAGGTTTCATCATTGTGTGGATGGCATATGTTCATGTGGTGACTATTGGTGACCATCCTGTGGTTAGTGTAATGTAGGATAGAAATAATAGTAATACCAAATTTTCATTCATTTGGTTGATTTCTCCATTCCAACCTCAGATCAAGGGTTCTTAGAGCAGGTTTGCCCAAGCCTTTGCATATTTTGTGTGTGAATCATCTAATGATGAGTAATGAATTGAAGATAAGAACTTTAGAAATAAAAGATACGTAATTAAGTTATAATAAGAAGGGCTTAAATGATTATAACAAAATTTGTGCTCCCATTTTGTAATTATCTTATTATTTAATTTTAATTAGCTCATTCACCACATTAAAACATCATGCTCGCTATCAAATTCATGCATCCTTACATATCAACCTCTCACTCTTCATAGTTCATGATAACATCAAATATATTAAGAAACAAAATTTGTATCAACCTCAACATGAAGAAAATCTCAGGTGTTTTGTTTCTGACTTTTCAATTCTACCGGAGATCAAACGGTTTTATTAGAAGCATATTTTAAGATCCTTTTTATTTCATGAGTACAAAAACAGTGGATCCATTACAACTACAATAAACAGGCCTTGAAGCCCTCCTCGAGTTCCTTCCCATCCAGATTCTTTCCAATGAATACGAGCTTATTGATTCTGGCTTCGTCTGCTCCCCATAACCTATCAGGCGAGCCTTGGAATATATCGTGCACTCCCTGCAATAGATGAATCAATAGCGGTGAAATTGAGGAAAATAATCATCTTTCCAATGTGAACCATTGAAAAAGTTTTAAGGGCTCAGTAAACAAAACTAGAAACTTGGGGGCTTTAAGAAAGCTTTAACATTTCTTAATTCATAAACATGCTAAGTTCTGTAATCAACACCAGTGCAGATGATAAGAGAACGTATCACCAGCAAGAGAAGAGCTATTGAAAGGTCATCAAAATTAACAGAACTGGTTAACTCTACTCACCAGAACGGAAACTTAAACAGAGTGGTCTACATTATAAACGAGGCTAATTAATCGACTAGTTCAAATAATCACCTGAAAAACAAATCTCTCGTTCATGCCACTAACGGATAGAAGACCCTTCATTCGATATATGTCCTCACTTCTGTCTAACAACAGGTTACCTAACCAGATGTTGGCCTGAAATATGATGCAGTCATTAATCAGGGTGACATCATGCAGTATACCAAAAGAATTAGAAATTTATGAAAACTAACCTTTTCAAGATCTAAAGTCCCTTCACAAACTATGCTAACCGAAGTAACACCAGGGTCATGAGTATGATCATGGGAATGGTGATCATGGTGTTCTGCATCAGCCATCAAGGAATTAGTAGTGCTGTGATTAATTTCAATAGCACGTTTTACATTATTTCATCATCAGATCAGGTCGCTACTACTGCATATCATTATAAGATGTAAGAACAAATTTATGAAAAGTAAGACTAGTTGGAACTTCGTATATATTTTAAATAACGTTAAAAAGTTACATGTATTGGGAGATGTAGCACTCTACACAACTTGAACCCTAAATGTCGAAATACAAATAATATGCCATATAAAAGTAAGTTGAATACGGTGAGCGTCAACTTTCACTGTAACAAGGAAACTAGATAATTTCTCATATTTACTTCTTCCAAATCTCCCTCCACGTAGGAATGATTATTTGGTCATCCCCAACAAATAAACATGAAAATTAATCTGTTTTATTTTCTCAATCTTGCATTATTTCTTAGATTTTCTTACTTCTATTTATTAGCGTAGTGCTCTGTTTAAGTTGGGAGCAAACTTCATCATCAGTTACCAATAAAATCCCATGCGTGTTTGTTCCAATCATACTAACGATTTAAAAAAAAAAAAAGGTGGAATATAGTGAAACACACAAATCTGATGACAAAAAATAATCGATATAGTTGGACGATCATCACAACTATAAGGTTAAACAAATTGGAGTTACCATGCCCATGGTCATGTTCGTGATCATGATGATGATGGTTGTGGTGGTCATCGTGATCGTGATGGTGATGGTGGTGATCATGGTGGTCTTCCTCTGACTGGTCAGCTTCAACGGCACTATCAATTCTGCATGTATCAAAAGAATTTTAAAAAGATACATATTGAACTCCACACTCTGAAACTAGATGAGTTGGGTAGTGTTATGTAAAGATAACGCCCATCAAAAGATTTTTAATGTCATCACATGATAACTGGAACAGCATACTTCACCGTGCTAACATAGTAACGTAAATCGTTAGCAGAAGTAGTTAAGAACACTCATAGTAGTTCAGAAGAAACTAAACTAGGCTCTAACAAAATGAGAATTTTACAAACTTTTCCAATGCTTGCACAGTAGCATTAAAATTAAACTGCTCAAAACGGACAAGTGCAGAGTGTATAAATACATTTTTAAAATCAAACTTCACACCAATTAGAATGTTTCTCCAGGTGAAAACATCAATCTTCAAATCACCAAAAGCGCTATATATATATATCTCAATTATAGTTTTTATATTTCTCAGTTATTTGTTTCCAGGCAGATGGAACACACTTGTCACGGTTCAAGTCCAGATACTGTCAAGTTTAACATGTGAATTGGAGATTCAACAACATCTCAAATAGCAAAATTACGAGATTTAGTAAGAATAGTATCACAACCAAGGAAAATAAGTTTTACAAGCACTACACACTATTGAATTTTAATTATTAAGGAAAGCAACAGCATGATAATAATTATAAGAAGGCAGAAATGGATAATAAATTCAAAAGATAATTGGAGTGAACCTTTCCAAATCAAAGCCGCCTATGCCAAGAACATAATCCAACTCAACATTTCCATATTGTGTTCGTTTGAGTTGAGCCATACGATTTATGCTCTGCATTATAGGAAAAACTAGTTAGAAAGGATAAAAAAGGGGGAGAAATATCTTAATGGTATATTTGAGGGAACTTACCCTAATTCTATCAACCACGGAAGCAACCTCAGGTTCACGAACAAGATCAGTCTGCAATCAAAATGTCCATTTAGGAAAATATCAAAAGAGAAGAATAATAATACACAAACTTAGAAGCAACAGGCATATACAATAAGACATGCTATGAAGCAAGAAGCAGCAGATTAAAAAGGTCCCATTTGCGCTAAATTGGAAGCAACCTCATATGATTCTAAAGGTGTGAACCAGAATAGATAAAATAAAAAATTAACCATATTTGGGATTTTTCCATGCATAAAATTCAATAAAATCAACTCTTACCTTGTTTACAATGATACGATCAGCATAAGCAATTTGTTCAACTGCCTCATTGACTACACCATCAGGCTTAACTTCATCAAGGTGAATACCAACATGCTTAGCATCAACAAGCGTAACAACTCCATCAAGTTTAACGTCATTAAAAATTTGATCTTCAGCATAAAATGTCTGAATAATTGGGGCAGGATTTGCCAGTCCTGGGAAGATGAGAAGAAGTGCAGCAAATTAATTAATATATCAGCTTGAGTCTTCATTGATCAAGATTGAGAGAAATAAGCTTGACAAATCTTGGAACATTGAAACTTGGGCATTTTTTATTATATATTTGGTAATTGCTCAACTTTTGACGCTTTAAGAGATCAGTCAACATTACCTGTTGTCTCAATAACAATGTGGTCGAACTTCCCTTTCTTCTTATTTACAAGTTCTGAAATCATCCTTACGAGATCACCCCTCACAGTGCAACATAGACATCCATTGTTGAGCATAACAATGTCCTCAGCTCCAGCAGCTTTAGCAGCCACGAGAGAGCCATCGATGTCAACTTCACCATACTGACAAACATCAAGTACACGGGAAAAAAATTACGGCATTCCCGAAATGAAAAATAATTCCTTTACGTCCCAAAAAGAGCATTGGAGTAGTAACGCCCTCGAGGGAAACAACCAACTCTCCAAAACACCAAGATTTAAAAAATCTAACGTCGAGCTTATAACCTAGACACCAAATCAGATTTTATACAGCAGAAACACATATGGCCTTTACCTCATTTTCAATAACTGCAATGCGTTTCCCATGATCAGCAGTTAATATGTGGTTTAACAAGGTTGTCTGTCAAACAATAAAGCAATAGAGCACTATTAGCAGAATCCACCAGTTAAAGGCAATGAAAACACATTCTGTATATGCAAGCCCAACCTTTCAGAAATGAAGAAAAACGGAATAGAAATGATCAAGAGAATTAAAATCTCTGTGTTCTCTTTATTGACACTTAAAATCTAAGTGAAATCCTACAGAAAATGTTGGCATAACAGCATTAATTAGTTGATCAACAAACACATAATAACATCTCGACCATCATTAGTTTAGTTTTAACAGAAATTATATGTTTACTCAATTAACAAAATCTTAGTTCCACCTTCTGCAGAAATCCAAAACACATTTCATTGTTTAGCAAAGTACGCCACCAAATTACCATGTAAAAGAAAGGTTGCTATTGACGGGGAGAAATTGAACTGCATAAATATAATATCAGGGGAAAAAAAAACCTAAACAGTAAATTTTTTTAACAATAATTACACCAAGCACTCCCTAGTCCCTACATAATTAAACCAATGCCTACCAAACTGCAACTTATACAAGTTCTCATCAATTTTACATGGAAAAACAAACTTGTAAAACACTTAAAATGTTAATATACACATATATGTATGCATAAAACACATAATTAACAAAGACGAACAAAACATAGGCAATTAACATAAAAAGTTGTAGCCCTTCTCCACCCATGTCATGTAACAAAAGTAATAGTAGTAGATGGTACCTTTCCAGAACCCAAGAAACCTGTGATAATAGTAGCCGGAATTCTATTATCAGGAGGTATTTTAGTGATAACACCAGAATCCTCAGTTTCCGGTGCAGAAGTGGTGGCGGAGGCGGCCGAAAACCGCCGGGAAAAGGACTTTCTAGCTGGCTTGAACGAATATAAAGCAGTAGAATTGGAAGATGGGGTAATGGCCAACAAGTTGCGTGTTTGAGATGTAATCTTTGGTGTATTCCGGAAGAAGAAAAAGGTCGTGTTTAATGAAGAAGTGTGGGGTTTAGCTAATCCAAGAAAGGTAGTGGCCATCTCCATGGATATTGATGTTAGGGATGACGCCATGTTTGGCTGAAAATGGCGGAACTTTGGATGTTTCAGGCTTTTAGAATGATGAGGGTTTGCAGATTTTTAGTGTGCGTGAGAGAGAGTGTGTGTTATATTGGCCTACTGGAACTGGATACTCCATTTATCAAGATTTTTTTTTTTATCCTGAATTTTTCTTCACTTCGAAGGTTGGCCTAGGACCAGATTCATCGCCACTTTTTTTTTCCTTTTTTTTCTTTTTTTTAATTTTAATTTTAGTTATATTCTTAATTGCATACTCCATCTTAGATGTTATATTCTAAGTGTTGATATTTAGACTTGATCCTTTTAAAATAATGGAGGAAGAGTGTATATTGGGTGCATATGTATATGATTTTTTATTTTATTTTGTATATATATTATTATATTTTGTAATAATTGTATACTTTTTTCATACTAACTTTTTCATTAAAAAAACTAACATTCATATGTGTATCTTTTTATTCAATAGTGCATATATATTTTTTAATAATTGTATTTTTTTTACATTTAATTTTTTATTAAAAAATAACAATTGAATTGTATACATTTTTACTTATAATTGTATAGTATATTTTTATTTATATTTGTATATGGGTACACTTTTAGGTGCATTCGGGTGCACATTATATTTAGCATGGAGGAATATAGCCCATAAGTATACTTAACACGAGTTTATTAAGCTAATTAAAATTTTTTAAGGTTATATTAGAAGCAAAATTAATTAAATTATAATTTTATCAAGGGATTTTTTATATGAATTCGATTTATCATGATTTTATCTAAATTACTCTTTAATATATATAAAAAAAATTATTTTTAATTTAGAGTGATAAACTATTAATTACTATTTTAAATAAAAAATATTATTATTCAATAATAATATACAAAATCACCCCATTTTGATTGGGGATAAAATTCTTAGTAATAATTAATCACTCTAAATAGTAAATTTTTTAGGTACCAAATGGTTCATACAACTATTTGCCCTTTATAAAATATATTCATATTTCACCTTGCTAAGATATTTTAAACATGGGTTCCTTTGCATGATTCACCTTGCTAAGATATTTTAGACATGGGTTCGTTTGCATGATTCATTCTGTAATATTTCTTTTTTTTTTTTACGGTAAAAGGTTAGAGTTATATATTGTACCCCACTAAAATGTTTAAACGTGATAAATAAATATTTTAATAAACGTAAAGAAAAGCAAAAATTCAAACGAATATTGGTTGAAAGGTGGCAAATATCTGGAAATAGAAAATAAGGTTAAAGATATGCCAAGCGTCAAGTAATGACATCTGGATGTGAATCCTCTCTCGTAATGGAAGTCAATTTGCTCTCACTGTAACACGCTATGATTTCACTGTAGCGTGCTATAGTGAGAGCAACTGCACTAAGAGAGGATCCTCTCTCAATGTCATCCAATCATCAATATCATAGCTTTTGAATTCTCTAACAAACAATTAGAGTTGAGCTATTAGAAAGTACAACAGTATCTTTTCTTTGACCATTCATTTGCAAACTTGAAGAATTCAGTCAAGTTCAGCTATTAGAAAGTACAACAGTATCTTTTCTTTAACCACTCATTTGCAAACTTCAAGAATTCAGATTCTCACTTCCATTCAGATATCTCATACATCATAAATGAAAATGACACATTGTAAGAGTAATGTGAAAGCAACACAGTTGAAGTATTGGGAGCTGAAACATTTGCTGTTTAAAGTACATGCTTATATTTGCATATTTGTATGAATCAAATTTAATAAGAACTCAAGTTGAGAACATAATACTTTTGTGTTAAAAATTATCTTTATATGGATTTGAAATCAGTTCTACAACCTAATAATGTGAAATCCATCTTCTTCTTTTTTTCTCAAAGCCCACTTGAGTTATATTTGATTTTCACTGTATTTGAGATTAATTCTACTACCTAATAATTTTAAAATAATCTATTTCCTTACATGTTTAATGTACACAAAATAACATTACATTAAAAAAAATGTAATCACACAAAGAACACATACACACACAACGGATCGATGAACGAAAATATACACACAAAGAACATACTCCCTCCGTCCCACAAAAAATTGCACCACAATTCCAGCACGGAGATTAAGAAATTGGTAACTTTTTAAGGGTATAATAGTATTTTTTTTTGTAATAAATAAATGATAAAGTATATTAAGTAGAGATGATTTTTTAGTAAATAAAGTGTATGAGAAAGGATGGTTGTTTTTTACTTTTTGTTTTTTTTTAATGTGCAAACTTTTGTGGAATAACCCAAAATGAAAAGTGTGTCAGCCGAAAGAAGACGAAGGGAGTAGTTAAAAAGATAAGATACACACAAAGAAAAACCAATACATTCTCTCATCATTAGCCGACCCCTTTTCTATTAAGAGACCATCCAGTACTGTTTACATTTCGATATGGAATCGCCCACCCCACACCCCACCCCAACCCGACAGAGTGGTAAATCATGGTGACTCGACAGGGACTAAACCACTACCCATGAACCCCTCATGAATAATGGAACTCAACACTTCCATTGGAATCTCACATGACAGATTCAATGTATACAAAAATTCCATTTGGGCCACGTGTCATTCAAGATAAGGCTATACATAAAAATATTGATATGATTCAATCCTGCCTGCTGGGAACTAGAGATGAAAAATCAATGAACATAAACTAGATCCTACTTTGTCTTCCCTCTTCTCTAAGCCCCGTGTGTTTGGGGGACTATAAAACAAAATAGCGAAAAATAGATTCATGATATCCTCTCAACTGATAAAATGAGGACTCAGCAAATAAATTTAATGTTTTTTTTCTTTTTTTAATTACAAGTAAACCTTTTTTTTTTTTACCTAACAAGTTTGATAACCATTATTTACTCACTCTGTGGAGGAGGCTCAGTATCCTGAATCGACAGATTAGATATATCATCTGTAGCAGGGGACACGGGCTCTGATTCTCCGCCCTTCTGTTGCAGGCTCCAGTACATGATGCTTGCTGTCAACGTGAGGATCATTTTCTGGTTTACCTATCACCACCAACTCAACACGTGACTTAAACCAATTTTGGAAATCAACATGTACTAAATCATTCGTCATTCTTACAAACTCAGTCAAGTAGACGATGCAAATGATCACACACCATGTGTAAAATGTCGCTGTAGGATTTTAAGTATGATTCACACACATACCTCTATTATATCCTCGGGTAATAAAAATATGGAGCATCCAAGCTTTCTAGCAACACTAATTGTATATGTTGCATTCAATTTCTTATCCTCATCTGCAATCAGAATCAATTATATTTGACCAGTAATCAATTGAAGGAAAGCCATAAACATAGGAGAAGTGATTAGAAGATGACCAACATAAATGGAATGTAAACATATATACAAAATGATTCCACGCAAGTGCAAGTGACGAGGAGATTCAATATTTTCCAAATGTTGGGACTAAATAATAGAATCTGCAACGACTCCATTGTCCAACTAAGGAGTTATATCCCTTGGTGATATAACTTCAAGAATGTCCAAATAAAAAGACTCCTATAATGCAACAAAAGGTGTTTAATTAAATTATTCCATCAGGAGAAGGGGATGATGAGTGTTTGCATACCGTTTTCGCCTTTAGTCACAAGACTCCAATTAACCACTCTGGGCTCCACAGCACTTAGTAGTTCAAGAAAGAAAATCCCAGTTGAAATGTTTTTATCCTAACAAAATTAAGCAAGATATCAATGAGGTTATAAGCAAAGCCAACTACAGACACACCATATTCAAATGTTAATAAGAAATTACCTTGAAGCTTTCGATTTGAGAAGTTCTGCCAGCTTTCTGGACTTTATTATTAGCCCAATTTAGTATGTCGGCGTCAGTTATCTCCTTTCCTTGTGAGTGTGATCTCAAATTCTTCAATAATTGGAGCATACTAAATCTCATTAACTGCCATAAAAAGGCTGGCCAGAAAGAAAGAAAGAAAGAAAAAAAAAAAAAGAGGAAGTTATGATAGATAAGACTAACAGAAACTAACTTTAAAAAAATTTGCAGAACTGTAAAGATCCCAATAATGCTTTCAGAGAAAATGGTTGGTGGAAAACAAACCTCAAAACTGGGAAGCTGTGGTAGCACAAGTTAAACCCTATAATAACTACTTTAAACTTTGAACCACATCAAAGAACTATTTGAGATGATTTATGGGAAGCAATGAGAACATGTCATAAGAATCAATACATGCTTCATGTATTTCACAAGCCAAGGCAAATGAAATGGCTAAAAGATATAGAAGTTTCCTGAAGAGATCAGCTTGAAAAATGACCAAATCCTAAATACAAGAAGCATGTACCCTTATAGAGGAGAGCAAATTTTTCAAAAAAGGAAACATGCACAAAATCTTCCTCCAAAAGAAGGATTTCCAGTTGGAACCTGCTCCAATTTATGCAAGAAGAAAATTGGTCCATACAAGATCATCAATAAAATTGGTGAAAATGCTTATCAAGTTGATTAACCACCTTCAAGAAAACATTTATATAAAAAAAAGCACATAATTTCAAATAAATATATGTTTCATTAATAACATAAAGAAATTATGAAAGCTTCAAACTAGAATATAGCAACTGGGAGAAGAATACCTAATATGAGCTTCTTGTTTCCCTGCACAATATCATTTCCCGCTACATTTACAAGGGAGAAGTTCAATTCCTTCCCAATACTAATAACTTGGTTGCAATTCTCTACTTTCCTAAAAGGCATCTTGATTGGAGGTTTTGTAGCCAATTTCCAATTTACAGAACCAGGAGAAATTTTATCTAGCACTTCCAAGATAACCCATCTGCATGCACGCGGGATGAATTATAATTCAAGTCTCACATTAGAATGTGAAAAAAAAAAAAAAGAAATGGAAACACACCCTGTCCTGACATCCTCAAATAGATTGTTGACGTATGAGTCAATTCCAAGGCTGTTAATCCACAGCCGAAAACATCTTTCTTCCCGTGATGTTTGAGCATCATCTGTCATCATCTCAGCAAAGGAAATCTTTGTGTTGTCCGCAGATAGTCCATTTCTAAAAAAAAAAATTAAAATTTAAAAATTAAAAAAATAAAATAAAATAATAATAATAATAATGATATTGTAAAGGTTAAAAAGCTTGTCTCATGTGAAATAGGGTGTACGCAAACCCTCTTTATCTATGAGTTGAAGAGACTATTATACTTTTAAATATTCTAAACCCTAAGAATAAATATTGAGCCCTAAGGGTGTAATTAATTATGTGAATCTGTTGCAAGGAATACTTTGCCAAGGTTAAATTGATATAGACAGGAAAGAAAATAGCTATCTATTTGTAGTGAGCATCAGACTGAACCTAGAATTAGTGTGGAACACTGATCTTTCCAAATTTTCTTCCGTATAAATAATGAAAAAATACTTCGAGTGGGAGAAATAATGAATAGTTACATGTATAATCCTAAGAATTTGGAATACTAGATCAGATAAAAATTGTAATTGCAAGATGAAAATCTCAAATGTCTGTGTTTTACTTCAAACTTTGTTAGGCACATAAGCTAGGGAGCCCTAACTTCACCTAAAAGCATAGCTGAAGGTGAAGGATTGACCCCCACTTATATGTCTTTCAACACTTACGTGTGGAACCGATGTGGGACATCATAACAATCCATCCCCCTTCGAAACGGACGGCACACTCCGGGTGGCAACCCGCATACCTAGGGCCCACAACTCCGGGTGGCAACCCCCCTGGGCCCATACATCGGTAGCCCCTTTCCCGTGGTCCAGATCCGGTAGGTCGGACCAAATTGTTAGAGGCACATAAGCTAGGGAGCCCTAACTTCACCTAAAACCATGGCTGAAGGTGAAGGATTGACCCCCATTTATATGTCTTTCTACACTTGCGTGTGGAACCTATGTGGGACATCATAACAAACTTGTACTAAAATAAATGCACAAGTATTTATTAAAGTTAATGTTATTATGATGCTTCCATGTTTAGCTGAACTCTTCTCTCACTATAAATTTGGGAGTCCTTTAACAATATATAAATACTCGACAACCCTTTCTATAAAGTATCCATTGATTGCTCTTGGACTTGCTGTTACCATATCCCGCTCAATTCCACATGAAAGTGCGGAAGGACCTGTAATTGGGGGTCAACCCTTAATTGTTCACCATGGTTTTGGTTAAGGTTGGGCTCCATAACTTATATGCCTAACAATTTGGTCTGTCTCACCTGCCAAATTAGAATGGGCAGCAAAAAGTGGTATATTTAATGGTGGGCCAAGGTGTTTTCACCATGTGGGGCCTTGATGGGTTGCCATCTAGAGGTGGTTAGTCAAAGGTAAAAGGATTAACCCGCACTTAAATCTCCTTCTGCGCTTTCATGGTATAAAATGGGATATGGTTACGCTTGCAGAACAGTCGCAACTTCAACCTTAAGGAGCTGAAGATCTAGTTTCACTGCTCAAGATCATCAGTCAGTTATTTAAAGTTTTATGGAATTAAACAAGAAGGACCAATTATGTTTATCTAGTCATAGATAAATGGAAGTTTGGAATTGAATTGGTAACAAAAATGATATGCAATTGGTAGTTACCATCTATAATAAAATAACTAAGAAGTGGATGTTCTCAAAATCATAATGCAACTAAAGACTACAAAGTAGCACTAAGTCAAACCTGTGTTGAAATATTTGAGCTACAAATGCAAGATTTAGGTTTGATGAGCCCTCCACAATGTCCTTTGGAGTTATAAATCTTTTGCAATCTAACTTCTCTGCTTGCTCAAGAATCAAATTGGCTCTTTCAGTGGGATCTTTTGTGTCCAGTGTCGTAGTCGAGCCAAGCTCTGGGGCCAGAGCATTGAGCAAGTGAGCATAAGCTTCCCCATCCTACAGTTGCAATAAACTCATGATATATATTGTAGATAACACATAATAAGCTTAAATGCCAGAACAAGAAACCAACCGATACACAAATCCACACACACACACACACACAAAAAAAAAAAAAACATAATAAGCTTAAATGCCAGAACAAGAAACCAACCGATACATAAATCCATACACACACACAAAAAAAAAAAAAAAAAAAAAAAACTTAAAGCGCTGCCAATAATAGGCTGAGCATAATTCATAAATCCTAGCAAAGGAGCAAAAGCATTAATAAAACTATCATAAAAGTTACATCAATAGCACTGGTGTAACTTCACGAGAATATTAATACGGAAGGACATGTTAACAAGCCTGGATACATTAATCCTTGTTTTGTGAAGGTACAGTAAATAAGCTGAGTAAATCTTACAAAAAAGAGCCCAAGGTGATATCAAGAAAGTAAAAATCCACTATAGCTTCATCGAAAGCTAAAAGCTACCATGATTAAGATCCTCTTATTTCAACTCCATGATGGTTACTACGAAAAGAAAACTTATATAAAAGTAAGAAAAAGGATTACAGTAGTGCGACATATAAAGACCAAGATATACAACTAGAAACATAAGATTTTTTACGAAAACCAAGAAACACAAAAGCCAAGTTTTTACTCATGTGTTACAATATACCACGTCGATTCCACACGACAATGTGGAAGGGTATATATATAAATGAACCTTTGACCAAGGTTTTGGATTAAGTTTGGACTTCCTAGCTAATATGACTAACAATTTGGTCCAACAGATTTGGACAGGCTTCGAAAAAGGTTTACCCGGTGGTGGGTCTAGAGGTTGTCACCTTGAATGTGGGCCCAAGGAGGTTGGCGCTCGGAGGTGGGCTTTAGTATGACTGCCACCAGGTGTATGCCATTTGTGGACATCCAATTTGATGGGATGGATTATTATAATTTACCACCACACGAAATTGTGGAAAGGTATACTCCCTCCGTCCTAGAGTACGTTTGTTTTTTACACGGGGATTAAGGAATATAATATTTTAATGTGTAATGGGGTGAGAGAAATAATAGGAGTATTTTAATGTCAAGTGTGTAATAATATTAATGTTGTGTGTGGGCCCCATAGAAATATATTGATTGTTTTGTGTGGGTCCCATTCACCAAAAAGGAAAACGTAACTATTGAAGTGGGATGCCCTAAATAGAAATGCGTAACTATTATTGTGGGACGGAGGAAGTATATGATATAAGTGAGAGTCAACCATTATTTACCTTTGACCATAGTCTTGGGTTAAGTTGGGGCTCCCTACCTTATATGTCTAAGGTAATGTTTTGTCAGAGTCAAACATACTATTGCACTTGTTGCACAGCAAAACAGATTATACAAGCACATACAGAAAACTCAAAATCAAAATCAACTTTTTTAAGTACCTACATATTCAATATTCAACACAAATTTGATACACTGCAAATGCTAAAAGGAAATATCAATACCACAGTAACATATGCAATTTTCCACCATAACTAGATTATGAAATTTCAAAGAAATTCATGTCGCCAAATTCAATGGGCAAAAATAATAAATAAAAAAAAAATAACAAGATTTAAATCTTCTAACCTTTAGATCAGATGAGAAATTGGTGACTTGCTTATCATATCCAGCTTTCTTTAGATGAAAATTCATCCATTTCAGCAGCACTTTCTCTGGGGCTAGGCCCATAAGCTCTTCCACATCCTGCATTGCATGGCTAATGATTTCTGGATACATTAGGTTATGGAAAAGTAAACCAGTCAATGATTGTTACCTTGCTATCTTCCACCAACTCTACAAGCTGCGGAGTCTTCTTCAGATTAAGATCAGCTAACAATTGTATCTGAGGATTCCAAATGGTAATATTACGTAAGAAGATTTGCAGCTTAAAATCATAAAAGCATGGAATGGAGCCTTTGAATTACCTTGATTATTTGAGAAATCAATCCGACGACAAGATGGGGCTGTGAAATAAATAAAAACATTATATAATGATTGAACTCAATGCATAGTATGTGGAGAATGCGAGATACAATTACAAATAACTTGCTTACTCTTGCTTCTACTAAATCCTGTGTGCCAATATTTACCACAGTGCATCCAATTGCCTTAGCAGAATTAAGACAGAGAGTATGGTTTTCATTCCTCTCCCATGGGTTTAGAACTGGCTTAGTATTAATAGCCCGCTCATCTATTGTACCAGGTACTGCTACATTGATGAGTTTACTGCACACAAATAATCATATTTGAACAACAATGTTAAACTTTCTTAACCTGTGCACCATTTACGAACATTACTTTGTGCTGAGGTTATTAGGTGGAGTCCATACCACAAAAGAACACCATCTTTTGCCAAATCGAAAAGTGCATTTGTTGATGGATCTATTGGGAGATACTTTTTCAAGAATGGATCTTCCCCAAGAAAGCTGTTTATGTGAGCAACGTATGAGGACTTCTCGGGTTCGCTGATTGTATGACGAAGTGTAGTTGTAGTGGACTTAAGGAATGAAGATGAACTTTTTGAATCACCCATTTTCGCTGTGGCTCGGGCTTGGAGGTTCAAATATGCCTCCACATAACAAAAAGCAAAAGTGATGCCTTCACTTGTCACATATTTGTCTATATAGTATGGAACTCAACAGAACAGATGCATGAATAAGTGGCACACATGGAATTTAAATGTTGTCCCACTAAATAAGTTCCATGAAATGATAACATACATGAAGGAAAACAACGTGAGTTCTGATAATCTTCCAATACATACCCGAAGGAAGGACTCAAAATCAATTTCTTGGTCAGAGTCAGGAGACGACTCACTCAACATGTCCTTAATCTCAGCCTCATTCAGAATTCCCTTGATGGCCTTCAGCTCGACCAAGACCGGTGGCAATGCTCCTACTGTAACATTCCCAGATTGATTCCTAGCGGAGGTAAACTGGTAGCCACAGTATTAATGATGTGCACTCGCAAATAATTAAGGAGGTGCATATAAATTGTAACTTTCTAATAATGATAAAATTGACTAACATACTTTAGATTGAAGGCCTCGAAGCTCAACTTGAGTAAATTGGCTCTGAAGCCATGGATCAGATATGATAACGCCCACGAAGCTAGACATATTTTGTCAACGACACCAAGGAAAACTAGG
Organism: Pogostemon cablin; assembly: GCA_023678885.1. Lineage (NCBI taxonomy): Eukaryota > Viridiplantae > Streptophyta > Magnoliopsida > Lamiales > Lamiaceae > Pogostemon > Pogostemon cablin. The sequence continues at coordinate 9,216,845 of CM042960.1, forward strand.
ATAACACACAAACACACATACACAAAAGATCAGTAAGATAGCGAAAAACAGACAAAGAAACAACCACTTTTAAATCAAGAAGAAATGTCAAATCGAATAACCCTACAAATTGAAAAATCTCAGGTTCATTAATTCAAGCGAGAGATGAAAACACATTTGATCAAGGATCTCATTCAAAATAGAGAAAACACACACATGAGAAATGAATGCATAATTTAGCACATAACATTGCCAACATTTCTGAAAAGAGGAAACCTTTTCTATGATCCAGGGCATAGATAGATGAAGTAAAATCAATAATCCAATTCGTGTTCTTCGCGCGCATCAGAGATGACAAATTGAAATAATAATAAAATGGAAATGGAAAAGGAAAAGGAGGTGTAACTATTTTGCCTTGCGGACCCGCGAATACTTTGCGATGCAAAATCAACGCAGGGGAGGCTATAATGCTATATATACTGTATTTTCTTGTGAGAGTAGCAACTAATTTCAGTATTATATATATATATATATATATATATATATAATAGAAATTCCTATTTTCCGTTCATTTTCATTGCTATAAATATAAACTTTACGTTTTTTAGGAAAAAAATTATTAAGAAGGTGATCTTTATTACGGTGATAAAAATTGTATTTTTTTTTACTATTTTTATTGATTTTAGAGTAGTACTTTTGAGTAAAAAAATAGTTTAGAGTGATGATATGTGTGTGAAAAAAGAGTTTAAAAAACTATTAATTGTTTATAAAATAGTTCACTACATTATTATTACTTTTGAATATTACTTTTCATTAATTATGTTATCATTTTTATTTATCTCAAATAAGGACTTACGTGAAACGTTCTCACACAATACTTACCCAAAATATATGACAGATGAAAAGAAGAAAATGAGCAAGAAGAAATATTAAATATAAATGATTTAATATATAGTAGTATATTGTGTTATTTAAGTTTCTTTAGTTTTGCTTTACATTTTCTAAAGTAATTTGAAATTTTAAAAAAATCATATTCTTTCATTTTTAAAAAGATATTGGGGAACGAGTACTATAAATTTTCTAAAATAATTATAATTTATATAAAATAAAATAAAATGGAGTAGTAGGTTTTGGATGAAATCCATCCTATTTCATTTGATAGATTATTTATATATCCAAAAAATATTTTTTATTTTATATTAAATTAAAAAAATTAAATAAAAATAAGGGGGTTTACTAATTAAGATTATCATTTTACTACTTTATAATTTCCGCACATGTACAGCGTTAGAATTCAGGTTAGTATAATTATTTTTTTCACTTCAAATTAAATATATATTGTACATTATTAATTACTATTATGACTTGATATTAAGTGCACCCGATTGCAGGAGTCATATATGTATATAATTTTTTACTAAATAAATTTTTTAATAATTGTATATTTTTTCAAATTTAAGTTTTTAATTAAAAAAACTAGCATCCATATGCGTATAATATTTTATTCAATAATGTATACATATTTTTCAATAATTGTATATTTTTTTACACTCAATTTTTCATTAAAAAAACTATCAATTAAATTATATACATTTTTGTTCATAATTGTACATGTCTTTATTTATATTGTATACGTTTTTTAAAGCGAGTGCACCATATCTTATGATGCACCCGGGTGCACAGTATAATTAGTCTATTATTATTATTATTAATAATATCATTAATTAGTTTAATTGTTTTATTTTTACTTTATTTTAATTAATCAAGTATCACTTTATATTAAAATTATTATCACATTTTACTCATTTTATGAATTATTTATAAAATAATTAAATTAGACAGTTATCACTTTTTCTTTATCATGTATCACTTTTTATTAAACATGTTATTCTTTTTTATTCCAATAAATTGTTCGTGAAATAATTCATATAGACAGATATCATTTTTTATGTGTAAATTACCAAAACCCCCTCGAGGTTTGTCCAAACTATCAAATAAACCGCGTAATTTGAAAAATTACCAATTATCCCATTTAACTTGTTTTTTATTTGAACATTAATAAAAATACATTTTTTCTTAAAATAAAGAAGGATGAAAATGACATCAAGACCCATTTATTAAACATTGTATTTTTAAATTTCACTATTTAAAAAAATATATACTTTTAAATGAGGTAATTGGTAATTTTTCAAAACACGGGGTTTATTTGATAATTTGGATAAACTTCGAGGGGGTTTTGGTAATTTACCCTTTTTTATTATTATTAGGAATAACCTTTTACTAATAATAAAATTATTTTTTTTTATTATTCTAGTAAGTTTTTCGTGAAATACATTTTTTTATTAGTTGTCATTTTTTATTAAAGATATTATCACTTTTCTTGTAAAATGTCATCACTTTTTATTTATATTATAAATTGTACATGTAATAATTCACAGCATTGTTATCACTTTTCATTAATTAAGTATCACATTTTATAAATTTATAATATTTATATAAAAAAAATTAAATGAATAATAAATTTTAAATTAATAAAAATTTAAGTTAAAAAACATTTTATATATAGTATGTTACAACTCACGCAAATATATCGGATAATAACTTAACGATAAAACTTGCTACCCATGTAGATAATTAATTTTTTAAGAATATTTTATAGTGTGTAGTTGTATTAGAGGGAAATTGTGGGCATGTGATGGAGTATTTTCTTACTAAAAAGAGAATATAGACACATTTGAATTGGACATCCAAAATAATAAAATTGATACATTTAATTTGGTCAGAGAAAGTATAATTTATGAGTTGAACTAGATACACCTAAAATTTATTTATTATATTAATAAATAAATTATTTTAATTACTTAATCATATCTTACAAATAAATAAATTATTTAATTATTTAATCATATCTTACAACTCACGAAAATATATCGGATATAACTTAACGATAAAACTTGCTACCCAGGTAGATAATTAATTTCTTAAAAATATTTTCTTCATCTAATAATAATAATGTTTGAATCCAACTGTTACATGCTGGTTATCTATTATTACACAATAATCACTCCACTCTTTAAGGCAGGGGATAAACTGCACCAGTAATGTGTTTAATGAGATGCACACAAATTCTTAACACCAAAGATTTACCATAAAATTTGTTTGCAGAGCAAATATAAGTGGATTACCGTTTGGATCCCAATCATTGTTGGTGGGATAGTCCGTAGTTATTTATTAAAAAAATTAGTAATTGTATTTTATTTAATAATAGATATTTAATTAAAAATCAATTTAACTATTAAAATTGTGTACAACAGTCCTTAATTTAATATCCAATAAAAAAGTGACATTTAATGTTTCTTTATTTACACTACATCAATGTGGAGATGACATGTGTACAGAAAAATTATATAATGTCGTACCATTAAGAATGAAAATTTCAAACACGATAATTGTGGGTTAGTGTTTGATATTATTCTATTTGTGTCATTATCATGTTAATTCATTAAGAGCACAAAATTTTTGTGTAATGTTTACCCTTATCATATTATGTTGAAACGAAACATGACCCATAAGACGGATTGATACCCTACATACAATGCTGATTAATATTAAAAAGCAACACTGTCTAAAAAAACACTACCCAACTAAAAATTATATATTGCCTGTAGTACAAAGACACTATATTTAAGATAATTAAGTTTAGTCATATTTTACGAACATGCTATTGACACCAAAAATGTTTAATGTTAAATTTATTCATTTATTTCTTTTCTTTTTTTGTGTACATTAGGGAAGCGAGTGACAACTTGTTCTTTTTAATTAATTGGCATCATTTTCATGTTTTGTTGAGGAAATATAATTTCTTTGAATTATGTTGCTTGTCCTCATCTTTCCCCATGCCAATAAAATAAATAAATAAATATTATTAAAGAAAAATTCTGTTGGTGGGCCACCCTAGATGTGAAGGTGAAGTCGAAATAGGGGGGCAAAACAGAGAGAAGTGAGAAGGATATATGAAAGGGGAAAATGTGATATTTGAAGTAAATTAAGGACTAAATTGCGAATAAAGAATTTGAGGTGGGTGACAGTCACGTCAGTCGGCCCATGGCCTACGTACACCTAAGTTTTTTTCTAATTTGGAATACAAATTATCGCGATAAATTTAAATTGCTCGATATAATCGAGATATTTTGAATTATAGCGTGATGCATGGTACCAGCGACTTTCTAGTAGAAGTGGAAATTGCTTTTTAAGATAAGGCAGACGCGTTTAATGTTTTCGAATGCCACGCGCTCAGTCTGGACCACTCGAAAAGATACGTAGATTCTCATTTCTTATTTAACTTTGGTGTGTCACACAAAATTTATTGTTTTTTTTAATTAGAAAAAATAATTCATATTATTAAAAAGAATTAGTTATGAGAAATACCTAGCTCCAAAATAATTACATAAATATTTACAAATATAAATAGATATTATCAGATATACAATATGTTAATTGATCACACTCCTAAAATTAGTCATTCAATCTTAAAATCTTCTTGGTAAACTAACTAATGAAAGATCACATAACTAATTTTAAATTATGACCTTTATCTCCTCTACCAACTTCTTTAACGAGTATTTCTCTCCATGAAGACGAACATATTTCTAATTTTCCATATTAACCATATAACGCATTCTCATACAGATGTAGTTAGATCCCTTCCTTAATTCCCTGGAATAAGACTTCGAAAATGAAGTAGATTTTTCAAGGGATTCGAGGAAAGAACCGTCTTCACACCCATCCACTCGATATACTTCATCCAAACTTTATAAGCAAAATCACATTCAAAGAAAATATGTCGAACCGTCTCAAGATGAGTGTCACAAAACACACAATTAGTGATAACTCTCGCCGGTAAGCTTTGTCTCCTTTGAAGCATGGTTGTTGTTGGAATTCTTTCTCATAAGACTCTCCAAACATGTACTTGTACTTTAGGTATAACTTTATTATTCCACACCAAGTGAAAATTTTGCTTTGATTTTGAGACTCCATTCTTCTTTCTCCATAACATGTCGTGAACTTCTTTAGTTGTTTATTTGTCTTTGATTCCATTCTTCCATCTCCATCCATCAACAACCCCCTGCTTAGGATAAAACAAATTAAGCAAAGAAGTTAAGACAAAATTTTTTGTTATAGCACGTTTGCTTTGCATTATTAGATAGGGATTGATGTAGTATAGCACGTAATACTATGTTGATCTTGATATGATTACGTCTCGATATGATTGATGTAGTATATCTTGATCTTTGTATTATTTCAACTTGAAATTAATACTCCCTCCGTCAATCCTCAATGCATTCATTTATTTTTTGCACGTGGATTAATGAATATTATTATTTTGTGTATGTAGTTGTATTAGTGGAGGGTGTGGATCCATATTTTATTTGTATTAGTGGAGGGCATGGGTCCCATTATTCAAAAAGAGAAATTGATAGATTAAGGATGAATGATCCAAAATAGTAAAATTGATAGATTGACAGTAGATGGAGGGAATAATACATTTCCAATGCTATTGTGTTGTAAGTAGTTAAAAATCCACAGTCAAATGGCGACATGTGAATTTTTTAATTAAATAACAATTTTACTTTATTTTGGGAATTTATATAAATTAATTTCTGAAATAAATTAATGAATAATTGATGCTCCCTCCGTCCCAAATTTAACTTCACACTTCCATAAGAGGAAAAAGTAACTAACTAATATCCCTCTAACATACTTTAATTTTAAAATTGTCATCACATTTTCAACACAAATAACATACTTTATCATTTATTTATTACCAAAAAATATTATACTACCCCCAAATATAAGTCTTTAAACTCCGTATCTACAGTAAAAGTGGAGATAAATTTGGGATGAAGAGAGTAATTAATTTAAGCCAAAAAAATTAAATGGGGTTTAAATCAAATGTGGTTTGACCAAAGTCAAATAAGTTCAACTCAAATGGGACCTGACCAAAGTCAATCAAGTCCAAAAAAATTAAATCAAATCCAAATAAAATAAGCCTGATTACAGTCCAAATTAAGTTGGAGGCCCAAGCCCGCAGAATCAGATCAAATCAACCCTTGACCAATATGATTGTAAGTTATATACAGGGAAGGCTTCTTCTCGTTCACTTATAAGAAGTGCTCATTCATTGATTCATTCACTCCAGACACACATAAACATTTGAAGACGTCAACACTTCTGAAAAGATTAAAAACACAAGCAAAGCTCCTTTAAGATCCTGAAGGCATCTTCAAATTAAGAACAACTTAAGGTGTTAAGCCCCCTTCAAGATCTTCAAGGCATTTTCAAACCAAGAACAACCTACGATCCGGGATTAAGGTGCTAAACCCCCCAGATCAAAACTTCTTCAACGTTCTTCATGGAGTCAACAGTGTTCTACCAAATTGACCGGCGTTTTTTGCAAAAAGCTCTCAGGATAACGTTTAGTCTGGACAAAGGTTCGACGCTTCTGAATTAACGTATTAAATCCACAAATCAGAGCTCAAACAAGCTTCACTGAAAATTCTGCTCAACACATGCTTCAACTCAATATACACAAAGTAAAGTGAAGTCAAAGTCAACAGAATTGGTTAGAGAAAAGAATCGGATGATTGATTATAGATTGTAACCCGTTTACATATAAAGTTAAATCTGTCTGAATTATATTTGTACCCTTTTTGTATTTATTTTCCCATAAATACAAAATTTGTTGTAGCAATACCCTCCAAAAATAGTAAAAGTTAACAAATAACCTCTTATTACATCATATTTTAAAAAATTTCGCTCTCACCTAACTAACATAACTTATTTTATCATTTACTTTATCCGTCTAATAAATATTTGCACCCCTCCTCCGACACGGAGATTAAGAAAAGTGATAACTTTTGGGGATATTATTGTATTTTTTAGTAATAAATAAATGATAGGTGTGTTAGTAGAAGTGGTTTTTTTTGTAAATAAAATGTATGAGAAATGATGATTGTGTTTGATTTTTTTTAGGATGGTGCAAACTTTTGTGGGACAACCCAAAATTGAAAGTATGTAATTTGAAATGAGACGGTGGAAGTATTTATTACTTAAAAAATACAACAATACCTCTAAAAGTCAATAAAATTGGTCAAAAATATTTTTTCTTAGATTCCGTATTTACAATAACGGTGAAAAGCTAATCGGGCCGGAGGGAGTATTAATTACATTTACAAAACTCTTTAGGACTTTTCACAATGTACTTTCAACTAGATGTGCAAGTTATTAATATCGTAAAAATGTACTCTCTTTGTCCCATAAATGTTTACATCTCACTTTATGCACAAATATATTAAGAAAAGTAATAGTAATTTTTAGAGGTATTATGGTATTTTCAGTAATAAATAAATGATAAAGTATGTTAGGTGTGTTAGATATGAGTGATTTTTTTTAAATAAAGTGTATGAGGAATGGTGAATGTGTTTTAACTTTTTGTTTTTTTTTAAGAAGATGTAAACTTTTGTGGGACAACCCAAAATGAAAAGTATGTCACCTGAAATGGAAAACAATGAATAATTAAATACTTTCTTATAGCTCTTTCCACTCTATATTTGAGTATATAGTAAGTTTTTACACGTCGATCAAATACTTTTTGTGTAATAGAAATTAGTATGTATGATAAAAACTTTTTTATACGATAAGTGTACAATATTGTGTAGATCAAACCTAGGTTTTCACAAGTAATATAGAAATATAAACGAAGTACACAATGATTGTTGAGTGCAATTGTAACCACTAGCACCGAATTAACTTCGTCTCTCATTATTTTCCTTCCAACATGTTATATGTTGGTTTTTATCTGAATGAAAACGGGTGTTGGAGTGTATGAACCGAACAAATAAATGGGACAATTAATGTCCAGCTGTATTAATGGTCAAGAATACAATGATTTGAGTATAGTTTTTCAAGAGTGGCAGTGAATGTGTGCAATATTTGGACCCTATTTATATGATTTTTCTCTGGTTTTCTGTCCAAAAGTTTACTTTTTTTATTGGGATGAATGAATATAATAGTTTAATATGTATTGAGATGAGAGATGTAGTAATATTTTAATGTGAGTCTATAGAGATATATTTATTATTTTGTGTATATCTCATTTACTGTAAAGTGAAATATAAACTTTATAAGATCTATTTTTACACTTTGATTGTTCACTCTAAACATATTCATTTTCTCTTTTAAACAAAGGGGACCAACAAATATTTCACCATCTACCACTAATACAACTACCTCCTTTATATAAACTTATTCTCTTTCCGCTCCGTCGAAAGGTTTCTATTTACTATATTGGACGTCTCATTTAAAGATTCTTATTTTTTCCCTTTTAATAAAAAGGGCTACCACTACCTATCACATTCCTCTAATACAATTACCCAACATACATAAAATAATTATACTTCTTAATCTACGTGCAAAAAGTAAAGTATCCAATATATATATAATAATTATACTTCCTTCGTCCCACATTAAGGTTTACATTTTTCATTTTGAGTTGTCCCACGTTAAGATTTACATTTCCTTTTTTGTCAAGTTGGGCCTACACAAAATAATTAATTATTTCATTTAGGGTTCACACACAACAATAATACAACTACCCGCTTTACATTAAATATAATTTTTCTCACTTCATTACACATTAAAATATTATATCTTTTAATCTCTGTGCAAAAAGCAAATATCAACGTTAACGTGGGATAGATGGAATACTTCTTTAAGAGAAAATAGTATAAAGTATAAAGTGGGTATAAAGTTTTCATTCACAAATCTCATGTTTAGGCAGAAAATAGTAGTACTCATTTCGTCCCGTTTCAATATTTACGTTTCCAATTTGCGCGTCTCATTTCAATGTTTATATTTTCCTTTTTGGAATATTGGACTCATCTAAAATAATTAATATATCATCATCCAACACTAATACACCTACCTATTTTGCATTAAATATTATATTTTTCCACTTACTATCTATTAAAATATTATACTCTTTCCATCCCGAAAAACTTTTCACCTTTACTGTTCCACGTTGTTTAAGAAAAGTTACACTTTTTTACCAACTTTATTGACTTTGGAGGGTATTGTAATATTTTTAGGTAATAAAAAAATATAAAGTAATGATATGTGTGAAAAAAGAGTGACAAATTTGAAATTAAAGTAATTTTTTAGGTTGTTGGATAAAGTGGTGTTTCTCTTTTTGGGAGTGAAAGGTTTTGTGAGACAAACAAATGAGGAAAGTGAGAAAAGTATTATGGAATGGAGGGAGTACTCCTTAATCAACGTGTAAAAAAACGTAAATATTGAAACGGAACGGAGGGAGTATTGAATATGGGAAAACGAGGGAGAAGACTGCTGAATAAATAAAAAAATTGAGTGAGATTTATAATTTTTTTTAAAACTGATTGAGTCTAACAAATAAAATTTATAGTATAAAGTGGATAAAAAATTATATTTATTTTTGAGTGAGTTAAAAAATTGTAAACTATACAGTATACTATATAAAATTAGTTATTTTGAGATATTATCGCTGAAAGAAAATGTGTGAACTTGGTTTAAGAAAAGAAAAAAGCATGTCATAATTTATGGTGAAAAGAACATTTTCTTACCCACGACTCCATGTGGGCTTGACTTGTACTGTTTCACATGATGCAGTGCAACTACTTTTTCTCGTGTTTTCGTATTGTCTCGTGAAATTTTCCCTGATGTTAGAGGAAGCGATATATTGAAGATATAAAGCGCGATATCTTTCAGATCAAAAAAAAGGAACAGTGGACATGGTTACATTAATCCAATGTGATATATCACTAAACCAAGAAAAGTAGACATAATTTCATCACTGAATGTGACCACGCGGGTCCCACGGCTTTAAATATAAAATAAGACCGCATTTTTATTTTCAAAATTAAATAGAAAATGAAAGCGGCTTGTAAATTACGACGGCTCGGCTAAGCTGGCTCGATTTGTCGCACTACTCGACCAACACCTTTCGTGCTTATCTGGAATTACATCAATGTCCTAACTATTGACTATACCCTTAAATAAGAAAAAAAATATAATTAATTAATATTGTTATGGTGTAATGTTTTATAAGACGAATATAATGTATGTACTATTACATTTTCGTATTATATATTATGTTATACGCGTTAGATGACTAATACGTATGTGGGGAGTAAAATCTCAACATTTCCCCTTAGGATTGATTGTTAGGGTATAAGTTAGTTTATTCTACGTGTCAATCATCCAATGATTTGTAACAGGAGATGTAACACCAAAATATAACAGGAGATTCGAACTGGACGAATATGAATGCGGATTGGTTGATCATTATTAAAGTATATTTATAAGTACTAGTTTTTAAAACGTGTGTTGCACATAAAATACACGTCATATTTTGCAATGTATTTTTTTAGTATGTAAAAATAAAAATTTGATATAGATTACTTTTAATTATAAAATAATAATAACAAATAATGATTTAGAACTTTATTGAAAGAGTTGGGCTCTTATGCCCTCAGGGGCACACCGTATACCTTTACAATTTAATATTAAATGGTATTGGATTAGTGAGTTTAAGTGCATGTGTATATGTATACTTAAATTTTCATGTATAATGTACACATAGTTAACGCTGGAAAAAAAAATATGAATAAAACACAACTCAAATTGATATTTCATCGCCTAATAAGAATTCTCCTTTTAAAAAAATAATCACTCTTTTAATCCTTTTCTCTTCGTTTGCTCACACTCTCATTCTCTTAGGTGATGTGCTTTATCATTTCTGAAATTTATTTTAGAAAAATAAACTCTCATATCTCTAATATAACTATCAATTATATATTAAATATTCTTTCTATCCACTCAAAGATTTCATGTTATCAATATGGGCATCTACTTTAAATTTACCTATTTTCCTCTTTAAATTTACTCTCCCCGCGTAGAAGGTGGAGGACAGTAGTCCCCGTGTGCAGCGCCGCGCGGTCGGCCCAAATGAGATCCCCCGATGACGCACATCGCGAAAAGTGGTGGTCAAACCCTCAATGTGCGCTGTCGTGCACCACCACGTCGGGATCCACGATCAGACCCAGCGGCACATGCGAGCACGTCGCCTTCGATCGCGACCCCAGGTCAAGCAGGTTCACCCGCTGAGTTTAAGCGTATCAATAAGCGGAGAAAAAGAAACTTACAAGGATTTCCCTAACAACGGCGAGTGAAACGGGAATAACTCAATTTGAGAATCGGGCAATAATTTCCCCCTAAATTCAAAGTATAAGACTTGATTGGATTATGGATTGATAAATAGTGAATATGAGGGAGGAAACACAATTCATATAATTTTACTTCATTAATTTTGTAATTAAATAATATGCACTCCTACTACTTAACCATTTTGTCATTTTAATTGTTTATCCATTTTGTTATTTTGATTGTTTATCGTAGATGTATTGCCATTTTGTCCTATTATTTATCTATTTTGTCATTTTGATGCACATCATATTTTGCAATGTAATTTTTTTAGTATGTAAAAATAAAAATTTGATATAGATTACTTTTAATTATTATAAAATAATAATGACAAATAATGATTTAGAACTTTATTGAAAGAGTTGGGCTCTTGTGTCCCCGAGGGCATATCGTGTGCCTTTACAATTTAGTATTAAAGGGTATTGGATTCGTGAGTTTAAGTGTATATGTATATGTATACTTAAATTATAATTATGTATATCAGTATATGTATACTTAAATTTTCATGTATAATGTACACATAGTTATCGGTGGAAAAAAAACTAGAAAATAATGAATAAAACACAACTCAAACTGATATCTCATCACCTAGCAAGAATCCTCCAAATAAAAAAGGTAATTACTCTTTTTATCCTTTTTCTCTTCGCTTGCTCACCCTCTCATTCTCTTAGTTGATGTTCGTTTTCGAGTTTTAAACACATGTTTTGATTTTCCACATCCAGATTAAAAAAATTACCACTATATATACTTACTACATTTTCTTTTATCAATTAATGTACTTTCTCTCTTTATGTCTCTTCTTTCATTTAACTTTTTAAATAAATTAATACATTAATTTGACATAAAATTAAAATCTACCCTGCCCAAAACCTAAAACAAGCATAGAATAACTATTCATGATTTTTAAACCCCAGATGACCCCAAACCAAACATCACCTCAGCGTCTTATCATATGTAAAAATTGCAGGAACAATCGTATTGCAATTTCAGGTTCAAAAAATAATAAATTTCGTTTAAATAAAAAATACCCAATATATTTACTTCACAAATCATGTTGATACAACTATTTTTAAGCATTAAACAAACACTCCTGAATCGAAACACGCTCTAACAAACTAAATCTTTAAAATTGAAATCTCTAACAAAATGCATTTCATTGGAGTTTTATTGGCACTCCATTCCATACAAAGATATATATTTGCTTTTTGAGAATTATGAAATATAATATTTTAATATATAGTAAAGTACGAGAGTATACTATTTTAATATATAGTAGGTAGTTGTATTAATGTTATATGTGAGTCCTATTTATTATAAAAGAAAATGTAATAATGGAACAATAAAAATACTTAAATGTTATTATGAGTAAATGTTATTATGAGAGAGAAGTAGTATGAATTATACAAAACAAAATTATACTTGATTACTCTTTGTGGAGGATATTGCTTGGATATTAAAGAATGCGAGAGAAATGAAGAATGATGAGAAAATGGCAAAGCGATATGTGTTGAGTGGATGAGGATATTAGAGTATAGTGTGCGAGTGTATTTGATACTACCTCTGTCCGAGAAAAAAATCATATTTTATTATTTTAGTTGTTTCATGGTAAAATTTATATTTTCTATTGTCAAATAGGACATATACAAAACAATTATTCCTTTTGTTTCGAATTTATCTGCACCGATACTGTAAATATGGAGTTTTAAAAAAAGATTTTTTTTATTAATTTTATTGACCTTTTGGGGTATTGTGGTATTTTTAGGTAATAAATAAATTATACTCCCCCCGTCTCGGAAAACTTTTCACGTTTACTGTTCCACGTTGTTTAAGAAAAGTTGTACTTTTTGACAAACTTTATTGACTTTGGAGGGTATTGTAGTATTTTTAGGTAATTAAAAAGTATAAAATAATGACATGTGTGTGAAAAATGAGTGACAAATTTGAAATTAAAGTAACTTTTGAGGTTGTTGGATAAAGTGGTGCTTCCTTTTTTGGGGGGTGAAAGATTTTGTGGGACAAACAAATGAGGAAAGTTGGAAAAATATTATGGGATGGAGGGAGTCTTATATTATGTGTGTTAGATGAGAGTGATATTTTTAAAATTAAGATAACTTTTAAGGTGGTTGGTTGATGTAAAGTTTCCTTTTTTAGATGGTGAAGATAAGTGTGGAACGAACGAAAACAGAAAGTGTGAAGATAAGTGTAGGACAGAAAGAGTAATATATTTTCATGGGGGCCACACACAACATAAATACAATTATCCACTACACTTTAAAATATTATATACATTAATTTACTACACATTAAAGTATTACTCACTGTTGAGAGTGAAATTTCACGTATTTTAGGTATCCCATTACACCATTTTTGTTAGAATATGGATATGATTTCGTGTAAGATTGCTTGATTTTCATATATTGTATAATTAAGATGCTACTAAGGTATTTTGTTGAGTTTTAGGTGGAAAAATGACCAAAAGTTCAAAGTTGGAATGGAGGGTGAAAATGTGAAGGAATGCTAAAAAACATACGTCCACATATAATTTTTATGTATTTGTGTAGAAATTCAAATTAATCGTGTGATACATGGTTAAAAAACCATGGAAGAGAGGATCGTTTTGACGCAAAAATCACTCAAATCGGAGTCCATATGCGGAAGTTATGCTCAAAATCGTGAGGTTGCGCAGCTGCCGACGGGAATTTATGAAATTTTCCTAAAATTAGCCCATATTTCCTATTTCTTGGAGCACAATTAATTTCCTTATCTCATTCCCTTCTCACACCTATATATATTTCATATCATTATTCATAAGAGACATCACCCACCATAAGGGGATCATCCCCTACCATCCATTATTTACCATCATCCACATCTATCCCATCATCCATCCACACTGAAGGAGATTCAAGGGCTATTCAAGAGGCAGATCAGTCAATCGGAGAGACGGAGAAGGAAAGCGAAATAACGCCAACACTAGGATTTTTCTATTTCTTTCTTTTATTTTCGTTTGTCAATACTTCTGGTATGACTTTGATAGCCATGAGAGTTACTTGTAATCCCATGGGCTAATTTTGTTTACAATTTTAAGGTTTGAAGTATAGACATAATTGATTTGATGAACTAGACTGATTTTTGTGAATTCACGTGATTATTATTTTGGTTTATTTGATTCGTATTGAGATTTTGAAATCATGCTTCGTAACGTCTTCATATTAAATTCATGACATCCGCTATAATACTTGAAATATTATGTTAACTTGTGTGCGTTCATGAATTGAATTGTCTATCGGTTGGGAATTAAAGTAGTCTATCCATAAACACGTTAATTCTAAGAACTAGTAAATTAGATACTTGAATTGTTTAGTGGAACGTCAATGCAATTAAACATTCTAGGAAATGAATAAAGCCTGTAGTACTTTAAGAAAATATGTTATTAGTCAAACTTATCATCCGAAGGTATTGTTGTTTGCATTGATTAGTATCTAGGAATGGAGTTTGGTAATATTCACGCACCTTAGGATTTAAACCAGATTATACTGTTAGCTTTGAATCGGATCATATCCGGTGAAAAACAGGGTTATGTGGTGTATTTTCATAAAATCTACATGAATGAATAATTGAAAGTTTAGGAATTCAGATTAATTGGTCTATATCGGATTAGAATTGTTGATCGTTTCTTGAATTAATCTTAAATCTTTCTTCTGTGATTTATTTTAATAGTTATTTAATTTTCTGTTCTTTTGATAATAATTAAATTCACAACTCCTGGATATCGGTTACTTGATTCTGATTAATTTAGTAATTTTAGGAAATAAATAATTAGCTGTCCTTTTGGGTTAGATAATTTAACTTGGTTGCTTGCAGCTACAATTGACATTCTTCACATTTGGGGATTTAATTGGAGTGCGTAAAAAACACCTATCACTCATTCTACATGTCCAATATGTATATATTTATTTTTTGCACGTGAATTAAGGAGTATTATTATTTAATGTGTAGTTGTATTAGTGAGGTGTGTGAGAATCAAGTAATCCTTTCGTCCCATATTTAAGTTCACAGTTACTGTAAATACGGAGTTTAAGGGGAAAAAATTTTGCTTAACTTTTAGGGTAGTTTGATATTTTTAGGTAATAAATAAATTAAAATAAGTTATGCGAGTTGATGAGGGGGTGATAAATTTGAAATTAAAGTGTATTGTAGAATTATTGGATTGAGTGTATTTTTTTATTTGGGGTGTGAAATTATTTATGGAACGTACAAAAATAGTAAGCGTGAATTTGTTTATGGGACGGAGAGAGTATTAGAGTTCAGGGATAATATTGTAAAAGTTTGGTATTTGTACACAATCTTACTCCCTCCTTCTCATGCTTGTTTGCATAGTTACTGTAGATATAGAACTAAAAGAAATTATTTTTGATCAACTTTATTAATTTTTGGATAGTAATGTAATCTTTTTAGATAATAAATAGATTATAAATTATGTTATACTCCCTCTACCCCATGAAAAGAATTACGTTTATGGTTCGCACGGAGATTAAAAAATATAGTAATATTTTAATGTGTACGGTTCGCATGGAGATTAAAAAATATAGTAATAATTTAATGTGTAGTGGGTTGAGAGATATAATAATAATTTAATATATATTGGGTAGTTGTATTAGTATTGTGTGTGGGCTCTGTGAAAATAAGTGATTAATTTATGTGGGTCTCATCTACTAAAAAGATAAATGTAACTCTTATAACGGGACACCCTAATTAGTAAAATGTAACTCTTGTGGTTATTCTTAATCTTATTTTTAGTATCAAAATGATTTTAGTGTAAGAGACTCTATCATTGTTGTACACGTGTGACCAGGTAACAAATTTATAAGTATGTCATCCCAAGGGAAAGTAAACTCTAGGTTGTATCCAGATTCGTCATTGATTGTGCTTTGTAAGAGTGATAAGATTGAAGGTTTGGTTTTTATACTACTTATAATTCTAATCAATTAACAACTAAACGTATCAAATATCAAACAAGTGATAAGATGAATAGAATGGATAGAATGTATCTAAGAAAAGAGTATGGCTAATCATACTCATAATTAAGAAACTAGCTAGATATGCATGACTCTAAATATTGAACTTCATCAATTATGGACTAAAAGCAATCACGTTTTTCCCCTTATCCATATGGCCAAGACAATTAGGTTCTCGATTCTTTGACAAGTCTAAATCTCCTAGGATTGTTCTTACTCTCAATTCCCTTAAGGTACTATGATCATAAGTTTGGTTCTTTTCACTCAATTTCTTAAGTGTCCCCCTATGAATGTTCTAAGTATAAGAAGGGTATGGCTTATCTCCCCTCACACTAATATGCATGCACATCTTAATAGTTGACTCAATTAAATCACTAATCATGATATTTGGAATGACCATCCTAACGCTATGAATAGAGCATTTAATCACACAAGTATTGAAATGAAACATGATTCATTAATCATAAAAGGAAGTTCAAAATTTACTAAATTCAACATCTCAAATCCTACATATCTAGCATTATTCTCAATCAATCATATGATTAGTCCTACTATAGGACTAGCCACAACAAATCATTACAAATTCAATATAATCTATGGCATGCTCCATGTGAGCCAAATAATGAAGAAAATAACAAAATGAATGTGAGTTGGCTCCCATTTGATGGTGAACTTCTTCCTTCTTGATCATGCCACAATCTTCAATCAATGATGAATTTTTTTCCTTAGATAGGTGGATGGATTGGAGAATATCAAGTGGTTTGAATGGATGAAGTGAAGGGTGGAAAAGATGAATCGGATGGAGTGTGTGAAATGATGGTGAGAAAGTGTGTGTGTTGATCTCTAAAATAACTGTCAAATGAGGCTCTCCCTTTAATTATCGCACCAATTGTGCATTTATACCCCTTGGGAACCTTCTAGAAGCTTCTGGAATTTTCTGACTTTTTCCTGTTTTTTACCCAACTCGACTCGAGAATCCAACTCAAGCTACTGCCTGTCAAGTCGAGTTGCGTGGCTCTGCAAACTGGATGATTTTTCGAAGTTTGCTCGACTCGAGTTGTAAGTTGAGTTGAGTCTTGCAACTCGAGTTAAGCTACTGGACGATTTTGAAAGCTGCTCTGCCCCAGCTCCACAAACTACTCGATTTACCCTGACCCAACTCGACTCGAGTTGGGTAACCCGAGCTCTCGCCTGTCAACTCTTGTCAGAAACTGGAATTTCCTCGGCACCTAACTCGACTCGAGTTGCAAATCAAGTTGGACCTTACAACTCGAGTTGAACTACTGGACATTTTCTGACTTTACTCGAGCCCCAACTCGACTCGAGTTGCAAGTCGAGTAAGACCTTGGAACTCGAGTTGGGTGATTTCAGCCAGTTTCAGCTCTCGACTCTGTTTTACTCTATTTTTGATATGTTTCATATACATTTAAGCTCATTTCCACATATTTATCAACCTGTATTCATCTTTCCTAATTAACACAAAATTCCACCAAAAGTTACACAAATACGAATAAAAACATACAAACATTCATAAATAAAGACACTAAAATCTATGTGAAAATAACGACGATCAGTGGTGGACGTAGGGAGTATGTGTTTGGTGAGAGTAATAAATTTATAATTAAGATATACTTTTAAGGTTAGAATTAATGTGATTTTTTAAATTTTTTATTTTTGGTGAAGTATAATGTGATATAGACAAAAATGAAAAGTGTAAAGTTTAATGTGGGAGAGTATATTTTAACCATATTAATAAGTGGTGAATTTTAAAAGGATAGATCTTGCGTGAGACCGTCTTACGTAAGACCATTTTTCACTTTTTAAAATAGTTATCACTTGCTATAAAACGTTATCACTTTCGCTATAAAATATAACTTTTTATTTTTACTATAAATAAATTGTTCATGAAATAGTATTATCATTTTTTATTAATTTATTATCACTTTCCTTTATAAAATATATCACTTTCTGACCGTCTTACGTAATTCCTTATGTGAGACAATCTCACACAAGTATTTAAGAACAAGTAAACTAGTTTTAGGCATTCATTTAAGAGTGAGGCTTTTGTGCGCCCGGACGCACGGGAACACATTCCGTGCGCCTTTAGAATTTAGTATTATGGGTAAGGGTACATTACTTTGGTCTAAAGGGTATACACTTTAATTAATAAAGGTAAACTATTTTGTTCTAAAGGGTATAGACTTTATTTATATTTTTTTATTTTTCTTCAGAAAATAAAGGTACACATATTTATACTAAATGATATACAATTTAACACAAATTTTCAAAGGCGCACGGAATGTGTTTCCGTGCGCCCGGGCACACACAAGTTTTTGCCATGGTACACATCTTTATACTAAAGGGTACACAATTTAACACAAAATTTTAAAGGCGCACGGAATGTGCTTCTGATGAGTGTGTAAATTCACTAGTTTCGAGCCTGGATTCGTGTGTTTATGGTATAATAAATGGTTGTAATTCGATGTGAATCGGTATACATAGTGGAAAGTCATTAATCAGGTGTCTAAAAGGCTATTTGAGCTATTTTTGATGGAAGCGAGTTAGAAGTGATCGGATCTGGAAAGAGTAAGAAACAGGTGTGCGATTCGACCACGTAGGGGTCGAATTCGTCCAAGAAGGAGAGAGTTCGACCAGCACTTCTGGTCGAATCGAGAGCGGAAAAGTACCGTTCGACCACAACAAAGGAGTTCGACCAAACCACTTGGTCGAACTGTGATCGAACTAAAAGCCTAAATAGAAGCAGTGTCAGTTTGACCAGGAAGTATTCGGTTTGACCAACACTCTGGTCGAATCCAGAATCAGAGGCCAAGTTACAGACGGATTCGACCTGAGATTCGACCTGCAGGGAAGAGTTCGACCAACTTGTTTGGTCGAATTGATGTCCAAAAACTTACCAAATTCGTATTTTTACACCTTCAGTGCATGTGTTTGCTCAAAAAGCCCATCCTATGTCCATAAGGAGAGCTTACAAGTATAAAAAGGGATGTAGATTACACCAAGAATGGAGAGATTGGAAGAGATTGAATTGGATAGAGACCACAACAATACTACACCCCACAAGGGGGGATCACCCCCAACCATCATCCACATCCTTTCCTCCATCCATCCATCACTTTGAATATTCGTTCGTGGAATCAAGAGGAGAACTAAGAGAAGGATTCAAGACGAAAAATGACGCAACTACTCCCATATCTAGGGTTTTATTCATTTCCTAATTTATCTTGTATTTTCCAGACATTCGGGTAAGATCTATCTAACACCCATGATTGTTCTTCGTAATATCATGAGCTAGAGTCTTTTTGGTAGAACTAGGGTTGTGAAGGTTTTTACCAATTAATTGAACTTTCGTGTGTAAATTTCGTACAACACTATTGTGGATTTATTTTATATATGATTGTGCTTTCTTAATTCATACTCACAGTCGTTTTGTGCATCATTAACTGTTATGTAGAGTCAGAATACATATCTTGGTTATTGATTGAGTGTGTTCACCGCTGAATAGAATTCCATGTTATGAATCTAAGTGAGGAGACTCCGAAGCTTCATTAGAACTATCATATATGAATACTTATTAATTGAATTGAATTCGGGTTATTAAGTAGGATAAAGAGGATAATTCTATAGTACCTATAAAAGGAGATCATATCGGGCTAGAGTACCAATTGACCAGGGAAATAATTGATACTGATAGTACCTAGAAAGGGGGGTGAAATTATATCTCTTGCTCCAGGTTATTCACACGTGTTACACTCATGTTTACTTGTGTCTATAGAGTAGATATGCATGGTTTAGTGATGAGTCCATATTCCATAAGGCAGAGTCGGACATCAACACACGAAAGGAAGATTAATGAGTAAAACTGGATTATCCTAGAGTTACCTATTCTCCTACTTGATCCACTTTCGTATTCTTCTAGTGATATTTTATTTTATTTGTTATTTTAATTAATTGTTTATTAGTTTAATAATTAAATCCCAAACTATATTGCCACACTTGTCTTAATTAATTTAGTAAATAATTAAATTGATAATAGGTCGTCCTTTGAGTTCGATAATTCACTTGGTCGCTTACTTAAGCTGCAACTGATATCCTTAATACTTGAGGATTAATTTTGCATCCAAAGAAAACGCGCATTAGCTCCCGTGCGCCCGGTGCACACAAGTTTTTGTCTTTATTTACTTAAAGTTTAGATCTTGCGTGAGACCCTCTCACGTGAGATCATTTTTCACTTTTTAAAATAGTTATCACTTGCTATAATACGTTATCACTTTAACTATAAAATGTTATAACTTTTTATTTATACTATAAATTGTTCATGAAATAGCATTATCACTTTTCATTAATTTATTATCACTTTTCTTTATAAAAGTTATCATTTTCTAACTATCTTACGTAATTCCTTACGTGAGACGATCTCACTCGAGTACTTGAGAACAAGTAAACTAGTTTTAGGCATTCATTTAATTATATTAGAATTATTTATCCCAATTTAATTATATATATATTTTTGGTGTAGGCAATTATTACTTCACTTATCTTATTGAATAAAAAAATCTTTTATTGGTAAAAAAAGAAATTAAAAAAAGTGTATTTAATAAAATTTAGGTGCAAATAGTGGGCGCCTAATGAAACGATAAAAGAAATAAAAAGAGAGGAGCGCGTGCGGAACAATCGAGGGGTTTAGTTGTTGGAATGAAGAGGCGAGTGGGGTTATCGAGAGGCAGGACCACACATTGATGGTATTATTGTCACTTTCCCTAAATACACCCTTTTTCTTTTTTTATTTATTTAATTTTATAATTATTGAAAACAAAAACTCTGACACTGACAACTTCATTTGTACGTATCCCGCAATATCAATTAATCGTTTTGCAGTATCTCGCGTTATTTTATTTGTCTCATATCATCTCTTCTTCTCTCTTTTATGATATCTAGCGGATCTGCAGGCGGAATTGACCCTAAAATTCAAACCTCAATTAAAATAAAAAAGAATTCTCCATTATTATTTTGAATATCTAACTACATAAATACCTCATAATTCATTAACATGATGTAACCTACCATTTAATACGCTTACGTGTCACTTAAATTAACTGCCTACTTCTCTATTAATTTGGCTGTTCTAAATAAGGTTGAAGGAGATTAGGATTCTAACTTGAGTCCATATCGGAGCCTGTGCTAAAACTTGTGTAGTTCAGGTACGCGCTCAAATACATTTAATATTAAATATAGTTTTTAGTAAAATGTTTTATATCTTTATTTATTAAAAAAAAATAATGAAAGTGTATACTCCCTCCGTCCCACGTTAACGAAAGTGAGATTAGCGAAATAATATTTAATTGTAAAGTTGGTAGTTGTATTAGTATTGTGTGTGAGCCATACATATGAATAATAAATTGTTTTGTGTGAGTCCAACATAACAAAAATGAAAATGTAAGGGACAATCCAAAATGAAAAACATAAACATTAACGCGAGACGAAAGAAGTACTATTTAAAACAAAATGTTACATTTTTATTAATTAAAATGTATACCACTTAAAACAAAATGATATACTATTACATACCTTGTCCTGGAACACTAGAGACTTATTACGATAATATATATATATATATATATATATATATATATTCATAGTTTTAGAAATATTTAAAATTTAGACTTGTATGGGACGATTTTAGGAGTTAAATTAGATTTTAATTTAATATTTACTATTAAGTTAAATTAAATAATAAAAACTAAATAAAATAATTACTTACGGGCACCTTTTAATAACTTTTAAATTTAATACTTCATCGCTTGTCTCACAATATAAGAGTATTCATTTGGTTTTATGTAGATTAAGAAATATTTCATTGGTTTCAAAAATATTGACAAGTTTTCACTGTAGTTTATCATGCAACAATTGGTATATTTTTCTTTATAATAATAATAATAATAATAATAATAATACCTCTAATATTTTTTTTATATAATTAATACCCCCACTTCATTACACTGACAACACTAATCCACAACCTAATCAAAATAACCAACCCAGCCCATTATAGATTCCCACCCATCTCGTTAGAACCTTACCCGCCCTCTACCTTCTCACTCTATTTAACATTTGTGCTCGATTTACCCGTCTCTCTTAATTGCATGTCATCTAAGTGTAACTTGGGTAGAATTAATATAAAATTTGTTTTGAAGGTATTTATTTTATTTGGATCAATTTTGAACACTTTTTCCTATTACTACTTCCATTCCAAAAAGAAGTTTACGATTATTATAGATATGAAGTTTAAGAAAAAATTATTTTTTGTTTTATTTTAGGATAGTTTGGTATTTTTAAGTAATAAATAAATTATAAAGTAAATTATGTGAGTTGTAAAGGGATGACAATTTTGAAATTAAAGTGTGTTGTGAGGTTATTGATTTGTGTGTATTTTTTATTTTGGGTGTGAACCTGTTTATGAGACAGACAAAAATAGAAAGTGTGAATTTATTTATGGGAAGGAGGTGGTAACACATATTTTAATAGCATAATATATAATGAATACATATTAAAATGCTGGTGAGATTTGAAAAAAAAATTGAAAATGTAATCCTTACTTTAAGACGTATCAAAATAGCAAAATATAACTCTTTGTTTAAAACGGAGTAATAATTTTTTATTTATTACAAATTAAAAAATTTGAGTATTAATTTTTATTTTAAAAATATTTAATTTAAATAATTATAAAGTTTTTTTTATGGTAAAATTGAATGTATGAATTTAAATCTAAATGGGATATTGTGTACAAATATATTTAAAAAAAAGTTTCCTATGACCCTTATCATGTACGAGTTGGTCTCCTGGCCCTATGGGGACACAAGAGTTTTAATACTTAAAACTTTTGTGTTTTTATGGGGCACAGTGTGTCCCGGGGGTATAGGAGTTTTTACCATCATATACTCCTTGCTTTCCATATCGGAGTTTTTTGCTTTTTATACTTTGATTAAGGAGTATTATTATTTAATATGTAGTGTGTAGTTGTATTAGTGTGAGTATGAACCCTATATTTTAATTGTAGAGTTGGTCTCTTCTCTTCCCAGGTGTACAAAGTGTGTAAGTGTACAACATTTCGTTCTAAAGTGTATACACTTTAATTAATATGGGTACACAGTTTTGTTCTAAATGGTATACACTTTTTTTCAGGAAATAAAAGGTATACGTCTTTATACTAAAGGGTACACCATTTAATAGTAAAAGATATCTGGGCGCATGTTGTCTCCGGGGATATATAAATTTTTGCCTTAATTGTATTAATGGGTGTGTTTGAGTCACATGTGTATAGAAAATAAAAGGGGACTCCTTGAGTTTAAAGTTTACATT
The DNA here is from genome assembly GCA_023678885.1 of Pogostemon cablin. Lineage (NCBI taxonomy): Eukaryota > Viridiplantae > Streptophyta > Magnoliopsida > Lamiales > Lamiaceae > Pogostemon > Pogostemon cablin. The sequence goes on from CM042960.1 coordinate 9,240,514, forward strand.
TTTTATTTGGTTTATCTTGTTATATACTTTTTCTATCCCGCATTGAGCTTTACATTAATTTATCTCAAACAAAGATTTACATTTTTTTGGTTAAATGAAACAATTAATTATTCTATATGGGTCCACATACAACACTCATACACCCATCTCTCAACCCACCACCCATCAAAATATTATATTTTTTAATTTATGTGAAAAATAAACATAAATCTTAATGCGAGACTTAGATAATATTACACCTTGATTATATTAAAATTAGTTTATAAATTATTACTCCCTCCGTCCCAGGAATACATTCGCGTATTTAGTGGCATGGAATTTAAGAAAAATAACGTTTTGTTGTAGTGATGTAAGAAAGTGAGGGGGTATTTTGGGTAATTGAATAGAATAAAGTGCATGATACAGTTAATTTTGACTAGATTGTGTGTAAAAAGAATATGACATTTTTTTAATATTGTAGTATTGTAAGGTTATTTATATTGTACATTATTTCCATTTTAAGAGTGTGAAAGTACTATTGGGACGGACCAAAATAGAAAGTGTGAAAGTATTCTTGGGACGGAGGGAGTATTATTTTAAATAAAAAAAGATTGTTTATCTTATTAGTATTATTTATCTTATGCAGGATATACATGTGCTCTCCATAGTACATATATGGAATAGTATATGTAGATGATTGTATTTTGTCTTATTTTGTGTGTATTATTGTTCTGTATTGTAATGGTTTAGTATTGATTGTACCTTCTTCAAGTTCTGTATATATGATATTTTTTATCAAAAAAAAAGATATCGATGTACTTGAATATTTTAACCATTAAATTAAGTTTTAAATTAATCTCTATTACTAAATTAAATAAAGTTAAAAAATTAAAATAACTACGCTTTTCGTCCCACGTTAAAGTTTACATTTTTCATTTTGGGTTGTCACACGCTAATGTTTACATTAATTTTTTGTCAAGTTGGACCCACACAAAATAATTAATTATTTCATGTAGGGTCCACCCACAACACTAATACAATAATTCACTTTACATTAAATATTATTTCTCTCATCTCATAACAAATTAAAATATTATATCTCTTAATTTCCGTACAAAAAATAAACATCAACATTAACGTTAAACAGAGCAATTATTCAACTATCCCCACATAAACATATCAACTCTTAAGTATACTAATCTGTTGCACCAATTACATTGCAAAATCATCCCAAATTCTAAATAAGAATAATATTTTTATTTAAAAGAGTAATAATATTATTTGAAAGTAATTTATATAATAAAATAGGAATCGAGCACAAGATGAAATCAAATGCAATGAATATTAAAAAATAAAAAAAGAGAGAGATAAAGTAAGTGAATACTCCTAAATTATAAAAGCATAACCTTATGAAGAAATAAGAGAGAGAAGTAATTTAGGAAACTTTATTCCCAAATTTTAATTTTTAGGATCGAATGTCGAGGTGACACGTGTAATATTGGGGGCTCAGCTGACCGTCAGATTTACCTCGTGATACTCTCCACACGTACGTACTTACATGATGTAACGACTATTTTCTCTCACCTATATACGACCACCCACCACCCACCCACCCCACCCTCCGTTTTTTGAATAATCAAATCATTTAATAATAGCCTTTCAATCAGGCCTCACAAAAGTGTGTGCAACTAAACTCCAATAATTCCCATTCTACATTTTCTCACGAATGATAACGACACTTCTCATCATATCATATCACGATAAATTGAAAGTGATTCAAGTGGCAATTCTTTGTAATTCTCGCCTATGTGTTGTCTCAAAGCTTGAGATGTATGTCCGAGAAAAAGGCTGTCGTTTAACACGACTTTAGTGGATCAGATTTCTCTAAAGAGTTAAAACCGTGTTCTGTTTTTTTTTCCTACCACAATATTATTCATTGCCTTGCCCTATATCTATTACCCCTCATTTTCTCGTAGTTCCCACCCTCTTCGTTTTATGTCACAAAAATTTCCAACTCAAAAAACAAAAATTTCAAATAACTACACTCTCTCATTTACTTTAGTGTAGGTTTTGGTGGCATCATCTCATGAATCCTGAGATGATTTATTCATGAATAAAAAGTAGTATATTTTAAATTGAATTAAAATAATAATTTACATTCATATAAAAAATAATAAAATATATACTTTTACATTGGCCGGGACAATATATTGTTAATAAAAATTTCTTTTACACATCACATCCCACACTCTTACACACATCATCCATTACTCTTACACATTTATTTATTTGACATAAAATTTAAATTTAACTTTACTAAAATCCCTAAAACTAACACTATTTTATTAAATTAACTAAATCCACTTAATCCCGAATCTAATTTTTTTAATCCTACTTAAACGCCAAATAGACGTCACGGACTTTTATGCAAAATATGTACGACCTTGCACGAGTCATATGCATGAACCTAGTAAAGAAAAAAAAGTCCAAAGGTAGCGTTTAAAAAAAATAAATTAAATTGAGATGAGTTGTGAGGCATATTAATAATTTTTTAAATATGATTGTTATATTAAATATGTTAATTCGTAATTAAAGTATGATGAATATTAAATTAAAATATTTTTTCTATATATATATATATATATATGATTCGGTACAAACATAATTAAATTACCAATAAGCATAGTTTATTTATATAAAAATTATATATTATACTTTAATAATTGGTCAATTCATCTCACAATTCGTTTTATATATATAACTGTTTTATAAGAGAATATCTCTTAAAATATATACATACTCTTGTGTAATATTTTTCAAAATCAATTTTAAATGAATGTTTTATTTTATATTTTTCAGAATTTCTACCATTTATATACACATTTACAAAAATGTTCTCTTTAAATTTTGAATTAATGAATGAGTTTTACATGAAATTTATAATAACGAGTTAAGGAGTTTGAATGAAATAAATTGAGTTGTTCTCATATATTTTTGGGTGATAAGGTGTATAAAAATATAACATCTTGTTTTAAAGAATATACATTTTAATTAAGAAAAGTAAATATTTTTTTATTAAAAAGATAAAATAAAATATAAAAAGTATAAATGTTTGATTAAAAAGATTAATTTGTTTTTCTCAAAAAAATTATGGATATTAAGTTCTTACGAAGATAACATTTAATATTAAATAGTACTTCCTCCATCCCACAAAATCCTTTACACTTTTCTAATTTGTTTGTCCCACAATATTCTTCACACTAAAAAAAAAAATCACTTTATCCAACAACCTCAAAAGTTACCTTAATTTCAAATTTGTCACTCATTCTTCACACACATACCATTATTTTATATTTTTTCATTATCTAAAAATACTATAATATCCTCCAAAATTAATAAAGTTTATCAAAAAGTACAACGATTCTTATACAATATGGAACAGTAAACGTGAAGCGTATTATGTGACGGAGGGAGTACAACTTTTTAAATATATATGAAGTACGATGACCCGGAGAGTATGGGTTAAAAACAGGATTAACACAAATTTCAAATGTGTTCTACAATCATTAACAGAACTTATATAAAGGCTCTCGTAAACAATAATAACCCAATATTATTGGGTGATGCAACGATCCAACGAAAAGTGGAATGCTAATAAAAAATAAATTAATTTGTTGATTGTGGGATAGTTAAATATGGCGAATAATTGTAATGAATCTATTTATTCGATATATGAATATAATAAGAATATATAAGAAAGGAATAACCCAAAAATTTGTTATATCAAGTCAAAGTCTCTAACACTAACAAGATGACATATTCATATATGTTAAAAAAGTTTTGACAAATTAATGATAAAAAAACAAAAAGATATTACACAAATAAACCGAGTATACCTTATTGTTGGTATGATATTTAAATTAAGTGAAATACAAGATTTAAAAGGAGTTATGATGTAAATTTGGTTTATAAGGGAGTAACTCAAAATGTTATTCCTGTATATATTAAATATTTTATACCCCTGTCATTTATCAAAATTGATTGATTTTAAAGAATGCCGAAAAATTAGAGAAGTCAAATACATTATTTTTTCTTAAGAATACGTAAAAAAGAAAAGAGAAAACTTACATGGATCAAAATTTCCCCTAAAACAACAATAGATAGGTGAGAAGATATATTACAGTATTAACAAACGAAAGATATAGTAACAAATATAAATAGAATTAAAGAAAGCAAATCAAGATTAAATAATATAAATATCTAATATATTTAAACTATAATTGTTTTGAATCTTTCAAATCTTCATCATTTTATAATTTAAATATACGTCTCACGGTAAGACTCTCTTAGATGGATAAAAAAAAGGGAATAATAATATTTTAATATAAAAATAATACTTAATTTAATAAAAAGTGACAGTAGTGCAGTTATTATTCCATAAATAATTTATAATATAAATAAATAATAATAATAAATGGCAAAAACTTGCGTACACCCGGACGCACGGGAGCACATTCCGTGAGTCTTTAGAATTTTGTGTTAAATTGTGTACCCTTTAGTATAAAGATGTGTACCATGGCAAAAACTTGTGTGTGCCCGGGCGCACGGGAACACATTACGTGTGCCTTTGAAATTTGTGTTAAATTGTATTATGTCCTTTAGTATAAATATGTGTACCCTTTATGTTCTGAAGAAAAATAAAAAATATTAATAAAGTGTATACCTTTTAGAACAAAATGGTGTGCATTTATTAATTAAAGTATATACCTTTTAGACCAAAACAATTACTCTTACCCATAATACTAAATTCTAAAGGCGCACGGAAAGTGTTCCCGTGCACCCGGGCGCACAAGCCTCACTCATAATAAATATTTAAAAAATCTTAAAAGACCATATCACACAAAAATTGCTTATCATTTTTTTATTGCAACATCATAACAAATGGTTGAGGGTGAACGGAATAACCCTTCAACTAATATTAAGAGATAGTGAACAACTACGGTCCTACAAAATTAAAATTTAGAACCGAATTTTGTAAGCTAAATAGGTCCAACGTGAATTCGCGGGTTCTCTCTCCCAAACAATCAGCTCTCCTCCAAACACACCTCTGCAACCAAACTATGCATCTCTCTCCCCCTCCTCTCTCTTTCCTCTTACACCCTCTAATTTCCAGCGTCGCCCATCTCCACTACTCCGATTTTTCAAGTGCTCCGTGTGAGACAATGCTTTTGAGTCCTACCAAACTGAGGTCAGCCACAGCAAGACCACCCTCGGCGACGATGAGCACTCCACCACCACCGCATCCTCCGTCACAACTACGATCGACCTCCAACAGCGGCGGAGGGAGAATTCATAAGAGCTCCATCTGCCACAAGTGCTTTCCCACCGGTCAAACGTTAGGCGGCCATAGTCCTACCACTACGAGGGCAGCACCCCATCAACAACGGCCGCACCGTTTCAAGCAGCGCCATGACTTCTTCGGAGGGCACAAGGTCCACCGTCAGTGACCAGAATTTTGATTTGAACTTGCCGGGCGCATTTCCTGATTTCTGGTCGAGATTTAGCTCGCCGTCGAAGAAGAAGTGGAAAGCCCACATCCCGTGAAGAAATCACGGCTTTTGCCAATGGAGAAATTGGAATCCATTAAAGAGCAGGGATAGGAGTCCAAGAATCTTAGAAAATATTTATTTTATTAATTATTCACTCCATCTTATTTAAATGATGTGTTAGGTTGTGGGAATGAGATAATGATTATAACTTTGATATGACCATATCAGAATCAATTAAATCTTATTCTACACACATTCCAGTACATTGATTAGTTACACCATTTGGACATAAAGAAAAAGAGATACAAAGGGGTCTAACTAGCTAGCTTACATTAAAAATGCAAAAAATCTGTTTACTTGTGACAAATCTTTAGTATTCTTTTATTTCAATGTTTTATTATTTTTTACTCTTGAGTATAATTTTTTTTGTTTCATTTCGGGGAGAAATTGTAATTTTGAAATTTAGAAAAATAATAATTTTATTGATTTAAAAGAGTAACACAAATTATCATAAAGAGTAACCCAAATTTATTATAAGAGTAACCTAATTAAAAAAAAATTATAGACTAAATAAATTTTTCATAATACATGAATTTATTATCGAAAATTAAAAACTCAAATTAAGGAGTAACTCAAATTATTATAAAGAGTAACAAAATTATTAAAAAAGAGTAACCTAATTAAAAAAAATTATAGACCAAATAGATTTTTCAATATACATGAACTTAACTATTATAAAGAGTAACCCAAATTATCATAAAGAGTAACCTTAATTATTATAAAGAGTGACTTAACTAAAAGAAATTATAAACTAAATAGATTTTACAAAACACATGAATTTATTATCTGAAATTAAAATCTCAATTTAAAGAGTAATCCAAATTATTATAAGGAGTAACCCAATTTATATATTAAAAAATAATGATAATCATGTTGATCAAATGGAATGTAAATTTCAACAAATCAAAATAAAGAGTAATCCAAAAGTTTGTTCATAGCAATGTAATTCATTATAAAGAGTAACCCAAATTATTATATAGAGTAAACCAATTTTTTTTAAATTTCTATGATTAATGCATATTTCTAAGAGTAACCTAATTTATTATAAAAAGTAACCCAATTCATTATAAAGAGTGACCTAATTAATTAAAAAAAAATTCCTTGTTCACTACAGAACATGAATAAATCAACATAAAGGGTAATTAAACAGCTTGTTCGTGATAACCTAAATTATTATAAAGAGTGACCTAATTAAATCAAAAGAGTAACCCTTTGTATATTAAGAGTCTCAAATCAAATAATGGTCCTATAAATTTAAGAGTGACCTAATTAATTCCAAAGAGTGACCTAATTAATTACAAAGGGTAATCTATCTAATTCCAAAGAGTCACCCTATGTATATTAAATTGTAAATTTTCATATTAATTGGCCGGTTACTTTTTATAAATAATTAAATTACTCGTTGCAAAGAATTAGGTTACTCTTTGATTTTATAAATTTTTTTATTACTCTTTACATTGATTTGTATATACATTATTATGTTTAATCAATATCTTTAGGTTACTCTTTATATAATGTAATGGCTAATAGATTTCATATTATTAAAAATAGTAAAAAAATAAAAAATTGAGAGAAGAGAGAGCCTAGACAACCATTAAAATAAGAGATGGGTAAACAAATACAGAGATTGAATGCCAAATAGATGGTTTAAAGTAAGGCAAAACAAACCGTTAGTACTCTCTAAAATGAAAAGGCTTAAGAAGCTGTTGTGGCATCCAATCTAAATAGGATCACACCAAAAGCTATGTATGTTATCAAAGAGGAGTATATTGTAAAAAAATACTTCCTTCAAGGTAAAACAAGCAATAGCTGTAAACAACTACAACACTAAAAGTAATCAACCTAGCCTTTATAAGAAAAAGACCAGTCACATCATAAGGCGTAATCAATTCCTTGAAAAAAAAAAAACCACATAAAAGACAAATCCATATCAGAAATATGCCAAATTAACCCATGAAAAGCACCACCAGTTACATTCATAATCAAAATCAACAAAGAAATAAAATTTTATACAAGAAAAAAATAGAAAAAAAACGTTTATAGCTTACTAATATACTCACACAAAACGAAAACATATTTATACAATAGACAAGGTAATTTAACAGAATGGGGGAGAAAATCAGATACATAAAAAGTTCTGAATAATAAACAGAAAGGACAAAAAATTAGAAGGGGGATATGGAAGAGAAAGGACACAATCGTGCCATTAAACACTATTGTTTGTACTCCGGTTAATTGTGGTTGCCTTGAATAGTACAAATGTGATTCCCTTTTGTCCTAACCCGTAGGAAGAAGAAAAGAAGAATGATCCGGTTCCAAATCAAAACGGCCACTTCATGCCAGATCTGCTGCTGCCACGCGCCGCCGCCATCACTATTGCGTAGCCGAACCGCCGCACACTGTTGCCCAATCGAGCGTTGTTCGCTATCTGCTGCTGCCGGAAAACGCGAACACCACCATTTGCCTTGAGTACTGGACAAATAGAGAGAAGAATAGGGAGAGAGAAGAAGAATGGGGAGACAGAATAAGGGCTACTTTCAGGAATAGGCGGAGAGAGAAAAAGGGAAGAGAGAAGGGAGAGTGACGTGTTTGGAGAAAAAAAGTTGAACAATATAACGTATGAATTCATAAAATATTAGACAGAACCCAACAAATCCGTGAATTTTATTATGGAAAAGAAGATCCGCGAATTAAATTGTTGAATGATGAAGGATCCGGTTCTACCAAATATTTGGTAGTACCGGTTGTATTAAAGTCTTTGTCTAAGAGATAAAAGGAGGAGTTCGATTCATATCAAATAATTTAGTCTATTCAAATTACATAACAGAGATAATAGACCTAATGGATATATAGAAGATATTTATATAAGAATAAGTAATAATTTTTCATCTTGAAAGATAATACTCCATATGAGTGAGTCTTTTGTGTTTTGTGTTACCGTGCACGAAAGGTTTAAGAGTACAACATCTACACATTTTTATACTAAAAATTTTATCATTTAAATAAATATTTGATTAAAAAAATTAATTTTATTTTCAAGAAATAATTAATATACATTTTTATATTAATAACATATCATTTAATACTAAATGTATACCTTTTAAAAAATGCGGAACTTATAACTTTTAAAAATACAGAATTTTGGGACACACAAGTTTCCGCCATAATATATTGTCATATAACAAACGATATATTTACTAATTTTCATCTTGAAAGATGATAGTTTGTCATATAATTAACAATTCTGGATTAAGTTTTTGATAAGTGGAAGTATTCCATGAAATTAATATGTAGAATCTTTGAGAATCTATGATTTCACATTAAACTTTAAATCTTCATGATTCCCACAAAATTTTCGATTAATTACAGTTTTACTTTTAATTTAATATATATATATATATATATATATATATATATATATATATATATATATATATTACTCTCTCAGCCCAAAAATAAGTTCTGGTTAATGTAGATACAAAATTTTAAAAAAAAAATTACTTTTTGATTTATTTTTAGAAGTAGTTTGGTATTTTTTATGAATTTGGTTCATAATGTGAACTTTATTTTTACTAATATGTAAAATTACTCTTTAAGAGATAAATTAATTATTATTATTATTCTTCTAAATAAAAAAATTACTCTTCAAATTATTCTACACACCGATTTATCGATTACTTTTTAGTATAAAAATATTACTCTTTAAAAACATGAATTATTATTCTTTTAAATAAAAATTATTCTTCATCAAAGTTGAATTATTTACTAATTTTTCATCTTGAAAAATGATAGTTTGTCATATAATTAACACTTCTAGATTAAGTTTTTGATAAGTGGAAGTATTCCATGAAATTAATATGTAGAATCTTTGAGAATCTATGATTTCACTTTAAACTTTAAATCTTCATGATTCCCACAAATTTTTTGATTAATTACAGTTTTACTTTTAATTTAATATATATATATATATATATATATATATATATATATATATATATATATATATATATATATATATATATATATATATATATATATATATATTACCCCTCATCCCAAAAATAAGTTCATAGTTAATATAGATACGAAATTTAAGAAAAAATCACTTTTTTATTTATTTTTAAAAGTAGTTTGGTATTTTTTATGAAACTGGTTCATAATGTGAACTTTATTTTACTAATATGAAAAATTACTCTTTAAGAGATAAATTAATTATTATTATTATTCTAAATAAAAAAATTACTCTTCAAATTATTCCACACACCGATTTATCGATTACTTTTTAATATATAAAAAAATTACTCTTTATAAACATAAATTATTACTCTTTTAAATAAAAATTATTCTTCATCAAAGTTGAATTATTAATTTTCTAAATAAAAAGTATTACTCACCAAAAAGTAATTTTTTATATAATAAAAAGTAATTTACACCATAATCATTCATAACAAAATAGGCATGAAAATGAACATAATAACACAAAAGACAAAAAAATAATTCCTATAAATGGAACGATTTTTTTAAAAAAAAAATTTAGGTGAAATTATTGCAGGTAATTATTTATGTAAACATGTTCACAAATTTTAAGCACATGTTCACAATTAAGTCAGTCATGTCCCATACAAAAATATCATATATATCATAATAAATATTAACATTTGAACACAGATTTAAATTCTCCTCAATTCTTGACCAAAAAGGGTTTACAAATTAGTGTGTGCGTTTTATTGCAATCCAAAAACTGCCGACGTGTCATCTATTCTATCCAATAACTATCATCTTTCGAAGCGACAATTAAGCCGTGCAATTAGGGCCATTAGATCTGACGAGGTGGGTCCCACTCGGTAAACCCTAATGAATCAACGGCCGACAGCAATACAACCGAGCCGAAGACCAGCTGTCGGCTCAAGATCATGAGCCGATCTTCCGGACAACAATTTAGCCGGCTTATTGGGGCCCATGTTGACTGTACATGATAACCCTGTGACCTATACTGATAGGTAACTAACTTATCGTTCCTCTCGAAATGATAAGTAATTGCGCTTATCACCTTCTCTGAGTCGACCCTTCCTATAAAAACCACTTATTTTCTGCTAGTAATGTCGTAGTTTAATTTTTTTCCCATCTCCAACGATAGACTAGAGAGAGAAAGTATAGAGAGAGAGAGGAGAAGGAAACCCCATGTGTGTGTGTATATATATACATATATTTTCGCACAATCTCTCACCTCCATAGATAGATATCTATATCAATTATAGATACAGAAATCAATTCCCATTCTCTCCTCGAGCTCGTCGTCTCTCTCTCTCCGTAGATCGATCTATTCGGAAGTAAACCCTTGTTGCTCTGTTTTCTCTGTCATACGCACACGCACATCATCATAGGTTTGTGCATATATTCTGGAATATTTGCTTTAAGGAGCTGTATTTTTTTTTTTTTTTAATTTTTGCTTTCTCTTTTCTGCTTTTGATGCTTTCTTTTGAGTTCTACTTTTCATCACCGAGTATAGACACATAATTTTCTTGACTTTGCTCGTCCTTTTCTTTTCCTTCTTCCCCTTTTCTTTGCATCTCGGATTCCATTAAAGCTGCTTTCGTTTCTCTGATCTCTTAAATTAAATTCGGATTTAGTTTTTCTGTTTTTTAGGCTTTGGACCCTTATTTTGTCGGTGCATGCTCCAGCCCAGTGTTGAATTTTTTTTTTCTCCCTATCTTATTTATTGAGACCAGTTTTGTGATCTAGGGTTGTGTTGATTTTTCTTTCCTCTTGTATTTTTGTTATTTTTAATTAAATTTAAACGCTTGGTTGTCTATTTTTCCAGTATTGTTGTTATTATATACTATATAATATTGAGTTTTGGAGCTTGTGTCGAGCAATAATTAAATGGAGAGATAGTTTGACAATTAAATAAGGCTAGTGGCAGCTGACATTTTCATTTATTGTTTTATTGTTGGGTTTGTATTTTATTTTAATTTAATCTCTTTTGTGGTTTTTCACAGATCTGTTACTATATATGCCTTTGAATTATTAACCCCTGGATTTGAGGAAGTGTTGGTTGAAAAATGTCTTCTCTCAGTAGAGAACTGGTATTCTTGATCTTACAGTTCTTGGATGAAGAAAAGTTCAAAGAGACTGTTCACAAGTAGGTTAATTTTCAGAAATAATTACTTGTGTCTAGTGTGTGTGAACTGGTTTTTGTGATTCCACGACTTTTTGTCAATTTGTGGTGAATAAGTAACGACAATATCTTTGTTAATGTGGCCTTTCTAATTGTAGGCTTGAACAAGAATCTGGGTTCTTCTTTAACATGAAGTATTTTGAAGATGAAGTTCACAATGGAAACTGGGAAGAGGTTGAAAGATACCTATCTGGTTTCACTAAAGTAGATGACAATCGCTATTCAATGAAGATTTTTTTTGAGATTAGGAAGCAGAAGTACCTTGAAGCATTGGATAAGTGAGATATAGTCTGCTTGTTGAAATCTGAGTCCAAAGAATGATTAATTTTGCAAACTATATTCAACTTTCTGCTTTATGTATAGGCACGATCGTTTAGTCTGCTTGTTGAAATCTGAGTCCAAAGAATGATTAATTTTTCAAATTATATTCAACTTTCTGTTTTATGTATAGGCACGATCGTTCCAAAGCTGTCGAAATCCTCGTAAAGGATCTTAAAGTGTTTGCATCTTTTAATGAGGAGCTCTTTAAAGAGATAACTCAGCTGTTAACGTTAGAGAATTTCAGGTACTTATGCAGTTACTATATATTGATCATCATTTTTGGTAGAATATGGATACCTTTCTGAGCTGAGCTCAATTATGCTTAGGGAGAATGAGCAGTTATCAAAGTATGGGGATACGAAATCCGCACGAGCCATTATGCTAGTTGAACTGAAGAAGCTGATTGAGGCTAATCCATTGTTCCGTGATAAGTTACAGTTCCCAAACCTCAAGAACTCAAGACTGCGAACACTTATCAATCAGAGGTAGACACCTCTGTAAAGCATTACTGAGATTGGTAGTGATACATTGTTTTTTGACAGTTTTTCTTCGGAATATCATTGGCCTGTTCATACTTGCTCTTTGATGTTCCTGAGGAACTATTATCCTTAAATGATTTAATCAGCACTTCTAAATCAACTCAGAAGCCCCTTTTAGAGATTATTGCCTTGATTTACTACCCTGGTTTTTACTCTAAATAAAGTTTTGTTCTTTGCTGCTTTAGAAATAGAAATTTTACTGCTCTTGAGTTTTCGTTACTCTTAAGTAGCTAGTCATTTCAAAGAGAAAACTGATGTGATATGTATATGCAGTTTAAACTGGCAGCACCAACTCTGTAAGAATCCTAGGCCTAACCCAGATATTAAAACTCTATTTGTGGATCATTCTTGTGGACAACCGAATGGTGCACGTGCCCCCTCTCCAGCAAACAATCCCCTGCTTGGAGGAGCAGTTCCAAAACCTGGCAGTTTCCCTCCTTTGGGCGCACATGTGGTTGGTTTTATTCACATTGATCCGTTTTTGGGCTTTGTACGCTGCTATATTATCTGTTACACTTACTACTGTCTCGTTGATATTGCCAGCCTTTCCAGCCCGCTCCAGCACCAGTTCCAGCACCTCTTGCCGGCTGGATGTCTAATCCACCTACTGGAACTCATCCAGTAGTTTCTGGTGGTCCTATAGGTCTTGGTGGTCCACAAATCCCAGGTAGAGGCTTCTCTATGTGCTAAAATATGCTTTTGTTTTCCCATGTGGTCTAAAACCAATTGATAGGATGCTTAAAACTTTATTGTTCATTTTTATGCATTCCTAACTGTTCCTCAAAATTCAAATCCATGGCATCAAACCATTACTTAAGAGCTAATTAGCCCGTACATATAAACATGATAGGCTACAAGCAAATATGCTTTTTTCTTTATTGATAAAACATTTATTTTATGCAAATTGCAATGGTGGATTCAAAATATGTGTTGCTGACTTGCTGTAGAGTCAAATCCTGAATGCCACATAGCACCTGGGTGGCATGTGAAGATGTCAGTCTACTAGTTTTTACTATAGGATATACTACCATGTTTTATGCTTAGCCTAATTCCGCCATGTGTTCTGGAAAACTCTTTTATGTGCAATTTTGTTGATTATTTTACTTTTATCCTGATCCCAGTTATTATTGATTGACTGGTGCAGCATCCCTTAAGCATCCAAGGACTCCACCAACAAATCCTTCAGTTGATTTTCCATCTGCTGACTCTGAACACCTGAGCAAAAGAACCAGACCGTTGGGTCTTTCTGATGAGGTAGTTGGATATGTGGAAAATTACCATCTTAAGATTCTAGTATTGCATTCATCTTGTGATCCTTGTTCTATTTATGTAGGTAAATCTTCCTGTGAATGTTCTTCCTGTATCGTTTCCTGTGCATGCTCATAGCCAGAATTTTAGCGCATCAGATGAATTGCCCAAGACAGTTGCACGGACTCTGAATCAGGGATCATCTCCAATGAGCATGGATTTTCATCCTATCCAGCAAACTCTACTTCTAGGTTGGTTATACAGCTATATGATGTCATTTTGTACTTTATCAATTCACATTTATTGTTAAAGGTTTCTATCATTTGATATGGTGCATTTCTTTTTATCTGACAACTCAGTTGGCACCAATGTGGGAGATATTGGGCTGTGGGAAGTTGGTTCAAGAGAGAAGCTGGTTCAAAGAAACTTCAAAGTTTGGGATCTGAGTGCATGTTCTATGCCTTTACAGGTGCCATAAGTCTCACTTTTTGTACTTTGAATATCAATATATTAAGGATCAAGCTAGGGATATATATGTTTCTTTACTGTTTCCAGGCTGGTCTGGTGAAAGATCCTGGTGTCTCAGTAAACCGCGTTATTTGGAGTCCTGATGGATCTTTATTCGGTAATATGGCTCAGATCTCTAGGCATTCGTTGCAAAATCTTCAATGGCGTGATCTAATATGTATGTATGTATGTGTATATATATATATATACATACATATATATATATATATATGTGCACTTTTTTTCTAAACAGGGGTTGCATATTCAAGACACCTTGTACAGATCTATTCTTATCCTGGGAATGATGATGTTCGTCAGCACTTGGAGGTAATTTCAGTAATCCTAACTGCATTGTGGGGATTAGAGTTATTTTTCAATTTCTTACAGTTTTCTCTTGTTTTAGATTGATGCTCATGTTGGTGGAGTAAATGATCTTGCATTCTCTCACCCCAACAAGCAGCTTTCAGTGATTACATGTGGAGATGACAAACTCATAAAGGTTTTTTTAAGATTAATATAATTAATTTTTCCAGGAATTTATATGAATATAGGTGAAATTTATTTCTTGAAATTTATGATTCTTAGGTTTGGGATGCCACAACCGGTGCCAAACAATACACTTTTGAAGGGCATGAGGCCCCTGTGTATTCAGTCTGCCCTCACCACAAGGAGAGTATTCAGGTGATTAAGCCATTATAGTTTCTGCTTCCTTGTTCAAAATTTGATGCAGGATGATAAATTATTCTGCGGAGATTCTCTTCTGGTCTGATTATGTTATTAATGGCCATGTATGTGTGTGTGTGTATATATATATTTATAATTCATTATGATATCTCTGCCATTGTTTTCTAGTTTATCTTTTCTACAGCATTGGACGGAAAGATTAAGGCATGGTTGTATGACAATCTGGGATCTCGAGTTGACTACGATGCCCCTGGTCGTTGGTGCACTACCATGGCCTACAGTGCTGATGGAACAAGGTAAAGTACTAAGGTGAAACATATCAATGCTGATAAATTTTCATTAGCCTTTCAAGACTCTGTTTGAAGTTGGCTATTATCTTGCTCAGGCTTTTCTCTTGCGGAACCAGTAAAGATGGGGAATCACACATAGTAGAATGGAATGAAAGTGAAGGGGCTGTAAAGAGAACATATCAAGGCTTCCGAAAACGATCATTGGGAGTTGTGCAGTTTGATACAACTAAAAATAAGTTTCTGGCAGCTGGTGATGACTTCTCTGTCAAATTCTGGGATATGGATAATACTCAACTTTTGACCAGTAGTGATGCTGATGGTGGTCTTCCAGTGAGTATCTTATATCATCTTATGAATGTCTTATAAATATGCCTAGGCACTGAGCCTTGATTTTGTTGACAAATTGAAAGGCAAGTCCACGCATCCGCTTCAACAAAGATGGAACCCTGTTGGCAGTTTCTGCCAATGAAAACAGTATAAAAATTTTAGCAAATGTGGATGGTCTTCGACTGCTGCGCACATTTGAGAATCTTGCTTTTGATGCTTCAAGAGCCTCTGAAGCTGCGAAGGTATGTGTGTCTATCTGTAGTGATTTTTTTATTTTTATCTAAATCCATGATAGGCTATAATAAAAGATTTCATGTTGGTTGCTATGCAGCCTACTGTAAGCCCGATATCTGTAACTGCAGCAAGTAGTGCTGGGCTCTCTGAAAGGGTGGCATCTGTTGTTGGTCTCTCTGCAATGGTTAGTAGTATAACTTAGCTCCCACTAATTTTCGCTATAGATAACATGTTCCCACAAACTTCCTCATCTTCTTATTATGTTGAGTAGATACATGCCACTTGTTTAGTAATCCATGATGTGTTTGATTATGTAGAATGGGGATCCAAGAAATCTTGGAGATGTAAAACCTAGAATTACAGAGGAAACAAATGACAAGTCAAAAGTTTGGAAGCTCAGTGAAATTAATGAACCATCACAATGCCGATCGTTGAAGCTCCCAGAGAACTTAAGAGTAACAAAGGTATTTTTTTTTTCTTTTTGTTTGTTCCTCTCATCTGAAGAGAGATGTGCTTCCTATTTGAGATATCTTCCTATGTTCAGTTTGTTCA
This sequence comes from Pogostemon cablin, assembly GCA_023678885.1. Lineage (NCBI taxonomy): Eukaryota > Viridiplantae > Streptophyta > Magnoliopsida > Lamiales > Lamiaceae > Pogostemon > Pogostemon cablin. Next base: position 9,256,982 of record CM042960.1, read on the forward strand.
AGAGATTATGATTTATGGATTATGTATCAGTTCTTTGCTTTACGCAATTTCAATAGAATATTTTGGACATATGTTTTGAGATATTATTTGGGCCAGTCTGGACACGATCGGCCTCTAAATTCCTGTTGGATTCATAGAAAACTGAATGAATGTCTTCTTTGGCTATGACTACCAGCTCTACAGACATGCTATGTTTTTCTGTTCACTATTGTATCAATTTTATTATCCTCTATTGGTGTTCATGTGTACTTGTGGACAAGTAATAAGTAGGCCAGGTTATGGGTGCCCAAGTTGCTGGGTAGCACTTAAAACTTAAAATGAAGTGTAAAAGTATTAGTGGTATTCAAGTTACAGAAATATTAATAAAGTGTAGATATATTGATATATACTTATATTGTATTTAACTTGATTTTCATTTAGCTTGGTTTCCATCTATTACTAAATACTCCCTTTGTCCCAATGAAGTATTTACATTTTTTTACTTTGGTTTCCATCTATTACTAAATACTCCCTTTGTCCCAATGAAGTATTTACATTTTTTTACTTTTTTTTTAAAATTAGTTTGGTATATTTTGGGTATAAATAAAGTGTAAAATATGATGTGTGTGTGACGTGGAAGTTTCATTTTTGAAATGAAGTGTATTGAAAGGTTAGTTGTTTTGACTTTGTTTCCACTTTTGGAAATGTAAAAACTTTTGTGGGACAAACCAAAATGGAAAATGTGAATACTTTTAGAGTGATGTAAAACGTCTTCATGCGATCAGCTGAATATAAATATGGGGAAATACTGCAAGGTTTAGAACTATGCTGAATTTGATAGATATGCACCAGCTAGCTCCATTACGGCATTTATCTCCAGTGCAGCTTTTCGGTGTATCATGTTTTCTCATTTCCATGTTTAGGAATTCCGGTCCAATTGCCTGGCGAAGAAAATTTATTTTGTAACCCACCTGATCATTTTATAAAATAGAGATGTGCAATATTGACCAATGGTTTTTTATATGAAGTTTTGTTTGAGCGGCTTATATTATGTATATTAATGCTAGAGTACTATCAAATTATTATGGATCTCACATTTTTCAGACTTGAGAATTGTGGCTTGAGAACTCCACTATTTCATGGTTTCATTATAATGAGATATGTTCTATGTTAGATTAGTGATACATTTACGATATTCTTTTAGAACAAATACTGTCTACCTATGATATCTTTTTATGATGATTGTGTATGGTCCTTTAGACTTGGTCACTAAGATAGTATTTCTGTTGATCAACAGATATCAAGGTTGATATACACAAATTCAGGTAATGCTATACTGGCATTAGCCTCAAATGCTATCCATTTGCTTTGGAAATGGCAGCGGAGTGACCGAAATTCAAGTGGCAAGGTAAAAATAGAATACAAACTTCTTTCTCTCTGATGTCAAAAATAAATCATCTCAAAATAACATGTTCATGCAATAGGCAACTGCTGCTGTTTCACCTCAATTATGGCAACCATCAAGTGGCATTTTGATGACCAATGATGTTACTGAAACAAACCCCGAGGAAGCTGTTTCTTGCTTTGCATTGTCAAAAAATGACTCTTACGTGATGTCAGCTTCTGGAGGAAAGATCTCTTTGTTCAATATGATGACTTTCAAGGTAACTGGTGAAAATAATAACTGTCCCCATATACGTATTATGTCATTTGCATGCATTCATCTCTTGTTTTTTCTTGATTGAGTGCAGACAATGACAACTTTTATGCCTCCACCACCAGCGGCGACATTTTTAGCATTCCATCCTCAAGATAATAATATAATTGCAATTGGTATGGATGATTCCACAATTCAGATATATAATGTTCGAGTAGATGAGGTATTGGAGAATCACTTATTAAGATTTCTTTAAAGACAACCTATTAGAGTTATTTTAGTTAAAGAATAATAGCCAAAGTATCCTGTTGATTAATCCTCTTTTATCTTCTTGCAGGTCAAAAGCAAGCTTAAAGGCCACTCTAAAAGAATTACAGGCCTTGCTTTCTCACATGTATTGAGTGTGCTAGTTTCATCGGGAGCTGATGCTCAGGTAAAAGTTGAATTCAACGTTCTCTTGTTATTTTCTGTTTAAGTTTCCAATCTTTACCTCAGACTGAGAATCTTGTTCAATTCTAAGTATTAATTGAAAGAATACTCTCTCTAGATAAGTAAAATGGATATAAGAAACATGTGGTGTGGGCTGTGTAGTAACACAATAATATTAAATCTGAAGATTTTAGTAAATTTCTGTTACTTATCATGGTATGATTTTAATTAATTCCAAATTGTTCCTCTCCAGCTTTGTGTGTGGAGTTCTGATGGATGGGAAAAGCAGAAATCGAGGTTTTTGCAGCTTCCTCCTGGGAGGTCACCTGCAGCACAGTCTGAGACACGTGTACAGTTTCATCAGGACCAGATTCACTTTCTGGTTGTACATGAGACACAGCTTGCCATATACGAAACTACAAAATTAGAGTGCGTAAAACAGGTAATGCTGTCTCAGGTAGCCTTGATTAAGAGGTGTTCTTTTTGCTCGTACAGGTCTCTTATATATTACTTCTTGTCTTCAGTGGGCTCCTCGAGATTCTGCTGCCCCGATATCCCATGCAACATTTTCCTGTGATAGCCAGTTGGTTTATGCTAGTTTTCTTGATGGATCTGTGTGCATATTCACTGCTGCACACCTCCGTTTGCGGTGCCGCATTAATCATTCTGCATATCTTCCCTCGAGCGCGAGGCAAGTTTCTTTCATAATTTACAACTGCTTGATTTGCTTGAATAAAGTTCTTCCTCAGCTGAAACCTCTTTTCTCTTCTCTACCAGTTCAAATGTACAGCCACTTGTGATTGCAGCACATCCACACGAATCAAATCAGTTTGCGTTAGGTCTATCAGATGGTTCAGTTCATGTATTTGAACCCCTGGAGTCGGAAGGCAAATGGGGCGTCCTCCCACCGTCCGAAAATGGGTCAGCGAGCAGCGTACCGTCCACGCCTTTACCCGGAGGATCAGGGTCGGATCAAGCACAAAGATGATTGTGTGATCCCAGGCAAGGGGCTTTCCAAGTTAAGAATGGGAGATTAGTGAGATCCATGTTTTGTATTGAGGAACTTGTTTGTGTTAACATACGTGTACATTATTCTGGATATGTAAGTAACTTAGACCATTGGCTCAAATATGCCAATTTCACTAACAGATCATATGATGTAAGATGAATGCCTTAGGTCTATTATTTATATTTATTTACATTTTCTAGTGATCAAATTTAATTTACTCTCTCTGTCTATATATATATATTCATGTGATTTGCTAGAAGTTAATTGTGACACTGATTATGGTGTAATCTCTTCTGTAACAATCTTTTTTATTACTCCTATTTTTTATTTCATTATTTCTTGTATCGCCTTTGAATACTACAATTAAATAATCTTAAATACAATTTAATTTCAAAATGTCATTACTACAGTTATGTGTGGATAAGATATGAAGTGCTAATTTTTATATTGAATGAGATATTCAATTAATAAAAGTTGATAATGGTGTTATGAAAAATTTATAGTATAAAATAAATAAGAAGTGAACATTTTAAAAGATAAGTGATAATTTTTTTTATAAAAAGAAAAAGTTTGGGTGGGACCCTTGACTTAATTGATGTTGAAGAGTATTTGGAAATAAAAAAAGAGTAAGAGGTGATGCTCAAGAAAAATTGAAATTCTTCAAGAAATTGAAATGAGAGTTTTAGTTGAAATTCTATTTTCTTTTGGACATTTATTAATGTAATAATGAATTATTTGTTTGTTTTGTTACTTTGAAGATGGTTGGCTAATCCCTCTTGAGAATATAAAGAGTGCTTAGTATTTATATCATAAATGTATTAAAATGATTTTGACTAGATTGTTATTTGATAATATCTAGTCATGGGTATTATTTGTATGGGTTATATGCATGATTATAATAGTTCATTAATTTTGGATGACTAGTTATTGATTGTTTGTTAATATGTTTGTGTTAATTGATTTAAGAAACATCATGTATTTATGTGGATTTGTATAGATCGAGACATAGACGACCCTTTGCATAATTAGAAAAGGCATGAATATACATTAAGTTCGAGTTTGATTGAAGGAATATTCGTATTAGAATTCAATGAAATAACTCATACCCCATCTTAACCTCTTATTTCCGAAAATGGTATTTTACTTCGTATTTCAAAACTTCTTTTTTATTAAAATATTATACCCTATTTAATGACCATTAAACTTTACACACGTGACGATACATAATTTAATAGTACAAATAAAGAATTATAATAATATTTTTAATTAAAAGTGATATTTAATTATTTTTTTTTTGAGAAAGATTCTCTAGAGTTTGACCGAAGGAATATTCAAATTCAATGAGATAACTCGACATCCACTTTCCAGAATATATGAATGTGGAAGATTAACCCTAGATGAGTAGATGACTGTAAAATGAATGTGTTACAAAGAAGATTAGAATTATATTATTATTTAATTAAATAGAGATTTGAAAAAAAAATAAAAAAATAAAATCCTTATTCAGAAGAGAGCTAAAATATATAAGCTGAATAACTTTGATATCAAGAGGATTTAATGAAGGAATAACTTAAAATTATTTTAAATTCAAAATCCCAAAGTAAATCTTAAAACTTAAAAGAAAACCCACTTTTACGAATTAGTTTAAACAAAATTAGTCATGCAGTGAACATAAAAGTAATTTAATACTACTAGTCCGAATCAAGATGCACAGACAAGCCAAGCGAGTTCAAATATTGCATACTTAAGCTCGACTCGAATAATTATCAAGTCAATTAAAAAACAAGCTTTACACAAGCTTAATCTCGTACTCGAACAAGTAATTCTCTAACCGAGTTTGACTTGACTCGTTATTCTCTAACCGAGTTTGACTCGACTCGTTAAGCAAAATAAATTGAGTTTTTTCATACCTTACCGAACCTTCTCGAGCCCTAATATTATTATTTTTTTTAATAATAATTAATATAATATAATTAAATAATATTAATTATTATTATTATTATTATTATTATTGTCGAACTTTATTGAGTCAACTCATTAACAACACGAACATAAGACAAGCTTGCGCCAAGCTCTCGAGCTACTCGTTTCGTTTGACTGCACCATTCCTCTCTCCCCCGCATTCCCCAACAATAATGCACACCACCCATAAAAGAAAATACACTTTCAATCCAATAAACTCTCTGTACATGTAACACACTATACACATTATATGTTACCTAAAATGACTACATTAAGTCCAAAAAACCTCAATAAAGTTGATCAAAAACAATTTCTCATAAACTCCTTTACAGAAACCATGCTCTAGGACGGAGGGAATAATTATAAGTTTAATAACTTCGTGGAAAATCAAAGAAAAGCAAATTCATGCATCAATAGTTTCAGGAGATGAGAAGTAAAACAAGCTGGGAAGGATGATGAATTTATAGACATTTACACAGAAGATATATTAATGAGCCCCAGGAAGTTCGGGTATATATACATATTTCCAACTTCACTTTAGGGCATACGGTGGCAAGTTATTGTACCAACATGTTCACCTCAATGCAAACAAACTCCCAGAATAAATATTTACATTTCCAGTGATGATGCTAGATGGCATATCTACAATGACTGATTTCAGGTAGCCTTGCTTTATTCAGGCCTAAAACTCACCAGATTCGGGAGATCTGTCGTCTGAAGCTTCTTTATTTCGTTGGCGCTCACCTTGCACGACTCCAGTGTCAGCGATTTTAACTTCTTTAGTGACTTCAGATGCTTCAAACCAGCACCAGTTACCCGAGAGTTTGATACATTCAATGACACCAGTTCTTTAAGTACTGCACATTCACAGTCAAGTCACACCTTTTAAGTTTATCATTCAACTGAAACAAGCAACTCCAAATACACTGGGTAGCACTTACCGTGCTGCCGTTCATGCAATAGTTAGTACTATATTTTGTGGATATTATGAAAAGTGATGTTTAATTACCTGAAATTGATTCCAATATGAAAAGTGATGTTTAATTACCTGAAATTGATTCCAAGCTCTTATCCGTCAGGTGGTGGTTCTGGGATAGGTTCAAAAGTGTCAAGGATGTAAGATCTTTAATGTTCTTCACACCAGCATCGGTTAATCCACCACCACAGATTTCCAGCGACCGCAGGTTCTTGAAACCTAGACGAACAAAATATATCACCACAAAAATATCTAAACAAACTATATAAATCCATAGAAAAGAGAATACGTAACAAGCACATTATTACCATAAAAAGAATTGGGGCAAATCAAACAATAATTAAAAATTAAAAAGACATAAATTTCAATCGGGACAGAAAAATGACTTGTTATTAAATTGTTAACATACATCGCAAATAGTTGGTCCCAGAATCGGTGATGCGTGCTCCAAATAGATCCAGATGCTTCAATCCAGTCAAGTCTGCAATTTTTCAGAAAACATCTAAATATATCACAAAAGAATTTAGTATTCTTATGTAACATATTCAACTAAAGATAAAAGCTTTCAATACAGAGTACTATGTCATTAAACCATTAGAATCAAAACTTTAGCAGATGGAAGGAATAGGATAAAATTATGCATTTCCATGTTTTAGATATTGTCAAGTTTCTGAGGTCAGTAGAGACATCAGAATAAAAAAATAATTAAAAAAAAGACTCCCTCATTCTATAAAACCTTACAACTTTTCCTAATTCGTCCGCCAGCAATACCAGCAATACCTTTCATCTTTTGAAAATATGCAACACACAATTCAAAACACTTTACTCTCATAAATTTAATTCCCACGTAATACACTTCATTTATTTCTCATTCCACATGGGAAAAAAAATCTACGGGCATGGGGGGATACTAAAATTAAAACATGTATATAGGAAATGTGGGATTTCTGTGCAGACCAGAAAATTATGAAATGAAATGCATCCAATTGTCAACACCACATCCTATAGTGAATTCTTAATTTAAAATGTAAATTGAGGAGCAGTTTAACATCATACGACGTGTAATGCAGCAACTGTCACAGAAGCACTAATTACAGACACTAACACCAGGCCGAAAGTTTCACATCGATACTCTGTCCACTTCACTGTTAAACCAGGTTAACATAAGACAACATTGTGAACGTTATTAAGGATGACGCTGACAGCTAACAAAACCAAGAAACTAAGAAATCAGATAAGATTTTATCAAAAAGATAACAAATAACTTGGACAAGCTGCACCTATCACTCAAATTTATTGCTCATGTAGCAAAAAGAATAACTCCACAGGACTTGCAGAAATTTTTTTAGCTCACTATTCAACAATAATGATAGATGCACAACAGCAAGTAAAGAATACTTGTAAGGGCAGCAAGGCCAGCATCTGTAATTTGCCGTGCATCCAAATTGAGGGACTTGAGAGATGATAAGCCAGACAACTTTCTCAAACCACCATCAGTAACAACAGTGAATGAAAGATTTAAACTCTCCAAATTAAGTAACCCTGTAGTAGAAAAAAAATAGATAAAAATTGAGGCTTAAATTCTTAATAAATTAAGAGAAAAATATATTGGTGACCAAGGGAAGATGGATTTGTCCCTAGTGCTAGTATATAGAAAAATTAGGACAACTAAAGTGCAGCATCTGGTGTGACTTCCATATAATTCAAAATATTTTGGTACACATACAGATTTTATGCATGATATGCCCATACAGTTAGGGGTGCAGTGCCTTCAGAATTTAGGTACAAATGAATATTCCAATGACACATTCCCAATTTCACAGTAGCAAAGCTTTCAATCCAGCTTTCTCTTGTAGATGGCAATAATCTACTTAATAAAAGTAGGCCATCAGATAGTACAAAAGGGGAGTTTTACAACTGAAATGCAGAATCCTTTATTTATATTAAAGAACCAAAAAGACCCTTGAGTGTATTTCTTTGAAAATCTCTTCTGGCATATTCCCTATAGTAAGAAGAGCATTTGGACATACATGATGCTAATGGATGGCTTCAGATGAAGCATATGAATATCTACTGAAATAGAAAGTGGCGAGTCTCTATGTAAAGTTTGCACTAAATACTAATATTATAGTAGAAGTACCTCAATGGTTGCATGGATTATTACAAGGTTTACATTACTAAATAGCTGCTGGAAAGCATGTCATCGTAGTTGTTAAGAGGCGTGCAGCTCTTGAACATCGCATAAAATCAACAATAACCTAAAGAGAAATCAAGAGGCTCTCTGCACCTTTCTTCATCTCAAGAGGCGCGCCTCCCATACGTGTTCCAATAATCCTCATTTTTAGAGTTGTTGCATGTTTTCATTAAGCAAAAAATGTTTTTGCCACCAATTAATCTTTTGGGGGAAATAGACTTTTATATAGGTTCAACTTGAATTAGGGTTAGGGATTTCATAAACAAAACACAACCCAAAGAGAAATCAAGCACCCACCAAGGGGAAAAATCAAGTGGACAAAGGAAAGAGTGTTAAAGGCTCATATTTAAGACAGAGAGATGATGATAAAGATGAAGACATTGAAACTGATTTTGAGTGCGAAGGGGATGAAAGAGGAAGAATTTTATGAAAATGCTGCATAATTTGATAACGCTGAGAATGAAGGGATGACAATTGATTAGTTTGCTAGTTGCTAATCATTTGAAACTTGATAACTTTTTTAAACATGGGAGTCTTCGTTTTATTAGCTTATTATTTATTTGTGTTGAAAATTTATTATGTACGTGTGTTAGATGTGTTATCACGTTATTTATATGTTGATATGTGATGAAATGTGATTTCAACCTTATCTAGTTAGATAATTATGTGCCTTTTGCACCTCTCACCTCTAACACCTATGCATGCCAACAAAAAAGTGCACAGAGCAAATACAAGATGTGTTACATGTGTTTATATTGTAGAACCCAGTGAGTAAATCTAACCAGAAATATGGCACAACCCACTGCTTCCAACTTCAGTATCAGACAACTCCAAGCATTTCAAACGAGATAGGCCTAGCATCATGCACCAGAAAATAAAATCAGCAAGTGATCTTGTCGTGAGAGATCTGTATGCACAAACAAATATACCTAGAGCAAATCATTTATGATGTTAGGAAATACCTCTAACCATGCAGATAACTATATGTAAAACAATAAAAATGTCATCTTATTGAAACACAAATCACAAGCATAACGCTGTAGCCTGATTATACTCTATTAACCTGCAAGATGGACCATCCCTCCATCTTTAATACTACAAGAATCCAGGTTTAAGCTCTCCAAATTTGTGAGACCTGTATGATTAAAAAAATGCTAAGGTAACATGGAATTATCTCAGATGAAATTTTATGACTTTCACGCAAATATCTCTTTATAAATGTTACAAACAAGATGATCAAATTATTGAATGATTCAAGGTAGAAAGACCATTGGCTTATAAATCCATGCAAGTATAATTACCTTTAAGGTACAGCAAAACTGCACCTGAGACACCATTAAATCCCAAATTCAACACCTTCAGGGATTGCATCTCTGTGCAGAACAAATAGTAACAAAATGCATGAAAACTAATTTCTCAAGTAGTAATTGGCTTGGTAATTGAAACCAATCTTTAGATGTCTCACTGGAAAAGTTTTCACAGCCACTATCTTTCAGATTGCATCTGCTGAGATTTAAATATAACAAAGAGCCCAGAGCTGCAAAAGATACAAATTATATCAATACAACATGTCAAAACAAATATATGGAGATAGTAACTCTTAAAGCTCACATATGTCACATTTTTATCATGCAAATTATTATGAGAGCATTGAAAAGCTTATGAATAATGCTGGGAATCAGAAACTCTACAATCAACGAACATTCATAAGCCAAAATATATAAAACCAAGGGCAGCATAGACCTGTAAGTGACTCAAGGCACGCAGCAGTGACAGGGCAACCCTCCATATTCAAAAGAGTGAGATTCTTCAAACCTGCAAGACCAAAAAAAAAAATGTATACAGAAATTTAATTTTCAAAGATAACTCGATTCTCATGACATGAGGAATATGCGAAGCTCAACAGAGCAAAGAAACTTTCTTTTGTATCTTACTCTATGACATCCTGGTCATCAATAAATTGCATATAAAAATTAAAGGAAAAGTTGTACACCTACATTATATTTAAGGGGGGCAGAATACCCTCAAGGTGCCTCATTATCGAACTGCAATGATTTATCATAAATCAAAAGTTTCGATAGATCAGGGTAATAGTGATAATCCAAAAGTAGTTTCGAGACTATATTTCAACCTTAAAATAAAAGGTTGGAATAAAAAAGAGAAACATCCCTCCTGGGTCACATTATGACTTCCATCTTTTTCCCCCCAAATTTTACCACAGCAGTTCAATTAAAATCTTATCAAAAAAGCAGCAGAAAATACCTTTTAAAAAGGCCACACCATCATCTGTGACATTACTCGATGCAATTTGCAACGACTTAAGGCATGTCAGCCCTGCATCAAAAGGAGAAATGAAGTTAAACCCAGCATAGGTCAAAACACTGATTAAGTACAATCATCCCTCCAACTGATATACTGACAATGAAACATTAAAACATAAAAAAATATAAAAATAAAATAAAATAATAATAATAATTATTATTATTATTATTATTAAAAATTAAATATAAAAAATCATCTTGAATACAGAAGAATATCTTTCTAGTTCAAAGTAAATGAATCAGAATTAGAAGTTAAGCTAGCCACCTGAGATGGTCTTCATGTCAGCATCAGTTATGCAATTACAGCAATTGACATTCAGGGTTTCAAGCTTTGCAAGACCTGCAAAAAGCCAAGGACAAGATAGATAAGACAAAAGACTATAGGGCATTCAGAGAAAACAAAAATTATCCCATATATTGCTACTGGGAAAAATCATGGCATCCAAAAGAACAATAATTCCAAATAGCACAGAAATCAAAATTGCGCTAGTGAAGTCTCAGAAGAAAGAAATTTCTAATAAAACATAACTACATCAAAAAGTACATTTTCCTTATCAAATCTCCCGCATTACTTCTTTATGTTTATTGATATGGCCCTAAACCAAAATATATGAAACCTAAATAGATTGATCTGCTTTATGGTGTAGCAAATCCCTCGCATTTGAAACCTGTAAATGGCATACATTAACCGTGTCCTAAGTTAATACACAAATTTCTGTGAAGCCAATACATCAAGATGTTTTAATGAGCAATCCAACGCAGTGTACTGTCTCAAAAATGAGAAACTCCAAACAGAAAATAGTTGAGATTCAATTTTTAAGTTCATGTTTCATGCCCTCAGAGAACAAATAGATCATCCACAAAGATGAGACCATCACTAAAAGAAAATTCATTTGTCCCATTCTCATAAAATCATTCCACACTACCAGGTATATTATTCCCCAATATCTTATTATGTACCTAACTAACTATGATTCCATGATGGACTAAGAAGTTACTTCACTAAGCAAGAAGCATACAAAAAAATACACACCTTTAAGGTGAGAGAGCCCTCCGTGGATCTTAGGACATCTCTCCAGGTCCAACTTCAACAAGTTGATTAAGCCAGACAATGAACTCATTCCTTGTGCAGTGATCGAGCAGTTTCTTTTTAAACTTAAAGTTGTTAAGTTTGACAGACCTATAAGGTAGAAAACAATGATTCACATTAGCCATAGGAATAACCAAATGCCAGGCTTTAGCAGCCCCCTTCCAACAGTACTGTGTATCCTGCGACTTTTCTTGAATATGATGTGAGGTCATAAGAAAACATAGATCACAGAATAAGTCCTCAGGAGATGCACCTCAAAACTGGAGGACAAAAGGAAACAATAAAATTAGTAGCTCATCCATAAGCCCATATCCATGCTTGCACATAAGTTTATAACAGACAAATAAATACCCAATTAATTTCCAGGGTTCATCACCAAAAAAAACAGTTGTAACAACATATAATTTGATTTCCCCAGTGAACAATCTTATACTAGTCAAAACTTGGAAACCCCGTAATGTTATCACTTGGATTCCAGAGACGAGGTGCAGGTAAAAAATAAAAAGGTCACCATGATGTAAAGCTCAATTGCTAATACGAAGCATTATATAAAGTAAATTCAGAAACAAAGCCACTTCATGACTTCAATATATATATGAAGCGAAAAATATTGCGACACCATAACCAATACGTTATAGTATAAATTGCCATGACATCCGGGTGACAAATCATAGCCCGGACACAAGATCAAGTGCATTCTGGAAATTGAAAGATAATTACAAATTGTCAAATAAAATCAATTCATGTAATTATAGAGGCAATGATTCTCACCACTAATCTGCTCTAGTCCCTTGTCTGAAATGTGATCACAAAAATTACAATTTAAGGCCTGAAGACTTTTGCAAACTTTGAGATATATTAACCCAGCGTCAGTAACATCCGAGCCTGAAAGATCCACAGAAAGGAGAGATTCACCCTGTGAAGACACAACGTCCATCCAACTGTCACCAAATCCTGGGTATTCACCCAAGTGAATATCCTGCAAAAAACATCACAGCACCCTCAAATGAAACTAGTTCCATAAAGTGTCCAAAGAAAGTTGGGCACACTGCTCATTCTACGATGTTTTCTATGATACCTGAAGAGCACAGTCTCGAAAAGCCTCAAGTACAGAATCTGTCAAGCATTGAGAACAGACTAATTCATCAAAAATCAGCTGGCTTAAATCCCTTGGCAGCATTGAGAAGTTGCTATATCTGGTTATGTCCTTCAAACATCAAAATCACTCATCAAAACACTTATAAGAGTTCATACTTATTCCTGATAAGAGTATCATAGAAATCACTCATCAAACATGCTAAAGCATACTTCGCGAATTTTGTATATGCACAAATCCATCAGAGATGGGCAGCTTCGTTTCCCCTGGCCAGGATCCATATTAGCTCTAGATATTGAGGTTCCAAGCCACTTTGAGCTCCCACTTTTAGTGTATCTTCCAGATACCCCTCTATTCAGGCTATCATCGTTGACCTGTTGGTCACGCTTCCTGGAGCAAGCTCCTCCCATTTACAGCTTACTCTAATATAAGATACCAAAAAACCAATTTCCAGAAGAGACCTTGTCCATTAGATGTCACCGGTCCACTACTCTGCAAGATAGAGAAAAGCACAAAATCCATATCATTAACACTTTTAGCACTTATATTTTCTTTAAAATGTACAAATGAAACAGTTAAACAGAAGTTTGGATGTGCAGCATTTACAGAGATTCCATGCCACAAAGATAATCAATCCAAAAACAGATGAACTCAAAGGAAGTAAGAAAAACAGTGCAACACAAGTATAATAAACACTACACCTTCCATTCCCATATTAGTAAAAAATAAGTCTTGCCACAATTTTAACGCAACAGAAACCTTAAAATTCGTAAACAAACAAACTAAAACCATAACAAGAAGAAGCCCATACGTTCAGAAACTGACAATTGTAAAAGGGTTATGGACCACAGTGATACAAACCCACACCTTACTCCCGCAAAAGATTTAAAAAATAAATATTGAAAGATTATCCTTAATACAAAATCGCGAATTTCGGTCATTAGATTACCCACTTTTGTACACTGTTAAACACGTTGATTAAAATCACCGTCAACTAAACTCATTAATTTCACCGAAACAGAATATCCGACCCATAATGAACATTCCCAAAAAAATATTATCAGCCAAAACAGGAAATTCAACGAAGGATCATGCACACACACTAGTTCCGTCAAAAATTAAAGCACACAAACACCACGAAATGAAAAAAAGACCTCGATTTTCACGTCATCAGGAGCGTCAGTAGTCCTCTAACTGTACAGCTTATGACCAATTTAGAGGAGAGAGAATGAGAGGTGGAGAGGGAGGAGGGAGGTTGCAGAGAAAGTGGGAGTAGGAGGGCATTGGAAGAGAGAAAGAGAGAAGCGTAGAAGAAGAGAAGGAGGAGGCCGAGGCAGTATCCGAAGCAAGTGATTGACGCCACGTGGTGGGAGAGGCTGTGGTTCGGGTGGGAAATGATGAGGATAAGACGAAAGGAAAGGGGTTTAAGTGTGTGGGTCCCATTTCCTGCGATTAGATATTAGTTTAAATTTAAAATTAGGGAATTTTATCCATTTAAGTTTTGAGGGGTGGAGCCCACCTTGGTGGAAGATTTTGTACGTAATCATTCATCAGTGGCGCTAACATAAATTAATGAAGGGTTGCGTGGCATTTTAGGCTGTGTTGTAGTGTATAAGGAATTGAGTTTGATTGTAGTTTAAAAGAAAAAAACTAATCCATCCGTGGATAGGTATATATCTATTAGTATTGAATGTGGATCATGGGTGAGTTGAGTATACTATTATCAGTTAAATTTTTTTTTTTTTTCATAACAATATGAAATTTTTTTAGAACATTGATCATGGGTGAGTTGAGTATACTATTATCAATTAATTTTTTTTTTCATAACAATATGAAATTTTTTACTATGTTCTAAAAGAGATATTCTCATAACTTTAGACATTGATCAATTTTAATTCAAAATTATCGGAAATTAATTTTTTTTACTGGAATTTTGCATATGCATCGCACGTGATCCCTTAATTTGGGACTAAAATCGACTAATGTTGAGAGTTATGAGGCTAAATTAAAAATGATATCTTTTTTAAATAAAATCAAAAATATCTATTATTATGGGATCAAAAGTGATTTTAACTCTATTTAATTTTTAATAATAACTTGTATAGAGCCTCCATTTTGGTACAACCTTCTTATTTTAAGTAATTTCTTATGTAGATCTACTTTTTAATCCTAATAAAACTAATATTATGTAATAATATTATTTTAAGTTAATTTTCTTATAATAGTTTATTTTTTAGGAAAATCTATTAAATAAAAGAAAAAGACTAGAATATGACCGTCTTTTTTTTCAAAACTCATACAACCAGACTTTTAAAGCAAATGTGTCAGATTTGAATTGGATTTTCTTTTCACCGCTTTGCACGCAATCTTCTTCAATCCACATCAATCAACCGATTACAGATACCGCGCTGATCACCAGCAGCACCACCGCCAGAACGTCTGCTCCCAGTGTGACTTTCAGCGAATCGTTGTCTTCAGAGTAATAGTGAGCGGTGAGATTCCATCTCAGCACGCAGTTCAACTACGTGTTGTTCCCCGTCGACGCGGAGAAGCCGAAGTAGGAGTACTGGTTGACGTGGTCTGAAAGATTCAGAGGCTCCAATAGGATGGGCGAATCAGGCTTAGGAGAATTCTGGCCCAATTTCTCGGCTTGTGATGTTATGTACACTTGCCTAATCTTGTTTAATCCATCGTAATCCACCCAGATATTGTAGAACGGGGCTCCAATTGGGGCCAGGGTGATGTTGAGAGGCGCCAGAGATGCAATTTTAATGGATCTAATGTTGTTGACGTCGATTCCGACGTGGTTGTCGTCGGGGTCGAAATCCTGCTTGAAGGTGTCGAGCTTCACGGCGACCACGTGGTTGTGGTCTTCTTTATGCCATTGATGAATAATAAGTGATATTTTCACATAAATTTTAGTGTCTTTTTATGTGTGTGTTTCGTATTATTTCACTACAAGAAAATGTGCCTATAATGACGGGAATTACTATCATTAAAACTCAAAAAACTCTCATTATAAGCATATAATAACAGGAATTTCTATGTCATGGACCTGTCATAGTTGCCTCTCTAGATAATGCTCAATTATGACAGGATAGTGATCCTGTCATTATTGTTGGTGTACTTATAATGAGAGGTTTACACTCTCATTAAAAATATTTTCAAATTTTAATAAATTCTCTCATTAATTATAATTTCCCTCTCATTAAATGATACATTAATGACAAAAACTATTCTCATTAAATCTTTGTTTACCTCTCATTAAATATATATATATATATATATATTCCTAAATTTAAATGATATTCTTGGAAAATAGTAAATTGTATTTAAATGATATATGTCCGAAGTACAATACATTGAAAGTGCATGGACAAAACTAGCTACTACATTTAGCTAATTCTGAATTTTATCCAAAACTTTCAACTAATTAACTACTAAACTAGTAGCCTGCATTGTTACATCAGAAATAATTACAAAAATTGCTGCTTCCAAAATGAGGCAAAAAACTAGTAATTCCAGCTGCTATCAACCATATGCATCCCAAGAAACCAGCAAGAGGAGTTTAGTAGAGGTGTAGTATCCCTGCAACATGAACATAGCAGCAACAATAACTAGTATAACTAGCAACAAAACGACGAGCAGATACCAACAAAAAACAAGTTACCTGTTGCAAACACTCATCACTAAAATCAAAAAATTGTACAATAGCAGGCAATAAAAGAAATATCAAATGTCAATAATTTCAAGCCAACATCATCAACCAGAAACAAACAGAAAACCAACAACAAAGGAAATAGCACAAAACAAAAAATAAAATTCAGCAGCATGAGTATTCACTTCAGCATGGATACCAACAACAAAATTGCAAAATCAATCCGCATCACATCTCCACGTAAATCACTAATCAGAAATACAAAACAAAAAATTTGTACTTCAATAGGGAAGTCAATAATGCACAACAATGTAGCTCCACAAAAATTAGATATTCAAGCTGCAAAACCAATGACATTCATAATCAAAAACTCTAAGTAGAAATTGGTCAACGTAAATACCAGCATGGAAATAGACAACAAAAGAAAAATAGCCCTAAGCTACTGGCTGAAAAATTGAGTTCTTTCTAAATGTAGCATGCAAAATTGCCTACCACATATATATGTATATATATTTTCTTACCTTATCAAAATACTCAAAAAATAATACTGTGATCATAATATTGTTGTCCAAAATATTCTTTATCATATTCTGCTCCCCCTAAACCTGCAAAAGAAATAAAATGATAATATAAAGATTCGCATCATTTATATTTTTCCTATTTAAAATGAAAAAAAGATATGTAAATATTAAAGTTGTTCTCCATGTAAATTAATATATAATAAATGTCAACTCATTCAACCTACTATACAAAACAAATGTTTGACATACCCATAATTGAAAATCTAAATAACTATACTATAATTCCTCTTTCTCTCTCTCTCTCTTCTCTAATTGTATAACACTTAAAACTTATAATTTTTTTAAAACTCTAAGATACGTACCTGGTCATCATCATTCACAAAGTCATTACCAATTGAAGACACATCGATTGTAGCTCGATTTTCATTCTCAATTTGACTAAATCTACTTTCAAATGTGTCCATTCGCCTTTTAAGATTTTTGTTTTCTTCTTCCTTCTCTTTTAGTTGATCCTCAAGTTCCTTTACATGAGTTGATTGAGAATCTAGAAAATATTCTCTTAATCCCACCTACGAAACCAATGACATTGCCTTTGTGTTGTACTCCAAAATATTTTTCTATTATCATGATTTGTGACAGTGACGGGTTCTCTTTAATAATTCTGCAAGCTTATCCTACAAATATCCATTAATCATATAATATGAATTATAGAAAAATAAGAAGAAATATTAATTAATTGAAAAGATAAGAACGTTACATATTTATCCTTTTCTTCTTTCTTGACAATGTTTTCATTTTTCTGTTGAGTCCCATAAAAAATCTCTGCCACATTGAGTTTACCTCCCTAAAATAAAAAAAGCATGTACATATATTTTCATGAAAAAAATAAAAATACTGAATATAATATAAGAATGATAAATTAACTATAACGCTACCTTTTCATATATCACTTGTCTATGAGGTTTGCTTCCTGTTCGATGAGGCATTTCTCAATTTTTGCGATTTTTTGTGTTTTGACCACTAATTTTCTATAAAATTTATCAAATAAAATTATACAATTATGATTTTCTAAAGAACATTTAAAGTGTATACAAAAATTAAAATATATAATACTTACAACAATATTAAGTTTTGATATTTTGTTTCCTATTCTAAAATTCTAAGAATATAAAAGTCAAAGACAAATTATCTTATCTTATAAATTTAAGTAATAAATTACCTGAAACTTTTCAGTTAAAAACTTGTTATTTACGAGCCATTCTCAATCACCAGCATCCATCCCATCATTTGCTAAAACTTCAGTTTTAGTTTTACAATTCTTCACATTGTGTACATACAAAGAGGACCTCCATGATGTCCACAAAACACACACATGCTCCAACGTATGCTTTCGATATAGCTCTATATTAGGATTTTCAAAGCATTCCTATATATAAATTATATACAGAAATATATAAATAAAGATAATTTAGAATATTAAAACTTGTCAAAAAACTTAAAAGCATTTCCAATATCAAATGAAAAATAATACGATTCACCTACCTTAATTGAGCACCACATATGTTGTTTATCTGATTCGGTCATTTCTTTCCATGTCTTCACTCTTATCGGACAAATATTCTTGTCTAGTATGATTTTTCCCAGGTGTCTTGACCAAGCTGTATGATTGGAACCAACTGCACGATTGTTGAAGAATTCGATTTCAAGTTTCTCATTACTTTTCAAAATTCCAACTCTCTTGTTCTTGTTTTCTCCTCGCCTTTTCTTCACCACTTGGGGTATTGAATCTATACCATAAACTGAAGTTTAAAAAAAGATTAGGATGAAAAAATCATAATAAGTACATTATAGGTTAATTAAAAATGAAATATAATACTAACATTCAATTAGTTTTTCTGTGATGGCATATTTTGGGTCACCACATTTACCATCAAAAGTCATAGGAGTATACATAGCAACAAGAAAGTGACCAATTGCCTCGGATGGTATTTGAAACTCCTATAGATAAAATTAACAGATAGATGTGGAGATCATACATAGAACAACTATAATTACAAAAGTTAAACAAATAGATGAATAACACAATTACTTACTTTGAATGTTGTACACTCACTAACAGGTATCAAATCAGTCTCAATATCAAAATACTTAGATGTAGTTTTGAATAATTGAACTGTACTAGCTCTTTCAAGTCCATTTTCAACATCACCATGCACTATGATTTTGTTATGGATCCTATTCTCCCCCAATATAGAAACATCTTTTACTATAGGATTCTTAACAGTAGAAGCTACATACATAATAAAGAAATAAATTAGTGGAAAAGATAAATGTAAACGAAGAAAAATAAAAGTAAGCCAGTAAACAACCAACATACGTGAAGTAATTGATAGATGGTCGTTCGGCATTTTAAAGAGCATTGACAAGGCAATTTCATCAATTTTCAAATATATGTCAATATTATCCAAACCTTCATGATCTCTTATCAGAGCCAATAAATCTCTATCATTCTTCATAGGCTTACCATCTCCGTCCATTACTTTAAAACCAACAGAATAAATATCAATGAACTTTCTACACAAGTCAGGATGTCCAAGAAAGAGCTATCTTCTGTAAAATTTGTCTCTTTCCATTCATCTTCTCCAAAATGAATAGTTAGTGTATGAACTGAAACTCCACCTTAAAAAAGAAGATAATATTTGATATTATTATATAAACATACTACTCTAACAGATGTAGAACTACAAAAACAAAGAGTTGGAATTTTACCAATTATGTTCTGACAATTGCTTCCATTTTTTTGTCCTTCATCCCGAAGTCTTTGATTTATACTTGTACTATTACAAGCTTATGCATTTAAAAGAAAATAACAAATTAAACAATTTTAACAGTTTTTTAAAAACCAATACACCCCTAGCCAAAACATTAAGTGAAACGAAAAAGAAAATAAATGTACTGTTGTGGTCTCTTTAAAGTTTGAATGTTTTTTGTCCATATTTACAAGCTAAATTCCCAGGAGCTATGAACTTTGCAGTCTTTTGGACGTTATTATTGCTACCTTTAGCAAATATTGATTCCATCTATAGGAGTAAGGAATCATTAAGAAATTAGTACAACAATAATCATATAAGAGAAAAGAAAATAAGTAAACTAAAACAAAAATATTATATCGATGAGAAGTATAAAAATATTACTTTACCTCGTAAATAAGCACCAAGATTATCTTCTTAGACGTGCAAAGATCACTCTTGACCCAATAATCCCCAAATGATAAGATCTATCAATGTTACCACATCTAATTAAAAAATAAGGAATAAAATAGTTGTGATTATCTAAATTGCATTTACACTTGGAGGCTGCAATTCCAGCCATGAAATTAGACCATGGGATCAAATATTATTATTAATTCATAGTAAGCTAGCTGTGAGACATGTTCTTATAAATACTAAAAACAACAAAAATTTTGGAACGTCCTTCCAAAGATAGGTTCATGGAACTAGATCATACCCTTCATTATCCTATGATTAAAAACATCCATTTTGACTCAATAAAAATTTGTAACTTCTTAAATCTGAAAATAAGTTAATAAACTCGAAAAATGAATTATAAAAATGAAATTGATGGTTAAGATACGTTAGTTAGACATATTTTCGCCCATTCTGCCATACTTTAGAAATTTGGTCATAACTTTTCACTCAAAACTCTAAATTTCAAATTTCAAAATTCCTTAGAAACTATATTTCTATGGCTTTACAATGATATAAGCCACGTCTCCTAATTCTATGTCACATAAAAAAATTTAATTCTTTAAACTGACTCATGTGCTTGTGTTGTTTAGAAATGTTGGAACATCCTTCCAAAGATAGGTTCATGGAACTAGATCATACCTTCATTATCCTATGATTGAAAACATCCATTTTGACTCAACAAAAATAAATAACTTTTTAAATCTGAAAATAAGTTAATAAACTCGAAAAACAAATTATGAAAATGAAATAGATGGTTAAGATCCCTTTGTTAGACAGATTTTTGCCCATTCTGCCACACTTCAGAAATTTTGTCATAACTTTTCACTCAAAACTCCAAATTGCAAAATTCAAAATTTCTTAGAAACTAGACTTCCATTGCTTTAAAGTGATATAAACCATGTCTCCTAATTCTATGTCACATAAAATAGTTTAATTCTTTAAACTGACCCACGTGCTTGTGTTGTTTAGAAATGTTGGAACATCCTTCATAAGATAGGTTCATGGAACTAGATCATACCCTTCATTATCCTATGATTGAAAACATTTATTTTAACTCAATAAAATATGTAACTTCTTAAATCTGAAAATAGGTTAATAAACTCGAAAAACAAATTATGAAAATGAAATAGAAGGTTAAGAGACACTTGTCAGACAGATTTTCGCCCATTCTGCCACACTTTAGAAATTTGGTCATAACTTTTCACTCAAAACTCCAAAATTACAAAATTCAAAATTCCTTAAAAACTAGACTTCCATGGCTTTACAATTATATAAGCCACGTCTCCAAATTCTATGTCTCCTAAAATAGTTTAATTCCTTAAACTGACACATGTGCTTTTGTTGTTAAAATAGAAATATTGGAACATCCTTCCAAAGATAGTTCATGGAACTAGAACATATTCTTCATTGTACTATGATAGAAAACATCCATTAACCACAAACAACAACAAAGTCATAATAACAAAATTTGTCATTTCGAAAGTTCACTCAAGAAAAAAATGTCATTTCCATATCGAAACCCAATAAAATCAGTAAATAGAGAAAGAAAAACAAACAAGATGAATGAAGAAAGCAAATAACAAGATATAAACAGGGTGGGGAACTAAATTCAACATTAGAGATGGGAAGGAATCATACCAGTGTAGTTCGTCCTCTATAAAACCCTGGATGTTAATCCCAATCTTCTACATCGTGGACCAGCTCAATTTCAATGACTTCTAACGATAACTATTGAACTTGCTCGATTACAGTAGGAAGAACCAATTGATGTCAAATGGGGAATGAAGAAATTAAAATTTGTTTCTTTTGATTTCAGACGTGTGAAGCTCTTCACGGAGATGGTGGAAGATTTCTCATCTCAGAAGAGGGAAAATGAGAGGTGGAAGGTTTTGCAGAAGGGTTTTGTGTATGGTAAGAGAAAGAATATAATTTTCTTTTTTTATTTTGATTAATAAAATAAAAAGGGGAGGAGGGAAAATGACCGCTTTTTTTTTTCCAACAATTACTGAGAGGCAGCCAAATTTTTAGTATTTAACGAGGGGATTTGTTTACAATAATGAGAGGAAACCAAATTTCTCATTAAAAGATTTCATTTCTCTTTTCCCTCTCATAAAAATCATCTTTATGATGGTATTTACATCCTATCATTAAAATTTTGTCATTATAGATCCATTTTCTTGTAGTGTTTTATCCGTATTTTTAGTATTTTGGTTTTGTTTTGTGTTTTTATGAAGACGTGTGTGAATGAGCTTAAATGTATGATTTTCATGCAAAAATAGATCCTAGACGCGAATAGAAAGACGTAGGAAAAAACAGATCTCAATTCGGAGTTGAAACGAGGGAGAACGAGTCAAAACAAAAGAAGAAAAACAGGAATTGCACCAACATGGTCGGCCGTGTTCCGAACACGGCCCTGTAAGGGGTGGCCGTGTTCGGGCACCCAAAATACCTACACGACCACTCTGTGGCCATGTTGCTCAACACGGCCCTGTAAGCCTGGTCGTGCTCCGTCATCCGAAATGCCAACACGGCCACCTTGTGGCCGTATTGCAGCACACAACCCGTGTTGCTTAAAAATCTGTAAAAAAATCAGATTCTTCCTAGAAGCTTCCTAAGGGATATAAATACTCAATACTTCAATATTTGAGGGGAGATCCAAAATTCAGAGCCTACACACACTATTTCCTCCATTTTACACCATCATCTTCATTCATTCTTCATCCACTTCATCCAACCATCAAAACTTTCATCCAATTGAGGAAAAGAAGTAAGGAAGAGAATAGAATTACAAGGAAAGAAAAAGATAACCATTGGAGCTATCCAAGAGAGTTTTCATCCAACTTTTGTATTGAAACCTTATTGTTTGTCATGTTTTGTAATGATTTTAATATCTATGTTGATTTCATTTTTAATATGGTAGGCTAATCTCCCTTGTGAGATCAGCAAAATAATAGTTATTGGATAATTTTGGGATTTATGTATTAAAATTCATATGTTGATTGGGTTAATTGATTTTCTATCATTGATGCTTTAGATCTTGATGTTTATGATAATTTGTGCG
Organism: Pogostemon cablin; assembly: GCA_023678885.1. Classification (NCBI taxonomy): domain Eukaryota; kingdom Viridiplantae; phylum Streptophyta; class Magnoliopsida; order Lamiales; family Lamiaceae; genus Pogostemon; species Pogostemon cablin. Next base: position 9,280,183 of record CM042960.1, read on the forward strand.
GTTTGTTGTTTTAAACATGTGATTAGATTGAGAAGCCAATTGCATATTTAGGATAATTAATTGAATCATTTTGTCATACACCTCATGTGCATTATAGATCTTAAAGAGATAGAGATGTCATTTAGGATTTAGAACCCTTTGATAGGACATCCGATTAGTTTGATCAAGAGGTTGATTAATCGTGTGAAGAGACTCTCGTTTCAAACTTAGTACCTAGTTGAAATTGTTTGAGTGAGAACCAATCCATTGAGCTAATTGAGATTCATGTCATATCCATTTCGAGAGGGAGTTTAGGTGAACTTAGTGTTGACCCTTAGTCTTACACTCATGATTCATATGAATTTGATGCATTTATCCTAAGATTTCCACTTCTTAATTGTTGTTAATCTCACTTTTACTTAACTTGAAAAACCACTCATCATTTATCAATCTTGTTTGTTGATCATTGTTTGCTTTCTTTGATTGATTTATTTACTTGTTTGAACAATCTATCCATTGATGATTCATCTCTATAAAATTATAAGAAATGTGAGATCGCTTAAGCACTCGTAGTTTCCTCCCTGTGGTTCGATAAATTATTTTAATTGGTCATCCATACTATAAAATGACTAATCAGTTGATGAATTCATAAGCCTGAGAAACTGGCCGGAGCTGTTCGCCGGAAGGTGAAAATCTGGTGTAATCAGAAACGCTAGGCCTTCACCGAGAGCCACGTTTTTGTACCTGTAAATGTTGATGAGAAATTAGGTGCTGAAAGAAGCTACCCCCATACCATCTCCCTCCCACAACAACACAAACTCTTCAATTGTGTGACACAGTGTAGCTCATTCATGGGCTGCCTTTTCACTCCAAGTATTCAAAGAATACTTCTTTTAATTCAAATTGAGGAATAATTGATGATAGGGTGGTAATCATTTTCTTGCTTTTGGGTTTTATTGTTGGTGTTTTGTATGGTTGCACAAAATGCAGGGGAATTTTATTGTAGCTAGACGAAATGCAGGAGGCTTCTCATTTGGCGTGGCTGGACGAAATGCATTAATGCAGGAGGCTCCTAATTTTTGTAACGCCCCGAGTTACGCTATGGGGTTGGGTCGCTACTAGATATAAATTCCCCAATATAATAATAGAGTGGTCGAAAATGCACAGCGGAATAATATAAAAAAATCCCCAAAGCGATAGTATAATAAAGTAAAAGTTGCATAAAGATTATTACATATTAGCATTTACTCACCCGAGTAGAGTGAAATATCCAAAATAAGTACGTTCAGATGATATATCTGAAATAAAGTTCTAACAAAATACTAAAATATAAGTCATAATATAAAGTCTTCTAAGGGCTTGGGTCAACTGCGAAGGCCTCTCCATCTTCTAAATCTTGTTCTGAAAATCAATAAGGGGTGAGCGTCTAAAATACACTCAGTGGGTTAACTTAAATGATTGCACAGTTAAAAATAAATATGCATGCCAAATATACCATAAGATATAACATATGTCATTTAATAAAATAATTTGCACATTTTCGTTCGATAACTCAATGAAAATATTTTAGATCGAATCGTCATCTGATAACTTGTGTTAGTTGGTAAATGTGTACCAAGCCGTCAGCCCAATACAATGATAGCATACTTTGAAATATATTTTAGTACTAAACCGACGTAGCAAGTAACTTGTGTTAGTTGGTATATGTGCACCGAGTCGTCACCCCGTACAAGTGTTAGTAGAAAATATTTATCATCGAACTAAAAGCACACATGACACATAACATGTCATATCAGTAACACATATCACATCTTAACATAGCAATCATGACATAAAATGTAACACTCGATAAAGAGTGAAAGTTACCCCCACCTTAATCTTATCGAAAACGTGTAAAGTGGACTAGGCTTGCTCGTGAGTCTCAGGTATGCCTGCAAAGGTATACTAAACTGAGTTCTACTTCTAATAATAAGTTGTAACATTAAAATATAAATTCAAATGACATTCATGTTTAAAAAAATGGATATAAAATAAAGATTCTACATCTAAATTAATAATAGTGATAAAATTATATGAATATTTAATATAAAAAGTTAAATTAAATAAGTAAATATAATATATTAAATAAATAATAAAATAAAATGAAATGAAATAAAACAAATAATAAGTAAAAATAATAATAAAAATGATAATAATAGTAAATTATAATTAATATTGAAAAGGAATTAAATTAATAGAATAAAATAAGATAAATAATAATAAAAATAATAATATTATTAAAAATAGTAAATAAATAAATAAATAAATAAATAAATAATGTAAATAAAAAAAACAACATGATCTGCTGCTTACGCAGCTCATCCAATCTAATATATATATATATATATATATTACAAAATGACCCAACTTGAGTTATACAACTCCATTTGAAAATCCGAAAGTACGTATGGAGTCCTCGCAAGGTGAGGATCACATGCATACCAATTTTTTCATGAAAATAACAAAGTTTAAAGGGGACAAAATTTTTGATACGAAGTGGGTATCCTCGTATCTTCTTCATATCACATCCAAACTCAAAACTAATTATATGTTTGTGATCCTCGTGAGGAGAGCTTCAAAATGGCCTATAATATGAAAGTTATGTCCCAACGAAATAAAATACGCTATTAAAGGATAAAAAGCTTCAACGGAGTTTTTCTAACACATACGATATCTATATCACAAAAGAGTTATATATATGGAATCTACGCATCGAGACGATTATTTTCGTATATCACATGATAAGGTTTGACAAAGAATATAGAAATTCTTAAATATACAGTGTATGAATATATATGGATATATATATATATATATATATACATGTCTGTAAGTGTATATAGGCGTGTATATATACGTGCTCACCTCAACCTATTCTCTTCTATTCTTCTTCCACTTCCCCAATTTATTTACCACATGTGTGTATATATAAAGAAAACTTAATCTTGATGGCAAAGTTTGGAACAGTAGTCTTATCTACGTTTAAGCCTTATCCAAAAATGTCACTCGTGCATCATTATTTTATATATATATTTGTACAGCTAAAAATGTGTCTAACTATATCATATTATATATATACACACACTATTATTACTATCATCTCTACTTATATGTAATATCAATTATTATTATTATTATATAAAAAATAAATATATATAATTATGCTGATATTACAATTTTGCTTTGGAATTGCAGCAAAGGGAAACTTCTTTATTTAACCAAATGACAGTTAATTTTGGTCACCTAGTGCATATGTCTACTTTGGTTTTAGGAAGAGTTAAAGCCAATGCCAATCTTATAATGCTTGATAAAAATTTAATATTTTTTATATTTTTCTTGTAAATTATGATAATATCATTAAAAATGAATGATTACTATTTGCAATGAGTTTTCCCTTTTCTTTCAATCTCCTTATATATTTTTGTGAGGTGAATTTTATTATTATTTTTTTTCATGGTGAATTTATATATTGTTCTGTTTCGTTAATATTTTTTAAGTTATTTTTTATATTATATTAGGATTACTCTTTATAATAATTTGAGTTATTATCAGTAAGCTTTTTTGTTTGGTCAATAATGTTATTTTTTCTATTAATTATGTTACTCTTTATAATAAATTGGATTACTATTTATATTAATTTGTTTATATAATGATTTCTAGGTTACTCTTTTCAACTGATTTGAGTTACTCTTCATAAAAAATTAGATTACTATAAACAAGTTTCTAGATTACTCTTCGTATTGATTGGGTTATATATTTTTTTGTTTGGTAACATTTTCTATAGGTTACTCTTTTGGATTATTTGGATTATTTTTATAAATTATTAGGTTACTACAACAAGTTTCTAGATTACTTTTCATATTGATTTGGTTATATATTATTTTGTTTGACCAACATGTTCAAGGTTACTCTTTTCAATTATTTGGGTTATTATTTATAAATAATTAGGTTACTATAAATAAGTTTTTGGATTACTCTTCCTATTGATTTGGTTATATATTGTTTTGTTTGGTCAACATCTTGTAGGTTACTCTTTTCAATAAATTGAGTTATTCTTTGTAATGAATTGAGTTACTATTTGATTTGAGACTATAATTTTTTGAAAATAAAGACTAGGAGGATATGAACTTGATTTGCAAGAATAAGGTATTTACTACCGATGATTTATTGAAGAAAGTATGATAGGACAAACGACTCTATATATGAGCTACAATAATCAAGAAATAAAATATGTGAAAGTCTACATGAAGGAGTTTACTGCAATGCAAGGAATTTCACGTTCCTAAAATAAGAGAACAGTGAAGTGATTATACTTAATACTCAAGTTGCAGCCATTTCATTGGACATAGTGACTAAAATAATAAAGCAACGCAAACACAGTTACACAGACAAATTGATTACCTAAGACTATATCGTCCGTTAAAAGAAAATGTGCTTGGATAAAAATTTAAGAAAGTATAAGTTCAGATGAAGAAAAGGGTGGGAAAGAATTCGAGTTTCAAGCAAGTTTCACAAGCTGTAGCCTGTAATAGGTTTTTGCATTGAATGAGATTGAACTATGTAATAAGCAGGCACAAACACATGATATCAGAACACATTAAGACCATTAGATCAACAAAATCAAAATGGTAGGCTACTGGAAATGACATTTCTCACAGAAAGATTATGTTTCCATTAGAAAAACAAAAGTTACTTTTAAGCCTGTTAGTAGCAAACAAACAAATGTGAGGTGAGCTCAAAATTTATTTTTTTAGATCACTTGCGTAATTATCATATTAATTGACAGGACAAGCACTTCTCATCTGAAATCCCGACAAAACACACAAGAAATAAGGAGAATAATTTCTTGTCGCGTGATTTCGTTGTGAGATCACTTGCGTAATTATTATATTTTTATTCCAAATCGCCGCCGACAATCCGCATACCGATGGCCATGCGTGGTGGCAGATCTGGCACGGCAGAGACCAATCACAGACGATCTCAAGCGGCTGACTGAAATTGGAAAGAAGCCCGATTATGGCAGTGTCGGCGATTGGAGACGAGCTAGCAGTGAGTTCGTGCTGGAAGCATAGCAGGAGGAAAGAGAAAATGAGAAGCAACGTAGTATTTAGCTCTCACCTTCGGAGACTAAGAGAGGAACGGATCAGGAGGAAGGAGGAGAATTTCTTGTCGCGTGATTTCGCTGTGAGATATGGGATCCGGATGCAACCCGGGATTTCATATGGGCGTGATTTAAGATCCGATTCCACCAAATTTTGGTAGAACCGATCCTACCCTAGTCATTCTCTAAATAATATCTTTTATATTTTATGGAATATTTTAAGTAATTTTTAATCATAAAATAAAGAGGGAATATATTATCAAGATTTAATATTTTAATTCTAATAATATTATTATTTTGAGTAGTATGTTTCTTAATACTATAATTAATGTATTAAAATTAAAATATACTCCCTCCGTCCCATAATACTTTTCACGTTTATTGTTCCACGTTGTTTAAGAAAAGTTGTACTTTTTAATCAACTTTATTGACTTTGGAGGGTATTGTAGTATTTTATGTAATAAAAAATATAAATTAATGATATGTGTGTAAAAGAGGAATGTCAAATTTGAAATTAAAGTAATTTTTGAGGTTGTTAGATAAAGTGGTGTTTCATTTTTTGAGGTGTGAGAGATTTTGTTGGACAAACAAATGAGGAAAGTAGGAAATATTTTATGGGATGGATGGAATAATATATAATTCACTTTGATTTTAGTAAAATAAAAATGAAAATATAATTTGATTTCATATCCTTTGAAATTATTAAAATAATTTATGTTCACACTCTATTATTCACATGCTCCAAATTTGTTATATGAAAGATTAAGGGCCGCTTGGTTCGAATTTTTCAATCGAAATGACAATTGGTATCATGGTGCTCAGTCGCAATGGAATAGAAAGTGATTGAAGGGTGGAGAGTATTTATTAAATTAATGGGAGTGATTGAGGAATTTTAATTTCCATTAGGTAAAATAAACATCAACAATGAGAATTAATATACATTCATTCTCATCAATTCCACCTAATACCCCCAACCAGGCACCCCATAAGATTATTACTAATAGGTGAGACGAAATATACAAAAAATTTTCAAAAACGAATATGATGACTCCACATATAAAATTAAAACATTTTGAACATATAAAAATATTTTTATTAGGATTAAAATAATAAATTTAATTAAAAAACTTAAAATATTTTTATTAGCTAAATTAAATTAAATCTAGATAAAATATTTTAAATCCGAGTTGATAATTTATAGGTTTTGGATTGAAAATATTCTTATTATGATATATCGTTTCCTTTTATGTTAATAAAATATTGATTTTTTAACACAAAGGTATAATATATATATTTAATAGTTAAGTAAGACGAAAAATAAAATAATACATATATTTAATAACTAAATATAAAATCATAAAAATATATTTTTATAAAATATATACAAAATAAGGGTTATTCTGTGGTGCACCGGGTGCATCGGTGCACTTGTGAATTTATAGGGTTAATGATAGGATGAGTGGGTAATTATTTTATTTTTATTTAATTGTTTTATTTTATTTAGTGGTTAGAATTAAATAAAAATCCGATCCAACGGTTTAGATTATTTAGGTATACCAGTGCACTGAGTGCACTGTAGTCAAACTCACACAATAAATACATTACATATAATAAACCCGTATAGTACACGGGAGTGAAAACTAGTTTAATAGTAAAGTATGATGAAAAAATAAACAAATATATATATATATATATATATATATATATATATATATATATCTTAAGTATACTATAACAGAAACTTTTCTTGTTGACGTGTCGTCTCCATATCGCTCCAACGTGACGGGTAATTTTCTCAATTTTTTAAAAATTTTAATATTTTTTTAATATTTTCCTTATTTACTTTTAAATAACTTTCTTATTTAATATTTTCTTTTTAGAATAATGTGTTTCTTATTTTTAATAATGATTAAATTTTTAATATTTTATTTATTTATTTGGTTATCATTGATTATTGCTACATCTTTTATGCAATAAATTAATTAATATCAAATTAAATTATATATATATATATATATATATATATATATATATATATATATATATATATAAAGAAAAAAAACAATATTCCATACAATATTCTTTCTCACCCGCCTATAAATAAGATTTTTTGGTTATTCATTCTAAATATACACACATTCGAGTCTCCAAGAGAATATGAGTTTTCATCAATTTTCTCTAGAGAATTGATTTATGAAAGTATAAAAATTTATTTCGATAGAGTGAATCAAGTAAAGATTCGATATACCTCTAAAAAATCGATTCAAGTATTCTTCAAGAGGAAAATAACTTATTTAAGTATTCTTGAATCGTTTTACCTCTTAAGAATCGAATCTTCAAGAGGAATAGAATCGATTCAAGTATTCTTGAATAGATTTACATCTTAAAAATCGATTTTCAAGAGTAAGAGGATCGATTCAAGTATTTTTGGACCGATTTACATCTTAATAATCAATTCTTTAAGAGAAAAAAACTTGAATCGATTTAAGAATCGAATCTTCAGGAGGAAATCGATTCAAGTATTACCTCTTAAGAATCGATTCAAGTATATTTTAAGATCTACTTCTAAAATATTGATTCAAGTATTCTTCAAGTGAAAGAGGATCGACGATTCAAGTACTCTTGAATCAATTTACTTCTAGAAAATAAGAGGTTAAAAAACTAATTCAAGTATATAATCGAAAGCTTTAGTTCTTTAAGTTAAATCATTATTTCATATCAAATAACATTAAATTGAGTTGGTAAATATTTGTTATTTTTTTAAATTTAGTATATTAATATTTATTTATTCACATATATCTTAATTATTCAATTATGACATATGAATTATAAATTTTGTTTTCTTTAGTTGTTTATATAATTTGAAACTAATAAAATTAAATAAAAAAATAAAATTAATTAATTCATACAAATTTATGAATATTTAAAAAAATATTATATATAAATTAATTATATATATATATATATATATATATATATTACACTAATTTTAAAAAAATAACAATGAATGAAAATAGAATTATTATTATTATAAAATTAATTAAAAAATACTAAACAATAATCTTGAGTAAAAAGTAATACTATATTTAAATATTATTTATAACATTACGTATATTTAAAAAAAATATATATAACAACTATTTAAAATATTTTAATAAAATTTTTAATTAATTATAAAATGTTTGACCTTATTTTTCATAAATAATTATATATATATATATATATATATATATATATATATATAATCAAATGTTTGACCTTATTAAGTAATAAGTATAGTAAAACAAAGTAATTTTCATCTAACGTGTTGTTCACATATAGTTTTAATATTTATTTATTTTTCTTATACACGACTTATTTATTTTAATATCATTAATTGTAATTAATAAATAAATTATTCGATATAAATAAATAAATTAGTATAAAATCAAATCATGTATATAAAAAAAGATAAATTGAATATATATATATATATATATATATATATATATATATATATATATATATATATATATATATATATATAATTTATATTTATTTTAAACAAACAGTAAAATTAATGATTTATTATTAAGAGTTACATACTTTGATAATAACTGCACTTAAATACAATGAAATACGAACAACTATATAAATATATAGCAAAGAGACAAAATTGTCTCTATGTGGTTGCACATTTTTTACAGAGATAGGGGGAGTAATAAATAGTTTTATGTTATAAAATAACATTTAAAATAAAATACAAGTTAAGATTCTTTCAAATGATCCCGGTTTCATACTAGTATATATATATAAATAAATAAATAAATAAATAAATATATATATATATATATATATATATTTAATAATAAAATATAATAAATATTATATGACTTTTGCCGAGGTTTAGTTTCTATGCAAACAATCACCACCAGCCATGTGGAGATTCAAACACTTCACACATAAAGAACAAACGGGGCTTGAAAACCGCATTATTGACATAGGCAATATCAAAGTTCAGGTTCGTAATGCCATTGCAGAGGGTGGGTTTTCCTGTGTTTACTTGGCTCGAGATGCATTACATGGCTCCAAGCAGTATGCAATAAAGCATATCATATGTAATGATGAAGAGTCACAGGAGCTTGTGATGAAGGAGATTTCAGTTATGAAAACACTCAAAGGCCATCCTAATATCGTTACTCTTCATGCCCATGCTATCTTTGACATGGGTCGTACAAAAGAAGCCCTCCTTCTCATGCAATATTGTGAGAAGTCTCTTGTTAATGTGCTGGAGAGCAGAGGAGTTGCAGGTTTTTTTGATGAGAAACAGATCCTAACAATTTTTAGGGATGTTTGCAATGCTGTATTTGCGATGCACTGTCAGACTCCACCTATTGCTCACCGGTAATTGCTTTCTGCACTCACATTCTTATAAATAGAGTAGCCATTCATACTTGAAATAGACTAGTCTTCTATGTTTCTTCACTGCTGAAGGAACTTGGATATTTCTCTCATATTTATGCATTTGCTTATTATGCTATGTAGCTTCAGTGTTTCACAAAAATATTTGAAGGTTGACATTCTCTTAACTGGGGCTGATGGCTTGTGAAAGTGGTGTCGTCAAGTCTTTTACTTTGTTTTTACTGATTTTCTCATCATTCTGATGCATCATGTAGAGATTTGAAAGGTGAGAATGTTTTGCTGGGGCCTGATGGCGTGTGGAAGTTGTGTGATTTTGGCAGTACCTCAACCAACCACAAATGCTTTGAGAAACCTGAAGAAATGGGAATTGAGGAAGACAATATAAGGAAATACACAACACCTGCATACAGAGCCCCTGAGGTAGATAAGGACTTTCTATCAAGAACTTATTTTTATGCCTTCTTTATATTATGACTTTTTATTCTTCTCATTAAATGGCTTAGATATGGGATCTATTTCGGAGAGAGCTTATAAACGAGAAGGTGGATATATGGGTAAGTTCAATGGTTTATCTATTGTATCTGTGTGGATTAGACCAGCAAGAACAATCAGTTGGCTTTATCCTTGTTGAAATATTCAGTAGTGGACTCTTTTTTATAGGCTCTTGGGTGTCTCCTTTTCCGCATATGTTACTTGAAGTCTGCATTCGATGGTGAATCAAAGCTCCAAATTTTAAATAGGAACTATCGCATCCCTGATTTACCCAATTACAATGACTGACCTTATCAGAGATTTGCTTCAATCTACCCCCAATGACAGACCAGATATCACGCAGGCAAGCATTTTGATTGATTAGTTGTAGAATTTTTGCACCCATGGTAATCATGAAAGCTAAGGATGCATGCACATATAGCATTCCTTATATTGGTTTCTTTTGTTGCAGGTCTGGTTTCGTGTTAATGATCTTTTACCAGATGGGCTGCAGAAATCATTGCCCGATAGACCTCCTGAAATGCAACAGCTTGGTTCTGATAATCTCACAGGTGAGGATATTGAAATTAGTGTTATCAATTTTTTTGTTGATTGTAATTAAAAGAAGTCATATTACATCATCTAGAATTTCATATATTTGGGAACTTCAACAGGGTTTCTTTGACCAAGGCTCTCCAAGCCTAGACTCTAAACGGTGGCAGGCCTTTGCAGACAATCCCAAACCACAGACTGTAACAACAAACAACTTCCCTAAATCTGCTAGAACAGTGAGAAATGGCCAGCAGAAAAGTCAGCCGTCTGAACTGAATTCAAACACCAATAACTGGGGGTTTGGAACTGATAATTTCAAGGTGGTTCCCAGTGCTAACTCTAAGATAAATGTACCCGTTGGTAATTTGGGTCATTCTCAGCTTTTTGGTGAACCAAAGAGCTCGGAAAGTATGTTGGAGTCGCCTGCTGGATGGGCTGGTTTCTAGTGAATGCTTCATCAGGCTAATGAGGACTATTAAAAAGAACAGGGGAGGTTGTCTCCATAGTTTTTCTCTGGTATTGATTTGTGCGCTATACACAGAGTGCAATGACAAGGGGGTTGAACATATGTTTTCCATTTGAAGTGGGAATGGTGCTTACGATTTGCTGTTGCCTTATCATAGGAGTTTTTGATTATGATATGATAGTTTCATGCGCTCTTTGATGAAAATATATATGTATGCTCTTTCCTTTTTTATCTGAGAAATATGCGGAATTGCTAATCTTTCTTACATTGAGGCTTGTGGAAGATAGAAAATACAGAATACTTGAGTTTGATTTGATATTACAGCTTTTGCCTTTCACCAATTGAATGCATTGGTTAAATTTCATGTGTACGTGTTTCTTCACTACAAAAAAAATTGTATTTTACCAACAGAATATTCAATTGGTAAAAACCTTAATTCCATTGTTAAATTGGCTTACCAATGGAATCCGTTGGTAAAGTGGTAGTTGGTAAATTTTTAGCAACGAAAAATCAATTTCGTTGCTAATAATTCCGTTAGTAATTTATATAATGATTCCCTTGCTAATTCGTTAGTAATTACCAACGGATTGAATTCCGCCTCTAAAATAGAGAATAAATTTGTTGGCATTCCGTTGTTAAAACAAAAATGTCATTTTTATTGTTGATCCATTGATTATTATCAACGGTTTGAATTCCATTGGTAAATTCGGTTGTTAAAAAATACTACTATATTTTTTAGTGCTTGTTCCATTCTCATATTTGAGTGAGTAATGTTTAGAATCTGATTTTGAAGCTTATATTTATGTTAAATTTTACATAGATTAGAAATTTGTATTGGATTGAATTCATAAAACAAATCAAACATAAAGAAATACATCAATTAGTTGTGTACAAACATGCAGTGGTAGAAATCACTTGTGGTTGCATAATTCATAAATTGTAGGGGGTATAAGAGATACACTTTTAATTTGAGCTCAAATTGATGATATACATGGACACAAGCCCAAATCAAATCATTTGTATTTTTACAAATGGACCCACTGTTCTTATTGGCCCAAATAAGGGAGTCAAAATGAGAGAGTAAAAGATTGATCAATCAATTTTTTTCTTCCAGGAGAACGTGAGCTTCCATTCTCAAATTTGAAAGAGTTTTTCTCCTTTCTAAAAAGAGTACGCCGCCTCTTCTCAAATTAAAAGTAATTTCTCTCCAGATCTTCCCTTCTCTCTTGAAAGTTGACAGCACTGGTAGGCATACCCCCTTCCCTCTCGTACGCTGAGGTAAGAAGATTACAGATGCTGGACAAAAATAGAAATTGAACTGCGATTAAGCTCATATTTTATATGAAGGTTAACATTTTCTATACGATTTTGAGGTATGTGTATAGCATTTTAGTGGCTGAATTGTGCGATGATTCTTAATTTCGGAACGATTGATGTGAATTTTGAAACTAAAGATCAATGACATCCTTAATCTGAATGCACGAAAGAAAGATGTCTTTAATAGAAAATTATTCAAATGGAATCTCGAGTGGTAGAGTTTCTTATTTTTAATTACTCATTTGTGTGCTTTAATTTAACACAAAATTTCTTTAAGATGCCGTTTATCACCAAGTAAGTGATATTTCTTAGGATGAATTGACAGTCAGGGCTGTTTTGTTCTGGACTTACTATTTCCGTTTTAATACGTATTGGGGTTTCTTGGGTCATTTATAGGTTATTGGTGAAGATCTACCTTTTCAGAAGCGAATCTCTTGTATTGCTACTCAAGTAAGATGGTTCTTTGTGGGATTTGTTGATTGGTCAAGTGGTTCTTCTCGTATAAATTGTTTTTTTAAGAAGGCATGCTGGAGTATATTTGTTGTTTCCAGTAATATTCAGAAAATTTTATTTCTGATGTCATCTGAAAAATTGCAACATGGGAATTAGCTGTAATTGCAACAAAGACACTATAAAGTGTTTGTTTGCTGCAATTCTTCTTCTTCTTTTTCCCTGTTATTTCTATGGTTATATGAAACTTTGCTGCTAGCTACAGCTAATAAGTGTTTTGACTAATTTTGAAATGTTTCTGCACCTTTACTTGTTGGATGCTTCTTTTTGATCAGCACATTATATCTCTTTAATGTTTCCTATCATCATCCTATGGCACTTGGTGCACCCTTTTCTACCATATGTACTGTTTGAATTCTGCCATAGAAGCATATTGGAATGAATAAAATTGATATTTAATTGCTATCTTCTACTTTTGTGGTTTGAACAAGAAGCCTTCTGCAATGATTTAATTTTGCTGTTATTTGACCCAAGAAATGGACTAAAAATGTGTTTTAATATCTTGGATTTTCAGTAACAGATTCATAGCGTAGGCTTTTGTAAGTACTTGTTTACATACTGATTCTTTTCTCTTCTGTTATTTGTTATTCTTATAGGCTATAATTCAAATGTTTTTTTGTTCAACTTTGCTAGGTTGAGTGGTTTAAATTCATATTACGATTAGATTAGAGCTGGCAAATGTGTAGTATTCATAGAGTTGAATGTTATAGATTAACTAGATATGGAGGATCTACATTGACATTGATCTCAATTATGGAATGTCGTGCTGCTGCTGAACAAGGTTTCTTTACAAACTAATCCTCCATCCAGGCTCTCTTTTGCCCCTTTTCTCTATTGTCAATATTTTAAACCCGAATAGAGCCAGAAAAATGCAACACAATTGAATGCTCACATTTCAGAATAAGAAAACTGAATACGTAATCTAAGCATTGATGTTGATGTTCGTTGTAGATAGAGCAAGTTTTCCATATGCTCTATTCCCCCTTGACACCCTCTTTCAGCCTCTTAAATGCTTTAAAGGTGTATTCTGATTAGAATAAAGCTGGAAAACATGTTGCGTAGTTGAACGTGCATGTTGCAGGAGGAGTGAACTGAATATGGAGGTTTCACACTGATATTAATGTGAAATTATGGGGTGTTTTGTGTTTCTGAATGAGTTTTTCCGAAAGTCTATTCTTCCCTCTACTCTCTTTTACTCTCTTGAATCCGTTCAATATTATTCGTGATAAGAATAAACCTGCAGTTGTTAGAGTCGCAGAGCCGTGCACCTTTTTTTCCAATATTTTGGTCACTTAAGGCGATTATCAAGATGCGCGCGCCTCTGTGCGCCTGAGGCACGCCTCCCTCATGTATGAATTATCTTTTTTTTAAAAATATTTTTTTAAAGTTGTTACTTCATTTTTTTGTGTTAGAGGCACGCCTCTTGCCTCTAACAACTCTGCCTGCGAAATATGTTATGCAGTTGAATGAGTTGAGTTATTGATTAAGTTATGCCCCCTCTCTATTTCCCCCTGTTTTTTTTTCACCCTCTTTCTCTACAGTATATCCCAAAGAAAACTTATGCACTGATGATTTACCTTAAATGGTAGCAGCGAGCTATGGCCTTGGCCCATCTTCTGTTGTTTATTTTATTCTCATTTATCTTTTATTGATTGAATTTTTGTTGTGGTTCTATCATTGTTTTTTCAGTAAGCACTAATTTGTCATACTGTTTCAGTATGTTTTTTAAGCAATCGGATTTTCAGCCGTATTGTGTCTGGGTCTGCAGTGTCAGTTTTGTTGTTCTTGCCTATTGATTTTTGTGATCTTCTCCTTAACTCCCAACAATTTGGTCTGACCTGCTGGATTTGGATGGGCTGCGGAAAGGGGCTATCCTATGGTGGCTGCCAACCAGAGGCGGGACTTGGTGTTGGTTGCCACCCGGCGTGTGCTTTCTGTGAAAGTTAGGTCTGGGGGGATGGATTTTTTTTGATATCCCACATCAGTTCCACACGAAAGTATTGGAGGGCATATAAGTAGGGTTTAATTATATACCTTTGACAATGGATTTGGGCTGCCATCCTCTTTTCAAGAACTATCTGTTATTTTAAAAGTTGAAAAGTGATGTACTAGCAATATAATAATCTCTGCAATCCTTTTCTTTGCTTTTCAGATTATAGGGTTCAATTTCTTTGAATGCACCGAGGGTTTTTGAGAATGAAGTTGTATTGCTTCGATAGAACCTTGTTTCACTCTTTCCACTGTTTGAATTCCATTAAGCTCCCTACTCCAATGTAAATCCTTTTCTTCTTGTTCTTGTTCATTATAAATATGATCTCTTTTGCTCCAATAAAGGTTTTATCTTTTTCTTTCCAGGGAAACCCATCTGTGGTATGTAAAACCCAGTGAAGTAAAGAGTGAATCTTTGTTAAAGCGGTATTATGATATATTATCGCCATGTGAGAGGGAGCGTGTGATGCAGATGCAGGGAGATGAGCTGCGGAAGGGTGCGTTGCTGGCACGTGCATTGGTTCGCACTACCATTGCTAAATGTATGTTACAGTCATTTTTTTCTTTTAGTTTGAATAATTTTTGTTGTTTGAGAAATTTTCATCAATGATATTTGGCTCAAAATGTGCTTTTCTATTTAATAGAGAATTATGGTTGAACATGGTTTTGTTATTATCACCATTCAAATTAAGCTCTGATTTATGAATGCTATACATTGAAAAATTTCTCGGTCTTTCTTGCGGCCCTTTGCCCGCTTCTTTTAATAATTGTGTTTGTTTTGGGTCTGTTAACTTAATGATAAATATATGTGTGAAATTGTGTCATAGGGGTTGCTGGGATGTTTCTATATTATTGTTAGTAGTGTTTAGGAACAGACTTCGATAAATCCATGTTGTTATACAAACTTCTATGTGCAGATTAAAGAGGTTTTGTTATGTTCAAGAACTTTTCATGACAGGGACTCATGATTGTATTCTTGGTAGATCAGATAAACTCACAGATTGATCCCAGATCACTGAAGTTCCAGAAAAACATACATGGAAAGCCTGAGGTTTAATTAAATCTCTTTATTACAATTTAATAGCTAGTCTTTTTTATATGTATGAATCTTTTCTTTCCAACATTGAGTTCTCTTGGCAGGTTCATTGGCAATTAAGTGGTGATCAAGACCCACCTCCATTGCATTTCAACATTTCACACACTTCTTCTTTAGTAGCATGTGGAGTGACCATCAATTCTCAAGTTAGTCTCATTCTTATTATTAAGTTTATACAGCAGTATACTAGTTGCTTAATAGATTATTTTTTCTAGCCTTCTGCATGTTTAATGAATGAAATGCATAATGATTGCTTCCAACTGTAGATTGGAATTGATGTGGAAAAGAAAAATCGGGTTACTAAACACTATACTGTTTCTTAATAGATTATTTTTTCTAGCCTTCTGCATGTTTAATGAATGAAATGCATAATGATTGCTTCCAACTGTAGATTGGAATTGACGTGGAAAAGAAAAATCGGGTTACTAAACACAACATTTTGTCATTTGCCCGACGCTACTTCTCAGAATATGAAGTTCAATACTTGGCTGCGATTTCTGACCCACAAGTCCAACAAATGGAGTTTATCAAACTATGGACTGTCAAGGTCTGACTCCTCGTTTGAATCAGTTGAGGTTCCCTTTCAAGTGTAAAATAAATGAAATTGTGATTTAATCTTGATTTTTTTTGTCAAAAAGAACCTTAAATCAAGGTTTCTGCTTCACAATATTTTTCTCTGGAGGCATATGTGAAAGCTCTTGGAAAAGGCTTCTCTGGTGCACCATTCAAAACCTTTACCATCCGCTTTAAAGGAGCAAATGAAGGAGATTTGAATACACTTGTGGACTCAAGTATTAAGGTTCTTAAATAAATCTCTGCTGTTTATTTATTCTTTTATTGGACAATGTTATCTGTACTTAGGTTGTGCTGGAAATATGCATGTAAGGTTTGGGAGAAATAAAAACGAAGTTGATATTTTATACACCCTCGGTCCCCTTACAGCGTATGATGTATCCATTTTTCTATTCTGGTCTGTCACATTTCAAATTATCAATTTATTTTTTAGTAATATGGTCCCAAATCCCGTAACAAAACCACAAAGTTTTTAAAAATTACATAATATGACATCCCTTTAAATTTAAAAATGTAAATTAAAAAGAGGGGACAAAAGGTTAAAAGAAGATCCAAATGTCACTCACTATCCGTTTAATATTATACTCCTTAATGTACGTGCAAACAGATACACTGTGAAGGGATGGAAGTAGTAATTTCTAGAAGCTTGCGAATTTATTTTTGCAAGTATAATCGATGTGCTACTGCAATATATCCTGCAGTTTATTTTGCATTCATCACCGAAAAACAAAAACATAAAAAAGGGAAAAAATAACTCCATGTATATACATATGTATATATATTTTCTCATGTCATAGTCATAAAATTATGTTTGCTGCTTACCATCTGCTTTAAAGACATTAGTCAATCAAGACTTCTGCAAGATATTACTACTAATTTTAAGGTTTTAGAACTTCAAATTGCAGTATACAAATCAGTTTTTCGGTTGCTAATATGGTAATATTGCTTCTAGGCTTCTGAAATAGTTGTTGATTCTTTTGATGACCCCGTTGATGATAGAAGTTGGCAATTTTTACTCTTAGAACTGGCTAACTCACATTATGCATCCATTTGCGCTGAGAAGCATGGTGTCTCTGTAGGTACGACCCCAGACTCTGTCACTACTATAAAGTTTAAAGATTTCACTCCATGCAGAATAAATTGTTTCCTTTTCTTTCTTTTAGGCATAAGAAATGTTCCGATAAAGCTGAGGGTTTGGAAGACAATACCATTGTTAGAGAATGTATGTGTCTCTGGAACAGATGCCGTCAAGACAATTTGTGGCTTCCACCAATTGTAGACTTGTGAAGGTAATGACTTTTCAGAGTCGACCATCAGTGCCTTTTTGCATCTGTAAGTATTGTGGCGGACATGTCTGTTGTCTAGTCTCTCTTAAAGCAGAGCATTTTCTCTTTGCTGCCAAGAGAATCTGCAGCTGATATTATGAGACTTTGGTTTCTTTGAGATTTTAACTTGCGTTTTCCTTGTTATTTATTTTCAATTCAGATGGAAGAACACATCTAATTTTGAAGAGTGCAAATGCTATGTCGTATATCGATTCGAAATTTATCTTTATTTCAATAAATCAAATTAGTATTTCGGCAAAAAATATACTATGTCTGTATCCAGATTTTGAAAATTTAATTAATGAAAGGTTTTTTTTTTAAGGGTGAATATCAAGAATATTAATGTAATCATTTCTCATTGAATTTTTTTTAAAAAATATTTTAAAAAGTCAATGGGTGATATATTTTCATGTTAAATAGTAGTATTTGATTTAAGTAAAAGGAATTATTATTATTATTTTTTTTTTTTTGTGTAAGAGTCATGAATCTAGATCCATGCATGTGAGTGTATAGAAGACTGTCTATAAACTCTCTCCGCACCCTACCCATTCGTATGCATATTTTGTGAAATTTAAGGGATTTTATTTATTTATTTATTTTTGTATAAGAAAGGTAAAGATGGATATTTTGGATTAAATTTAAGGAGAAAAAAATATACTCCATCGTCTATCTCAAGGGATAATATTTTTTGGGTGATGTCATTTTACATTTTTAAATTAGTTATCACTTTTTTTTATAAAATATTATTAATTTCAATATAAAATATTATCACTTTTCATTTATATTATAAATTATTGGGTTAATTGCATTATAATACATGACTTTTTTCTTTATTTTTCAATTTAATTACGAACTTTATTTTTTATCAAAAAAATACATGACTTTTTCATCTTTTATCAATTGAATCGCGAACATTATTTTTATCAATTAAATACATAAACTTTTTGTATTTTTTCAATTTAATCATAAATTTTTCTCTTTAAATACATAATTTTATGTTTTATTATTTAATTAAAAAATGTTTTGTTAATGAGTATAACTCTGTAAAAATTTTATGCATTAAATATTTAAAATATATAATTTATAAATTACATATTATAAACATTAAATTTTTTTATAAAAGTTCGTTGTTTGTTTTCGTTTCGAAATTATAATTATAATTCTACATTACAACATAAGATAATGGATTAATAATTTAAATTTAAATAAATCGCCAGTAATATTAAAAAATATAATAAACTCTCAAAATAAAAATAAAAAATTTTAACACATTAAAAAAATGAAAAAATAGCAGAACTGTTACTTTGACTTTAATTTGATTTCATAAATTGTTTTTTAAATATTTTGAATATATATAATTTATGCATTATTTTTTAAATATTTAATATATATTCATTTTTACTAATTAAGAGAGTTTTATATTTTATTAATAGAAAATTTGTTGTAAAATTATAAAACAGTGCCCTTTAAGAATGTAGTATTATGGATAAGGGTACATTATTTTGTTCTAAATGGTATACGCTTTAATTAATAAAGGTATATCCTTTTGTTCTAAAGGGTATACATTTTACATTATATATATATATATATATATATATATATATATATATATATATATATATATATATAAAGGGTACACATCTTTATAATAAAGGATATACAATTTAACACAAAATTCTAAAGACACACGGAGTGTGCTTCCGTGCGCCCGGACGCACATAAATTTATGTCTTTTTTGATAAAAAATAAAGTTCGTGATTAAATTGATAAAAGAGGAAAAAATCGTGTATTTTAATGCAATTAACCCTAAATTGTTCATGAAGTTGTATTATTATTTTTCATTAATTGAGTAGTATCATTTTTCATTATAAAGTTTTATAAAGTTATACCTTTTTATTCGTCTCACGGACTTACGTGAGATGACCTCATATAAGTGACACGACCCACCTTACATAACTTATAATTCAGATACGATTTAACATAAACATCATCATTATAAAAATCTGCATACAATTTTTTTTTTCATATAATATGTTTATAATCAACACCATCACACCAGTTCAACATACGTAACTGGATTCTGACACCACTTCGAACCATCCAAACATGTGATAATACTTATTATATTACATAACCAAAACATCAGCGGAAACAAAGTAAACCCACGGCCTAGTCCAACAGGTCGTCATCTATGTATATCCGCTCAAAACCCTGAAGGAGCTCCACAGCTTGCACAATCACATCACAAACTCAATCATCAACAAGTTCACCTACAATGCTTAAACTAGTGAGACAAAAATCTCAGTAAGTAGAAATCATGCATGTCAGTGCATGAAAATGTATTTAGTTCTCTATCGCCTATTTTCTAATTTTTTTTCTAATTGATCTCTTTTATTTTGAAAACTGTTCACGTTGCAGGATCCACACGACACACTTATGATATGCACCCCAAATGGGCTCAATGGGGATGATTTTTTCGAACCCCGAAAATAGTGCCGAGAATGATTTTTTCGAACTCTGGCAAAGTGGTGGGGACAATTTTTCTGAACCCCTAATAAAAATATAGGGAATGATTTTTCCGAACCCTGTATTGCCTTTCGGCTCAATGCATCAACAACCATATTGGCTTTTCCCGGATGATAATTGATAACACAGTCGTAATCCTTCACCAATTCCAACCATCTTCTTTGCCTCATATTCAACTCTTTTTGAGTGAAAATGTACTTCAAACTCTTATGATCAATATAGATTTCACAACGTTCCCCATACAGATAATGCCTCCAGATCTTGAGTGCAAACACCACTGCGGCTAACTCTAAATCATGAGTTGGGTAATTCTTCTCATACTTCCTTAATTGTCTGGATGCATACGCTATCACTTTCCCATTCTGCATCAATACACACCAAGACCATTCTTTGAAGCATCACTGTAAATCTTGAAGTTTCCTGTCTCCGTAGGAATAGTTAAAATAGGTGCTGATGTCAATCGTCTCTTCAATTCTTGGAAACTTTGTTCACATTCCTCCGTCCATGTGAACTTCACATTCTTCCTGGTCAACTGTGTTAATGGTGAAGCAATCTTAGAAAATCCTTCAACAAACCTTCGATAATATCCCGCCAATCCAAGAAAGCTACGAACCTCAGTGGGATTTGAGGGTTGTAGCCAATCATGGATTGCTTTTACTTTACCTGGATCCACTGAAATTCCTTCTCCCGATACCACGTGTCCTAAGATAACAACTCGGTCTAACCAAAACTCACACTTCTTGAACTTTGCATACAACTGCCTCTCCTACAGAATCTCTAACACATTTTTCAAGTGTAGAGCATGATCCTCCTTATTCTTAGAGTAAATCAGAATATCATCGATAAACACAATCACAAATTTATCGAGAAATTCCTGAAATACTCTATTCATCAAATCCATAAATGCTGCAGGAGCATTTGTTAATCCAAACGGCATCACTAAGAACTCATAGTGCCCGTACCTTGTACTGAATGCAGTCTTTGGAATATCCTTATTCTTTATTTTCAACTGATAATACCCCGACCGCAAATCAATCTTCGAAAAGATAGCTGCACCCTGTAGCTGATCAAACAGATCATCAATGCGAGGCAATGGATATTTATTCTTCACCGTAACTTTGTTGAGATCCCGATAATCGATGCACATCCTCAACGTGTCATCCTTCTTTCGAACAAATAGAACTGGTGTTCCCCAAGTGAGAAACTAGGTTGGATGAATCCTTTGTCTAGCAACTCTTGTAATAGTATCTTCAATTCCTTCAGTTCAGCTGGTGCCATTCTGTATGACACTTTAGATATAGGGGCCGTTCCTGGTTGTAGTTCAATAACAAACTTTATTTCCCGGTCTGGTGGCAAACCTGGAAGATCATCTGGAAATACCTCCAGATATTCCCGAACTACTGGTACATCATCAAGAACTGGACATTGCTGCCCCTCAACATTCATTACACTCACCAGATACCCCTCACAACCACTTTTCAACAACCGGTGTACTTTAGCTGCTGATATCATCGGAAATCTAAAATTTTTCTTGATTCCAACAAAAGTGAACGGTTCTCCTTTCACTGGTTGAAAAGTGATACTCTTCTTCTGACAATCTATTGTAGCACCGTATTTTGACAGCCAATCCATGCCCAATATGATATCATAATCATTCATACTTAACACAATCAAATTAGCGAGGAGTCTTCTTCCTTCAATAGGAATAACACAACCTCGAAGAAGTTGGTTAGTTTGCTTTGAATCACCAGAAGGTATCATCACTTCATAATTAGCTTCTATCAAGTAAGGTGTTCCACCCAACTTTCTCACATACTCAGTGGATACAAATGAATGTGTTGCTCCAGAATCAAATAGCACATATGTAGAAGTGCAAAAAATAGAGAACTTTCCCGTGATAACTGAGGGATTCGCGTCTGCCTCCTCTCGCGTCAAAGTATACACCCTAGCTGGAGCTCTTCCCTGCTGTGCCTGCTTCCCTTTCTTAGGACAAGTAGTAGTCACATGTCATTTCTCCCCGCATGTGTAATACGTTCTCGGAGGAATTTGACACTCCCCACCATGTGATCTAAGACAATTAGGACATATAGGTAGTGGCGGCGCCGGTGGCACCTTACCCTGATCGAATTTGGGACTCTTGTTGGGTTCTCCTAGTCTCTGTCCTTGCTCCACTTGAACATTTGAATTCGGCCTCTGAAATGACTTCGACCTCTTATCAACTCTCCCAAACTGCTGCATTGGTTTCTGCTGAAATTGACGTCTGATAGCCTGCGCTTGTTTGATACTCATTTCCGCTTGCTCAGCAATTTGAGCCATTTCTGCAACTTGTGAGTATGTTGCTCCATGCAGTCCCGCCATACTCACATCTCTATAGAGTTCAGGCCTTAAGCCTTCCACAAATCTCTCCACTTTCAGTACCTCCGTACTCACCATATGTTCAGCAAATCTCGACAACTGCTCAAACTTACGAAGGTAATCTGTGACTGACATGCCACCTTGCCTCAACTGTATGAACTCATTCATCTTCATGGCTCTCACTGGTGCCGTAAAGTACTTGTTTCTGAAAAGCTCCTTAAACCTTTCCCATGTCATAGTCGTGACATCCTCGATACTTTTAATCGTATCCCACCAGTGGCCTGCACTTCCTCGTAACATGAAGGAAACACACAATACTCTATCCCCATCTGGAATTCTACTGTATTGAAACATGTTTTCCACCTTGCGTAACCAATTCTCTACATCTGTAAGGTTTGCTGCGTCCTCAAATATTGTAGGGCTCAGCTTTCGAAACCTCTCATAAACCATTTCCACGCGTTCTACTTGACGTCTATCTTGATTTGCATTACCCTCTGGTTGTCCACCCATATCTCTCTGCTGAATCAGTTGCTGTATTTGTTGGGACTGGCGCTCAACCAGTTCCATTAGTCGAGTAATCACCGCATCACGATTATTCCCTTCAGGAGGTGCTGCTTGCTCAGCAGTCCTATCCCCTTCATAACTTTCACTTGTAGCCCTTACCATATTGTCTAATAATTACGCTTCCTACACCCCATGACCAATATAATTTATAAGACACATAACAACACAGAAGGAAAATAACACTTACTTGCAAAGCTGCGCTCCCAAAGAATGAGTTCATGTACATAGACAATCTGCAAGACCCAAGCCATGCTCTGATACCACTCTGACACGACCCACCTTACACAACTTATAATTCAGATACGATTTAACATAAACATCATCATTATAAAAACCTGCATACAATTTTTTTTTCACATAATATGTTTATAATCAACATCATCACACCAGTTCAACATACGTAACTGTTTTCTGACACCACTTCGAACCATCCAAACATGTGATAATACTTATTATATTACATAACCAAAATATCAACGGAAACAAAGTAAACCCACGGCCTAGCCCAACAGGTCGTCATCTATGTACATCCGCTCAAAACCCTGAAGGAGCTCCACAGCTTGCACAATCACATCACAAACTCAATCATCAACAGGCTCACCTACAATGCATAAACTAGTGAGACAAAAATCTCAGTAAGTAGAAATCATGCATGAAAATGCATTTAGTTCTCTATCGCCTATTTCCTAATTTTTTTTTCTAATTGATCTCTTTTATTTAGAAAACTGTTCACGTTGCGGGATCCCCACGACACACTTATGATATGCACCCCAAATGAGCTCAATGGGGATGATTTTTCCGAACCCCGAAAATAGTACCGAGAACGATTTTTCCGAACTCTGGCAAAGTGGTGGGGACGATTTTTCCGAACCCCTAATAAAAATGTCGAGAATGATTTTTTCGAACCCTGACAGAGATGCATATATAGTGATCGCACACACTATTACTATCTTATTAATTTTGAGGAAAACACTTTTTCATGTTTATGCATGGTATGCACACAGAACAATTAAATGTGCATCGTAAACTATTTATAATATCAATATCAACATTTAATCACAATAAAGTAACAACTTAATTTCAATTCACACAAATCCACTTCTGAAATAATAACTTCACCTCAATCACATAGATCCATTTATAAAATAACCACTTCAACTTGGATCACACGGATCTCTTTTTGGAATAACAACTTCATCTTGGATCCCACAGATCCTTATAACCAATATCTTCTCAAACCATACAAATATATTTTCAATAGTTTCCAATCACACAGATCTATATAGGATAATGATATCATTTCCAATCACATAGATACACAGCTTGTATAACAAATTAATCTCAAATAATTCATATAGTAATGAAACAAATTACAAATAATCTATAACATAATTATCACATATTAATTACAAATAATTCACAAACAACATGTTTATGGATTGTAGTTGGACTTCTACTTACCTGGATTCCGACACTAATATAAACCCCGTAAAGAACTGTAACTAATTCGCTCCGACACGCACGTTCCGGCGCGCTCCCTCTTCTCTTTCTCTTCTTCCTCTCTCTCTCTCCTCTCTCCCTTTCTTATCTCTCCCTCTCTCTTTTTTTTGCTTTGAATTACCCCTGAACAGGGGTTTATATATATTTATAGAGGGGTGGGGTGGAAGTCGTACACGACTATCCCACCGCCTCATCCTTTTTTTTATTTTATTATTTTATTTTATTATTATCCATTCTTAATTTATGTGCAATACTTAATAGCTAAAATATAATACATTTACAAATTAATACACATACGTGTACATTTTTCTATCCACTATTATTATTACGAGAACACGTGTGATACTTAATAATTAAGAAAAGTGTATTTATACTCATAAAATAATTTACTCATATATCCAAATGAATGCACGTAAATATTTATGCACCCATATATTCACATACTATCACAATTTTTATCACGAATGTCTCAAATAAAATGTAACGATAAATAAAATGTAGAAACAATTGTCACATAATTGTCATATTATTATCACATAATTGCCACATAATTATCACATAATTATAAAATGCACATAACACAAATTAAATTATATTGACACATGAGTAATGAGAAGCTCGTGTATCACATAAGTTTTTTACATTTATATATAAACGCGTATATTTTGCATCGAATTTAAGATTTTTTTTCAATTTGTTGTCACAAAGGCATTATTTAATTTTCTATTTTCGATGTTCCTTCAAAAAATATACTCATTTAGAGTAAGAAAAGTATATGATATGTAAATTGGATTTACAAGAGTGTTTATTATTAATGAAATTTAAAGGTTTAAGTTTGTAATTATGAGAGGATGAGTGATTCTCATGAAACATGTTACCTACTTTAAGTGGGTGGGAATATTTGATTTTTAAAATTATTTAATTACCTACTGAAAGGTTTTTATTTAATTTAATTTTCTTTTTAATTATTTTTTTCTTCTAAATTTAAAACCATTTGTCTCAGTTAAATTAAATAAATAAATATTATCATCTAAACATCATGCGTAGTTATAATATAAGTAATACTATTTCATGCTTGATATATGATATGTACGAGATTAGTTGGAGATGACATCTGAAAAAACCTAATGTTTACTTAATATCAAAGTCAATACACCAATTAACATAATTCAGTCGAAATATTATTTCTTTAATTATTGCCTAACTCACTTTGTAAGATTGTTTTGCCCGCATAAATTTGATTTATTAGTCAATATTTAAAACAAACATTTCCTCTGTTGAGTACTAAATGTTGGCATTCGACTACATATACAAACAATTAAATCCAACACTGGGGTGAAATCCTCCCATGAGAATATTTTACATTTTCTTAAATATTTATTATTCTTTATTTAAATGTTACATCTTATTTTATAATTCAAATTATTTATCAGATAATTAATTGCATCTTAAATAATTACTTATTACTTACTCTTAAAGTTATTATCAATTTTTATTTAAAATGTTATAATTTTTTATTTATTATACAAATTATTCATGAGATAATTAATTATATTACAGTCATTTTTTGTTAATCAAATATTAGTATAACTTTTTATTTATCTCACGAAACATAACTATTATTAATATTTTTTCTGCACTAAGATTTACGTTTTTATTTTGGTTTGTCTCAAGTTAAGATTTACAATTTTCTATTCTATATCAAGTTGGCCCAAACAAAACAATTAATTATTCCTACCCAATTTACATATAAAGCTCACATATAATACTATTGTAACTATCTAATTTAAATTAATATTAAATATTATTTTTCTCACCTCACTATTAAAAATATTATATTTCTTAGTGTAATTGTGAAATTAAAAATAAATGTTTATGCTGTATGGAAGGATTATTTTTTTAAAGAAAATAAATTGTACGTAGATTGCAGACAACATCGTGTATTTATATATAGGTGATGACAGCCCAGCTAGCTAGGTGTAAAAGTTAATACCTTGGTTGTTTATTACGCATTTTATAAATTCTGATTTATTTATTATACTTTTTTTTCACTCAAAAATTGCAAAGATTTCAAACACAAAAAATATTTTAATACACCTGTAACCAACACATATTACTTTTTGAGAAATAGAATGAGTTTTGTGAGATAGATCGACCCATCACTAAATTATGTTTATTGTATAAATAATATATAATTATTTGTTACTAAAATATGTCAATAATGAATATATTATAACAAGTTAAAACTATACTTTAAACCATAATAATCAAGAATATATTGATTAGTCATTTTGTAGTTGGGATGATTAATTCAACAATTTATCGAACCACAGGGATGAAGGTACTAGTACTTAAGCGATCTCACGTTTTTTGTAATTTTATAGAAACGAATCATCAAATGGTTGGTTGTTCAAATAAGTAAATAAAATCAATTAAAGAAAGTAAACAATGATCAAACAAGTAAAATAAATGGATGAAGATTGATTTTCCAAATTAAGCAAAAGTGAGATTAACGACAATTAAGAAGTGAAAATCCTGGGATAAATGCATCAAATTCATATGAATCATGGGTATAAGACTAAGAGCCAACACTAAGTTCACTAAACTCGCTCTCGAGATGGATTGGTTCTCACTCAAACAATTCCAACTAGGTACTAAGCTTGTAATGAGAGTCCCCTCACACGATTAATCAACCTCTCGATCAAACCAATCGGATATCCTACCAAAGAGTTCTAAATCCTAAAGGACATCTCTATCTCTTTAAGATCTATAATATACATGAGATGTATGACAAAATGATTCAATTAATTCTCCTAAATATGCAATTTACTTCTCAATCTAATCACATGTTTAAAACAACAAACCACACAAATAATCATAAACATCATGATCTAAAGCATCAATGATAGAAAATCAATTAACCCAATCAACATATGAATTTAAATAAACATATTAAAATCCTTATAAAACATGATAAACAATAAGGTTTCAAGACAAAGTGTAGATGAAAACTCTCTTGGATGACTCCAATGTTGATTTCCTTCTTCTCTTTGCAATTCCCTTCTCTTCCTTGCTTCTTTTCCTCAAATGGATGGTGATTTTGATGGTGGGACGAAGATAGATGGAATAGTTGGTGAATGAATGAAGACGATAGTGTAAAATGAAGGAAATTGTGTGTGCAGCCTCAAACCCACGAAAAATCTGATCAAATATCAAAGTATTGAGTATTTATACCCCCAGTGAAGCTTCTAGAAGGCTTGCTGATTTTTTTATCAGAAATTGCACCTACACGACTCATGTGCATGCACACAGCTCGTGTACCGAACACGGCCATAGGGGTGGACGTGTAGGTGTTTCGGATACTTGCACACGACCTTGGCTTATAGGGGCGTGTTCCGCACATGGCTCGTGTATGTGCACTCGGCTAGGCGTGTGCGGAACACTGGTCGTGTTGGTGCTGCCCTTGTTTTTTTATTCCATTTTGACTCGTTCTCCCTCGTTTCAACTCCAAATTGAGATTAATTTTTTCACATCTTCCTTTTCGCGTCTAGAATCTATTTTGACCTAGAAATCATACGTTTAAACTCATTCTCACACATTTTCATAAAAACACAAAACACAACCAAATAATACACAAATACGGATAAAATAACAGGAAAACACATATAAAAAGACACTAAAATCTATGTGAAAATATCACTAATCATATATACTTTAGAAAACATAACTTAACACCATTAAACATACTTTATTAATATAATAGACATACTTTTAATATATCTTGCAAACTGTCTCAAATAAGTATTGTCTTACAAGAGACTGTGTCATTGATAAATATTTATGATTATGATTACATTAAAATAAAAAACAATAATGTTATAATTTTTTTTAAAAAAATTTATCTATAGACTTTAGTGTACCCCATTCATCACATGAATATTGTTATAGTATTAAATAAAATATTTTATAAATATTGTTATATATATATATATATAATATTTAACACACACAAAACAATTAATATATTTCAATGGAGACCACATACAATAATAATATATCTAACTTTTATATATTAAAATATTATATCTTTCAACACACTACATATTAAAATACTATATTCTTTAATTTTCGTGCAAATAGTAAACGTAACATTATTTGCGAGACGGAGGGAGTATTTACTACCTCCCTCCCGCTTTATTGTCTTCATATTATCATTCTCGCGTCTTACTTTAATGTTTAATTTTTTTATTTTTAATTATTTATTATTATTTTTTCTTGTAAATGGAGTCTACCCCTCACAACTAATATATATCTATAAATTTTATAATAAAACATTATTCCTAATCCATTCAAATTAAAGTTAGTGATGAAAAAAAAGTATAAATATAACTCAAATTCATTAATTTCATATTAAAATACTACTCCATCCGACCAATGCAAAGGTAATCGCTTGCTTTTTATGCGTAGATTAAGAAGTACTCCATCCATCCCCTTGATACGTATTCATTTTTCCATTTTGGTCTATCCCACTACAAAATATCAATTTCCTTTTTTGGATTGATGTGACCACATATGACCCCACACTCAACACTAATACAACTATCCAGTACACTTTAAAATATTATTTTTCTCACCTCAAAATACATTATATTATTACACTCCTTAATCCACGTGCAAAAAGCAAATGTCTATGTTTCAAGGGGACAGAGGGAGTATTTTATTTATATGTGTAATTGGTAGTTGTATTAGAGGAAGTGATGACCATGTGATATACTTTTTTACTAAAAAGGGAATATGTATATTTTTGGATTGAACGCCCAAGATATTAAAATTGATACATTTACATTGGTCTACGGAGTATATCTTTCCGTTTCCATGAAAAAAGTGTTTTAAGGTGTTAAACCAAGAGTTAAAGAACAACTATATTCACATACACCACACAAGATTAAAGTTCTTGAGACATGGTTTCCATTATTCGGTTAGGATTATATGAGATAGGGAGATAGGACAAATGGATACTATAGACTATTTTTAAAATCGGATTAGACTGACTAATTCAATTGAGAATTAGAGTCTGAGAGATCTAAATTCATAAATTAAAATTCACATTTTATGGTTGAATGAAATGAATTGGGTTGGACGGTCATAACAGAAAAAATTATTGAATCGGTCCAACCAATTTAGTATATATAAATATTTTTTTCAATTCTTGATTTTTCAAAAATTTCTGATTTTTTTAATAAAAAAATTATTATTTTTTTTAAATTTTCATGATCATGCTTCATTTTTTACTTTTGTTTACTTTAGAACATAACATTTAAATTTTGAATTAAATTATAAATTATAGTACTGAGTAGTATCCTATACACTAGGTATGAATTATGCTTATGAACTACAATTATTTTTTATTCAATTATATTTTTATTTTAAATTTGATTTTTTTTAACCTTGCTAAATAGTTTTTTGTGATTATACATATTTAATGCACAATGATTCTATAAAATAAATGAAAATATGTTAAATATAACTTTATAGTTGAACTGCTCCGATATTGAAACTCGAATTATTGACTCCACTAATTCATCTCCATTCCATTTATTATTGTAGGATTTCTAAATTGCTTTACGTATGTAGCATTTCTTTTTACATTTTCTAAATTTTATTATTCTCAACTTAATTTATAGAAATACATTTCAATTGTGTTGAACTTTAGGAATCTATTACTCTCCTTTCAGTGATTGAGTTTTTAACACAAAACTTATTCATCATAATTCACAATCATAAAAAATCCACCTTAATTGAATTCTTTCAAGAGATTCACAAGCGAGCATCACTTTCATAATAATATAACGTGAATCTAAGTTGCGCAATAGAGAATAAATAGTAAATGACATATTTTTGTGAGTTTACAAATTAATGAAAAATGAATTAGTTAAGGTTCCTTATAAGAGATTTGGTTAGATCTTTTTTAAAATCGTGATGGATCTATTTGAAATTTTTGGTTTTGGAATGATTTTCTCAATGTTTCATGTGATTTTGCTTTCTATCAAACTTATAATTATGTATTAATTTTTACTATAAAATTATTATATATCACCAAAATTATAATAGAAAATTGAAAAGAAAATGTTACGTGGATCGATTATCAGATCAATTAGAAATGTAAAAGTGGATTGAGCTAATCAATATTAACCTACCACAATCCGTCATTTGTTAGGTCGGAGTTTGCTAAGTTTGGTAAGATAAAACATTTGTCGGGCATATTATTTGTGAAGTGGCCATTGGATAAATTTTGATACGGCATAGCAAGTTGTCAAAACGTGTTAAACTTATTTTCATATTTTTATATGATTTTTTTAAATATGAATCTAAAATAAAATTTAAAGAATATGTTATCAAAATGAACAATATATGATTTATAAAAATATTTTTTTTTATTTATTTGTATGTTGTGGGTTATTGATGATAGGTCTTATTGGAGTACCTTAAATGTACCATTTATATGCGAGTCATAATAATGCAATTTATTCACGGTACTACACTTATTTTGACCACTTTAATACAATTTTGTTTAATTTTAAAAATTAATGAGTTAATTTCAAAATTTTGGAATATCATAGACTAATTTCAAAAAGAGACAAATTTAAAAGACTGAAAAATTAATTTTTCTTACCACGTGACATTACCGGTTGTGCGTGACCTGCTTAACTAAAATGTCAAATTTTGAAAAGTTAATGAACCAATTTTAAAAATTCAAAACGCTTATAAACTAATTTCAAAATTTGATAAGCTTAATGGACAAAAATATATATATTTACCATATATTTTTTACATAAAAATTGACAAAATATCCTTAATTAGGAAGCAGCCTAACCATTTTTCAATACTTTACTAGCTACTACATATTTACATAGGATGCTGAAATTTCAATAGCTTCTGTTCGTTTGCTACAAAAATTACCTTAAAAACGACAACATTTTGTTAGAATAATTTGCAGAAGTAAAAGTTGATAATAAAATTGGGATAGATATTTGAATAAATTCAATGAATTTGTATAAATAGTAATATAGGATCCAAGGTGCATTGATTAATTATAAGAAAATTAAAGAAGTGATAAAGTAAAAGGGCAGGGGTGGGGCCCCTTGTGCTTTAGACACCTCGTGGAGTTGGACTACGCTTTTTGTAGGCGTGATTGATGGCATAAAATTTTCTGCATTTCTTACTCCACACTCCTAACTTAAAAACTTCTCCATACTCATTACTAATTCATTTCATTTCTTTTATTAGAAATGTTATTAGTTTTTTTTAATTATTATATTTTTTTCTTTATATTATAAATTGTTGATGAGTATACTATATTATTATCAAGTACTCCCTCGGTTCGGATTTAAGAGTGTCATTTATTTTTGGGCACAGATTAAGTAGTATTGTTATTTAATGTGTAGTGGATAGTTGTATTAGTGGAGGTGCGAGTCTCATCTTTTAGTTGTATTAGTGAGTTTGTGTGAATAAAAAAAGAAATGAGATTCTTAAGGGCGAACACTCAAAATAAAAAAAATGATATTAGGAGTATACCTTCTCATTAATGATGCTTTTATTAGGCGTAGATGGTCTCACACAGGTGACACTTGAGATGTGATACTACGTACTAAGGTTTCAGATTCCTATTTCAAATCTACTCCATATTTTATCTCGTGTTTCATGTACGCATGCGTCAAAATTCTAATTAAACACTGGATGGATTGAACTCTTTCCCGCTAGTGCCATGTATGAACAAAACCCATTAAGAAATAGAATATGGAACTTGAGGGGCCAACCCCTACATTTTCTTTTAACCACTCCTAAAATTCAACTACCAACCCATTTAAAAAAGAGAACATGGGAACACAACATAAAAGCAAGCAAAATTCACTTGGTAAATAAAGGTCAATTCAAACTTAATCTGGTGTGTATATATATACATGAATATGATGAATTAAGTTACAAGATTTTGAGAAGAAGATAGATGGACTGGTTTTCTTGGCTATCAAAAACAGGGCTAGAGCCAAGCCTAGTGTACCAATATGGCGAAGCATTCGCAGAGAACGAGCTTGAAGAAGAGGACATCTCTTACTTCAACCACGAATTCCTCCAAAGCATGGGCATCTCCATCGCCAAACACCGCCTCCAGATCCTCAAACTCTCCGCCAAACAGAGGCGGAAAGGGAATGGGAGGGGGAGCTTCCCTCCCATGTCTGCGATCTTGATCGCCTTCACCAACCACCTCCGGACCCTGGTACGCCGTCGTCCCAGGGAACCGGGGCTGGCCATCGTGCCTGCTGGCCACAGCGCAAGGTGGCTGGTGAAGAGGTCCAGCCGCAAGGTGGTGGCGCCGCCCCGGCTCCTGCTCACCGACGGCGGGTTCCATAGTGCTAGAATCAACAGCTTCTCCAGCCCGTATGTGGATGATCGGATTGATGACCTGAAAGTGGACGATGACTACTGGTCCTCTGCAGTTGAAGATATCAGGTGGGATGCTATGTTTCATAATTTGAAACCTACTTGATTGATTTCATTAATTTTCATGGTGATTAGTTGTTTAGTTTGTGTTCTTATATACTATACAGTAATTGAGTGTTTGTTGAATTAGGGAAATATTGGATGTTTAGTGTGTAGGTGTTGTGGTGAAATTGTCTCCTCTGCTTTTCAAAGAGTGTGACTATTTGTTACCATTAGAATGTTTTCTTCATGGTGAGATTTTTCATTTTTTACTTGTTTCTTATGACTTTTTCTTCATTGGTTTATTAAATTTTCTCGTTCAAAATTTCATGTTTCTTCGATATTTTATCAAATGAAACACGTACGCTAGGTGTTTCATTTCTTATTTCATAAACTAAATGCTTCTCACATGTCATAATCATTGTCCAAAATTCAACAGTATAATTATTTTAAAGTGTGAAACACAAATGAAACGTCAAATATTAAAAACAATTGGGTGGATTTACAACTCATTAATCTATTATCATCTTGATTTTTTAATTCATACAAACTTTGATAGATGGATCTCGCAAAATTCATTATAAAACTATTTACAAGACAGTTCCATTCTTTCATTAAAAAATAAAATCCAACACGAGTAATTTAATTATATTAATTGTGCACCACATAATTCACCAAACGCTTTTCCATCCACAAATTGCTCGAAACTGAAATAAGCTGATGAATTGAATTTAATTGTATTTGATATACATTCATTAAAAATTAGAAACAAATCTCTGTTTTTCGAGTCAATACTCAATAATTTCGTATTAAACTCTTCATTATCGCAGCTCAACGCTTATCCCAACAAAAAAGAGAAAAAACGCATTGGAGTTGTTTTCCTACTAAAGAACTCAGAGAAAGGGTTTCTAAAATAAAATTAAAAAAAGGGGGCAATTTTCACAGTAAACTAAAATTTAAAAAAAGGGCAAAATTTTCATAGCCTAATAAAAATGGCTACACCGCCAGAGTCCCACCCAGTGAGTCAACTCACCGGGTCAGTACTATACAAGAAGTAGCGGTTGAAATCTTCGCTCTTAAGAAATCTTCTATGAGATGCCCTAAGCTTTCGACATGACGGAAAGACGGCTCGGCGGCGGCTGGAAGTCGTCACGGCGGCGCAAGCTGTGCGAGGACGGGCGAATTAGCGCCGCCAGGGCTCTCTTCACCAATTCCCCCTCCACCGTTCCGATGCGAACCAGAGAATTCGTCATGGCCGATCGACGCATATTCAGGTGATGACTCGACCGATACGACGCCGTGTAGCTGCCCGTACTGTACCCAGGCACAATACTGTTCTTGTGGAGGCAACACCGGAAGGATCCTGGGTGCGTCGTAGGGGAACACATGCACGTCTTCTTTGGCAACGAGCTGCTCTGCCTCTGATGTTGCGAGGCGATTGGATGCCTTCTGAATGTAGAAAATCGGACCGAAGAGGGGGATATGGATCTCCCAAGGCTTACGCGGGTAGGGCTTGTGGATCGGGCAAGAATATGGTCGGGTCGGTTCGCAGAGCGGGTGGAGAAGGCGGAGGGCGATGAGGTGGAGATGGAAGAAGAGCAGAATCGACCAGATGGAGAAACAGAGCGCTGGAAGTGGCTGTGAAAGGTTGTACCTCTGTTTCTTGAGGATGTTTCCATATTGGTTGTACTTTGAACTAAAAAGTCTAAATTGTTTTAAAAGGAAGAGCTTGAAGATTTAAGTGAGCCGTTTGGCTCTCTAATTCGGCAAACCTAAAACTGACTACAAGGAAGGTTTTATAGGAAGAGATGACGGTGGAATTTATTCGTAAATAGTAGCTGATAAAAGGGGTGTTGTTGGAATTTCGGAGGGTACAATAAGGTCTTCCTCAACGCAAGATTTTCAAGATATTTTTGGGTGAGGTGGAATTCTAAAAAGCCAAAAGGAAATGTTTTTTTGTTCTGGGGTTTTTTGTGCATATGTTCTAACAAACTTAAATTTTTTTAGATTTGTGAGATTGGGAAATAGGCGTGTATGATTCACCGCCCCACGGAAAAGCGATGAAAAAACACTTGCAAGTGGGAAAGATATGTGTGGGCCGTCCAATCATCCACCACCCTTTTTTATTTATTTATTTTTTTTTAATTTCAGAAAATATTTTGTTTTTATTTTTTATTCCTTGTTTTCTTCTTCTTATATTACCATCAGACTTAAAGTTAATGAATTTTCTTTTCTTTTCCTTTCCATTATTATTTTGCAAATGGTAATATTACCGTTACATTTTTTTATATATTATCGTTAGAAAATTTTTAATAAATATCACTCTAAATATATATTTCACTCCATTATTTTCCCTACATTATTCTCTCTTTTACATCTCAAAACTTCAAATTTTCTAGTTTCTTTTAATTTCTAGTCCTCCAAAAAAAAAATGGATAAAGATCCATGGATGCATATCGGGTCTAATTCTTCTAATTCCGGAGAAAATTCAACTCCTCCAAATATAAATTTTCATCTACTTGCCAACTTCCATTCTCAAAATTCATATTTTCCTAATACTCTTCCGTCAAATTTTCCAAATAATTTTCTATCTCAAAATATTCCTACTAATCTCTCAAATTTTTCAGAAGGTAGTTTCCCTCAACCTAATTCTTTTAATTCATTTGGCGCATCATTCTTCATGTATCCAAACCCCTACACGACTCCTCATCCTCAATACGGATTTCGCCCGACCATTGGCACAAGTTCACCGGATACAGAAAGAGACATTGCATCTCTGAACTCTCAGCGTTCGTCCTTTTCGTCTCAATTCTCTCCAACAGGTCTTGATAGGGTAAATCTCGCTGCCGACTTTGAGGCCACAGAAGTTCCACCAATGGCTCCTGTTGCAAAAAAATCCCTACAATTTTGATGAAAATGCTCTACTCGCGAGTTGTTGGCTCGATATCAGCACAGACTCTATTGTCGAAAATGATCAAAAGTCGAAGCAAATATGGATTCGGATAGCCGAACCTTACAACAAAAGTCGTAAAATATTACAAAAATATTTTATTAATAAAATATTTTATGTTAATAAATAATTTATTAATAAAAAATAATTAATAAAGAAACATTTACATAAATAAAACACTTAAAATCATAAATTACCAAAATACATTAAATTAAAAGAATAAACACACTTAAAATATTTGAGATTCAAATAGAGGTAGTTTTAACTAAAACACACCGGTTTGTTTTAGTTTTAATAAAATATTTTATGTTGGAATTGGCATTATAACACTATCCATTGAAAAGTAGCCGTTGGAAACTAACCATTGGAAAACTAACTGTTGTGAAACACTACTCTATTTAAAGGATGTTATCGGATGTTTAGAACTCTTACCTGAGAACATCACAGTCTTGTAATTGATTATCCTTCAATTTCTTTCATTCTCTCATACATGTCTTCCTCTACACGTTCAACATCTTCTGAAAGTGATAGTCTTCATGAGTTCATGTTTGATGATACCATCAAGAAAGAAATAGAGTCCTTGCTCAAAAAACAACAAGACGTACTTGGTCGTGATGAGACTTCTGCTGGTGGTACCAGAAAACGAAGAACATATGTGGACCAAAATTGTGAGGCGGGGCATACGAGACTCTACCTCGACTACTTCTCTGAAGATCCGGTATACTGAAGTGAGACATTTCGTCGACGTTTTCGTATGTCAAGAGAGTTGTTCCAGCGCATAGTTGATGCACTGGAGTCCCACGATGAGTGTAGATGCAATTGGAAAAAAAGGTTCTCTCCACTACAAAAGTGCACGGTGGCCATTCGCCAATTGACATATGGTGGACCTGTCGACCTTTGGGATGAGTATCTATGTGTGGCTGAAACAACCTCTATAGAATGCCTCTTTAAGTTTTGTCAGTGTGTGATCGAAGTATTTGGCGGGTACTACTTGAGAAAGTTTAGTGCCCTAGATTGTCAAAAGTTGTTACAAATGCACGAAGAAAGGCACCGATTCCCGGAATGCTTGGGAGCCTTGATTTTATGCATTGGGAATGACGGAACTGTCCGACAGCTTGGAAAGGCCAATTCACACGCGGTGACCATGACGTTCCAACGATCATGCTCGAAGCAGCTGCCTCTGCAGATTTATGGATATGGCACGCCTACTTTGGAGTAACATGATCCAACAACGACATAAATGTGCTCAACCAATCTCCGTTATTTACGGATACTCTGCAAGGACGTGCTCCATCCATTAATTTTTTAGTCAATGGTAGGGAATATAATCAAGGATATTATCTTACGGATGGAATTTATCCAGAGTGGGCTGCTTTTGTGAAAAGCTTTCCATGTCCTCAAGATCCAAAGAAGCAACATTTCAAACGACTGCAAGAGGCTGCTAGGAAGGATGTCGAACGAGCCTTTAGAGTGCTTCAAGCTCGTTGGCTCGTTTCTGGCAGAAAATAACTTAAAGGATATAATGCTAACTTGCATTATTTTGCACAACGTGATAATCGAAAACGAAGGAAATGCTGCGATCGATTGGTTCGACGATCCAAGTGTGGTTGTTCCGCCTCCACAAGTAAGTCAAGGATCAGCCAGAGCATTCAATGACTACGTTAGGAGAGGAGTTCAACTACGAGATAAGAGACACATCTTCAGCTTCGACATGACTTAGTTGAATATGTTTGGACCCGATCTGGAGAATAATTATCTAGACATTAAAATTGGCCGGATTGAAATTTACGTTATCGCTTTCGAAGACTTTACTTTTATTTTTTTAATGGTTGATCTTTTAATTTGTATTGTTATATTTTATTTATGTAATAAAAAATATTTTTTTATTTTTTTCTTAAATTTAAAAAATTAAATAATATGAAATATAATTATTTATAAATTATTTTGAAAATTAGATAAATATAGTTTATTGATAAATTAAATGAGAAGTAAATGAAATTGAAGTGGATCCCCCAAAAAATCTACTTTTTAGGTTTATTGTTGGAGAGAAGTTTTTTTTTGGAGGTAGAAATTTTTTACTTTTAAGTTGACGCTGATGTGATATTCAAAAAATCTGCTTTTTGAGTATATGCATTATGAAAGGCTAAGGGAGGAGGGTGTGGATTAGGGTTTTCTATGGGTACTTCATAAAAGCAATGGGCTATATCAAAAACAATACGTGTCACACGTCTTTATGGGGGTGGCGTTGAAACGTTTGGGCGGGTGGCGATGAAGCGTTTGAGGTTATAGATATGTTATTGATATTTATTTTATTTTATACTCCAAAATCGATTTTTTGTGTATATATTTTCTTCATCAATATTATATTAAAAATAAAAAAAATATTTAATCGCAAATATATATGTGGTGTTGGTATATTATATCTTATTATTTGTAAATATATTTTGTATTTACCCAATAAATATCTTAAAAATATGATGTGTGCAAAGACTATTAACCTTTTCTTTTTATTCTACTATTAATCTTCATATTTTATTTTTTATATTAGTATTACATATAATTTTCCATTTATATTTGATTAATTATCTTAATTTGATTTTAGTTTTAATAATTATTTATAGGTAAGTGGTTGGACTTGGGTGTTCAATTCGTTGATTAATTATCTTAAATTGATTTTAGTTTTAATAATTATTTATAGGTAAGTGGTTGGACTTGGGTGTTCAATTCGTTAAGGTTCATGGAGCTTGCGTGTTCAATTAGATTTTGTATTTTAGGGTTTTTGTTGTTGTCTGGGTTTATCGTGTGGTATAAAAATTATTATTATTATTATTTTAATTGTGTTAATTTTCCAACCCTGTCTTTGACATTAGCTTTATATTCCGATTGTATTACAATCAATTGATCAAAAAATATAAAATATATCATGATTATAATTATAAAGTAATTTAATAAATTGATAAAATAATAAATTATGAAAAACTATAAATTATGAAAAGCTATATTGTTTATTAAGTTATTTTATAAACAATTTATTAAATAAATAAAAATCATTATATTCTTTTAATTCGATTTTTCTTTTCTTTTGAGTAATTTATGAAATTGAGAAAAACGTAAAATATGAAATTTATAATTTGACAAAGGAAATGTTAGTTATAATATAAATTTAATAGCAAAGATTTGCATTAAACAAATAAAAGGTGTTAAGATAATAAATTATGCAAAAATATATTTTTTTTATTGGTGGTTGAATGTATTATATATTTTATGCATATTAATGGCTATAATTATTTAATTTATAATGAATTGAAGGATATAATATTTTATGATATAATGGACAATATATTAATGTTGCGTGTAAACTGTGTAAATATTTAAATGGAATGGGAGAGTATTTTGTAATGAAATGGAACAAAATGCGTTACATTCAACCAGAACAAAGGGATTATTTAATTAAATTACTTTATTAATCATTACTAATTATTTCATATAAAATTCACACACATCATTATTACAATTTACTCATTTTATATATAATATTATTTCTCTCATTTTATTGGATATTAAAATATTATACCTCTTATTTTACGCAGAAAAAAACATAAACATTAATTTGGAACTGAAGAAATATATATATATATATATATATATATATATATATATATATATATATATATAATTAATCATTACTAATGGGGAGGGGTGTTGTTGGATGGGGTTTTTAATTAATGAAGGGTGATGTGGTGTAATGTGTGATGGAGATTTTTTTTTTGTTTTTTAATGAAGGCCGATGTCTGGTGGGTGTTTGGAATTTTATTTTATTTTTTTAATTTTTATAGTGTAATGTTTAGTGGATTTTGAAAAAAAAAAGTTTGATAGTCCGGCTTTCAGAGCGTGAGTATTAGAATTATATATATATAATCCGCATAAAATTATTTAATTATTATTCTTATTTTTTATAAGTAAATAATTTTTTTTATAATTAGACAATTTCTTTCAACATTATAAAGAATTTGCAACAAATTATATATATACATTTTAATAATGTAATGTATAATTAAACCATGCTAAAAAGTTAATCTATATGTACATATTTTTAATTATTTAAAAGAATCTTAATTTGTATTTTTTAAATGTTACTTTATAATATAATATACAATTAAAAACTATTTATTATTCATCTGTCTCTCTAAAAAAATATGCAAGCTTATAGGGCCAGTTTTGTCTCTTTTTTTTACTGTATAATTATATAGTGGTTATTATTTAATTTTTTTCATAATATTTAAGTACAATTATAATCATAATATGTAACTTTTAGTAATAAATCCTTAATTTTACTGTTTGTCTAAAATAAATATCAACTACACATAAAAAAATTTCAATTTATTCTTTTATTTTTCTATTTACATAATTTGATTTGATACTAATTAATTTATTTATATCAAAATATTTATTTATTAATTGTAATTAATGATATTAAAGTAAATATGTCATAATAAGTGTATAGGAAAGATAAATAAATAGTAAGACTATATGTGAACAAACGTTAAAAAAGTACTTTGTTATACTATACTCCCTCCGTCCCGCACCAATAGTGCATTTTGCTTTTTTGCACGTAGATTAAGGAGTATTATTATTTAATGTGTAGTGGGTAGTTGTATTAGTGAGAGTGTGGACCCCATGTTTTAATTGTATTAGTGGGTGAGTGTGAGACTCATGTGTATAAAAAGGAAATTGAACCCTTTGGGTTAGACGACCAAAATGGAAAAAGAAACCCTTGGTGCGGGATGAAGGGAGTATATATATATATATATATATATATATATATATATATATATATATATAATATTTAAATGGAGTATTAATTTTTACTCATGATTATGATTTAATATTTCTTCATTAACTTATAATAATAATTCTATTTCCATTAATTGTTATTTTTAAGAAACTATCATAATATATATATATATATATATATATATATATATATATATAT
Organism: Pogostemon cablin; assembly: GCA_023678885.1. Taxonomy (NCBI): domain Eukaryota; kingdom Viridiplantae; phylum Streptophyta; class Magnoliopsida; order Lamiales; family Lamiaceae; genus Pogostemon; species Pogostemon cablin. Next base: position 9,321,368 of record CM042960.1, read on the forward strand.
ATATAATATAAATAAAATTTATTTGTACATAATATTATTTTAAATATTTATAAACTTGTAATGAATTTAATAATTTTATTTTTGAGTGTATATTGGGTGCACCCGGGTGCACCCATATATGTATATTTTTTTATTCTATTTTGTATACATATTATTCTATTTTGTATACGTGTTTTGTAATAATTGTATATTTTTTTCACATTAAGTTTTCATTAAAAAAACTAACATCCATATGTGTATAACTTTTTATTGAATATTATATACAAATTTTCATTAAAAAAATTAACAATTAAATTGTATACATTTTTACTATTAATTGTATATATTTTCGTTTATATTTGTATATGGGTGCACCTAAAGATAGGTGCACCCGGGTGCACACTATAAATTGCCTTTATTTTTATTTAATTTTATTAGTTTCAAATTATATAAACAACTAAAAAAACAAATTTTATAACTCATATGTCACAATTTAATAATTAAGATATATGTAAATAAATAAATATTAATATATTAAATTAAAATTAACAAATATTTACAAACTCAATTTTATTATTATTTTGATATGAAATAATAATTTAACTTAAAGAACTTAAACTTTCGAATTTATACATGAATTAGTTTTTTAACCATTTATTTTTTAGAAGTAAATCGATTCAAGAGTACTTAAATTGTCGATCATCTTTCACTTTAAGAATACTTGAATAAATACTTTAGAGGTTGAAGAATCGATTATTAAAATATAAATCTATTAAAGATTTTTTTCCTCTTGAAGAATTCTTAAGATGTAAATCGATTCGATCTTCTTACTCTTGAAAAATCGATTTTTAAGATATAAATCTATTCAAGAATACTTGAATAAATTCTCTTACTCTTGAAGAATCGATTCTTAAGAGGTAAAACAATTCAAACATACTTGAATCAGTTCTCTTCCTTTTGAAGAATACTTAAATCGATTTTTTTGAAGTATTTTATAAATTAATTCTTTAGAGGAACTTTAAGAAAGCTCATATTCCTCCTTGAAAATCGAATGTGAATATTTAAAATGAATAACCAAAAAGTCTTATTTGTAGGTGGTGAGATTTATTCAAAAATAATCTATATATATATATATATATATATATATATATATATATATATATATATATATATATATATATATATATATATATATATATATATATATATATATATATACACTAGTATAACCGCGTACAATGCAAGATCATTTAATTATTATTCTTATTTTTATAATTAAATAATTTGTGTTATATAACATACTCCCTCTGTCCGGTTCCAATGTATCAATTTACTTTTTGCACGTAGATTAAGGAGTATTATTATTATATGTAAAGTGAGTAGTTGTATTAGAGGGAAGTGATGTGCCATATTGTGTACTTTTTTACTAAATAAGGGAAATTGATACATTTGAAGCGGACACAAAAAAATAGTAAAACGAATATCTTAGAAGTGGACGAAGGGAGTAAATAACAACATTAATTAATGAGATTTTTTTTCTTATAGCTAGACAATTTTTTTAAACAATATAAATAATTTGCAACAAATTATAACATTTGACTTTTGATAATGTAACGTATAACTAAATCATGTAAAAAGTTAATATATACGTACATATATTCTATTTATTTGAAACAATCTTGACTGATATTTATTTAAAATGTTATTTTATAATATAATATAATTGAAAACTATTTATTACTCTCCTTATCTCTCTAAACAAATGTGCAGCTACATAGGGCCAATTTTGTCTCTTTGCTATGTATTTATATACTTGTTGATATTTTATTTTTTTTATTGTATTTCAGTGCAGTTATAATCAAAATATGTAACTCTTAATAATAAATTCTTAACTTTATTGTTTGTCTAAAATAAATATAATTATATATATAATCTTAATTTACTTTTTTTTCTATACATGATTTGATTTGATACTAATTTATTTATTTATTTATATTGAATGATATATTTATTAATTGTAATTAATGATACTAAAGTAAATAAGTTATAATAAGTGTATAAGAAAAATAAATAAATAGTAAAACTATATGTGTAAAACACGAAAAAGGATTGCTATAATATATATATATATATATATATATATATATATATATATATATATATATATATATATATATATATATATATATATATATTAAGGTCAAACATTATAAATAATATTTAAATGAAGTATTGCTTTTTACTCATGATTATGATTTGATATTTTTTAATTAATATATAATAATTCTATTTCCAATTAATTTGTTATTTTTAAGAAATTAATGTAAATATATATATATATATATATATATATATATATAATATAAATAAAATAAAATTATATATAATATTCTTTTAGATATTCATAAACTTGTAATGAATTTATTAATTTTATTTTTTATTTAATTTTATTAGTGTCAAATTATATAAACAACTAAAAAAATTAATTTTATAATTCATATGTCATAATTGAATAATTAAGATATATGTAAATAATAAATATTAATATACTAAGTTCAAAATTTTAACAAATACTTACAAACTCAATTTTAATGTTGTTTGATATGAAATAATGATTTAACTTAAAGAAATTAAGCTTTCACATTCTATACATGAATTAATTTTTCAACCTCTTATTCTCTAGTGTAAATCTATTCAAGAGTATTTGAATTGTCTATCCTATTTCACTTGAAGAATACTTGAATCAGTACTTTAGAGGTAGATCTTAAAGAATACTTGAATCGATTCTTAAGAGGTAATATTTGAATCGATTTTTTTCTCTTGAAGAATCAATTCTTCAATATTAAGATGTAAATCGATTCAAGAATAATTGAATCGATTCTCTTACTCTTGAAAAAAATAATTTTTATGATGTAAATCTATTTAAGAATATTTGAAACGATTCTCTTCCTCTTGAAGAATCGATTCTTAAAAGGTAAATCGATTTAAAAATACTTGAATCAGTTTTTTTTGAAGAATACTTGAATTGATTTTTTAGAGGTAGATTGAATATCTACTTGAATCGCTCATCAAAATTATTTTTTATACTTTAATAAATCAATTCTCTATAGGAACTTGCTCATATTCCTCTTGGAAAATCGAATATGTGTATTTTGAATGAATAACCAAAAAATCTTATTTATAGGTGGGGTGAAAGAGAATATTATATGAAATATTTTTTCCCTTTATATATATGGTTTAATTTTATATTAATTAATTATTGCATTAAAAGATTTAGTAATTAATTAATGATACCCAACTAAATAAATAAAATATTAAAAACTTAATTATTATTAAAAATAAGAAACACATGATTAAAAAAAAAGAAAATATTAAATAAGGAAATTAATTAAAAGTAAATAAGGAAAATATAAAAAAAGTATTAAAACTCCAAAAAAATTGAGAAAATTACACGTTACATTGGAGCGCTCTGTAGACGACACGTCATCAAGAAAAGTTTCTATTATAGTATACTTAAGATATATTCCGATTCAACTTCAACTTCACATTTTTATAACGTAAAAATACAATTAACTAATATTCTTTTAATACATTTTAATTTTAATTTTATCACTATCTTTTTAACACATATAGCACATTTTATTATTTATTTATTATTAAAAAATACCAAATTATCCCAAAAGTAAGTAGAAAAATTATTTTTATTAATATTCGTGCAATAGACGTGAAGATGAATTTGAAATGATAAAAGTATATTTTACACCCCCAATTTTATTAAAATTTTAATAATGTCTCCTTCCACTCACATTTACCTTTAATCTTTGCATAAATATGAGTAATAAAAACACTTATTATTCACTTTTAGTAGTAATTTTGCTTTTTTTAATAATAAATAAATGACAAAGTATTTTGTATGGATTAAAAAATGACGACAATTACGAAATAAAAATGTGATGTTAGGTAGAGCTATTAAAAAAATCAAACAGCTTGAAGGCTCAGCTCAACACATTCCTACTCGAGCTCGTTTTATATTTGTTTAATTATGCTTGATTCAACTCGTTAAAACTTGATATTTAATTATAATAATATATAATAAAACAAATATTTTTAAATATAATAAGAAATTTATTAGGTTCATTAAAGCTCGAAAACTCAACTCGTTTTGTTTAACGAGTTACGAGCCGAGTCAAGTTCAATTACGAGTTGAATCAAACTCGTTTATAAGTTCATTAACTTAACAAGTTCAGCTCGATAAGTACTTAACTAGAGCTTGAGTATAAGATGCTCGGTGGCGCTTAACAACCTTAATGTGAGGTTATTATTTAAGGGCAAAGACGTGTGTACAACCTTCGATACAACCTCATTCCATCACCCTCAGTGTGTGTTTTTCTCTCTTTTTTCTTTTTATTGTAGTTGTGTTTTCCTCTCTTTTTTTTAGGGATATAATTGTAATTTTACCCTTGTAGTTTATGGTATAATTATCCCATAGGGTTTAGAGTATAATTATAATTTTCCCTTGTGGTTTAGGGTATAATTATCCCCTAGGGTTTAGGGTATAATTGTAATTTTACTCTTATGATTTAAGGTATAATTATCTCCTGGAGTTTAGAGTTTAGAGTATAATAGTCATTTAAATAAAATAAAAAACAACATTAATGAAGAAGGCATAATTAATTAAAAAGAATGGACACCAAGATTGTACCAATTCAACTGGTACAACCAGTTGCACCCTAATCTCTCTCTTATTTAAGTAATCCTTTTATAGTTGTACGAACTTGAATCGTGACAGATTGAAATTGAAACTGTGAACTTACGAAGCAAATGTATATTTTAATTAATTATACTCCTGTATGTGTATACTAGCTTAGTTTTTTTTTTTTAATTAATTAATTTTTTTAACTAGTATTAGGAAAAGTGAATTTTTTTTACTTAATTAAAGTGTGTTTAAGGGTTTGCAAGGTAAAGAATGAACTAAAAAAGAAAAAAAAAATGTGCACATTGATACACGATGAAGAGAATATTTCGTACCTAAAAATTAAATTTTTGGATCGATGTACCATTGAAATACTAAAAAGCAAAAGTGGAGACATTTGACATGGCAGTGTTATATCTAAAGAGTAAGATGGACGAGATATTTACATCGAATAGAATTTGCCATAAAAAATTTGGCGGGTGGGATCATATTACATTTGGGCTTATTGGTGGTCTAGTCAGTGCACAAGAGACATGGCAAATGACGAATAGTGTCTCAATTCTGTCTAACCCACAAAGAACAATAATTTTGAGGAAAATAATATTCCTTTTGTACCACAAAACACTTCACGTTTATTGTTAAGAAGATACAAATCAATTTAATCATATTTTACCATATGTCATTGGACGATGATTAGGGACACCATGTTACATGTAGAATACAATGTTCTTAATTAATTAATATTCTAGCAGTATAGTTTACAGCTAATGATGATAGCCGGCTGATGATTATTTATAATATATTGGCTTCATAATTCTTCTTAAATTAGAGTAATTTGGAGCAATATTTATTAGGTGGTGGTGTAAACTTTTATCAGATTATTAAACATGGGAGGAGCCTCTCTTAAGCTACTCATTTTCCTCACTCTTCTTGTAATCACTTCATCAGGTAATCTACCACAACTACTCGTAATTTATGATTATCTTGATTTCGTTATTTTGTGGCTTCACATTTGTGGAGAATACGGTGCATGAAAAACACTCGTCTTATATCGTTTTTTAGTGAGATTATTTATGTTTTTTTAATTAATTATTATTTTTAAAAATATGTTGCCAATGTTAATCATCAATCTAATTTTAATTTTATTAAAATATTATCACTATTCTAATTCACGGAATGAATTCCAATCTTATATTGCATGTATTTTACTTCTGCTTTTGAATGTCGAGCAAATTAATGAATCGATCATTGTTTTTTTTTTTTAAATAATTATAGTTAAATCTCGTGTGTATATATATATATATATATATATATATATATATATATATATATATATATATATATATATATATATAATAAAAACTGATGAATTAAGTAAAGTATATATAATAATAATAATAATAATAATAATAATAATAAAAACTGATGAATTAAGTAAAGGTATGTTTGGGTTCAGAATTTGTAATTCTAAAGAATTTCAAAATAAATAGATTAAAAAATAATCACATTTAAATATTTTTATTTGAAATCTTATATTTTGCTTGGTAATAGATACTAGGAAAGTTAATTTTCGATATACTAATGATTTCGTATTTTATAATGTTTGTCACATTAAACAAATTAAATATTTAGATTCCATTTTTCTTTAAATTTTAATTATTTTATTTTATTTAAGAATCCAACTGCAGTATACTTGGTGCACTGATGTACCTGAACAATTTTAACCATTAAATTGAATTTTAGTTTATTAAATAAAATAAAATAATATAATATAATTAATTTTATTTTTTAAAAAAAATTACCCACTACCCATTTTAATCCATAAACATTTGGGGTGCATTCCAAAAGCACCCTTGATTTAATGATTGAAATTAAATTTTAAGATTATACAGTTGCATCGATGCACAAATACACCCTTATTGAACTCATTAAACTAGCTTATTTCAACATCCCAATTCCAAGCCAAAATTTCACATGTATGATTGATTATACTCAAAGTTGCATCAGTGCAATAATACACTCTAATTGGACTCATAAAACTAGCTTATTTCAACCCTAATCCCAATTCCAAGCTAAAATGTATAGACAAAATTTCACATGTTTGATTGATTATACACAAATTTAATTATATATAAATTAACACTAAATTAACAAAAATGATATTCAGAATATACGCGTATGAAAGAGTTATCCCATGAAAGAAGGGGCGGAGATGCGAGTATGAAAGTATGGAGAAAACTGGGAGTTATTGATGCGTGTTCGGAGAGATGCCGGAATTGCGACTCCAACGATATATGCGTAGCCTGCAGTTGCGGTGGCAAAGCAACTTGCAGTTCATTCTTGCATCATTGTGTGTGATATATTAAAGCAACTTAGTGACTTACACCATTGTCACTTTGCAAAAATTGTGGAATAAATATGTTTGGAATAACAAAGTAGTATTGAAAATCTGTTGATTTGAACAATAATAAAGCTAATAAAAAAAATTATAATATGAGCTCTTACATGTATTAAGAGCAACATTTGCATGAGTGTCTTTCATTGTAAGAACGTTGTCATTTTTTTAAAAAATGTCAATACTTTTTATTTATATCATAATTTTTTTAATGAAATAATTAGATTGAACAATTATTATTTTTTAACGATTTGATTAGATTGAAATAATTACTGTAGACACGGAGTTGATGCAAAATTATTTTTGACTAACTTTATTGACTTTTTAGGAATATTGTGGTATTTTTAGGTAATAAATAAATTATCATGATATATAGTCTCGTACAATTATTTGTCATTAGTAATTGTTTTATGTCCTCACTCATAAAATTCAGTGAGCCAGTACTTGTATCTATTTTCACATCAATTAACACATTAACGATATTAATAAAAAAAATTGCAAATTAATGTCATTATGAACAACCGTCCAGGTTTATTATCACCAGTACAAGACACATAGTTAAAGAATTTTTCCCACTATTTATTAATTTGCTAGATGTAATATAGTATTTTTAGTTCATAATTAATGTATAAAGTATATTATAATTAAAGATTATTATGTAGTGCACCGATTATACCTGTACACCTATAATTTATAAGGTAGTTATTTTAGAAGTAGTTTTTTTATTTTCCTAGTTTTTAAATTTTTTATTTAATCAAAGGTGATGATTAATCTAATTTTTGATCTAATGAATCTTATTAACTATGTGCACCAATACCCAAGTGCACTCTAGCATGACTCATTAATTAAAAGAGGAATTTTAATATTTTGGGATGAAGTACATATAAATAATCTTAGGAGTTTGGAATGACATCTATATAGGTGTACAGTGTATACCTTTCTAAATAATATCATCTCAGATATAAAAATCTTTGACATCTTTCCTAATGAAAATAGATAGGAGTTTGTACAATGTATACCTTTCTAAATAATATCATATCAGATATAAAAATCTTTAGACATCTTTCCTAATGAAAATAGAAATAGACATCGTTCATTGTCTTTCTTCCAATGTAATCTTCCATCAACTAAAACAGATGTCATTGATTATACATATGTTTAGGTAGAATAATGTGAATAACAATAAGTATGGCTCCATTATCAATGTCTATAATTATGTTAATAAAATTATTCCAATTTAAATATGGTTCATTAATAAATGAATCCAATTAGTATTAAGTAGGATTATTACATAATTAAATAATATCATTGGATTGGGTAGTTAAAATATTGTGATAAATAATTCATTAAAATATAATTAAAAGGATCCTAATTAATTAAAGTATAATTTTATGTCCTAATATACACAAATATCCAAAATAAACATGTCAAAAATAAATGCTAGCACTTAAATTTTTATCAAAATTATCCTAATAGGTACTAAAAGGATCAAAATCCTTAAGAGTATGTATCCGGCAACCGAAATGGTCATTGACTTGAAGAACAAGTGTATAAAGAAAAAGGTATTAAAGTATCTGCGGATACAATTGATAGAAAAGTTGTTGGTTTGTCGGTAAAGATTTTGAACTATAAGATTTGATTATTTTTTAAAATCTTCCTATAATTATTGAGTAATGAATCATACTTATAATATTCTAAAATATATTTAGTTGGAAACTAATTACGTATAATGAAGTGAACAGTCTCATATTTAGTTGTTTCCAACAGATGTTTCTTGTATTCTAATTCATGTCAATATTCAAAATTTTTATCCAAATAGACAAGAGGAATATATCAAATGTTAAAAAGTGTACTTCCGCAAAAATCAATTCGATATAAACTTTCTTAGCAAATTATGATAGAAATACACAAAGCAAATGAAACTAACAAGTGCAGTGAACTATGAACTTTTAAAACCAAATAGAAGTGAAAAATTAATCTCATAAAGTTAAATAGTAAGATGAGTGTGAAGAAAGCAGATCCGAGTATATACATAAAACTTGTTTTGTTAAGATGAAACATCTCATGTAGCATTCACACAACCAAAAAGCAACATGCAAGGATGAAACTATGGAAGAAGAAGGCTTTCAACATTCTGAGGAAGAAGAAAACCAGCTTCCACAACTCAGATAAAAACGTCTCCGAAGTCGTACTAGAGAGCTGGCACGACGGGGCCCTGCATTGATACTGCAAGTATTGCAAGGGAGATAGACTAGGAGAGAAGAAGAAAGAGCAATAGACATAAGAGCAGAAGGGGAGAAGAAACTTGTTAAGGCAAGACATAACATGCCTCATCATAGATAGAATTTCCTCTTTACCATGAAAATGTAATTGTAGCATTTATTCTGATATCAATGGAAAAGTTGCTTTCTTCCTCAAACTAATCTTTTTTAATTGGGAATTCTACTTTTCTAAATTTAATCTCTAATGATAGGTGATGAATCCTTATACTTTGCACTAAAAAACTCACTGAGAATGATAATGTAAATGAAACAAGTCTCAAATATGTTCAACAGATTTTTGACATCAGAGGAGTAAATTGTTTGGAAAAATCCTGTAAGATTATGAGATGGATTTTGACATCACATATTGTTTGGACAAAATACCGTTTAGATTATTTGTGATGGATTTAAGAAAAGATAAAAAAATAATAATAATAAATCAATTAAGATCAACAAGTGTAATCTTGATGATGCTAAAAAAGAAACAAGGCAAGTTGAAAGTAATCAAATCCAGAAACAATTCTGATTAGCTCATAGATCTGTAGATACTCAATAATTTACATAAGGATATTAAGATCAAGAACAAGAGAATAGGCACAAGAATAGACAATCTTCACTTCTCGTGGAGCACAGAATCTAGGACTTCCTCAAGGCCCTTTGCGTTCGAAAGACTCTTGAGCTGAGGCGGAATCTACAAGCTTAGTATATTTCCGGTGACGCCTCTCTCGTGCATATAGGACCCAAAGAATCAGAGATAGCATAACTGCAGCTGAGACCATCACCAAACCAACATAAACCCAATAGACATAGCGTCTTAAATCTGGGCAATATTCGTCATGTATCTCTGTGAAGGTGTCTCGAACAAACGTGCAGTCGACTAGGTTGGTGAGGAATGGGCCATAATGGTATAAACCATAGCTTACATTCACAGCTCCACTCATTTGGTCATACAAACTAGGCGTCAGCCGTCCTACAGTCGTGCATATGTTGTTCGAAACTTGGCATTCATAATTCTTCCAAACCTGCATCATATAATGGAAATGGTTCCAACTGTGAGAGAGAGAGAGAGAGAGAGAGAGAGAGATACCATGTGCTGGATAACCAATGAGTAGTTTCAGCCATTTACCTGTGTTGCATTTGTGAAGCCAATTTCACCGATTGAGCAAGTCTTGCGGTCCGTTTTATCAGGATTATACGGATTACAGAGGAGAGGCACCAACGGACCCGATTGATTGTAGTATAGAGGACCAGCATTAGGAGGCATGTTGACATTGGATACATTACTAATTATCCCATTCACAATTCCTACAACTTGGAAGGTCACTTCTTTGCTCTGGGAGAGTGCTTCTTGAGCAGTAGCTGTGTCCACACACGGGATGATTTTATCGAGTGCGGTATGAGCACTTGGGTTCTGAACCCAATCATTCATTGCCACACATGTATCTCCCATCACACTGAAACAATGTACGACGAATTAGAACTTCCAATGAGAACAAAAAACTTATTGGTACAGTAATACAACGTTGATCTAGCTATTAAGAGAACCATTAACTTTAATTCCATGTGGCTGTGACACTTTATATCACGCCAAACTTGAACGACTTGAAGAACAATTATGTATATTCAAATAAATAATGCTACATATCAGATCAACTAAGGATCAGATCAATCAAGAAAGCTGTACATAATCCCTCAATCATCAAAAAATGGATGCTCACTTTTTTGGGGAAATATTCATTTAAGTTAATATTTCTTTCGCCTTGCTCGATGAATGAAGTATGACTAATATTATAAACTGGTAGAAGTACATGAATATCACCACGCCGCACTTACTTGTGGAGAACGAGAAATACGCCACACAAGATGAAAGTGACAGCAACCAGAATCCAACCAATGATGACTAATCTGCAAACAAAACGAAAAAAATGATTCAATTGCAAAAGGGAAACAAAATGCTAGCACAAATGGGAAGCTAAAAGGCAAGTAATGTGCACTTACATATACACGATAAACTGCAGGCCACAAATGGATAACACTGCACCAAACATATAAATCAGAAATTCATTCAAGTAATACCAGCTACATTTAGTTTTTAATAAGCAAAGCTTGAAAGAATCTGTAACTTACAGAAACCGAGTAGAGCAAGGGCAAGCATTACAGCAGCTACAATAATGAGAAACAACCCCCTGTATGGCCAAACACAACATCAGGTAAGATATAAAAAAAAAAAAAGAGGAAAAATAGCACCAGGGCTTAAAACACATACACTGCATCCAAATAACGGAATATATCATCTTTATTATTCTTCGTTACACTATCAAGAGTGTTAGCAGCAGTGACAATCAACTTATTAACATTGTCAATGTTGTTTTGCACATCCTGAGGAAGAAACACTTTATCCACTCCAACTTTCTTAGCAGCAGTGAGATAACCTGATATATCTTTCAGATTATGAACAGTGGAATTGGCTTGTCCCAGTACATAGTTTAACGTATCTTTTGTACTTTCATGAAACTTCCCTTGTCCAGTGTAGAGAAAAACAGAACCAATTCTGAAGGATGAAAAGGAAGAGAAATGAGATAGAACATAAGGAATGCAAGAGTCTAAGGATAGAGAACATAAGGTAGGGACTTACACTGCTGCAATCGTAAACAATAATAGCAAAACAAGAGACAGAGCATAGGCAAATCGAGAGTAGCCATAACGCTTACGCCCACAGCAGCAGACATACATACAAGCCAGCAACAAAAAGAGTCCAAATCCCACAAACCATAATGCAGCAATAAGGAAAAGAGTGGAGCCAGTGTAAAGAGCAGACTGCAGAAAAGTCATTATTAGAGAGACACAAAGCATTCCAATATAGCTTCATACAAAATGCAAGAAAAGAAAAAAGAAAAGAAAAGATAACCAACAATAAGAATGTCTTCTCAATTCTACTATGAACATTGATATTCAATTACCCCAGCATTTTCCCCAAGAAACCACAACCAGTCAGGATTAAGAATTTCCTAACATTTTTATGCCTATGCAACCGCAACGAAGAATTTCACACTGGTCTGAAAACAATTTCTATTTTTCAATTCGACATTCTTACTATTTCAAATGGATCTCACATCAAGATTCCCAATTCTATTGGATTTAGAGCAAGTCTTGTATGAACCCATCTCGAGGGGCAAGGAGTGAAGTGATATATATTTCTATCATTAGAAAGAAAAGTGAAACACTAGTGTGTGTGTGTGTGGGGGGGGGGGGGGGGGGGGGGTGGTAAATCAGTGAAAGAGTAACAACAGGAACAGCAAGCCCAAAAATCATACTAATAAAATAGTGAAAGATAAATTTGTTCAGAGATAGAGACTTGAATCCCAAATTTCAACCACATTTACTTCCAAGCCATCTGAAACAGCAGAATTGAAAGAGAAATGGAAATTAGAACGACTCACAGCTAAGTAATGATCATCGGAAATATTCCAACCCCCAGTATAATATCGAAGGTTGTCCAGTGGATCTTTTCGACGTGTTCTCTCCTTAGCCAACACCAAAGACGTTCCATTTCCGCCATTACCTTCTTCCAAAACAGACCTCCCAGTTCCCCACGAAACGACGCCGTCGTCCGCCGTTCCTACAAAACAAAACTCTCACTTCACAACAAGAACGCAGATTTTTGAAGAAAAGAATAAAACCCCATAAGACATTGACGACGAAACACACCAGGCGATGCGAAGAATGAGAAGAACACGAGAATCGACAGTGTCAGAACCAGAAATGAAGGGTGTTTGAAAGAAAACATTTTCCCCCTTTGTTTCTGTGTAAATTAAGTTATTGGGTGGCCGACAAACATACGTATAATGCGTATATTGAGAATTTTGGAAATCCACCAACCCACCAATTATGGATAGTGGGGGAGAGGATGAGGTTTAGAAGGCAACGCAGATTGATGGAAGAAGACACCAAACGGCAAAACGTGGGGGGTTTTCTCATTAGGCGGTGATGAGACGACCGGCCGATGCCGCGTTTTGTATTTTAGGTTTCGCCAAAATTATTTATGCCATTATTACAAAATTATTTTTTTTAATTTTATATTTATATTTATATTTATATATAGTATAAATACCAACAAATGAACTTATTACAGACTCCACACGTCTTTGGCAGTATGAGCAAACAAGATTATATCGTGCAATATTTTTTTAATATTTTTTTGTGTAATTTAACAATGTGTGGGATATAGTATTTATCTTATTTAAATTGAAATGCTACAAAAGAGAAGGATTCTTCATTTTGTATGTATAAATGACCGATCGTGAATTAATATTTGATTTAAAATGTAAATTTTTTGAGGATAAATATGCCATGGGTTTGAGCGTAAGAGTTTTTATTTCCCTGAAAAATACAATACAAACTCCTTATGATGTGCTCACAACATGATTTCACACTACTATTGCCACCCAAAACTTTTTTAAAGCATTCAAAACTTTAAAATAATTCATATGAAAATACACTTATAACCCTATCATTCAATAATCTAAATACAATTATATTCAATAATTCTAACACCCGCACAATTAACCTAAATTTACTTCTGCCACCATAATCTACATAATTAAGAAAAAAATTACTCTCTCGTCCAATAGAAGTTGATACACTTTCCTTTTTGGTTTATCCCACTAAAATTGACACATTTTCTTTATAATGCATGAGACCCACACAAAAATAATTAATCTTTTTTCATGGCCCCATATATCACCTCTGATACAACTACCCACTACACATTAAATATTATTTCTCTCACTTCACTTTACTCCATTTTACATTAAATTATCATACTCCTTAATCTCCATGCCCAAAAAAAATTATACCAACTTCTATGGGACGGAGGGAGTATATTTCAGCTGCCATGATTATGAATACTTGTCTACATTCCATGGAATTGAAGGAAAAGAATCACATTTCTCTGGTTCCTCCTCCACCATCACCGCCTTCATACTATCCTCTTCACCAACCTCCTTGCTCGCCTGTTCAAATGATAATCCAGCCAGCGCCGATGGTTATTTGATCACCAATGGATACCCCATCTCACTTCCGTCTTCACCAAATTAAGGAAATGTCTTTTCTGGTTCTGAGTATTTTGCCCATTCTATACCCCTTCACTGTTGCCGCTTATGAAACTGATAACAATGACTGTGGATGTCCATGGATTAAAGCACGGTGGACCATCGATTACATTTTGTTCTCCACATCCAATTTCCGCTTCGAATTTATGAACATATCAAACCTACCTGAAACTCTAAATCAAATTGCAATGGGCAACGTCTCCTCAAAATTGGTCGCCGAAGAAATTAAAAAGTTGGAAAGAGAAGTAATTTTTTATGAAGATTACGACTTCAGTGTGTTCTCAAATTGGAAGAAGAAATGATAAATTAGGTAGGAAGTGGAAGTGGAGAAAAGAATCAAGGAAGTCATTTAGAAGTGAAGAGATCTTCGTCTTCTCCGCCAAGTGAATAGTAATCTGATATCATTTATGCATGGACCCCGAAATGTTTTGGGTGGGGATAGTAATTATTAATTTTTGGATGTAAGTTAAAAAATTATATGTATAATTTGAAGAGGGATTGTATATTACTTTCACTCGAAATAAATTTGATATTCGGTGACTTAAGTAAATATTTGGGTGGCAATAATGCCGCCTTCCACAAATGAAAATTGGTATGATAATATTTAAATAAAAATTATTAAAAAATAATATAATAAACTATTATAATATAAATAAAAAGTAATAATATATTTAATAAAATGTAATATATATATATATATATATATATATATATATATATATATATATATATATATATATATATATATATATATATATATATATATATATATATATTTTGCATTCGAAAAAATTCTTTCATTTTTGTCTCCCATTAATTAATATATTTGATTTGATTTCACATACATATTCTATGAAAAAATTAAATATATACATGTTATATTAATATATAATTATTTTTTATATATAATTTAATATTTGTTAATATGTGTAAATTTTTTGTTTATATTATTAAAATGTTAGGTTTTATTTTTAATCTAACACTTTTAAATATAAAATCTTCATTAATTTTTTTAATGTATAAAATTTTCATTGAAATTTTAATTAGTAATACACTTTTATTATTTGAATTATTCCTGAACCATACCAATTACAGTAATTATTATTTTTAATTATTTCTTTCATATTTCTATTCTATTTACAAGTCCATTTAATTCCATCATTATTTCATTCAATTATACCACTTTAGCTGTTAGTATTAGTAATTTATTGTGGGTTACAATCTATACGAGTGTCAGTGTTAGTAACTTATTGTGGGTTGATCTATACGAATGTATGCACTATTTAAATAATATATTCAATGCTAATATATTTTTATTTTTATTTTGCATTTATTTAATTATGAATTACATATTAAATTGATTTTTTTTGTTTCAATTACATTTTCCGAAGTGTTTGATTTGTTTAAAGGGATGGGAATCAGAATATAAATATTAATGAGATTGAAATTATTAAGTAATACAAATTTTATTATTTGAGTTATTTATGAACCATACAAATCATGATAAAAATAATTTAATAATTTCATTCTCATTACTATTCCATTCATAAATTCATTTTATTTTCTTGTTATTCCATTCAATTATACCAATCTAGCCGTAATTGTTTGATTTTAGGAATTTGATTTTATTTTAGGAAGTGATTGATTTGTTTCAATTGTTTTGAGAGATAATAGATTTGTTCCTTAAAATGATATTCTTTGGTTTTGAATGAGAATATCTACCCTTACGATTAATTTTGTTTGAATTGTTTCAAAATTCTATAGTTTTGAAATACTAGTTTTTTTCTTTCTTGTTTTTTCCATAAAAAAAAAAATTCCGTTTTAAAAAAATTTTAAATTAAAAATAAACTATAATTTTAACTTAAAAAATTAATTAATTAAGGGAGATTACTGATGAGTGACATTTTTACTTAGATTTTAGTGTCGTATGTTTTCGTATATTTTTATCAGTATTCATGTGATTTTTGGTGGAGTTATGTGTTTTTATGGAATTGAGTGTAAATGAACTAAATCATATGTAAAACAGGTGAAAAAGGAGCAAAAAACGGAGACGGAAGATGAAATGAAGAAGAAGAAATAGGGTAGCAGCAACACGGCTGCCCGTGCCAGGTGCACGCGTCGTGGTTAATGCTGAGACACGGCACGTGCCGCCCACGAGCCTGTAAGGGGAAGTCATGCGAAGACATCAATTCATCCAATAAAGCCACCTACTGGCCGTGCGTCAGCACACGACTCGTGTGCCATTTTGAGTGAAGGTTGACTGATAAACCCTGACACGACTCGACTCGTGCTACAGCACAAAAGTCGTATCGGTGCCAGAACAGGATATTTTTTACACATCTTCTAGAAGGTCTACAAGGGGTATATATATCAATTCATTCAACATTTTGAAGGAGAGAATCAGAAATTTAGCTGCTCACACAACTCACATACCAATTCCTTAATTTTACACCATATGCTTCATCAAATTCATCCATCTAATCACTCCATCATCATCTCACCATAAAGTCTCAATCCAAATCAATTGAAGAAGCAAGAAAGAGTGAGTGATCACCAAAGGAAGAAAGAAGATTCAATTGGATCCAATCCAAGGGAGTTTTCATTCCAATTTTGTGTTAATCCTATAGTTTACCATGATTTGTAAGGTTTCTAATGTCTATGTTAAGGATCTTATGAGGATTGTAGGCTAATTTCCCTTGTGATGTTAGCAACATAAAAATTGTTAGATAATTTGTGGATCTATGTAATTAAATTCATATGTTGATTGAGATATTTGATTTTCTATCATTGATGCTTAATATCTTGAGATCTATGATGGTTTGTGTATTTGATTGTTCTAAATATATGATTAAATTGAAAGATCAATTATATGCTTAGGATAGTTGAGTGAATCATTTCATCAAACACCTCATGTTCATTATAAATTGTAAAGAGATTGAGAAATCCTTTAGGATTTAGAACCCATTGATAGAACATGTGATTAATTAGATTGAGAAGTAAATTAATTATGTGAATGAGCTCTTTAATTGAACTTAGTACCTAGTTGGAATAGTTTAATTGAGAACTAACCTTTAAGCTTTTTTGAGATTGTGAAAATTATCTACATCCTATGCATTTCGAGAGGAAATATAGGTGATATATGTGTTGGCTCTTAATCTTTACCCTTGATACATATGAGTTTAATACATGAATTCTTAAATTACCACTTCAATAGTGTTGTTAATCTCACTTTTACTCAACTTGGAAAACCACTCAACTTTTACTATTTCATTTACTACAATTACTTGCTTTAGTAATTGTTATTTATTTGTGTTTCAAAAGCCCATAATTGATGTTTAGTCTCTATAAAATTGCGATAAACGTGATCTCGCTTAAGTTCTAGTATCGACCTCCCTGTGGTTCGATAAATTCTTGAATTGGTCAACCCGACTACAAGTTATGACTAATCAATTACTACTAAGTACACAAAAAAATTCTTAATTACTATGAGATACAAATATAAAAAAATATTACTACTAACTATATAAATACATATTGATATTCCAATATTACCCTTATAATGTGCTGCACATAAATATTTGTGTGCAGTAAAAGTTCGTGTACAACAAAAGTGTGCAGTAAAAGAAAAGTGTGTGCAGCAAAAAAGTATGGTGGTCCGGCAGAGCTATGGCGGTGGCGGTCCGGCGTCCGGAAGTGCTCCGTTGACCGGCCGGTGAAGCTCCAGCGAAGGCAGCGGCAGTCCGACGACTTTCCCGGCGGCGGTCCGGTGGTGGGTAAGTGTTTAGGGTTTGTGGTTTAAAAGTGTATGAGTTTAGGGTTATATTTGGTATTTTACTTTAATATTTTGTATGTAGAAATAATTTTTTTAAAATCAATGTGTCTCATAGTAATTATAAGTATAAAGTGTGTACTTATTAGTAATTCTTCCATTAATTAATTAAGTTTGTTCATGAAATGGAATGATAGTCATTCCATTGAAAATTCCAAAGAATTGAGAATCCCAACTTTTTGTGAAATTGATTTACTATTAATGGAAATGAAATTGATTTACTATTAATGGAAATGATTTCTTCACACCAAACATTAATTTTCATTTAATAGTCACTCATGTGCTATAAAATTATTAATTAATCCAAATGTAACATTAGAATTAGTAATTTATTTAATAATTTTGCGGGAGAAGAAATTAATTGCTGTGATTTGTGTAGTTTTATTTATGAAGAAGAGTGAAAGTGTGGAAAAAGATATATGATGATGAATTGATAATATTTTGGGAGTATTTTTTTACTTAAAAAAAATTGTAATAAAAAATATAAATAAATGTTATAAATGTAATTTTAACATTTATCTTAATTCTTTTATATCTTAACAAACATCTCAATTTTTTTAATGCCAAATTTAATACATCTTATCAAACAATCTCCAATTTTCCTATTATGCTTATATATCTTTACTTAAATCTAATTTCTTATATATACTCCCTTTTTACATCTTTTATATTAAATGAGCCGTACATGGAGTGCTTATCAATGTCAAGTAGCTCAAGTCTCGATTTCCTCGAACATTGATAAAGACACTTGCAAAACTTTCTCTAAGATTCGAAATAAATTGATTTCTATAAAATCTTCAGGGCTTGCTTGGAGATTCCTTAGACGTCGGCTTCCTACTAGATCTGCACTTAAGAAGATAGATGTTTTAAAAGATGGAGATGACATTTCTTGTAAGCCTTTGTGGTAATCATGAAGAAACAATGATGCATCGCAAACGTATAATTTGCAACCGCGTGCACAAGATATTAACTCTTTTAAATAAATTATCACTTTTATTAGAGATGTTATTACTTTCCTTAAAATGTTGTTACTTTTTATTTATACTATAATTTGTTCTTGAAATACTCAATTCGTCCATCGCAAACGTATGTGTTTGTTTTTTGCACATTAATTAAGAAATATTACTTCTTCCGTTCGCTTCTAAGGTGTTCATTTTACTATTTTTGACGTCCGATTCAAAGGTATCAATTTCCCCTATTTAGTAAAAAATACACAATATGGTTAACCAATTCCCTCTAATACAACTACCTACTTTACATATAATAATGCTCCTTAATCCACGTGCAAAAAATAAACGGACACCTTAGAACTGAAACGGACACCTTAGAACCAGACGGAGGGAGCATTATTTTGTATGAATGAGTAGTTATATTAGTGGGAGTGGTGAACTATATATAGACCTTTTGCTAAAAAAAGAAAATGAATATTATGAGACCTACACCATCCACTAATACAAATAAAATATGAGACTCGCACCCTCTATTAATACAAACTACCTACTACACATAAAATAATAATATTCCTTAATCCACGTGCAAAAAGTAAATGTATACATTGAGGTAGACGGAGGAAGTAATATATAAGGTAAGAAAAAATAGGAATAAATTAATAATTTAAAAAGAAAAAATAAATAAAATTATTAGACAAATAAATCATATTATTAAGACGAAATTGAAAAGGGAGATTACTGATGAAGAAAAAGATGTTCTAAAGAAAATAGAAAGCGTCCTATTTAAGATTCATATCATGAAAAAGAATTCCATTCAATGAGGTGGTAGTTGATTGAACAAGTGTATGTTCCTCCTATTGACGCCAAAGCGTCGGTAGGCGCGTTAACTTAAGTACATAACACATAAACAGCATGATTAAGATAAGTCATTAACTATCAATACATCGAGTTTGGGAAACATTCGAAACAATAATGTCCAATTCCTCCAAACTAATCAAGAAAATAGTACTAATATTCACATTTACATTCAACAAACAAATTATGAATTACACCACTCAATTTCTAATACTTCTCCTCACATACAAAACTGTTTTCATTCAGGGGAAATGTATTACATATTTTCATTACCTTGTAATCAAATATTTAACATATATTCTTCATATGTGTAATCCACAGCATACACATACTCTTGGTCTTAGTTAATTCGAGCAATGATGACTGTAATGTCATCGACCTTCCCTCCTTTGTAATTCAACCCGGCTTGCCTGGCCGCGTCCACAATGGGCAAATCATTGGTGTATCGCCATGTAACAACACTCCTATTCTCCCATCACCCAAAATCCTTACCATCTCACTCACGTAGGTTGTCGCAGCAGCCCATCAGTTCCGGCGACCACCAAGTCCCCCCT
The DNA here is from genome assembly GCA_023678885.1 of Pogostemon cablin. Taxonomy (NCBI): domain Eukaryota; kingdom Viridiplantae; phylum Streptophyta; class Magnoliopsida; order Lamiales; family Lamiaceae; genus Pogostemon; species Pogostemon cablin. The sequence goes on from CM042960.1 coordinate 9,341,995, forward strand.
CTCCATCTCCTCCGCCACGCTCGGATCATCCCTCTCCCGCCCCAACTGGTAAGGGCAGCTGAATATCTTCTGCTGCAAGGGCGATCTGTATACAACCCTACCCTCTCTCACCACCACAAACCCACTCTCCCATGTTCGTCGCCCTCAGTCTGTCGCCGGAGAGTGTGATGATGCAGGCGGTGGAAGATCCCGCCGCCATGGTGCGGCCGTACGCCGTTTCCAAAACCCTAATAGGGTTTACGTGTTCTTTCAGTGCGAGTAGACAGTTCTCCGCGAATACTTGCCGCTGTCTATTCCTTTCTTGGCCCATCCCCCGACGCCGTCCGCCACTGCGATCGTCTGAAACTCCGGCGATATGAAGTGCGCGTCTTCGCCAAGAGGCTTCTCCGGGTTGTCCTTGGGTAGGTATGTCGAAACAGCTGTCATCTTTAACGGAGGAGCATGGTGGCTCCGCCCCACTTCTGCCGGAATCTCGATATCTAAGGGATATACATTATTCAAGAAGTGATCGATCAACATTCTTTCGATTTCAGATGATCATATGGATGACAAAATTTGTAATCTCACTCCATTGATGACATTTCTTTAGGGTTTCGGATTGAAATTTAAGTAGTTGAAAAGTAATGTGTATCGAGGGTTTTTGGGAATGAAATTATCTTATCAACATCATATAGCATGTATATATAGAGAGAGGGGACTTTCAGTTGTGAAGATATATTTCAGATAGTAGGATTTAAATTTCCATAATTAAATTTCCATAATTAATTCGGATTAGAAAAAGCCGTTAAACCGACATATACCATATATATTGCAATTTTTATTTAAGGAAAATATTTTGATACATTGATTTCATATGCCAAAGAAATATCGGCTTCTCAAAGTAACAACAACATCAAATTAAATTTGGAACAAAAAAACATGTGAGCTCATGTTTTATTGTTTTTATAAGGATGGAGTTAAAACCATCTTTTGTTCTATAGCAAAAGATGAATACAATTTTAGTCCAAATAAAATCACTTCCTCCATCCAAATAAACTTTTCAATCTATCCTTATTTAAGAAAGCACGGGAAATGATGGATGTTAAATACAGCTGGGCTAGAAGAAAAGCTAATTTGGTGGCTCATAACTTGACTTTAATGACATTCTCTTGCGCATCTCCTTTCTTTTCTATGGAGATCCCCCAGAGGGTTAAGGATATTGTAATAGCTGATTCGTCAACTTACTAAACTGTTTCCTCTTGTCAAAAAAAATAAAAAAAATTCTTCACTCTCTATGTACAGTTTCAAAACTTACATTATATTTTAAAAAATACTACACTCATCTAAAAATACAAAAGTTAATAAAGCTAGTAATTTTTTTTTTAAACTTCGTATAAAGGTGAAGAGCTTCATAAATGGAGGGTATGATATTTTAAATTTCGTACCGTATATATTGTTCGATTTTTATTTGTGACAGAATATGATTGCATAGATAATTTTATATAAATAAAAATGATTTATAATATAAATATTTATTATGTAACATAAAATATCTTTATAAATAATAAATGTGTATAAAAAATGTATTTTGTTAAATTTTTTGGGATTATTGCATTAAAGGATAATACACTTTCTTTTTTTCAATTTAAACAGTCTCTATTTTTTATTATTTTTATATATAATCATCCTAAAATTATTAATTTTTATTATAATTATTATTTATTTTTAAATTTTTTATTTCTTATGGGCAATATTATTTTTATATTTAATAAAATTTTGAATATTAATTTTTAATTTTTATAATTAATATGTTATAAGATAAAAAGTGATAATATTTTTAGTAAAAAAAGTTATACTCTATGCGTCCGCTTCTAAGGTGTCAATTTTACTATTTTGGCGTCCGCTTCAAATGTATTCATTTCCCCTATTTAGTAAAAAAGTGCACAATATGACCCACCACTTCCCTCTAATACAACTACCCACTTTACATATAATAATAATACTCCTTAATTCCCGTACAAAAAGCAAACAGATACCTTAAAATCGGACTGAGGGAGTATATGATAAAAAAAAAGTGATAACCTACCTTGCAAAAAAAAATTGTGACACGGATAAAATAATGAATTAATTTAAGTAATAAAAAACTAACAGAAAAATAATTAGAAAAAATAATAATTAAATGTTAACAATTTGAAATAAATGGAAGAATAGATTAAGCATTTACGTTCATATTAATTGAATTTAAAGTGTGCATTGCCATTTTTAAAAAAACACAAGCGCCCTTACAAACCCAATTTACATAACTTATTATATAAACTCTGAGTCTTTTTTCGCCCTAAACTCTGTGATCCTCTTCCAATTCTTAACAATAACTTTTATATTTTTTAAATAATAAACATAAAAATTATTATAAAGATAATTAAAGATGGATTGAACTTGGGATTTTGAGTAAACATTTTCTATTTATCCTCTGATTCCTCTCTTGAGATGATTTATTGACTCTTAACTTTTGGAGCTGGATCTTCGAATGAAGCTTGTCCGAACTCTGATTTGAAGCTTTAAAATGTTTGTCCGGAGGCATCGAGTACTATTTATTAGAATAATGTACTCAATCCGTCCCACAATAAGAGGGTCTTTTGCTTTTTGTACGTGGATTAAGAAGTATTATTATTTAATGTGTAGCGGGTAGTTGTATTAGTGAGAGTGTGGGCCCCATATTTTAATTATATTAGTGGGTGTATGTGGGTCTCATGTGTTTAAAAAAAGAAAGGAGACTCTTTGAGTGAGACACCAAAAATATAAAAAAAAACCCTAATAGAAGGGGACGGAAGGAGTACTAAATTTGATTGATTTTATTTTTTATTTAAATATTTATCTGATATTTTTATTAAAAAATTGAAATAAAAAACCAACGAAAAATAATTAAAAAAATGATAGTTCAGCATAGATTACGTTCAAATTAACTGAATTTAAAGTGTGCATTGTCCTTTTTTAAAAAACACAAACACTCTTATAAACTCAATTTACATAGCTTATTATATGAACTCGAATCTTTTCTCGCCCTAAATCCTGTGGTACCTCCTTCCAATCCTATTATAACAACAAATTTTATTTTTATTAAATAATAAATACAAAATAATATTACGAAGATAATTCAAGATGAATTGAACTTGAGAATTTGAGTAAACAATTTTTATTTATTATCTGATTCCTCTCTTGAGATGACTTATTGACTCTTAATTTTCGGAGTCGGATCTTCGGATGAAGCGATACCATAGCAAACACCTCCCAATAAGTACTAATTACTGTACGATTTCCCTAATTAGATACTAAATCATAGACAATATTCATTTTTAAGATACTATGAATTTACTAATGCTTTGAGTGACACGACTCACCTTACATAACTTATAATTCAAATACTAATTATTAACATAAATATCATCATTTGCATATATTTTTTATTTATTTTATAATATATATTTATTAATCAAACCGTCACACCAGTTCAACATACGTAATTGGTTTCTGACACTACTTCAAACCACACAAACTTATCACAATACTTATTATATTATATAACAAAACATCAGCGGAAACAAAAAAAGCCCACTGCCTAGTCAAACAGGTCGTCATTTATGTACATCTGCTCAAGACCCTGTAGGAGCTCCACAGCTTGCACAACACACCACATACTCAATCATCACCAGACTCACCTACAATGCATAAACTAGTGAGACAAAAATCTCAGTAAATAGAAATCATACATGTTAGTGTATGAAAATGCATTTATTTTCTAATATTTTTAGTTGGTCTCTTTTATCTTGAAAACTGTTCACATGGTGGGATCCCCACGACACTCTTATGATATGCACCCTAAAAGAGCTCTATGAAGATGATTTTTTCGAACTCTGAAAATAGTGACGAGAACGATTTTTCCAAACCCTGACAGAGTGGTGGAGACAATTTTTTCGAACCCCAAATAAAGTACTGAGAACGATTTTTTCGAACCCAGAATAAAGTGTTGGGAACGATTTTTCAAACCCAGACAGAGATGCATATATAGTGGTCGCACACACCATTAGTATTTTATTAATTTTGGGGAAAACACTTTTCATGATTATGCATGGTATGCAACCAGGGCAATTAATTATGCTTTATTAACCATTTACGACATTATTATCAATATTTAATCACAATAAAACAACAACGTAACTTCAATCCACACAGATTCACTTCTAGAATAACAACTCCACCCCAGTCATATAGATTCATTTATAGAATAACCACTTTATTATGATCACACGGATCCCTTTTTGCTATATCAACTTCACCTCAATCACACATATCCTTATAACCAACATCTTCTCAAGCCATACAATTATATTTTCAACAGTTTCAAATTACATAGATCTATATAGAACAATAATATTATTATTTCAAATCAAATAAATCCAAAACTTGTATCGCAAATTTATTACAAATAATGTTATTTTCAACAGTCCCCAACGCCTTATGTAAACTCTTCCAGAAAGCAGACAAAAATCTTGTGTCTCTATCTGACACAATGGTAAGTGGTACTCCATGGAGTCTGACAATCTCTTGAATATACAGCTGTGTATAGCGATCCATAGAATACGTAGAGCATATAGGAAGAAAATGAGCTGACTTAGTCAATCGATCCACGATAACACAAATGGCATCATGACATTTCACTGTCTTTGGTAGCCCGATAACAAAATCCATGGTGATGTTCTTCCATTTCCACTCTGGAATAAATAGAGGCTGCAAAGTTCCTGCTGATCTTTGATGATCGGCTTTGACTTGCTGACAAGTCAAACATTGCTCCACATATTGAGCGACATCTCTCTTCATCTCTGGTCACCAATAATGTGACTTCAAATCTCTATACATCTTTGTAGCTCCTGGATGTTATGAGTACGGTGTTGATTGAACTTCTGCCATCACTTCCTTTCGAATGTCGTCTACTTCAGATAGACATAATCGACCTCTATAATGAATCACACCATCATTTCTTAATTGAAAGTCAGAAGACTTTCCAGAGCTGATATTATTCTTTATCTTGTCAAACAACTTATCCACCTCTTGTCCCTGTTGAATCTTATCCATCAAAGTTGGTCGAAGTGTCAAAGCTGCCATCTTTGCTTCCAACGAACCTTCCTGAATGATCTCTACACCCATTATTTGCAAGTCAAGCAACTCTGGTTTCTGATTTAGGCTTGTAGCAGCCACACTCTGTATTGCCTTTCGACTCAATGCATCAGCAACGACATTGGCTTTACCCGGATGATAATTGATAACACAGTCGTAGTCCTTCACCAGTTCCTACCATCTTCTCTGCCTTATGTTCAATTCTTTCTGAGTGAAGAAGTACTTTAAACTTTTATGATCAGTATAGATTTCACAACGTTCCCCATATAGGTAATGCCTCCAAATTTTGAGTGCAAACACCACTGCAGCTAACTCCAAATCATGAGTTGGATAGTTCTTCTCGTACTCCCTTAATTGTCAGGATGCATATGCTATTACTTTCCCATTCTGCATCAATACACATCCAAGACCATTCTTCGAAGCATCACTATAAACCTTGAAATTTTCTGTCTCCGTAGGAATAGTTAAGATAGGTGTTGATGTCAACCGTCTCTTCAATTCCTTAAAACTTTGTTCACATGCCTCTGTCCATGTGAACTTCATATTCTTCCTGGTCAACTGTGTTAATGGTGAAGCAATCTTGGAGAATCCTTCAATAAACCTTCGATAATATCCAGCCAATCCAAGAAAACTACAAGCCTCAGTGGGATTTGATGGTTGTGGCCAATCATGGATTGCTTTAACTTTACTTGGATCCACCAAAATTCCTTCTCCTGATACTACGTGACCCAAGAAAACAACTCGGTCCAACCAAAATTCACATTTCTTAAACTTCGCATACAACTGTTTCTCTTTCAAAATCTCTAACACCTTTCTCAAGTGTAGCACATGATCCTCCTTATTCTTAGAGTAAATCAGAATGTCATCGATAAACACAATCACAAACTTATCGAGGAGTTCCTGAAATACTCTATTAATCAAATCCCTAAATGCTGCAGGAGCATTCGTCAATCCGAATGGGATTTAATAAAAACTCAAAATGTTTATACCTTATATTGAATGCAGTCTTCGAAATATCATCCTCCTTAATCTTCAACTGATGATACTCCCGACCGCAAATCAATCTTTGAAAAGATAGTTGCACCCTGTAGTTGATCGAATAGATCATCAATGCGAGGCAATAGATACTTATTCTTGGCTGTAACTTTGTTGATCTCTCGGTAATCGATGCACATCCTCAATGTGCCATTTTTCTTTCGAACGAAAGTACTGGTGCTCCCCAAGGTGAGAAACTAGGTTTGATGAATCATTTGTCTAGCAACTCTTGCAACTGTATTTTTAATTCCTTCAGTTCAGCTGGTGCTATTCTGTATGGCGCTTTAGATATAGGAGCAGTTCCCAGTTGCAACTCAATAACAAACTCTATTTCCCGGTCTGGTGGCAATCCTGGAAGATCATCTGGAAACACCTCTGGGTATTCCAGAACTACTGGTACATCATTGAGGACTGGACATTGCTGTCCCTCAACATTCATCACGCTCACCAGATAACCCTCACAGCCACTTTCCAACAACCGCTGTGCTTTTGCTGTTGATATTACAGAAAATCTGAAGTTCTTCTTGATCCCAACAAAAGTGAATGGTTCTCCCTTCAATGGCTGAAAAGTAATACTCTTCTTCTGACAATCTATTGTAGCACCGTACTTTGACAGCCAATCCATATCCAATATAATATTATAATCATTCATATTTAACACAATTAAGTCAGCGAGGAGTTGTCTTCCTTCAATAGAAATAACACAACCTCGAAAAAGTTGATTAGTTTGTTTTGATTCACCAGAAGGTATAATCACCTCATAATTAGCTTCTATCAAGTTAGATGTTCCACCTAACTTCCTCACATACTCAGTGGATACAAATGAATGTGTTGCTCCAGAATCAAATAACACATAGGTAGAAGTGCCAAAAATAGAAAACTTACCCGCGACAACTGAGGGGTTCACATCTGCCTCCTCTCACGTCAAAGTGTATACTCTTACTGGAACTCTCACCTGCTGTCCTTGCTTCATTTCTTAGGACAAGTAATAGTCATATGTCTTTCTCCCCGCATGTGTAACACGTTCTCGAAGGAATGTGACACTCTCCACCATGTGGTCTAAAACATATCGGTAGTGGCGGCTTTGGGACGCTTGTTTGGTTTTCCTTATCCTTGTCCTTGCTCCACCTAAATATTTGATTTCGGTCTTTGAAATGACATCGACCTCCTATCATTTCTCCCAAACTGCTGCACTGGTTTCTATTGAAATTGACGTCTGATAGCCTGCACTTTTCTGATCCTTATCTCCGCTTGTTCAGCAATCTGGGCCCTTTCTGCAACTTGTGACTATGTTGCTCCATGCAGTCCCGCCATACTCACATCTCTGAAAATCTCAGGCCTTAAGCCTTCCACGAACCTCTCCACTTTCAATGCCTCTATACTCACCATATGTTCTGCAAACCTTAACAACAGCTCAAATTTACGAAGATAATCTGTGACTGACATACCACTCTGCTTCAACTGTATGAATTCATTCATTTTCATCATCCTCACTGGTGCCGTAAAGTACTTATTTCTGAAAAGTTCTTTAAACTTTTCCCATGTCATAGTCGTGACATCCTTGATACTTTTAATGGTATCACACTAGTGGCCTGCACTTCCTCGTAACATGAAAGAAACACACATCACTCTGTCCCCATCTGTAATTCTACTGTATTGAAATATGTTTTCCATCGTAGGTAACCAATCCCTTGCATCTGTGGCGTCTGCTGCATCCTCTAGTATCGGATGGCTCAGCTTTCAAAATCTCTTACAAACCATTTCCACACGTTCTACTTGACGTCCATTTTGATTAGCATTAACCTATGGTTGTCCACCCATATCTCTTTGCTGAATCAGTCGTTGCATCTGCTGGGACTGGCGTTCTAACAATTCCATCAGTCGAGTAATCACCGCATCACAATTATTTTCTTCAGTAGGTGCTGCTTGCTCAGCAGTTTATCAATTTCAAAACTTTTTCCTATAGTCCTTATCATTTTGTCTATTAACTACGAGTCCTACACCACATAACCAATATAATTTATAAAACACATAACAACATAGAAGAAAAATGATACTTACATGCAAAGTTATTTTCCCAAGGAATGAGTTCAAGTACATAGACAGTCTGCAGGACCCAAACCGAGCTCTGATACCACTCTAACACGACCCACCTTACATAACTTATAATTCAAATACTAATTAACATAAATATCATCATTTGCATATTTTTTTATTTTATAATATATATTTATTAATCAAAATGTCACACCAATTCAACATACGTAACTAGTTTCTGACACTACTTCAAACCACACAAACTTATCACAATACTTATTATATTATATAACAAAACATCAGCGGAAACAAAATAAGCCCACGGCCTAGTTCAACAGGTCGTCATCTATGTACATCTGCTCAAGACCCTGTAGGAGCTCCACAGCTTGCACAACACACCACATACTCAATCATCACCAGGCTCAACTACAATGCATAGACTAGTGAAACAAAAATCTCAGTAAATAGAAATCATGCATGTTAGTGTATGAAAATGCATTTATTTTATAATCTTTTTAGTTGGTCTCTTTTATCTTGAAAACAGCTTACGTGGGGGATCCCCATGACACACTTATGATATGCACCCCAAAAGAGCTCAATGGAGATGATTTTTTAGAACTCCAAAAATAGTGCCGAGAATAATTTTTCCGAACCCTAACAGAGTGGTGGAGACTATTTTTTCGGTACCCCGAATAAAATACTGAGAACGATTTTTCCAAACCCAGAATAAAGTGTCGGGAATGATTTTTCCGAACTCAGACAGAGATGCATATATAGTGGCCGCACACACTATTAGTATTTTAGTAATTTTGAAGAAAATACTTTTCATGATTATGCATGGTATGCAACCAGGACAATTAATTATGCGTCATAAACCATTTACGACATCATTATCAATATTTAATCACAATAAAATAACAACTTAACTTCAATTCACACAGATTCACTTCTGGAATAACAACTCCACCCAATCATATAGATCCATTTATAGAATGACCACTTTATTATGATAACACGGATCCCTTTTTGCTATATCAACTTCACCTCGAATCACACAGATCCTTATAACCAACATCTTCTCAAGTCATACAATTATATTTTCAATTGTTTCTAATTACATAGATCTATATAGAACAATAATATTATTATTTCAAATCAAATAAATCCAAAACTTGTATCACAAATTTATTACAAATAATTTATAAATAATATTATTGAATATGAAACATACTTTCCCCAAATCACATAAATCCACAACTTGTACCACAAATTGATCCCAAATAATTTATAACGTAATTAAAATAATCACAAATAATTCACAAATAATTATCACATATTGAATACAAATAATTCACACACAACGTATTTATGCATTGTTGTTGGACTTCTACTTACTTGGACTCCGATTATAGTAACACTATAGACCCGTGAAGAACCGTAACTAATTCATTCCTTCTCGTTCCGGCACACCTCTTCCCTTTTTTTTTTGCAGATTGATTTTGGGTGAAAGGTCATCACCCCAAGCACCCATTTATATAGGTGAGGCTGCCGACAATAATTTTTATTTTTTTATATATATATATATATTTTTTATTATTATTATTTTATTTTATTTTATTTTATTATTATTATTTATTTTTTTTAATAATGAGTTTGTGGTTGTCAATTTTGTCCATAAACCCATCAGCCCAATCAATGCACATGCACCAACTTACCTACTTATTTATTTATATTTATTTATTTTATTATTAATATTATATTATTATTATATTATTATTATATTATTAGAATAAAAGCTAGACATTTGACACTTAACCATATTATACTTACGTGTACATTTTCTTGTCACTATTATTATTACGAGACCATATGTGATACTTAATAATTAAGAAATAATATATTTATGCACATATTGTCACCATTTTTAGCACGGATGTATCAAATAAAATGTAAAGATAAATAAAATGTAGAAACAATTATCACATAATTGCCACATAATAATCACATAGTTGCCACATAATTATCACATAATTATAAAATATACATAACACAAATTAAAATTATATTGACACATGAGTAGTGAGAAGCTCGGGTATCACATTGAGTCTCCTCACCAAATTAACCAATCTCTCAATTAAGCTAATCACTATCAAAGGGTTCTAAATCTAGAAGATATCTTAATCTCATTTTAAATTAATGCACATGAAGTGTATGATGAAATGATTCGATGAACTATCCTTAACACATAATTGATTTCTCAATCTAATCACATGCCCAAGACAATTAATCACATAAATCAACCATATAAATCAAGCAATTACATCAATGATAGAAATAACAAAAATGCCTAATTAAGATTAAAACTAAATTGCATAAAATCTAATTTATCCAACACCAATCATGGAGCTAATATCACAAAGGGGATTAATCTATTGTAGTCTTAGAGAAAACAATATAGATAATTGTATCTATAAATCCCATGACAAAACTAGAAGTTCACAAAAATAGAAATAGAATCCTCCTTTGAATGTCTTCAATGGGGCTTCTCCTTCTTCTTCTTTTAATCTTCACTCCTCATTGCTTCCTTAATCACTTGGATGATAGATTTAATAGATGGATTCAAGGATAGGTGAATGGATGAAGATGACGGTGTAAAATAAAGGAAATGATGTGTGATGTGTGTGTCAAGCAAAAACCTTACAAAATCTGGTGCAAATGTTGAAATTGTGGGTATTTATACCCCTTGAAAAACCTAAAAATCGAACTTGAATTTTGACACTTTTGTATAAAAACAAAGTCATGTTTTCTTGCATTTGCCTGTGTTTTCTTGCATATGCGATTTTTACATCTCTAAACGCGACTTTTCGCCTAACAACAAGAAAACACGATCGTTTTTCTTGTCTTGGTCGTGTTTTAATGCACTTTATCAACTCTCTGGACATCGATCACCTTTGTATGAAAACACGGCACGACATAAAAATATGATCGTGTTTTTACGTCCTTTTGACCCCTTTTTTAGATTTTATTCAACTTTCTTCATTCTTCATATTTTTCTTTACAGTTTCAGCTCCCGACTCCATTTTGCTCTGTTTTTACCTGATTTTTATACGTTTAAGCTCATTTTCACACATTTCATAAAAACACAAAACACCACCAAAATATACATAAAATACGAATAAAATGATATGGAAATACACATAAAAAGACATTAAAGTGTAGGTGAAAATAGCGACAATCAAACTTTTTCGAGCTCTAATTTGAAACTTTAAAACGTTTTTCAGGAGGCGTGGAACCTTTGTTCGAATCGAACGTTGACTTGAAGCTATGTTGTGAAGTACGCTCCTCAATTTGGTAGAATGTTTACTTCACGGAGATTGCTGGATGAATTTGATTTGAAGAACGCCAGATCAAAGGGGTTTAGCACCTTGATCTCTGATCGGAGACAGTTAACTTTGCCGGATCGCTAGGTCTCTTCAGGTTCTTCAGGATCTCCAGAATCTTCATAATTGATTGAAATGAAGACTGAAGATAGGTAAAGGAAATAACTATATGTGAGATACTTTCTCCTGGAAAAAATATGTTCACATTTGAATTGGGCTTTTACATTTAAATAAATCTGATGTATTGGATTTGAGTCTATTTAATTTAATTTAATTAGGAATGCAAGATTGAATTTTGGTATATTTAATTTAATTAGGTCTGCTGGATTTGACTTGAGCTTAGTTGATTTGGATCATGCCCACTTGATTTGTTTTCTTGGCTTGTTTGGCTTGGGCTTGAGTTTGGGCTTAAATAATTATATCAATTATCAATTATTTATTAATTTATTTTAGAAATTAATTTATTTAAATTCTTTAATAAATTAATATTTAATATAATTTCTTTACATTTTTATTTATTAGGCAATAAAATTTAATTGAATTTCGTTCACTGAAACTTCTTGTTGAAGTGAATAAATTGCATAAATTTTTCCATGCTTATTTGCATATATATTTTCATCAATCTCGACTTGAGCTTTATAATTGTCCTTGTCACGGGCTTTCATGATTTTTTCTTTCCTTCTTGAATGATTTTCCTTTTTTCCCTTCTTAATTGGGCTTTTATAATTTTTTCATTTAGGCTTGCATGAGTTTTTTCCTTGGCCCATTACTTCCTACTAACCAAATATCTGCTAATATCTACTGCATACTTCTTCTTGGATGCAACAAGTTCAAGTCTGAACAATCTTGAATCTGTTTAATCCCAGGGTGAAGGCATGCTCTTGACACCAGTTAAAAGAAAAATAATAATAGCCTTTCTTGAAGAGAGAGAAAGCAGCCTACGTTTTTTCTCTACTTCTTGGAAGTTGGAAGAGAGAGGAAGCTCGATTGAGGAGGAATTTGATTTCCACCATTCACGTTTTCTTTATTGGGAAAGAGGAGTTTGGGTGTTTGAAGTCAAACTCACCTTCAAATTCCAACTTCAAGTCATCACGTGAGTGTGACCAACTGTCGACCAAATTTCTCAAAATTGGGCCTCAGATTTCAATCTTAAGTTTTGCCCGTCAACATATAATTAATTCCACAAGCTCATTTTGGGCTTCCAATTAATTTGCTTGCCTAGATTAAATAATTTGGGCCATTAACTCGATTTGTTTGGATAGGGGTGTGTCATGCACATTTTATACTCACGTTGGCCAGAAATTTAAGCTCATGTGTTAAAAGCCTTTGAACTTGAATTTGTTGATGATTTATACTCGTATAAATGAGTCTTGAATTCGAGTTGTAGACAGTTTATACTCTTCTAAAGGAGTTTTGAACTTGAATTGAGATTTTTAAACAGTTTATATTCGTGTCAATGAGTCTTAAGCACATGGAGAGTTTTGTTTCTTATCAAGAATATTTGATTTGGGTTACACAGTTTAAACTCGTATCAAGTAGCATAACATGTTATATATAATTAATCTATTTAAATTATTTAATTTTAATTTAAATTTACAGCTCTTTTTTAAAAAAATTTGTTATAATTTTTAATTTATTATTTACTCTAAAATATCCTTTTTAATTTAACATCAGCTAAGCCTCTTATTTTAATAACCTTATTTGGGATTTCATTATTAATGACTTGCTGACATTGCTGTTGATTTGATAAACATTTAACTGCACGTTTGAGCTTAAACGTAGTTGCAAATGGTTGTCCAACTAGTAATACAGGTAATTAAATAGTATTTGATAAATATTATATTTTTCTTAATCTGAAATCTGTCTTACTGTCATTATACAACCACTGTGCATTATAACTTGGAAAGCCAGCAATTAAATATTTGTCACATGTTTTGCAAGTTATTAGTAAAGAAATCCAAAATAAGGTTATCAACCTCAAGTAAAAGATTGTAGGAATCTCAAAGTCGACTTTTATTTTATTTATTTATTAACTAAGCAATTTGAATTTTCGGGAAGAATTACATTACTATAGACTTGTATTCTTGTTAAGAACTAAAGAATCTCATATACGTTAATTAACCTTCGTTTACCAATTCTCAGAAATTATATCACTAGCTATCCACGCTAGTTAAATCCAAACAACTATGTTCGTTTTTTATTTTAAAAATCCCGGAATTGGATTTCAAAATCCACATCTAAATTTTAAAAACTACTTTTTTATATACTTATATACATTCTATCTCCTCAATTAATACACTTTATCTCTTTATCATTTATCTCTCATCTACATATTTTTAACATAAATTAATATATTTTTATAAATTGATTTGACATAAAATTAAAATGTACTCTGTCAAAAAAAAAAAAAACCTAACATGCTATTCATAATTTTCAAATTTCACAAAAACCCAAAACAAATATCACTGTTTATGATTTATTAATCTCACTTAATGGGGTAAACTTCAAACGAACATACTCACCTTTATCGTGAAATATGATCACCCTAATCCTCTCCAGCAAAGTTTTGTAGGTCTATTTCACAAGTTTTGGATCTTTAAGAACAACATGAAATAACAAATAAAAGATTAAATCAATCTTTTACTTATTTTATTTATTTATTTATTACTCTCACGTCCCTAAAGATCGTTCACTCTTTCCACATTAATTCGTCCCACATAATTGCTCATTCCAAAAAATGAAATATAATTCCAATCTAACATCTCAAAAGTATACATTAATTTCAAAATTATCATTTCTTTCTACACATAACATACTTTATACTTTATTTATTACATAAAAATACTATGCACATTACTCCTAAACTCAATAAAAATAGTTAAAAATTAATTTTTTCTTAATATCCGTGGTACAGTAAAGATGAAGAATTCTTAGGGGTGGAGGGAGTATTTAACTATGGGTAGGTCTTGTGTGAGACAATCTCATGTAAGCCCTTATATGAGATGGATAAAAAGTGATAATGGTGCAACGAATTATTTCATGAACAATTTATAATGTAAATAAAAAGTGATAGAGTAATATTTTATAGCGAAAGTGATAACATTTCATGAACATTTTATCCGTTGTTCTCACGTAAGAGCTTGCGAAAGTAATAACATTTCATGAACTTTTTATCCGTTCTCACGTAAGAGCTTGCGTGAGACGGTGTCACACAATTCTTTGCCTTAATTTATTTTTCATCAACTAAAATAATGCTAATAATAATTAGAGAATAAGTAGTTGGTACTTGATCAGCCACGTTCGTACCAGTCTTAATCCTACATAAAAAAATTCCAAGTATTGCAAGATGGATCTCACTGGCATAAAAAAACCCTTATTAGTAACTCACTTCTTCTTCATCACCAAAGCTTATCTTCTCACCTAATCAAACGTAAAGAAACCTTAAAATTTGAGTTAGAAGTAATAATTTGTTCTCATTTATCCGAAGTGATGGCTCTGGTTAAGCATGCTTGCATTTTCATTCTGGCGGTGATGACCATCACCCACACCAGTGATGCCACGCGCCACCTGCTAGACCTCGGAAACGGAGACCTGAATGCCGGCCTTTCTTCACATGGTGGCAGCATTAACGCCAGCGAATTTAGGGTCGTCGGGGTTGAATAACTTGGCCATTAGCGGTTCGCTCGATGCAACTAGCACCGTCGGAGGGGAGGCTACCGTCGGCATTAGTGGGACCAGGAATTAATGATTACATTTTGTTATTACATCTCCTGTTATACATGTTAAATGAGTCACACATATAGCAAGTTGAATTCTCAGTTTCACATTTATAAAAAAAACTATACCCTATATAAATGACCATTATACCCTTGGGTGTGACAAGCATTTAATTTGTGGAATATCAGATAAAACATCATAGTGAAATAGGTGATTCCATTTGCACATGTAGGGAGAAAATTTTCAATCTTTTCTTTTAGGATATACATTATTCAAGAAGTGATCGATCCAACGGATGGCATCCATTCCGACCATGGGCGGTTGCTCGATGGCATCCATCCTACGATGGGCGGTTGCTCCCATTCTTTCGATTTCAGATGATCATAAGGATGACAAAATTTGTAATCGCACTCCATTGATGACATTTCTTTAGGGTTTCGGATTGAAATTTAAGTAGTTGAAAAGTAATGTGTATCGAGGGTTTTTGGGAATGAAATTATCTTATCAACATCATATAGCATGTATATATAGAGAGAGGGGACTTTCAGTTGTGAAGATATATTTCAGATAGTAGGATTTAAATTTCCATAATTAAATTTCCATAATTAATTCGGATTAGAAAAAGCCGTTAAACCGACATATACCATATATATTGCAATTTTTATTTAAGGAAAATATTTTGATACATTGATTTCATATGCCAAAGAAATATCGGCTTCTCAACTTGTACTCAAAGTAACAACAACATCAAATTAAATTTGGACCAAAAAAACATGTGAGCTCATGTTTTATTGTTTTTATAAGGATGGAGTTAAAACCATCTTTTGTTCTATAGCAAAAGATGAATACAATTTTAGTCCAAATAAAATCACTTCCTCCATCCAAATAAACTTTCAATCTATCCTCATTTAGTTCAAAATTTACATTATATTTTAAAAAATACCATTATTATCATTTAAAAGTATAAAAGTAAATAAAATTGATTAAAAAACTTCGTATAAAGATGAAGAGTTGAGGGTATAATATTTTAAGATATTATATGGGTGAGTTTTGTGTTAGACCATTTGATGGATCTTATTTCGTGATACGGATTATCCATTTTACTCGAATAAGGCTAATTATAGTGTCACTCAGGTGCACCCACCCTAAGATATGGTGCACCCATATACAAATACAAACAAAAACATATACAATTATGAATAAAAATGTATACAATTTAATTGTTAGTTTTTTAATGAAAAATTGAGTGTAAAAAAATATACAATTATTAAAAAATATGTATACACTATTAAATAAAAAGATATACATATATGGATACTAGTTTTTTAATGAAAAATTTAATATAAAAAAATATACAATTATTAAAGAACACATATAATATAGAATAAAAAGTTATACATACAGCCTGCACTAATATCAACTCCTCGAATAAGAAGGTGGCCGGGTAAGTGGTAATACGTGGAGTTTGCTATTCTTGTTAAGAAATTACATATCTTAGTTAATTAATATTTTCTTTTGTTTTGTTTTTAATTTTAACATAGATGATTTTAATATTAATTATTAAAAGTAGTATGTGTTTTTTATATAGTTTATTAATAATTTAATTTTTTTATTTAAAATGTTATACCTTTTTATTTATTTCCAAATTACTTATAATATAATTTAATTACATAGTTATCACTTTTTATTTTAGTTCTCAATTTTAATTAAAAATATTATTATTTTTTATTCTTAAATTAATTTAAAATATTATCACTTTTTATTCTCACTTTTTATCCTCCTTCTAAAAACTCTCCAAATCAGCATCCTCCAACGAATGTCTCCACAAATACCAAAGATCACCCCCTTCAATCCATTGTCCCCGATCCCACACCTAACCACACAGTACATACACCAAATTATCCACAACCTCATTTGGATAGTGTCATTCTCATCCCTCATACCTCAAACCCCCATTCCATCTCCCCACAGACAGTAATCCATCTCCCTCAAGTCCCCCGCCATTCCTTCGTCCCAAACCAACCCCTCCACTACATTATCTAAGTATCTCCCCGTTGATAATACTTCTTCCACAATCTCCTCTCACTTATCTGATCTGTCACATTCCCACCTCCCTCAATTCTCAGTTTCTCATCCACCTCCCAATCTACTCTAAATTATTCCAGCTCCAACCCCTATCTCAACTTGTGTGTTGAATATGTAGATCATGCATGCATACATGTGTACATATAACAAACAAATATGAAGGAGATGATGCTTGAAGTAGCAGCAAGATGGATGAATAAGTAAGAACATCAAGCTGCATGGACAAGTGAGGCCTGAAGCTTGACAAGTTTGTCATGTTTAATGATCAAGCCAAGCATGTGTAAGGTTTAGCTAATTGTGGCAGTTGATGGCAGTTTAAAGAGGATAATAATCAGTAGGTAAGGATCAGTTGACAAGAATCGGTTGTAAACAACTGATCATTTGGCAGTTTGCTTGATAACACATGCATGATAGTTGAGAATGTGAGGTGTTGCTGCAGCTGATAAAGTCTGTCATCACTTGACAGTTAGTGTTGGTTAGGATATTAAGTTAGATCAAGAAGATAAAGTGCCGGTTTTGATGATAGAGATTCAACACATATGATCAGTTGTAAGGTTGAGCTATAAGATCAATAAGTATGCTGGTTTGTTGGTTTGAGAAGTTGAAGCAGTTGGAAGCAGTTACAACTAAGCTCAGAACTGATCATGTGGAAGTTGTGATGTTGCTGATGCATTCAGTTTACAGCAATGGAGTATAAATACATGATCATGCACAGCAAAGAGGAGAGAGTGTGTGAATCATCATCATTTAAGCTAGTGCATCAAATTAGGGTTTTCTAAGTGTTTTAGTTCATCATCATCTTCATATTGTAACCATATTTCATCATATAGTGATTGTTCTCCTTTAGAAAGTGGATGTAGATCAACATGATCGAACCGCTATAATTCTTATCTTCCTACTTCAAGTTTTAGTTTCTGTTTTTGATTAAAATCAACACAACAAGAGTTTATAGTAGAGTGTAAGCTATCTTGGTGATCAAAAGCTTGCTGCATTCATAAGATTGTGTATCCATGGAACTTGATCAATCTTTTCTAGTCTCTGTCCCAATCAAACTGGAGAAAAGCATAAGTAAATCTACCAGAAAATTTACTCGTATTCCTCGCCTACCTTATCAGCCCTTCATATCTCCTCCACTATCATCCCCCGTATCTAAAAGGAAACCTCTTGTTCTTGACCCGCCCTCAACCTCCACTGAGCCACTTTCCAAAAAATCCAAACCTGACTCTAAACTTCCTTCTGAAAAGCTTTCTCCAATGGCGGCGACTGGCGATTCCCAGTCCCGCCGGTCCCAATGATAATCATAAGATAGAACTGTAGAGGGCTTGGGAACCCTGGTACAATTCAAGAACTTTGCGATTTAGTTCGCTTGAAGTGTCTCGATTTGGTCTTTCTGTGTGAGATGAAGAGTAATTCCTTCTATATGGATCGCATTGAGAATAAACTTGGTTATTTTGGTCTTTCTGTTCCAGTAAATGGAAATAGTGGTGGTTTGACCCTTCTCTGGAAAAGAAACATAGACGCTACTCTCCGTTGCTTCTCTTCTAGCTATGTTGATATGGATATTATCTGGCTTGATAAAAACATCGGATCACCAGATTTTACGGAGAACCAAATGTTTCACTCAGGCATGCTGCCTGGAATGCATTTAGCTCTCTAAACTCTCACCATTCGACTCTATGGATCTGTTTTGGAGATTTTAATGAGGTTCTCTCACAATCTGAATTTGAGGGTGCTGGCCCTCGAGCCAACTGGCAAGTATTAAATTTTCGGAATGCGCTTGCAAGCTGCTCCCTTCATGACATGGGTTATTCAGGAGAAACATTCACCTAGAATAGATTTTTGGTCAACACATTTACTCAGGGAGCTCGATTATACAGATTCACATGCAACATGGCTTTCTCGAACTTATTTTCATGGCACAAAAATCTTCACATCCCTTCTTTTCACTCAGATCATGCCATCTTACATCTGCAAGTGAGAGATCGACCCTTATTACCTTGGGTAATAGTCGTTGCAAGCCTTTCCGCTTTGAAGCTATGTGGGTGAAGTCTAAGGATTATGAAAAGATCATAACGGAGAATTGGTCCTCTAGCATGATGTCTCTTCAATCCAAACTTGAGAATTGTGAAGTTGGCCTTCTTACATGGGGTGGTACAAATGGAAAGAAACTAAAGGAAGAAATTACATGCCTCGAGAAAGAGATTGTGAAAAATTGGAGCAATCCCATCACTCCATCTGCTAAGAACGATCTTTCTGAACTTCAAGATCGTCTTCACTTTCTATAAGAACAGGAAGCCTCTACATGTTCAAAAGTTTGAATTGTGTAAGAGTCATATTGGTATTCACTAAAGATGGAGGAAGAGAGGTGAGTTGCAGTCTGTAAGTGCATCAAGGTGGAGAGTGTGTTATCATTTGTGATGATGCATGGTCTAAGGTGGAGATTTGTTGAATATGTAGACCATGCATGCATGCATACATGTGTACATATAACAAACAATATGAAGGAGTTGATGCTTGAAGTAGCAGCAAGATGGATGAATAAGTAAGAACATCAAGCTGCATAGACAAGTGAGGCCTGAAGCTTGACAAGTCTGTCATGTTTAATGATCAAGCCAAGCATGTGTAAGGATTAGCTAATTGTGGCAGTTGATGACAGTTTAAAGAGGATAATGATCAGTAGGTAAGGATCGGTTGACAAGAATCGGTTGTAACCAACTGATCATTTGGCTGTTTGCTTGATAACATATGCATGATAGTTGAGAAGGTGTGGTGTTGCTGCAGCTGATAAAGTCTGTCATCACTTGACAGTTAGTGTTGGTTAGGATATTAAGTTAGATCAAGAAGATAAAATGCCGGTTTTGATGATAGAGATTCAACACATATGATCAGTTGTAAGGTTGAGCTATAAGATCAATAAGTATGCTGGTTTGTTGGTTTGAGAAGTTGAAGCAGTAGGAAGCAGTTACAACTAAGCTCAGAACTGATCATGTGGAAGTTGTGATGTTGCTGATGCATTCAGTTTACAGCAATGGAGTATAAATACATGATCATGCACAGCAAAGAGGAGAGAGTGTGTGAATCATCATCATTTAAGCTAGTGCATCAAATTAGGGTTTTCTAAGTGTTTTAGTTCATCATCATCTTTATATTGTAACCATATTTCATCATATAGTGATTGCTCTCCTTTAGAAAGTGGATGTAGATCAACATGATCGAACCGCTATAATTCTTATCTTCCTACTTCAAGTTTTAGTTTCTGTTTTTGATTAAAATCAACACAACAAGAGTTTATAGTAGAGTGTAAGCTATCTTGGTGATCAAAAGCTTGCTGCATTCATAAGATTGTGTATCCATGGAACTTGATCAATCTTTTCTAGTCTCTGTCCCAATCAAACTGGAGAAAAGCATAAGTAAATCTACCAGAAAATTTACTCGTATTCCTCGCCTACCTTATCAGCCCTTCATATCTCCTCCACTATCATCCCCCGTATCTAAAAGGAAACCTCTTGTTCTTGACCCGCCCTCAACCTCCACTGAGCCACTTTCCAAAAAATTCAAACCTGACTCTAAACTTCCTTCTGAAAAGCTTTCTCCAATGGCGGCGACTGGCGATTCCCAGTCCCGCTGGTCCCAATGATAATCATAAGATAGAACTGTAGAAGGCTTGGGAACCCTGGTACAATTCAAGAACTTTGCGATTTAGTTCGCTTGAAGTGTCTCGATTTGGTCTTTCTGTGTGAGATGAAGAGTAATTCCTTCTATATGGATCGCATTGAGAATAAACTTGGTTATTTTGGTCTTTCTGTTCCAGTAAATGGAAATAGTGGTGGTTTGACCCTTCTCTGGAAAAGAAACATAGACGCTACTCTCCGTTGCTTCTCTTCTAGATATGTTGATATGGATATTATCTGGCTTGATAAAAACATCGGATCACCAGATTTTACGGAGAACCAAATGTTTCACTCAGGCATGCTGCCTGGAATGCATTTAGCTCTCTAAACTCTCACCATTCGACTCTATGGATCTGTTTTGGAGATTTTAATGAGGTTATCTCACAATCTGAATTTGAGGGTGCTGGCCCTCGAGCCAACTGGCAAGTATTAAATTTTCGGAATGCGCTTGCAAGCTGCTCCCTTCATGACATGGGTTATTCAGGAGAAACATTCACCTAGAATAGATTTTTGGTCAACCCATTTACTCAGGGAGCTCGATTATACAGATTCACATGCAACATGGCTTTCTCGAACTTATTTTCATGGCACAAAAATCTTCACATCCCTTCTTTTCACTCAGATCATGCCATCTTACATCTGCAAGTGGGAGATCGGCCCTTATTACCTTGGGTAATAGTCGTTGCAAGCCTTTCCGCTTTGAAGCTATGTGGGTGAAGTCTAAGGATTATGAAAAGATCATAACGGAGAATTGGTCCTCTAGCATGATGTCTCTTCAATCCAAACTTGAGAATTGTGAAGTTGGCCTTCTTACATGGGGTGGTACAAATGGAAAGAAACTAAAGGAAGAAATTACATGCCTCGAGAAAGAGATTGTGAAAAATTGGAGCAATCCCATCACTCCATCTGCTAAGAACGATCTTTCTGAACTTCAAGATCATCTTCACTTTCTATAAGAACAGGAAGCCTTGGAAACAACGTGCCAAACAACACTGGCACAAAGAGGGAGACCACAACATCAGTTTCTTCCACACTCATGCAAATATCCGACGGGATATCAACCACATCTCCTCTTTGAATGATGACAATGGTATTCAACTCCAAGATAAAGAAGGGATCCAATCCATCATCCATGACTACTTCATCAACATTTTCACCTCTTCTTACTGCAACCCCGTTGATCTTCATCTAGTCCTGAGAAGACTTCGTTGTAGAGCGAATGAGAACATGCGCAATGCCCTTGCTCAGCCATTTACTAGTGACGAGATCAAGAAATCTTTAAAGGAAATCTCCCGGTCCCGACGGTATGAGTCATATCTTCTTTAAAAAATTTGGCAAGTTATTGGTTCTGATGTCATCGCTGTTGTGCTTGATTTCTTGAATAATCTCATTTTTGATGATAGGCTTAATCATACATTCATAGTTCTCATTCCTAAAATTAAAGATCCTTGCTTAGTGAGTCAGTTTCATCCCATAAGTCTTTGTAACATTGTTTATAAATTAGCTTCCAAAAGTGTGGCAAATAAAGTTAAACTTGTGCTGCCTCGCTTAATCTATGAATCTCAATCCGCATTCATCCCGGGTCGGCTTATCACTGATAATGTGCTCATTGCCTTTGAGACTCATCACTATATGAAACATTTTCGTAACATCCATCATCCCCTCGTGTCTTTGAAGTTAGATATGAGTAAAGCTTTTGATAGAATGGAATGGTTTTTTGTCATCCATGTCTTGAAGGCTCTTCATTTCCCTAACAACATCATCCAAATTATCTCCAAATGCATCTCCAGTGTCTCTTTCTCCTATATGTTAAATGGTGAAAAATTCGAAAATCTTGCTCCTAAAAAATGAATCAGACAGGGAGATCCTTTGAGTCCCTACCTCTTTATCATTTGTTCCGAAATTTTCTCTTGCATTCTACAGGATTTGCAATCATGTGGAAAAATTCATGGTATTAAGATTTCAAGACATGCTCCTTGTATCTCTCATCTTTTCTTTGCAGATGATACACTTATTTTCGAAAAGGCCACCCAGGAGGAAGCTTAATATCTCAAATCAGCCATTAATCTTTATGAACGAGTTTCAGGACAGCGCATCAACTTTGATAAATCAAGCATTGTCTTCACTCCAGGCACTCCACAAGAAGAGATAGACTCAATTTCCTCTATACTTGGCATGACAATTGCTACATCTCATGGGAAATACTTGGTGTTGCCATCAGTGATGGAAAAAACGAGGCAGAAATCTTTTCTTCTATCAAGGATAGAATCTGGAAATGCATTCTGGTTGGGAAGCATAATCTCTATCAAAAGCGGGAAAAGAGATCTTAATCAAATCTGTTTTACAGGATATCCCTTCATATGCTATGACTTGCTTTAAGCTAGCCCACCTGGCCACCGTGTTCCTCACATAAGTGAGTGACCCCGAATAGCAGAGAGTTATAAAAAGGCATGAAGAATAAGGGAGTATGGAAACTTGGTGAACTAAATATTAATTATACAAATAACTAATAAGAAGGAGTTATGAGGAGGCATGAAGAATAAGGATATATGAAGACTTGGTGAACTAACTACCAACTATACTAACAACTAATTTTGCCCGATAAAAAAATCCTTTTGTATCAATTTTAATTTTTTTATTTTCTTAATTTTGGTTTTATTTTTCAAAATATTTTAATGCGCTTATAGAATTTAAGAATTTACAGGTTTAGCAAAGTTTTTGAAAATGACTTAAAACTGAAAATATGAATAGTTACAAGACTAAAATTAAATAGTGAAAGATAAATGAGATCATATATTTCAATTACGTGTTTCATCTTCTAT
Source organism: Pogostemon cablin (assembly GCA_023678885.1). NCBI lineage: Eukaryota > Viridiplantae > Streptophyta > Magnoliopsida > Lamiales > Lamiaceae > Pogostemon > Pogostemon cablin. The sequence goes on from CM042960.1 coordinate 9,365,893, forward strand.
TTCACAAATTAAATTGTTTTATGTATTATGATTCATGCTTAAATCAATGTCACAAGGATTTAATAGTGATTAATTTAAGAATTCTATTTTAATAGAATACCACTTATAAAATACGAAGCAAAACATTAAGGAGGGATAGTCAACAAGTTAAAATGTTTAAATTTATCATATCTGTAATGAGAAATGACATCACATATTTCATTTACCTATTTTATCTCTTATTTCATTCCATGTCAAAATTTTTGTCACGTGCACAAATAAATAATTATCATTAGTATTTTAATATAAAATAATAACATACGGTTGTAGTAAAATATGGGATCAGGACCGCTGGGATGAAGGCCCATGTTACTAACCACTACCACGACAAACCCCATGCTGAACACATTTCTCCACTTATTGTTCATTGCGTAAAGTTAAATTCCAATAAAATATGATAAGGTACAAGTGAACCAAATTGAATCAACTAGTCCATTTCACACTAGATTAATCAAAAGAATTTTCCATATCACTCCATGTACAGCTCTTTAACGTGAAACACATGATTATAATTAATTACAGTGAAATATAATAGTGTGATGAAATCCTAAAGAGTATATGATAAGGTGTGAGTGAACCATATTAATTGAATCATATATGACTAGTCAAATATTCAAACTAAATCATTTCCCATATCATTAAGCATACAAATGAGTAGTACATATACACACTCTTACTTACCCATTCTATTCCCCTCCCACAAGAACCAACCATGTCCAGCTTCTTCCAACATAACATACTCACAAGCTTACCCTCCAAATTCGACGAAAAGCAATGGGTGGAACAAATCCGGAAAACCCTAAAAGAACACGACGAAGAAGTCGAAACTCCGGTGATCATCTTCGGCGTCCCCAAGGCCTTGATGATCGCCGATCCTGATTCCTACATCCCCCAACAAGTCGCCATCGGCCCATATCACCACCTTCGACTCGAGCTCTACGACATGGAGAGGTACAAGGTTGCAGCTGCCAAAAGGAACCAAAAGGAGCTCCATAAAGTGAAGCTCCAAGACCTCGTGGATGGTCTTATGGAGATGGATCTTCGGGTTCGGGCCTGCTATCACAGGCCCTTGAGCTACGGCACTGAAGCCCTGGCTTGGATGATGGCCCTTGATGTCTCCTTCTTGTTCGAGTTCCTTCAAGTTTGTGCTGTCCGAGAATGCAAGATCCTGACCAAGATTCCATCAAGATTGGCCCATTTGATCGACCTGTCGGGTAATAAAACCACACACAACACCATTCTGAGAGATGTGATGATGCTGGAGAATCAAATCCCTTTGTTCGTGATGAGGATGCTTCTGGAATTGCAGTATTCATCTGATATTGCAGATGAGACTCTTCAATCTATGCTGGGTGGACTTGGTAGGGATCTCTCTCCTTTCAAGATGGTGGAATCTTCTCACACTTCCTCTCTCTCTCTCCACTTGCTCGACTTTCTTTATCACTACATCGTGCCCATGTCGTCACTGGAATCATCATCAGCAGTTGTCGAGATCGAAGATGTTGTAGAGGATGTGGATGAACTTAACATGAAAGAATTAACAGATGAAAAAGACTCGTTTGCCAAACCAAGTCACTTGAAGCAGTTTCTTGATTGCACGTGGCAGATATTGTCAACAGTAGCTAAAGGGCCTATTCTACTGATCAAAGGGTTAATCTTCTCTAAACCTTTGAAGTTTCTTCTGAAACTTCCATGGACCATTCTTACCAAGATCCCTGTCCTAAAAATGTTCAAGGAGCCTGTGGAGAACATGTTAAGTGCCTTCAACAAGGAAAAAGAGAAGAACGACGAAGACGAAACGAGCTCGAAGAGCAACGTCAACGTAATTAACAAGCCTCCATTGCAGGAAGAGATAGCAATCCCTTCAGTTACTCAGCTGGTGGAAGCTGGAGTGCAGTTCTTGCCTACTAATGAAGGGATCTCGAGCATCGACTTCGACTCGAGAACCCTCACCTTCCACTTTCCCGTCATAACACTTGACGGGAACTCAGAGGTTGTCCTGAGAAACCTGGTCGCGTACGAGGCGTCTGTCTCAGGACAACTGTACCTGGCGCGGTACACGGAGTTGATGAATGGAATAATCGACACGGATTTGGATGCGAAGATCCTATGCCAGAGAGGGATCATAGTGAACCATTTGAAGAGTGAGAAAGAGGTGGCTGATCTGTGGAACGGAATGAGCAAGTCAGTGAGATTGACCAAAGTGCCCTCGCTGGATAGAGTGATTGGGGATGTGAACAAGTTTTACAGTGAGAGGTGGAAGGTTAAAATGGGGAAGTTCATGAAGGAATACGTGTTTGGCTCGTGGAAGTTTCTCACATTTCTTGCAGCCATAGCGATGCTAGTGCTGATGTGTTTGCAGGCATTTTGCCAGGTGTACACTTGCAGTCGCATTCTTCCAATTAAAGCTCTTGAACCCACCACCACCACTACCTAACTTCCACTGAATATTCAACTACAACTCTCTTTTTCTCTCTCTTTCTCTTTCTCTTTCTCTTTCTCTTTCTTGGGATCCCATGTTGTTATTGGTCAGATATTTAATTTTCCATAATCACTTGCTTAATATTTTACTTTTCAAATGTGGTGGCCCATCCTTTGGTGTATAAAAATTGCTCTCGCTCAAAGCATGCTTTATTAATTAATTTGATTGGTTCCATTCTCGTGGAAAGCGCGCAATTAGATTATTTTTGTTAAAAGCTTTCAAATTATTACTTAATATTTCTTGAATCATCATATCATTAAATTAACAACACTTAGGATAAGACGAGAAAATTATATTTTAAAAAAAAAATACTCCTTCTGTCTTACAGGTAGTGTTTGTTTTTTGAACATGCATTAAGGAGTATTATTATTTAATGTATATTAAGTAATTGTATTAGTAGGATGGTGGGTTCCATATTTTAATTGTTTTAATATGTGTGTGTAAATCACATGTGTGTAAAAAATAAAAAGAGAATCTTTGAGTGGTACACCCAAAATAAAAAAAACACTTTGGGTTGAAAATGAAGGGGTAGTTCGAATTTTCTATATTTCACAATTCTATGATAGATGTATAATAGAAAGTACATTGCTATACTCTAAAAAAATATAAAAGGATAGGGTTTTATTCCTTACTAATTATGCACAGGGAAAAATATCAAAATTCGTAATTTGTAAGTATGAATAATTTCAATTTTAATACTTTTTTATTTGTAGTTCCCAATTTTAGTTTCTTTTTTCTTCGATTTTAGTTATTATGTCCAAATTTAATCCAATTTTTTATTCAAATTTAGTCATTTATGTTAAAAAAAAACTTTCAGTTTTAGTTCGAACTTTAGACAAAAAAAATTACTAAATTTGATAAAAAGACTAAATATGGACAAAAAAATTAATGATCAAACAAAAAATACAAAAGTTGAGAATTGTGAATAAAAAAAATTATTAAACTTTAAATTAAACATGCTTTTAACGAATTTTGATAAGTTTTCTGCGCCGTAGACCACCTGAAAAATGTTTATCATATATTTCTTCCGTTTTGTACTTATGTTCAACTTTACTGTAGATACGTAGTTTGGAAAAAGTTGTTTTTGATCCACTTTATTAACTTTTTAGATGTATTGTGATATGTTTAGATAATAAATAAATTATTAAGTATGTATGTGTGTATGTGGAAGTAATATTTTTGAAATTAAGATAACTTTTGAGATTGTTAGTTGGTGTGATTTTTTTTTTTTTGATGATGAAAATAAGTATAAAACAGAAAACGGAAAGTATGAAAATATGCACATAAAAGTATATATATATATATATATCAAATAAAGGTGGTCAAGTGGTTCTGGAGATCACTTAACCTAGATTCGAGAATATATGTATTATTTAATTTAATGTTTTTTTATAATTGAATTTCAAATTAAATATGCTATATATATATTATATTATAAAAATATTACTTACTAACCATCTTATTTAAATCATTATGTGAGACGGTATCACACAAGTTTTCGTCATAAATTAAATATCTAATGAATGTGAAACTAAAAGGGATGGAGGGGTGAGTCGTGTGGGGGTGGGGAAGAAGGTAACATGTAGCTGTCATCATATTGGTAGAACAATAATAATAAAAGGCACTGGACAGTATAATTTGGATGATTTAATAAAGTGAAAAAGACTCCCATTAAACTGGCAATCATAGTATATAGGCTCAATAAGATATGAGGATCCTCTCATAATTTGAGGGAATGCAGTCAAATTATTATAGACAATTTGTGTTCAGTTTAATGAAATGAGAATATTAAGATATCTTACGGATTTGAATCCTTATTTACCGATTTGGATCCTCTTTGGCAGCCTATATTTAATATTTTAATTATAAGTAGTTCTTGTGTGAGACTATGTTATGTGAAACAATTTTACATTTTTTTTAAATAATTATCACTTTCACTATAAAACGTTGTTATTTTCGCTATAAAATATATCACTTTTCATTTATATTATAAATTGTTCATGAACTGTCATTATTATTTTTCATTAATTTAAGTAAGATTTACCTTCATTATAAAAGTTATTACTCCTTTATATCCGTATTATGTAAGTTTTGCCTTTAATTAACTGTGGCGCGCTTCAATAAGTGTAAATTTACCTCTATTACGGGAAGGATCCACCCTCGATATCTTTCTATCCTCGATATCTTTTCCTTGATTAAAAAAAAGAAATAAATGAATAAATTAAGACATGTTCAAATGTGCAATTGATGTATGTTAACATTTGGGTCAAGTAACCCAATCCATGGTTAAATTAAAAATTAAGGGCAGAGTGTTGGGCTTGGCCCATTACAGTTGACTTTGAAGATAACTAAAGAGCCCGAGCCCATGTTTTTGAATCGAAAACATAAACCATAAGTGGCACACGTGGAATAAAGAAACCATAAGTGGGTTAGTCAATTTAATTCATCATGGGTGTGTTTGGTTTGCTAAGGTTAATAGGTGGGTTAATAAAGCTTGTAAATGTGATAAACAATGGATGAACATTAGAATTTTATTAATTTCATATTAGTTTCATGGAATATTGTAACACACCATCAAGGTTGTATTTCACCGGGTCCCTTGTATTTTATTAATGGGTTTAGATGAAAATGAAGCCCGCATAAGTTCAATTAGCATATAAATTTTTTTATTTTTAGAAAATTTCAAGTTCCAATAAATATTATTAATTTAAAGTGAATCAAACACCCCAATAACGGTGCTAGTTGCATCGTGCGAGCCGCTACTGGCCAAGTTATTCAACCCCGACGACCCTAAATTCGCCGGCGTTAATGCTGCCACCAAGTGAAGAAAGGCCGGCATTCAGGTCTCCGTTTCCGAGGTCTAGCAGGTGGCGCGTGGCATCACTGGTGTGGGTGATGGTCATCACCGCCAGAATGAAAATGCAAGCATGCTTAACCAGAGCCATCACTTCGGATAAATGAGAACAAATTATTACTTCTAACTCAAATTTTAAGGTTTCTTTACGTTTGATTAGGTGAGAAGATAAGCTTTGGTGATGAAGAAGAAGTGAGTTACTAATAAGGGTTTTTTTATGCCAGTGAGATCCATCTTGCAATACTTGGAATTTTTTATGTAGGATTAAGACTGGTACGAACGTGGCTGATCAAGTACCAACTACTTATTCTCTAATTATTATTAGCATTATTTTAGTTGATGAAAAATAAATTAAGGCAAAGAATTGTGTGACACCGTCTCACGCAAGCTCTTACGTGAGAACGGATAAAAAGTTCATGAAATGTTATTACTTTCGCAAGCTCTTACGTGAGAACAACGGATAAAATGTTCATGAAATGTTATCACTTTCGCTATAAAATATTACTCTATCACTTTTTATTTACATTATAAATTGTTCATGAAATAATTCGCTGCACCATTATCACTTTTTATCCATCTCATATAAGGGCTTATATGAGATTATTTCACACAAGACCTACCCATAAATTAAATACTCCCTCCACCCCTAAGAATTCTTCATCTTTACTGTACCACGGATATTAAGAAAAAATTAATTTTTAACTATTTTTATTGAGTTTTAGGAGTAATGTGCATAGTATTTTTAAGTAATAAATAAAGTATAAAGTATGTTATGTGTAGAAAGAAGATATGATTATTTTGAAATTAATGTATACTTTTGAGATGTTAAATTAGAATTATATTTCATTTTTTGGAATGAGTAATTATGTGGAACGAATTAATGTGGAAAGAGTGAACTATCTTTAGGGACGTGAGAGTAATAAATAAATAAAATAAGTAAAAGATTGATTTAATCTTTTATTTGTTATTTCATGTTGTTCTTAAAGATCCCAAAACTTGTGAAATAGACCTACAAAACTTTGCTGGAGAGAATTAGGGTGCTCATATTTCACGATAAAGGTGAGTATGTTCGTTTGAAGTTTACCCCATTAAGTGAGATTAATAAATCATAAACAGCGATATTTGTTTTGGGTTTTTGTGAAATTTAAAAATTATGAATAGCATGTTAGGTTTTTTTGTTTTTGTTTTTGACATAGTACATTTTAATTTTATGTCAAATCAATTTATAAAAATATATTAATTTATGTTAAAAAAATGTAGATGAGAGATAAATGATAAAGAGAGAAAGTGTATTAATTGAGGAGATAGAATGTATATAGGTATATAAAAAAGTAGTTTTTAAAATTTAGATGTGGATTTTGAAATCCAATTCCGGGATTTTTAAAATAAAAAACGAACATAGTTATTTGGATTTAACTAGCGTGGATAGCTAGTGATATAATTTCTGAGAATTGGTAAACGAAGGTTAATTAACGTATATGAGATTCTTAAGTTCTTAACAAGAATACAAGTCTATAGTAATGTAATTCTTCCCGAAAATTCAAATTGCTTAGTTAATAAATAAATAAAATAAAAGTCGACTTTGAGATTCCTACAATCTTTTACTTGAGGTTGATAACCTTATTTTGGATTTCTTTACTAATAAATTGCAGAACATGTGACAAATATTTAATTGCTGGCTTTCCAAGTTATAATGCACAGTGGTTGTATAATGACAGTAAGACAGATTTCAGATTAAGAAAAATATAATATTTATCAAATACTATTTAATTACCTGTATTACTAGTTGGACAACCATTTGCAACTACGTTTAAGCTCAAACGTGCAGTTAAATGTTTATCACATCAACAGCAATGTCAGCAAGTCATTAATAATGAAATCCCAAATAAGGTTATTAAAATAAGAGGCTTAGCTGATGTTAAATTAAAAAGGATATTTTAGAGTAAATAATAAATTAAAAATTATAACAAATTTTTTTTAAAAAAAAGCTGTAAATCTAAATTAAAATTAAATAATTTAAATAGATTAATTATATATAACATGTTATGTTATTTGATACGAGTTTAACCTGTGTAACCCAAATCAAATATTCTTGAAAAGAAACAAAACTCTCCATATGTTTAAGACTCATTGACACGAATATAAACTGTTTAAAATCTCAATTCAAGTTCAAAACTCCTTTAGAAGAGTATAAACTGTCTACAACTCGAATTCAAGACACTTTGATACGAGTATAAATCATCAACAAATTCAAGTTCAAAGGCTTTTAACACATGAGCTTAAATTTCTGGCCAACGTGAGTATAAACTGTGCACGGCACACCCCTATCCAAACAAATCGAGTTGATGGCCCAAATTATTTAATCTTGGTAAGCAAATTAATTGAAAGCCCAAGATGAGCTTGTGGAATTAATTATATGTTGACGGGCCAAACTTAAGATTGAAATTTGAGGCCCAATTTTGAGAAATTTGGTCGACAGTTGGTAACACTCACGTGATGACTTGAAGTTGGAATTTGAAGGTGAGTTTGACTTCAAACACCCAAACTCCTCTTTCCCAATAAAGAAAACGTGAATGGTGGAAATCAAATTCCTCCTCAATCAAGCTTCCTCTCTCTTCCAACTTCCAAGAAGTAGAGAAAAAACGTAGGCTGCTTTCTCTCTCTTCAAGAAAGGCTATTATTATTTTTCTTTTCACTGGTGTCAAGAGCATGCCTTCACCCTGGGATTAAGCAGATTCAAGATTGTTTAGACTTGAACTTGTTGCAGTATGCAGTAGATATTAGCAGATATTTGGTTAGTAGGAAGTAATGGGCCAAGGAAAAAACTCATGCAAGCCTAAATGTAAAAATTATAAAAGCCCAATTAAGAAGGGAAAAAAGGAAAATCATTCAAGAAGGAAAGAAAAAATCATGAAAGTCCGTGACAAGGACAATTATAAAGCTCAAGTCGAGATTGATGAAAATATATATGCAAATAAGCATGGAAAAATTTATGCAATTTATTCACTTCAACAAGAAGTTTCAGTGAACGAAATGCAATTAAATTTTATTGCCTAATAAATAAAAATATAAAGAAATTATATTAAATATTAATTTATTAAAGAATTTAAATAAATTAATTTCTAAAATAAATTAATAAATAAATAATTGATAATTGATATAATTATTTAAGTCCAAACCCAAGCCCAACCCAAACAAGCCAAGAAAACAAATCAAGTGGGCATGATCCAAGTCAACTAAGCTCAAGTCAAATTCAGCAGGCCTAATTAAATTAAATATACCAAAATTCAATCCTGCATTCCCAATTAAATTAAATTAAATAGACTCAAATCCAATACATCAGACTTATTTAAATGTAAAAGCCCAATTCAAATGTGAACATATTTTTTCCAGGAGAAAGTATCTCACATATAGTTATTTCCTTTACCTATCTTCCGTCCTCATTTCAATCAATTATGAAGATTCTGGAGATCCTGGAGAACCTGAAGAGACCTAGCGATCCGGCAAAGTTAACTGTCTCCGATCAGAGATCAAGGTGCTAAACCCCTTCGATCTGGCGTTCTTCAAATCAAATTCATCCAGCAATCTCCGTGAAGTAAACATTCTACCAAATTGAGGAGCGTACTTCACAACATAGCTTCAAGTCAACGTCCGCCTCCTGACAAACATTTTAAAGTTTCAAATTAGAGCTCGAAAAAGTTTGATTGTCGCTATTTTCACCTACACTTTAATGTCTTTTTATGTGTATTTTCATATCATTTTATTCGTATTTTGTGTATATTTTGGTGGTGTTTTGTGTTTTTATGGAAATATGTGAAAATGAGCTTAAACGTATGAAAATCAGGTAAAAACAGAGCAAAATGGAGTCGGGAGCTGAAACTGTAAAGAAAAACACGAAGAATGAAGAAAGTCGAAGAAAATCCAAAAAAGGGGTCAAAAGGACGTAAAAACACGATCATGTTTTTATGTCGTGCCGTGTTTTCATGCAAAGGTGATCGATGTCCAGAGAGCTGATAAAGTGCATTAAAACATGACCAGGACAAGAAAAACGACCGTGTTTTCTTGTTGTTGGGCGAAAAGTCGCATTTAGAGATGTAAAAATCGCATATGCAAGAAAACACGGGCAAATGCAAGAAAACACGACTGTGTTTTTATACAAAAGTGTCAAAATTCAAGTTCGATTTTTAGGTTTTACAAGGGGTATAAATACCCACAATTTCAACATTTGCACCAGATTTTGTAAGGTTTTTGCTAGAGACACACATCACACATCATTTCATTTATTTTACACTGTCATCTTCATCCATTCACCTATCCTTGAATCCATCCATTAAATCTATCATCCAAGTGATTAAGGAAGTAATGGGGAGTGAAGATTAAAAGAAGAAGAAGGAGAAGCTCCATTAAAGACATTCAAAGGAGGATTCTATTTCTATTTTTGTGAACTTCTAGTTTTGTCATGGGATTTATAGATACAATTATCTATATTGTTTTCTCTAAGACTACAATAGATTAATCTCCTTTGTGAGATTAGCTCCATGATTGGTGTTGGATAAATTAGTTTTTATGCAATTTAGTTTTAATCTTAATTAGGCATTTGTGTTATTTCTATCATTGATGTAATTGCTTGATTTATATGGTTGATTTATATGATTAATTGTCTTGGGCATGTGATTAGATTGAGAAATCAATTATGTGTTTAGGATAGTTCATCGAATCATTTCATCATACACTTCATGTGCATTAATTTAAAATGAGATTAAGATATCCTTTTAGATTTAGAACCCTTTGATAGTGATTAGCTTAATCGAGAGATTGGTTAATTAGGTGAGGAGACTCAATGTGATACCCGAGCTTCTCACTACTCATGTGTCAATATAATTTTAATTTGTGTTATGTATATTTTATAATTATGTGATAATTATGTGGCAACTATGTGATTGTTATGTGACAATTATGTGATAATTGTTTCTACATTTTATTTATCTTTACATTTTATTTGATACATCCATGCTAAAAATGATGACAATATGTGCATGAATATATTATTTATTAATTATTAAGTATCACATATGGTCTCGTAATAATAATAGTAACAAGAAAATATACACGTAAGTATAATGTGGTTAAGTGTCAAATGTCTAGCTTTTATTCTAATAATATAATAATAATATAATATTAATAATAAAATAAATAAATATAAATAAATATAAATAAATAAGTAGGTAAGTTGGTGCATGTGCATTGATTGGGCTGATGGGTTTATGGACAAAATTGACAACCACAAACTCATTATTAAAAAAATAATAATAATAATAAAATAAAATAAAATAATAATAATATATATATATATAAAATAAAAATTATTGTCGGCAGCCTCACCTATATAAATGGGTGCTTGGAGTGATGACCTTGCACCCAAAATCAATCTGCAAAAAAAAAGAGAGAAGAGTTGTGCCGAAACGGAAAGGAATGAATTAGTTACGGTTCTTCACGGGTCTATAGTGTTACTATAATCGGAGTCCAAGTAAGTAGAAGTTCAACTACAATGCATAAACATGTTGTGTGTGAATTATTTGTATTCAATATGTGATAATTATTTATGAATTATTTATGATTATTTTAATTACGTTATAAATTATTTGGGATTAATTTGTGGTACAAGTTGTGGATTTATGTGATTTGTGAAAAGTATGTTTCATATTCAATAATATTATTTATATATTATTTGTAATAAATTTGTGATACAAGTTTTGGATTTATTTGATTTGAAATAATAATATTATTGTTCTATATAGATCTATGTAATTAAAAACTGTTGAAAATATAATTTTATGACTTAAGAAGATGTTGGTTATAAGGATCTGTGTGATTCGAAGTGAAGTTGATATAGCAAAAAGGGATCTGTGTGATCATAATAAAGTGGTCATTCTATAAATGGATCTATATGACTGGGTGGAGTTGTTATTCCAGAAGTGAATCTGTGTGAAATGAAGTTAAGTTGTTGTTTTATTGTGATTAAATATTGATAATGATGTCGTAAATGGTTTATGAAGCATAATAAATTGTCCTGGTTGCATACCATGCATAATCATGAAAAGTATTTTTCCAAAATTACTAAAATACTAATAGTGTGTGCGGCCACTATATATACATCTCTGTCTGAGAATCATTCCCGATACTTTATTCTGGGTTTGGAAAAATCGTTCTCAGTACTTTATTCGGGGTTCGGAAAAAATAGTCCTCACCACTCTGCTAGGGTTCAGAAAAATTATTCTCGGCATTATTTTTGGAGTTCGAAAAAATCATCTCCATTGAGCTCTTTTGGGGTGCATATCATAAGTGTGTCATGGGGATCCCCCACGTGAGCTGTTTTCAAGATAAAAGAGACCAACTAAAAAGATTAGAAAATAAATGCATTTTCATACACTAATATGCATGATTTCTATTTACTGAGATTTTTGTCTCACTAGTTTATGTATTGTAGGTGAGCCTGGTGATGATTGAGTATGTGGTGTGTTGTGAAAGCTGTGGAGCTCCTACAGGGTCTTGAGCAGATGTATATAGATGACGACCTGTTAGACTAGGCCGTGGGCTTATTTTGTTTCCGCTGATGTTTTGTTATATAATATAATAAGTATTGTGATAAGTTTGTGTGGTTTGAAGTAGTGTCAGAAACCAGTTACGTATGTTGAATTGGTGTGACAGTTTGATTAATAAATATATATTATAAAATAAAAAAATATATGCAAATGATGATATTTATGTTAATTAGTATTTGAATCATATGTTATGTAAGGTGGGTCGTGTCAGAGTGGTATCAGAGCTCGGTTTGGGTCCTGCAGACTGTCTATGTACATGAACTCATTCCTTGGGAGAACAGCTTTGCATGTAAGTATCATTTTTCTTCTATGTTATGTGTTTTATAAATTATATTGGTTATGTGGTGTAGGACTCGTAGTTAATAGACAAAATGATAAGGACTACAGGAAAAAGTTTTGAAAGTGATAGAACTGCTGAGCAAACAGCACCTACTGAAGAAAATAATCGTGATGCGGTGTTACTCAACTGATGGAATTGTTAGAATGCCAGTCCCAGCAGATACAACAACTGATTCAGCAAAGAGACATGGGTGGACAACCATAGGTTAATGCTAATCAAAATGGACGTTAAGTAGAACGTGTGGAAATGGTTTGTAAGAGGTTTTGAAAGCTGAGCCCTCCGATACTAGAGGATGCAGCAGACCCCACAGATGCAGAAGATTGGTTACCTACGGTGGAAAATATATTTCAATACAGTAGAATTCCAGATGGGGACAGAGTGATGTGTGCTTCTTTCATGTTACAAGGAAGTGCAGGCCACTGGTGGGATACCATTAAAAGTATCAAGGATGTCACGACTATGACATGGGAAAAGTTTAAAGAACGTTTCAGAAATAAGTACTTTACGGCACCAGTGAGGATGATGAAGATGAATGAATTCATACAGTTGAAGCAGGGTGGTATGTCAGTCACAGATTATCTTCGTAAGTTTGAGCTGTTGTTAAGGTTTGCAGAACATATGGTGAGTACAGAGGCATTGAAAGTGGAGAGGTTCGTTGAAGGCTTAAGGCCTGAGCATTTCAGAGATGTGAGTATGGCGGGACTACATGGAGCAACATACTCACAAGTTGCAGAAAGGGCCCAGATTGCTGAACAAACGGAGATAAGGATCAGAAAAACACAGGCTATCAGACGTCAATTTCAACAGAAACCAGTGCAGCAGTTTGGGAGAAATGATAGGAGGTCGATGCCATTTCAGAGACTAAAATCAAATATTTAGGTGGAGCAAGGACAAGGATAAGGTGAACCAAACAAGCGTCCTAAAGCCGCCACTACCGATATGTCCTAATTATTTTAGACCACATGGTGGAGAGTGTCACATTCCTCCGAGTACGTATTACACATGCGGGGAGAAAAGACATATGACTATTACTTGTCCTAAGAAAGGAAGCAAGGACAGCAGGTGAGAGTTCCAGCAAGAGTATACACTTTGACGTGGGATGAGGCAGATGTGAACCCCTCAGTTGTCGCGGGTAAGTTTTCTATTTTTGGCACTTCTACCTATGTGTTATTTGATTCTGGAGCAACACATTCATTTGTATCCACTGAGTATGTGAGGAAGTTGGGTGAAACATCTAACTTGATAGAAGCTAATTATGAGGTGATGAATCAACTTTTCGAGGTTGTGTTATTTCTATTGAAGGAAGACAACTCCTCGCTGACTTAATTATGTTAAATATGAATGATTATGATATTATATTGGGTATGGATTGGCTGTCAAAGTACGGTGCTACAATAGATTGTCAGAAGAAGAGTATTACTTTTCAACCATTGAAGGGAGAACCATTCACTTTTGTTGGGATCAAGAAGAACTTCAGATTTTCTGTAATATCAACAGTAAAAGCACAGCAGTTGTTGGAAAGTGGCTGTGAGGGTTATCTGGTGAGCGTGATGAATGTTGAGGGACAGCAATGTCCAGTCCTCAATGATGTACCAGTAGTTCTGGAATACCCAAAGGTGTTTCCAGATGATCTTCCAGGATTGCCACCAGACCGAGAAATAGAGTTTGTTATTGAGTTTCAACTGGGAACTGCTCCTATATCTAAAGCGCCATACATAATAGCACCAGCTGAACTGAAGGAATTAAAAATACAGTTGCAAGAGTTGTTAGACAAATGATTCATCAAACCTAGTTTCTCACCTTGGGGAGCACCAGTACTTTTCGTTGGAAAGAAAAATGGCACATTGAGGATGTGCATCGATTACCGAGAGCTCAACAAAGTTACAGCCAAGAATAAGTATCTATTGTCTCGCATTAATGATCTATTCGATCAACTACATGGTGCAGCTATTTTTTTAAAGATTAATTTGCGGTCGGGGGTATCATCAGTTGAAGATTAAGGAGGATGATATTCCGAAGACTGCATTCAGTATAAGGTATGGACATTTTGAGTTTTTAGTAAATGCCGTTCGGATTGACGAATGCTCAGGCAGAATTTATGGATTTAATTAATAGAGTATTTCAGGAACTCCTCGATAAATTTGTGATTGTGTTTATCGATGACATTCTGATTTACTCTAAGAATAAGAAGGATAATGTGCTACACTTGAGAAAGGTGTTAGAGATTTTGAAAGAGAAACAGTTGTATGCGAAGTTTAAGAAATGTGAATTTTGGTTGGACCGAGTTATTTTCTTGGGTCACGTAGTATCGGGAGAAGGAATTTCGGTGGATCCAAATAAAGTTAAAGCAATCCATGATTGGCCACAACCCTCAAATCCCACTGAGGCTCGTAGCTTTCTTGGATTGGCTGGATATTATCGAAGGTTTATTGAAGGATTCTCCAAGATTGCTTCACCATTAACACAGTTGACCAGGAAGAATATGAAGTTCACATGGACAGAGGCATGTGAACAAAGTTTTAAGGAATTGAAGAGACTGTTGACATCAGCACCTATCTTAACTATTCCTACGGAGACAGAAAATTTCAAGGTTTATAGTGATGCTTCGAAGAATGGTCTTGGATGTGTATTGATGCAGAATAGGAAAGTAATAGCATATGCATCCAGACAATTAAGGGAGTACGAGAAGAACTATCCAACTCATGATTTGGAGTTAGCTGCAGTGGTGTTTGCACTCAAAATTTGGAGGTATTACCTATATGGGGAACGTTGTGAAATCTATACTGATCATAAAAGTTTAAAGTACTTCTTCACTCAGAAAGAATTGAACATAAGGCAGAGAAGATGGTAGGAACTGGTGAAGGACTACGACTGTGTTATCAATTATCATCCGGGTAAAGCCAATGTCTTTGCTGATGCATTGAGTCGAAAGGCAATACAGAGTGTGACTGCTACAAGCCTAAATCAGAAACCAGAGTTGCTTGACTTGCAAATAATGGGTGTAGAGATCATTCAGGAAGGTTCGTTGGAAGCAAAGATGACAGCTTTGACACTTCGACCAACTTTGATGGATAAGATTCAACAGGGACAAGAGGTGGATAAGTTGTTTGACAAGATAAAGAATAATATCAGCTCTGGAAAGTCTTCTGACTTTCAATTAAGAAATGATGGTGTGATTCATTATAGAGTTCGATTATGTCTATCTGAAGTAGACGACATTCGAAAGGAAGTGATGGCAGAAGCTCATTCAATACCATAGTCTGTACATCCAGGAGCTACAAAGATGTATAGAGATTTGAAGTCACATTATTGGTGGCCAGGGATGAAGAGAGATGTCGCTCAATATGTGGAGCAATGCTTGACTTATCAGCAAGTCAAAGCCGATCATCAAAGATCAGCAGGAACTTTGCAGCCTCTATTTATTCCAGAGTGGAAATGGAAGAACATCACCATAGATTTCGTTATCGGGCTACCGAAGACAGTGAAAGGTCACGATGCCATTTGGGTTATCGTGGATCGATTGACTAACTCAGCTCATTTTCTTCCTATATGCTCTACGTATTCTATGGATCGCTATGCACAGCTGTATATTCAAGAGATTGTCAGACTCCATGGAGTACCATTTACCATTGTGTCAGATAGAGACACAGGATTTTTGTCTGCTTTCTGGAAGAGTTGACATAAGGCGTTGGAGACACAGTTATCTTTCAGCACAGTATTTCATCCACAGACAGATGGTCAATTAGAGTGTACAATAAAAATATTGGAGGACATGCTCAGAGCGTGTGTGTTGGATTCTCAAGGTCAGTGGAGTAAATTTTTGCCTTTGATAGAGTTCTCGTAAAACAATAGTTATCAGTCTACTATCGGGATGGTTCCATATGAAGCATTGTATGGGAGAAAGTATAGATCTCCAGTACATTGGGATGAAGTTGGAGAAAGAAAATTTTTGGGTCCAGACTTGATTCGTGAAATGTTAGAAGCTGTTACCTGTATTCGAGAGAAGATAAAAGTTGCTCAGGATCGGCAAAAGAGTTATGCAGACAAATGGAGAAGAGAGTTAGAATTTGAAGTGAGTGATTAGGTATTCTTGAATGTATCTCCAATGAAGGGGATAATGCGGTTTGGAAAGAAATGAAAACTCAGTCCAAGATATGTTGGTCCATTCACTATTATTGGAAGAGTTGGAAGTGTTGCCTACAAGTTGGATTTACCAGCATCGATGTCTATGGTACATGATGTGTTTCATGTGTCTATGTTGAGGAAGTATGTTCCGAATCTATCTCATATTCTCAGGCATGAACCAACTGAATTGAAAGAAGATTTTAGTTATGAGGAAATAACAGTTGAGATCTTGCAGTAAGAAGTGAAGAAGCTCAGAAATAAAAAAAATACCATTAGTGAAGGTGTTATGGAGGAATCAATTAGTTGAGGAGGCTACTTGGGAAAGAGAGAGTGAGATGATGGCTAAGTATCCAGAACTCTTCAAGTAAGTAAATTTCGATGACAAAATTTTTATAAGGTGTGGAAAATGTGATACCCGAGTTTCTCACTACTCATGTGTCAATATAATTTTAATTTGTGTTATGTACATTTTATAATTATGTGATAATTATGTGGCAACTATGTGATTATTATGTGACAACTATGTGACAATTGTTTCTACATTTTATTTATCTTTACATTTTATTTGATGCATCCGTGCTAAAAATGGTGACAATATGTACATAAATATATTATTTTATTAATTATTAAATATCACATATGGTCTTGTAATAATAATAGTGGCAAGAAAATGTACACGTAAGTATAATGTGGTTAAGTGTCAAATGTCTAGCTTTTATTCTAATAATATAATAATATAATATTAATAATAAAATAAATAAATATAAATAAATAAGTAGGTAAGTTGGTGCATGTGCATTGATTGTGGTGGTGGGTTTATGGACAAAATTGACAACCACAAACTCATTATTAAAAAAAAAATAATAATAAATAAATAAATAAATAATATAAAAAAATAAAAATTATTGTCGGCAGCCTCACCTATATAAATGGGTGCTTGGGGTGATGACCTTGCACCCAAAATCAATCAGCAAAAAAAAAGAGGGAAGAGGTGTGCCAGAACGGGAAGGAATGAATTAGTTATGGTTCTTCACGGGTCTATAGTGTTAATATAGTCGGAGTCCAAGTAAGTAAAAGTCCAACTACAATGTATAAACATGTTGTGTGTGAATTATTTGTAATCAATATGTGATAATTATTTATGAATTATTTGTGATTATTTTAATTACGTTATAAATTATTTAGAATTAATTTGTGATACAAGTTGTGAATTTATGTGATTTGGGGAAAGTATGTTTCATATTCAATAATATTATTTGTAAATTATTTTTGTAATAAATTTGCGATACAAGTTTTGGATTTATTTGATTTGAAATAATAATATTATTGTTCTATATAGATCTATGTAATTTGAAACTGTTGAAAATATAATTGTATGGCTTGAGAAGATATTGGTTATAAGGATCTGTGTGATTCGAGATGAAGTTGATATAACAAAAAGGGATCCGTGTGATCATAATAAAGTGGTTATTCTATAAATGAATCTATATGACTGGGGTGGAGTTGTTATTCTAGAAGTGAATCTGTGTGAATTGAAGTTAAGTTGTTGTTTTATTGTGATTAAATATTGATAATAATGTCGTAAATGGTTAATGAAGCATAATTAATTGCCTTGGTTGCATACCATGCATAATCATGAAAAGTGTTTTCCTCAAAATTAATAAAATACTAATGGTGTGTGCGGCCACTATATATGCATCTCTGTCTGGGTTTGAAAAATCGTTCCCGACACTTTATTCTGGGTTCGAAAAAATCGTTCTCAATACTTTATTTGGGGTTCGAAAAAATTGTCCCCACCACTCTGTCAGGGTTTGAAAAAATCGTTCTCGTCACTATTTTCAGAGTTCTGAAAAATCGTCTCCATTGAGCTCTTTTAGGGTGCATATCATAAGAGTGCCGTGGGGATCCCGCCATGTGAACAGTTTTCAAGATAAAAGAGACCAACTAAAAATATTAGAAAATAAATGCATTTTCATACACTAACATGTATGATTTCTATTTACTGAGATTTTTGTCTCACTAGTTTATGCATTGTAGGTGAGCCTGGTGATGATTGAGTATGTGGTGTGTTGTGCAAGCTGTGGAGCTCCTACAGGGTCTTGAGCAGATGTACATAAATGACGACCTGTTGGACTAGGCCGTGGGCTTATTTTGTTTCCGCTGATGTTTTGTTATATAATATAATAAGTATTGTGATAAGTTTGTGTGGTTTGAAGTAGTGTCAGAAATCAGTTACGTATGTTGAACTGGTATGACGGTTTGATTAATAAATATATATTATAAAATAAATAAAAAATATATGCAAATGATGATATTTATGTTAATAATTAGTATTTGAATTATAAGTTATGTAAGGTGAGTTGTGTCACTCAAAGCATTAGTAAATTCATAGTACCTTAAAAATGAATATTGTCTATGATTTAGTACCTAATTAGGGAACTCGTAGAGTAATTAGTACTTATTGGGAGGTGTTTGCTAAGGTATCGCTTCATCCGAGGATCCGACTCTGAAAATTAAGAGTCAATCTCAAGAGAGGAATCAGAGAATAAATAAAAATTGTTTACTCAAATTCTCAAGTTTAATTCATCTTGAATTATCTTTGTAATATTATTTTGTAAAATAAAATTTGTTGTTATAATAGGATTGGAAAGAGGTACTACAGGATTTAGGGCGAGAAAAGATTCCAGTTCATATAATAAGCTATGTAAATTGAGTTTATAAAAATGTTTGTGTTTTTTAAAAAGGGCAATGTACACTTTAAATTCAGTTAATTTGAATTTAAATGCTTAATCGATTCTTCCATTTATTTCAAAATGGTTAACAGTCTAATCTATGCTGAACTATTATTTTTTTAATTATTTTTCGTTAGTTTTTTATTACGTAAATTAATTCATTATTTCAATTTTTTAATAAAAATATCAGATAAATATTTAAATAAAAAATAAAATCAATCAAATTTAGTACTCCTTCCGTCCCCTTCAATTAGGGTTTTTTTACATTTTGATGTCTCACCCAAAGAGTCCCCTTTCTTTTTTTAAACACATGAGACCCACATACACCCACTAATATAATTAAAATATAGGGTCCACACTCTCACTAATACTATTACCCACTACACATTAAATAATAATACTTCTTAATCCACGTACAAAAAGCAAAAGATCCTCTTACCGTGGGACGGATGGAGTACATTATTCTAATAAATAGTACTCGACGCCTCCGGAAAAACATTTTAAAGCTTCAAATCAGAGTTCGGACAATCTTCATTCGAAGATCCAACTCCAAAAGTTAAGAGTCAATAAATCATCTCAAGAGATGATCAGAGGATAAATAGAAAATTTTTACTCAAAATCCCAAGTTCAATCCATCTTGAATTATCTTTGTAATATTTTTTTATGTTTATTATTTAAAAAATATAAAATTTATTGTTAAGAATTAGAAGAGGATCACAGAGTTTAGGACGAAAAAAGACTCGAGTTTATATAATAAGTTATGTAAATTGGGTTTGTAAGGGCGATTGTGTTTTTTTAAAAATGGCAATGCACACTTTAAATTCAATTAATATGAACGTAAATGCTTAATCGATTCTTCCATTTATTTCAAATGGTTAACATTTAATTATTATTTTTTCTAATTATTTTTCTGTTAGTTTTTTATTACTTAAATTAATTCATTATTTTAATTTTTTAATAAAAATATCAAATAAATATTGAATAAAAATTAAAAAACCAATCAAATTTAGTACTCCTTCGATCCCTTTAGATAGGGTCTTTTTTTTCATTTTGGGCGTCCCATCTAAAATGTCCCTTTTCTTTTTTTACATTCATGAGACCCACATACACCTAATAATACAATTAAAATATGAGGCTCACACTCCCACTTATCAACCCCCAAGTTCCAACAGTTTGATGGCAAAGGTAATCCAAGGCAACATATAGCACATTTCACTGAAACGTGCAATGGTGCTGGAAGATCATATGGTGAGACAATTCGTTCGTTCTCTGAAAGGAACGCTTTTGAATGGTACATTGATAATTTAATATTTTTAATAATTACTTTTTCTTGAACAAATATCACTTTTTATTAAAAAAATGTTATTACTTTTTATTAAAAAAATATGAATTATTAATAAAATAGTTTAATTTGATGGTTATCACTTTCCATTTTCGTTTATCACTTTTAATAAAAATGTTATCATTTTTTATTCGTCCTATTAATTGTTCAATTAAAATTGATTATCACTTTTTATCCGTGTCACAATTTTTTTTTTGCGAGGTAGGTTATCACTTTTTTTATCATATACTCCCTCCGTCCGATTTTAAGGTATCCGTTTGCTTTTTGTAAAGGAATTAAGGAGTATTATTATTATTATTATATGTAAAGCTGGTAGTTGTATTAGAGGGAAGTGGTGAGTCATATTGTGTACTTTTTTACTAAATAGAGGATATGGATACATTTGAAGCGGACGCCAAAATAGTAAAATTGACATCTTAGAAGCGGACGCAGGGAGTATAACTTTTTTTACTAAAAATATTATCACTTTTTATCTTATAACATATTAATTATAAAAATTAAAAATTAATATTCAAAATTTTATTAAATATAAAAATAATATTGCCCATAAGAAATAAAAAATTTAAAAATAAATAATAATTATAATAAAAATTAATAATTTTAGGATGATTATATATAAAAATAATAAAAAATAGAGACTGTTTAAATTGAAAAAAAGAAAGTGTATTATCCTTTAATGCAATAATCCCAAAAAATTTAACAAAATACATTTTTTATACACATTTATTATTTATAAAGATATTTTATGTTACATAATAAATATTTATATTATAAATCATTTTTATTTATATAAAATTATCTATGCAATCATATTCTGTCACAAATAAAAATCGAACAATATATACGGTACGAAATTTAAAATATCATACCTCCATTTATGAAGCTCTTCACCTTTATACGAAGTTTTAAAAAAAAAAAAATTTTACTAGCTTTATTAACTTTTGTATTTTTAGATGAGTGTAGTATTTTTTAAAATATAATGTAAGTTTTGAAACTTTTACTATGTTTTAGAGAGTGAAGAATTTTTTTATTTTTTTTTTGACATGAGGAAACAGTTTAGTAAATTGACGAATCAGCTATTACAATATCCTTAACCCTCTGGGGGATCTCCATAGAAAAGAAAGGAGATGCGCAAGAGAATGCCATTAAAGCCAAGTTATGAGCCACCAAGTTAGCTTTTCTTCTAGCCCAACTGTATTTAACATCCATCATTTCCCGTGCTTTTTTAAATGAGGATAGATTGAAAAGTTAATTTGGATGGAGGAAGTGATTTTATTTGGACTAAAATTGAATTCATCTTTTGCTATAGAACAAAAGATGGTTTTAACTCCATCCTTATAAAAACAATAAAACATGAGCTCACATGTTTTTTTGGTCCAAATTTAATTTGATGTTGTTGTTACTTTGAGTACAAGTTGAGAAGCCGATATTTCTTTGGCATATGAAATCAATGTATCAAAATATTTTCCTTAAATAAAAATTGCAATATATATGGTATATGTCGGTTTAACGGCTTTTTCTAATCCGAATTAATTATGGAAATTTAATTATGGAAATTTAAATCCTACTATCTGAAATATATCTTCACAACTGAAAGTCCCCCCCTCTCTCTATATATACATGCTATATGATGTTGATAAGATAATTTCATTCCCAAAAACCCTCGATACACATTACTTTTCAACTACTTAAATTTCAATCCGAAACCCTAAAGAAATGTCATCAATGGAGTGAGATTACAAATTTTGTCATCCATATGATCATCTGAAATCGAAAGAATGGGAGCAACCGCCCATGGTCGGAATGGATGCCATCCGTTGGATCGATCACTTCTTGAATAATGTATATCCCTTAGATATCGAGATTCCGGCAGACGTGGGGCGGAGCCACCACGCTCCTCCGTTAAAGATGACAGCTGTTTCGACATACCTACCCAAGGACAACCCGGAGAAGCCTCTTGGCGAAGACGCGCACTTAATATCGCCGGAGTTTCAGACGATCGAAGTGGCGGACGGCGTCGGGAGATGGAGAGGGGGGACTTGGTGGTCGCCGGAACTGATGGGCTGCTCGACAACCTACGTGAGAGTGAGATGGTAAGGATTTTGGGTGATGGGAGAATAGGAGTGTTGTTACATGGCGAACGCCGCCTTGTACAATTCGTTCGATCGATACACCAAAGATTTGCCGATTGTGGACGCGGCCAGGCAAGCCGGGTTGAATTACAAAGGAGGGAAGGTCGATGACATTACAGTCATCATCGCTCGAATTAATTAAGACAAAGAGTCTGTGTAATTGTGTATACTGTATGTTACATATTTGATTACAAGGTAATGAAAACATGTAGTATATCTTCTGAATGGGAACAGTTTTGTTGGGAGTGTTATAAATTGAGTAGAGAAAATATCAATTTTGGTCCATATCTTTTACAAAATCCAATTTTAGTCCTGTAACTTTTAGAATTTTCAATTTTAGTTCTTTTAGTTTCAATTTTGGTCCTATATCTTTTAAAATTTCAATTTTAATCCTATTAGTTTCAAAATTAGTCCTATATCTTTCTTAATTATCAAAATTAGTCATATTATAAATTATATCATATTTCAAAAGATATATGACTAATTTTGATAATTCCAAAAGATATAGGACTAATTTTGAAACTTATAGGACTAAAATTGAAATTTTAAAAGTTACAGGACCAAAATTGAAACTAAAAAGACTAAAATTGAAAATATCAAAAGTTATATGACTAAAATTGGATTTGGTAAAAGATATAGGACCAAAATTGATATTTTCTCGGTGTAATTCATTTCATAATTTGTTTGTTGAATGTAAATGTGAATGCTCCTATACTTTTTTTTTTTTAATGTAGAGGAATTGAGATTATTGTTTCGAATGTTTTCCTAACTTAATGTATTGCTAGTTCATCACTTATCTTAATCATGCTGTTTATAACTTTAATTTTTATCTTCAATAGATTTTGTGGTCATTTGAATAATATAATTGTAATTTCAAATATTGTAATTTATATAATATTATACATATTTTAAACAATAATTTAGGAGTGTTTAGAACGCTATATTTTCAAGATAACGATTTGAGGACATTAAATTATAAATTTTAGTTAATTAGAACAAATTAATTAAGTTCAAACACTAGAATATATATATATATATATATATATATATATATATATATATATATATATATATATATATATATATATATATATATATATATATTAGCAACCGAATTTACCAACGGAATTTAATCCGTTGGTAACAAAAATGACATTTTTGTTTTAGCAGCGTGCCAACGGATTTATTCTCTATTTTAGCAATGAAATTCAATCTGTTGGTAATCACCAATGAATTATCAAGGGAATCATTATATAAATTACTAACGGAATTATTAGCAACGGATTACCAACGAAATTATTTACCAACGGAATTGATTTTTCGTTGCTAAAAATTTACCAACCACCACTTTACCAACCATTTCAGAGGGAACCTCAAAGTGGCTCTATTTCATTATATTATATTCCATACATATCCTAATTCCATTCATTTAATACCCCCTTTGGGGTCATTGACATAACAAATGTCGTTTATAGTCTATCTCTTTCTATTTCTTTTCTATATATGGAAAGTTCAAAAATCATCATATAATAATTCAGAAGTTGAAATAGAAAAGAAAAGGGGGAGGTTTGTGATTACCAACGGATTCCGTTGCTAATTCGTTGGTAAGCCAATTTAACAATGAAATTAAGACTTTTACCAACGAAATATTCAGTTGATTCCGTTGATAAAAAATAATTTTTTTGTAGTGAAACCACCTAAATCAAGTTTAATTAATACTCCCTCCGTCCCAGGTTAAGAAAGTCATTTTTTCATTTTGGTCGTCTCATCCAAAGAGTCTCATTTCCTTTTTTACACGCATGGGACCCACACACCCCCTCTAATAAAATAAAATGTTGGGACTCACACTCCTACTAATACAACTTCTCACTACACATTAAATAATAATACTCCTTAATCTACGTATCATAAAGCAAATGACCCTCTTAAGGAGGGACAGGGGGAGTATACTTCATTCATCGGCACTAACCTTAACATTTAGCTGACATACTATAACACATATTCCGTTGGTTGGAAAACAGTCTTTTTTTTTTAGTGAAATCACCTAAATCAAGTTTAATTAATATACTTCATTCATCGGCATTAACCTTAATTAACATTTAGTTGACATACAGCACATATGTTACACACAATAGCATGGAAATGACATAATATAACATCATTGAAATATTCTTCAGGTATGACACAATAACACAGATTTTACATAATATAACCCATCCACGATATACTATAACATTTGTAATGTCCTGTACACTATCTTACTCATTTCGTTGTAGTCACTACACTTTACAGTATTATTTCACATATCATATTACGAAAACGACATACTGTAAGATATGCATAATACTCTTTTAGCTAACATACTACAAACACTTTAATACAAGACATCACAAACTATAACATAGATACGATATAATACAAGATAAATGTAATATACTAAACTACATTCCTTATTTCATCGTACTCATGACACTTTAATGTAATGTTTAAAGTACTATATCAATGAAATGACATGTTGTAAGATGCAAGAACAAAACTTTTAACTAACATACTATAATTAAGTCATCACATATAATAACATCATTGAACTATACTTCCACCACATATTGACAGATTCACCGGAGTGGAAAAATGGCTACAAGAAATAACGAGTAATCAGATCGGGAGGCTGATCCGTTCATAGCAATAAATGCTAAAGAATTGAATTATTTGAATTTATCCCATAAATTTATGAACCATTCAAGACAATGGGGTTGACTAATCATAATTATAATATATTTATATTATTAAATTGTAGATAATATGATGGGTTTATCCGTCTCACGACTCGTCTCTCTACAACCCGTCACACAAGAGAGTACTTCAAAAATAAAATATTACTTTATCCAATAAATTCAAAAGTTACTTTAATTTCAAATTTGTCACTTTTTTCACACACATACATACTACTCCCTCCGTCCCGCTCAAAGGTGGCCATTTGCTATTTTTTGCATAGATTAAGGAGTATTATTATTATATGTAGTGAATAATTATATTAGTAGTGAGTGGTTGGTCACATGTGGGGCCTTTTTAGTAAAAGTGAGAAATAGAGACATTTGAATGAGACGTCCAATATAGTAAAATGTGGACCTTTCGGTAGGATGGAGAAAGTATTACTTTATTATTATTTTTTTTTATTACTAACACTCTAAAGTTAACAAATTTGGTCAAAAAGAACAACTTTTTATAAACAGGATGGTATGGAAAAGATAGTCCGAGACTAAGAGAGTGTTACTTTTTATTATAATATAAATTATTCATAAAATTAATCACTATACTATTATTACTTTCAATTGAAGACTTAATATGCAAATTACGTGTCCCTAAACATATTTGTTACCCCAATCTCGTAGAGGGCCCACAGAAAATATCTAAATTTCTTCCAAATTTCGGCGAACAGAAAATACAAAGGGCTGCCTTTTGTCCATCTCCCGTTCTCGATACACTCGGGCAATCTAAATCAGGTGATATCCATATATTGTTCTTCCGTTTAATTGCCTTATTTTCTGTATATCTCTACTTTTTTCTTACTTAGAATTCGTTTTTAAGCCTTCAAGAATTATTTCGACTTTCGTGATTATTATTGATAGTATTCGGTTTGTTGAATTTCTCGATATGGATTCCGATGTGCTTGCATCGGTTCTAATTTAGGTGATTCTGTTCTCGGTTATGATTTCTGTCTTCATTAAATATATATGCTTTAGTTTAGTTATGGTGATTTGAATGATCTGGTTTAATTTATCCAATTTTTATTCTTGTGAATAAAGGCAGTTGTTTGAACTTGCCTGATTGATTATTTATCAGTTGTGTTCTCGTGATTTGTGGATTTTCCATCTGAGAGATGAGTTTGATCTATTTTTCTTTTCAATTTGAAGATTCCTCAAACACAATGGTTGATAAGCATTTACTATTTTTGTCTAATATATTAATTAAATCACGAGAATTGGTTATTTGGTTTGCTTGATTATTTCTTTTGGCATCTGGAAACAGTGAATCATCTGTCAATTTGCTTTCATTACTACTGAATTTTGTACAATTTGTTTGCTTGCTTCTTCTTTTGTACTTCATGGAAAGGTGAATCATGAGTCGATCTGTTTTCATCTCGACCCAACCAGTAGAATTCAATTATTTGCTTGTTCTTTACTTCTTGGAACGGTGAATCATGATTCATCTTGTTTTCATCACGACAGAATTAGTGCAATTCGTTTGCTGGCTTGTTCTTTTTAACTTCTTGGAATGGTGGGTCTCGTGTCGTTTTGTTTTCATCATGACTGAAGTAGTAGAATTCTATTGTTTGCTTCTTCTATATTACTTCTTGAAAATGGTGAATCTTGAGTCATTTTGTTTTCGTTGTGATTAAACAATTGAAGGCAATTATCTTTTCATAATACAGGTAGTTTATTTTCCTTTGGAATATAATTTATGGTTCCTATCAATGGATGATTTGCCAGAGCAAGTAGCTTGGGACATATTGGAGAGGATAAATAGAACGACCGATAAAAACTCAGTATCATTAACTTGTAAACGACTCCATGAATTGGATAATGTGCAGCGAAAATCAATCCGAGTTGGCTGTAACATGAATCCTGCCAATGAAGCATTGATGTCTCTCTGCAACAGATTTCAGAACTTGGAAAGGGTGGAAATATCTTACTCGGGTTGGATGTCGAAATTAGGAAAACAAATGGATGATATAGGGCTTAATAATCTTGCCATCGGTTGCCCTCGTCTTATAGATCTCACCTTAAGTTACTGCACGTTCATTACGGATGCTGGTTTGAGTTACTTGGCTTCTTGCTCCCATCTCTCTTCATTAAAGTTGATATTTACTCCGAGAATTAGTGGTTTTGGGATATTGTCAGTTGTAGTGGGGTGTAAGAACCTTACCTTGCTCCACCTTATTCGTTGTCTCAATATTACTAGCATGGAATGGCTAGAATATTTAGGAAAGCAAGAAACACTCGAGGATCTTTGCATTAAGAACTGCAGGGCTATTGGAGAAGGTGATCTCATTAAACTCGGAAAAACTTGGAAAAAATTAAAGCGTCTACAATTTGAGGTAGATGCTAATTATCGATACATGAAGGTTTATGACCGGCTGGCGATAGATCAGTGGCAAAAGCAGTGGATTCCGTGTGACAGCATGCGGGAGCTGAAATTGGTGAACGGGATCATCAGCCCCGGTAGAGGTCTTGCTTGTGTGTTGGGAAAATGTAGGAACTTGGAAATAATTCACTTAGATATGTGTGTCGGGGTAAAGGATTCAGACATTATTGGTTTGGCTCATAACTCTAGCAACCTCCGATCCATCTCCCTACGCGTCCCATCAGATTTCACACTTCCTCTATTAATGAACAATCCAATAAGGCTAACCGATGAATGTTTAGAGGCATTGGCTCAAAACTGCTGTCACCTTGAGTCGGTTAAGTTATCCTTCTCCGATGGGGAGTTCCCTTCATTTTCATCATTCACATTGCATGGAATCCTTACACTTATACACAAGTGCCATTTACGGGAACTTGCTCTAGATCATGTTTACTCATTTAATGATGTGGGGATGCAAGCTCTTTGTACAGCGGAGTATCTTGAAACGTTAGAGCTCACTCGATGCCAAGAGATTTCAGACGAAGGGCTACAGCTCGTAGGGCAATTTCCTCGGCTGTGTGTTTTGAAGCTCAGCAAGTGTTTGGGAGTAACTGATGACGGAGTGAAACCGCTCGTGGGATCGCATAAATTGAAGCTTCTGGTAGTGGATGACTGCCCTCAGATGTCTGAAAGGGGCATTCAAGGAGCTGCAGAATCGGTTTCTTTTAAGCAAGATCTATCATGGATGTATTGAAACCAATTTAGTGTGTATTGTGTCCTGAAATCACTTGTATAATATGAATAATAAATGCCCACATATTATGTAGATTTAATAATACGAATGGGTTTGAAAATCTCAGTTGTGTGTCATTGTATCTCTTAACTTTCATTTATTAAATGGAATGAATTGGTTACGAGTGTATTTTAGAGCCTTTGGAGGGGAACACGATGCAATTTTGAGTTGTCTGTTCAGCAAAAGTAATTATTTAGAAAGTCTAAATTTATAAAATTTTCTATGAATAGTCTTTTTAAACGAGGTAAGGAACAACATTTGAAGGGGTTGTGATTCTTCTTCCACCATCTCTCACATTGAAGTTATCCCTTCGTATTGATAGACTATTATGTTGATTTTTGGAAGAGTGTTGTTAAATACATACACATTCTATTAGATACACACTCTTTATTAAATACACACCCCTTATAATTTTTTATTTTAAAATTTTATAAAATACACACTCCTAAAAATTTCAAAATCACCCTTTTAATTTTATTATTATATGCACAACCTCCAAATTTCTCCAAATTTTATTTTACATAGCGAAGAAAAAGAGAGAACTTTTTAAGAGAGTGCTGCACATCATCATCTTCAAATGATGAATCATCAATGGTTATCACTAGTCTGAATTTGACGGTAATTATCGACGGGGATGTCATTGATTTTGGTGGCATCGCTGCCTTGGGACAGCGGCGCTTTGTCGGACCATGTTCGACTCAGACAGAACACCTCTCCACTTTCATCCTCATCTTCCTTCGCCTTCTCCGCTATCTTAATTAAGGAATTTAGATCTCAACAAGTTTTGCTATTTCTGAATTTTTTTTTTTTCACATATGTGCTTGCTCCTAAATACTTCTCTCAGATCACAAATAGCCTCTGGGAGCGAAGGCTTCATCTTTGCCTGCTTCTACTGTCCAATCCTTCCACAAATGTCGTCAAGGAATTCAACCCCTTCAGGGCAAGTCTGCAAGTTGAAACATTTGGAGAGAATTGACCAATTGGGAAAATACACAGCACCAACATTATTTAAGAAACTCTTAAAACTCAAAGAATTGATCTCACGGTAATGGCTGTAGAATAAGCGTCTTCTCTAATTGGCTGATGATCTATTTTGAAATGCCATGATGTACGACTTACCAATATATAATTTAAAAATATAAGGGTGTATAAAATTAATTGTAGATAATTTAGACTTTTTCAAAATATAAAATTTAAATATATAATAATAAGGGTGTGTATTAAATAAATAGGAGTGTGTATTCAGTGAACCCTTCTTGAAAATCAAGTTTTAGTTTCCAAAATTCCATTAGATTTTATTATTCACTTTTATTTATTTATATATATATATATATATATATATATATATATATATATATATATATATATATATATATATATATATATATATATACACGTATGTGTGTGATGACCCGTTAATTTTCAGTTCACTCACATTCCATAAATTTTCTCTAATTCAATCTTCAATTCACCCACATTCCATAATTTTCCCTAATTCAATGATACTCTTTCTTTCCTTTTTTCTACTTTCATCTACTGGTACTCTCTTATTTTCCTAATCCAATGATACTTATTATAAGATCGATGGATCATGCAAAAGCAGACTGGATCGAATCTTGATCAACCCTATGTGGCAATCAGTCTGGCCTGGCACTTATCAAAGAGGTCTAAAGAGAATATTGTCGGATCATGTTCCCATTTTGATTGAAACTAGGTCGATCAACTGGGCCCTGAACCTTTCCGAAGCTCAAATGCGTGGTTGTCTCACCCAGATTTCAGAAATTATGTAGAAAATAAGTGGAAGAGTTACCAAGTGGAAGGATGGGATGGATACATTGTGAAGGAAATTTTGAAAAATTTTCGTGAGGACCTAAAATTGTGGAATAAAGAAGTATTTGGGAGTTTGGACAAAAGGATTGAGGATATGAGAAACGAAGTATGGAAACTAGATGCCATTGATGACACTCTAGGGATAAATGAAGAAGAGGTTCTTAAAAGAAGCTACGAGAGAGCAATGCTTCTATGCGACATCAAAGCTCGTAAAAGAGTACTAAGGTAAAAGGCAAAGAGAAGTTGGGTGATGAGTGGTGATATGAATACAGCCACCTTCCATAGAGTGATAAAAGGTCGCAATAAAGGTAATGAGATCAATGGGCTATATATTGATGAGGAATAGGTGCAGGATGTTACTACAGTTAAAAGGGAGATTTACAAGACGTTTAAGAAACACTTCGAGAAGGTGAACACTTTGAGACCAAAAATAGGAGAATCCTTTTGTGAACAAATTTGTTACTGAAGAAGACAACATGAACCTCACCAAGTCTTTCACTGAAGATGAAGTAAAAGAAGTCTAGAGGAATGCAATGAGACTAAAAGCCTGAGTCCAGACGGAATAAATCTTGCTCTTTTGAGGGACTGTTGGAGCATTATTAAGAAGGATTTTATGAGATTCTTCAATGAATTTCATAGATATGAAAGAATATCCAAGGGGTTAAATAACTCTTTCATCACTTTGATTCGAAAAACAGTTAACTCAGAGGAAATCAAAGACTTCAGACCCATCTCTTTAATCGGAGGGCCATATAAAATTTTGGCCAAGAGATTAAGTACAGTACTGTCTGGTATCATCTCGGAGGAGCAGTATGCTTTTGTAGAAGGAAGGAAAATCACAGAAAGTATAGTGTCCTTGCAAGGGATCCTAGAGGATGTGAAGGAAAAGAAGAGCAATTGCATGTGCTACAAGATAGATTTTGCAAAAGTATATGATTCGATCGATTGGCAATTCTTGGAAGACATGATGAAATCCTTCCAACTTGATAGCAAGTGGGTTAATTGGGTAATGGAGTGTATCAAAACAGCACATGCATCCGTTCAAGTAAATGGGAACCCCTCAGGTGACTTTGCGTTGGAGAGAGGATTACGACAGGGTGATCCATTACCGTTGCTATTTATTATGGCTGCAGAGAGTATAAGCTCTCTTATGAGAAAAGCTTCGAGGTTGGGAATGTATGACCCTTTGGAGATAGAGAGAGGAAAGATGAAAGTTACGCACCTACAGTATGCTGACAACACGGTATTTGTAGGGAAGACGTCTTTAAAAAAAATACAATATTCATTAAAAGGATGCTACTGCTGTTAGAATGGTTATTTGGATTGAGGATAAATATTTCAAAATGTTCATTGATTTGTTTGAACACGAAATAGGGGACATCGGCGGATATAGCAGAGGTTCTGGGCACAAAGGTAGGTTGTTCGCACAAAAGAATCAGTGATTGGAACTACATTATGGATAAAGTCAGAAGTAGAATAAAAAATTGGGAAAGCCTGAATATATCTATGGGGGCAGAGTGGTCTTGTTAAACTCGATATTCTCTTCTATTCCTACATGCACCATGTCGATCTTTCAGGCTCCATTGAGTGTGGTGAAAACTATAGTGACTCTTCAGCTACGATTTTTATGGGTGGGAATATGAGCTCAAAAAAACTCTCTTGGGTCAAATGGGACCACATCATTCGTCCAAAAAATATAGGGGGTAAGGGACTTGGTGTATCATAATAAAAGTTTGCTGGGGGAATGGGCATGGAAGGCTTTGGTAGAGAAGGATAGTTTGTGGGTGAAAATTATTATGGCTAGACAAAGCAGGCGATGTGAAGGGTTATTGGAGAGAGAGGTGTTAGGTCTAGGGGAGAGAGGGAAAGGTTGGTGGGGATGTGTTTTGGCAAGTTTGAGAGATGAGAGGGGTAACTGGTTTGAAAAGAATATTAAGAGGGTGGTAGTAGTAGAGGGGATACATGTTTTTGGTTAGATAAATGGTGTTGTGAGTCGAGTCTTAAAATTAAATTTTCTAGATTATACGAGTTGAGTATGGGGCGGAATAAGTATATAAAAGAAATGGGTGAATGGGTAGGGGAGAATTAGGTTTGGAATTGTGAATGGAGGAGAAATCTTAGGGATTGGAAACGTGTTGAATGTGATAACTTGTTTGAATTACTTGACAGGTACAATATTAAAGTTGATGCAGACTATTGGAAGTGGGAGCCAAACTCAAAAGAAGGATACAAAGTAAAGGAAGCATGTGAATTATTGGAAGGTAGGAAGACAAAGGTAGAAGCAAACGTTGAAGCATACAATATAATCTGGAACAATAATGCGTGTCCAAAGATCAAGGTTATGGCATGGAGGCTCATAAAAAGAAGGATGGCGACAACAATTGAGCTGCAAAAAAGAGGGAGCCTACCACCAAATGGAGACACAACATGCCCATTATGTATGAGAAACGAGGAAACAATCTCTCACTTGTTTTGCGAGTGCAAATACTTAACAGAATT
Source organism: Pogostemon cablin (assembly GCA_023678885.1). Taxonomy (NCBI): domain Eukaryota; kingdom Viridiplantae; phylum Streptophyta; class Magnoliopsida; order Lamiales; family Lamiaceae; genus Pogostemon; species Pogostemon cablin. The sequence continues at coordinate 9,398,787 of CM042960.1, forward strand.
GTGGTCAGAAGCTCTCAAGTGGATAAAGGTTCAGACACCATTAAGCAATAATGTCCTAGTGAACTTAATGCTTTTTAGTAATTTGTTTCAAGAAAGGGAGAGGAATAGGTTAGCAATTAATATATGGTTATGCACGATATGGGTTATTCGAAAAAGCATAAACAACATAGTATTTAAAGATGAATGTTGGAATCTAATGAAGAATATGGACGAAATAAAATCTCAAGTATGGAGTTGGTGGATGTGGAGAAAAAAAATTGAATATGAATATAAGGTATTCTGATTGGTGTGGAGATCCTAGCAGTTGCATAGAGAAAAATGGCTAGTTATGGTTCTTAGATTGTTTCTTGTGTTGTAATAAGAGGTAATATAGGTGTGTTATCTTTGTATTTTGTACTCTTTTGTTTAGGGTAAAGCTCATACCCTAAAGTAATAAATTTCCTTTTTCAAAAAAAAAAAATCTATTGGTACTCTCTTACAAATATCATCAAACCTCTAACACATTTTTTTTAAACTCAAATAACAAAATGTTATTAATGAGAGGTGTCAACACCATAAATGATAGGCAACAAAAGTACCGGTACATCATCAGAAAAGAAGAACGACATTAATCTGTGGAAAGCAAATTGAGCAAGTTTGTGAGCAAGAAAGTTCACCGAGCGACGGACCCATCGGAATGAGATATCTTCAAAGGATGAAGCAAGAGCCAAAATATCCTCCACAAGTTTCCCAAAGTATGACAAATCTGCTTTTGGCTTGGTTAATGCATGATAGAGGATAAGAAAATCTACTTCAAGGATGATGCAGTGGTGATTTCGATCACCGACAAATTGAACTCCACGACGTGCTGCTAGGGCTTCAGCAATGTGTAACTGTCTCACAATAATGATTATTTAAAATTTTTGTATTATCACTTTTTATTAAAAATTAAATCACTTGTCTTTTATAATATTATTACTATCACTTAATAAAAAAAATTAAACCACTTGTCTTTTATAATATTATTATCACTTTTAATTACAATATAAATTGTTTATGAATTAATATACAAAATCATTATCGCTTCTTATTCGCCAAAGTAATATCTCATACAACTCTTTGCCTAATTTAACATAGTCTAACAAAAAAATTTTATAAATTCTCACCATTTATATTTTTTAAACTCAAATAAACCGCAAATAGATTATCACTAGGGCCACTAACTAAGTCCATGTATCGTTTGAAGTTTAAAAAAAAAAAAAAAAAAGTGAACCATATTAAAAGGTAAGAGCTGATATAAAGAAGAAAATGCCATTCAGATTGAACAAATGTCAGGTAAACAAAAAAGTTGAATATCTGTCAAAACTAGTATTTCCTTTGAGAAAATAACGTCGTGCGTATATATCTCTATCATTACACAGTTTACATCTTAACTATTAAAACAAAGAATTACACATCAAAGGAACTTCAATGAAGAAAGAAAAGAATGTGATTTAATCCAACACATTTAGCATCTCTAAATTAGTCCTCATAGCTTCCATTCTCAAAGACTAAACGAAAAAATAACTATCAGTTGTGCCTTAACAACTGCAAGTGTTACCAATACTAGTTGCTTCTTTCCTATCATATAGCTGCAATACATTGTCCTAAAGAAGAGTTAGCCCTTATTTAGTATAGAAGTAATTTGTTATACCTTTTTGGCAAAGTGTACGAACAAATGCTCGATGATTTAGCTAATTCCGCAGATGGCATCAGAGCTGGGCTCGTTGAACATGATGTTTAGATCAGGAAGGATGAATTTGGATTCAGACGCAGAATCTACTTCATTGCCAGGAAAGACATTTGGTATGTATGATTGTAATAAAGCATCCTTGGAAGAGACATTTTTATTAGGATGAGAAACTGCAAACTCATGTTGAGGTTGACAAGAAATCGATGTCTTCGCTGCAGATGTTGATTCTGAGGCCAAACGGGGTTGAAGTTCGATCTAAAATGGCAAGAAAATAAAAAGTCAGAATATCTGATTGAGATTTTCCTTTGATGTTTGAATCTGTTCTCTAAACTCATTTATGTGATTCATTCCTAATATTCATTTCACCATTTGAAGCAATTTCTTCAGTAAACATTTACCCCTGCACTCATAATTCATGACGAAGGATATTCAATCTACACACTGAAAATACACACATTACAAATATTAAAAAACGAGAGAGATTTACAAACCAAAAAAGAACCATCCCAACCCTATAATCTGCAAGTTTGATCTCTAAACTATATTTTGTTGAACTGCAAGTCTGCAAGTTAGGTTCAGCTGACCATGCTTGCCAGAAGCATGCCCTTGCAAACAAGATATCCTCGATTTACTATTGATGAATTATGGTAGTATTTCATTGTCTGGAAATGTTCAAACGTTATATATTCAAGTACATTACTAAAGAATAAAAACACCCGTCACAAAATTTCCCCGAGTATGCGACCATCATTCTAATATTTATATCAACTTTCCACACATCATCACTAGAGATCAAGCTAAAATAAACTAGTCACATTTAATGTTATCGAATAGGAAATATAATGCTGCATGTTTGAGATCAAGTTGGTAATGACAGTGATTCAAGCATTGACAACCAAAAAAGGTCAAAGACAGAACATAGCTGATTCAGAATCAAAGTTCATAGCAAGAGCTAATCAACATATAATTTAGTAAAATGGGAAACGGATCCATAGCAATTACCTTCATTCTCTTCAAGTTATTATTCTGGGTCCTCTGCCTTTCCAAATTCAAACGTAGAGCTGCCATATCCTGCAAAATAAGGGCAAAATCAGCACATGAATCAAGCAATTAATATGATAAGATATCCCATCTCGTGGATGAAATCAATGGATACCCTTTTCAGCTCTCTTCTTTCCTTCAGTAGCATGCTTTCTTCATCTTTGAGTTCTGCTAATGTCTGCAAATATGTAAACCAAGCACATCATTAAATTAAATGTTATAAATACAAAAAATGTGTTTTGACAAATCATCCATTTACCTTCTTCTTTCTTGACCTCTTGGAGACGGGTTTTCCACTATCGGCAACGCTAACCTGCAACACAGAATCCGGAACACCTCAGAGAAGTGCAATAGTCCATTTTGACAACAAATTCAGAAACATGTTTGAGGTATTAGAGATACATAGGAACAACCTAGTAGTTGTTCAAATACACGAAGGATGGAGTGTAAAATTATCAAGACGGAAAGGCAGTCGATATCCACACCCCACTTTTTACTACATACTCCCACATTACAAGCATGCATTCCATATACAACTAACTAATGTTGAGCATGCAAGTAAGTGCTACTATATCCTAAAGCCGGGTGGCCAATGAAAGTCAAGAGTTAGTTGAAACACGTTGATTTTGGAAATACATTATGGCTGAAAACAATAGTTTGGTAACAAGAAAAAGGTCCCCACCTCACCCCCACCTCCAACCACTCAATTCATTTCCCATTTCCCACAGATATTGCACCAATTGCTATTTTCTACAATTGATATTTTACGTTACCAGCTCAAATATTTTACATGGAATTTCCAAACCTCATATGAGCATGGTAAAACACAAGCCAATTTTTCTTGGGCCCACCAAAAGTATGATAATTTCGGAGAGATGTCTATAAACTCATCAATTAACTGAAAAGATATTTAAAATTCTAGTTTTTTTTTCTTTGTTAAAAACACAATAACCCAAGTTAAAAATTTATATTCACAACTCTCTTTAAAAAGTACTCCATATTTCAAAGTGTTACAAGGACATCCGAAAATAACTAAGTCACGAATTTCTATTGCACATGTTTAATAGAAATGACTGATTGTAGTTGTAAGAAAGGCCTTCCAGCTGAGCTTGGTTGCTGCAGAGTGGGGGTTTGAATCCTGCCTTTGGCATGGATTTGGCCCCTTGCAAGTACAAGTTTAACAGTGAGCCCTCCCTATAAGCCACTTGAGGCACATCCTGCGATTTACCTCCTCCACCAATCCCCATGATAGGGGCAGTGGGGGCCCCTAATAGTGGGGTACACTATTTTTTTAAGAAAGGTGTAATCTTAAATGCTTCGACAAATTTTTGTCCTACTAGACACATATTTATAGATGTGCACAAACAAAACCCATAATTTCACACCCAACCCAACCCACCCCAACCCACCCCACCCCACCCCACCCCACCCCACCCCATCCCATCCCATCCCATCCCATCCCATCCCATCAAAAAGCAAATAACTAAAACTACGTCGTGGAACAACTTTGGAAGTGCCTCGGAGTTCACGCAATAGTTGTTCACAAATGGCATCATGTGGTAGAAAGATAGAGACAAGCAGATGAGAGTGTATAATAATAACTGGATATCTGAGGCTGCATGATAAGTAAAGTTGCTCCCCAAAACACCAAATCATTGCTCTCTCCATTAATTTATTCCATCAATAATAAAAGAACCACTGGCAACGCTCCACCAAACCAAACACATACCCATTTGCCACGAAAACACGCCACCGCTTAAGAAGGGCATCACACCCCTCCCCCTCAGTTGACCAAAATGCCCCTCCACTAAAAAAAATACCCTTCCTTCCTCTCCACGAATGGTAACAAATCTTGAATGAGTCCTCCCTTAAAAAAAAATGGTATGCAAAAAACAGTACAGAAGTTTGGTCTAAAGTAAAAAATGTCGACTAGAAGAGAAATGAAAGTGACAGTTTTCGTGGTCACGTTTGAAGGGACTGACAACTGTGCCCTTCAAATCAAGGGTGTTTTTGGTCTTTTCGGCAGTGAGAATTATGGTGTGGCCATAAGATGTACAGTCAGTGATGGGGTTGGGGAGAGATGAAAAGTGGCAAGAAAAAAACGAGATAAGAGTCATTCAGTCACCATAAAAGCGTCGAAAACAAAGTCATTTTTTACCCTCAATTCAAAACCAATATTGTGGAAATATATACTCCATTAATTAATTAATAATTCTAGAACTCCAATGACGGAACTGGGGCAGGGCATTACGGTGGAAATGCCGCCGCCAGAGCCAACTCTGTGAAATGACCGATATATCCTCGGATGGGACTTTATGCCATGTAACAGAGCATGGGTAATGATGTCAGTTTAAGAACTGAGAAAACGTATGAATGAAAACTGAAAAGTGGGATGCACAGGAAGCCACACAAGGCCTTTAATGAATGAATCGGATACGTGGAAGTAAATATTCGAAATCGGAGGGTTATTATCGTCAATTCAACAGACGTCATCGAATGACAACCAACACGAGAACATACGCACCCTGCCGAAAACAATAACGCCGCCGACTCACCACCACCACCGGTAACTGAAATCAGTTATTTTATACATGTATCTATATATGTATGTATACACGCATATACACGTACGATGTGGTGAGTTGATTGAAGCGTTGGAAGAACAAACCTTAGATCTTGTTCCATTGAAAGGTTCCAGTCGGCTAGACTCTTCAGAACCGCCGCCTACGGCGTCACCGGAGCCGCCGCTGAAAGAGGTGGCAGCGCTCCACGAGAGCGGCGTGGTAGGGCTGGCTCGATGACTATGAGCCGGTTTCTTAGTGTTGTTATTAATACACACGGACTTTGACCTTCGTTGACGGACAGTCCACTCCAGCGGGAAGGCGGCCGGCTTTCGCGGCGGCGGTGGCGGAGGCGGAGCGTGATGCAGGCGCACCAGGAGCTCGACAACCACCGTGTCATCTGTCATGGCGGCTTTCAACCATTCTTCGTCGGCGCCACTCATGGCTGTTGGGCGGTAGAGAGAGAGGGGGATTATGCTCTTCAGATTGAAAAGGAAGGGTGGAATGGTGGTGGCAAAGACAATTTTGAGGGTGAGTTATGATACTATTATATGACATGAGTGTCTTTTACATATAGTAGTATCATACAAGTATGTACATATATGTACTAGGAGTATATATTATACGTATGTATTTGTATGTGTGCATATATTGTATAGTATATGCCGTATGCGTGCTTTGTGGTGAAGATTATTGATATCATGATGCCATCTCTACTCGATCATCTATTCTAATTTAGTGTTTCATTTGATATTCAACTAACATGTGTTTTTATTATTTCTTATTTCTTATTTCTTAATTTAATGTCACATGTTATGAGGATTTTATTGTAAATTGTAGGATATAGTTTTATGGCGTAGACTTGAGACTGTATTATGTAAAAGTTTACATGAGATGGATAAAATATGATTCTCAATTAATGAAAAGTGATAATGTTATTTCATGAATTAAAAGTAATAATATTTTATAACAAAAGTGATAACATTTTATAACGAAAGTAATAATTATGTTAAAAAGTGTAAAATAGTCTTATGTGTGAAGGTCTCACACAAGATCTATCCTAATTTTATTATACTATAAAATATCAATAGAACATAAAAGTGGAATATGAAATTCAAGTTGCATTCCTCCCACCCTTAAACACTTTTCTCCTTCGTCTTTCTCACCATAACTTTAACTTCCATAAAAAAAAAAATTTATTCAATAATCTTAAAATTATTTTTAATTTCAAATTTAACACTTCTTTTACACACTAATATTATTATCTTTATATTTTATTTATTATCTAAAAATATTATAATACCCTCAAAAGTTAATAAAATTAATTGAAAAAATAATTTTCTTAAATAATATGAAACAAAAAAAATGAAAATTATTCCTAAATATAGGGAATAGTATTTTTATGATGAAATGAACGAAAAATGGAAAGTGTAAAATTTATTATATGATGTAGAGAATATTTGAAATGAGAATTGGGAAAAAAATAAAAAAGTCTATTTTATTTTAAAATTAAAAAATATTGTACAAAATCCTCTCAACTAATAAGTTATGTTAATAGATTATGAGTTAAACTCTTGTGCATTCGAATGTACATGATGTTCAATTGTATAAAATTTTATTTTAAATGGATTAAATTTAACTCCCTTCGTCCCGCAAATAATGTTACGTTTATTCTTTGCATGAAGATTAAAAATATTATATTTAATTGTTTAGTGGGTTCAGAGATAATATTATTTTAATGTAAGCTAAAATTTACGTGTCCTAGAAGACACTGTGCCGAAATCCCATGTTTTTCTCGAAAGTAAGTATATCTTTTAGTATAAGAATTTATATCTTAATTTTCTGAAGAAAAAACCATAATTTTTTTAGTCAAACATTTATATTGTACATATTTTAGCCGATCTTTTCAATGAAAAAGTTATACCCTTATTAATTAAGATGTATACTCCCTCCGTCCCACGTTAAGGTTTACACTTTCCATTTTGGGTTGTCCCAAGTTAAGGTTTACATTTCATTTTTTATCAAATTGAGCCCACACAAAATAATTAATTATTCTATTTAGGACTCACACACAACACTAATACAACTACCCACTTTACATTAGAAATTATTTCTCTCACCTCACTACACATTAAAATATTATACTCTTTAATCTCCGTGCAAAAAATAAACGTCAACATTATCATGGGACAGAAGAAGTATTATTTAGAACAAAATGTATATCCTTATACACCTTGTGCACACAAGAGCACAAAAGATCAACTCTTTAATATATAATGCTAGTGTATTAAGAGCATCTCCTAAAGCTCTTCAAATTGAAAATTAGTTAAAATTTAAAGAGTCAAATGTAAGAATTCATGTCGAATAGCCTCTTCAAAATAATAAAATATACTCCACATAATGATTTTGCCTCTTCAAATTTAAAGAGCCAAAACAACTCTTTAAAATTAATTGCATTTAATTATTTCATCACTTCCAAATATTATACTCCCTCAGTCCGCTCGAAAGAGGGACTTTTCCATTTTGGTCGTCCGTTCCAAAGAAGGCCCTTTCTTTTTTTACACGGGACCCACACACCCACTAATACAACTAAAATATGGGGTCCATACTCCCACTAATACAACTACCCACTACACATTAAATAACAATACTCCTTAATCAACGTGCACAAAAGCAAAAGAAAATGACTACCCTACAACCAGTCCTACCAATTATTTGGCAGAACCGGATCCCAATTCACATCCAATAAGAAATCTCGCGGGTTATCTGGTCATCTGGATCTTACCTTTCTCTTCCTTTCTCATCGCTCGATTCCACCATTCTCTTTCCTTCTCATCACTCGCCTTCTTCTCTTTTTGATTTCACACGATTCAATCTGGCAGAGCAAAAATTCTTCCAATTCTCTTCCTCGTCTCCTTTCCCCATCTATGTTCGATTTGACGGAATCCTCCACCGGTGCATGGCTATCGGTGCTAAAACTCGACATCAAGCCATATTTGATTCTCCACCACAGAGATTTCATTTTTTCTTTCAGCACCCAGTTTAATTTTCCGAACTTCTCGATTTCTGCATCTTTTGCTCTTCATTATGTTCTCCTCATCACTGCCGCTATTCTCCGGGAGTGCTCCTGAAATCGGACAGATTGCAAAATCTCTTCAAGAGCAGGGAAGCGAAATTTCTGTAGTTGTGGCGCCTTCAATTGTTCACATGACAACGTGCACCATATTCCTCCGCAGTTAGAAAGCTCCAACTTCTTGAGGAAACTTGTTTTGCTCAAGTTATCAAAATTGCAGCTTTCTGGACCATCAAATGGAAAATTCGCCAAATGCAACTGAAATGGATGCCGAAACCAGAGCAATTACCGTTGATGGTGGTGATGCCAAGTACCTTCTATTGGAAGGGCGGGACCGAGGTAGTAGTGGGCGGCGCGGTCGTTTAAGTCGCTGGAACTCTGTGAATTCACTTCGTAATGATTTCATTTCCAGGCTTCCCATATTACAGTGTTTTCGTTTGCTCTGGATTTTGATTTTCAGAATTTGATAACTTCGAGTTGCAATTGAAACTTTTGATAATTACTTGATTCCATAATTTTAAGTGTTCATTCATTTAAAATATTTTATTCTCAAATGTAAATGATTTTGGGGGATAAAGTTTCGGTAATTGGAGCAAAATTCAGTAATTTGATCCCCATTCTGCTTGGTTCTTTATTTTTGTATGTATGTTGTTAAGTGAAAGTCTTTATTTCAAAAGGTTTGAAAGGCGTGGAAAATGGATTATAAGTTTGTTCTAGCTTTTTATGCAATTAGCAAAAAAATTGTGTTGCTATTTTTGATTATCCACTTTTTGGTATATTCAAGAATTTTAATACAAGTGGATGATGTTAAAAGTTTTAGAGGTGGCAAACTTAGAAGGCTTTTGTACAATGTCCTTCTCCTTTTTATTGTTGTTGTGTTGCATCAACATTTCCTAGAAATGAAACACTTGGTGCATTTGACTCTAAGAAACACAATTTTGCTGCCATCAACACATAATTAATTTACATATTCTTTTGGAGATTCTTGGCACAATACTTGACAACCGAGATCCTAGATCTAATCTTACTATGGAGTCCTGAAGCATCCAAAAGTAAACTTGATGCATCACATGATTTTACTCTCAAAGTATTATTATAAAGAGTAACTTAATTAATAAGAAAGAGTAACTTAATTAATACGAAAAGTAACTAAAAAATATGTTGACCAAATCTAACAAAATTTTATAAAGAGTAACTCAATTAATAAGAAAGAGTAATCTAATTAATTCCAAAGAGTGACCTATGCATATTTAGAGTCTCAAATTAAAAACAGTCCAATAAATTTCAAAGAGTAATCTAATTAATTCCAAAGAGTGACCTAATTAATTACAAAGAGTAACCTATGCAAATTCAGAGTCTCAAATCAAAAAGTGGTTCAATAAATATCAAAGGGTGATCTAACTAATTTCAAAGAGTTGTCTAATTAATTAAAAAGAGTAATTTAATTAATTTTAAAGAGTAACCCATGCATATTCAAAGTCTTAAATCAAATAGTGGTCTAATTAATTCTAAAGAGTGACCTAATTAATTCCAAAAAGTAACCTAATGTAAATTCAGATTCTCAAATCAAAGAGTGATCAAATAAATTTCAAAAAGTAATCTAATTAAATCTAAAGAGTGACATACTTATTTTTATAGAGTGATCTAACAACGTACACAGTACCTGACTTTATTTCAAAAATAAGAGTTTTAAATTAAAGAATAATCTTACTAATTACAAAGAGTAACATAATTATTTTATAAGTGATTTAACCATGTACATATTGCATATAATTTAATTATTCACAGTACATGACTTCATTTCAAAAGTAAAAGTCTCAAACCGAAGAGTGATCTAATTAATTAGAGGGATTTTTGAACATCAACCAAAACCCCTAAAAACCAAGAATCCTAGGCGCTCAAGGCTTTGCCTTCCTAAGGCAGGCCTTTAACAACTATGATCTATTGTTAAATACTAACTTTAAGTTTTCCTAATGAAAGATTCAAACAAAATGAAAAGATATTTAGGAAGATCAAGATACACAAAGTATTAGTAATGGAGATTCTGTAAATTATCCAATAGGAATTTTTTTTAAAATAAAAAAGTAATTCAAATTGGCGCATCAAAAGTGTGGATAATATCCATAAATGACTTGTTTTCTGTAATAAATGAACACTGCCATATGTAAATTTGGGTGCATGATATACATTGGTGCTCAGTGCATAAATGATTAAGTAATTTACTCACAATCAAAGTCTCAAAATTTCCAAATTTCCAAAAAAGGTGTGAATGGACCAAAGATGTTTACCACCTATTGTATCTGATGTTCGATTTGGAATTGGCCATCTCACAAAATTCAAAATCAATCACTAGAATGACCTCTTCTTGAAAACAAATGGAGGGGCTTAAGAACACCAAACTCTCATCTTAGAAAGGCTCCACAAAGAACTCAACCCCTCTGATCAACATTTGTAATATCCACCATTTCCATACGTTCATTTTCAGGCAAAACAGCACAGTTAGGAGATTGCACTGCCCTTAGCCATCGAAAATCATCCACATTCGCCCAATTCCCAGTCTCCTCTCCAAGATTTGCCTCCATTAGATCCTTCTCCAAACCTTGATAACTCAAGCAATATAAAGCAAACTTAACCCCATTACTATCCTCAATTATGGGCCTACTCCTCACTCGCAGATAAATACAATTTTTTGCATTATGAATCCTGATTTGGTGAGAAGCCAACACAAACACACACCCTTCAGCTCCCTCAATCAAAACTGAACCCATCACCACCCCTGCATAAATCTTGCAGTTTACCAGCTTGTCCATGAACAATGCCCTCAAACACCCCTTCAATCTGACTTCACAATCCCTCAAATTTGACATGGTGAATTCCCCATTTCGGCCATCGGCCTCACTGCCGTTGAATTCCTTCCCTAAAACCTCGTTCTCTTTGTTTCTAAACCCAGGCGCATCGCTCAAATCCCTAAACCCAAATCCCAAATTCAACTTACTCTCGGGCTCACACGCGGCGGCATCCTTTTCAGCAGGAACCTCGGTGGTGGTTTTCTTATAAGGTTTATTCTTGAAAGAGAATTTCTTCTTGGGAATGACGAGGGAGGTGACGTCATCTAGGGATTGCCTGAGACTATCGACGGCATTGAGGCACGTGCGGACTTCGTAGGGCGGCAATAAGTATGAATTCTCCGCGACAAGCTTCTCGACGGCTGAGATTTCAAGAGAAATCGAATCCAGATCGGGCTTGTGAATCGGGTCGGTCTGCTGCCGGATTTGGGAGAGGTGTGGTGCCGGTATTGAAGAAGATTGGGTACACAAATCCAATTTAAGCTTGACCCGTATTTTATAAAAATCTGACCCACTTATTTTCAAAATCCGGTTGTATGAATTTTGAAAAAAAAGACTGTTCTATTCTAGTTATTGCCAAAGTAAAATGCCATCTCTCGAACGAACGGAGAGAGTATATCTCAATCCATTATCTATTAAAATATCATATCTCTTAATTTACGTGCAAAAAATAAATGTTAACATCGAAATGAGTAAGTTTTGAATGTGAATGCACACATTTGAACGTGGACCCAAATGTAAAGAAGAATTGGTCAATTAATATGTAAGAGATGAATAGTAATAAGTGTAAAAGAGTACTCCCTCCGTCCCCCGAGGTACTTTTGTTGTGCGTGGAGTTTAAGAAAAAATTGTTCTTTTATGTATAAAGTAAGAAAGAGAATAAATATTTTAATTAATTTAATGAAAATAATGTGTAAAGTTATTGGAATGTGTAAAAAGTGAGTATTATGTTGGGATGTGTGTAAAAATATGTATTATTATAGTGTATTTTTTACCATTTTTAGTAAAAGTAAAATGTGAAATACTTTGTGGAACGGATGAAAAAGAAAAGCGTGAAATAGTTTGGGGGACAGAGGAAATATTAATTAGTGCGAGGAAAGATATTAGAAAGATATTAATTAAGAATTCAATATATAGAAAATGATAAAGAATTGTGCGAGACTGTATTATATATGAATGATCTTTCGTAAACGGATTAGAAGTGATAAAGGTGCAATGAATTATTTCATAAATTATTTATAGTATAAGTTGATTTTTTTAAAATGATAACATGTTTAATAAAAAGTAATAATTAATTAAAAAAGAAGATAAAACGATTTTACATAAGATTTTTCGTAGAAAATAAGTGACTTAAAGATTAATATGGTTTATAATTGCACATCAAAGATTATCGAAATGGTTATTAAACAAAAGAAACATACCTTATATGATTAAAATTAAATTACACTTTTAGCCTGTATAAATAGAGTTGATTAACTGATTAGCTTGAAATCCTCTCTAATTTAATCGACAGATACATGGAGTCCAAACCCATTTAACATGGGTAGGGTTGGGGAGGGGGTTTAAATGGAGCAGTGGACGGATGGGCTCATCATTTAATTATTATTTTTATTTTTTAAATATTTAAATTAATTGATGTAGGTAGTCATTGTTAGCAAATATGGGGCCCATCTAAAAGATGTGGAATGACCTGCTGTCTTTATTATCATGCTCCTTAATACTATTACAATTTTTGTACCTCTGCTCCATACTTTATCCACTCACTAACCTTATTTTCTACTGCTTTTTGTGCCAATTGACATGTGAGGTTATTTAGTAATTTTTTAGTAATTTTCCTTGAATCTAGGTCAATCCCATTTCACTCCTATTAAATATAACTTGCTTAACATATTTAAACATTTTATTTAAGGGCAGGGTAAGTGGTAAAATTATTAATCCAACTATCCATTATAGTCTCTTGTTTTGCAAAACACACAATTTTTTGTCTCATATACAAAATAATAATACTCCTTAATTAACCTAAGTGGAGGGAAGGAGTAATTTATATGAATAGAAAAGATATGATAATTTTGAAATTTAAATATATTGATTACTAGGTTATAAAGTGTTAGTATTTTGTTACTTGAAGTGTAAACTAATTATTTGATGAACTAAGATAATCCTATATTTGGTATGTTGTGTTAATGAGAATATCAATATCCAATGCATGTGACTCGTGAAAATTTTTGTGTTTAACGATATTAGAGGTGATATTGGTCTCAGTTGTGAAGTAGAATCCTATTTGTGAATCAACTCTTAAACCGAAGAATAAGTGGAGACTATTATGTAGGGTCTACTACTTAGATAAAGCTTATAAATGGGGTTGTATTTGTTAGTGAGTTGGGTGTCCTTATTGCGAATTAACTCTTAGAGTAAAGAATGAGTGAAGACCATCATGCAGAGCTCACTGCCTAAATAGAGCTTGTAAATGAGGTTATATATGTTTGCCACTTGGTTGAAATTGTGGTACAGATTGGGATTCAGAAATAACAAATATCTCATAATTAGAATTTCAAGTAGCCTGGGTGAAAGCGAAGGATTTAGGAAACTTTTTAAAATGAATTTTTCATTTAAATCAAATGTCACGTCTAATGTGACGCATTATAATTAAAAAAGAAAAATAAAAATAAAAACCACGTAAGTTGTTAGAGTGATTTGATTAAAAATGAGACGATACATCTCTCTACCGGCTTAAACTTTTAGATGAGGTGGTCGTTTAACATGGTATCAGAGCTCATGGTTAACAAAGGTCCAGGTTCAAACCTCACTGCCACCCATTTATGAAAATTCCACATGCAAGGCAAAATTCCTCGCCTGCATGTGAGGGAGCGTGTTAAAGTGACTCGATTAAGTATTAAACGGTTCATCTCTCTACCAACTTAAGCTTTTAGATGAGGCGATTTTATTATACTCAAACGGATATAAAAAAGAACTCTACCAACCCGGGAGTCAGAGGATCTTTAGTACCCGCACTTTTCTGCAACGGAAAAATATAGGAGTAAATTTGACTCGACACAACCTAACGATACATCCAATACCAATGATCAGTGTCTAGAATGCTAGATCTGCTCTACTTTCTTTCTTGTATAGATTTTCCTTGATCGTTTAACATTAGTATATCCGACTGGTATACCCCCACCAGTTGGTCCAAGGACGAAAATGCCAAATTTCACAAACTTGAAGTACTTATTTAAAAAAACTAAAAAATGTATGGACCAATTTCAGAAATATGATAAATTGGTGGACAAAACATTTTAATATGTTATTTATTTTATATATGACATGTCATTATAATTAAAAAATAAAAAAACTACTCTATTTTTTACCAACAAAATATTCCGTTGTTAAAAGCCTTAATTTCATTGTTAAATTGGTTTACCAAAAGATTAACAAAAAAATCGTTGGTAAAGTTCAAATTCGTTGGTAATTCGTTGCTAATAATTCTGTTGGTAATATATATATATATATATATATATATATAATAATAATAATTTTGTTGGCACTTTGTTGATAAATAATAATGGATATTATTCAGTTGGTAAAAATATTATAAATTAGCTAACATTTTGTTACTAAAAGAGAAATGTAATTTTTGTTGGCAATCTGTTGGTAAAGGCAAAAACTCCTGTGTCCCGAACCGTGCCCCATGTAAATACAAGAATTTTAGTATTAAAACTCTTGTGTTTCCATGGGGGCACCGTGTGTCCCCGGGGGCACAGGAGACCAACTCGTTGGTAAATTACCAACGAAATTCAATCCATTGATAAATTTTATTGGTAAAAATAAAAAAATTGTAGTGGTATAACAATGTGTTGAAATGCTTTATTTATTTCTGTTTTAATTTATCATAAATTCGTATTGACCTTTTTTTTTCATCACTTAGTCGTGTGTTTGATGTTAAAAAACGATTTAAAGAAAAAGAAGAAGGGCAGCGAATATAATGAAGCAACATATGGGCCAAATATAATAATTATAAAACTTTTTGGATTGGGCTTTCCAGATCTTGTATAACCTCTTGGTATGCTTTTGGGTTTGGGTCCATGGTAATTAATACTCATCTTTCTACTGGGTTCGGGTTTTTCCAGGCCCACATTAGAAGAAAGAAACAGGACAAAATAAAGCCCAATGTGTACTTGTGTTCAATATTTCGATCATTACAACTGTTCCTTCTCTATTCGGTTGCAGAAAATTTACAGCATTCTATGTTCTTCACTTCCGTTGGAATCTTTAGATTGCTATACGGTTATGGGGACTCACTTTGGGAATTGTACGTTTACTCTAACCTGGATTCTCCTATGTGCTTTCCTGTGTTGTATTTATGTTTGAATAACTGATAAATGACATTATAATGGATAAACATAGCAAAGTTCCTTAAAAGTTAAAGGTTGTAGTTGGATGGGTGGGTGCCTGGGTTGTGGTGGTGAGAAAGACATGCTTTTGAGGTTTTAGGAATTGAAAGAAACTGGTGTGGAATCTGGGGCTTAGTTGATCATAAACTGTTTGAAGAAATCACTGACTTAAGAATGTGACAAGATTGGACGCATTAACCTTCTGCCTTAGTACATTAATTATTAGACGCGTCATATGAAAAAGGAGACTCCTTATGGAGATGGAGGGTGAACTTCAGCTCTTGATTCACCTTTTCTTAATAAGTGGTGATTATGAAATCACATTTTGATTTAATAGATTTTTTGTTCTTGTTGTGTAAATGGAATTATAATTGAGAAAGAGAGTGATGTTGCTTAAAAGTTGAAGACTGAGGTTGATTGGGTGGTATTGAGAAAGGCATGGTTATGAACTTATGAGATGCTAGGAAGAGAAAGAAACT
Organism: Pogostemon cablin; assembly: GCA_023678885.1. Lineage (NCBI taxonomy): Eukaryota > Viridiplantae > Streptophyta > Magnoliopsida > Lamiales > Lamiaceae > Pogostemon > Pogostemon cablin. Next base: position 9,414,886 of record CM042960.1, read on the forward strand.
GGTTTAAAATCTTGGGCTAAGTTGCTCATAAGTTGTTTGAAGATATTACTGACTTAGGAAAGTGACAAAATTCTTCTTAAATGGTATCAAATTCCCGTTTAAGCGACAAACCGCATTGTAAAGTAAGGTAAATGGGAAAAGCATCTAGGGATAAACGGGTAATCTCTGCTCTACTACAATTTTTACTAAAAATCTTTTCTTTTCACTTGTTAATTGTTTGATTGATGTTGTAGGATATCTAATGTAGGAAAGCCAAAGAGGAAGGATGGCGTGCCCGAAGTGCAATAAAATTGCTTCAGATTGACAAGGAATTTAACATATATGAAGGTTTTAGAAGGACTGACTTATAGCTAGACTATTTCATGCGTCTTATAGTTTGAGCTGATTTAGTGGAGGAGTTTTTAATCATTCATCTCTGTCTGATTGATTATTTAATGAAAATTCAAATTCAAATAACTGATAATGTGATGCCAAATGATGTGTACAGGGATACAGCATGTGGTGGATTTATGCGCAGCACCAGGAAGCTGGAGTCAGGTTTGATATTCAATTATAATATAAAAAGTCAGGTTTCTAATTTTACAACCATATATTTTACAGTGCTTCATGCCTGCCATATCTTTTGGCACTGTTGGGTTAGTCATGAGAAAATGTTTAAACGAAAGTCTATTGATGGTTGAAGTTTAATATATTTGTGCGCCAAGAACGCAACATTGAGTGTATTTATAAATATCGTTTCAAAAATAAATTTGCCATAATGATGTCTGTGAGTTTACTATGATCATCAAGCATGTATTGAAGTAGTGTTTGGCAGCACGTTTTCATTTACTTTTACTACACAGCTTGTAAATACCTTTTTATTTTCTTTCTTTTCTCCTCCCTCAAGACCTTAAATTACAAAACGCGTTCTTTGTCATTCTTTAGTATTTCAAAATGTAGAAAATTGTTTGCATTTTCCATTTCCTCAAGGATAAAGTAATGCAACAATCATATAAAAGCATAGGCATTACTTGTCAGTAGTGAGATTGTATATTTTCATTCTTAGTTTGGAGGTTGTAAAATTACTTGCATTTCATGTACATTTGTAAAGTGTATTTCATTAGTTCTATCTTATTCAGGTTTTTAGTCGAAAACTTTGTCTCCCAGCAAAGTCGTCTCATGATTCCAAGTATGTACTACTGGTGAACTCTTATAGTATTGCTTACTGTTTGTATTTTATGATAACTACATCCAATAGTCTTTTGCACATGTTTACAAGCTTCATTTTTGAGTTGGAACCTTACGGTTTAACACTTAATTATGTGATTTTCATCAACTTGTATAACTTTAGGGTTGTGGTTGTGTGTGAACCAAGTGGCCCTCCTCATATATTTTTTGCAGGGATAGTGATCAACCACTTATAGTGGCAATTGATCTGCAGCCTATGGCTCCTATTAGAGCTGTCAGAATGGGTTGGTGGGCGGTTTAGCCCACAACCCACCATAACCCACCTTATGATGAGTCCAATTCGGGCGGGCCACTTGTGGGGCGGACTACCGATGGGGCGGGCCACTGGTGGGGCAGGTTATGGTGGGGCGGGCCGCAGGTTAGCCCACACACTCTACCCCCTATTTACGTATGACCTACCCATCCCTCACCCCCCAAAAATTTTTTTAAAAAATATTTTAGATTTTAATATTTAAATAATAAAAATTATTATCACCCAACCCCACCCACCCACCTACCCCCAATTTTTTTTTTAATTTTAGATTTAAATATTTAAATAATAAAAATATTATCAGCCAATCCTATCCCCCCACCCACCCACCCACCCAAATTTTTTTTTTTAAATTTTTTAGATTTTAATATTTAAATAATAAAAATATTATCACCCAACTCTATCCCCACCCACTCACCCCCAAAAAAATTTTAGATTTTAATATTTAAATAATAAAAATATTGTCACCCAACCCCACCCCATCCCATCCCCAAAAAAAAATTATTTTTAATAAATTTTAAATTTTAATATTTAAATAATAAAAATATTATCACTCAACCCTACCCCTACCTTACAAGTTCAAGGGGATATAACAAATGCTCGGACAGCTGAAACGGTTTGACTTTCTTCTTGGCCCATGTGTGTATCTTTCTTTGAACATGTGTGGATGTGTGTAATGATTTTCTTTTTCCTGAATATGATCTCATACAGACATTTTAATAATATGTATTAGCCAAAATTTTGCACCTGAACCTGTTAGTAATCGATACTACATTCTTTCTCAGATAGATGGGCAAAATTGCTTGATACTGCTAGATACTGTCCACATAATGTATGATCACTGCGATCTATCTCTGAAACAAGTCATTAGAGCTCATCCCTCAGTTAATGCTGATGCTAGGTAGATAGGAGACACAAGATGAAACACCTTCTGAATCAGTCATATTCTTTCATGCTTTTTTAGCTTCTTATTTTCTTACCTCACATTATATGCTATGCTCTCTTATTTTTTACATTTCCATTTTTCCAGGTCATTAGACATTTTGATGGAGGTCATTAGACATTTTGATGGTTAGTGAAAATTATTTTATATCATAGATTCAGATGACCTCCTAAACTGTAAAATATGATGTACTCCCTCCGTCCCAAAGTTGACACACTTTCCTTTTTGGTTTGTCCCACTAAAGTTGACACATTTCCTTTTTAATACATGGACCCACACAAAAAACAATTAATCTATTCTCATGGACCCACATATCACCTCTAATACAACTACTCACTACACATTAAATATTATTTCTCTCACTTCACTTTACTCCACTTTACATTAAATTATTATACTCCTTAATCTCCGTGCCCAAAAAAAATTATACCAGCTTCTATGGGACGGATGGAGTATATAATAATAAGCTGATTCTTCTGCATATTTCAGTGACAGGCTTACATGACATGGATGAATTTGTACAATCCCAACTTAGATTAGCAGTTAGTATCTTTCCCATTGGTTTTCCTTTATAATTAAGGTTCGGGGATGGTGCTAATGTGTGCAGTCACATTATTCGCATCAATGTGCGTCGCATGTTTGCTATTCAATAAAAGATTCTGGCGTTTAGGAATTCTACTCTTGTCAAAACAATTTTCTTTGTACAAGGAAAGCGTAATAAATTGATATCAACTGTAATTAGAAATTTAGAACGGAGAAAATGCCATCAATTCCCATTCTTCACGTCTTATTTGTCATTATGATCTCTTGGTTTGAGACTTTGAGTTCATGACAACATGTTGATTATGATCAAGAAATATATGCAGGTTCTTCATGTGAATGTCTGGTTTCTTACATCCTTTTAATTTTCTTATGCCTCATATTGATGTCAGAGGTTGGCAAAACATGCAGGGATTAACAACAGTTACGCACATACTAAAAAGAGGTGGAAAGTTTATTGGAAAAATATTTCGGGGAAAGGACACTAGTCTCCTCTAATGTCAGGTTTGTCATACTTGCTTAGTCGATCATAATCTTATAATTTGATTTTTCGCAGAGTAAACCTTTGTCTATCTCTCTGATATACAAGTTTTAGGCTTTGGTTTAGCTGCTATATATCTAGAAAAACTTGTGGAAGCCACATTTTTCATTGCTGTTACAACACACTTTCATGGCATCTATTACTATGTAAGATGGGACCTAAATGAATCTTGATCCATGGTCTCTTTCTTGCAGCTAAAATTTTTTTTTGTAGGAGTGACATTTGCTAAGGCAAAAGGCAGTCGCAATTCAAGCATAGATAGTGAAATTTAATCGTTTAGTTCATAGTGCAAATGTTTCTAATAGACAAACTTATAAATTGATAATGGATAATATTAATGGATTTTGAGCATAATAGCAACGCGCCAGACTTTATTACTCATACTTCAGTACTCTTATGGGTACACATTATTTTCTAGACATCCCCACGAAAAACAAAGATTTTTCTTACCTACAAAACACGTACGGACATAAAGAAAAAAGGACTCTAAGCTCTCTTTCCGAATCCAGGAGACAAGAAGAAACTCTGGGTGCCCCTATTGAACTTGAGGGCCTGAGCTTGGGTTGGCGATATCCCGTACGCATTGGTCAGCACTTGCAGCGGCATCGCTCGCATTACCGATGTGTATCCGGCCACCGGGTTGCGCATGGGCAACGCGCTCGTCTTGAACGCCACCCATTCGAACCCCTCCTCTGAGGCCTGGGCGGTCGAGGTGTAGTACTGTGGCACCACGAACATGTCTCCCCTCTTAACCCTGTCATTCATTAGGGTTTGACCATTGTGATCCGCTACTTGAATTTGAGCTTCGCCCCTTGTCACGTATACCACTGTGTGCCCTGCCATAGCCCAGTCTGGGCTCAGCAATGCGTTCTGAGCATGCATAAATTAATAATTAGTATTTTTTTTAAAATAATTTTAAAAGAAAATATAAAACAGTAAAACAAAATTAGATTAGTGAAAAAAACTTTGAATCCATGAAGAGAAGACAAGCTAGATAATAAAGTAGAAATTATTACCGGGAATAGATTGCCTTTCTCAGCGCTCATATCGATGTGTTCGAGGATGGGAAGTTTATTCCTGTCAACAATGTGGAGTTTTCCAGCTTGCCTTGAATAGATATCTGCCTCTCTAAAGTTGTCAATATTGGTTCGGATCTTCATGGTGCAGAATGTTTCTTCGAATCCATTTCCTCTCCTAAACTCCTCCCTCTCCCCTTCTTCCTCGGGCCGGATAAAGCTCATGGGCTCTCGGGCTATGACGCTCAGCCCTCTCTCCTCCGCCTCCACGGTCTGCAACTGCCTTATCAACTCCTCCGGTACATTGAACGCCTCAGCCATCAGGTTCGCGTCGAATTCCCTAATAATGTTGTGGAATGTCTGCTTTTCCTGTCCTTGCTGCTGGCTGCTCGGTACTCCACCAGCCAAGTAAAATGCCTATATTTTGTTTTCATAATTAAATGAGCAAAATGTACATATACATATATATTGATGTGAGTGCATGCATGTGATTTTGAGTTAATCTTATATACTCTGAATTTCTGGTCGAGCTGGTTGGATTGGTGGTTGATGTCGTTGATGGAGACGGCGATCAGCTCCTCGCCTCCGTCGTTGTAGCACCAATGAACTGCACCGGCAGGGATGGCAATGACATCGCCCCTGCGAATGCGGTGTACCTTCTGGTGGAGGTCTCTCACGGTTCCCTGCTGTTTCTCCTCCCATACTCGAGTGGACTCGCGGGTGAATTGACTCTTCATGGCATGATATGTTTCCGCGCATCCGGGGAAGGTCACTCCAATGAACCCCTCACCTGAACACCAGGTATAACAGAGTGATTTGATTAAGTATTAAATAATTTTCCTCTCTACCAACTTGAGATAACCGCTTGAGCTTTTAGATGGGGTCGTTATTTAACATATATAACAGCTTGGTAAAAAGAACTGCATTTTTACCTTTTTCGATGTAAACAAGGCGAGGTGTAGGGTGGTAGTTGGGGAGGGAGAGGCCATTAGGCCTGAGGGTGTTTCTCATGGCCATCACACCAGCACACTGGAACTGGTTCTGCATCTCATCCCACAGCTCAGTGAAGCCGCCTTCGGATTGAATTTGGCGGGCGGGCTGTGTGGCGGAGATGTGTTGGATGCGGCATTGCTGCTCTCTGGAGAGCTGCAGGCCGATCCTTTCGCCGAATGCAGCTGAAACGAGAAGAGAGAAAAAGAGAGGGAGAAGAAACTTGGACGCCATGGATCGTCTTTGGGATAGAGGGTGAGGGAAATGGGTTTGAGAGGTTGGTTTAAGTAGGCGATGGAGTGTCTTCATTTGCATGGAGAGAGTAATGGAATGGAAGACACCTAACAAAATGTGTATGTCAACACTATACGTGGTGAAAGGTATGGGCCATTTGTTAACGCCTCTGCATTATGGCCAACACAGAGACAATGAATCAATGTTTCTATTACACTTACTCTAGAGTACATCATCACAAGCCCTGAGTACAACTCAATTAGCAAGTGTAGCAAACTACTCTAGAATTTTATGCTATATATCCCATGATTATACGCTAAGTACACGCATTTCATTAACCCATAATATTAAGTACACATATTTTGGTCCGGATCCACTGTCAGCTTCATGTCATAGTATTTTAAAAAAAAGAAACTATTCCGTAATAAACTCTTGCCTATATTCTTAGAATGAGTATGACATGGCTTATATATTCCCTCCCACTCCCACTCCTCGCGTTAATATTTACGTTTATTTTTCATACATAGATTAAGACATAATATTTTATTAAATAGTAAGTTGATAAATATAATATTTAATATGTAGTAGATAATTGTATTAATGTTGTGTGTGGGTTCCATATGAAATAATTAATTGTTTTATGTGAGTTCACTTGACAAAAAAACAAATGTAAACCTTAACTTAAAACAAATCAAAATGAAAAATGTAAAACTTAATGCTAATAGAGGGAGCATTATCTAATAAATGCGATTAAAATTCTTTGGTAATTTTTTATTGGTAAAGTGATGCTTAAGCAATGAACAATTATATATACACATTTAAAATTAGACAAATTCTCCTGTGCATTTAAGTTTACAAATTCAAATTTATTCACCCTTATTCAAAATATACCCATTTATTAGTAAATATATATAAACTAATGAATAGTAACTTATAGAGTTTGTTAGCAATTTTTTAAGGATAAAGGGTTGTCTAAGCCCTCATTCTTATTAAGTAAGATCAAATAAGCCCTTCAACTTAATTTTTGTTCATCCACACACTTTTACTTTTTTTATTTGGATCAAATAAGTCCCTCCTAATATAAAAATCAAACTTCCCAATTTTTCTGTAATATATATATATATATATATATAGGCAAAAGGTCACCTACACCCCTCACTTTATTCAAGATGATCAAATACACCCTTAATCTATTTCTTTTATCATCCAAACCCTTCAACTTTTTTTTTAATTTAATGAATCAAAAAAACCCTTTGTCTTTTATTATTAGAGCAAAATTGCATTTTGTTAATTAAAAAAAAGTTAGCACCATTCAGTAGGTGGGCCCAGGGTTAAAAATAAAGTTTTCAGCCAAAATTTATCATATTCTCCGACCCCTCTTCATCTTCTACGACCCCCAGCTTTATGGGTGTCCTTTACCCAAACTCTCCCCCACCGTCAACAAGTGTGTGATAACAAAAGCAGGTGCTATCAAATTCCTAATCTATGTTTTGAAAACGGAAACCGAGACTTCCAAGCAGAACGTCGTCTGTGCACTTAGCTTTGGTCAATGTAGCCACCGGCGGCAATGGCGGGAGATCATGGGCGGCGGCGTAGGGTTGCGAAGAGTACTGAAACTCACTTCTGCCCACCTGATGATTGAACATGTTGTTGAAGCTGGAATTGGGCGGAGTTGAGGTCGGTCTGGCCAAAAAATATCTGCTGCTGGTCTGCCGTAGTGAGATCGGAGTAAATGTAAAAAAAAAAAAAAACTCGATCTAATGGTGGCCTGGTAGTTTTTCCTTGATCTTAACCATCATTCCCTTCTTCTCGGGTTGCTCCTGTGTTATGAAATTTGTATTTCCTATATAATTTAATTGTGGGTAATATATTAATACTCAATTATATTAATTATTCAAATAATATATTGAGCTTAATTAAGTGATTAAAATAAAGTAAGAGTCCATGGACTACCCTTATTTGATATGGGCCAATGAATAGATACCAATATTACGTATCAGGCGATTATGGGTGGCCTGATATGGGTAATATATATAGATACATAGGTTATGGTCCCCAACACTAAACCGCACACAGTTCTCTCTTTCCATATCTGAAGAGATTACGAAGGTCCTTACGGAATCCAGAGACTTTAGTGAAGGAAGACCTTAAACCTGCTGCTGATTTTCCGTTTAATTCCGCATAAGAAGATCAATGGATACAGATATTTCTCTATATAATTATTTTATGGATCTTGTTGAATCATGTTAGGGCTTAAGGTGTATTTGGATTAATTGTTATATTTTCAACAAGTGGTATCAGAGCAACCCTAATTTTGATTCTCTGAGATATGTAAAATTAATAATTAATAGTCGAGATTTTAATTCGTAATTGATCTTGACTGCTCTTGAATGGATTAAGTATATTTCATTTAAGTTTTACAGTTTTCGAATTTAAAAATCGTAATTGTTCCTGTATTTAATTCAATGGTTACTGATTACATTTGTAGATGATATCCATGATTTGACCAATTATGCTTGAGTGGATTAATTATTAATTTATATTGTGATTTATTAAATTATTTTTTTAATAATATTCCATTCTTGTATTTATGAAAGCGTATATTGAGTAATCGATTGTGAGAATTATATGTTCTGGATTAGACTCGATTTTCGTAAACGATAATTCCTTTAATATCACCATAACGTTATTCGGTGATAATTGGAGATTGTGATTTTATTGCCATGTTTAAAGTAGTATTACTACAATATTATTATTGGCATGAGTATTCTGATGCAGACCCACTTTGATTAATTAAATGATATTAAAATTGTCAAATTGCATGTGTTGATTTTCTTTTGAACTTGCAATTTATTTAAATGGATTCTGATTTGTTATATGGTATAAAGTTATGACACGCCCCTTCAGCGCCTGAATCAAGATGGGCTTTTAATTGTACATTCGTTACGATTTATCGTATTAACACTATATTTTAAATAAACATCAAATTTCTGTTAATTGTAAGTTGTCGGGTTGATGAAATTTATTGGTAAATTTCAATTGGAACCCATAATAAAATTTTGAATTGGGGAGACAGTTCAATGTCGTTTAATTAAATTAAATATTTTAATATTTATTTAATTAGTCTAGTAAACCTTCAATCTAGTCAATCGAAGCACCATGTTGCCACAGCAATATCGTGTGTGGAGAAAAGTTTTATTGAAATTACATAGATGGGTGTGGTATTATTTATGTGTTTTGTGTTCGGCCCACAGGTAGACACAATTTGACAGAATAATAACACACATGTGATAATGAGTATGTGATAATTATTTGGATTATTCATGTGAACATGAGTCGGTCCACAGATAGACTCTTGTTTGACAGAACTTATTGTCAATACTTGATTGTTGCACAAAGATTACCACTGTAGTTAATTTTTGTCCACAGACGAGGTTAATGTTACACTTGGTATCTTGAGATGGGTCCCCAATTTGTTTTACTTATTCGTTCATAATTTGATTTATGATATGAATGTTATGTGAGTATACTTAATGGGTTCTCTATTTAGTTTCTGTTGCTATAGCTCCTAACTTTACTCAACAAATCAATAACATCCCAATGCTTAATGGGACAAACTTCAAGAGCTGGAAAGAAACCCTTGAGATCGTTCTGGGCTGTATGGATTTGGATCTGGCTCTTCGGTCTGATCGACTCACTGCTACTACTGAAAATCCAAATGAGGCTAAAATTGAGAAGTGGGATCGGTCAGACCGAATGTGCATGATGATCATGAAGCGCTCCATTCCGGAGGCGTTTCGGGGCTCTATTGCTGAGAGCAAAAATGACAAATCGTTATTCGAGGCTGTTGAGCAATACTTTGCCAAAAATGAAAAGGCGGAGGCAAGTAGTCTTTTGGCTAAACTTGTCTCCATGAGGTATAAAGGCAAAGGGAACATAAGGGAGTACATCATGGAAATGTCTAATCTCACATCAAAGCTTAAGGCACTCAAGTTAGACATTTCTGATGATCTGCTTGTGCACTTGGTTCTGATCTCACTTCCTGCACACTTTGGACAATTCAAAGTGAGCTATAACACTCAAAAGGACAAATGGTCCCTTAATGAGCTTATATCTTACTGTGTGCAAGAGGAAGAGAGAGTGCAGAGAGATAGAGTTGAAAGTGCTCATTTGGCTATAATTGCTCGAGGCAAGAAAAGAAATCGACCTAATGGTACTGTTGTTGCTGCTGCTTCAGAGCAGAAGAAGCAAAAGGTTGAACCTAAGGATGATAGATGCCACTTCTGCAACGAGCGGGGGCGCCGCGGTATTCTGGAGGCGAGCGGCGGCGTTCGGCGACGAGCAGCTTCGCGAGACGGTGGCTGAGATGCTTCTGCAGATCGCGAGGTTGCGGCGCGGCTGCAGATCAGACTCCAGGTGGCTGCTGGCGGTGTCCGGCAGGTCCAGCGATGGACGGCGTGGGTCAGTCACGACGGCGGCTGAACCCTAGCGGCGGAGATCAGAGTCGCGTTCCCTCGCGACGGCGGTGGCTCGAGATGGACAGCGGCGGATGGCGATCTGGACAGAGACGGCGCGATCTTCCTAGCGAGCAGCTCCCGGTGAGGAGCTCTAACGGGTGGCGAGTGGAGGCTGGAAGCGGCGGCGTTGGCGGCAGATCTGCGGTGGGCTGGAACTGGAACAGCGGCGGTCTACTCCCAGTCGCGTTTCCGGCGGCGTACAGGTCGCGACTCAGGACGGCGGCGGCGGTGACGACGGACGGCCGACCAAATCCTGATACCACTGTTGGGCGGATGCGGTCGTCCTCGTCGTCTTGCCGGTCTTCATCGCCGGAGCATCGCCGGAGGTGGTGGCGTCGGGAGATGCTCAGATTCCTCTTCTATTCACTGAGAATAGAATTCACGCTCCAAACCTCGTTTTGGGTTCACGAATGGGGGAAGATAAGGGCAGCTGGTGTAAGGATGGGCTGGCCCAACACTTAGAGATTCGAAGACCATCAAATTTGGGCCAACATGCCCAACGGGCCCAACACCTTCCTGTTTAAGTTTCAAGAAAGTAGTTGTTCGCCATGATATTGCTAAGAAGATTGCAAATGTGAAAGAAGAACTTGACCGATATTAAAGGAGAAAAATCGATATAATTTTGTGCCATCCATGTTAAGTAGTATCGATCCTTTGCCTGAATCTTGGCGAGTTCAGTCTACTTCCTTTATCGAATTACCACAAGTCTATGGTCGGGAAAGAGAGAGTGATACACTTGTTGGCAAACTAACGGATAGTTGTGGTAGCCCAGAGGATTCAAGGATCCAATTTCTGTCTATACTGGGTATGGGGGGACTCGGAAAGAGAACTCTTGCTCAACTCGTATATAACCATAGTAGAGTGGAGCAAACTTTCGACCCAAGGATCTGGATATGTGTTTCTGATCCCTTTGATCTGATTGCCATAGCCAAAGGAGTTCTTGAGAGCACTAATGGGAGTTCTCCAATTACCAACCAACTAGATGTCCTATTTAAACATGCAAGAGAGTCCATTCAAGGGAAGAAGTTTCTTCTCGTGCTGGATGATGTTTGGAAAGAGGATCGTAACAAATGGGAACCTCTGTTAAATGCCCTCACATGCTGGATGATGTTTGGACAGAGGTAAACATTTTTCCACATTTGCTTTTGAGCTTCAATGAGTTGCCACCAACACTTAAGCGTTGATTCTTGTATTGCACCATATTTCCTAAAGATACTAAGATAGATGTTGAGAGGGTAATAAAAAAATTGGATGGCACTTGGTTATTTGGGATCCAATGAAGATGACATGGAACTTAAAGGGAGAGAGTGCTTTAATGATTTAGCAAGATTTCGAGATGGATGATTATGATGAGAAAATAATAAGATGTAAGACGCATGATGTAGTACATGATTTTGTTAATTTCCTGAGAAAGAATGGTAGGATATTGGAGGGTGGTTCAACTTGCCAAAACTGTAACCATTTATTATTGTCGACAAACGTAAATGAATTCGGTTGCTAAATCTCCTCCGAGCCTTTGTGCTTGCCTCACGTCTGTAAAGGTGACTCATTTTCCAGCTCTATAACTTACAAACTCTTGGGTTAAGTCGTTGCAAGTTGCAACAAATTCCAAATGAAATAAAGTCTTTGATTCGATTAAAGGAGTTGCCCGGAGGGCATATGTGGTTTGCATGAATTGAGAACCTTGGACATTACAAGTTGCTGGAGGCTAACAAGGATTCTGGAAGGAGTTGTCCAATTAAGCGATGTCCGCAGATTGGGTGAATTCCGAGGAGGAGGTGATCAGAGCAACTTGGAGAATTTTGAAGAAGCTAAACCGTCTTAGTGGATTCCTAATGTTGATCGTCAGATTAGTTGATCATGATGAAGGAATCGTGGAGGATGCCCAAGAAGCAGAATTAAGAAATAAGACAGAGCTTAAGTGGCTTCATATAGGATTCGAGGATGAGATGAAAGAAGGGGAGATGTGATAACTGCTCATCGGAAGCTCCAAACTTCCATTGGGCTGGATGGTGTCGCCTCTCAACCAACTAAGGAGTATAATTCTTTGGGAATGCAATCAGCTGACTTCATTGCCACCTCTCGGAAAACTGCCATGTCTGGAGCAGATTGGGATTCATGGAATGGAAGGATTGGAATGAGAATTCTTGGGAATACAACAAGGGGAAGTTATAGAATTCAACAACATGGTTCTACTTGTGTCCTTTATTAGCTTTAGTCAAAATTAATACTCCTATTAATCAAGCTGAAAATTTCTCTTTCAGAATCGCTTATGATATGTAGCGACACTAATTAGAAATTAAGAGGGTAAGAGTTACAGAGTTGACAATAACTTGATGATCTTTGCTAACTTTAGTTTAACTGAATATATTTGACACAAACTTCGAAGTGGATAGTCAGAGTTGCTTGAGAGATTGAATTACGCTAGGGTAATCTTTGGTTTCTACTTAAAATTTGTGATTTTGAAATTGGAAAGAATATATGTGGATGGCCAATTTTATATTATGTCCTTATATGCATGCATTGCTTATTGACTTCTAAGCATCATTTCTATGGGAAAGCCTCATTAGTAAATTCTCCGTTAAACTAGTGCGACTGCTATTCATGAAGGTCAACCACAATATATGATCTCATTGAAAATACATTAAAATTAGCTATACATAATTAATACATTAATATATGATCAGAGAAGCTGAAGTTGGCACCCCCACAAATTTAAACAAGAATGATTAAGCATCATCTTGTATGTTGGCAGCTGCATGCAAGCATGAATCAGCATATTTCATGTGCTGTCACTACATGCAGCGATAACTACTCCTATTTAGTTACACAATATGTGGCACTAAAAAGAATAACACATTAATTACTAAGCATCATGTCCTTCGAATATAAATAGATAATAGATGAATGAACCATACATATTCATATGTACTCTTATCCACCCCCACTACCCAAGCCTCCTTATCACTATACCAATATAAATGGACACTAATTCATATGGTTGTTCTAGGTCTGCCCAATGCGTATATATTAATGACTACTTCGAGCAGGAGGTCGAAGAACTTGTCAAAAAAAATTCTTCAAAATTCAGAGTGGACCATTATCTTTCAACGTGTACTTAGAACAAAACCAAGACCACTTCAACGTGTACTTAGAACAAAACCAAGACTACCTCTTCTAATATAATTTGCTACAGAAGTTGAAAGAGACCTCAACACTCCCCCACTAGCTTAAATAAATTTTAAGCTCTTATTTGCACATATGTTTTTCCGATTACATTGTATTTGTTCATAAATAAATGCATGTACTTTACTATTACTATTTTTATATCATCGAATTTTCTATTACAACAAAACACAAAAATTGTAACTTATACGATAAACTTTTAACCCGACTACATACATATCTTATAAGGCAAAACCCCACTAGTAAACCTAAAAGAAACATAAAATTAGAGTGTTAATGATGCTCAATACAAAAATATAAAAAGAGTAAATGACATGAAATGGAAGCGTCTCATGATAAGATTAGATGCGAAAAATTATGAAAAATTGCGTGGAAAGGAAAACCGCGTTAAAGGCCCACGGTTTTAGGCCGAAAATTTTTAGTATATTAAATTTGTGGCCCACCTTCTCACCGCCACAACCCCCTCTCTTTCTCCGTGTCATCCTAACGAACATTCCAGATTCTTTTGGAACCGACATCGTCCGATCAAATTAATCTCAACCGTCTATTCCCAAGCCTTGCACTTATATATATTTGTCATCCCTGTAAAAAATACGGTTCTCGTTGATTCGCCTTGCCCTTATGGGTTAACCTGTGGTGGTTTCGTCTTGTATAGTGCTTGAGTTCATGTGTTTCACTTGATCTCTATTTGAATTCCATGCTTCTGTGAATTGCCGTGTTTCGTTCTATATTGAAAATCCGATTGACTCGTTGATGTTTTGGACGTTGGCTGTATGTTTGGGAATTTGATTTACCGGCAGTATGTTTGAGTTTGTTTGGTTGAAGTATGATGTTTCTGAGATGTGGTTAATGGGCGGATTCGAATTAGGGTACCGCGTAACCCATTGTTATTGGGCGGATTCGGTTTTGGGTGAAGGATAATCTGTTCAAGGACGTTATTATCTACGCGTTTTCAAAGAATTTATCTGTATGCCTCTCTGCTTCTTTTCACTTTCGATCAATCTGGTCTGTGAGTGGAAGTTTCTTCGATGATCTTGCCTCTCTTCTACTTGAATTTTGAATTTATAATTTTAAAGAATTGATTCTTGAATTTTGACGCATGATTAATAATTTTAAAGAATGAATTGGTTCTTGAATCTTGTTATGACTCATTAATAATTTTAAAGAATTGGTTCTTGAATCTTGTTATGACTCAATCTGTTTTACTCGTAAATATCCTGTGATTGCCACCATATCTATGGAAGCTTTCGAGTTAATTTCAACTTTTGTACTTATACATAGTAAACGTAATGCTTTCTTAATTTGCTATGATGCCATAGCATTGGAATATTGATTTCTGCTTTTGAGTAAATTTCAACTATTTTACTTCTATTAATTAAATTTAAACCTAATGCTTGTTCGATTAATTGCACCCACCCAATTCTTGTTTCATTATTAGGTACAATTTGGAGCTGTATTTAGATGGTAAATTGCGTATCTATGGAACATTGGCTGGACAGTTGATAATAATTTATAATAGGCATGATCTTGTGGTATGGTAGTAATCTATCATAGGCATGATCTTGTGGTATATTTTCATAATATATTATGTGACATTTAAAAAATACTCTTTACATGTATGTATATGAATGTGATTGGGTTTTCACATATTTTATTATTTAAAAATGTTGTATTTTGCTTGTATTTGAGCAGAGTCTAGCTGCACACTGATGCGGGATTTGCCTACTGCTATGAATAATGCCTGTTCTAGTCCTGGATGTTGATGACTCGTGTGGCAGAATATACATCCTTCACAATTAGTGTGTTTGGAGGGAGTAAAATAGAGGTTTTTGTTTGTTTAATCTTCTTCAGCCTG
This sequence comes from Pogostemon cablin, assembly GCA_023678885.1. Taxonomy (NCBI): domain Eukaryota; kingdom Viridiplantae; phylum Streptophyta; class Magnoliopsida; order Lamiales; family Lamiaceae; genus Pogostemon; species Pogostemon cablin. Next base: position 9,430,185 of record CM042960.1, read on the forward strand.
GTTTTCCTTTGCTTATTTTTATGCTCTGATGTTCAGTGGTTCATTTTGGTTGACTGGCTGGCTCTTGATTGAACGGTTTTATGGTTTTATTCCAGAGGTCAGGTCTTCCTATATTGGTGTCTTCTGTTTCTTGTTGGCTTTTTATCAGTTCAGACTAATTGCTGGCTTGATGGTAGAGGACATTTGGAGATATTGGCAAAACTCGTTTTTCTTGTTTGCATTTGGGCTTGTCTTCGAGAAAGGAAATTCCACTGGAGTGTCGCTTTGTCCTTGTACTGGAGGGAGTGATATTTGCGTCTGTTGCGTCGTCTTCGTATTTTTTTAGCCTTTTTTTTCACTTATTTTGTTCACATGTTCTTCTAGATAATTCTATCACTACATTAATCTAGATTATTCTCTCATTTTCAGTAGAGATCAAATCTGTTTCTCATTGTTGCTGTTTCAGTGGTTTGATTGCAATCTTAGATGTGGATGTTTTCTCTCTTGTCCAGTGATCCGCATTCTTCATTTTGAAGATTTTGAGGATATTGGTTACCTTTGGGATGTACTCTTGATTACGTCTTTCTCTCGATGGTAGTCAAGTTTGATTGTGGTTCTTGTTATCTTTCTTAAATATCGGATTTCTTATGCAGTATAATGCTACACTTGCGTTCAATCCTTTGCTGGGGCCTAATATTATTTAAGCTCTTAAATGCACTAGGGGATATTTCTGGTTTATGATATATAGGTGGTCAAGATTTCAGCTGAGTAATGGTTGTGAAAGGGGATCGCAGCAGGTTATGTTTATCTTGTATATTATGCCCTTTTTAGTTTCTCCAAGTTCATCCTTGTCTATCTTGTGTATCCCCTGTTATCATGGATCAAGCATTTTTTTTATGTGAATTGTTTGGAGTTGCATTTTAATGTTACTTTTTTTTTGGATCAAGGCTTATCCGAAAATTCATTCTCTGCTAGTGGTGAGATTAAGATACGGCTGTAAGTTGATCTCTGTTCATTTAATTAAGTAAATGCCAAGTTCTTCAGGATGTTTAGGGTCTTAAGGCATTCTACTAGTAACGACTGAGGGCACGGTTCTTAGTTTGGTTTACAGTTTTATATATGGCAGTAAGTCTCTCTATGCTACCGTCTTAAGTTGATGTTAATTTCTTCAGGTTATCTGCAGTCCTCCCTTGATATTTAGATGACCTTGTGGCTGATTAGAGACACAGAACTTCTATGTGACAACTGTGAGCGTTCTCCTTTTGTTTTACAGTTGATGCCAAGCTCTTCAGGGTGTTTTGGGTGGTCTTCATTTCATATTAAAGTGTGCTGGTAGCTAATCTTAGGGAAACAGGACATCTAAAAGCAACTCATGCAGGCATCATCTTCTAGATACTTCATACTTTATGGGGGGCTCATCTTGAGTTTAATGTTTATATTTATTATTTTTAGCTTCCAATAATTTTGTTTTAGATGCGGACCCTCTTGGTTGTAGATCTATCTGGTACAAACTCTGTTGCAGACCCTCTTAGTATGCTGCTTGATCCAATTTTTATGACTAAAAAAATCAAATATATTAAATTAATTTAAGATCTATTTTATGAAAATTTAGTCTACTAATATGAGTGGAAGTAAAAATTTGGTAATACTTTCCAATGTCAAAGTCCTACGCAGGTGGTTATCTTGTTGGTGTCTTTTTCTTGAGTCTATGTTTAGCTCTTAATATGTATTCTGTTGTCAATGTATTTTCATCCTTCTGGTGGTCTATAATTTCTCGATGTTTTTGATGTTGCCACCTGCAGTCTCGCTGTGGACTTTTTCTCTTTAGATAAGAATGATATTTTTTTCCCTTTTCAGGTTTGTCAGCAAATCCCTTCTTGTTTTCAGGGCCTATAGGTTTCTCAGTACAGCATTGGTGGATATATAGAAATTTCATCTTGCCTTCTCTTTGATATTATAGCATGTTGTCCCCTTTATTCTATTCCTATTTCTTGGTTTCTTGATTCTTTAGGTACTTAATTAGTAGGCTTGTTGTCTAGGTATGCAGTGATGGGACATTGACTTTTTGGAAGTTTCTATGTAATTGAATGATCTATATCAGTGGAGCTCATGCCCTGGTCTTGGGTGTCTCCATCTAGCTGAATGCTAATCGTGCAGAATGACTTGCAGTATTTCAGTGCTTTGGTGGGAGTAAAATAAAGATTTACCTATACAAATCTTCATACTGATATCCCGTGGCTTAGTGTTATCCTCTTATGGTCAATGTTTCACACTCTGGTGGCTGGCTGGCTCACAATTTGAGTGGTTTGGTGGCATACTATCTGTTAATTAAAGTTGAATGTTATCATATGTTTTTTTTCTGTCTGACCAGTGTCAAAGAATTACATTTAAACATACTTTGGGTTCAATTTTTGTTGATGGTGCAGGATTTTGGGTTATTTGGTTTAGGTGTTATCTGATCTGCAGCTTGGTTAAAAGAAATTCTGAGTTTGTGGTATCTAGGCTATCTTTTGGTATGGCTGTCCTTTGAACTTTGAGGCTGTCCTTTGAACTTTGAAGAGAAGGTATGGTGGGACCGTAAAGCATTTAATTGTTTTGAGAGGGTGGTAAGTAGTCATGAAGAATTCCAGCAATTGTGTTTGCTATATATTTAATTTTGGGTAAATTGTGGCTGATCTCTGTGAGTTTTTTAGGATTACTATAGTATTGGAGGAAGAGAAGTGGTGATATTCTCTGAAGTTTATTGAGTTCTTATACTAGTGTCTAGTGTCATATGTTGAATCCTTATATATATATTACCTTCCTCATGATTAACTCGTCACATTTCTTTGTTGTGAACTCTGAATTGATGTTTGCAGTTGTTCTCACTTAAAGTCATACTCCTAACAAAGTGAATTATTGTTTAGAGTTGGAATGATTTTTTTACTTCCTCTGTTTTGTTAGCAGATTTTTTCTCATTCCAAGTCTTCAAGGTTTTGTATTTCTGAAACTGTTGATATACCATCATTTCTCTCCACGTCTTTAAGAAATCACAGCATGTTCTCCACTCTCTTTAATTCTTAAGTGTTTTTTTTCTACTACACTTATTTTCCCCGTGTTGGATTGATTTTGACTAGATATTGATATTTTGATGGTTTAGTTGTCTATACAATTCATATTGGTCGCGGTTAAGTTTGCCTATGTTGCATTTTCCTTGTAGTTCAACGGAGTAGCTGCACAAAAAATTGGGATTTGGTCTACTGCAAAAACTGTTGATAAGTAATGAGCTTCCTAGTCTTGGATGTCCGGCCCCAATCTGGCTGAATATAAATCCTGCACTGTGGACGACTTGCAGTATTAATTTGTTTCAGAGGGATTAAAGTTGTGGTCTTTGTCATTTCAATCTTTTTTACCTTGTTTTCCTTTTGCTCATCTTTATGATCTTCTGTCCAGAGGTTCAGACTGGTGTTTATTTGGTCCTCGACTGAGTGGGTTTGGTGGGTTAGTGTCTGTCTTTTCAGAAAAAATGTTGTTGTGCTCTTTATCCATCTGGTCCAACATTATGAAATTAATCAAGACGTTAATTTAGTAGTTCTTCTGATGGTGCTGGATTTTGGTGTACTTCAGGTTTTTTATCTCTCTGTTCTTCAGCTTGTCTGATGATAAGATTTTGTGGTAATAATACTAATTGTACAGTGTGGTAATTTAGTCCCGTGACTGACGTTCATTTTGGGAAATTCACTGGAGTTAGGCGCGTGAGTTGCTATTAGGATTGGGAAGCATTCGGTATCCTGCAAAGTCAGAAAGTCATTCGAGCTATTTCGTGCATGGTATTTCCCTTTTAAATTATGATGATTAGGTTCATTGGTGGTTAACATATCAGAGAGTGAAACTTATTGGAGAAAGAAATCAGAAACCTTCTTTCGATTTGCTTCAACCATTTCATCTTATGCTATAGTTGCCCCTGTTCATCATCGACTTGTTTTCATAACTTGACTATTTGTTAGCTTGAAGTTGGACTTTGGCAGAACGTGCTGCTTACTTATGTGTGGGCTTATCTTGGAGAAAGAACTTCGATTATGTTTTTTTCGCTTTAACAATATAATGGGGTGAGTGAAACATTCATGTCTGGTGTGACGGAGTCTCTCTTGGTCTGGTTCAATTCTTCTTTCCCTCTGTGTTCAATTTTCAGATGCTGGATTTCTAGTGGATCCTGGTTTTAGTCAATTGGAGAATACTTCTGGTTTGATGGCTGTTTCTCATAACTCTTGTTTATTCATTTGGATTCCGATCGTAAATATGGATATATGTTTCTCACTTTTAGTTATAGAATGTTTTCTTCAACGGCGATGTTTATCTGCAGCATTTGGATTGATGTTTTCTTGAAGGTAATCAAGTTCGATGCAGTAATTAAGGCCTTGGAGAACACATTTTATTACTCGTCTCATTTCCAAATACAGGCTTTTATTTACAGCCTACGTTACGCTTTCATTCCGTTGTTTGCTGCTATCTTAAGTTTTTTGGGATTTAAGGATAGTGGCTTTCCTTCAGTTTTTAGATTTATTTAGTCTTCTTGAAGGTAGTTGAGTTAGTGTTTCTCTGTTCATACTTGATAAATATTAATTTAATGTGAAGTACATTCAGGGTGTAGTGAGTCATCATTTCATATTTCTGTCTGCTGGGGGACCGATTTCTTGGAACTGGACATCATAAAGCAACCTTCAGACATCATCTTCAATGTCTTATCCTATAAACCTTGAGCGACAACCATGTTACAATGTTTTCTGTAAACCTTTCTGGTAATATTAATCTATGATAGTTCTTTTGAAATGCTAAGAAAGTTGTACTTATCTTTCATTACAAATTATGATAGGTATGGAAGAACTTATGATAAATAAACTCAACTTGTAAAGTCCCCAAGTTTGGATTAATGTAGATGTAATTATTTTTGGTTTTAAGTTTCTGGTGCTGGTGTGTGATGGTGTAATACTGTTGTTATACTGCACTTTTTGTGTTGATGTTTAGGATAAATTATAGTATAACTCGTGTAACTCTGCCTGTGCTGAGAGTTTGCTCAGCATTGCCGGTCCCAAGCCCGGGATAAAGAGGAGGGGCGAACCATACATGCTTTCTAACATTTGTCGATGTGCATTTAGTTTATGAGTGCTGGGAATGCAGAAATCAAATTATTTGCCTAGTTTGGCATTTTTGTTTGCTACTTTATATTGTTACATCCCTTTTCTTGAGTAATATTTACTCAACCGTGAGATCAAAATATTTACTCAAGGCCATTAATAGCTAGTCAGATGTTTGATCTAGCCAGGAAAGCCCCATAGTTGTTGACCTTCCCTCACACTGCCCTACCTCCTCTCTTTCTCCGCGTCATCCTAACGAACATTCCAGATTCTTTTTAAACGACATCGTCTGATCCAATTAATCTCAACTGTCTACTTCACATGCCCTGCCCCTATATATATGTGTCATCCCTGAGGGCCTTCGCATCCCTTTGGTTTCTCTTAGGTTTCGCTATGATGGAAGTTCACGTGTTTCGTAGTTCTTTCTATTTGATTACCATGCTTCTGTGAATTACCGCATTTTGTTCCATATTGAAAATCCAATTGACTCGTTTATAGTGAATCTGATTAAATCGTTGACGTTTTGGACGTTGGCTGTATTTTTGGGAATTTGATTCACCGGTGGTATGTTTGAGTCTGTTTCATTGACGTCTGATGTTTATGCGGATGTGGAAACTGTGCGGATTTGAATTAAGGTGGAACGTAACCGGTTGTTATTGTGCGGGATGGGTTTTGGATTGAGGATAATCTGTTCAAGGACATTATTATCTGCGTACCTCCAAAGAATTTATCTATATACCTCAGATTCTTTCCAATTACTATTAATCTGGAAGATCTGCGTACTTCGATGATCTTGCCTCCATTGATATCGGTCGGTGGATCTTCCATGGGTTACGTTGATAAGCGGCACTCAACCTTGGTTCTTGAATTCATGGTTTTAAAGAATTTTGCAATCTTTGTAAGACTTACAATCTGTTTTACTCTTAAATTTCCTGGACACCAAATCTTTGGAATATTAACTTCTGTTTTTAAGTTAATTTAATCTGTTTTACTTCTGCTTTAGATGGCAATATTTAATTCCGCAAGTGCAATTTTGGCGGAACAGCTGATAATAAAGAACAATTGGCATGATCATGTGGTATTTTTTCAAAATATTATAGAACATAAGAACTTAGTTCCTTCGTTTTAGATATTTATGTTCATTTATATTTGCACATAGATTAAGAAATGTTTTTTTAAATGTATAATATAAGAAAAAGTAAATAAAATTTGGAAATGATTAAAAAAAATGTAGAAAAGTAAATAAAGTTGTTGGGTTGGGATTAATTAATAAAGTGAAAAAGTAGGTGACATGAATGTGCAAAAATACGTGAATTAGTCTCTTGTAAACTGGGTTTACAATGTAAACCATGTGGTTCCCATTTAATTTTAACCCTAGCAATACATAAGTTATAATAGTATTGGAAAGGGGATCATAGGGTTTACACCGTGAATCTAGTTTACACAAGTGTTTACCAAAATACCTGGGCTTTAAATGAAAAATGTGCATAAATGCCAGGGGAGGGAGTATTTATTTAACATGTATATGAATACGTTATTATTTAAATGATGTCGCATTTTGCTTGTAGTTGGACAGGTCTAGCTGCACATTGATGTGGAATTTTGCCAACTGCTAAGAGTTATGCCTGTCCTAATCCTGGATGTTGATGTCTCGTGTGACATAATATACATCTGCACTATAGTGGTTTTTGTTTGTTCAATCTTTATTACCGTGGTTTTCCCTTTGCTTATTGTTATGCTCAGATGTTCATTTTTCTGTGGTCAGGCTCTTGATTGTACGGTTTCATTGTTTTGTTATCTGGTTATTCCTGAGGTCAGCTCTTCCCACATTAGTGTCTTCTGTTTCTTCTTGACTTCTTATAAGTTCATACTAATTAATGGCTTGATGGTAGAGGGCACTTGGAGACATTGGCAAAACTCTTTTCTCTTGTTTGTGTTGGGCTTGTGTCTAGTAAAAAGGAAATTCCACCAGATTCTCACTTTTTCGTTGTAATGGAGTGAGTTATTTTTATTTGCATTTCCGTTGTGGCTTTGCTCTTCTTTGAAATTCTTAGCAGTTACTCTCTTTACGGCGGAGATTGCATCTGCTTCTCATTCTTGCTGTTTCGGTTGTTGTTCGCAATCTTTAAATGTGGATATTTTCTCTGTTCAGCAGTGATTGACAATCTTCTTCATGGTCTGCTTACGCCATTTTGAAGATTTTGAGGATGCGTCTTTCTAGATGGTAGTCAAGTTTTGGTAATTAATTAGGCCTTGAAATTCAAATCTATTAGTACTTGCTATTTTTCTTAAATATGGGCTTTCTTATGTGGTATGCTGCTACACTTGCATTCAATCCTTTGCTGGGTTCTTAGTTTATTAAGCTCTTAAATGTACTGGGGGACTATTTCTGGTTTATAAATAGGTGGGCAAAGATCTCAGCTGAAGTAATGGTAGTGAAAGAGGAAGGCAGGTTATGTTTATATTATGCCCTTTTGTAGTTTCTCCACATTCATCCTCGTGTATCCCTGGTTTCATGCATTAAGAATTTCTCTCTGTATTTGTTTGGAGTTGCGTTACAATGCTTCTTTCTCTCGGATCAAGGTTTTTCCCAAAATTGCAGTCTCCTCTAGTGGTGATACGAAGATAATGCAGTAAGTCGATCTGTGTTCATTATACTAAGTTAAAGCCAAGTTCTTCAGGATGTTTGTGGTCTTCAGGGAATAGTAGCAACCGAGGGTGGTTCTTCATTAAGTTTACAGTTAAAAATTCAAGTTACTAAGTCTTTCTGTGCTTAAGGTCTCAAGTTAATGTTGATTTCTTCAGGTTATATGCAGTACTCCCTTGATATTTTGATGTACTTGTGGCTGATCTTAGAGAAACAGGACTTTTAATAGCACAATTGTGAGTGTTCTCTGTTTGATTTACAGTTGATGACAAGTTCTTCAGGTGTTTTGGGTGGGTATTTTTATGTTAAAGTGTGCTGGTGGCTAATCTTAGAGACACTGGACATCTAAAAGCAACTAATGTGGGCATCATCTTCTATCTGATCACAAAAGCTTCCATCAATTTGTATAGTTCTTCTTGTTGTATGACGTTTTTAGTGATGTCAATGTACGAAAATCTTCGAAACATGCGGAGATTTATATTTTCATCTTTGTTTTGGCCAATTTTGGCTGGTCAAACCAATTATATTTGTTGTGTTTTACATACATATTTGTTCTTGTAGATATTTCATACGTTACGGGGTTCATGTTGAGTTTAAAGTAGCTGGCCCACTGGGCTGCAGATGTATTTGGTATGACTTCTGTTCGGTTTGAAGTAGCTGACTCACTGGGCTGCAGACTCTTATGAATGGCTGGCTGCTTGCTCCAATTTTCAACCTTATCAATTTTAAATTAATTATAGATCTTCTACCTTATAAAAATTTAGTCTACTAATATGAGTGGAAGTAAAAATTCTGTAGTACTTTCCAATGTCGAAGTCCTACAAAGGTGGAAAAATTCTTGCCGTCAGTTTTTCGAGTCTATGTTAAGCTTTTAAAGTGCATTCTATTGTCAATTTATTTTCGTCCTTCCACAGGTCTTTTATTTCTAGACTCTAGTACTTCGTTTTTTGCTGCCATCACTTTCAGTCTTGCAGCGGTTTTTTCTCTTTATGATATGAATGATATTGGATTTTGGTATAGACCTTGTTCAGGTTTTTAATCTCTCTGTTCTTCAGCTTGTTTGATGATGAGTTTTGTAATGCTATTGTAGTGTGGTAATTAGTCCTGTAACTGCAAAGTTCAGCTTTTACGTCCATTTCGAGAGTTTTGCTGATGCTAGGCATGTGAGTTGCTATTAGGATTGGGAAGAAGAATTCAGTTGCTTGCTTAAGTCATCAACTCATTGGAGCTATTTCATGCATGATATTTCCTTTTTAATTATGATTGAGGTGCATCAGTGGTTAATATACCAGAGAACGACATTCATGTAAGAAATAAGAAACTTTCTTTCGATTTCCTTTAACCATTTCATCTTAGTATGTTACAGTGGCCCCTGTTAATTGTCGACTTGTTATATTAGCTTGAAGTGGGACTTTGGCAGAACATGCTGCTTGCTTTTGTGGGGCTTATCTTATAAAGAGAACTGCCACCATGTATTCTCGCTTGAACAGTATAATGGAGTGGGTAAAGTAATCACACTTTCTGTTGTGACCGAGCCTTCATTGATCCGGCTCAATTCTTCTTCTCTCTTTGCGTTTGTCCATTTTCAGATGCCACTGGTATGTCCCAGTTTATGTCAATTGGAGAATACCTCTACTTTGATGGCAATTTCTCATACAACTCCTGTTAATTCATTTGGATTGCTGTCATAGGTGTGGATGTACAGTTTCATTCTTCAAGTTGGATTGATCAATCCTTTTCTGTAATTAATCAAGTTCGATGCAGTAATCAAGGCCTTGGAAATCGTTTCTATTACTGGTATACTTTACCTCATTATCAAATACAGGCTTTCATGTGCAAGTCTACACTAAGCTGTCGTTCCGTTTGCTGTTGTCTAAGTTTTTTGGTATGTTGAGGGTAGTGGTTTTCTTCAGTATTTTGGATTGATCTAGTCTTGTTGAAGGTAGTTAGTGTGAAGTCCTTACCGTGTGTTTTTAGTTCTTCACTTAATATTTCGGTGTGCTCGTGGCTGATTGTAGAGATAATGGTCATGTGAAAGTAACAACATGGCATGTATGTACAAGGTGCAGTGAGTCTATCTGTGCTCATCGTCTTATGTTAACATGTTTAGTGTGGCTGATCTTAGAGAAACAGGACATGGTAAATGTAGTAACGCCTGCGAGTATGGTTTTCCATTCATACAGAAGAAGCCAGTGTCTCTGTGTTGGTAGTGTTGCATATTTCTGGGGCCTTATTTTAGAAGAACTGGACATCTAAGACCAAATTGCGTTATCCTAAGACCTTGAGCTACCATCATATTGTAATGTTTTGCTTTTGTCATCTCATTGATGTATTGTGCTATTTTGTAGTAGTGGTACTTTTGTTCTCTAGGCATTATACGCTATGTGACGGTATTGAAATTTATAAAATATATATACCAATTTCAGTAGTTGATGCTATTATCTTATGTTGGATATTGTCTTAGACTATTATCTTATGTTGGATATTGTCTTAGACATCGTCTAGTAGATATCTGCCAAAGAATACACATCTATTAAGGAGTAGGACTGATAATCTCGAGTATGAGTGGTGGAAATAACTAATCTATGATCATCATTTAACCAATCTATGACTGCATGTCTCTTCCCATTTGTAAATTCATAGACCATCACCCATTTGCAATCCATTCCCTTTCGAATTGGATGTTCATGGCCAAGGCCCACAACTCCGGGTGGCAACTCCTCGACTCTCCGTTAGGTTGCCTCTTTCCTCGTCTGTCCGCCCAGGTTAGGGCAAATCGTGAGACATACAAGCTTATGGATATCACCATGACATAAAAGCCATTATGCATTTTATTTTACAAATTTTTAAGCAATATTCGTCTACTTAGATTGTGATAATTCTGCTGCTTGAAAAAGCCCACGCCACAAGAGACTGCTAAGCATAAAATTATCAGACTAACCCACATTGATATTTCAATTCCCAAAGCATAAGAGAAACAATGTTCAAATTCCATCAGCAAAATCTTATTACCTTGTGTCCAGCTTTCAATAATATCCCTTTTGATACTATCAAACTTAGAATTATACTCCTATATACTTGCTGTAAGCCCTTACTTTTTCAACTGTTTATGGTCAACTCATATGTCTTTATCTTTAATGTTGTTATATAGATACCAAGCATTCCATTTTAATGCTCTTTAAATGCACTTCTCAGATTATCCCTTAAGGTTTTGACATGAAAAAGGATCCTAAATAAACAAATTAATACCATTGTATCTAAACAAGCCTGTATTTCTCGCGTCAAATAAACGACGAATTATATGATGTGATATTTATCTAATTGTCTTCGATATTTAACTTTAAACTTAAAATTTATTTGAGATCAATTAAGTTAAAGTAGTTTATGACCTTTTGTCATTTTACTCTTTATATTATGTATAAATTATAAATTTTAAAAATTAAATAAAAATATATCTGAAGGGCAAGCTCGCCAGAGGAGTCCTTTTATTTGTAAATGCATATATATACATAAACATATGTATATGTAATGTATGGAAGTCAAAGTATATACTAATGTCATTTGTGATGCAACTGCTGTTGTCTTATTGAAAGAGTGGGGAACACAATCTTTTTCACACTATACGAGAGAACTGAGAAGTATATCTCCTTTGGCTCCTTTCTTTTTCTAATTAATTATTTAATTCTCTCATTTTCCAATTTTTCTAATTAATTATTTAATTCTCTCTTTTCCAATAATTGATGCCTATGTTGCTGCTTTTAAAGTAATTTACTACTCTATATTTTGACCGCAAAATTTAGACTAGATTTAAGGAGATGACACTTTTTATATGTTATCCCTAATTCTCATTATTAATTAACATATTGCTATTTTTTTTTAAAAAAAAAATATTTCAAGATGTTTTGAGTAGTAAAAAGATTTTGTTTTCATGCCGTTTTCAGTAAACGATTATTTGCTGTTACTTCCGATGTAGTCATAGGATGTGGACCCATGTTTCCTAAACTAAATATCTCCAAAAAAAAATTAAAAAATTAAAATATTAAAATAATAATAATAATAATAAAAAAGAAAAAAAGAAATCTGATTGCTTTTAGGAGTTGTCTGTATGCTTTTTGTTTTTTGTTTTATATTTTTTATTTTTGTAATAAACAATTAATTGTAAAATATATTATTAACCTTGAAATTAAAGTATAATTTGATATTATTAGATTGATTTTTTAAGGGTAAAGTGGAAAGATAAAAGTGTGAATTTTTTTATAAGACAAGGTAAGTTGTTATTTTTTCACCCACTGTGGTTCTAGTTAGAGTTTTTAAAATTAAGATTTTAAAAATCATTCATACATGCACCCATAAACCATGATAATTAATTCATCAAAAAATTAAAATTTGATATTTTTAATTATATTTTAAAAATCATCGTATATAAAGAAATATATAATGACCAAAATTACTTTACAAAGTTATAATTAAATTTAAAATAAAAATATAATTACATAAACATTTATAATTCATATTTCATAATAATATTATAGTATATCCACTTAATATCATAACTAATATATAATCCAAAAATTAAATACTGGAGTATATTTTAAAATATATAAAAGTAAAAGTGAAATATTATAATAATCAAACAAATAAAATAAAATATATAGTATATTAAAATCAATTGGATCGATTTTTTCGATTTTGGCCGTTTCAATCTCAAAAATAGTTTTTTGAGTTATTCGGACTTGTTATTGGTTTAATCGGTGGAATCGATCGGTCTTGTCTGATTTTAAAATTATTAATATGTATATATTATATCCTATTTAAAATGATATTTAATAAACTTTGTAGTTTGTATATAAATAAGTCATAATATTAAATTTTTTTAGGAACAAAATACTGGTTTTTTTACAAATGAGAACTTCATATTTGAAAATGGACATTCTCCTATGAGACAACTAGATGTAAGATGGATTGTAAAACGAATCAATTTATTATATTAAAATACCTTATATTTATAATTGAATACATCATTCAACATGCATGCTTTATAAAAGCATACTTTAAATTTTAACTATCAATCAACATAATTTATTATGTGTATAAATATAATAATCATAGTTTAGCCCGTTTAAAAGGAGACTATGTCTTTTTAAACATATTTAATATACATTTATATTTACATTATAATTAATTATAGCATGCACTAACACACGAATAAATAAATATATACTAGAGGGTTAATATGCCTAAAAAGAAAAGCAAGATCTAGGGTCTCCCCACCAATCACAAGTTGGTAAAACATCTTGTCCTCTACTGCAAAACCCAGTTGGACAATAATGGTGTTTTATTAATTAAAATGGGTCAATAAAATTGAAGAATGGGACAATTTTGTCCTAGCATTATTGACCTAATTATGGGGATTCTCTAAATTAATATACAACAAACACACTAATTTATTGCTTCCTTTGTTGGTGTGCGACAATTTTCCTCAACTTCCACACATGCATGCATTAAGGTTCCGTCTTTAACGCTGCCTATCCAAACATCTTCAATGTGGTGGTTCATACTTGATTTCACACTTTCTTTCTAACTCTTACGTAATTATATGAATGAATTATTTGATTCTCTTGATAAACACCTAGTTATGAATTATGATATAATTGATTTATTAGGCAAACAATTGCACGATATGGATAAAAAAATGATATTATCTCTGTAACTTAAATAAATTCACACTTTTTATTTTTGTCCGTCTCATAAATAAGTTCACACCACCAAACAAGAAAATACACACAAATCAATAACCTCCAACTCACTTTAATTTCAAATTTGTCACCCCTTTACAACTCACATAATTTACTTTATAATTATTATTATCTAAAAATATCAAACTACCCCTAAAAGTAAAGCAAATATCAAATTTTTCTTAAACTCCGTATCTACACAACCGTGAACTTCTCTTTGTAGCGGAGGGAGTAATATTTAAATAAAAAAAGATACATAATCGAAGAAAAGTGATAATTGTTCTATCAACTATTTTATAAGCAATTTGCTCTTTGATAAATAATCAAGAAAAAGAAAAAGAAATTATCTCACCAATTACACAAATTTTGCTCTTAGATTTATGATTGAATTATTGAAATTTGTTTTACAAGCGATAAAGAAGATGTGAAATTTTTATAAGCAAGGTAACATAGGTTTATTTTAGAATTTTTGATTAACAAACTTTATACATCTGATTAATAGTATTATGTAAATTGTGGCACATTTTATTATTGGCAAATACTTGTATAATTAGGGAAATTATAAACCTCGTTAATAGTCTTCTGTGTTATGGAATGTTACTCTCCTGTATAAGAGAATCTTCTGAGCAAAGTATTTCACTATGTATGACAAGTTATCACTTAACTTACTAAAGAGGGAACTCTTCAAATGGAAGAATAATACTCAGATGTCTAATTAAGTTATTACTCTTCTGGAAAGAGAAACAATAAAATATTTAGAAGATGGCAATAAAATATTTTAAAATTAAACAATAATTTAAAAATTATTTTCAGAAAATTTAAAAATTAAATAACCCCCCCCCCCCTCTTTTATTCTCCCCTGACTATCACCCAAAAAAAAATAAAAATAATTAATTAATGGCTAATTATAGTGTGCACCCGGGTGCACCCTAAGATAAGGTGCACTCATATACAAATATAAACATAAATATATATACAATTAAGAGCAAAAATGTATACAATTTAATTGTTAGATTTTTTAATGAAAATTTGAGTGTAAAAAAATATACAATTATTACACTATTGAATAAAAAGTTATACACATATTATGCTAGTTTTTTTAATGAAAAACTTAATATGAAAAAAGTATACAATTATTACGAAACACGTATACAAAATAGAATAAAAAGTTATACACATGTGGGTGCACCTCGCACCCGGGTGCGCCCAATATACACTCTTAATTAATTAATTAAATTACAGATTTTAATTAATAGTTTATTTATTTATCATAAATAAATTTTTAATTAAAAAAATAAAGAAATATTTATTGAATTATAGATTTGAAATTTTTTTTATAAGTCCATAATATATTCAAACGATATAATTCAAATAAATTAATTTAAAATGAATTAAATTTCAAATAACTCTAAATACAACCTTATTTTAATTTATCTCATCCGTTACATTAAAAACCTAGAATATATTTTTAAAAAAAGCTTGCTTGCTCGAGTTTGAGAGCACTCTTGAAAGAGCAATATTAATTGCTAGAGGCTATTGATCATTTAAAAAAAAAAAAAACTAAAGTTATCACTTGTAAGTTAAAAATATTACTTTTGTCACTTTTTATTTGAATTATAAATAACTCATGAAAATTTTCATTTAATCATTATCACTTTTCATAATATAGAGTAACACTTTTTATTAAAATATTATAATGGTATATCCCACTATTTGGGGCCCACCTCCCCTGTCTTAGAAATGAGTAGAAGAGGTAAATCGTTAGATGTGTCTTAATTGGCTTATAAATTGAGAATTGAAAGAGGTAAATCGCAAGATATGCTTCAAGTGACTTATAGAGATGATTCACAGGGTCGGCCCTGACATTATGGGGGCCATGGCAAAACGAAAAAAGAGGCCCAATTTCCACTATTATATGTAAAACTTTACTATCATGTAAATATAATTAAAATATTACTACAAAAGACAATTATATACTCCCTCCTCACAACCAAATAATCCTTTTTTTTCATTTAGCGCGTCCCACCCGAAAATTCCTCTTTCCTTTTTTACACACATGAGATTTACATACCCCTAATACAATTAAAATATGGGGTCATACTTTTATTAATACAACTATTCACTACACATTAAATAATAATATTACTTAATTTACGTGCAAAAAGAAAAAGCTACCATTTGAATGAGATGGAGGGAATATAAATTTATATTTTAGTTTTCATAAATTAAAATTGCGGAGTTACCATTTATCAAAGTATGTAAATTATAAAATTAAAATTGACAAAAATGATTCCAAACGTATTGAATATATAAACATTTACTACTATTATCAACTCACGCATATGCATAAACATTTAAAATTAAGAAAATACATGAATAAAATAAAATGTATAGAAATTAATTATAGTCTCATTTTATCATTTTGGTTGTCCCACCAAAAGAATCTCATTTTCTTTTTTGGACATATGAGACCTACCTACACTAACTGATACAATTAAAACATGAGGCTCACACATTCACTAATACAACTACCCACTACACATTAAATAATAATACTCCTTAATCCACGTGTCCAAAAACAAATGAAACTCAGTGTGGGGGAGTAAGAATCATTCATGAAATAGTACTCACACATAAATATCTGTTTATCTTAAAACTGTACTTGAGTATGAATGCGTCGATAAATGAGAGTTTGTTGTACAAGAAAGTCTACTAAGACGGGAAGTTGTCGAAACTATATATTCGACCACATTACAAGAACAACGACTATCCAACAAATTTAGTTTTGCAAGTCCCTATCTCTATATTAATTATCTTCTTAAAATAAATTCGAATCCCGTGATTTGATATTACAAGATTTACCCAAAATAATTTAACTTCAAATTCAACCGTCCTAAATAAATTAACTTCAAATTCTATCATCGAATTATTATTTCGTCCTAAACTTTATTGAGTACGAATTTTGTGTTGAAACATTTTTATTTTCAAATCATAAAATTATTAATACGAAAACTTGTGAACAATTATTATACTCACTCCATCTGATTTAAAGAATTCTTTTTTCGTATTGGAACGTTCGCCCCAAAAAATATTTTTTTTACACACATGAAACTCATAAACATCCACTAATTCAGTTAAAATATAGGGTGTACACACTACTAATACAACTATCCATTACATATTAAACAAATTTAAAAAAATATTTGTTGAAAATTCTTTGATAAATCCAGGTTAAGATTTGTGTGAGACTGTCTCACGTAAGAGCTTACGTGAGACGGATAAAAATGATAACATCATTAACGAAAAGTGATACTCAATAGATGAAAAGTTGTAATGGTGCAGTGAACTATTTTATGAACAATTTATAGTATAAATAAAAAGTAATAATAGTTTATAGCGAAAGTGATAACATTTCATAGAGAAAGTGATAATAATTTTATCATTTTTTATCCGTCTCTTGTAAGGGCTTATGTGAGATGGTTTCACACAATACCTACCCAAATCCATAATACATCCAAACAATGCTTTTATATATATATATATATATATATATATATATATATATATATATATATATATATATATATATATATATATATATATATATATTGTTGAATAAAATTAATACAGATTGAGTGCACAAAATTAACATTGTGTACTTGGTGCACCGGATATCAATTTATTTATTTATTAATTAAAAAAATAACATCCCATAAATATCAATAAATTAATAAAAAATAATTTTTCAAAAATTCCTATTAACAAAATCAGGGCAAACTATTTGGAAGAGAGGGTGTATATATTAGAGGAATTGGCCCCTTTTGCCCAAACTCAACATTCAAAAAGCAAAAATGCTCGATTTGGCTAAAATGTTGCAAATCTGTCCACTTTTCTTTTAAATTTATCAAAATATTCCTTACATGTGTCTGACACCCGTCAATTTACTCAATAAGTGAATATTTTAATATTAAAATTTTTTATTTTCTGTCAATGTAAGTTAATTCTATTCGGTCATATCTTTTTTGTTCTATTCGATCTTCTAATCAGTCAATTATTTTTGTTCTAATCTGTCAATCTTTATTTTGTTCTATTCGATTAATGTCTATTTGTTCTATTCGGTCTTCTAATCGATCAATTATTTTTGTTCTATTCTGTCAATCTTTATTTTGTTCTATTCGGTCAATGTCTATTTGTTCTATTCGGTCTTCTAATAGGTCAATCATTTTTGTTCTATTATGTCAGTCTTTGTTAGGGGTGTTAATTTGGGACCGACCCGCGGGTACCCACCTGGCCCGCAAGATTATGGGTCGGCCCAGACCCGACCCGAACCCATTTTGTAACGGGTCAGGCCCCGGTAATATGCTAGACTCGCGGGTACCCAACTTGGTCCGTACAAAATATAAATATTATATTTTTTATTTTAATAATTATTTAAAATTCTAATAATTTACTACTAATTTTATGATTATTATTATTATTTATATTTTATTTTTACTTTTTTGACATAATTATTATTTGAAGTTATGGAGAATTATGAAGTGAGAGAATTATGATTTAAGGGTGCACATAAAATTTAAAGATAAAAAAATAAATAAAAAAGGAGAACCGGGCGGGGCGGACCCGCCCCTTTGGGTCTTGGTCTATAAAATAAGACCTGTACGGATCAGGGTCGGGCACATATAAAATGGGTCCGATCCGGATAGTGGGATACCCGCCCCAGATCCTGCCCGTTGACATCCATATTCTTTATTTTGTTCTATTCGGTCAATGTCTGTTTGTTCTATTCGATCTTCTAATCGGTCAATCATTTTTATTCTATTATGTCAATCTTTATTTTATTCTATTCGGTCAATGTCTATTTGTTCTATTCAGTCTTTTAATCGGTCAATCATTTAATGGTTGACAAAATCAATGATTTTTTTTTCAAAATTAAGTATTTAATTTTAAATAAAATGGTAGGTCAAATAGTGATCGTTGTCATTTTCACTTAGATTTTAGTATCGTTATTTGTGAATTTTTGGATATTTTTATCCGTATTTGTGTAAACTTTTGGTGGAGTTAGATGTTAATTAGGAGAAGTGTGTACAAATTGACAAATGTGTGGAAAAAAGCTTAAATGTGTATAAAACAGGTAAAACATGGAGTCGGGAGCTAAAACTGAGAAAGGAGAACAGGGCATGCTCAAACACGCCCCGTGTTCTTACGCACGCCGCGTGTGCGGAACACGGGCCTGTCCGAATTGGTCGTGCGCTAGCATCAGAACACGCTACACGCTCAGGAGGAGGCCGTGTGCAGCGCACAAGTCGTGTCCGGTAACACGCAGAACACGCCAACGTGTGTGAGCAGCGCACAGACTGTGTTGCTACACGAGCCATGTAGGTGTTGAATCCAAAATAAGTTGTGCACGTGTTCTAGAAGATTCCAAGGGGGTATAAATAACCAGTTTGTGCGAAAATTAAGGGAGAGAGCCCATTTGAGCATTTACCAAGATCAAACACACACTATCACACCACATTTCCACACACACTCTCTCCTACATTCAAATCCACCAAATTCACTCATTTCTAACACATGAATCCATAATTCTCCCCATACATCCTTCACCCATACCATCTTTAGAGAGTTTTGAGACTTATTTGCATGGAAAACATATGAAGGAAGGAGATCAACTCTTAATCGCAGGAGAAGAACTTCTACTTTTATTTTGCAATTCTTTTGATTTGAAGTTACCAATGGCATTTATGGACTATGTAAGGTTTGTAATATGATTGCTCGTGGCTAGACCTCTTGTGAGGCTAGCCACATGATGAGTTGAGGAAAAACTAGATTTGTGAGATTCTAGTAGTAAATTGAAGTGATGATGAAATTTTTCTTATAAATTGTGATTCATGATTCATGTTATTAATTGTGTGATTGATTTCTACATACATCATGTTAGGATGACTATTCCAATATTATGTGTTAGGAGTCAATTGAATCAATTAGTGATATGATCATGCATATTAGTATGAGGAGAGGTAAGTCATGCCCTTTGAATGCTTAGAACACTTTTGAGGGATATTTGAGTAATTAAATGAGAAGAACCAAACTTAGAGTCATAGTACCTTCATGGGAATTGATAATAAGATCAATCTTAGGGGATTTAATCTTGTAAAAGGGATGAAAACTTAGTCACCTTGGTCATAGGGACTAGGGATATAATTGCGATTGCTTTTATTCCATTGTTGATGATGTTTACTATTAGAGTCTTGCATATCTAGGATACTACCTTAACTTGGATTGTGATTAGCTTTGCACTCTTTCTAAGATCTATTTCAATCATTCCATTTCATCTTTGTTCTTTGATAATCATAGTATTTACTTGTTTTCTCGTTAATTGCTTAGAATAATTGTTAGTTTAAAACTCAATCTCAAATTCTATCACTTTTACAAAGCATGATTAAAGACAAATTCAGATATACCTTGATTTTACTTTTCTCTTGGGTCAATATTCTATAAATTTTGTTACTTGGTGACTACGTTTACAACAACGATAGAGCTCTTTTACTCTACATCATTTTAACAAAAAATGGGACTAAGAACAAAGAATATTAATATTAAATTATATTATATTAAAATGAGCAGATTTGCTTTATTTAAAAGGGAATTGGCATTTTTGGTGAACGAAAATTATGTGTGGGCATTTATGCTTAAGCCAATTTACTGCAAATTAAGTCTCCAACGCACTCGAGTGTAATGATCTAGACACTCCTGACAGAAAGGTAATACCTAATTACTTAAAAGTAATAGTTTAATATAAAAATTAATGTCCTTGATTTCTTTAACTTAAAAATTAATTTTTTTAATTAATAAAAATTATTACATTAATATTCTTAATATTTCAACCGACAATTTCAATAAAATAATAAACACATTTACTAATAACTATAAATACTTTTTAAAATAAAATATATTATCCTTGAATAATCTTATGCATCTGTATGCACTAGAGACTAATTTTTATTGGGCAACATGTTAGATTGTTTTACATTTTCCTAAATATTTACCCGTCCCAAACTCGTTGTTTTACTTTTTCTTTTTATCTGTTTCAAACTAATTGTCTTATTCCAAAAAAAGAAATTTCACATCAATCAATAACCTCAAAAGTTTATCTTAATTTCAAAAATATCGTTCTCACCTAACACAGATAACATATTTTATAATTTATTTATTACCTAAAAATATCACAATACCCCTATAAAGTTAATAAAGTTAGTCAAAAAGCAACTTTTCTTAAACTTCGTGTCTACAGTAACTTAGACATCGAGTTTGGGACGGAGGGAGTATAATTTTTTTAATCAAAGATATTATCACTTTTCATTAAATACAATATTATGTTTATTTATATTACAAATTATTTATAAAATAATGGATTAATTGCAAAAAAACCCACGAACTTTACTTTTGTTGAAAAAAGTTGTTTGAAGAAAAATATTATATATAAATAAATTTTAATATAATTAATACTATTAAATTGAAGATTTACTTAAATTATTCATTATTATGTTAAAAAAAAGAATTTTCGAAATAAAAATAAATCTTCAATTATTCATTATTATGTTAAAGAAAAGAATTTTCGAAATAAAAAATAAATAAAATAATCACATTACAAAGTGTGATGTTCATGAAATGTGCAAAACATGTTTTAACAACTAATGGGCTAAAAAGTTGGTATAGTGAGTAGTTTGTTAATTTTATTTTTAATTATTTATTTAATTTATGACGAGATTAACTAAAAAATCAAATTCAACAGTTTAGATTCTATGGGTGTAGCTGCACCACTTTATTAGACTCATTTATCGGAAAGAAGTAACATATGTATAATTAATGTTCACTTTACATTTAGTAATATTAATACTTTTAATCAACCTGAGATTAAATAAAAAAAAAAGCAAGTGAGTTAGCTCATGTGTCAACTTGGCTCCTCATTTAAATGAGTGACCCATGTTTAATTTTTATTGAAAACGAATTAGGAAAGAGTTATAAGGAGACATGGAAAAAGGGAAAGTATAAAAACTTGATGAACTAATTACTAACAATTAATATTTACCTATTAATAAATGAAATGCGAAAAAAAAGGCAAAAATTGGGGTGAAATAATAACATTTTAATTAAGCCTAAAACTTGAATGTTCAGGACACCTCCAAATTCCGCATTTTTACAATGTATAAGAATATGTATCTTTTATATCTTGAATGTTTTTTTAATCAAACATTTATACTATTCATATTTCAATTAATTTTTTCAGTGTAAAAATTATACTTTTATTAATTAAAGTGTATATCCTTAAAAAAATATTGTATCTTTACATACTGTATGCATTGGGACACAAGATATCAATTCTTTAATAAAAAGTGATACTCACCTAATAAAAAATAATTACAGTACAGTAATGAATAATATATAATTAAAATAAAAGTGATAACATTTTTGAATAAAAATAATAATATTTTTAATAAAAGAAGTAATAATTAATTCTAAAAAAATACTAAAATACGGTATCATGCAACACTGCACAAAATAAATTACTCCATGCGCTAACAAAAACGGACTAATATTTGATTGAAAGTAATCGTATCCTTATTTATTTATTCTTGTTGGAAGTAATGAAAACATATTCTAATAAATTAATAATCTGATTATTAAGTTATAATGACATGAGATTTCAAGTTGACAATGAAAACGAGTAGGGTGGGGTGGGGTGGGTTGGGGTGGTCAAAAGTTGCATAGAAACCAAATGATTGCACTTTACATTTTGGTGGAAAACAAGCAAAGGAAAGCCACTTTTGGCATCATCCTAACTAATTAGATAATTCTGAATTAATTGTGATTTTATGTGTAGAATTTACTCGATAAATATTATGGTAACCGTAAAATTACAGATTTCTTGCTCGACATGATACAAAATGAAGTATTCAACGTTTGATAAAATAAAATAAAAGTGAATTTATCTTTATGAAATTGTAGTGTAGTCGCTCCATCCCAATTTTGTTTGCATATTTTATTTACACCAATGATTACTTTTGAGAATATTTTGGTATCTTTTGCTAATATATACTCTCCAAATAGTTATACATTTAATTTTTTACGTGAATTAAGGAGTATTTTTATTTAATGTGTAGTAGATAATTTTATTAGTGATGTGTGTGAGGTGTGTGAGAGTCATATATTAAATATATTAGTGATGTGTGTGAGTCTCATATGTTTAAAAAGTGAAATGTATACCTTTGATGCGTACGCCCAAAATAGCAAAATGTAGTTTTGACGGACGGAGGGAACAATATATAAAGAATAAAATATGGAGTATAGAGAGACTTTCTTGTAAGACAGGTTTATGTGAGACAAATAGTGAGACGGGTCGACTCATTGTTAAAGTATGCTTGCTATAAAGATAAAATATTAATTTATAGTTATGTTTGTAGTGAATTATATTATTTTGAAAATTAACATACTTTGCTTATATAGCATCATATTTTAACAACAAATCAACCCACGCAATTACCGTCTCACAAGAGAGATAGTTAATATTCTTTCCATCCATTTAAAAGGTCACATTTCGGATGCATTAAGAATTACTATTATTATTTTATGTGGGGTGAGTAGTTATATTAATAAAATATAAAAAATAAATAAAATTGCTGCGATTAATAAAATGGTCACCATTTGTTTTTTTCACATGTGCTGTATTAATATTTTAAGTGTAATGAGTAGTTATATTAATAAAATATAAAAAAATAAATAAAGTTGTAGAGATAGAGATTAATTAATAAAATATTTTTTCAGTTTTAAGGTATTCATTTGCTTTTTGCATGTGCATTAAAAAATATTATTATTATATGTAAAATGAGTAGTTGTATTAGAGGGAAGTGGTGTGTCATGTGTACTTTTTTATTAAATAGGGAAAATGAATATATTTGAAGCGAACACAAAAAATAATAAAATAGATACCTTGCGGACAAAGGGAGTACAAAATAAAGCACGGTATAATTTTACATTAATAGAAAATGTTTTGGATTACATTAGAATGAAAAGTATATATACATACTCGGGGAGAATGAAATACAATTGGGATTAGAAGTAATTTACAAATTCAGGTGTCAAATGATTAATCAATAATAAAAATACATAATGTTAGAGGAAAATATATCAAAACTTCCCTTTAACTCCCTTCTCTCTCTCCTACCATAACCATGGCATGGAACGTGATCTTTCTTTTTAAAGTTTAAACTATGGAGAGAGAGAGAAAGAAGGGAAGCTTTAATAACTGCCACATGATTGTAGTGCATATGCCATTCTTTTTTAGAGAGAGAGAGAGAGGAACTTTTTCCTGACTAATCCTGTTCCAGTGTTTTGTCCCCTTCTTCTTACATAAAGAAAGCAAAAGTCTGAGATTAAATTACAGAACTGGGATTCACAAAGATACAAACTTTTAATAAACTCCACTCACTTCCTCCTTAAAACCATTTCAAATTTGAATTGGAACACTACCTACCAACACTACCTCACCCCCTTTCCTTTCTTGAAGCTCACAGATTTCTTCCAACAACAGTGGGGAAGAATAAATGAGGATGAAGCTTCTACTTTTGTTGTTAATTCCCATTTGGGGTTTTAGTTTTCCTTCGTTTTCTGTTCCACTCGATGTGAAACCAGACCCTCCTGCTTCCGACCCTGTTCTTCCTACTGAGAAAGCCCCATTCTTCAAGAACACTTCTGATCTGGTTGCACATTCTCCAGGTAATTTTCCAAAGGGAGCTACTCCTGCATTGCAGATGTTGTGTTTGAAATGTGTTCTCTGAGTGGGAAGGTTACAGAGAATGTTTTTGCTTTTTCTTCTTTAAAGATTAGGCATTTAGATTCTATAACCATTATCACATCTGGAGTAATGGATAATTGCTATTTTCGTGCTTCTGTTTTTTTAATTTTCAGTTTCCCCGAACCCCCCCCCCCCCCCCCCCGTCTCTAAAGTGTAATGGTGAAGTACTTTGGATTTATTTCTTGTTATCTTTAATCCACCCTTCCTTCTTGGGAAGGTTGAAGGGGTTGATGATGGTTTTGTATTTCTTTTTGGATTTTGAACTGGCATATATTGTCGGTGATTATGGGATTTTATAAGTTAATCTCTCTCCTCTTCCCATGGGATCAGAAGTTGCAGAGGCCAAGGTAGAGCACCACCAGGATTTAAACAAGAAGATCCTTGTTGCACTTGTTGTCTCATCATCTCTTCTTGGTGTTTTGTTGCTGCTCTTGTCTTTTTTCTCGATCTACAGACTGAAAAAGTTGAAAAAATGCAACACAAAAAGCGATCAGAATTCAGGTGTGTTTCCATTTGAATAGCTAGTTCACCCACTGCATCTCTCCCTTCCCTTTTATTTGATTTGATCATATAACTGTGAGTTTTCACACCAACCTTAAAGTAAATCTTGTAATTTTGCATGTACAGATATCTCAAAGGGCATTTCCTTTGGTCCAATTTTGGACAAGTTCCCTTCTCTGAAACTTGGTGGCAAGAAGGGCTCAATTGCAGCAATTGAGTACCAGTTGTTAGTCACAGCTACAAACAATTTCAATGAAGGCAATATATTAGGTGAAGGTGGATTAGGTCGAGTATACAAAGCTCACTTCAATGACCATTTCCACGCTGCTGTTAAGAAAATACAATGTGGTGGGCAAGAAGCCGAAAGAGCATTCGAGGTAGTATTAGGTGTTTGGTGATTTTATTTGCAAACTTTCTTAACTTTAGGAAATGTTGATCACTATTTATATGTCATATCTGATTTGCAGAATGAGATAGAGTCACTGAGTAAAATTCAGCATCAAAATATAGTGTCTCTTTTAGGATATTGCATACATGGCGAAGCACGATTCTTGGTTTATGAAATGATGGAGAAAGGGTCTCTAGAGTTGCACTTGCATGGTATCTTTCATTTTTTCCAATGTTTTAACATTGGCCATGAACTTTGTGTATCTGTTAAATCACTTTACCAAAGTTCTCTAATACTTACCTCAGGACCTTCTCATAGATCAAGATTGACTTGGCATCTGAGAATGAAAATTGCT
Organism: Pogostemon cablin; assembly: GCA_023678885.1. Lineage (NCBI taxonomy): Eukaryota > Viridiplantae > Streptophyta > Magnoliopsida > Lamiales > Lamiaceae > Pogostemon > Pogostemon cablin. The sequence goes on from CM042960.1 coordinate 9,455,756, forward strand.
CTGGATGTAGCTAGGTACTGATTCTTATGATTTAATTTGGTTTATATTTGTACATACTCATCTATTTCCCTATGTTGAGAATCTTTTTTAATTATTATACAGAGGACTAGAGTACCTGCATGAGCGCTGCAACCCTCCCATGATCCACAGAGATATCAAATCCTCGAATATTCTTCTGGATTCTAATTTCAATGCCAAGGTGACATAAATTTTCAAATGAGGTCAATGTTAATGAGCTATATAAAGACTTATAATTCATCACAATGTATTTCCCTTTCTGGTTCAGCTTTCCGATTTCGGCCTTGCAATTATCGGAGGAAACTCTAGCAAGACTAATATAAAGCTTTCAGGAACTTTGGGTTACGTTGCTCCAGAGTACCTATTGGATGGTATGGACTATTTCTCAGTCCCCAAAACTCTATGGCTCGGAATTTAGTACTCTTTCATTCATTCTTGTGCTGTTTATATTTTCTTTGAAGTCCTTAATATCATTTCTTTAAGGGTGATGGTTTTGTTTGCTTGTGAATTCCTTCATAACATCTATGACAGTTATCTATCAACACCTTACATGAAAATTTTCTATGACCAATTGCATCCTCATCTGTTGAAATGCTTTTCCAATAACTATTTCCCACAGAAAACATTTGATGAAATATAATAAGAAGCATCTTGTTCTGAGAACATTGGTGCAAGTGCAACGTTTTGGTTTTCATGGGAAAGAGAATATGTTTATGTGGACAAAATTCATAATTAAGAATAGATTCACCTTGGGCCTCTTTATGAGCCTTTATTGTTTATAGTCAAGAGTAAAAAGTATGGTTCTGCTGATACAAATGTTTCTTCACCCGTTAAGTTTGAGTTCGTGGAATTTCGTGTTGGTAGAGTTGCGTACATTCATACATTGCAATTCTTCCATTATTAACAGATATTTCGCCTAGATGACTTTCATGCCTCATTGTTTAAGTGGACAACTGATGAGATGATCTTTAATCTGCAATGTGTTCTCTACTATATACTGGGGAAAATTAAGAGTGTATAGATACGAATATAAAACTTTAATTGAACTACATGAAAGTGTTTGATGGATTTGAGGAGGGCTGGTTTATATTTCCACTACGCTTCCATAATAAATTGTTATTCCATGAATGACTCTATAAAATTAAAAAGAAAATGAAAATAAGAATAAGCAAGATATTTATCCATGAAATAGAATTCCAATGTCCAAGCTCTTGACAAGTTCTTATAACAACCTAACAGGCAAGCTTACTGACAAAAGCGACGTGTATGCATTTGGAGTGGTTCTTTTGGAGCTATTGATGGGAAGAAGGCCAGTCGAGAGAGTAGCTGAATCTCAATGCCAATCTATAGTTACTTGGGTAAGTCTGTTGTAGTTGGTCTATATCTATTTATTCATTGGCAAAAACTTGCAGGCGACCTTCTCATGGTCATGGAATGGTTTTGTAAGATCAGTATCATTTTTACCTTTTAGAGTATCAATTTTCTGTTAAAGACACGTCACTTGACTTCCGGAGAGGGTCTCACGCTAGACTTGCCCTTGGTCAGTAGTTCTAGTTTGATATTTGCTCTAACATAAAAAAACCATCTTTACCGAGCAGGCAATGCCTCAGCTTACTGATAGGTCAAAGCTTCCAAATATAGTTGATCCTGCCATCCGAAATACTATGGATTTGAAGCATTTGTATCAAGTACGTTTCATATATCACAGCTAGCAACATCAAAGTATTTTAGGCTGGATTATAACTTCATAATTCTTGCTCTTTCGATAACAGGTGGCTGCTATAGCTGTGCTATGTGTGCAACCAGAGCCGAGTTACAGACCGCTGATAACAGACGTGTTGCATTCCTTCATCCCGCTTGTACCTGTAGATCTAGGTGGATCACTACGAATAACGGATTCTGCTCTACCAACCTGTGCATAGGCTTCCTATTCAACTTTCTCTTTAACTGCTCTTGAGCCGAGAAAATATATCAATTCACAGAACCATATTGAAGGTGAAAAGCTTGTTCCCCTCGACCCGATTTTTCTAGGAACCAGATTAAAAAATTTGTACTGGGAAGAAACTTCTGTTTTAGTTCATACAACTTGTAAAGTTGATCAATTTAAATTACTTATCGTTCGATCATTTTCCTTTGTCGCTGCGCTGCAACCTGAGCATTTGATTCTGTAGCAATTTGGCTACTTTATTTGTGTATATAGTAGAGTTTTTCATGGAGGTGGTAGATACCAAGAAGGCTGTTTTCAGCAATTTAGTGTCATCCCTTTTGTATTCTTGTGACATTTGAGGTGGTTCCTATTTTGCAGTTTATGCCTTTGTGTCATTTCTCGTTTGTATTTATATTTGAGCCAGATGTGATTGATAGCACTTGCTGATTTAAATAGATTTCTGTACTCTTTTCAATTGTTGTGTGTTTTTTGAGGGGGCAAAGGGTCATATTGGACCCTCAACTTATCTCATATGAACAAGTTAGCCCTTGAATTTTTTTTCTGTTCATTCACAACTTTTTTGTTTTTAATTTGGATCGATTGAACCCCTCACTTTTTTTAAGTAAAACACTCATACAATTCTGTTAAAATTTATTCTAACGGTGTTAAAATTTGCATTTCTTCTTCGCATCCACAAACTGGATTCCATTTCTTCTTCGTAGAAGAATTAATTTTAGATTGCATTGGGGTTCCTGGGTTTATGGTGTAGTACACCGTCCTTCACCACCACAATCTTCTCCAAAGGTAGCTTTATTTCAAGATTTGGGGTGGGGTCAAACAAGAACATTGGGGTAGTGGAAGAGTTTTGTGAAGAAGGTGCTGAGCAAGAGTTGATGAGACTGCACAATCTCTGTGGCCCTCCAAGGTTTCTCTTCACCATTAAAGAAGAAAGCAGGGAGGATTTGGAGTCAGATGATGGGAGATCAAGAAAAGGTTCAAGAACAAGAAGCTCGAGTGATCTTGTGTTTGCTGCAAATGGCAACACCCCCTTTCTCACTCCTCTCTCTTCACCACCATTGAAACCCCCAAACAACCTGGATTCCTACAATTATCATGGGATTGATCCTCTGTTTGAGACCTCAATATCAGATGCTGCTGAGCTCAACAGATTGAGACCCCTCACCCCTTCCAAAATTCAAGTTCTTGAAAGATGCTGAGTATAAGCTGTTGAAGGAGGAATCAGAGAGTAGAATGGGGCTCAAAGATGAGAGAGAAACTGTTTTCAGAGATTCAAAAATGGCCTCTCATTAGGTTCATCTATTCTGATATTCCAAAGGTACTACTCCACCAGAAACCCAGGAACCACAAAGTCAAGTTCAATTTCCCCATGGCCTTCACCACCACAATCTTCTCCAAATGTACTACTCCACTAGAAACACAGGAACCCCAAAAGCAATAGCCCAATTGAATCTAAAATTAACTCTTCTGCGAAGAAGAAAAGAACCCAATGCAATTTTTAACACCGTTAAAATAATTTTATCAGAAGTGTATGACTGTTTAATTTTAAAAAAGTGAGGGGTTTAATTGATCCAAATTAAAAACAAAAAGGGTGTGAATGAATTTAAAAAAAGTTCAAGGTTAACTTGATCCTATGAGATAAGTTGAGAGTCCAATATGACCTTTGCCCTTTTTTGAGGTATGCAATATTCGATGTGTGAATTCTATATATGGATCGTACATCCAAGACTAGCAACCCAAATCCCCTATTCCTCCATTATATTCCACTCCTTATTTCATAATTAATTTCTTATTAAAAAACTATACCCTACTTAATGACCAGTAAACCCTTGGGGCATGTGGTGAAAATTTGAACATTGATTACGACACGTTGCGATATTATAATACATGAAATAAGAGATAAAAATAAAATGGAATAGGTGATCCTATTGACAAGACTAGGTTTTGAGAAGTAAAATTTTGACGTAATGGGCTACAGTGGACTGTTGAGTTCGTGCATTTACTTTTGGCTAGTGCCCTATTTGAGCATCCGTAGTTTAAATCCATTTTATTAAAAATCCATTTTCACTTTTTCACATTTTTCAATTACACTCAATTATCAAATTAATCTCTTAGGTTTATGATGTAAATCTCATAGTTTCCTTTAATTTAAACTCTTAGCAATATATAAAGTAAGATAGAAAAGGGACCATATGATTTAGGGTTAGAAAAGATTTGAATTAATACCTTATTAAATTGTTTGTATTTTTATATCTGCTTTAAATGCAGGTTTTATACTAATTATTAATTAAAAATAATTCTTAAGACACACTTATATCAAAATAAACTCTCCTTGTAGCAACTAACAAGGTTGTTTATCAAATATATTTTAAGAATATTTTTAAGATTTAATTTAGGGTGACACTATTGTCACCCAAACAATTACTAAAGACACCCAATAATTGAAAATTTAATAACTAAATAGACTATAATAACCTTGATATCAACACTTAAAAAAATCTTAGGCAATTTATAGTGTGTATCCGGGTGTACCTAAAGATAGGGTGCACCCACCTACAAATATAAACAAAAACATATACAATTAAGAGTAAAAATGTATACAATTTAATTGTTAATTTTTTTAATGAAAAATAAATGTGAAAAAGTATACAATTATTACAAAACACGTATACAAAATAAAATAATATGTATACAAAATAGAATAAAAAGTTATACACATATGGATGCACCCTTGCATCCGGGTGCACCCAATATACACCCAAAATCTTAGAATCAAATTATATTACTTTGTACACCCAAAACCCTAGAACTCAAATTTTGCAGAAACACGTTTCTAAGAGAAGAGGGAAGGACGAGATGATCTAATATGCGAAGAAACTAATTCTTTCCCAATTCACAGAATCACACGATAGAAAAAGTGAGAGAGAAATCATTCATTATCCTTAGCAAAATTTCCCATAATTCTGAGATCATTATATTGAATTTTATCCTCTTCAAAATTCCAATTACCAAGGCTTAGGAAATGGGTTCTGACTCATTCGCATCAATGTTATAAAATTTGGGGATGGTTATTGGGTGAAAAAAAAGCAGAAATTTATGAAATGAACATCAACGTTCATTTTTTTTTCAAGTGCAGCGTTTCTTTTCTTTTCGCAGATGAAGGATGTTAATTGTATGAATTTTTAGAAAAAATTAAATCTAAGAATATTATAATAAAAAAATCTCAGTATATGAAACCATTTCTTTGTTCTTCCCTCACCTTATATTGCGTGTTTTTGAGTGTACTGAATTTAATTGTTAATTTTTAGTGTGTGTTTGTTTGTGGGGATGTATTTGGGTACACTTAATAATAGTATTGGGTGAACTTAGCAAAACAGGTGTTGGTGTAAATTATAGATAGGGATATATTAGAAATTTCACTAATAAGTTTTGTAGAATTTGGGAGCTTTTAACAATATTTTGATGACACTATCTAAATTATAGATAGGGATATTAGAAATTTCACTAATAAGTTTTGAGTGGCAATAGCGCTGCCCTTTAATTTATATAGTTGGGTGAAATTTATTTGGATATTAATTAATTGGGCAACAGTGACAGAAGCACACCTTGAATTGCTTAACTCTCTCTGACTAAACCTTTCTCTTTAATCTATCCCCACTTTCTTCGCACAATCTTTTCTCACCAATTATTTAACGGAGTTAAGAAATGCTTGGAGGCCCAGTTCGGCAACAGTACTGGAGAAGGGTGACGCCAATTGACGGCGTCAACGGAGGAAGCTCTGAACAGCTACAGATTACTGCTTCTGCTTTATCTGCTGGTACCTAAATTATTTATTTATTAAAAGCGCTCTTTCTTTCGTCCATTTCTTCTTTGATTTCAACCTCCAAACTTCTGCTTCTGATTTTAGAGTTTAGAGTTTTGGATTTTCACTGTTGTGGGAACTATTTTAGATGGGAAGAATTTCATATAAAACTTAATTTTCAGTTCATTTCTGAATTTTAAAATTTCCTGAGATAATTTTAAAAGTTATTTCAAAAAAATCAAGAGTATATGTTGGTATTTCATGTTATTTTAATATATATATTGAATTAGAAAAAAAAATCAAAAAACAAAACAAAACAAAACAAATGAATTTTTATCCTTCGGTTATAAATTTGACTTACCCTAAATATGGACTTTTAAACGAAAATTTCTATTAAAAAAAAAAGAAAAAGAAAAAATTAGAACAATCTCTTTTTGAAAAAAAAATAAATGTAGAATTTAAATCTTCAAAATGAGGCATTTGAAAAATTATCGAACGAAAAATTTTCCAGGTTAGATTCTGTGTGTGTAAGGGCTTATTTGGTTTGTGTTGGGATGTGACGTGATAGGATGGAGAGGGGGAGAGGTTAAGAAATTAAGCAAGGGTGTTGGTTCGAATTCTTCCATTAGAATGATAATGATTATCATTAAGGAGTTCATTCACAATGGAATAGAAAATAATTAAAGGGTAGAGAGTATTTATTGAATCAATAAGACTGATTGAGGAATTTTGATTCTCATAACATCAAACAAGCATTAACAATGAGAATCAATACGCCTCCATTCCCGTTAACCCCACCCAATACCTCCAAGTCTAATATACGTGTCTCACACTTTGTATAAATTTGTTTCTCTATTGATAATTCAAGGCCTGAAAAATTGGTAAACTATCAATTGAGATTTAAATTATTTTTTTATCAATCTGAGACCTGAAATATGTAAAACTATCAATTCAGAGCTTGAATTTATAAAATATTATCTCATATTTTATCAATTTAGGGTCTAAATTCAAGCCCCTAATTTAATTGTTTTACATATTTTAGGCTCAGAATTGATTGAAAACATAATTTAGGCCTGAATGGATAGTTTACTTTGATAAAATTTCATTTCAAATAAGGCTTTACCTTTTATTAGTGGGGCTCTTTAAATCCATGATGCCTCAATCTATTAAAATAACCTTTTATTACATACACGTCCCTTCTCTTTTTGTTTCTACTAATTTTATTAATGTACAAACTCTTCAAAACTTCAAAAACACCCTTAAAAATACGTAAACGAGATCACCTATTCTACTCTCATATTTCATTTACTATTCCATATATTAAAATCTTGCCATGTGTCACAATCATGGCCAAAATTCAATACTTGCTCCAAGGGTTTAATGGTAAATTGTAGGGTATAATTTTATTATGTTATGGAATACCAATGAAACATGGAAAATGAAATAGAGAATTCAAATTGATAATACGCACTCTATTGGCTATTTCCCCCAGAAATTCCCCAATTTGAAGAGAGGTTCAATTCCGAGTTGTCTCTTTGGGCAAGAAGTTCCTTTCCAATGTATACAAAATTGAGAGTGAGGCTCCTATGCAACCGGGCGCACGGAGCACATTTCGTGTGTCTTTTCAATTTTCATACCCCTTTGCAATTTAAACTTCCTATCAATACATAAGTTTAAATAGAATTGGAGGGGAGAGTTGTGTTTAGATGAGGACATGAAATATCCCTCAGTGTCCCAGGTGCGCAGGAGCTTTTCTCCAAAATTAAAAGTTGGAGTTGCTTCGTGGAACAATTTTATTCTTGATTATCACGGTAAATATCACCCAAAAAACAATCAACAATTAAAAGACACATAATTGGGATGTAGATCTATTATCTGCACTTTATTCCTCTTCTTTTTGAGGGATTAAAATTTTGAAAATAGCGAGGTTGAAGCAATTGTATGGACGCTAGCGTAAGTGGAGTCTTCCATATTACGGCTGACATGATTAAGAGTTGGTCTATTGTGACTCCAAGTGCATAAGAGGGATAAAGTATAATATTTTGTTTTAAATGGTATACACTTTAATTAATAAAGACATAATATTTTCTCTTAAAAAAGTATACAATTCAAATTTTTTATAATTAAAAGAAAATTATCAATACAAGGCCTGAAAAATGGGTAAACTATCAATTAGGGGTTTGAATTATTTTTTTTATCAATTCGGAGCCTGAAATATGTAAAACTATCACTCCAGGGCCTGGATTTATCAAATATTATCGCCTATTTTATCCAAGGCCCCTAATTGATAGTTATATATATTTCAGACCCTGAATTGATAGAAAAAATAATTCAAGTCTCGAATTGATAGTTTACTCATTTTTAATGTCTTTAATTGATAAAACTCCTTTAAAATATTTTTTTTTTGGAAATAAAATGTATACATTCTTATATTAAAGAGCATACTATTTGCTACTAAAATGTATAACTTTCAAAAAATATGGAATTTGGGAGCACTCAAATTTTTACTCTAATTAAATATTAAAATATTTAATAAAAATGTTCACATAGTATTATGTTTCCTCCTCCCTTTGAAATGTAGCTATTTTGCTTCTTTGATTAGTCCCACTAAAAAAATATTTATTTTCTTATTAGTAATTATGGGTCTCATTTTCAATAATAAAACTAAAAAAATATTCAAAATTTCACATTATACCATTATTTTAAAATTAGAAGTGGAGGAAAAAAGTAAAATAATATTCAAAATTTACCTGTTAAATATTAAATATGGTACTTAATTTACGTGTAAGAAAACATATGAATACCTTATAAGGGACGGAGGGATTAGTAGATAAAGTCTCTTGTGAGACGGGTTATTTGTAAGATGAATCGACCCATTAATAAAGTATTTTTATTGTATACATAGACTATGTTTAATGGTTAATCAAAATATGTTTTCTAAAGTATGCTGGATTATGCATTAAAGTATGATTTTTTTTTGAAAACATAAAAATGCATTCATTAATCAACCGACTGATCGGTAACAACATCGTTCACAATAGATAAGGGAAGTGAAGAACCAATATAAAAAGAGCCAATTGACAAGGCATACGAAGCAAGGTTATGTGCAACTGAATTAGACTGACGACCCACCCAACAAAAGGAGACATGCTCAAAATTAGAGCCAAAAGATATGATTTTTTCAACAATACCTCCGATGTGGGACATGTTTGAGCTTGGTTTTGTAAGGACTAGAAATAAGATTTGAGAATCCACTTCAAGGATGACATTCTTCATTCTCTGTTCGTAGGCAATCTCTAACTCTTCTAAGCGGCGAAGGCTTCACCAACTCCATAGTGTAGCATGCATTTCTCATCTCAGCAAATCTCCAAATGATTCTATTTCCACAATCTCTAGCAACTCCACCTAAACTAGTACCTAAGCTTCCCAAGATAGAGTCATCCATATTGATTTTAATGGATTCGCCTTAAGGTGGTTGCCAACCATGTTGCACACTTGGCGAGGGGTTTCTTTAGGGCATTTTTTTTATTTTCGGTATTTTTGCAAGTGGCTTAGGGCAAAAGAATAGCAATGCACTGGGTCTAGATTTTTTTTTGGAAGTATAGTTGATTCCTAGCATATCAAACACTCCAAAGAAGCGTGACAAAAATACACTGAAATTCAGATGACTCATCATTTGCTACAGCTTTGATCTATTCAGATAACGTCGTGAAGTAACCACTTTTAACTGAGTAGATTCCATCTTTTGTGAGTTTCCATCTAAGAAAATCAGGTCTGGATGTCCTCCTGATTGGAATTGAAAGAATTCCACATCACAAGGAGAAAAAACCGCTCTAAGCAAGTCCACATCCCTTCCTTCGTCACTTGGAAGCAAGAACTCCTTAACTCTTGAATTTTCAGAGAAAGCACCTCTCGGCTCACACAAATTAGTGGGATTTTCCTTTTCTATCCATGGGTCTTTCCACACTCTGATCGTTTCATCATTACCCACTGACCATATGAGCCCCTTGTGTAGAATGTCTCTCCCGACTATCAAGCTACGCCAAGTGTAGCTGGGATTGTAACCAACTTTTGCTCAGTAAAAGTCTTCTCTAGGAAAGTATCTTGCCTTGAGAGTTCTAGCCAAAAGTGTCTCTTGATTCTGGATAAGACGCTTGATTTGCTAGCATAGCTTTGTTGAAAGAGGAGAAGTTTCGGAGCCCGAGCCCTCCTTCCTTTTTGGGTCTGCATAATTTTGCCCAAGAGATCCAGTGCACTCTCCGTTCAATTCCTTTCTGCCCCCCACCAAAATCGAGCAATGGCTGAGTCAATTTTAGCAATGATGCTTTGAGGTAAGAGGAAACAACTCATGGTGTAAACTGGAATTGATTGAGCCACTGACTTTATCAAAACTGTCTTGCCTGCTCTGATAGGGTCCTGCTCTTCCAATCTTTCAATTTCTTCTCGATTCGATTAACAATGGCCCTGAATATTGCCCCTTTTGACTAGTAGGAATGCCAAGATAAACTAATTGTCTTCAAAATATTATTAAGGGCATCCGAATCCAAAAAAAATAAAAAAATAATGAAGTTTTTATTATACCCTCACATTTAAACTTACTCATGCCATCTCCAACGCTTGCCTTATTTCCTCAAATTTTAAGAATTTGATGCTGAAAGTGTTCCAATAGTGGTATTCCCTCAAATTTGAGGATTTGATATTCACCCTCAGATCTGCTTCCAACCTCAAACCGTCCTCAATTTTATTTAATTTTCTTTTCTATTTATTTTTAAATTCTAAATAATATAAAATATACTCCATATATATCATATGGAGTAATATATTTTACTGTATATTTGACAGTGAAGAAGTTGGAAAGACTGCCCAAAAATTTTGCAGGTGCAAGGAAAATTTAGGTGTTTTTTTAAAAGGAATATATTAACAATGTATTTACTTTCTTTGCTATGATGCTGCTGCATACATTCTAACAACAATTAAGAACTCTATGTTTATCTGTTCAGCAGCATTATCATAAGTTTTGGAGCCAATACAACAATGAAATCTTAGAGAAAGGATGAAGATTGGGACCGAGGGAGTATAAAGTTACCTAAGTTTAAACTTTTACGCCGAATAGGCGATACATGTTCGACAAATTGTCTCACAGAAAATGATGTATCGTCTTCACCGGAGTTCCGACATCGTTGTTTCCTTCACCGCCTATTTCCACCCATACATTCAGATTCAGAAGCGTAATCTTGTCAATGTAAAGCTCAAGTGGGTAAAAGACCCTGTTATTGATCCCGTCGTTTCCAATGGCGTTCAACTCAAAGCTACATGTACACTCGTTTCACTCATAGCATCCGACCCCAATTTTTCCCTTCCCATCTATCGACTCTCTCGACATCGTGGCCAACTCGGTATCCCTTCCGACCTCAAAGTCTCCATCTTCATGCGGCGGTACCCTAATATTTTCCAAGAATCTTATCGTCCTGATTCTAGAGGTACCCCTGTTCCTTGGTACAAATTATCACCTGAAGCATTACATGTTTACCACCAAGAAATGCACTCTGTATGTGAAAATTGCTACGTCGATATTTTGAATAGGCTGCGAAAATTGCTTATGCTTACGAAGGATAGATTGCTCCCTCTGCAAACTATTGATCAGCTCAGATGGGACTTGGGTTTGCCGTATGGTTATGAGAATAATTTGCTCTTGAAGCACCCGGATTTATTTTCTCTAGTGAAACTTCCTGATGAGCGTGTAGGGGTGAAACTATTAGTTTGGGATGATAGTTTGTCTGTTTCTCATTTAGAGTTGAGAAATTCGGATCATTTGGATAAAAATGGCGCCCTATCATTTCCCATCGGATTCCCGAGGGGTTTTGGGTTGAAAAGGAAGTGCATGGAGTGGTTGAATGAGTGGCAAGGGTTACCTTACACTAATCCATACATTGATGCATCACATTTGGATCCGAGGACGGATGTGTCTGAGAAGAGAGTTGTTGGGGTGTTTCATGAGCTTCTGCATCTTACAATCCTTAAGAAGATGGAGAGGAAGAATGTGAGCAACCTTCGTGGGCCATTGGCTATGCCTCAGAAGTTCACAAAGGCATTTGAGAGGCATCCAGGGATCTTTTACATATCGAAGAAGGGGGCCACACAGACTGTTGTTCTGAGAGAGGCTTATGATCGTGGGCAGCTAATTGAGAAGCATCCATTGGCTGATATTTGGGAAAAGTATTCGAGCATGATGAGGGATGGGCTGTTGGATCGGAGTAGGGGTCTATATAAGAAAGAGAAGAAGGTTTCTGAGAGTGAATTGGTGAGGTTCCCTTTCGAAGGATCAAGAGGTGGGCTTGAGTTTGAGTCAGAAACAGAGACGGATTATGGTTTGCTTTCTGAGTATGAATCTGATGAAACTAGCTAATAGTTGTAGTATGGAGCAAACTGCTTCCCGTGTGACACTGTTAACAGTTTTAATTCCAACCATTGCTCAACAAATGGCTGCTGATATTTGAGATTAGAGAGCACCTGCCCACAAAACTGGAAATGATAAATGAAGAGAATGTATAAGTGGTATGATTTTATAAATTTGCTGGCTCTTTCGATTTATTTGTAAACATCAAGTTTGTTTTCCTCTCATGAATTTCTTGAAGTAAAGCTATACCCTTGTCTGCACATTCTTGAGGAATTTTATTTTTTATGGGCAAATTTTTACCTTGTTTATGAAATTTAATTTTAAACTCTAGGATAAATCACCCCTAAAAAAAGGAATAAATGAATAGATATGTCTTGATAAGAACTTATTAGGGCAGGATATACTGAATTGCCAAAAATGTTGAGTCACTTCTTCCAATTGGCATGTTGTGCACACACAAAATCATGGAAAAAATTATTATTGACTTCGAAATTGCCATTCCTTCAAAACATTTTGCAGGCTACAGACAAGTCATGCTAGTTCAGTTAGAAATGTTGTTTATGGTTTTCCTCTGTTTTATCATATGAGATATCTTGGAAGAGAGAGAGTTTCAGCCTCCAAACTTCATATTTTGAATAGGTAAGACTATCTTTCATAAAAATCTATGTCAATAAATTCCAAGTAACATTTGATTTATATGATTTGAGTTCGTTATAATTGAAAATTTTTGTCTATCAATTTGTGAATTTAATGATTTGCATTTGTGACTGTCAGAATGATTTTAATGAAAGAATAATAATGATATTAATTATTTAGGAACTATGGTTATATTTCATTGATAATTGTGTACTTTTAAATCCTAGCATAATGCTGGATAGAGCAGATTTGGAGAGAGTACATAGAAGAGAGAGAGGATATTACAGCTTTGAGAATAGAAGACTTATTTTACCTCCAAATATTTGTGTCCTGTTCAAAGGACATCATTCCTTTTTTTTTCCTTAGAAAATGATGGGGAAAAATAAGTAAACTAGGCATAATGCATAAATTATGTAAATCTCAAAATTTTAATACAATTCAGCTTGTAACTTGTTTGTGATTGCCACAGTATCTTGGAACAGTCCAATACATACTACTCGACTTCTTTCCACTCCCCTAGGCAATGCCATGTACTTTTTCCAATCATCAATCAACATTTTAAGATTGTGAGTCTTCATCTCTAGCCCAGTTTAGCAATTTGCATGAATTGTGATCACCAGATCCAGGTCCTTACTTGGCTCGCAAAATCCGCCAAAATAAACTGTCTCAAGGAACCGGATTTCCAATCCGATTTCTCTGATAATATGGGTTGAGTTTGATGTCATTGAGCACACTCTGATCATTTTTAAAAGGAAAATAGTGTTTTCCTGTGTTCCAATACTTGAAGAATTGGATAGTCCGGTAGTTTGATTTTACATATAGGAAGCTTGTATTTGGTGCCAACTGTGGAATTGAACAGGAAATGATCACATGAAATCTGCAAGTATCCAATCGGGTAGAATCTTGGAAATGGATCCCTCAACCACATCACATCAGAATCCTAAACTTCAGTGATTAGTTGTGTTATTTACTTATTTACGCAAAAGAATATAGATTAGGAGTACCATCGAGATGAAATCGTATCCCATTTCAAGAACAGTGACTAGAAAATCCATCTTTTGCCACACCATCTTCAAATAATCATCATTCGAGAAATGTGCATAGCCGAAAAAATGGATACCTTCAGTCTTTGTGGCATAACAGTGGAGGTGCTTTTCTATGCAACGATTATTGGCTTTCATGTTAAATGCACCAACCACAACATGTTTCAACAGGTTTTGTGTTCCATTTCCTATTTTGAAACTCTCTAGAAATAGATAGAAGACTGAATTCGGTTCACTTCTAGCTGCATTTAGAGTAGTGATTATCACTGTTCTTATATCCTTCATTACTGCATTTGTCAGCGTCTTCTCCAATTCCTTCTTCTCATTTTCCTAATTTCAGGTGAAATTCTATAATTATATGTGAAAAAATACTATAAAATTTGATTCAGTTGCAGAAGACGCCGCAAAGGCGTACGACGAGGCCGCACGGATAATGTGCGGCCCCAGAGCACACGGTTCGGATCTTCTGTTACATTTGGTGTTACATCTCCTGTTACAAACCGTTGGATGATTGACACGTAGGATAGACTAATTTATACCCTAACAATCAACCATAAGGGGAAAGGTTGAATCTCTGCACACGTGTCACTCATCTAACACGTGTAACAGGAGATGTAACACCAAAATGTAACAGGACATCCAACACCCAGAGCACACACCAACTTTACTTACGACGCTGATGTGGATTAATGTATATGTATATTAATATTTAATTAAATCTATTCGTCCTAAGAATTGTTTGCGAAATGATTCTGTTGACGAATATCATTTTTCTTTGATTGCTGCGCTTCAGATAGTGTGAAGAAGAGCTCGGCCAAAGCTCATTTGCAGCTCCTGTGTGTTCGGGAACGCTGGAAACTGCCTGTGTACGAGTGCTGCTCTGAAGAAGGCCCTCCCCATAATAAATGGTAATTCTAGCATGAATAAGCTTATAGTAAAATGATCACATTTCAAAGTGAATGATTCTAAATTTCTCATATTGTAACCCATGACGAGATATTGCTGGATCAGTAATTTGGTGTTACATTTTTTATATTTTTATTTCCAAATAGTTGAATTATTGGATAAGTGGTATATAGGAGAAATGGAAAATTTTAATCTTTATTGCTATCTACATCCATAACTCATCTTCACATTTTGACTCTCATATATATATATATATATATATATATATATATATATATATATATATATATATATATATTGATTTACTTTTAGCTGTAATTTAATAATTTTTGATAATAAATAGATAGATAAAGTATATTTTGTGTGTAACAATGTAAGACATTTATGACAAATTTGAAATAAATTTGAATTATAAGGTTGTTAGGTTTGATGTTATTTTTAGTAATGTTACTTCCTCCTGCATGAATTAGGAATCATATTTTATCTTGGTTTGACCTCATCAGCAAATTAACATGTTTGCCAATAAAGCTATATTTAGGAAACATAATATTTGGAGCACATCTTTGACTAAATGATCAGATGCTAAATCATATTGTATGAACAGGTTCACATTCAAGGTTGTGTTTATCATTGAAGGAGGAGCAACCACCATCGGCACCGCCACCGCCAACACTACGATGGAGTGTTTTGGAAACCCTCGAACGAGTAAAAAAACAGCAGCAGATGATGCAGCAGAAGGGGCACTGTGGTGCTTGAAACACATGGGATACAAGCTCTTATTTTCCTAGCTAGTGAACAGCACTTGCTGTAAATTCTTTCATTCTAAAGAATAGATTCCAAATACTTAATATCAAGAAATGTTGTTGGGTGAGAAAATTAAATTATTTTTACTTATCTTTCTTTCAAATATTAAAACGTCCTGATACATATCCTAACATATGGAGTATTAAAATTTTATCATCAGTCTATAACTCATCTTCTCATTTTGACTTTCTCGAATATTGAAATCGAAATTGCCTCTGTTGCCCAATTCAGATTTGTAAACAGCAAAAAGAGCACACTTTGACTTAAAAGCTTAAAAAATGCCCGCTTTGATAATTTAATATATATTGACTGAATTGGACAGGGGGCAATTGTACTTAGGTATGGAGAAAAATATAAAAAACTGGGTATATCGAGCTTGTCGTGTTGAAATTTATCGAAAAATACCGAATATTAGGTATATCGAAATTTTCGGTATTGTATGGTTGCCGTATCGAAAATTTCGGTACGGTATCGATAACATGTTTCAAAATTTTCGGTATACCAAAAATAATTTCAGTATTCGGTACAGGTATATCATACCGAAAATATAAAAAAAATTATATTTATTTTTAAAAAATTTAATTATACATTGTAATATATTTTTTAGTAAATTTTTATATTAATTTTGACTAAGATTTTTTTTCAATTAAAGGTATACGTCTTTATATTAAAAGGTATAAGTCTTACACCATATCTGCTTTCTGAAGCAAGGCTCATTACAACTTCTTGTGGGTCCAGACCCACGTGAAACATTACATTCTTAATTTTCAATTTGTTAAATTTTTTTTAATACTTCTATATGTCATATGTTTATTATTAGAAAATAAAGAATAAATAAATCTTTTAAATATAAAAGTCGAATCCAATTTGATGCATATTGTCATTGATCGTAAGAACGCAGGTGATAGATTTTTCATTTAGTTTTTTTTTTTAAATGAATAATATTCATACCTTTCTTGAGAATGAATCTAAAGATGAACAGTGAATAAAGGAAATCCATCTATCTATAAACCCTTCCTTAATCGTATGCACATTCAATATTAACTTGGGAAGTAGATTTAAAAGCTAGCAAGTGGACAATGCCTAGAAGCTTCACCAATAAATTAAATTGCAATTTGTGAGACTGGCCAAATCTAAGGAGTGAATGGAGGATAAAAAATCAATGTGACAGCCATAATTTCCCTTGGATTTTGTGTAGTCTAGTTTTGTAATAAGGGTAAAAAATTGCAGCCATGACCACACCATATCATGCATAAACTCAGCTTTTCTATCCCTTTCATTTGAATATATATAAATTCCTCAAATCTTCACACAAATACATCTCTCTATATTCTACTCCATCCTCCTTCAACAAATGTATACCTTTGCTTATTGAATTTTGATTAAGATAGATCAATTTTAATATGTAATAAATAATTGTATTAGTGTTGTTTATGAATTTGTAAAGATATATTAATTTTATCTTTTTTGAGTCCTACTTGATAATATTGGAAATATAATTCTTACGTTGAAAAAAATTAAAATGGCAAATATAAACATTTGGTGAAGGGAGTTATCTTTATTGTTTAATTATCAGATCATCTAAAAGCTTAAGCTAGTAATGAGATGAATCATTTAGTACTTAATCAAGTCACTCTAACACGTACCCTCATATGCAGGCGTAAGCTAGTAATGAGATGAATCGTTTAATACTTAATCAAGTCACTCTAACAAGCTCCCTCACATATAGGCTGGGTTACATGTGAGGTTAATTTTGAGGCATCGTTTAATACTTAATCAAGTCACTCTAACATGCCCCCTCACATGCATGCGGGTTAATTTTGAGGCATCGTTTAATACTTAATTAAGTCACCCTAACACGCTTCCTCTCGTTTAATATTTAATCAAGTCATTCTAAAATGCCTCCTCATTTGCAGGCGGGGTTAATTTTGCCGCAAGTCGCTCTAACGCGCCCTCTCACATGCAGACGGGGTTAATTTTGCCGCCCCCTCTTGTTTACCCCCTCTCATTTAATATTTAATCAAGTCACTCTAACACGCACCCTCAAGCCTTGTGAAATTTTTTCTCATTAAATAAGTAAGTCTTGCATGTAGAATTTTTTTCATTAAATGGGTGGCGGTGAGATTTGAACCTTGTACCTTTGTTAACCATAAACTCTTATACCATGTTAAACGACCACCTCATTTAAAAGCTTAAGCTAGTAGTGGATGAATCGTTTAATACTTAATCAAGTAACTCTAACATTTATATCAACTACATAATCTATTGCTAAAATCTGTTTTACAACACAATTATTGCTAAAGGGCGTAAAACGAAACCTATATCTCTAACTAAAAGTTAAAAATTTCTTCCCACATGTTTTTAGTAATTCACAAAAGGGCA
Source organism: Pogostemon cablin (assembly GCA_023678885.1). Lineage (NCBI taxonomy): Eukaryota > Viridiplantae > Streptophyta > Magnoliopsida > Lamiales > Lamiaceae > Pogostemon > Pogostemon cablin. The sequence continues at coordinate 9,473,689 of CM042960.1, forward strand.
TCAAAGCTTTGACTGGTGAAATTATTCTACTTTTTCTTCGTTTTTAGTATTAATTCTTTTTTTAATTAAATATATTATCATATTTCTTTAATATTGTGAATTATTCATGAATTATTTCACTTGAACGAGTATAATTTTTCATCAGATAATGCTCTATTAATTCTTTTTTTAATTAAATAAGTTATCATATTTCATTTATATTGTGAATTATCCATGAATTATTTATTTAAGACGAATATCAATATGGGTTCTTGTTAAAGAGCCTCTTTTAATTGAAAGACTTTTATCTCCTTTGATACATGCATTATGCATGGTGGAACAACCCCTTAATATCTCATACATTAAAGACAGAGGAGACAGTTGACCCTTACAGGCTTGCAGTGGTGAGGCACACATGGGCTAGGGTTTCCTATGTTTAGTAAATCTGATGAAATATATCTGATGTGATCACCCCACATATGCTCGTCTTCCTAATTTATTCTTTTTATAATTATTCATGGGGAAAATATCTATATTATCTACGTTACCTAACTAGTTTTAGACTGTTTCTACACATAACGGGGCAAACCCATTACCCATTGTCTTCCAAGACACTACTTTAAACATGTACTCTATATACTCCCTCCGTCATATACATATACACAACTGATGCAGATGCAGGAAATTGTAGACGTGTAAACCTATTTCCTTGCTCATCACCTCTCGTCCACTACCACTACCCTCACACTCATAATATCTCTCAGACACATTTCAACAAACACCTCTCTTGTCTGTAAAAACTTCCAGCCTTGGTCACCGCCGCCATGGCCAGACCACAGCAGCGCTACCGCGGGGTCCGCCAACGCCAATGGGGATCTTGGGTCTCCGAAATTCGACACCCTCTACTGTACACATCTCTCTTTCTTACATCCATTCTACTTCACACTCATCACAATTATGCATCAAAACTAGCTTGATTTCAAACTCCTCTGTTTTCCTAATTTCATGTTCAGAAAGACAAGAGTATGGCTAGGCACATACGAGACGGCAGAAGACGCCGCAAAGACGGCAAGGATAATGTGCGGCCCCAGAGCACGAACCAACGCGATCGAGGTACAGTCGTCGTTGGCAAAGCTTCTGTCGGCTACTCTGCTGGCAAAGCTACAGAAATGTCAGGTGATGTCTCTCCAAATGGCAAAGAAACAAGGCGTGAACACGGCAAATCATGAGATGTGTAAAGATCACAACTCCATTAGGGAGAGTCTGACGCATGAGCAAGATTATGATGTTAAGGGTGTGAATAATCATGAGAGAGAAAATGATGATGCAGATCAGAATTAATACAACCCATGATTGATTTGTGGACGAGAAAACGTTTTATGACGTTTAAAAGTGAGAGGAAAAGAACTTCATTTCCTTGCCAACCATGCAACATATAATTAAATGTTTATATTAATTATAAACACTTTCTATGGGCCACTTTCTAATTTATTTTAGCCAACTTGCAAATGTAAGTGAGGGGTAATATAAAAGCCATTTTATATATCCAAATGTAAGTACATTTGAATGTTTTTAGATATTTTGTTCTAAGATTTCAGTTTTATTCTTAATATTTAATGTTTTTTTAATACCCCATTCTAAGAATCTTCAAGCTTAGTTCTTAAGAGTACTTATTATTTGTCAATAACACAAATTTTTAAAATTTCTATATTATTTAAATTGATTTCTATAATTAATTTGTATCTATGTGCATACACAATATATGGAAGATTAATCAACTCAAATTACTTTGATTATGTAGGAGCCTTAGGGCTGCATTTACTTAAAAGGTTGAGATAATGTATCTAAGAAGGCGTTACTTTGAAATTTAAGAATGAGAACCTTTAAGAGGGTAATGAGAATAATAATGAATTTGATATTAGTTGTGGAATAATGATTAATAAATCAATAAGAATAATTGAGCAAAGATTCACATAATTACTCCATACCACAATATGTGGAATGAGAATAAACATCCTTTTATCTTCATTATCCTTCCCCCAATATCCATTACTAAACACCTTTAAATTCATGTAATGGTTATGTTTTGTTTGATTTAATCCGATTTATGTTGTAAGTTAATTTTTAAGTGAGATATTATTAAATTTTGGACTTGTTTATACTTTGAAAGACACATGATTTCCTATTTTTATAAGTACTTTTGTGTAAAATTATTTCACATTATACAAATTATTCACGAAATAATTTAATTGGGGAGTTTCATATTAAATATTATTTTTACTTAAAATATAATAGTATCTTAATCTCTCTGGGTGTGAATAGACATTATTTGCTAAGTTTTTCCCTTTTCATAATTATTGGAATAGTTGACATTGTTTTCCAATGATAATCTATTTAACTAGCTTCTTGACCTTTAGTAATTAGTACACTATTTTCCTTATGTTCATAATTATTGATTATTGAATAGTCCAAAACTATATTATGACTTATGTTGGCTTCTTTCTTGATTGAAATGAAGTTACAAAAGCAGATCTCAATGTTATTAGAATTAAAATATTGAATCCACGTGGGTCTTTGTGTCCATTCACCAACCATGGATACTGATCAGCTTTCTCTCTCTCCATGTGTTCATCTGATTACAGATACATCTCCTTTTTAACCAACTACAGATCTTCAGACAATCGTTGACTTCATAATTGAGTTGCAGGTGCACTTCATAATACAAAACCTAGTGGAAAAAAACAGCAAATCCATGACTAATGTCTCAAAATTTCAAATGTTCTTCTAAACTTCTTAGACAAACACTTATCAAAATTAGGTTCACGGTGCAAACTCTATGATCCCCCATCCAATCTAATTATATCTTCTTCTTTTTTTCCAAAGGGATGAATCTTGGTCACTCACTAAAGACTTCTTATAACTCTCCTCCTATTCGATTGGAAATCGAACCTGGTTCAATCACTTTAGCAAGGAGTCCAATGATTAGGTGAGTTAATTCACCTAGTACCAATCTTATTATATATTATTATTATGATTTCAATTAAAGAAGAATTATAAAGTTTACACTAGGAGCCCAACTCACATAACATTGGCTCAATTTCTTAATGCAAGGAATCCATTCATTATAATTGCCCGCCATCCATTCACAAATTAAACCAGCTAATTTCTTTTTCCCTCTAATTTCAATTACATCCACTAAATATGGTATATATTCTCTTTCCACTGCCTCTTTTCTTGGATCTATTGCGATTCTCTAAGTCAAATTACCCACCCACCCACTGGTCTTGAGTATAAAAATACGTGCATGTGGAAACACAACATACAACATTGGTTACATTTTCTTCGTTTTGATCTTGAGAGATGGACATCGAAGATGGGTCAGCACCTTCGACTCCAGTAACACCGGGGACACCCGGTGCGCCTCTTTTCGGGGGATTTAGGCCCGAAAGAAATAGAAATGGGAGACGATTGTCGCTTCTTAGGAGCTGCAAATGCTTTAGTGTTGAATCTTGGGCTCTGGAAGAAGGCACCCTCCCCCCTGTCTCATGTGCATTGCTCCCCCTCCTGTTTCCCTTGCTAGAAAGGTGTGTCTATACATATGTCCCATCAACACACAGACATAAACACGTTATTCCGTTAACTTAAACTTTTAGATGAGATAGACCACATTCTTACTGATATATATGTAGGTGGGAGCTGAGTTCATAGGAACTCTCATACTCATATTTGCAGGAACAGCCACCGCAATTGTAAACCAGAAGACGGAGGGGTCGGAGACGTTGCTCGGCCTGGCGGTGATGATCGTCATACTCGCCACCGGCCACATCTCCGGCGCCCATCTCAATCCATCTGTCACCATTGCCTTTGCTGCTCTCAGGCATTTTCCATGGAAACATGTATGCATCACTCCATTCCACAATAGCAATCATATATAGTACTCCTCCATCCCTAACTTTTTTTTCATAGTTACGTAGATAAAAAAGTTTAAGAAAAAATATTTTTTAATCAATTTTATTGATTTTTGGAGGATAAAATAATATTTTTAAATTATAAATAAATTAAGTATGTCATGCATATTAGGTGGGAGTGGTAAATTTTTAATTAAGATGTACTTTTATGATTGGACTTGACTGAAATTTATGTGTTGTTTTCTTTTTCGGTAATGAAATTTAATATGGGATAAACGAAAACGAAAAGCATAAAATTTAACTTGAAATAGAGGGAGTATGATGTTGTATTGTTGTGTGCATAGCAGTGATGAGAGAGAAGTGTTGTTGAATATTTCAGGTGCCAGTGTACATGGGAGCTCAAGTAATGGCATCCATCAGTGCATCATTTATGCTTAAAGCAATTTTCCACCCCATAATGGGGGGTGGGTTACAGTTCCAGATGGGGGTATGCTCAAGCTTTTGCTTTGGAGTTCATTATTACCTTCAATCTCATGTTTGTTGTCACCGCTGTAGCCACTGATACAAGAGCTGTAAGTACACTCCTTCCTTGTACATTTATTTGAAAACCTAACATCACATGACTACTTGTTTTAATTAATAGGAGTATTATTTTTATTAAAGATTTTATGAATTTTATCTTTTTCTAAAAATGATAATACAATCACTCTATAAATTTTTTTTAATTAAAAATGTAGCTCTTTATGCCTACTTCATTAAATTAAGTATTTTATTTCCTTACTATAATATGTACTCCCGTGGGAATGTTTTATTCCAAAAAAGTGAAATTGAAGATTATGTAATTCCCAATTAAAATAGAAATACTTTTTTAAATAAGAATAGTGAGTTGTTAAAGAAGCAAGGAAATAAGAAACTTTGATTGTGAGTTGAGTGAGAGAGTAGGTTGGATTTATGTATATTAATTAATTGAAATCATTTGTGAGAACAGGTGGGGGGAACTTGCGGGGATTGCGGTTGGAGCTACTGTCATGCTCAATATACTCATAGCCGGGTAACTCTCTCTCTCTCCTCAAATTGTGAACTCATAAATCTTAGCGTATTATTATAATCCACGCAGGTTTAAATAGTCTCAAGTGTTATCATCTAAATCTTACCCTTTTTAAATTAATTATCACTTTTCATAAAAATTATTTATGAAATATTATTATCACTTTTCGTTAATTGAGTATCATTTTACTTTTTATCTGTCTTACGTAAGTCCTTACATAATTGGATATGACACTTCCAACTTTAGTCTTTTATCATTTGCAATTCTCAATTTTGCTCTTTTTTGTTCAGTTTTAGTCATTTTGGTTCTTTTTTCAAAATTTGATCATTTTTTGTCCACTTTTGGTCCTAAATGTATTCACTTTCGGACCATTTTTGAACATTTTTTAACATAAAAGACTAAATTTGGACAAAAATGACTAAAAGTTGACAAAAAAATGATCAAAATTGAGAATTACAAATGATAGATGACTAAAGTTGAAAAATGTCATACTTGCATGACTAATTTTGATATTTACACTATTATACTTAAAAAGATCATATGATTACTGTTAATAATCGAGAAAATTAGTCTGTAATGTAATTTTTCTTTAACATACGGTTCCTAATATTTTGATAGGAGGTTGGAAGTATTAAAAGTAAAAAAGTTGATCTACTTAAACAATGGATACGAATTGTTAACCCAGAATAGATCGCGATTTACACGACAAATATTAAAGACATATAAGGCAAAAACTTGTGTGCCTTGTGGAACACAATTCTCCCCCTCTATATTCTATTTAAACCTACTGTTATGGTATAAATTGCAAAGGAGCACAGTGTCCCCAGGCACAAGAGCCTCACTCTATATATAATAATTTATTTTTGATATAGGGAGACCACAGGAGCATCAATGAATCCAGTAAGAACTTTAGGACCAGCCATAGCTGCAAACAACTATAAAGCAATATAGATATACCTTACTGCACCTATCCTTGGTGCTCTAACTGGGGCAGGTGTTTATTCTGTCGTAAAGCTGCTCGACGAAGACGACAAAGATCATGAGAAACCCGTGTTAGAACATAGCTTCAGAAGATGAACGATGGATCGATGCAGATGCTGCCATCGACAGTATATATAAGTTGTACTACTACACATTAATTGTAATAATGAGACAGAGTACGCAACACCTTTGTTTTTCTGTATTTAAATCGAGCTGACTATTAGTAGATGGTTGAGAAATGAGTAGTGCTACACGTATGCAAGTGGGTAAATATTAAATTTCATCAAAGGGAACCATTATGGTCTAAAATTATGCACTACAGACAACAGTTACAGTTTATTAGAAATGGATATTTCTCAATCAAAGCCAACCTGACATTTCGGGGTATGGGTGAACTATGAAATTCAGTCATTGTGTAATATTTTTAGTTGTATGTGAATAAGTTGCTGTTAATTACGCAATTATCGGATTAATCAAAGTATATATAAAATGAAAATATGATGCAGCTTGAGTTTACTTAAATAGTTTGGCAAATCTTCTAAATGACTATTAAGCACACTTGTCAATAATTTAGACAATGATTGAGACATATACAACAAATTTAATAAATGAGATAGTAGATGGAGTTGGGAAATTGAATGTGTGGTGATCCCATTTGGAGTAAAGTTGAATTCTCTATTTCACATTATGTTTTATCGGTGTTTCACAATATAAAAATAATTATACTCTACAAATGATCATTCAGCTCTTTGGACATGTGTTGAATTTTGAACATTAATTATACACGTGACAAACATTTAATCTATGAAATATGAAATAAAATATCATTGTAAAATAAGTGATCCCATTTTATTTGGAATAGGATCATTTCACAGATTTAGATTAAAAAAAAATATAAACATTTTGTTAAAAAATGAAATTAATTCTTAAACAATTTCTAAATATAAATGAAAATTTGTAATATTTTTAATGAAAAAAAATACTTAATTTAAAATAAAATAAAACAATCTCACTACACATGATCCATTTGGAATAAGATCATCCCAAGGAATTAGATGAATAAGTATAAATATTTTATTAAAAAATGATACTCCACATAATTCAGTGATAATCATTCTAATGAATCGGAAGTATAACCTTAAAAAAGTTGGAAATTAGTAGCAATAAGGAATATTTATTTCATACAATATCAATAAAATAAAATTTGCGAAATGAGGGAAAAAACCAACTTGGATGAAGTTGATGAAAAAAACCCTCACTTAGCTACAACACAACGACAATAAACACAAACACACATGAATACAGTATACATAGACAGACAAATTAAATGACACAATTAAGCAATTAAAGACACAGAATAAATACATAAGATCAGACAACTAACAAACAATTAATCATCTGATCGAGTTCACCACACATGCATATCTTCACAGAGGCTGAATTTGTGGCTGATCAAAGTCGAAGTTGTAATAATTGACACCATTAAACACGCCATCCATGTGTTGGCTTCTAACAAAGGTTCCATCACTAGATTTCTTGTCACTCAGAGTGTAGGAGAAGGGCACACTGCACCTCCCCTGTGTTCCCACATAGTTAACTCGAACTCGAGTCTTGGGTGGCACCTTCACCGTATACAAAGCCTCCACCACTTTCTTCTCTTCCGTCGTCTCGTCCCACACGAGCGAACCGGTCACCTCGGTCGACACTTCGATCTGCCCGTCTGCAATGATGGGAAATCCAGCCTTGAGGTTGGCCTTGACCCCCACCATCACAGACACTCCTTTGGTGAACGATCGAGATCGCGTGTCCTCGTACGAAACTCTGATCGTTAAGGAAGACTCCGTGTCGGAATGGTTAGAAGCAGTGCCGGTGCCTGCCAAGAAAGGCTTCTCGTTGAACACACGAGCTTCGTCCATTAGATACTTCACATTATATATGTTCCTCTCGAATACAAGCTCCTCCATCCACAGTCTTGCCTCTCTTGAAATGCTCGAAACTGCAGCGTTCAGACAATTTGTTTTCCCTTCGGTCGTAAGACGGATGCAGAAGCGGTTGTTGCCCGCATTGCGAAGAGCAATGGTGTGGCAATCAACTTTGACAGGCCAAAACAGGGTGTTCTTGTCTGTGCCATCGTCGTCGGTCGAATCCGCCCATATCCAATTAGGACTAAGCCTCCAGTACTTGCCGCGGTATTCAGACCTTATGCGAACGTATCCGGTGGGACTCGACTGCACCTCGTACGCTGAACGCTCGTCGTCACCGTCTTCGGACGAGAACTGCAGATAAGGATGATCCTCACGACACACGTCCTCGAGGTACCTGTTAGAGTAAATTAATTAAGTATTAAACAATTCTCATGGTCAATTAACGGTACAGTACAAAGTAAATTATTTTTTATCGATGAAATAATAACCTTAATTTCTTTGCTAAATTGATTTATTAACGAATTCGGAATCTGTTGGTAAATTGGTGTCAGTAAACTTTTAGCAACTAAAATTCAATTTCGTTGATAAATAATTCTATTGTTGATTAGTTGCTAATAATTTCATTAAAAATTTATATAATGACTCCATTGATAATACGTAAATATAATTACCAACGAATTTTATTCTATTGGTAAAAACATAATAAAATCAATTGGTATTAATTCCATTAGTAAATTTTATTGCTAAAACTGTGTTTTTTTAGTAGTACCTGCCGTTGTATCCTTTGAAACAGACGCGGCGAGGCATCTGAACAAGCGTGTCGTAATCGACGAAAGTGAACGTATGCATTTTCTCCAATTTGTTCAATGAACTGCACCCCACAACAACTTTAGGCCTGTCGTTTATCTCACTCACACTACGCACTTCCAGATAATTTCCCATTGGGGCGTGAATAAAATATAGAATTATTTGGCCGTCGTCAGATGAGGTAATATTGGGCTCAAACAAGGTACAGGAAGATTTGGATGTGTCTTCATCTGGTTTGTCGGAGGTAGCAACGATGTCGTGCTCGAGTTCACCCGGACCAAGTTGTCCCCAGTATTTGTTTGTTCGACAGAATCGCAGGTGGACATGCTTGTTGTCGCTCTTGGCGGGCACGACTTCAATCTTGACGAACGGGCTAAACACGTTTTTTTCGTCGCAACATACGAGCTTTTCGTCGTCCTTGGTGTAATAAGCGTAACCCCCACTACGAACTGATTTGAGAGCGATGAAGGGGGTAGTTTATCCGCCATAGGCTGCTTACATCAACTTTATTACATTTCACAATTATGGAAAACACAAAATTTTACATATATGTTTTTTTTTTTTATAAATGTGTGACATTTTCGTATATCATCTATTGCACACTGCCATTTTGGTGCATCATTTTTTGTGTCATACGTTAATTGATTGACACGTATAAGAGGGGAAGTAAATCCAACCATTGCCCTTAGGGTTTAAGGATTAGGGTATAGTTTCTCTCTCCTACGTGTCGACCATCTAACGGGGTCACACAGTTGGATGAAAAATATACTCCCTCCGTCCCTTGGTAAGAGTCTCATTTGTTTTTGAACACGTGGGTTAAGGAGCATTATTATTTAATGTGTATGTGTAGTGGGTAGTTGTATTAGTGGGTGTGTGGGCCCCATATTTTAATTGTATTATTGTGTGTGGGTGGGTACCATGTGTCCAAAAGAAATGAGATTCTTTGGGTGGAACAATCAAAATAGTAAAATGAGACTCCTACCTTAGGATGGAGAGAGTATATAGGAGAGATAAACTATGAGTACTTAAAAAGTAAAGCTTAAATCATAAAGATAATGATTTGATTTCTTTCTCATGTAAATCATATATATATATATATATATATATATATATATATATATATATATATATATATACACGTGTGACACATAATGCATGGATTTGCAAGAACATATGAAGAAGATTGGTAAAAACAAGTACATAATAATAAGAAGAAACTTACATTATTGTGGGGTCTTGCAAAAGAAGGGAAGGATGAGAGGATGAGAGGTGATTGAAAATTGGAAGAGGAATGGAGTGTTATTTATAGACAAGCTTCAGTTCTTCGATTCACAAATGGGCCCAACTTTACACCATACTTGTACTTCGTTTTAAATCTTATGTGTCACGATTTAAATTAGTAACCCTTTATATATATATATATATATATATATGATAGAATTAATATATCGTCGAAGGAATAAAATAAAATAAAATCAATGTATAAAAATGTAAATATAACAAAAATGTTTAAACTAATTAGTTATAAGATTTGAATAATAATTAATGCACGTAAAAAATATAAAAATTGTGTCGTATTAAGATTGTTTATCATAATTTTATTAATTTTTATATTAAAGATATCGTAACATTTACACAAGTAATTATTCATGAAATACTTCAATTCAATAATTATATTTTTCATCAATCAAACATCATTTTTTAATAAAATATTTCACTTCTTTCTTTTTTTTTTTGTTTTTTTTTAATAAAATGAGTTTCATGAGACAGTTGTCTTACACAAATTTTTAAATAGCGAACAAATTTGAAATATTTTCATGATGTGCGAAAAGGATTAAGTAGTCATACTGTATTAGCATCTCGAGCTATACTGATACCTGATAAGTTGTTTAATTATTATAATTCCTTAATATAAATATATACTTCCTCCGTCCTATAATTATTATTGTTACATTTATTGTTTACACGAAATTAAGGAATATAATATTTTAAAATATAGAGGGTTGAGAGATATAATATTTTAATGTATAATAGATAGTTGTATTAATATTGTGTGTGAACTCCATGTAAATAAGAAGAGAAATATAACAATAATTGTGGGGCTTTCTAATTAGTAAAATATAACCATATTTGCAATACAGATAGAGTATATAACCTATGTAGTTCAAACATAATACATTTTTCAGAAGTATTTATTAAAATTTGGCCATTGAGCGGTGGTTTATAATGCAGAGCTTCTACTGATCCACTTAAAATTTGACATACGTGTCTAGTCGCAGACAGACGATATCATCTTCATTATGTGATATGAATTGAACCATTTTTGCATTGATACACATTGAGTAAAGAAATTGTCTTACATATCCTTATAAGATACATGAACGAAAATAATCTTAATTACTCATAATCTAAGAGAGATGCATGATGGTAGCATGCAGCGGGTTGTATGGTGCACAATTTTGAGAAGTGTAACTCTTTCGAATACATATAATTAACTTTTAAAATATTTAAGATTACTCAAGAAAAAATTTATATATAATAAGAATATTATTACTCTGTAAAGAAAAGTAATCGTCTTTTATGAAAAAGAACACCTCTCAATTGTTGTATTAAAGAGTAAGTTCGTTTGTATAGTATGATCAGTTTCAATAGCTAATAAGATATATAAAATAAAAGTTGTATCGTGTTATTAAATTTTCTATTTGGAACTATTTAGTCACCTTATCTTATCTTTGATTTAGAATAAAGGGATTAGTTAAAGCATGAAGGAAGGTGAATTCTCGGATCAAAGTAGCAAAATGTAAAAAAGATAAAGGGATTTGCTCATAGAATATTGGAAAGGTTTGTTAATTGCTTGGAATTAAAGAAGAGAGTAAAAAGGACAAATACCTTGCTCAGGTTTTAATTAACGGATTTTGTATATTAAAATAACAATAATTAAAAAAATATACAAATCGAGAGTCTCCTATTAACCATATTTCACATGAATCCTTTCTTATTAAAAATTCATAAAAATAATTATACCTTTGAATATTCTAAATCCCACAGGACTTAGCTAAAGAATATTTGATGTATTAAAATATTATAGATTATTAATAAAGATTGAAAAATGTCATAAACAATAAATGAACGTGAAAATGACATTAATTATTCTTTATTAGTTTGTTATAATTTATTGGGCCCTTGCTTAAAACTAACGAGCTCAGAAGTTTAACTCTGCTTAAGTGAAATTAGTGTTAAACTCTCTTATTTTTAATAATTTTTTAAGGCCCGTTGAATATTATTATCAATGTGAACCAAACATTCCCTAAACACTAAGATTATAATAAGATATAAACCACATTGAAAATATGTAAAAATTGAAATAGGACGGAGAGAATATTTATTACAATAATAAATTGAAGTCGTATTATTAATATTTTGACAAAGGGGTACTCTCTTATGAGACGAATTGTAAGACAGGTCGATCAATTGTTAAAGTATGATTGTTATATAAGAAAAATATATTTATTGATAGTTAAATTAGTATATTTGTAGTGAATCACAATATAATGTCCTAATACTCTAATACTTTAATTCATTATTCAACATATTTTAGAAAATATATTTTAATTTTCAATCAGCATACTTATAGAAATAAAATATTTTTTTGCCTCTTAAATTTGACCATGTACAATTTTTCTCCAAAAAAGATCAAATTTGGTCATTTATCGCAGTATCTTTATAATTGAGCCAATGTTGCCCAATTTTCAACGGAATCTGACATTGTCACCGAATCGATCACGTGTCATCGGATTTGGCACTTCTCGGCGGGATAAAATATTTTTTGCCCCATAAGTTTGGTCATATAAAATTTTTGCCCCCAAAAAGATAAGATTTGGGTTTTTATCCCAATATATCTTTATAATTGCGCCAACGTTGCCCCATTTTCGCAGGAATCATCACGTGCATGTCACATGATCCTCGAATTTTGCATTTCCCAGCGAATTTGCTGACCTGGCGACACCGTGGCATCCCCGTCAAATATAATAATAATATTTCAATGATAATTTATTAAAAAAATACCCTCCATCAATTAACTCAATTTTCACGTGTCCTCTACGTGCTTCCACCATCTTCGCAAACTCGCTCTTCTTGTCAATTAGGGATCCTCTGTGTACCTTCTTACCTCCATGTGTAACTTTACAATTCAAGTACTCAATATAAATAGACACTTACAGAAAGCAAATAAGTAGAATCCTTAAAGTTTAAAAAAATATCTAATGTCAGAATCTCAAATGATTACCAATGAGATAAAAATTATAATTATCATAGTCTATGGTCCTCCTCATAATCGTCATTCTATTTTACCATCAAATTGATCATTATATTTATTAAATTCTTACTTTTCATGAAAAATATAGAAAAACAAGAAATAAAAAAGAAATAAAAAATTTTGGAATTATAGGCTTAAGTGCGGCTCTTACATCGAAAAAGACGCACAAAGACGAGAGTTTTTGAACATCAATTTATATCCCAAAAAACCAAGAAACTAGAGATCAGGGCTTATCATCGCCTTTGATAACTATTGACACAAAATGTGATTTATAAAGAGATTTTTTTATAATATTGCGTAATTATGATATATTGACAAAGATATATGTAGGGTTAATTACATGAAAAGTCTCAACCTTTTCACCGATAATAAATTAGTCCAAACTTTTAGATATTTACAAATAAGTATCCGACCTTAAGCTCATATTGTAATTCGAACCATCGGGTAGTTTTTGACTGCCCGTATGCTTACGTGGAAAATTAAAAAAAAATTGACTTTTTTTCTCTCACCAAATTTTCTCTCTGACACCCTCCCTCTTATTTTTTTAATCCATGTAATCATTTTCCTTCTGCAAATCTCATTTCTCTCAATTTTCATTCAAACTCGCTATCTCTTCTTTTACTTTTCCAACCAATCATCTCCTTCCTTTTTTCTTCAACAGCTGCTGAACACATGATATGGACATGAGAAAACAAGATTTGAATGTGCCAAAAAGTTGTCAGGCTGCAGACAGCAACAGAAGTAGTCGTCAATAGCTCCGACTTCGACTCGGTTCAAATCACGTTTCTTCCTCCTCATTTTCCTCACGCGCACTTACACGTCTAGTTCAATCCCAAAAATCTATCCTCCCACTTGTTAGGCGTATGTTGCGCACTCCAATTAAAATCCTCAAGTGTAAGGATGTCAATTGTAGCAGCAAGTACCCAAGTTAAATTATCGATTCCTAGAAGGACATTTAATTACTTATCTTCTAAATATTACCAGCTTAATTAAAATAAAGTAACCAAGTACCAAAGTTTGTGAATTTAATAAATTAATAAACCGAAATAATAAATAACTCAAATAATAAAAGTAAAGAGAACTAAACTCAAGAGTGAATTAAGAGATAGATAACAATTCTAAGGATATCAGGTATAGTTCAATTGATTTGGTCTCCTAAACTTCCTACTGTTCATTCATGCAATATTAATGAAAATACATCACTTAACCCTATTAACCCATCAAATATGATTCGATTTCAAGCTAATAGTATAATCTGATTTATATATCTAAAGATACGTGAATAATTCCGAGCCTCCGCCCTAGATATTAATAATGCAATCTTCAAAAACCTTCGGATGGCCAGTTTGACTAACAAATATTCTCTGAAAGTACTGCACGGTTATATTCACTTCCTACTTGAGTGTCTAATTGTGTTTTTCCAATAAACAACTCAAGTATCTAATTTACCAGCCCTTAGAATTAATGTGTTCACAGACAAACTACTTTAATTCCTAGCAAATAGACAATATAAATAATGAACGCACACAAGCTAATACAATAAGCCAAGCATCATGGTCAACAACATGGATTAATTTGAAGACATTACGAAGCATATAAATAAAGTTTGAATTAATCGAATAAATTAGAATGACAACAACATGAATTCAAGTAAAGTTATCTAGGATTCCAAATCAATTTACCATAACCTTCAATCCCTAGAACTGTAAAAGGATTTGCCTATGAGGTTACAATCAACACTCATTGCTATGAAATTCATAATAATAATCAAAACAAAAGAAAAAGAAAGAAGAGAGACACGAAACCCTAGGGTAGACGTAGCTTTGCGTTCCTTCTTCGTCTCTCTGATTGTCCGATCTTTCTCAACTTGCACTTGAATCTCCTTCAGGATAGATGAGGATGAGATGGATGATGGGATGGATGTAGATCTAATGTGTATGGGCGGATGATGAGGCGTGGTGGATGAATGTTCAATCTCTCCCTTTCTTAGGTGTTTGGATCTCTTTTTATACCTTTTTCTTTGAATCTGACTCAACTTGGTCGTTTTAAGACGTTTTCACGCACTGAAAGATGTAAAACCCAATTTCTGGCCCAAAAACACGCAACACGACTTAACTCTACTCAACACGAGTTGGCAACGCGACCAGTGTTGTATGTCGTGTAACTCGTGTAAGGCTAACAATAGTCGTGTTGATAAGTCGTGCTATTGCATGTCTAGTCGTGTTGCGATGCTCTGAAACTGAATTACTTCCGGACCTCAACACTGGTCGTGTTGGCAAGTCGTGTTGGGTCCTGCAACTCGTGTTGGGCTCTTTTGGGCTCATTTTTAGCCTATTTTCGATTTTGTTCCATTTTGACCTGTTTTAACCTTCAAAACTCAACAAAACACCTTATAAACAATGTTTTAACAATTTATTTGAACAATGTTTTAACAATTTATTTGAAATGATAATCAATGATCAAATGATTGCGTCTTATAATTTATTTATATGTTCGATGCAATAGTCCACTTACTTTATACTGTAGATAATATATTGTGCGACAATATGCGAAAGATCATATTATCGGTTTTCTTATAAAGTATAAACAGATACTCACAACCAAGATAGACAGGGACTCTCTATCGGGTTGGTTGTAGTGTGATTTGGTATTAGTTTATCTTGACTATAGAATCACATTAGTGCACTTCGTGTGTATTGAGCAGGACCACTTGAGATCGTTCGATTTATATTGACTATATAGGAGAAATTGATCTCTGTTATTATGGATTTTCGTGCTCTTAATCTCTATACAATAACCTCGACACGTAAGACATTATATATTTATTTAATTCATCAATGAGTGAGATTTACATGTAATTAAATCAATAAACTCGGTGAGTTGGAAAATAGTGTTGTCTCTATGATGTGCTGTTGATTGTAGAAGGAATCCGTGTCCGTTATAGGTTGATGATGTCCCCTTGAGGAGCTCATAAAGATTATCATGTAAACCCTGCAGGTGGATTTATTCTGGCATGATAATGAGGTTGAGTGGTATTACTCTCGGATGAGATATTAATTAATGGAGTTGTCAGTAACTTAATTAATTAATGGGCATTGTATGTCTTAACCATGGGGAGACTAACGGGCTCATAGTAAGAAGGAGCCCATAACGTAATTATGGGATTAGATTGGTAGTGCAGTAATAATATTTTAGTGATATATATTATTATTATTGGACTTAAGTATAAGCTTTGGGCTAAACTTGGATACTTAAGCCCAATGGAGACCCAACTCTAATTTCTTCTCCTGGTCCCTGCTGTAGCCCATATATAAGTCATCTCAACTGTTCGGAAACCCTAACTGATACACGCCTAATACTATGAAGAGGGTGAGGAAACAAAAGATTGAGAAGAACTTGAGGATCATCACCCACACGACGTCAAGATTGGACTTGGGAATACAATAGAAGATCGGAAAGTTGTTTGCTGCTGCTGTTTGTCAACTTCCATAATTTTTCTAAAATTTTTTAGAACTCCAAATTGGACGTGTGATATATCATTGGAAAGTCACTGAAGAGAGAATCGTTTTGGTGCATAGATAACTTAAATCAGAGATTAGATGAGAAAGTTATTCCCAAAACGGTGAGGCTGCACAGGCTGCCGGCGAGAATCTTTCTTCTTCAACATACCCTGGTGAAAGGTAATACATTTCTATATTTTTTTGCTTCCGCTGCATATAGAATCGTATGGAATTCTAACGGTTCACGTTAACCAAATGATCGAATGCCAACAAGTAGCACCTTAATAACACAACATATGAAAACCATGCAATCTTACACGAAATCATGGCCATATTCTTTAAAAACAGTGTAATGTGAGACACATAATGCTTGAAATTCCACTCTCAACACCACTTCTGATCTTCAAGCCTTCTCGCTTGTATGCAAGCAGCTTGGATTTCGGCACTCGCCGATATAGATATCCTTGTGATTCTTAGGAATATTCTGCAAACGACGAGTTGTGAATAGTTCATTGGAAGAAGCTTTAAATGCTGAACCTGAGAATCAATCAACTTTCCGGTCAAATCCAATCGGGATTTTCATGGATAATCCGCCTCCGAGTTTTGAATTTATATAGTTAAATAAACTTCAAAGAAAAACTTAAAAAAGTATACAGGACGGACTAAAAGATGACGTAGTTTTGAATTTATGTAGTAACAAGTTTAATGGGACTTTGAAAATTTTGAAATACATTCCATACCTCGAAAACTTAATTTGGATATTTTGGACCTCCTCCTCAATTTCTTGAAAATACTTTCTATATCTCTTGGATTAATTTCACATTCTATACTCTTTAATTTTTTTTGGCTTTTAGTGTGTTTTTCATATTTATTCTTCATTTAGTTCATCTTTAAATGTATTTTAAATTCACAAACATATAATTAAGTAGTCATATCAAGATTCAAGACTATCAGGTTCTGTAATGTATATATCTAAATAAAAATTTGTTCTAATTGAGGGACGCTAATAGGAGTTACACTCTTTGCAACCTTAATGGCAGTTTTTAATGATTATGTTGAATAAGAAAAGAAGAGAGAGGGAGTTTGAAAGAAATTTGGAGAGAGATAGATGTTGCAAAGGAAGTAGATGATTACTTGGACAAAAAATCGGAGAGAGGAAATTTTTTTTTTAGCTGGAAGTTGATCTGGACAAAAGATGGACAGTCATCGACCGGGCAACCCTCCTGCTCCCCGATGGTTCGAGTTGCAAAAGTGAATAATGATGTACTTATTTGTAAATTTCCAAAAATTTGAACTAATTCGCAATCTGACTTTAACAGCAATTAACCCATATATGTAATTATTTTGATTTTCTCAATTGTTATGTTAGTGAAGTTTCTCTTATAATACAGAGTATAATAAATTATATAATGGCAATGACTACAATACCACCGTTATTTTAGGACTGTGGGCCCCACCCTAATCTAACTGTTTAATTCACGCGCTGCGTTTTTTTTCTTCTTTTTTTAATTTAATTTTTGGGATATAATTATAATTTTACCCTTGTGGGTTATGATATAATTTATCCATAGGGTTTAGGGTATGTAATTTAGAGTATAATTTATCCATAGGGTTTAGGGTATGATAGTTATTTAAATATAAAAATTTAAAAATAAAATAAAAAATAACATTAATGAAGGAGCATAAATTAATTAAGAAGGGTGTGGACCAAAGGGGGAACCAATTCCGATTGTACCCTAGTCACTATCTAATATAATTATATTTTTAATAATTATTTGTATATTAAATCAATAATTTAAAATACTAAATTTAACCAAAATTTAATTACATAAATAAAATATCAAATTTAAACATATTTTAATTACATAGAGAAAATATTCGACGATCCCAGTGTTAGTCTGACTTCGTACTAGTCTGACCCGATCGTTCGAGGCATAACCACCTCTTTGCTTTACAAAATATTAAGCGGTATCTTAGAAATTTTGAAACCTGTGCTGGGGATATAATTTGAAATTTCGTAAGAAACGGGGGAGGAAAATGAACAATATCCATCTGTAGGACTAAAAGCAATTCAGAAAATTGAGTTTTCAAATATTTTTAGGGTTTTGGTGAATGTGGAGGTTTTTCTTTCTACTCGAGAATTTGAATGCCTGAATCAATTTCCGAGTATTTACATTTCCAGAATTTTCTCAATTTTAGGTTTATTTTGTAAACTGTTGTAATCCGTTGAATTTCTTTTCAAATCTCCTCCTCCTCATCTCTCTCTGTGTATTTATAGTTTTAGGATCTTAGAGTGCATACACCGGGTGATTGAACCGGTTTCTCAAATTTCTTTATCGTACGGGAGGTTCGATCAAGCGAATGATCTTCGCTTCAAGGGAACAACAAAGACCACCATCTTGTGAATGAGAACAGTAAGGAGTGCCGAAGGAAGGGACGTTGCTCGGAGGTAGATAGTCGGACTGCGGAAAATGGAGGCTATACTTGCAGATTGTGTACGGAACAGCCTCCAACAACTAATGTACCGAAATGCCATTTTCTTGTGCGAGCGCCTCTGCGCTGAGTTTCCTTCGGAGGTTTGTGATAAACTCAGATAAATGCCTTTTGATAAGATGTGCTATGTTGAATAATGGCATTAATCTAGAAATTTGTTCATTTTTTTTGCTGTAAGTTTCATTTCTTTGTTCTTTTTTTTTATTATTAATTCTTGATGTAGATGTGCGTTTTAGCTACTTAGATATTCTTTGAAGTTGCTTTTGGTAATTGAGAATGTCGTATATATTGTAGTTTGAGCTCTTATTCTGGTGGGTAGTGTATTATAAGTAGCATTGTATGTTCCATGTTGCTAGGAAGTAAGGAACAAATTAATTTATTTCTAAAGAGTTTTAAGGGGACTGGGTGTTCAATAATTTAGACATAGCTTATACATCTGCTCTGGGTTCCAATGCTTGTTGTTTCATTTCTTCTTCATCGTAAACAATGTTTACTGTTGGACTTTGACTTGGGTTGAATTTCTGTGGGTTTTACTTGGAGCTTTTGGTGTTGGATAATGGAAATAGTATCAGCTTTTTCACTGTCTGTTTAAAATAGAAGATGCTTCTGGTTATCTTAAAAAATTATAGGTGAACCATAAAATTTATTGTGATGCATTATCTGTTTGTTCTTTTAATCTCTAGGGCTTCTACCTGTTTCACAAATTATAAAGATGAAAATAAATGCACTACTTGTATGAGACTCAGTTTTGCTGCTGTATATTCTGTAATATTTATCTTTTTTAATGCAGAAAAATTTGCAGCTGCTTGCAAGCTGTTATTTGCAAAATAACCAGGCACACTGTGCTTACCACATTTTAAAGGGTATAATGTGCGATTTTCTTCTTCTTCAACCAAATTTATTCAACTGATCCTCTTTAAGTAAAGTTAAAGTGTCTTATTGTCCTTGCATATTTGTGATGTATCTTAACGGTGCATCACTTTTCCTGGATACTGCATTTTCTGATTTATTTTCTGTTGTCTTTGCTATCAAGGAACACATATGGCTCAATGCCGCTACTTGTTTGCACTGTCATGCTTTCAGATGGATCTTTTGAATGAAGCAGAAGCAGCATTATCCCCTAATGAGTCTTGTGCAGAGGTAAACTCATTAATATTTTAAATTAACTTTATAGAATGCCTGGATTCTCTTTTCAAATTCGCGTTAGTGATGATTATAGAGCCTGCGTCTATAACTAATTTGTTAAAATTATCATTTATGCTCTTCTAATCTAATTTTAATTATTTCCTGACTTATGACAGGTTCCAAATGGAGCTTCTGGGCATTACCTTCTTGGACTTATATACAGGTGTGGGCATTTTTTGTTGCCCTTATTCAATCTTAATTACAATTGTTATATTTTGCCCTTTTTATTTCAATTACTTTAGTCAGCGGAGTTAACTTAGGTTGAGTATGCTTATGGGTTCGCTTGTAATGTAGTTATTATCAATTTATTATTTGAAAATATTTTTTTTAAACATATTCTCGTCATCATTAGAATTGAGACTCTTGATGCAAACCAGGTCAGTGATGGTGTCACAATCAAGTGGCTATTTTTTAAATTAAAAGTAAAAGATTGTTTCTTTTGTTTTGAATAAACTTGATCATAAAGCTTCTGCATTCACTAGAAATTGATCTTATGAATGAGTACCATATTGGATCTCTAAAAATAGCATTTAGTGTTGGAACTGTACTAACCATGTGCATTCACTGCTTATTGACCTTGTGAATGTGCGCAAAAGTTGGACGATACACTTTGACAGCATTCTTCTTAAATTTGGAGAATTGTACATCATTATTTTACCGTTTAGACTTGTTCCTTTTTTGTGACTGGGCGCTTGCTTCTGTCGTTTCAGCTTTTTATTGCATGTTGCAACCAATAATTGATAGACAACTCAGTTTTAGTTTTATCATCAGATTTCAGATCATGAAGATTTTTCTTCTTAAGATACCCTTAAATCTCTACAGTTCCTCCAGCAATAGACTGTTCAGGAGTAAGGTTTTCCAATTTGATGGATCCTAAAAGTTCTTTCTTTATTACCTTTGGTGACCACCTTTTCCAGTAATGTGTCTTTGAGACATCCTTTCAACTTGAGAACGAGGCCAAAGGGTGATCATGAATTATTCCACGATTGTATTACTATACTATGTATGGAACATAATGAATTTTCTTTCTGCTGTTTTATATATGAGACTATGAGTTAATGTTGCTTGACTGCAGAATAAAGAAAAGCAAGAATAGCTTGTTTTGATGCAGAACAATGTTAAGCCATGAATAGCAGCCTGTTGGATGTACCTAGATAATGTGACTTCTGTGTTGTTTGTCAGATATTTGTGTTTGTAATTAGATATCTTATCATTTTACCATGAAAGTGCGCAAAACTTTTACATGCAGTGTTTGAATCCTAAAGTATTGTTTTATTCTTCAAGATGTTATCTTATAATTTATTAAATAATTGCTTCAGGTATACAGATAGAAAGCAGAGTGCTATCAATCACTTTAATCAGGCTTTATCAATGGATCCATTGTTATGGGCTGCTTATGAGGAACTTTGTATATTAGGTATGTGGGAACATATTAATGTGAATTTCTATAATGCTGCCGTCTTTTACCCCCTTCTGGTAAAGAAAATACTAATAGAATATTCATAATTACTCCCTAGATTCTTTCTCTTTCTTATCTCTGGCTTAGTCCATTTAAACCTAAATAAACCATGCTTTTGCTGTTTCTTATGTATGGTTGATTTAAGTCAAATAATTGAGAATGAATGAATATGCAGCTATACATTGTATGGCATCTAATTAATTTTGATGGACATGGATTCTATCTGTACTGAACATGGACGTCATGCTTGAATTTGAACTTTTGTGCAGTTTTTGTGTCACATATACTTTGTGATTCTCATGTATACACGTAGGGTTCCTGTAATTGTATGGTCATACATAGTAACATGGATTTATTTACCTAATAATGTTTGCCCTTCCTCTCTTTTGTGAACCTCTTTGTTTAATCCTCCTTTCTTGTTGGTGGTGATAGATTGGGACGGCCCTTCTAGTAATGGGAATAGCTTTGTTGATAAATTGCAAGATTGGTCTATTAAGACGTTTTATGTTTAGCACGATGATTTGATCATTCTGATGGTGAGAAGATAAGGGACCAGTGTGTTGGTTGAATTACTAGATTCTTACAAAGACTGTAGCCTGATGAAAAGATAAGATTGTGGCCATCATAGTTGTTAGAGGTGCACTGAGGTGTGGCCTTATTGGAGCCCGAGGCAAGAGGGGTGCCTGAGTTCATAATTGTTAAAGGCGAGAGCTGCACAAAGGCTCAATGGCCTTGTTGGATCGAGAGGCGCACACCTCTTATACAACTTGCCCTACAATATATCCTACTTAATGCACACCTACTAAATAAAGATTAAAGTCACACAACATCACCTAATAATACATAATAACTCCTGAATAACATACTGAACATCTACACATAATGTCATAATCAACCTCAAAGTTCAAATGTTCTACACAAATAGACAATAAGCAAATAATTGAAAGCCTTCAAGTTTCATAAAGTTATCATGTGTCTTTTTCAAATGATTGCCAACTAGCAAACCAATCAATAATCATTTCATTCGTAATCATCCACATCATCTCCTCATTTTACTAGTTCCTCTTCGTCGTCATCATCAAATTGGGCATCTTTTTTATTAAATTCTTCCTCTATATCCCCTTCAAACTCAATATCAATATGTGTTGTGGAAACCCTAGGTCAATTCCCTTAGATATAAAAGTCATTTCAAACTCCCGACCTAAAAAGGATGTTAATAAAATGTTTGAAAAATAAAAAAAGCCTAAAAAATAAGCTTATTTGGACATGTATGTGAGTGACACCTCTTGGTATGGTGAAAGGCGTCGATAGGTGAATAGAGTCAATCGTCTCTTGAACATCACCTATTTTTGGCAAAAATCTAGACATATAGGCTCACAGGCTTGAGTTAAGAACTATGCCCGAGGCATGCACCTCTTGTACACCTGCCCTAGTTATTTCTGTAAATTATATGCATAAATAAATCCTATTTGGCATTTAATTACCTTAAACTAATAAATGTATAAACCATATTGTATCACTTGATAATAAAGATAACTATAAATAAGATAATATCTAGAACACATGCATACATAATGAACTTTCAAAGTTCAAATAACTTTAAACTAAATAAATAAAATTAAAAAATACATAATTACACATTAACTCATAAATAACAAATTGAACATGAACGTCTAATTTAAATACTAATTTAAAGACAAATATGTACTAAAGTACTGCACAGTTCAACTTTAAATCTTCTTAATTTTTTAAAGTTTATGAGAATAACAGAGATTCTAGGAAGATGAGGTTTTGGGTTGTAAATAAAAGTGATTTTAGAAGACAAAACACTTATTAAAAATGTAACAAAATGGTATTTGGACTTTGGAAGGCATCTACACTGTGTAAGAGGCACATTAGAGGAGCACGAAGGCGCTTTACTTGGAGCTCCCTAGAGATGCACCCCTAACAACTATGAACTGGCAAGAAACTGGGAAATTTAATCTACGAAATCTATAAAAAGATGGTGAGAAAACTGTAAAATAAATGGTAAAATTTAATTATCTTAATATATGTAAAACAAATGTAAGACCGCAATATTTCATGGTTGATGGTCAAATATTTGATTATCTGGCATTAGGCAGTTAAATGTTTAAAGCAAACTGCTTTCAACCGCTTAAGAGGTCATGAGTCACAGCATTGTTTAGATGAGTTATTCAATAAGAATTAGATTAAAAATTGCCCAAAGATTTTATAAATTAAGCCAGAGTTTGATAAATTTGATCTCATGAGTTATTGGCTAGTTTACAAATGGATGGTGAGTGGTGGGCCGGTGGCACCTTTGAGCAAGAGATCAAGTATTCTTTTGCTTTATAATTCAAATCTTTTGGATGATCTAAATGTACTGTTCCTTGCTAAAAGAGTTGAACTGATGCAAGCTATTATTTATATTCTTGCAAATCTGTACTATATTATCCATTGTTGTTATAAATCTATGACTCAGATAGTTTCTTCATGTATTGCAGTTTTTGTGAATTGTGATCGTGTTATTGTGTAGACGTCATTAATTATATTACATGGCATAACTGATTTGTGTTTTTACATCATATATTTTTTAATTTAATCATTGACTCATTCTCTCTTAGACTCCAATAAAAGAGAAGGGAAAAAGCTGAAGGTAAAGCAAAGGAAGGTACTTGACTATGGCAATGTAGTGGATCCAATATATGGTCTATGGGTGTCTGTTTCTGAAATCTTGCTTTTCCTATCTGACAGGAGCTGCCATTTTGGAATAATCTGTCTTGCTAATTTACATAGATCTAAATATGAGGTTTTTTTTTTTTTTTTTTTAAAGGCCCAAAGCTCTAGAGAAAGTTGACCTCTTTTAATACTAAGGAAACCAATAAGTTTTTCTGAGCTACCTTGAGTTGGATAATTTCATTATAAGTTGTTTTAGCAATCAATTGGCTCTGCTCTTGGCAATGCTTTCTTCATACCTCCTGGAAATTATCTAGGCTTGCATACTTCTATTTCCTTGCATTGTGAATCTAGCAACTTCTGGAAGGCCTATCCACCTCAAAACATGATGTTGCAAAAATCTATCGGTTTTTCTTCTGTAACAGATAAGATACTGAGAGTTTCTTACAGAATCCAACCATCAAGTTGCTCAGAGAGGTGCATATTTCATGCCCATACTGTCCCTGATGTTTTGGGATGGTGCCAAATAAAATCCCTGCATTCACTACATGTGCATTTGTATTAGTGCTTAGGGTTCTATGTGCAGTAACTGCTTATTTGTTAAATTTGGCATGGATTTCCCTTTAGTGGCATTGTATCCAGTGAAGTGACTAATGCTTTCAAAATTTTGGCATGGACCTTTTCATGAGTATCTTCCCATTTCAACTATTTGATTTCTTTGCTATTGGTTAATGTTTAATTCATATTTTATTAGGTGCTGCTGAAGAAGCAGCTTTAGTCTTTGATGAAGGAGCTTCTTTGTGCATTCAAAAGCAATACCTGCACCGTGGTTTGGCTTCCCAGAGTTTACACACAACAAATGAGGAACATGACGTTGCTTCAAACAAAAATTTAGTCTCTGAAGATGTTAGTCCAAGGAAGTTGAAGCACATACATGGCAGTAACCTACGAGATATATCAGGGGTTTGCCAAGGAGTCACTTCCAGTCAGCCCCTGAATGGTGGTCAGACTGGCCTGCCATTTTATAACACTCCTTCCCCTATGGCTACACAGTCACAGGTACGGTCATGTATGGCATAGATGTTTTCTTTTCCATTATCTTAGTCCTAGTTGACTGCTGACTCTTTTTTCTTCTATCTTCTGTCTGCCCCAATTATTTTTCATCATTGTTGCATCCCAAAATCATATAGGTTTTGTTCATCTAAGTTACAATGTCTATCATAGTTACGGCCATAATTTGTTTTCTTTTATAACTGAGCTAATTTCTTTGAGATGTCATTTCATTTGATTTTTTTTTTTTAAATTTGATGGAAATTTAGTTGTTGGATTTCTGCTTGGCTCTCTCTCTCCCTCTTTATTAAGTCTTATCATAGTTTTTATGGGTGGGTGGACACACGTCTAGTACATTGAAGCAAAACTCTGTACGCAATTCCCACACCTGAATTAACTTATTTTGCACACAAATGAGATGAAGTTGAAAACACATAATATAAACTCATACATAACATATTAAATATGAACAAATAATTACTTCCTCCGTTCCATGAATTACTTCACTCTTTCCTCATTTGTATCTCCCAAAAATTATCTGCACACCCTAAAAAAGGAAATGACACTCAATCCAATTCCTTTACAACACTCTTTAATTTCAAAATTGTCATCCCTATCCAACACACATAACATACGTTACACTTTATTTATTACCCAAACAACCAAATTTCCCCCTTATAAGTTAATAAAATAAGTTAAAAAGTGAGTTTTCTTGATGTTTGTATTCATATTAAGTGTGAACTTATTCCTGTGATGGATGGAGTACTTAATGTTGAAGTAGTGGAGTTCAACTTCAAATTTTCAAGAAAATGAGACAAAGTGCAACATGTTTCAAAAGAGCTAGCAAAGTAGCATCCAATATGGTTTCATGTAAGGTCAAGATTGAAGGAAATCATCTCCTTTGTGGTAGAATAGAGCTTCAATCTTCTATTCTCTCAAGTTTAAGAGAGAAGAAAGAATCCTGGGTGGAAGATTAGATTAGAGGCTGTGTATAGTATAAAAACATTTTTAAAAGATGAGTCGTTACATAGAACATAATAAAATTGGTTTTGGAAGACACCTAGGTTGGGTGTGTAAGAGGCGTCTTCCCATAGCCTCCTAGGAAGCGCTTATCTAACAATGTTCTTAAGGATTATATTTAAGTGTGTCTATGTATATATTCTCATTTGTATGTCTATATGTGTGCTTGTTCTTCTTAGTTGTAGAATGTGTTTAATTATGAATGCAATGGAAAATATTATCCTTCCGTTTTTCTTCTTTATCACTAAAAAGAGGTCTTGTTCTTAAACTACTGTATGTATTGCAGTTGTCAGGTGTTGCTCCACCTCCAGTATGCAGAAATGCTCCAGCAAATGGTCCAAACATGAGAACATATGGATCTGATAATTCTCAACGATTAATGAACTCTGCCATTGCAGGCCCCAGAAGAAAATTTGTGGACGAGGGAAAATTAAGAAAGGTTATTACATAAAAGGCTTTCTTCTATGTATATGTCTGCTGTCTGTCACAGTCATCACTTACTGCATCTGCTTTCCTGTTTTGATTTACCAACGTTGGGTTATTAACTCCTTTGTCCATTTTAAATTATCTGATTCCCCTGAGTCTCTCACTCTCAAATTTGTTATTTCATTATTTGTTATTGGTGATCAAACATTTTCCAAGCCTGTGCCGCACATCCATTTTATTTATCTGTTTTGTTTATACGTTTATATGTACATATTTTTTCTCATGCTTAATTTTATATTTGTGCTTGGTAAGAATGAAAGGGAGACATTTATTTTGTCATTCCTTTTTTGAATTATCGATAATTTAATAACCAGGCTTAAAATTTGACTTGCCTTGTATCTGACACACTTCTATATGACCTATAACTTGTGAGGGGAAACTACATAATTAACATCAACTGGCTTTTGTGCTGCTTTTGTTTTTAATTCCTGGGTTTCAAGTAGACGAAGATTATAATCTGAAGTATTCACAAATAATTTGTTCGTGGAATTACTTTGACATTTTAAAGGCATTGTAATTTTGATTTGCCAATTTGGTAATATTTAGATGAAAAATAACTTGAAGATCATCTCCAATGTGAGTTCTGCAAATGCTCTTTCATTTTAATTTTCCTGAGAAACTTAACTTGCTGACACTTGAATCTATAGAGTTTGCTCCCCATTTCCCAGTTATCTCCATATTGTACATTTTTTGTTGAGCTCCAAGTTTCAAGTGACTAAATAATGCTTATTCCAGAGTATTACCACTTTTTTTTCTCATATCCAATTCCATCCTTGTGTCTATTGCAGTCATCTACTTGTACTGGTTTCTAGTTGGTTCATGTCTTACGTTTAATCTATTCAAGCATTTTTAATCTTTTGTTATTCTATTTTTTCTTCTTCCACTTACTAAGATGTTAATTTTATGATTCTAGGTTTCTGAAAGACTGTTTTCTGATTCTGGGCAACGGCGAAGCATGAGGCTTGCTGGAGAATCAGTCAACACAAATTCAAATACATCCATGGTTTCGGGTAATGGAACAAGCCACTCCTCTAAATATCTTGGAGGTACAAAGTCGGTTTCTGTGGTTTCACGTGCTCTGAATATAAAAAAGGGTCAATCTTTTGCAAGTGAGAATGCAGTTGAAGGTAATAATATTTGAGATTTCTTCATCAAATTAATATTTTTGGTCTTTGACTGAATGAAGTATTTGTTAAGTTGCACGTAGATGTCATGCAGGAGAAAAGCTTCATATGATGGTGACTACTGGCTTGGCCACTGCACCTTATGAATATGAAAGTTATTATATGCTTACAATTGCTTTCGTCAACCAACAATCCATCTGCATGATCTTTTACCTAAGCCTTCTTAACCCAATTTATTTGTTCACCTCTGTTATTTAGCTCATAATAATGTGTGCCCAAGTAGTAGAATTGATTTCAAGATTTTTTATAATGTTTAATAAAATTTCTTTAGTGAATTATGATTGCTTTTTTGTTAATCATAAAATATGTTTGAGAGGCCTAGATTTCTGCCAATTAGTTCTTATGCTGTTTGTTGAGGCTTTTCCCATTACAATAACCACCACAAAGGTGTTACACGAAAGTATGGAAGGGCATATTTGTTAGGGTCAACCCTTTAACTAAGATCGTGGTTTTGGGTTAAGTTAGGGCTCCTAGCTTATATCATGGCAATTTGGTTTGACTTCTGGATCAAGTTGGCTTTGGAAATGGTCTACCCAATGGTGGGCTCAGGGGTTGCCACCCCTGATGTTGGCCTGAGGGGGTTGCCACATGGAGGTGGGCCTGTATATGTGTTGCCATTTGGTGTGTGCCATCAGTCGATGTACGGTTTAAAAAGGGGACTATATCAAATATCTGTTCCTCACAGAAGTGTTGAAATCCATGTAAGTGGGGTTCAAGCCTTAACCTTGACCATGTTTTTTGGTCAAGTCAGGGCCTCTTTATATGCCAAACATCTTTTGGGAGGAATTGGTGCATGTAACTTGTAATGTGTTGCAAAATCATAGTTCCTGTTCATTTATAATATATAAAAATAATTTACTATTAGATGGTACACTTGATATTTCATAGTAACCATTTACAATGCTGAAGTTTCATTGACAGCTGTTGAAATATATTAATTGATAAAGACTGTAACTGATTACTCCCTCCGTCCCACACCACGCTTCCTGTTTACTGTACCACGTGTTTTGACCAAATTTGTTGACTTTTGAGGGTATTGTAGTATTTTTAGGTAATAAAATATTATAAAGTAATGGTATGTGTGTGAAAAAGGAGTGACAATTTTGAAATTAAAGTAACTTTTGAGGTTGTTGGATAAAGTAATGTTTCTTTTTTTGGGGTGTGAAGGGTGGTGTGGGACGGAAGGAGTATTTACTTTGATAATGTTCACATAGGGAGATGTAGCTACACTAGAAGAGCTTTGAATGTGTTATTTTGATCGTCTTTCGATTTAATAAATTGAAGGATATTCATTATTTGTTTTCTCAGGGAACCATCATGATGCATATGATGAATCTAGATCAAACAACACTAGTTCAAGCTCATCCCCATATCCTGATAATAAGTCTCTGGAACCTGAAGGAGCAATTAGGTCCTCAGGTGCAGTTGTCTTGAGCAGCTCAAAAGTCATTGATGGTGCTTCTGATGTTTTGAGTCTGCTAAGGCTTCTTGGGGAAGGCTTCAGACTTTCCTGTCTATGCAGATGCCAGGTAATTTCTATATTTTGAAGAAAAGTTCTGTCACTGATTCTAAACGTGTAAAGTTTTCTTGTCATGGTGCAGGATGCCCTGAATGTCTATATCAAACTTCCACAGAAGCATTATAATACTGGATGGGTACTTTCTCAGGTAGACGGTTAATATGTCATATATAAAGCAGATAGGACATTTCCCTGTCATATCTTGTTTTACTTGTTTTTTTTTTACCGTCGGTATATAAACTTGTTCAACTACTTTACCTCTTTAATGCAAGAAGATTGACTCACTTTACTGTGCATTGTAATTTGAACTACTGTCATTTATAGTACATAGCATCTCTTTCATGTACTCAATCTAAAAGCAAACAAGCCTACACTGAAGTGCTACCTTAATTTTTTTTTCTTTCTCTTTCACTCGAGATATATTTCTACCACAATATCTTTCTCACAAAAAATAAAGCGAAATAGAAATACCCTTCTACTGGATAAATGAGGGAGATTAAGGTTAATCTTAAGACGTGTCAATATCGATGGGAGGTCCAACAAGCTGTCAAAAAACTTCAAATTTTCCTTTGTCATTTTTTGAAATTAGGTTGATTCTTCCAAATATTGTTTTTTATACTGTTCTTTAATTTGTGCCACTGACTGATTTGTCTGTTTGTTCTATGGATTCATCCCAATGCAGAAGTTCTGTCTAAATACATCTTTAAAAAAAGTTATTTGGGAGAGCTTTAATGTACCAGTATCCAATTTTTCTGAATTTAATTTACACCTTCAGTCCCAATCATTTAATATCCTGTAAAAGATCTACTTTAGTTAGATACATATCTAAGTCGGGAAATTCACAGTTATAAGTGATCATTTGACATCATTATGATTTCATTCAAGCACAGGTTGGAAAAGCATATTTTGAAATGGTTGATTATCTTGAAGCTAATCGCGCCTTCAATCTTGCACGCATTGCCTCACCGTACAGTTTGGAGGGAATGGATATATACTCTACAGTTTTATATGTGAGTCTTTACTTCAGATCAATTTTTAGATCTCATTTTTAGCTTCATTAACACATTGTGTCTTACCTAATATTATGAATGATACTGCTATATTACTTTCAGTTGCTCTTTTAGCTCAATCCACGTGTTCTAGTTTTTACTGAGTCATTCACCTCCATCTTTTAGCATTTGAAGGAAGATATGAAATTGAGTTACCTGGCTCAGGAGCTGATATCAATGGATCGTTTAGCTCCTCAATCCTGGTACTTCACCTGCACTTTTTATTTTAACTTTATCGTCCTATGGATATTAATGATGCGACTTTATTTACTTTATTGTGTCTTTGCGTGTCGTGCGTTGGTCCTAAAGGTGCCTTTGTCGTTTGTTTATCACTTGTTCCATGAGATACTGTTGTGCTGGTTGTTTATTCTCAATCAATATTAATTAGCCTTATTTAAAAGAGGCTCAAATAATCTGATATATGATGTAAATTATATCTGCTGACTTGTTCTATATGCTGTAATATGAACTGTGATATGGCAGGTGTGCTATGGGAAATTGCTATAGCTTACAAAAGGACCATGAAACTGCTCTGAAGAATTTCCAACGATCTGTGCAATTAAATCAAAGATTTGCATATGCCCACACCTTATGTGGTCACGAGTACAGATCTCAATCCTATCTCCTATTATAGATGCAACACTTTTCAGACTTAGTTGTTAATCTGAAAAATCCATCTTTGTTTACAGATATGTGGCCTTGGAGGATTATGAAAATGGTATTAAGAGTTACCAGAGTGCCCTACGAGTAGACTCCAGACACTATAATGCCTGGTACGGACTCGGAATGATATATCTCCGACAAGAGAAGTTTGAATTTTCAGAGCATCATTTCCGGATGGGTTACCAAATCAATCCTTTTTCCTCTGTTATAATGTCGTATCTTGGAACCGTTTTGCATGCATTAAAGGTGAGAGCAAGTATTTTTAAGGGTCTCTTGTAGCTTGGAATTGGTTGACTCAACTAATAACTAAGTTCATATCTAAATAACAGAGAAATGATGAAGCACTGGAGATGATAGAAAGGGCTGTTTTAGCTGATAAGAAGAATCCTCTCCCTCTGTATCAGAAGGCAAACATACTTGTAAGCATGGAGGATTTTGATGAGGCTTTAGCAGTTCTTGAGGAGCTCAAAGAGTGTGCCCCACGTGAAAGTAGTGTGTATGCATTAATGGGTAGCATTTTCAAGCGTCGAAAAATGTATGATAAGGCCATGCTCAATTTCGGACTAGCGTTGGATTTGAAACCATCTGCAACTGATGTTGCTGCAATTAAGGTATCAAAT
This sequence comes from Pogostemon cablin, assembly GCA_023678885.1. Taxonomy (NCBI): domain Eukaryota; kingdom Viridiplantae; phylum Streptophyta; class Magnoliopsida; order Lamiales; family Lamiaceae; genus Pogostemon; species Pogostemon cablin. Next base: position 9,505,556 of record CM042960.1, read on the forward strand.
TTCCTCCTATCAATCTTGTCCATTGAAGATATTATGCAACCAGTAGTATGTTGTTATAGCTGTCACATGCTATGTGGGTTTTGTGAACATTTTTTTGATCAATCAGCATTTGAACTAACTGAATATTTTATATCTGTAATATCTTCGTATTTTGAAGTTTATTCTTTGTTAGTTTGGATATGGTGAGTTGCAAACAATAAAATAGGAATCTTTATATCAATTGCTCGGATGGTAATATTGTTTGGAAGTCAATAACTTTTCCTTTTACTTTGAGTATTGTTTGGGGCCTAGGTTACAAGGTTCACCTTCTCTAATGTGCCTTTTGAACAGGCCGCTATTGAAAAGTTGCATGTACCGGACGAGATAGAGGACATTTCTGAATCTATTGACTGAGCAACTGATGCTAGCATTGGTTGAACTTAAGTTGCTCACGGCAATCCTCTGCAGTGATGGGCTAGTGCCCATAGAACAATGAAATTTGAATGATCTACCACCGAATAATTCTCTTCTTGCACGTAGAACTCCCAGAGATCTTTGGCAAAACTGGTGACATCTTGTGCCTAAGGATCGTGGAGTTCGGTGTCGTGCTGAAGAAAATGAAAGTTGTGCATTATTGATGCCTCAATTAACCATGCAGGCAGCTAGCTGTGAGAGAACTCAACCTCTGCCCGAATTTCTTCACTTACCCTGTAGAATTCTTGTTTATTTAAGAATCATGTGTACCCAGATATATGTTAGTTGAGGGTAGTTAATACATGTGTTGGTCTGTTTCATACGTGTACCTTGCTATATCAATTTAATTTCAATAATTTAGGACCAACCATTTCTTAGTCGAATGAACAGTTTGCTTTGGATCGTTTACCATATAGTCGAAACTCCTTCAATCCCAATTGTGTTTTCATCCTACCACATTGTTCAAAACAAGTCACTCTATTGATTTTAAGATATTTACTTTGTAGGGTTAAAACACAATTGAGGTATTACACAATATTTACTTTCATTCTAGGTACTATTTAAAGAGAAGTAATTTTGGTGTTATTAATGATATTTTTTTTAATTAAGTACTTCATGTGTCTATTCATATCAATTTTACCATTGACATTTATACTAAAATGTATCTAGTGTACTTTTATTGGCAAAATGGATTCAATTATTAATACAACTGTTCACTAATAAAATAATAATATATTTTAATTCATATTAAAAAAAGTACATAATTATCTTACACTATTCTATCAAAATAGTTACATTTTACTATTAATGGATGAAATATTAATGGGGTGTGTATTTAATTAAATAGATATTTTTACTTATAGAGCCCTTTTGGTTATTATACCCTAACTTTATTCTAACGTGTGCTGTCCTTGATATCCTCACCAAAATTCACATATAGTGAAAAATGAAAGTTGATTGAAGTTGGTGTGTTCGTGTTGCAATATCTAATTTCTCTATTAAGGAAATTACACAGGACTATTTTGAGAACTCTTGGAGCATTCAATCCTCAGAAAAACACAACTATATTCTACAATGGCGGTTGGAAGATGTGAAGAAAATGTGCAATGTAATAACAGAAACAGTTGACTGGCTGAGATTAGCATCGATCATGTTACATATTTTAAAGCACTTCACTTGGTATCACCAGACGGAAGATATACGCCCTCTGCTGCCAGCCAAACATTATCGGGTCGCTTTTCATGAACACCGCAAACCTGCAAGAATTGTCATGACATTGTCATCGAGAAAGTTGGGGCTTGCCCTGTGATATTATTATGCTCCATAAAAAGAAGGCAAAACATTGTACGAAACTGTCTCACGTTATGGTTCCATGAAATGAGCACCACTTTTTCTTTTGGGTATAATATAGTATCACTTTCTATTAGAACACACCATTTTTTATTCGTTCCACAGAATCCATTCTGTGAGACGATCTCCTACAAGACTAATTTCAGAAAGAAATGTTTAGCAATCTTACATAGAGTCAAAATGAGGAAGGAATGGATATATAGCCACTCTGGCATATAAAAAGAATTAAATATCCCTTATTTTCTTATCCTAAGAACTACATAGCAGCTTGAGAAGACCATGGATGTCTTAAGAATATGATTCCACAATCATAAGTTTATCCACGTCGGATGCTTGAAGGTAAATAAAACTTGCTTCCTTAAAAAGTTCCAACTCAATAAAGGTATCAATATTTTTCAAGGTTCAAAAGATGGCCAGATAGGTTTCCCTTCTTAGTATCGTACCACAAGAGTAATAGAAACAAATCTATGGTTTCAATCTTAAGGTACTTACCTCTTGCTGACCACCAGCTATACGGGTGTACTTCTTGTCATGACTGTGAAGGTATCCACCCGTATCTACATGCCAAAGCCTGACCCTTTGATCTTGCCTCCAAGTTTTTCCACTTCCCTCAATATCAAGTCTGAAGTACGAGAATGACTATGAATGAAACTTTTTGTTATAAAACCTAATTGCATAATTGGGATGGCTCATCAACAGAAGGTCTCACCTCCAATAATCTCCCGTGTCCGACTCTCCATCACTGCCAAAGCAACTCACCTGACCGTGTAAATTCATGTTATTTAGGCATTACAGTGAAAGCTAGCACAATAAAAATTAAAATTAAGCAATGAAGAAATGTTTTTCCCGTTGAAGGCATTTATCATAAAAGCTATATTTATCAGCTAATGCGAAAGAACTAATTAATTTTTATTAGTGAAATTGCTCATGGTAGAAGATCAGCACTTCTTATGTGCTACAGCAGTAGCACACGACCTATAATTTCCAGCAAACAGCAGTGGGTACAATAAACTCATAATTATATTTTATTAGATACTAAGATGACACTTTCAAAAAATATTCAGGACCTGTAATAGCAATGTTAAACATAGTCCATGAACTAAATATACTACTAAGGATCTTCCAGATTTATTTATAACACTAGTAAACAAGATGAGAAAAACACCATATGAACACAACTGCTGTTTCAACGATCTAGAGGGATTCTGTAGCTTATAAGCTACTTTGCAGAAATTAGTATTCATTGGAAAGAGAAGGGGGGGGGGGGGGGGGGGGGGACAAAAAACTACAACAAAGAGAAAAATGTTCTTTATTAGGAGATGCATCCAATTGGAAAGATATAGGAAACAAGATAACCATATCAGTACTAAGATAGAACAGATAACAAATGACAAACATAAAACGTCCAAGTAAAATTAATACTTTCAGGAGCTGCTTATGAAGCAAAAATTGGCTCCTCACAATTCACAACAACTTATTTCACATTTTTTTTTTTGGTTCAGGGCTTAAGCTATGCCTCATGAAATCAAACTTTAAGAAGATAATGATTGAGATTTTGTTACTCGGAAGGCCAAAGCTAGCCTAATCTTAAGATTGGGGCACAAATTAGTTCCTCACAACAATTATTTCACTTTTTGGGGTTCAGGGCTTAAGCTATGCCTCATAAATCAAACTTTAGGAAGATAATTGAGATTTTGTTACTCGGAAGGCCGGACTAGCCTAATCTTAAGACTGAGGTTAAAAGGCTTTGATAAATGCAATGAAAAAAATGGAGAACTAAATTAGAACTGCTATGTCAATGATGATGAGCACCAAAAAGGGAGATTGCATGTGTCAAACTCCCCCAGGGATTACAAATAATAAAGCAGTGATACACAATTCATGACAAGGAAGGAAGAATCATTTAATTTGACTAACCTACACCTTAATAATGGTTCATCCTGCCAGTACCAGAAATTCTTTTAGTATCGTATGAATGTCATTGTCATTGAACAAAAATTAAAGAGTTCAGAAAATAAAAGACGAGATTATATTAAATTGATTTATTTTATAGAATTCAACAGGTAAAAATGCACAAAAGAGAAGAGAAAAAGTGTGTTCTAACCAAACACATTGACACATACCTCCAAATTTCCTGATATGGGGGAAGCATGCAAGTGACTGTGCAGCCACTTCCTTGTTCTCATATGCTGCAACCTAATAAGGGTTCCACTTTTGATTGTATCTCCTTGCTTTGAATTTGAATCTGGTATAGGCCTAACAACCTGCAAAAATAAAAATAACAATAAAAACTCCAACTCAAAACCTGAAAAACTGAAGTTCCTAAATCACATAAATTTATAAACTTAATAGCAATAACATACCCAGTAGCTGTTGGAATCATCAACATTAGGAAAACCAGTAACAGATTGCTGCCCACTGCCAGAGCCATAAGGAACATCATGCGAGTGCAATCTATATTTTGTCCTCTCATGCATCAGCTTGATCACAGAACCGTATGTTATCTATAAATGATTTGAGAAAAAACATGAGGTCTTGGTAGAATAGCAGCTGAAACCTACACATATAAAACTCTACGAAACAAATTATTTCAGCTACTCAGTATTCAGATCAATAAAGCCGAAGCATACTATCAAAAGCAGCCAAATTAGTTCTCAACATTCGAAATGCCTCTCATTCTAATGAGTTCTTTTTCGTCGCTAGGAAAACTGTAAGCTAGATATCAGAAAATTGTTCTAAAATCTCACTAATTTTTTAAAAACCTATTTAAAGAGATGCACAATCACTCTATTTACTACTTCATGAGTTTATGGAGAACTCAAAGCAAATTAAAGAGTGTACTAGAACTTGCAGAAATCTTGGTATTCCTTTCATACGAGTGTACATACTTCAACCAAAGACATCCTAAAAGTTATATTAGATATATCTCCCAAGTCACAGAGTCACATCATCTCAATTCAGCACTAATACATCCCTCCCATTACACATTTTACATTTCCTCATTTGTTTGTATAACTTTCTTCATCCTTAGTATAACCCGCAAAGTCAACTTTATTCTTACTTTTAACACAAATTTTACTTTTCATATACAGCATGGAACCATAAACGTGAACACATAAATGGGACCGACGGAGAACCAAATTAGCACGTCGAGATCATAACAGCCACAACACTTAAAAAAAGTAACATATCTTAAAATACAGAATCCACCTCCTCAACTTAAGCTATTAATTGCAATAAGAAGCAATAACAAATACTTTAGCAACCAGCCTACTAGCAATCTCCACTCTATGTCAAACAAACAGCGTGTTAGATTGATAGGAAGCAAGCAACGGACAGTTTACACAGATGCGACAGGACTGGTTGGCCCCTTTCCGACAGATAGAGAGAATCTCTATACCAGAGATTCCTTTTAGCTCTCTCCTGCCTGCCATCCACACCAGAATAAATAGAGTTTTCCGAAAAAACCTGCTAGTGGAGGAAGACCCCTAAAGTAGTAAAGAAGGGCTCTTTGGGGTCACATTTTCTTTCTATCTGACAGGACAAACAAATAGGAAGGGATGGTTCAGTTAGATAATCGAAGTCCATACCGGACGATTTCTAGCATAAAAGAAAGAGAGATCTTTTCACATGGCCTAATTCGCGGCATTGGCCCCTTCATGATTGCCTACATCTACTCCCGAGGTTAGTTAGAAAACTGGAAAGTGTCAAAATTGAATATTAATGACCTGGACGCCTTCGGAGGCGGCGGAAACAGGAGCGGACGCATAATCGGAATCGAGTGTTAGAAGCAATATCGCCAGTGCGAAAAAAGAGAGCGCCATCACTAGCAACAGTACAATAAACCAAGTCTTCTGCCAGAAACGAAGATTCAGATCCGAATCGGAGGACGTGGACTCCCTGTACACTATTCGGGTCGGACCTGACGCGGACGCGGAGGAGAAGGCGGACGCCGGCGCCGATTTTCTGCGGGTGAGGTTGCTGCCTTGATGCTGGGGTGCTGGGGGAGCCACGGTTGAAGCTACTACTCCGGTTGCCGGAGCTCCGACGAAAATCCGGTCAATAAGCAACTCTTCGCTTCGCGGTTTTAATCCAACTTTGAGAAAATGCTAATCATCTTCAGGAGTTGGAGTTATTAAGTAATGATGATATGGGGTTAATCTTAGTCATCAGTGTTTTGGGACCGCCACGTAAGATTAATTGAGACTGCGAATCGTAATTGTCCACCTGGAATGTTGAAAACGTGGTGGTTTCTTATTGGATGTAGTTTGTCGACCAAGTCTCCTTTCCCTGCATTCCTCCACGCAGGACTATCTCCCAATTCTCGTCAAAACTACGATTATTAAATATAAATACTCCACTCAATTCGATGACAAAAATTATTATGAATAAACTTTTGAATTACCTTTTATATTAATTTGTTTATATTATGTTTGTTGATCTATTTGTTTATATTCTGTTTTATTTGATCAACAATTTTTTTATTTTTTTTAATTGATTTGAGATTCTAATAGTCTAAAAATGAGAAAATGTATTACCAACAATTAAATTGCTTGGCTGCTATTTAACTTGTTGTATCACGAATTCACTGCACTAACTGGCCTATCTGAGATGATAACTGATAACACCTCCAAACTCATATTTTTATTACCCAATGCACAAACCCAATATATAAATAACAAAGTAATTATTAATTAATCTCCACAGAAATTAAATTTGCACTAAGTTGAGTCACAATTAATAACTAAAATGATAGTGGGTTTTCATAAATATTTGTTAGGGGTTTGTCCACAAGGGTCCATATGGGTGCACATGCACCGCAGGGCATTCCACCCACATTCACAAAGGCTAATTCAATTAATAAAAAAAATTCCTCTTACTCTTAGCTTAAGAAAATAAAAAAGGGCCAAAACTCACAAAATTTATGAAAAAGCCAATTAATTAAATATAAAAATTGTACACCAGCCTAACTTTAGAAATGAGCCTCCCTTGAGACTTCCAATTAGGACCAAAAAATACCACTTTGGCAGTGTCCAGACCCGAACCATGCCATGGTGTTGGCAAAGGCGTGGGAGAGGACAGGGAGGGTGCATGAAGGGGTGAGGGAGTTTGAAGGGTAGGGGGTGGGTGATTTCAATGTATTTCTGAGATATTTAATGACGTAACAGTGGCGGTGTTTTGAGAATCAGAGCGGTGGAGATGGGACGGTGGTGGAGAGCGAGGGAGAGCGAGGGAGTAAGAGGAGAGAGAGGAGGAGAGAAATGCATATTTGGATCCACCACCATTATTATGAGTTTGGAAGAGAGAATGAGTGTTTGAATGAAAGAGGCGCATTAACCATTTAATCCCTCCGTCTCACCTCAAATGACACACTTTTCATTTTGGGATATCCTATAAAAGTTTGCACATTCCAAAAAGGTGACACACTTTCCATTTTGGGATATCCTATAAAAGTTTGCACATTCCAAAAAAAGCAAAAAGTAAAAAACAATCATCCTTCATCATTTATATATTACATAAAAATACTATTATACCCCTACAAATTATCACTTTCTTAATCTCCGTACCGAAAAGAGGGGTGCAAACTTTTTAGAGACGGAGGGAGTACTTATTTAAGCTTAGAAGACCCGGTTCTACGTTTAATTCTGACCAATTGATAATTACCAATAACAAAAAGGAAAGAAATCAAAACTCTAAGGCCTAAAAAGAAACATAATAAATAAGCCCAAGCCATGAATAATGGGTTTAAGCCCTAAATATAATTATAATTAAAATAAATAAAGTCAGCTCACGGATGACGGACCTAAGCCCGCCCCCATCAACGGTAAACCCTAATTTTGCTCTCTGTCAATTCCATCTTCCTTCGAACAACCTTGTCTTCAAAGTTGCATTCAGGTAACCACCATAGAGTAAACATAAGAGCCCAGCCCCTTTTCAAAAAAACTATTCATGTACATCCATTAACTCTTGCCCCGTCACCTGGCAATACTCGTACTGTTTGAGGTCCAACTCCTCGTCCTCCTCATCCAACTACACTCTCAGTTATTTGAATGGACAGTCACACTCCCAGATATTATACAAGATTTCTTACACCGAAACATAACCCTTTTACTCTCAAGTCCTCCAAAACTCTCGGTGAAAGTCGAGTAAATCAGGAACTAGCAATAGACTATTCATCTCTATTGTTGATCACTCATGAAGAGTTTAAGTTACCGTATGCTTTGTATTAATATATTGTTCATCCGAATTTTTTGTACAATTAGTATCTATACTAATTGTGATAAATGTAGTTTAAGCCTCATAATTTTGATAACCAATTCTGTGATTTGCGATTCTTGTTCTCCAAACTTTACTTCAGCAATACTGATGGATGAATTTTAATGAAAAGTGGCGAACTAAGGTGTATATAATTACTTTTTTTGTAGAAATATAGTTTGCATCAAACTTAAAAATTCAGATTGAACTTTATCAGATACAAGTGTCGTATACTTTTGATGTGAAAGAGATTTTTTTATTAACCAGGTAGCTTGGATTATTTTGATGTAGATGAAAACTGAAATTGGTCCAATATAAGTCCTAACGTGATTTATGACTTTTGATATTTAGTATTGATAAACGGATATAAATCTTAAAAATTAAGATTTTGGAATATAAAAAATTAGAAAAAAAAAACACAAACAAATTATTACAAAATATAACGTGTGCAACGTACGTCTATAAACTACTGGAAATTGTTGTTATTATACTTTAGAAATGCTGAAAAATGGTCTATTTGATTGTTGATTTAAAAAATAATAAAAATTCAATATAGTAATAAAAAAATGGCATTTTTTTAACTTTTTAATTCCTATTTATTATTTAATAATAAAATATGAATGGTGGCATCTATAACAAGGTTTCACATATATTGCATCAAATGTCTTGTATATAGTGTAACATATGGTCACGTACATAGGGGCATGCATATGATAAAATAATCCGGGGTCACATGCGTAATTGCGTCGTCTTTGCTAATAATTATGTTCGAAATAAATAAATAAATAAATAAAAAGATAAATATATATATATATATATATATTAACCAAACAAAGATTTATTTATTAAGTAGAATAAGAACAAAAGCTATTGAGAAGATCATCCATAAAAGTAGGAGGCTCGACCCAACAATGGGGACTAATGACTGATCAGGAAGCCCAAGCGATGCAATGTTCCAATGTATTGGCAGTACGAGGAATAAGATGAACTGAACAAGAAACGTTTGTTGTAAGAAAACTTTTGCATTTTGATATAAAGTCTCCAAATACTGATATCTCTCCTTGTGTTTTTGAAATCGCATCTTAGACGGTCTTGATATCTACTTCAAATATAACACCTTTTAAAAAATATATAATAAATGATATTCATATATATATATATATATATATATATATATATATATATATATATATATATATATATATATATATATTAATAATGATATTTTCATATAGCCCTTACAGGATAAAATTCATAATGAAATTCAGTTAATATAGATTAAAAAAAAAAACAATCATTAAGCAGATTTTACCACGTTTCACATAAGCAACGACTTACAAGAGACTCTGTCTTCCATGAATATTGTTATATTTCTCTTTTTAGTAAATAAGGCCCACACAAAATAATAAATATATTTCTATGGACACACAATACTAATATAATTACCAATTATACAATAAAAAATAATATTTCTTAATTTCATACAAATAGTAAATGACGTTATTCATGGACAAATGTAATAAATAAATAAATTATAAAGTAAGTTGTGTAAGTTGAAAAATTGTGACAATTTTAAATTTAAAAAATAATTTTGAAGTTATGAGTCAATATTTTAATTTATTGGCCATTTATTTTTAGTTATGAGTAGATATTTATGGACTTGGTTAATTTCCATGCAATGTGTTTTCCCATTAGTACTCCATCTGTTGCATGAATATTGCTAATTTTATTAAATAAGTTATCCAATAAATATTGGGACATTTTTATTTTTATAAATGAGACTCAAACACAATATTAATATTTATATCAATCATACATTAATATATTTCAAGTAGGGATGGATAAAATCGGTATACCAAAATACCGATACTATACCGATACCATACCGAAAATTTGGTATGAATTTTCCATACCGATATCGATACCAAAATTTCAATACCAATTTTTGATATATCGAAATTTCGGTAAAATTTAATTCTATACCGATATTATACCGATATTTGTCCGTACCGATTTTTCGATAAATATCAATTTATACCGAAAATTTGACAAATCGTTTCATACCGAAAAAAATAAATATACAAAAAAAGAGAGTTAATTTTAATTAAAATAATAAATTAAAATACGATAAAATAAAATATTCTAACATATTTTATATTACAATCAATGGATATTATAATTATTTAGATTATATTTATATCAACTTCTAATTTATTAAAATTAATATTTATATAAATTTATTTATTTATTTTTATAAATTTTAATATTAAGTGTAATATATCTTTATTCATTCATAAGTATTAGAATTTATTTTTATATTTAATAAAAATATATGTATGAATAAATGTGATGCATAATTACACGTATACTATAATTTTATAATAAACTTATATTCCATTATAAGATAAAATTGTATTTAAATAAAATTTTAAACTCAATACATAGGTAAATTGTTCTTTAAAATTAGATATATAAACTTTAATAATAAGAAATTTACTAAAATATATACTACAATATATAATTAAATTCTTAAAAAATAAATTTAAAAATTTTTGATATTTTTGGTACGGTATACCGATACCGAATACCGAAAATTTTAAAACATGTTACCGATACCATACCGAAATTTTTAGTACGACAACAATACCGTACAGAAAATTTCGGTATACCTAAAATTCGATATTTTTCGATAAATTTCGATATGACATTCGGTATACCGAGTTTAATAGCAGTAAACATAACATTCTTTACGGGAGAAAAAAAATACTCCATCCGTCCCACCCAAATAGCACTATTTTACTATATTGGGCGTCCCGTCCAAATTGCACAATTTTTCTCTTTTAGTAAAAAGGGTTCATCAATGGCCCACCACTACCCATCACATCTCTTTACTACACCTATCCACTTTATATAAAATAATAATACTCATTAATCTAAGTGAAAAAAGTAAATAGTGCACTTTGACTGAGACGGAAAGAATATTAATTAAAAAACTAAAGAAAATTTATTAAAATATAGCTAATTTTTTTTAATAAACTATATAAGTTTATATTTTTTACTCTACATATTTTTGTTAATAAATATATACTCCTTCTATCCCAACTTCAACTTTACACTTTCTGTTATGCTTTGTCCAAACTTCAACTTACACTTTCATAGATTTTTTTTTTAGCAAATATCTCTCTAATACAATTTAATTTTAAATTTGTCATCACCTATTTAATACACATAACATACTTTATTATTTATTTATTATTCAAAAATATCAAACTACCCTCAAAGGTAAGTCTAAAAGTGACTTTTATTAAAATAGTGCCAATATACAAAAATGTCTAGAATAGATATGTCAAAAATCACACCGAATCTTCTGCGCCATTTTGGTGCATCATCTTCTATGCCACACGTTATGTGATTGACACGTAAGATAGGGAAACAAATCCAACCATTGCCCTAGGATTTAAAGATTAGGGTATAGTTTTTCTCTCATACATGTCGTCAATCTAACGGTGTGACACAGGAGATGGTGTACCAAATGACACTGAGAATCCGAGCCGGTCAAAAATCATTACCGCCACAATAACTTTTTATCAAAATTACCCATATGATACTTGAAAGGGCCAAAATATTCTTAAAGTTGTGCATACTGGCATGTCAACCGATAAAGTAACCAACTAGAAAATCGACATGAGTATAAAGAAATAAGCATTAAAGTTCAAAAAAGACTGTCGGTAAAGATTTTGAAATGTAAAAATTGGTTAGTTTTTAAATTCTCTTATCTTTACAAACAATAAATATGAAGATGAATTTAAGAGTGAAAGTATATTTTAAATGTGGGGCATAAAATTCAATTTATTCGACTATGATATTTTAACCTGTTATATTTATGTCACGTCTTTGCACAAAGCACGTGTTTCTATATTCATAGTTATCCTCATAAATGATAAATATAATCATAAATATACATTACTCCCAGGTTAAGAGGACCATTTTTCCATTTTGTCGTCCCACCGAAAGAGTTTAATTTCATATTTTAAACACATGGAACCCATACACCCTATCTAATACAATTAAATGTTGGGATCCACCCATACACCCTATCTAATACAATTAAATATTGGGATCCACACTCTTACTAATACAAGTACCCATTACACATTAAATAATAATACTCCTTAATCTACATACCAAAAGCAAATGACCCTCCTTAAGAGGGACGGAGGGAGTATATAACATGAAATACCCATACTTCTACGTCAATATAACTCACACGGACATAAATAGGCGGTTCAAATCGGAATTAGAATTGGTGATATTCAGATTTGGTTACCATTGGTATTATAGTGGAATTGGAAAAAACAGTTTCACCAAAGTGAACATCAGAACCCAAGTAATACGTCATGGATCTTAGATGTTTTGTTACACTTGATATTACATCTCATATTATACATATTAGATGAGTGACACGTGTACGAAAAAGAAAATTTATTATATATTAAAATATTATTTATCTCACCTCAATATACGTTAAATAATATATTCCTTAATTTCAGTATAAAAAATAAATGTAACTATTAGAAAGGACCGAGTACACATTATTTAAGAAAAAAAAGTAAAAATAGAAAATGCAGCTATCATTGTATAGCAGCTGAATTTTACAGCTACCGTGTTTTTCTCCATTTAGCAGCCAAATATGTACTCGAGAAAAATGGAAACTCCATTTTCCAACTGTTGCGTATAAGTATTTTGTACAATGATTTCTACAACTACGCATAAGCTCAAAACAAAACGTGGATGGATAATAGGTAGATTAATTTTGTGCGGCCAAAATTTCTTTCGCATATACTAAAAGAAAATAAAAGAAAAGATGCCCATAAGTTCTTTATCTTTTTCTGTGAGAATGGCAATATTATTTATTTATATTATATATAGAAATAAATATCTGGAGAACAGCACAGCACAGCACACTATATATATAAAGAGAGGTTGAGAGTTGTCTTCATGAGTAATGGCGGATACTACTAGAACTGTAACATTAGCCACAACTATAACATTTCTTCAATCCCTATCCTCCTCCTCTACTACCTCACCCTCTTGATTTCTCCCCTTCTCTTCCATCTTGCATTAATCAGCTTTTGAGCAACTTTTAGCTGTGTATAGAAGCAGATTCTTTGTGAATATCAATCCAGTGCAGAGAATGGCTGTTGCTATGGCTTCGATTGGGGGTAATTTTGGACTCTACAACAGCTTGAAGGCAATGGAGAAGCAACCTAATTCCAGGGCTGCTATCTGCTCTTTGGGATTGGATCCCTTTCAGCTATCATGCATTAATCCCAATAGAAGGTAGATGTTTATTTTTAATTGTATACATGTTCAGTTTTGCTTCTGATGTTGCTGTATGATTTTTTTCTATGAATTGTTTAGATTCGAAAATTGGAGTTCACTTCCATCCTTCTTAACCTTGCCGTGATGAGCTTCATCTCTCTCTCTCTCTCTCTCTCTCTCTCTCTCTCTCTTGTAATTGATCGGATTTCATCATTTATTAGGTTCATAGATTTGCTGAAGCTAATGTGTCTACAATCTGTTGAAATATTTTAAACTTTCAATTAGAATGCAGTTTGCGTTTTTTTAGCTAAAAGCAACTGTGATTTGATTTAGTTCAAGGGTTGTGATCCAAATCCGTGGGCTTTTAGTGATATTGCTACTTATGGAAATTTGGATATAAGATGGCATATCTGAAAATTGGCTGAGTTGTGTGCTATGGCTTTGTTATGCGATGAGAGAGAGAGAGAGAGGGTAGTGCTGCTGCTCAACCCAATAAGAATTTTGCATTGCCTTTGTAGCTAGCTAGTTAGCTCTCATTAGCGCAAACTGGTTTTATGTTGCTCTTCTATTGTTGTGTCAGCATTTTCTATAGTATTAAAATTGTGTCGAAATCTTAAGATCTTGTGAAGGTGTCTCTACAACCAGACAAGTGCAATTGTGTACTTTGATTATATGTATTCTTTTTTCTAGGAGTTGCTAATTTGGATTACGTATGAGAAATTAAAGCACCAATTGTTTTGTTCTGTAATCCATGTATACGATGCTGAACTGACGCTTTTGTGTTCCTCTGATTTTATTTCAGTTCGTTATATCGCATGACTACATTTATACCAAAAGCATCACCATCTACTGCTTTAGAGGTATCAAATGTAAATTTGATTATTCTAAATTTTGTGTGCTTTTATATTCGAATTCCCAAACTGATGACTGGAATTTTTGGAACAGGATGGAAGTTCTCAGGAGACTGATGTAATTCCCACCCCCATTGTGATAATAGATCAAGATTCAGATCCAGATGCCACTATTGTTGAAATCACCTTTGGTGATCGCCTCGGGGCTCTCCTTGACACAGTATGACACATTTACTTTGGATTTTTAATTAACTAAAGTCTAGTTTCTTAATATGTTTGTGTTTGTGATCAATACTGCACCATATTCAATAGTTAGAGCTCTGAAAGATTCTGAATATTTATGATAGTATTAAGTTATATGCATGATCTTAATTAACAGATTTTGTGTCCATGCAATGATTGCTCATAAATGTACTTTCAGATGAGCGCGCTGAAAAGTCTAGGGCTAAATGTCGTCAAGGCGAACGTATATCTGGATTCTTCTGGCAAACACAACAAGTTCGCTATCACTAAAGCGTAAGTTAATGCTTAACTTCATCTTTTCGGCTGGTTTTGTCGTTTTGTTTGATTTATGGTCATATTACTAAATACTATTTTAAGAAAATGTCTAAAAGAGCTTCATCAATCAACCTCCTTGGATGCATTTTGGGTGCACGAGTGTAAATATCTAACATACTTTCTATCTTGTAATCTGTTTTTATTTTCTTAAACCTTCCTGTAATTTGGATGCAAAAATTTTGAGTTGGTGACATTATCATCTAAACTCAGAAAATTGTCTCAGCATTATGTTTAACAATTACATTCATGCGATCCGTGCAACACGTCGTTACAGGACTTGGATAATTCAAAACTATTGTTGCTATGCCTTCAAACTTCTGTTTCCAAATCCAGCTGTTGTGTAAAAGTGTCAGCCATGTTAAGCTGATTATATAATTATACTTTTTTTTTTCGGGTTTCAGTTCAACAGGAAGGAAGGTTGATGAACCAGAGTTGCTTGAAGCAATCCGTTTGACAATCATCAACAACCTGCTCGAGTTTCATCCGGTATTATTCACATCTAAGTTCTCAAATACGTGAAGACTAGTGCTTTTGATGACCTATTTGAGCCATAACCTCTTGAGCTTAATTTTCAGGAATCAAGTGCTCAGTTGGCTATGGGTGCTGCATTTGGAGCGACGCCACCAAGTGAAATGGTAATTATTTTTCCATCCATAGCTACTCACTCTCTGCAACCGTTCATCATGCACACATGCTTAATATTTGATGTTACATCAGCTGTTACATATAAACAGGTGGAGAAGTGTGTGATTAGTGTGCCTGGGTGGTTGTTTAGATTGACATCGATTTGAATTCCATACTCTCATTTTGAACTAATTTTTGGGGGGTATGGGTTGAATTCGAATGCCACTGTTAAGTCAAGTAGTTTTGGAAAACCTTCTTTAAATCCTTCAATTCATACCGTAGGTGTATTGGTTAGAGATATACAGGTATATATAACTACCAGACCTAATCATTCTTTGAATTACCATAAAGTCAGTCTAGGTCAAAGGGGAATCACTTGGAGAGGTCTACCTACCATTATACTTGATAATATGATTGACATGTGTGCCTGATGTGTATTGGTATTAATTATATATCATAGGTTAAAATATTTGTAAGTTGTAACGTATAAGCATATTTACATATTAAATTTACTTATGATCTCTCTATTATTGGAACAATACATGCACAATACTTTAAAATAAATATATTATAATTACAAATATCTACTAACACGTGCTTATCATAATTAGGGATTTAGGGAAGAAAATGGGGATAAGAATGAAAATATAATCTAAAGGTCAAGGTTATGATTTAAACGAAATTGCACACGATTGTTCCTCATGATTAAAATTTTAATAACTCTTTTGGTTTACTGGGAATGGTCTTCAATCCCGCTTCTAACCATTTGCCAAACAAGAACTGTAATAGAACAAGTAGACAATTTTTACCAAACATGTTGTAAGCATTATTGGTAAGTGGTAAATGTCATGTCTTAGCAGGAATACAGCTAAAACTTCTAATTACTTCCCAATGGTGATGAATCTAAAAAGAAGAAGATGAATTTGGTTACTGATTTACTTAGTGTTATCTACTTATGTGTGATTAATACATTAAATGTAGGTCGATGTGGATATAGCAACACATATCCATGTCTATGATGATAGTCCTGAGCGAAGGTAAAAGCCCGTTTTTCTTAATTTGGGTCCAACTTTTTGAACACTAATGGCTTGTTAAGGGGCCCGAAACTTGAAACATCATTTACAATGTTGCAGCTTGCTCTATGTAGAAACGGCTGATCGCCCAGGATTGCTGGTGGATCTTGTGAAGATCATAACAGACATTAATATTGCTGTTGAATCCGGAGAGTTTGATACCGAGGTTAAGCTTTGTTTCTCAGACTACTACATCATGACATTCTAATTAGTTGATTAGTTTTATCATAGTTGCATGCATACAAGCTTAATATCATTGTTCGTATACGTTACTTTTGCTCATCAGGGATTGCTTGCCAAGGCCAAATTTCATGTAAGTTACAAGGGTAAAGCCATCATCAAGCCACTTCAGCAGGTATATATGCTTCTATGCTGCCCATCAGGCGTAAATTCGGATCCCGATTAATGGTTTTCATAAAATGTGGCAGGTTCTTGCAAATAGCTTGCGATATTTTTTGAGAAGACCCAGCACAGAAGAAGCAAGTTTTTGAACCCCATTACAACTGATCAGTGATCACTAGCTTAACTGCTATATCAAAAAATATATTTAATGCCAACAGTTGGTAGTGTACTACTAGCTGTTGCAAGCCAGAATTAATATGTTCATTTTCAAGTATATACTATTAATTTTACTGGCAATATCATTATCATTCTACGGTTACTGGTGTAATTGTTGTTAATTTACACACCTTAGATTAAGAATAATTTATATGAGAAAAGAATTTAAAAAGCAAAAGAGAAAACTAAACGTCAGTCATGAAACGGTTAGGAGACGCGACCACATTAGGAAAAAAAAAAGAAACTCCTTTAGAGATTAGGGATAAGTTCTTTTGAGTCGTAAATTATGATTTTTTTTTGAATATGATTATATATATATATATATATATATATATATATATATATATATATATATATATATATATATATATATATATATATATATATATAACATGATTAAATTGATATAAAAGAACAAAGTTCTATATATAAGTAATGACTTTTAGAATTGCCCATCTCTCTTTAATTATCACAACTTTTGGTAATTTATATAACCTCTCCTCATCCTTCATTTCATTCACTTCATCAAAAAGTTGTATAATAACATCCTAACCATTTGCAGAGAATAATGTGAATTCATAGCATGTACTATAACGTAAGAGTTGATTATATTGTGATGTAATAACCTAATCAGTTAGAAATCTAACTTCTAATGAATACTTATATTATTTTAAATTGATGTTTTCTCTCCTCAAAAAAATAAAAATAAAAATAAAAAGTTGCAACTAGGGGAGGACATATCTCAGCCCATACCTTTATAAACAGTTTGTCTTGTACAATTGATGTCGTAGCAGTATGGAAATGGATGTGGACGAAATCAAATTCAAAAATAAAAAAAATAATAATTAGCATTCTATCTGTATCTGATCATCATCTACATTTATTCATTTTGTGTTTCTTGGGGAACTAAATTATCCATTTATATTGCACTATAAATTTAGGACATATTGCTTCACAAAATTGTTCATACGCATATACTATGGCATCTGCTGCAGCTGGTACTTGTAGAGGCGCTCAAACCATCAACTCTATGTATTTCAAGTAAGTTGATATTTGAAATATGCTTCCTAATTAAATTAAGTGTAATCATTTACTATCATTCTTTCATTTCTACAGAATACTATCGCCGTCTTTGAGTTAAAATATACTAATTTTTTTCACACGAAGATTGATAGATAATAGTATTTCAATATATAGTGATTAAAGAATATAATATTTTAATATGCAATAGTTATATTGGTATTATGTATGAGCTTTTTTTATTGTGGAGTAAAATATATACTTGGAAACAAACCAGCAAAATATGAGTATACTACCTTGAGAATGAAGAAGTTTTCCATAAGTCATTGTATTTCACATTTTTCTTTTTAATCTGTTTCTCAAAGTATTTCATACTTTATTTTTATTAAAAATAGTAAAAAAAATACATTATATTAATACATATTTTTTACACATTTCCTAATACAATATTCACTTTTTACACACATTTTTTTATTAAAGTAACTAAAATACATCTATTTCTTACTTTATACATTAAAAAAATTCTTAAATACTGCGTTTAAGAATACGTGAAATACCTTGAGATATGGAGGGAATATTACTTTGAGTGTATATTGGGTGCACCCGGATCAAGGGTGCACCCATATGTGTATACCTTTTTATTCTATTTTGTATACATATTATTCTATTTTGTATACGTGTTTTGTAATAATTGTATACTTTTTTCACATTAATTTTTCATTAAAAAAATTAACATCCATATGTGTATAACATTTTATTGAATATTATATACAATTTTTCATTAAAAAAAATTAACAATTAAATTGTATACATTTTTACTCTTAATTGTATATGTTTTGTTTATATTTGTATGTGAGTGCACCCTATCTTTAAATGCACCCGGGTGCACATTATAAATTGCCTATTACTTTTTATCAATTACGCACACGTTTGTTTTAGGTTATTAAAACTTACACTTAAAATTTTTAAATCATCACTATATACGTACATAAAAACAATATTAGTTTTTCTTGTTTTTAAACCACATAACGCTTACACCAATTTCTTTTAAATCTATCCCTATTTATTTTTTTATTTTTAATTATAATTGAAAAGATAATTATATTATAGGATTTAAAGATTAAAATTTAAAGATAAATAATAAAAAAACCAAGATATAATAGACCATGAACCACTGTGGCAAATAAATCATGAACCAGAAGAGTAAAATACATTATACTCCCTCATTTCCATAATACTTTTCACGTTATTATTCCACGTTATTTAAGAAAAGTTGCACTTTTGACCAACTTTATTGACTTTGGAGGGTAATGTAATATTTTTTTTGTAATAAAAAATATATGTGTTTGAAAAATAAGTGACAAATTTGAAATTAAAGTAATTTTTTAGATACTTAGATAAGTGATGTTTCATTTTTTTTTGTATAAAATGTTTTGTGAAACAAATAAATGAGGAAAGTGTGAAAAATTTTATGGGATGGAGGGAGTAAATAATAAGGGTGAAATTACAATCATACCATAAGGTATGTTTGATTTAGGTTTTTTATTCTAGATTTAGATTTATTAAATCTCCCTATATACACCTACTAACCATATTGACACTTACCCACCCTCTATTATATATTATCTCTCCTTAATTAATATTTTTTCTTTCTTCTCTCTTACTTTTATCCATTCTCTCACCTCAATTAATATTTTATTTAACATAAAGTTTAAATCTACCATACTTAAACCTAAAACAAACATCAATTAATATTTTATTTAACATAAAATTTAAATCTACCATACTTAAACTTAAAACAAACATAATAGTCATAGAATAACATTATTCATTGATTTATTAAGTCAACTTAAACTCAAAACAAACATCCCTAAGAATATTAAACCATATGCATAAAATAGGAAATGAACAATAAGAGTAAAATTTATCATAAAACATAAGGATAAAATACATCATGAATTATAAGAATTATAAGTATGAAATTAAAGTTATATAGTATTAAATAAAAAAAAGGAACAAATACTTATACTAAGAGTTACCCTAATTGTATAGGACAATCGATTGCACATAGAACCGTCAAAATGGGTTTTGCCCGTTGGGCCAACCCACCCTACTATTAAAAAAAAAGATGGATTGGACTTAATGTTTTTGAGCCCATTTAATGCTGGGTTGGAAACTTGGAGCGAGCTATATTTTTTTTAATTTACAATTTATACACGACGTAAAATGAGAGAATGACAAACGATCATGGACTAGTTTAATTTAAACTTAAATAGATATTGACTTTAAAATTCAATATTTGAGACAATATCACAAAGGGCGGCACTATTACCACCCGAAATTTTGCTTATGACATCCTAATTGAAGTAAAACATGATGTAAAATTATAATAATATCCCACCTTTTTTTTAAACCCTAACTAATTCAATACATTAAGAAAAATAAAATTTTCTTTGCACACCCACCAAACATTACATCTTAAACACACATTAAAATACACGTTCACAAAAAACACACACTAATACACAAAAAAACACACACCTCACACACTGTACAAACAAAAGAATGAGAAGAGAGGAGAACTTGAATTTCACATCCAAAACATCAAAATATGAAAGAATTAGGCAATTGATCAAAAATATGCCGTTGCTAACTCTAAACGAATACAAGAATGAGAAATCCATACATCCATCCATATCCAAGCGACAACCTCTAATAAATCACATAACAATCTACTATTATTTTAATAGGCACAAGGAAGACTTCTTGTCAATTTCTAGGATACATCTATCATTGGTAAACTAAAATATTGAACACCCAACTCAAAATCCAAACTTCTTTCTCACATTATATTTTTCCTGCAATGCATGTGGTGTGTGTGATTTGTGTGATTAGTGTGTGTTTTTGGTGTATTTATGTGATTTTTTTATATGAAAATGTATTTTTAGTGTGTGTTTTAGGTGTAATTCTTGATGGGTGTGCAAAGAAAATCGTGTTTTTCTTAATGTATTGAATGAGTTAGGGTTTAAAAAAAAGGTGGAGGATATTATTATAATTTTACATCTTTTTTTTTCAATTCGGATGTCCTAAAAAAATCTCGGGTGGCAATAGTGTCATTCTTGCGCCTCTCTTACATACTGTTGAAAACTCACGTTTCCTACAACACAAACCATAATTATGTTTGGAGAGAAATCTCTTACCTCTTACCATAGGATTGTGTAGCAGCGAAAGATTATTGACGAACCAGTTGATACTCACGTTGCTGTCTCTGGATCCAATCTTCAACACGAGGTTGAAGGATAAGTTTCCACAAATGTGTACTAAAATTGGATGAAGAATAATGAAGAACAACAACCAGAGAGATTACGCCTTGGAACCCCCTCTACGTTATGTGTTTATGCATGTTATCTCGATGTTCTCTTCTGTTTCCTTTTTCAAATCAAATTAGAAAACTGCGGGAGTTACCTAACTCCCTCTTGCATGCATGTCACATCATTTATATGTGGAATAATAAATAAATAATATTACTTATTATTTACATCTCCCACTCATATATGAAATCAAAATTCTCCTGATTCATTTTCTTCATGAATCATATTCTTGTCCATATTAATACATCGTGTGACCCACGAGATATGAGTTTTAATCGCTATACACTTGTTAGAGATGTATAACAACTCAATCAGTTTATCAATGAAACTCAACAAGCTCGCTATACCCCATAACTCTTGAACATTTAACACAAGTTGACATATCTCTTTTCAATCCCTGAATTTGTCAGAGCATATTCAACCTTTTTGCAAAAAGCTATGTATTCATAATCAAGACCCTGCTTGATTGACTAGTTAATGAATCACAATAGTATATGTTAAATTGAGACGTTCTTCCCATCTCACTAAGTATCTACAGTCTCCCACTATAGCTGCTTTCATAGACATGTACCGCATCGCCGTTATTAACCATAACTCTTTTGGTAACATGCTAAAGTAGCAACACCAAAGTGAAGACTTAGAATATAATAGAAAGTCATGAGGGTAACCAATAGATAAGGACTCATACTTTTGAGAAAATAGGGATAATTTTCTCAATCCTGTTGGGGTCAACTTAGCACATGTCGTTTTCCTAAAACACATGTCACGATGTCTTTAACTTCCTTCTAAGAAAGCGTATGTCGTATTTCATTTAATTTAGACATCGTGTAAATCAAAATTCAAGTTTGTCCTATACACTTAACCCGAATATCTTTCCTCCAACATATAGGATCTCCGTCGATTTAGCTTTACAACAAGTTGGATTAGATTCGTGGCGAGATCTATCCCGATTACATTAATCATCGTAATCTCATCTCTGCGCTCCCACTAAACCAGAGGTGATTGCTCGTATGAGAGAGCTAATCATAACTTGCCGACATACTATTATATATGAACCATCACATATAATTTATAAAACATATATGTATAGTTAAGCCATTAACTATTCCATTAATATACATAAACATATTCGATACACCATTTTAAATCCTTCGTAAACCCAATCCCTTTACATGTCCTATGTATACATATCTAGGGATTGGTTTGGTAAAAGGATCTGCTAACATCAAACGAGTAGAAATGTAACTAAGAATCACTTTCTTCTTGTCTCCAATATCTCTAACAAAGTTGAACTTCGTGTCAATGTGTTTGGTTTATCCATGATACTTGAGATCTTTTGTGTAAGCAATGACTGATTGATTATCATAATTAATTAAAACAGCTCCCACTGGAGTGTTTTAGACCTCCAAATATTTCATGAATCTTCTCAACCAAATAGCCTCTTGAACTAGACGTACATGCCACAAACTCAACTTCCACAGTGGATAGTGCTATTCATGTCTGTTTCTTGCTACACCATGAGATTGCTCAATTATTGAGCAAGAAGACATAACCGGAAGTTGATTTACGTTTATCTAATTCACCACTCCAGTCTGTGTCTGTATACCCATTCAGTCTACAGTTATTCCATTGAAAACAGATAGAATACAGTCAATCACATTGGTATATGGTACTCTGGCCATTTTATTCTTTTCATCTTGAGTCTTGGGACACATTTGTTGACTCAATAATTCGCCTTTCACAATGGGAGTATCTATAGGTTTGCAGGAATTCATCTTGAATTATTCTAAAAGTTTCTTGATGTAAGTCTCTTGAGAGAAACCCAATAATTTCTTTGAACGATCCCTATGGATCTTCACACCAAGTATGCACTCTACTTCACCCATATCTTTCATTTTGAAATTCGGCGATAACCATCCTATTATGGTTTCAAGATACTCTTTGCTATTTCCAGCTAGTAGTATGTCATCCACATACAAGGATAGAATCACAAAATAACCATTGAACCGTTTAATGTAAACACAGTGGTCTTCGTTTATCATAATGAAGTTATATGAGATGATCGCAGTGTAAAACCTCAAATACCACTGTCTAGAGGATTATTTGAGTCCGTAAATCGACTTCTTCAATCTACAAACTTTATCCTCTTGACCTCGAAGAATAAATCCTACAGGTTGTTGCATGTAGATTTCTTCTTCTAATTCTCCATTGAGAAATTCGGCCTTAACATCCATTTGGTGTAACTCTGAATCCATACTAGCCACTATAGCCAACATTAGACGAATCGAGGCAAACCTCACTACAGGTGAAAAAGTTTCTTCATAGTCAATACCCTCTTGTTGAGTATAACCTTTTTCCACCCGATGAGCTTTATACCTCTCTATTAAGCCTTTCTCTTGATTTTGAGAATCCATTTATTCCCAATTGTCTTTCTTCCCTTCGAAAGATCTATAAGTTCCCAGACTTGATTTGACTTCATAGACCCCATCTCCTCTTTCATCCATTTCTCCTTTGTCAGACAAGTTAGAGCTTCTCTAACATTTCTGGGTTCTTTCTCATCAACAGGAGAAACATCTCCATTTTTTAATGAAACAAAGAAGGCATGTCCTTCAACATCATAATGTCTTTTGGACACATTTCCTAGAAATTTTCCGAGATAGTTGTTGATGGTCTTCTATAGATAAAATGCTCTCATTGGGAATCGTCTGATCCTCAATTGGTAAATATCTATCAAGATCCATACCATCAGCTAAACTACTCCCATTTGGATCTTGTAGGTATTAGTTTTCTACTACGTTGAAAATAGGTTCAGCATCCCTGATGCCCCCTCTACTAGGAAATTTAGTTTTCAGAAAATGAGCATTACGTGATCCTGTCTCAGTTAAGCTTCCTGATCTCCTATGAATACATAACCTTAGAATGTTCGCAGTATCTTATGAAGATACTCTTTTTGCCTCTAGGACATGTTCTTAGTCGCATTTTTGATATCAAAATGATTTTAGCGTAAGAGACTCTATCGTTGTTGTACACGTGTGACCAAGCAACAAAATTTATAAGTATGTCATCCCAAGGAAAAATAAATTCATAGTTATATCCGGATTTATCATTGATTTATGCTTTGTAAGAGTGACAAGATTGATGGTTTGATATTTAGACTACTTATTATTCTAATCAGTTAACTAGGAATTCAACTAACAACTAAATGTATCAAATATCGAACAAGTGATAAGAAGAATGAAATGTGGATAGAATTCACTTAAGAAGAGAGCAAGGATAATCATACTCATGGTTAAGAATCTAGCTAGATATGCATAACTCTTGATATTGAACTTCATTAATTGTGGACTAAAAGCAATCACATTTTTACCTCTAATCCCTATAGCTAAGACAATTAAGTTCTCGACTCTTTGACAAGTCTAAATCTCCTAGGATTGTGTTTACTCTAAATTCCCTTAAGGTACTATGATCATAAGTTTGGTTCTTTTCACTCAATTTCTTAAGTGTCCCCCTATGAATGTTCTAAGCATAAGAAGGGTATGATTTACCTCCCCTCACACTAACATACATGCTCATCTTAATATATGATTCAATTAAACACCTAATCATAATATTGGAATGGTCATCCTATTACTATGAGTAGAGAATTTAATCACACAAGTATTGAAATGAAACATGATTCATTAATCATAAAAGGAAGTCCAGAATTAACTCAATTCAATATCTCAAATCCTACATATCTAACATTCTTCTCAACCAATCATATGATTAGTCCTACTATAAGACTAGCCACTACACATTGTGTTTAGATCAATACAATCAAAGGCTTGCTCCATTTGAGCCAAAATAAGAAGAAAATCAACAATTGAAAAGTAGATTGACTTCCCTTTTGTGGAGAAATTCTTCCTTCTCTTCAATATGCTAACTTCTTCAATCATTGATGCTTTCCTCTTCTCAAGTGGTGGATGGATGGATTGATGGATCAAGTTGATTA
The DNA here is from genome assembly GCA_023678885.1 of Pogostemon cablin. Lineage (NCBI taxonomy): Eukaryota > Viridiplantae > Streptophyta > Magnoliopsida > Lamiales > Lamiaceae > Pogostemon > Pogostemon cablin. Next base: position 9,530,982 of record CM042960.1, read on the forward strand.
GATGGATGAATTGAAGGGTGGATGAGATGGATCGGATGGACTGTGTGAAATGGTGGTGAGAGATGAATTGATGCTTTCCAAAATAACTGTCAAATGAGGCTCCCCCTTTAATTTTCGCACCAATTATGCATTTATACCCCTTGGGCACCTTCTAGAAGCTTCTGAAATTTTCTGACTTTTTCTTACTTTTTACCCAGCTCGACTCGAGTAGCCAACTCGAGCTACTGCCTGTCAAGTCGAGTTGCGTGGCTCTACAAACTGGACAGTTTTTCGGACCTAGCTCAACTCGAGTTGCAAGTCGAGTTACGTCTTGCAACTCGAGTTAGCTCACTAGACGATTTTGGACACTGCTCTGCCCCAGCTCGACTCGAGTAAGATAACTCGAGCTCTCGCCTGTCTACTCGTGTCAGAAGCTAGACTTTCCTCGACACCTAACTCGACTCGAGTTGCAAGTCGAGTCGGACCTTGCAACTCGATTTGAGCTACTGGACAATTCCTGTATTTACTCGAGCTTCAACTCGACTCGAGTTGCAAGTCGAGTAAGACCATGCAACTCGAGTTGGGTGTTTTTTAGCCCGTTTCAGTTCGTTTCAGCTCCTGACTCTGTTTTGCTCCTTTTTTGACCTGTTTCATATATATTTAAGCTCATTTCCGCATATTTATCAGCCTGTACACATCTCTCCTAATAATTTCACCAAAAGTTACACAAATACGGGCAAAAACATACAAAAATTCACAAATAAAGACACTAAAACCTAGGTGAAAATGACGACGATCAGGACCCAACTTTCCATACTGACTCGATGAATCATGTACGTAAGCTACTGATCCCCAAGCTCTAAGGTTACTTAAGTCAGATTTTCTACCCGTCCAAAGTTCATATGGAGTCGAAACAACATATTTGGAAGGCACACGATTAAGCACATAAGCTGCCGTAAGCAACGCATCTCCCCAAAAAGAGATCGGTAGATTAGCTTGTGCCATCATGGATCTCACTATCTCCATCAAAGTCCTATTCCTTCTTTCAGCAAAACTATTTTGTTGAGGCGTATAAGGAATGGTTAATTGTCGGATTATACCCTTTTTATTATAAAATTTCTTGAATTGTTTTGATAGATATTCACGTCCTCTATCAGTTCTTAAAACTTTGATAGATTTGTCATTTTGATTTTCAACTTCACTCAAGAATCGTCTAAAGCAATCAATTGCTTCAAATTTATGAGATATCAAATAGACATATCTAAAACGTGAATAATCATTAATGAAGGTAATGAAATAGTGAGCTCCATGTCGTGCTCTCACATTTACAGGACCACATATATCGGAATGGATTAATCTAATGGAGATTCAGCTCTAATGGCATTACCAAAAGGTTTTCTAGTCATTTTTCCAGCAAGACAATGTTCGCATTTGGATAATTCAACTTTTGAAGAAAGACTCAATAATCCTTCTTTTACAAGTCTATTCATCTTATCTTGCCCAATATGACCCAACCTAGCACCCCAAACATTATCATTCACATTTGCATTACTAGAAGAACAAGCATTTAGTAAATATAAATAATCATCATAATAACTAAAAGTCATTCTATTACAATTTAAAATCATAAAGCCATAAGTCATATGTCCAGATGCATAACAAGTATCATTAATGCTAATTACCACAGTGCCTTTAGTGAATAATACATCATAACCAAAATTAAGCAGAACTGAAACAGAAATTAGATTTCGCGTGATCTCCGGAGCATAAAGAACATCAAGTAGAATAAAGGCCCGACCATTGTCAAGGTCCAGTTTGCAAGTCCTAAGTCCTTTGACCTCGACTTGAGCATTGTTTCCTATATATATCCACCTTGTCCCCTTTGGAACACGACGGAAATCTACAAAAGCTCCTCTGTCTCTCGTCACATGGTCCGTTGCTCCTGAGTCTATAATCCACAATGAATAATAATCAGACAACAAGACCGTACTTGAGACATTAATTTCACAATAAACAGAATAAGGTGAATCGACCTTGTCCCTCTTGAGCTCAAGGCGTTCACGAGCATAATGACCAGACTTACTACGATTGTAACATGGCATCTTACTTTTATCCTTCTTTTTCTTTTTATCATGGTTTTTTCCTTTTTTCGTTCATTAGTTTTAGTTGGATTATTTTCAGGCTTACCACCACCACCGTCAGATCGTCTTCCCTTCTTTCTCTTCTTCCAATTCCTTTTCCTTTTGAAGCCCGAAGCTTCCTTGGAAGTGGAACAGGCATAGAAGGCCCCAGAAGAAGGTTTTGAGGCTCCGAGCCTCTCATCATCATTGAAAGTTTTAATACTTTCATTGTGAGTCAAGTTAACCTTCAGATGTTCCCAACGATCAGGTAAAGAGCGGATCAGTGCTTGGATTTGTTGCTCATCAGAGAGAATGTGACCAGCAGTCTTAGGTTCGATTATCATATTAGACATCTCCCTGAGATGTTTTCTAATGTTATGATCAGATTTCTTCTTGTATGTGTCAAACTTAATAGTCATCTGCCTAAACCTTGTAACCGATGTACCACCATACTTCTCACGCAGATACACCTAGATATCATGTGCAGTAGGGTGTTGCTCACATTCATGAATCATCAGATCGATTACTGTGTTTACAAGGATACCACGAGCAATGCAATTTTTCTTTTTCCATGTCTGGAATGCATCTTGATCACATCTCCCTTGAGTTCCATTTTCCGCACCTGGATCAGCCATGACTTGGTTTATAGCATCCAATGCATCTTGTTCATCCAACACGTACCAATCTTATGACGCCATGTGTCATAGTTGTCACCATTGAGTTTTTCTCCTTTGTTTAACTCAGCGACAATTGATTTCGTTGCTCATTTCTTTGATAGAGATTAAAGTTATTCAATATGTTAATAATGTTTTATCTAAATTTTACGTTAAGCCAAACAGAGACATCTCAATAAATAACACAAGACTTGATCTCAAAAAATAGCTCGGAGACTACTAATCATCAATCTTATCAAGTGTCATAATACTAGATTCTTATTTCAAAACGTAAAACACATTTAAGGTTCAAGAAATTAACAATAACATTGAACTGCCACTAATAAATTGAACTTTAAACAACCATCCACAATAGCAAAAACACCAAGTCTGACAAGTCATGAACATAAAATTCTAATGAAATCCCTGAGTTTCCAATTAGAAATACAATGGAAATGAATTAAAGAAATTTACGGATTAATCTCCCTAATTTATCATCACTAAATTTCCATCGATGCTCATAATCAAATTTCTTAGTCCCCATACTATAGATAGCTTGCCCTAGAGGATCTATATGAGGATTCTTTATCCGACACTTTCCCCGACCACTTAGTTTTAAGAAGTCAGAACATCGAATCCTACCCATCCTCAAGCAGGCTGATCTTAGTGCCTGTGTCCTATTTTCTACTTCAGAAGCATCGATCAAATCTTGTATAATTTGTCGACCATTAGTTTTCACTTCATAAGTCTCTCACTGAACCCAAAAATCCTTTTGTAGGTAAGGAGGCAAAGTGTTCGCCCAGGTCTCAGGACTGGAAACTTCGAAATACTTATCATGTAGAATTATATTGCTATAAATTAAAGGCAACAATCGGTTGTAGAGTTCAATTAATTCAATTGTGTGGTCCCTTATGTTGTGTGTTGACTTCATTTTATAATTCAGAAATTCATGGAGGACTTCATCTTTAGTCCTAATGTCTTTCTCTGAAATTGTTCCCCGTTCTAACATGCCTCTGAGAAAACGAGCAACCAAAAACAAACATACTAGTGTTAGTCAAACTATATCACATGAATTTTCCCTCAATTTAATGCATATAGAAACAACTTTCCAAGATGCAATAGGTATATTCACAAGTAAATCAGTCCAACTCACTTTGGCTCCCACTTTCATAGGCCACATGAATTTGAACAATTCTAACATCACTCAACACCATGAATTTAGAATTACATGACATATTAAAGTGCATTATTATCAAAAAATTACAACCAAATAGCCACCCCATAGGTTCGTATTCAATAAATATGTCATACAATGAAGTATAACTACACATACACACTAAAAATGACATCAAACGCTCTCGAAAACGTCACCATTGGACTCCACGCGCCGAAATATGTTGGAAAACATTATCCAGTCGCCGAAAAATACCTCCACGCATCCACACGCACGCGCCACCTACGCGCTGGTACGCGCCGACTGCTGGTGTGCTATCGACAAGTGCGTGTAACTCACGCGCTACCACTTGTGCCTCTGTATACCGACGCGTGGTCTTCACGCGCCACCGCCGGATTTGCCAGTTTCTGGCATGTGGGTTGCACGCATAACTGCCGGAGCTGCCGCCTGCCGGCGTATGTCCTTCACGTGCCACCGCCGACTAGCAGTCCTCCGACTGCTCCTGACCCGGTCCGATTTACCTCCGATCTGGTCTGAATCTCGTCTGTTCAGTCAGGTTCAGGGTGGTCTGACTCGGATTGACCCTTTCAACCCTCAACTTTATATTAATTGCGAAAAGGTCCCTGACCTTTATGGAATTCTCAAAAAAAAGACCCCCAAACTTTTTGAAACTTTGCAGATTTGGCCCAATTACAAAAATATCGTCAAAAAATCATATCTTGAGTTCTAAAAGGCCAAAAAATACACAAAAAATACTGACGGACTCCTCTCGACGAGGCATATCCAGTGGTGTATAAAAAATGCTTTTACTTGCACTAAAAATGACAAAAAAATCAAACCTTTAACAATTAACGGTGAATACAACGTCAAATACACATTGCCACTGAGAAAAAATATAATCTTCCTCATACTCACATAAATAACCCATCAATGTCACACAATACACCAATCATATAACATCATGCAAGAATCATGTGAGAATGTTTAAATTATAAAGGCAGAAAACTTGAAACATGAAATTCCAGAGAATAAAAAAAATGAAGTACAAATCATTGGCTCTGATACCAATGTTGGAAACTCACGTTTCCTATAACACAAACCCTAATCATGTTTAGAGAAAAATCTCTTACCTCTCACCGTAGGATTGTGTAGCAGCGGAAGATTATTGACGAACCAGTTGATACCCACGTTGATGTCTCTGGATCCAATCTTCAACACGAGGTTGAAGGATAAGTTTCCAGGAATGTGTACTGAAACTGGATGAAGAATAATGAAGAAGAACAACTAGAAAGATTACGCCTTGAAACCCCCTCTACGTTATGTATTTATGCATGTTGTCTCGATGTTTTCATCTGTTTCTTTTTTCAAATCAAATTAGAAAACTGTAAGAAAATTGCGGGAGTTACCTAACTCCCTCTTGCATGCATGTCACATCATTCATATGTGGAATAATAAATAAATAATATTACTTATTATTTACACATACGATAATACAACACGTTCCCCTCTATTTCTCTCACAAAGAATCGACATCAATCTCAATTGTTATAATAATATTAATATTAATAATAAAATTAAGAGTTAAATTAGGGTGCACCTAGTTAATATAAATCATTAGATAAAAAAAAAACACCCCATAACCACCATTAGATCAAATAAAATAATTAAAAATTAAAAAAATAAAAATAACTACATCCTAAAAAACTACTCATTAACCCCAAGTGCATCGGTGTACCCGGTGCACTGCAGAATAACCCTAAAATTAAATTAAATTACAATCTAAAAAAATAAAGACAAAGACTTGTGTGAGACCGTCTCACATAAGCCCTTACGTGAGACGGCTAGAAAGTGATAACTTTTATTAAGGAAAGTGATAATAAATTAATGAAAAGTGATAATGTTCTTTCATGAACAATTTATAGTATAAATAAAACGTGATAACATTTTATAGCGAAAGTGATAATGATTTATAGCGAAAGTGATAACTATTTTAAAAAGTGAAAAATTGTCTCACATGAGACGATCTCACGCAAGACCTACTCAAAAATATATAAAAAAGTGGGTTGGCCCACCATGCCCGCAACCCACCATAAGATGGGTTACGTTGGTAAGCTTTTAGCATATTTTCCCACCGCCCATCTTGGGCCCGCTCGTCTTAGCCCGTTGAGGCAAGTTGTCGGTGAGCCCGCTCCACCCGTTGTGATAGTTTTAATTGCACAAAAGTGTTTGTTTAATTAGACTTGACTAATTTATAAAAACATATATATATATATATATATATATATATATTTTATTATTATTTTTTTCTCGTAAAAAATTAAATGACATTTTGAGACTACAGGCCAATGTTAAGGAAAGCATACCATAGAAAAAGTGGTTCTTCAGATACTACGAAATTGAATGGAGAGGAGATGAATCACAAGGGAGTGGCTGCCGCCGCTGTTGCCGGAGGAAACACCGGCGAGACTGGTGGTTGGTGGGTCCGGGATGATCGTACAGGAATTTATTACCCCAAGGGACAAGAAAAGGTCATAGAAGATATTCCTCAAGGAGCATCTAAGGATTTTGGTATTAATTGGTTTGATTAGGATTTTATTATTTATCATCACTTAATATAATTGTTGTAATTTTTTTTTCTAAAAACTTGTATGAGACGACGATATTGATAAAAAGTGATCATTATTATTTTTGTTATAAAATATTATCACTTTAGGTATAAAATGTTATCACTTATTTATACTATAAATTGTTAATGAAACAGTTCACTAAATCATTATCACCTTTCATTGATTGAGTATTACTTTTTATTAATGATATTATCACTTTTTATTCGTCTCACGTAAACTCAAGACTTTCCATTTTTATTCGAATAAATTCATTTTTCTAATTATATAACATTCAACCATATGACACTTATATTTATCGTAATTAAGTAATTTAATTATTTTTTTAATCAACACGCATCTTAAATTTTTATGTTTTCATATCTTATCAATGTAATTAATTAATTACTCGCATTGATATATCATTAGATTCGAACATGCTTGATGAGCATAATTCTATCCAAAATTTGTTTAGGACTTTATAATTGTATGCTTTTAAGACAACTCAAACAATTATGATCTATCGAGAAAATAAAAATTCGATCACATAAGATGTGTCAGCTCATGCTTTTCAAAGTTGTTGGAGAAAAAAATTTGTTTTCAAATGATAAACAAAAATCATTAGTTGCAAGTAAGATGTTATCAACTTAAACCAGATCCCCTACACAAGGATCTATATTAAGTGACGTCTAATAGTTGTCCTGATACCACTTGTAAAACTTAGTGTGTGTAGTTTGAAGAACCCATAACTTTGAAAACAATGTTACGAGAGATGTTTGTAACAATGATGATAACAAGCACATCAAATTACATAAACTGGGGGATTAACACAGCAACTTCAAAACTTTCTACTAGATGTTTCACTAGCAGTGCCTTCAGGGCAAAATACTCATCATTACTATTCGTTTATGAAAATAATTACACGATAAGAGAAGTCAAAAGAAACAATCACTCTTTATATATGTGATAAAAATCTAAAGAGCAAATCTACCTGACTATAACAATCATCCCGATTATTACAAGCACTCAACCGAAGAATAAGTTTCCCAACTTTTCTTCTATTACAGTACAAACAAGATAGAACAAACTCTAATGCCACTTGTAAGGGTATAAGTGTGTGCAATTTTGAGAAAAACAGAACCATGTTTAATGTTATAGAAAATGTCTTGACATAATCAATAACAATGCACAATGGAAAGGAGAGATAAGACCAGAGATTCAAAACTTTCTATTGGGTTTTTCATCAGTAGCGCCTTCCAGGCAAAAGACACATCATCGCTGATGTGTTTATTAAAATTACTAGACAACACATTTCCTAAAGTAAAGTCTAGAATACAATTACTCATGAATGATGTGATCAAATACAAAAGAATCTATCTACCTAACCATAACAATCATCCCGATTGCTACGAATCCCAACCGAAGAGAAGTTTCCAAGTTTTCTCCTCAATGGTATAAATAGGATAGAACATAATCTCTAAAGTACAAACGTTAGAAGCTATCTCTCAATATTTAATTAAATTTGATTTTATATCCCTTATTTATAGACAATTTAATGTAGATAGATCTTCATGGCAGTTGTGGTGGTTAGAGGTGGTTATTATCTTAACTCCTACCGCCAACTCTCTTGTATAACATAGACCAATCCTTGAGTCTTTAACATTATCTTAACACTTCAGCAAATTATGACTTGCTTCACTTCACTTCACTACTTTTTCTTCTACTTCACTTCCTTTATATGTACCTCCTCAACCACTTTGGTTGTTCAAGCCTAACTCCTAAACCCGTTATAAGTAATTTTAGGGCACTCTGATTCCTATCTAGCAACAATATTTTCTTCAAATTCTTTATCTTCCATCTTAGCTGATGCTAGAATATTGTTACTCTTAGCCAATGTTTCCTTTTTTTTTTCTTTTTTTTTTTGTGATTCATCTCTCATCCCTTTAATAGGTAAGTCCTCAGTATGTCCTCTAGACAACATTTTGGTAAACTTTGAGACTAATAAGAGTTCTTCTCCTAAGGTTAGAATACCCGCAAGATAAACACGTCTCGATAGTGCTCCAACCTGATGAGTTGTCTCCGAAGATAAAAAGATTTTCGTCTCGAACTTTGATAGCATCACGAGTGTAGGAGCGCTTCTGCGAACTTTAGACAACCGAAACTGGATTGCCTCTATATGCAACTTACAACTCTCAAATGTATGCTTGTAGAATGCTGATGTGCAATTCTCTATGGTCCTATTTATAGGCACCATATGACATATCACTCTCCAAGAGTCTCCTGTGTAGTCTCATACAGCCCATAAATGGCAAGATGAATGTAGGGTAATGATGACACCCTTTTGAATGTGTTGAATTGGGTTACCAAATGTTATGGTATTATTTCAAATTTAAATTTGAATGCTGGGCTTTTTGAGTGTGGGCTTCCGACAAGTTTGGGATTAGTAATTTAGAGCACAATGTGTAACCTTCCATCAAATTTTGCTCAAAATGATACATAGGCTTCAACAAGGTGACCCAGTTCTACATTCCGTATTTCATTGATGTTTCACAATATAAAAAATTATACCCTACAAATAACCATTAAACCCTTGGGCATATGGTGAATTTTGGCCATTAATTATAACATGTGCAAGCATTTAATTTGTGAAATAAAAAATGAAACACATTTTTCTCAATTCACATTAAATTGTTTTCGTTATTGGCTTTAGACTTATAAATGACAAAAATTACTCTCTCTCATTTAATGTAGGATTCTACAAGTCATTTCGATTCAAACCACTCAACTTCGCGTATAAATTTCCACTCATTGAAAATAGGTTTTGAGATCGTGAATACACCAAGATTGTCTACTCAGTAAGTAAATTCATCTTATAATTGAATTCCTTCAAAAATTTAACTTGTAAAATTAATTTTCTTCAACTTTTTATGCTCTACTAACTTATAAATGGTTTAACGGTTAATTGTAAAAAAACCACGAACTTTACTACTATTGCAAATTAATTCACACTTTTGAAAAATTGCAAAAAAAAAAACACCACCTTTAAGTATTGTTGCAAAACGCACCCAAAAAACCCATACTCTTAATCACAAATTGGGTTTATTTTGCAACAATACTTAAAGGTCGTGGTTTTTTTGCAATTTCTCAAAAGTGAGGATTAATTTGTAATATGTGTAAAGTTCGTAATTTTTTTTGCAATTAACCCATGGTTTAAATACTCCAACTAAACAACATTGTTCAGATACTCCAACGGAACACAATGTATTGTTCGGATACTCTAACCGAACACAATATAAAATCTTAATCATAACGATATTTATGTCTTATTAATTATAGATATTTTAATTTAATTATTTTTTAGGTATGTTTAGCAAATTTGAGATTAGGAATGAGCGATCCTTTTTAAAAAATAATTAAAAATTGGAGAATATAATAGCACTTTTAATAATAAAAAATAAATTAAATTAATTTGGGTTAATTACAAAATAAACCACGAACGTTACTCCTATTGCAAATTAATCCTCACTTTTGAGAAATTGCAAAAAAAACCACAACCTTAAGTATTATTGCAAAACACACTCAAATTTCTAATTAAAAATATATTTTTTTGGGATTTTTTTGCAACTATACTTAAAGGTGGTATTTTTTTTTTTTTGCAATTAACCCAATTAATTTTCATTTTATTAATAAAATGAAAAAAAAAAATATTATATAATGCCCTGCTGAAGCTGCAAGCAGCAGCGCAGCCAACTTCTTTTTATTATTATTATCTCAATTAATGAAACCTCCATGTTAATTAGTAAATGAAATGATGGGTGTTGACAGAATGATTAAGTTTGGTAATGTTGACTATGTAAATATGGTAGACAATTCATAGAGAGTAATTTTAGGTGAATTGTATAGTGCCGTTAGGATAATATTCTTTCCTTATTTATTCAATCTTTATATCTATATATTGCCTCACTTGTAAAGGAATATATACAGAATTCATGAATTATATAAACTACTGTTCTACATGGTATGGTTCTATTAATCTAGTTGTTCCACGATTTGAACAACTTTTCTTTTCTTACTTGTTGAATCTCTTCCTTTGAACCAAATGGATTAACAAAAAGAACAAAAAATTGTTCCAGTTACTGATTCCAAAGCACCAATCATTATCCAACAAGATAATTCTGTTTTTTTTCCGACAAGCCAATTATGCATTATGGTCCCAACTCATGGAAATGCGCATTGGAGCACGCAAGAAAGGTGGCTATCTCATCTTGCCACATGGATCACATAAAATCAAAGGGTGAAAAGTTGGTTGATTGAGTCAATGAGCCCCTCATTGTGCAGCGATTTATTCATCTCCCTACGACTAAAGAAATATGGGAGGCTTTATCGAAAACCTTGTACGATGGATCTGATGAAACTCGTCTCTTTGAATTAAATCAAAAATTTTTCTCTACTAGACAAGATGGTAGACCCTTACCAACATATTACAATGAACTTGTGGTTATATTCCAAGAAATTGATCATAGATCAAATTCCAAACAAGGGTCTGTTGAAGGAGTGGTTCAACGTCACTTGGAAATGTGTAGACTTCGAGTCCAAACAAGGGTCTGATTTTGAACAGAGATTTATTTATTTATTAATGAATGAATTTGTGTTAACATACAGAGATAGACGGAATAAACATGTAAATCTCGTGCACTTTAAATATCTCTCAAACGGTATTTGAAGCCGTCTTAAAAATTTTGTAATGTTGCATGTATAAATATATCCATCACCACTCACCCACTTGCAAGAATAAGCATCGTTGTTGCTAATTTATTTTGACTTCAGCTATTTGTGGACGAATATTAATACATTGAATATTACACAACATACGAACGAACGGTAGTAGGTGAAGTCTTACGCGAAGAAGTCGCATGGATGGGTCTCACGATTTTGGTAGGTAATTCCAATGAAGAATAAATCGTGTTTTTGTTCAAGTCAACTTCAAACTAACATCTTTACCAACCCCAACGCGGACCCCTTCCCTTTCCTCCCACTCTTTCTCACCAACATCACCACCAATTTACTAGATAGAAAACCTATCATGACCCTTGAACAATCCCCAAATTCCCAACAACTCCTTGCCCTTCACCAACTCTTACCTATACTTGCACGTATTTATAGTCCAAATGGTCGAGCCTTCATATTTAGGTTCAACTCCACCTATTAAAGTTGATCCCAATTACAATTTCAATCACAATGACAACTAATCAAGAAGAAATGATATTCCGGTCTAAGCTCCCCGACATTTACATCCCAAAGCACCTCCCTTTACATTCTTATTGTTTCGAAAACATTTCGAAATTCAGTACGAGACCGTGTCTCATAAACGGAGTGACGGGCGATGTGTACACGTACGAGGAGGTCGAAACGACTTCCCGTAAGGTTGCAGCGGGGTTGCATAAGCTCGGCATCCAGCGAGGCGACACCATCATGCTACTCCTCCCCAACTGCCCCGAGTACGTATTCGCTTTCCTCGGGGCGTCCCACATCGGGGCCGTATCCACCATGGCGAATCCCTATTTTACCCCTGCTGAGGTCATCAAGCAGGCCAAGGCCTCCCGCGCCAAGCTCATCGTGACGCAAGCGTGCCACGTGGCGAAGGTGCGGGAGTACGCGGCCACCGCGAAGGTTGTGTGCGTGGACGCGCCGCCACCGGGCTGCCTGGCGTTCTCGGAGCTGAAGTCGGCGGACGAGTGGGAGATGCCGGCGGTGAAGATCCACCCGGAGGACGTGGTGGCGCTGCCGTACTCGTCCGGCACGACGGGGTTGCCGAAGGGCGTGATGCTCACGCACAAGGGGCTGGTGACGAGCGTGGGGCAGCAGGTGGATGGGGAAAACCCGAATCTGTATATCCACAGTGAGGATGTGCTGCTGTGCGTGCTGCCGTTGTTCCATATATATTCGTTGAATTCGGTTCTGCTGTGCGGGTTGCGGGTCGGGGCGGCGATCCTGATCATGCAGAAGTTCGACATCGTGCCGTTCCTGGAGCTGATACAGAAATATAAAGTGACGATTGGGCCCTTCGTGCCGCCCATAGTATTGGCGATAGCGAAGAGCCCGTTGGTGGAGAAATATGACCTTTCATCGGTGCGGATGGTGATGTCTGGCGCTGCGCCACTAGGGAAGGACCTGGAGGATGCTGTAAGGATCAAGTTTCCGCATGCTAAACTGGGCCAGGTACTTATATATAACGAGATAATTTCAGATTTAGTCCCGTAAGAATTGCTTAATGTCAAAAATGTCTCAAAACTGACATATTTAGTCTCATAGGAATTTTTCATCAAAATCTGTTAATAGTTGACGAAATATTCTGAATCATTAACAAAATGGACTATGTCTATTTTGAAAGATAGAAAATAATATAAATCTGATAGATTATAATAATATAAGTTAATTTTGGATGAAAATTTTCGAAAATTATGATTATAATATTTTTGTGGGACCAAAATCGCTAGCTATGTGACCAGTGTATTCCTACGGGACTATAATTGAACGGAAGGAATTCTTATGGGACCAAATATGATATTTTCCCTATATATAACTCTTCGTCACCACCTCATAATAATAATTTAATTAAATGCAAGTCAGGACGACCCAGGTGGAAGTTGCACCTAAACTTATACAATACAATAATAATAATAATAATAATCAACGTTTTAAAATGACTAATTTGATATAATAGTGTTGATTATGTTACTAAAATATATGATTTAATTGAATATATTTATGACGTATATATTTATCACTCTATTTATACATATTATAACTCGAGATATTGTAAATATTTATTACTACTTGGGTATTATGAAAATTATGAAATTTTACCCCTAATAAAAAATCAATGTTGTTCTGTTGAGTTGAATGTATCAAAGAAATTAAATAATTTTGACTGGAGTGAGTATTGAATTTAATATATATATATATAGAAAAATAAAAATTAATAGCGATTTAAAATACTCCTTTCAACATATTTATGTTTGCACCTCTCTTTTGTATTTTACATGAGAGAGGTGCAATTTAAAAGGAGATGGAGGGGATGATACTTTCACAAAGTTAATCTTCTAATACTCCCTTCATCGTCAAGGGTTTTTTTTTTTTTTCCGTTGTCTAATTTAAAAGGTTTTTTTTTCTTTTTCACACACATGAGATCCACGTATACTCATTAATACAATTAAAAAATAGACTCATACACACCCATTAATATACTATTATCCACAACACATTAAATAATAATACTCTTTAATTCTACTGATACAACTATTTCATTGCATTGTTATTATTTTTTAATAATTTAAGTATTATTTTTATTATAATGCTAAGACTTTTAATTAGTTCAAATATTATTTTAATTAATTCAAATGTTATTTTTATTTTAACTCAGATAGTTTTACATAGTTTTACAAACGTAACGTAAATGTAGTACTCCTTCCGTCCCACAACAAGAGTGGCGAAACTTTTTGCACGTAGATTAAGGGATATAATATTTAATGGGTAGCTAGGGATAGTTGAGGTGAGAGAAATAATATTTTAATGTATAGTGAGTAGGTGTATTGATATGGTGTGTGGGTCCCATGAAGATATATTAATTGTTTTGTGTGAGTCTCATTTACTAAAAAGAGAAATACACATCTTGTGTTGGGACGGACAAAAATGGCAAAATGCACTCCTTGTCATGGGAGGAGAGAGTATTAAATTTTAATGGCAAAATAAGTGATTAACAGGGTGAACGATAAGATAATAGATTGATTGTTGGTGGCAGGGGTATGGAATGACAGAAGCAGGGCCACTGCTATCGATGTGTTTGGCATTCGCGAAAGAGCCCTTTGAGATTAAATCGGGTGCATGCGGGACCGTCGTAAGGAATGCCGAAATGAAAATTGTAGACATTGAAACCGGTTTATCTCTCTCCCGCAACCAATCAGGAGAAATTTGTATCCGTGGTGACCAGATTATGAAAGGTACCTACCATCTCTCCTCACAATCTCTTTTTCCTAATTTTACACAAACATGTTTTAAGAGGTAATAACTTCAACCATTTTTTTTTTCTTTTTTTTAATATCAAAAATAATATTTCATTAAAATTATTTAATGTGAAATGTGTAATTGTATTAGTGTTATGTGCGGGCCCTATATAGAATAAATAATTGTTTTGTGTGGGCCCAACTTGACAAATGTAAATCTTAACTTGAAACAAATTAAAATGGAAAGTGTAAATTTTAACGCGGGACAGAATGATTATATATTATCATTTTTTATTAAAAAAATTTTTTATTATGAATTATTTATGTAATAATTTACTGTACCAGTATATATTTTTATTAATTCAAATATTAATTTTTGTTAAAATAGCATTCTCTCTGTCATATTCATTTACTTTTTGCATGTGGATTAATGAGTATTATTATTTTATATAAAGTGAGTAGTTATATTAGTAGTAAGTGGTTGGTATGTGTGGAACTCTTTTGCTAAAAAAAAAAATGAATACCTTTAAAATGGACAACTAAAATAATAAAATGGATACCTTGTCATCTGAGTAAGGGAGTATTACTTATTATTTGTGTCATAAAATATGGATTGGGATGTTATCATACAATTGTTTGTTTTTTCCATGCAATGTGAAGATTTAAAGGTAAAAAAAACATTTGGATGTAGCTAGGTAGCTATGTCCGCCTAAAAGTACTAAGTTTAGATAACTAAAATATCTAATTTTGTCCAAGTTACGCTAACCAACTCTCTTGTTTGATGTTTGTTTTGGGTTCAGTAGAGTTTGGAAATCATGGTGTTTTGGATTTTTAATAGGGTATGTTTTATTTTTATGTCAAATTGAAGTGTAAAAATGTATTAATTAGGTAAAAAAGAGATGAGAGAGGAGAGATAAAGAGAAAAGATGTATTAATTGAGGAAAGAAAAAATATATATATATATATATATATAGTGATGATTTTTGAATTAGTTTATGTTAAAAAATAAAAATAAAAAAAGATGAGATATGAGAGGTAAAGAGAAAATGTGTATTAATTGAGGTGAGAGAATGTATATATGTGTATACATGTTATATAAGTGCGTAATCCAATAAAAAATTTGTATAACGTCGTTCATGATAATACTATCTTATTATTATTATTTTATCAAATATCAATTTTTATTGAAAATATTATTCCCTTCGTCTCAAACTCATCTTTATGTTTACTGTAGATAGGAGTTTAGGAAAAGTCACTTTTTGACTTAAATTTAGGAGTAATATGATATTTTTAGATAAAAATTAAATAAATAATAAAGTATGTTATGTGTGTTAAAAAGGTGATGACATATTTGAAATTAAAGTAGTTAGAGTGATATATATTACTTAGTTATTTTTTCCTTTTATGAAAGTGTAAAGTTAAATTTGAGACAAATCAAAACGAAAAGTGTGAAGTTAAAGTTGAAACGCAAGAAGCGTCACTCATTATATGCTCTGTGAATTATTTATGAAATACTCCCTCCGTCCCCCAAACATTTCAAACTTTCCTTTTTCATTCGTCCCACAAAGTATTTCACACTTTACTTTTACTAAAAATGGTAAAAAAATACTCCCTCCGTCCCGCACCAAGGGTGCATTTTGCTTTTTTGCACGTAGATTAAGGAATATTATTATTTAATGTGTAGTGGGTAGTTGTATTAGTGGGAGTGTGGACCCCATGTTTTAATTGTATTAGTGGGTGAGTGTGGGACCCATGTGTATAAAAAATGATAGAGAACCATTTGGGTGGAACAACCAAAATGGAAAAAACAGACCCTTGATGCGGGTCGGAGGGAATATAGTATTTTAATGTGTATTAAGGTGAGAGAAATAATATTTTAATATAAAGTGGGTAGGTGTATTAGTGTGATGTATGAGTCCATGGAGAGAGAAATAATTAATTTGTGTGGGTCTCATATACTAAAAAGGAAAATGTAACCATTAGGATGAGAAGCCCAAAAAGGAAATATGTAACCATTAGGGATGGGACGGAGGGAGTACACTATAACAATACTTACTTTTTACATACATCCCAACATAATACTCACTTTTTCACACATTTCAATAACGTTGTACACCATTTTCATTAAATTAATTAAAATACTTCTTTTCTTTCTTACTTTATTTATAAAATAACAATTTTTTCTTAAACTCCGCGCACAACAATACGTGAAGTACTTCAGGGACGGAGTGAGCTAATTGCACGATTATTACTTTAATATTAGTATCATTATGTTAAGAAAATTTTGTTAGTATCATTTTTTTAAAAATAAAAAATGGAGTATTATTCTTTAAGATGGTTTTATGTAAGACATACTCGTAAATCTAATTGAGTAATAAGTTTCTTGTGAGATCATTCATGGTAAGAATATTTTTTTTATTATTATTTTTAATAGTTTTCTCTTTTAATTTTTAATTTTTACATAAAAATTATTCATCATGAAATAATTCAATTTGATGATCATAATTTTTTTTCCTCCCAAGTTTTTGCCATCATATTAAAAGGATTAAAACTTAATCATCTTTTAGAGAGTAAAAAAAATTTACTCATTTTTTTTTACATCCTCTAATAATTTTCCATGTGTATTGTAAGTGAAAGGTTGATGATACATTAAAATTGATGTAGGGTATTTGAATGATCCGGAGTCGACGGAGAGGACAATAGACAAAGATGGGTGGCTACACACCGGCGATATAGGGTTCATCGACGCTGACGACGAGCTCTTCATCGTCGATCGATTGAAAGAAATCATAAAATATAAAGGATTTCAAGTTGCTCCGGCGGAGCTCGAAGCCCTCCTCCTCAACCACCCCTACATTTCCGATGCTGCTGTCGTCCCGTAAGTTATCATTTCATCACATCTTCATCTAAATATCAACACACATTCTCATTATTTTTATTTTATGTAAATTAATTACTGTATAGTATATGGTGTTGCACTTTTTTGGCATCTTTAGAGACAATTTAGATCTATCACATATAAATGTTTTGGGTGTTCACTAAAGGTTTACATTATTTTTTTTTCAAATATAGGTCCTCTATACCCTTGAAATTAATGTCCATACATCCTTACTTCTCCAAGTCTGCTTATAACTCCCCCTATTTGTTACCAAAGGGAATCGAACCTGGGTCTCTCACCTTAGTGAGGAGCCCAGTGGCCAGATGAGCTAGCCCACCTGGTTGGACGGAGGGAGTAATTTATTTACACCAAATACTTTGGTACATTTGGGTGTATTGAATGTCTTTGCACTTACTATGGTTTAATTCTTTTAGTTATTATCTTTTCTTTCACTCTGTACGTACATTCGAGTGCTATATTACTGATCGTCTCATTTATTATCTGTCGAACTAAACGATCAAACCGATTGCAGAATGAAAGATGAGGAAGCTGGAGAAGTGCCCGTTGCTTTTGTAGTGAGATCAAATGGGTCGAACGTATTGAGTGAGGAAGAAATCAAGCAGTTCGTTTCGAAGCAGGTGGTGTTCTACAAGAGAATCAATAGGGTTTTCTTTGTTGATGCAATTCCCAAATCTCCATCTGGCAAAATTTTGAGAAAGGATTTGAGAGCAAGATTAGCACCAAATATTCCATGTTAAATTATAAACAATCTAATGTATATTGTTTAATTGACGTAAATTAATATTGCATGTAAATTAGTTCTGGTTGTTAAGGTGGACAATTATAATGCCATCTTTTTCATTTGATTTGTAACTTGATTTGTACTGAAAATTATACAACAATTCAAATACGTGAATTACCGATTAAGCCAGAAAATTTTAGTAATTAGAGGGTGAAGTACTTAAAGTAATTTAAAAATAAAGTCATTCTGTACTTTGTATTTCAGGAGTTAGTCTCTTGTAGACGGGTTTTACATAAACCCTTGTAAATCATATGATCCCTTTAATTTAAACACCCTATAAATACATAAGATATATAGGATTGAAAGAGAAATCACAAGATTTACATCGTGAACCTGGTTTATATAAGTGTTTGTGATTATTTAGAGGATTATCCTCATGTGAAATTTTATTCTAAATATACACAATAAAAATTTGAAGTGTTGGGGTCGTATTCTTATTCTTTTGTTGTGGGCTTGGCCCAGTGGGATATAACACCCAAAATAATTTTGGTACATTATGGTGTCATATCGAAATTTTCAATATAATATCGGTACGTAATTAGAAAAATAAATTTGATATTTCGGTATAATCGAAATACTGAAAATATATCGGCATCTCGGTATATATATCAAAATAATACTTCCTCCGTCCGCCCCAAATAGTCATTTTTCATTTTGGGCATTCGCCCTTAAAGGTCTCATTTATCTTTTTACAAACATGGAATCCAAAAACACTCACTAGTAATACTATTAAATTATTGGGCTCACATATCGATAATACAACCACCCACTACAGTGACTATATATTAAATAATGATACTTCTTAATCTACGTGTGAAAAACAAATGAGCTTTGAAATGGATAGAGGGGGTAATTATTTTTATATTTAATAAAGATCATTTGATTGAATTATTTTTAAATATAATTAATAATTTCGTTAAGGAACGGTATGAACTAGTTTATCAAACTTCCAATATTAAATTGGCATGTTGAAATATGGGTATAAATCAATAAAGCTCGATAAAAGACCGTGTTCAGTATTTCGGTATGATAAGTCATAATTTTTACACTTATATTTAAGAGAAATTCACGCAAATTGTGAATTATTTAATGATAATTACGACTTATTTAATTTTATGCACTTGAACGTTTATTATTTGAACTGTTTTAAATTATATGCACTTGAACGTTGATTATTTGAATTGTTATTAAAACAGGACAATTGGATAAATTGTACAACCACGGCATTGAGGGGGTCAGTGTTTGGTGAAGTAGATTTTTTAGGGGAAAGTTTGAAAAGAAGTCCAGGGATCCTTTCTGGCTGTTGCAAGTCTTCATTGTTGGATATTAAGAGGTTGCCAACCCAACTGAGAAAGAGTGATTTTAGAATAAAAATTAAAATTTACCAAAAAGGAAGGGAGGAGATTGATCCCCCTTGGATTTTCTTGGACACACGTTAATGATCATCATCTTAAGGACGGAGAGGACACAACAGAATACCACCATTAAAATCATGAAAGAAGACGGTTTTTCCATTCTAATTTTAGTTTGTAATATGTAAATTCATTTCTAGTTCAAGGGCTGTGAAATTTCCGTAAATTATTTTTCATGTTTGTTTAGGACTATAATATCAATTTGTTTATGGATTTATTAATTTTCATGTTTGTTTAGGACTATAATATCAATTTGTTTATGGATTTATTTTGTTGCATACACTGAATCGTTTTTATGACATTTAATTATTACAATAGACTAGTAGTCATCTAAATTAATTGATTAATTGGTCTATTGTTAATCATTGTAAGAATTGAATTTAAGGGGCAAATCTGAGGAAGCCATCAAAATGAGCCTTGAAGTTTAGTTTTGCCGTGTTAACCTAGAGTAAATAAACATGCAAGATAAAATCAGCATCTTGCCAGAAGACATTCAACTATTACACGATAAAGACAACAAATAAAGGAAGACACTTATCTCTGCAGTATCAGCATTATGTTAAGCGTCAGTGCGGTAATTGTCTGCATGTTGGACAGTACCATTTTCCTTTAAATCTCGTCTCCGGTGTGAGGCCAACACAAGCATAATGGAACCACTCACCACCTTGGCACTGATATAAAGACGAGATAAGAATAGGAAAGATGGAAGTGTTTAGAGTAAGGAGCAGATCGAGTAGATGGTACTGATGGTTAACCAAATCATCTGGACGATCTAAGGATGGATGAATTTTGAACCAGCAAGTGTTTCAATGATTGGATTCATCGAATTTAAATATGACCTATCCAAACGAATGTAACACAGAAATGCACAATGAGGCAGAGTAGGAAAACGGACTTACATTTTCATTGTCGCAAGCAATCATATCACCAAAAGACACCTGTAAAATCAGTTGATTTTAAGTCATTCATTTAATTCATGCAAAGAGACAATGAGAAGCGAAATTCAGCGTACTGTAATAATGGAAGAAGTATGACCTGATGACAAACACAGTAAGTAGGTTCATTTGGATCAATGGGTTGATCTTCAACAGGTGAAGCAAAGTCTACCCTCTTAAGGATTCCAGGAGGCGGCATAAGCTCAGAATCTCTATCACGCTCCCGATCCCAATCCCTGTCTTTGAAGTCAACCCTCTTTGGTTGAGGTGTTCCATACATTGGCTTGCGTTTTTCACTTTTGGGAACTAAAGGCAACGGAGGAAGCACAGCTGGCTCATCTGGTGCTATTTTTCCTTCTGGAAATTTAACAAGAATATAAAAAAGTTTACCCAATATACATAATACCATTCACAGTAATCATATGTACACTAAACAGTATTTGCCATGATCATTGTTGCACTGAGAAATATATGCGGATTAATTTCTTTCAACCAACAATTTTAAGGATCCTCAGTTGGTTTAGCACGCTTGATAACCGTCATGCTGTGGAAAGAAACGATAGATTGAAACAAGCCAACAACTAGATTTTTAACAAAAGATTTCTTTAAAATCCAACCACTCTCTCTGGCATCTCTGCCCCAAATTAAAAGTCATTTTGAACTTCTATAGATATTAATCATAAACTCAACTAATTTATTAAAAATGAAACAAATAAAGTTGATTTGCATTAAGAAAAACTAGAAGATTAACTTGGGGAAAGGTATCATCAACGTAATTGCACTCAACGTACACAAACATGATGAAAATGGTAGAACCAAAGGTCACTACGCGACAAACACTGTCATGTACAGATAAATTCAGACCTATGAAATTCAGATTATTAGCCTTGATCATAAAAACTAGCACTTATACAGCACATAATGTCTGCTAAGGGAATTTACAAAGCACAACAGATTGCAAAATCATAATAATATCTAAATGAAAACCCCACAAAGGAGGATACACCTTGTTTAAGGTCTTCTGCAAAGTTATTCAGATCCTCATCAAGACGTTTTATATGACTGTCAATCTGAAGGAAAGGGGCAAAGAAGTAGAATTATAAGCTTTGGAACAAAAGGATAAGGATTAAAAAGTGCATTTTCATGTTATAAATTGTTAATCATGTAGCTAAACGAACAAATAAGCAGGTAATGCTAGCAGCTAACACACCCAAGTACATAAAAGACTTGGAATGACTTCTCCCCCTTGACCCAATTTTAAGGATCCAAGAAAAGAAATTTTATCAAATGTAGAATCTTAATGACAGTAATCCAAGCAGGCATCAGAGAGATATTTTTCTATTTTAAGAGGAAAAAGAAACATAATTTTAAAAGCATATGAAGATGTTACTACTGGGCTAAAACAAGCAAATGTATTCGTTAAATGGACATTTCCCATCAGTTTGTAAAAAGAGAAGGAATAAAATTAAAGTATGATCAGTGCGTTGATGAGAGAGGAAAGTGGGAAGGGTTTTAACTGATTTTTTTTTTTTTCTGTTTCCCAATCTTCCAAAGGAAGACCCAGAATGGCCAAGAAAAAACAAACTTTAAGTGGTTAAACATAGGGGTGGTATACCGTACCGTACCGAAATTCACTCATACCGTATACCGTACTAAAAAAATCGGTATTAAAAAATCTATACCGATACCGTACCGACAAATTCGGTATACAGAGATTTCGGTATATTAATAACATGTACCGTTTTTTTACCGAAATACCGAAATATATCTCCATTTTGGAATGAATAAAAAAAAATTGCATTCTAAATTTCAATTTAATATCTCAATAATCCAAAAAACAAGAAGTAGAACAATTCAAACAACATAAGATATTTCAAAACAGTATAAATAATAAACATTTCTCTTCACTTTCCGATCTCAAAATGAGAGACTAGACACGATATTTTCATTGCTGCGCTAAAAAGAGAGGATGGTGGGGCACTAAGATGAGAGAGGATGGTGAGTGAGATGAGTAATGAAGGTGGAGATTTGGCAATGTAAAGAAAGATAATGGTGGCCGGTTGTGAAGAGAGGGAAAGGGGGCGGCTGTGAGGAGAGGGAGAGGGAAAGGGGTAGGGTTTTATGTTTGTGAGTAAGTGATTCCCCAAATTATTATTACTCTAGACCTCTGGTATTATATTTCATTTTTTTATTATTATATAGTAGACTTCTAGGATGTGCAGTACAGTATTTGTAATTAAAACTAATATAATTAATTAAAAATTAGTTTAATATATAGGTATATACCGATATTTTTGCGGTATTTCAGAATATACCGAAATTTCTTAAAATAACTTACCGATACTGTACCGAAAATTTCGGTACGGCACCATACCGTACCGAAATTTTCGGTATACCTAAATTTTCGTTAAATTCGGTAATTTTCGATACGATAAATGCGATATATCAAAAAATCGGTAATTTTGTCCACCCCTAGTTAAACACAGGAACATTCAAATTTTGACTTACAAGGTCATGAGCTTGGCGGGCCAGTAAAACCTTCTCAGTACAGAGGCTAAGAGCATTATTCTGGTTTGCTTCAATCTCCTTTTGTAGCTTTTCAAACATTTCCTCCTCCTCATTTTTCCTAGAGTATGAGCCTCCTTGAGATGCCAAACCCAGGCAATACTTTGTTTGCTGCCTTGTATGGTTTACCATCGCTTTAAGTCAACATAAACACAGACAGAGATCAAAGTTTGTCAAAACTTCTATAATTGATGGCATAACTTAAGAGCCCCATAATTTTTGAAATGAGGGAAAATATGAATAGTGAACCTTGAGAACGCTCATCTAGTTCTCGAATGGTATTGAGAAGCCTCTGAAGCTCAGCCGGAAGGGTGCTCGAATCTTTTTATTATGCATAAACAATAATATCTTTATAATTCAATGTAACCTATATTTATTATTTTGGTAATAATAGTATAATTTGTAGAAGTAGAAGTAAAATTAACAACTTACACTCCAAGTAGTCGTCCACAAACACCCCGGTTCTCGCAATAGCCATATTTTTGCTCGCTTGACTAGTGGGATTCTTCTAGAAATCCACTGTCTAGAGGCGGAGCACAAAATAACATAACTTCCCAGAGAATAAGACGACAATAAGTAACAAAATCATGCTGATGAAGATAAAAAAAACTGCTATTTCATCAATTTAAATCATTGGAACATATTTGGGAAGCTAGGAAACACCTTATTGGTCTTCTAACCTAAAGATGACAATAAAAATAATGTAACGTTTTAGGGTGATAAAGAAGCACGTCCTCCTGCTAGACTACAATATAAGGGAAGCAAAGGACAAGCTTCAGCACACATGCATATCAGGTCATTGTACCTTTAAAAGACACTAACATAAAGGCAACTTTTTTATGCAGAATGTTCAGCAAATGCTCAAGTTACAAGCTGTTCGTTTTAATAATGTTAAACTACAAACTTCTTAACCCCACAATCAACGACACAAAACAGCATTCAGACATCCAATTAGTTATATCTAACACAAATCATTCCAGAGCACATAGTAGAAAATTGGTTATATAATTACAGAACCTAAAATACTATGATAAACCCAAAATTAAGGAATTTAAGGTTTGTACACTAACCAAAAAGTATGAAACATTATCAAAAGGCCATTACCTGAAACTGGGAAGTGAGAACTCAATTTATTGTGCTAAAGCTACGTCATTTGGTGGACGAAAGCTGATTCTTGATCAGTTAGACACCTAAGAAATTCATGACTGTTCTGGGTTTAGATGCAACGGGCAAGTCTTCGTAGAAAATTTGAATAAAAGAAGTAGAATAGACGAGTTGGAGTAAAGTGCCCAATTTTTTTTGAAGATTTAGCAGCGATCCTTCTCCGAATCAACTTAATTACAAAATCACATCATCGTCTTCAGCTTTAGCTAT
Organism: Pogostemon cablin; assembly: GCA_023678885.1. Lineage (NCBI taxonomy): Eukaryota > Viridiplantae > Streptophyta > Magnoliopsida > Lamiales > Lamiaceae > Pogostemon > Pogostemon cablin. The sequence continues at coordinate 9,555,480 of CM042960.1, forward strand.
ATTCCGACACGAAAATTGGCGGAGAGAGTGATTGACGAAGAGGAAATGGGGAAAGGGTGTTTGATCAAGATGTCAGGGTTTCTAATTGCAACTGTTCACTCAGGTGAAACGATGTCGTCAGTTATTAATCAGGGAAAATTCATGAAAAATATCAAAATTCACGACATTTTGAGTCATGTTTTTAATGCTTGCAATTTTAGTATGTACTCCTATGGTTTTTATTTTATTTTATTTTATTTTAAGTTTTTTTCTATTACACGGTTAATAATAATTAAAATTTAAATTGCAAAAATATCAAAGTATCATGATCAATATATATAAAAAATATCACAAGATTTGTGATTTGTTCGTCCAACATATCTCTCGTAGTCATGTCCAACATATCTCTCAGTCATAGCCTTAAAAATAGAAAATACTAAAAAGTTATTATTAGAATAAGTTAAAATTAAGATTATTTTCTGTACAGTGCAAATTTAAGTAGGGATAGAGTGATAAAAATAAAAGATAGGTAGGAATAATATGGGAAGTATTATAATAATAAGGGTAATTATATTGTGCATCATGGTGCACTCTAAAATAAGGTGCACTTACTTTCAAAAACGTAAACAAATAAAAACAAAAATATATACAAATTATGAAAAAAAATTATACAATTTAATTGTTAGTTTTTTTAATGAAAAATTGAGTGTAAAAAGATATACAATTATTAAAAAACATGTATACACTATTGAATAAAAAGTTATACACATATGGATGATAATTTTTTTAATGAAAACATAGTGTGAAAAAAGTTACAATTATTAAAAAACACGTACACAAAATAGAATAACATGTACTTCCTCCGTCCCACTCAAATAGCATCATTTTACTATATTGGGCGTCCTGTCCAAATTGTACAATTTTCCTCTTTTAGTAAGAAGGGCCCACTATTGGCCCATCACTACGCATCAATATATTAGAATTAAGATAGGATATAAATAGTGGTTTCTACAGGTTATAGGGTATCAAAAATGAATTTTGTTTCATAATAAAAGATAAGTAAAATTATCTCACATAAGTCTTTACCTTAAAAAGACACTAGGCACATCCAAGTTAGATTATACGAATAAAATAGAACACGAAACACAGATCACAAACATACCATGTTTTGGATTATACAGAAATCTACTTTAAAATATACTCCATATCCATATATATATATATATATATATATATATAGGAATCATAAAATACTATTTTCTCCATCCCGAATACACGTTAGCGTTTAGTATTTCATATTATTTTAAAAAATATATCCCGAATACACGTTAACGTTTAGTGTTTCATATTATTTTAAAAAATATATTAATTTTATTGACGTTTGAGAATATTTTAATATTTTTAAAATAATGTTATGTTATTTGTTTTAGATGGTTCCAATTTTGAAATTAAAGAAACTTGGAGGTTATTAGTCTTTAAAAAGAAATATTTTTATGACAAACAAAAAATTGCAAAAATAACATTTCAATCTTTCTTCAATAGAGAATAAGATACCAGCAGAGCTATAAACTTCAACAGAATCAATGGTTTCAATTCACTTTGGGGGAGAGATTAACAAAATGTTAAAACCAAGATTGAAGAACATATATTGTCAATCATTTGCATTATAGTGATCGTTTATAAATTGGGAACTAACAGTTTCCTCATTTGGCATGTAGGCGAATTCATCGACATAGGACGGGTATCAAAAAAGGAGAGACGACTCTACACATAATTTAGGGAAGTTACACCTTTGTGAATATTTGGGTATGATGGCACCAAATAGTTTTACCAGCACCAGCTAATCCATGTTCTTCAAATATTCCTTGGAAAGCTTAGTTTCCGTTATCAGCTTTTGCTCTCTGATGAGATCGTATCCTGATTCTAATAAAGCTTCCACAGTTTGCTGTAAAAGTAACGAGCCACAAAACCAATCACATTGCTGTCGTAGCCCAGATGTCACACAAAGGTAGAGGGGAAAAAAGAACTTATTATAGCTCCTCAAGTAGATTTATCAAGTTGGAAACATTTGGATTTCAGTGGTCTAGTCTGATAAAGGGTAGGCAAACACTTGTGTAAATTGGGTTCACGGTGTAAATCTTGTGGACCCCTCTTCCAATTCTATTATACCCTATGTATTGTTAGGGTTTAAATTACAGGGAAACCATAGAATTTACACCGTAAACCCGGTTCACAGGAGACTAACTCTAAAGGGTAATGCTGAGTTGTATGGTGAAGAAGTTGCCTCAGTTACTCACCTAGCATGGTTTATTTAACCAAAACTATTCAGGTGAATAATATGCAGTAGTAGTAGTCAGAGTGAAGTACAAATAAATCAATAAGGTACCTTAGGAGCTGTAAATATTGGAAGTTCTCCAGCCTTTTTTCGTTTGAGAAGTGTTTTACCAAGATTCTCAGCACCACCAGCATCATTTACCCACTTCCACATGTAAAGCAAAAAGTAAATGAACATAAAAGAAACAAATAAAAGAATAAAAATGAGAGAAGTAAGAGAGGGAGTTCGAAGAATATTCTCGAGTGGAGCAAGCTTGAGAGATCATACTCAGAAACACTCGTTTACTTGAGAAATTCGGAAGGCTTGGTCCAAACCACACTTAAAACATTCCCTTGCAAGTTTCAACGGGAAGAACACTAGCCAATAAGTGTAATTCCATCCTAAGACCAATTGATATTATGAGTAGCTCACTAGATTTATCAACTAGTTCTCTTCCACGTGAATCCTTCTTTAGTTATTCATCTAGTCATTTGTAAATGGCTGATTCATAGGAGAGAGTGATTCCACATAGGTAAGGAATTCAAATTGTAAATGGCTGATTCATAAGAGAGAGTGATTCCACATAGGTAAGGAATTCAACTAGATCACTTCAATCATGTGATAGACAATTATAAGAATGATCTTTCTTTTATGAGCCAGTCTCATGTACACTAATCCATCCGGCTCAATTTGATATCAAATTGACAGAAATAAACACGAAAAGATAATAAAGCCCTAAGGAGAAGAATATGGTAAATTATTAAAATATCACCCAAGTGTATGTACACCTTGGTGTATTTAAGACTTCGCCTTCTTTTATAGTGATCCTTAATTCATTAATTATGTGAGGCTAATGTCATTTTGTAAGATGAATAAAAAGGATTCAAGAAATTTTCATATTCCACTACGCATACGAACAAACTGTAGGAGTATAAAGACACCTCAAGATTGCATGGCGGAGGAAGTATACTTCTCATTACTCCTATTGTTTCAAGAAACATATGGGGAAAAACTGCAAAGATTACACTTTCTTTATTTGATAATAGGAGTACCACCTTCAGGTTTACATAGGAGTATGTGTTATGATATTAAGTTATACATCCAAAAACTGCAATGACTACACTTGCTTTATTTGACATAGAAATAGCCTTCAGGGCTGAATAAGAGCATATACTGTTAAGTCCTAATCCTCATACATAAATATTTATATTAACCTTTAAAAGAATCTCTCTTTTGTGTTCGTAATATTTTGAAAGAGACCGTTCTCATAAAGAAAAATACAAGACCACGAGAAGTAGATACTTTGTTATACCACTACAAACTAGAAGATTATGATATGAGGATATGTTTTAGCCTTTAAATTTGTATGCTTTTATGTAGAATCTAATATTTTAGTCAATCAGATGGAAATACATAAGATGCAAGGACGCTAGTTTAAACGTGTTCTACAACTACATCCAACAGCAGTTGTGTATAAGTTCAAATGGTTCTTGTTGCTCAAACATCACATCAATCTCCAAGCATAAAATAGATACATTACATAAAAATATACTACTCCCTCCATCCCAAGTTAAACTTCACACTTTCCGTTTTCGTCCGTCCTACATTAAACTTCACCACCCAAAAAAGGAAACATCACATCAATCCCCACCCCTAAAAGTACATACCACTCCATTACCCTCCCACCTAACACAAATAACATGCTTTATAATTTATTTATCACCTAAAAATACTACATTACCCTCCAAAAGTCAATAAAGTTGGTCAAAAAATAACTTTTCTTAAACTCTGTATCTACAGTAACGGTGAAGATTACGTTGAGACCGAGGGAGTATTTAGTAAACCTAAAGTCATGCCAGTAAGAAAAATTAAAACTATCAGGAATTACACAAATATTAAAGGAGCTTTTAAATTATCGTAAGTACCTTTAGTATAGAGCGGTCATAGGTTCTTGACCTCAGAGCACCATAAAAATCCAATGCTGCCAATGCCATATACAGTTAATGAGAAATAAAGGGTTAGAAGTTAATTCACAATTACAAAAGGATAGTTGTTTTCTCACTTATTCTTTATGTACGCATGTGATTTATGTTGCACTTTTCTTATATATGGAATATCAAACTTCAAGAAAATTCATTTTCAAGAATCAATATATATAGCACCTAAATCAAATATTTCCTATAAGGGTGTGATACAAGTTTTTTCCAATTTGTGTAGAAAGTTGCTACTCCTTATCATCACAGCTGACACATGCAGTAATCATGAATAAATTCTGAATCTTATTTTCTTGGGAGTGATGAAATATATACATCCTAATATAGGTATAATGTGGCCGGCATTCCAGACCACTAAAATAGATTTAGATTCCTGTAAATAAGGAATCCCAAGAAATTAGGATTATAAACTAATCACAAAATAAGGAAAGAAAAATCATTTTGACAAAATACATAAATGGATAACACAATCTACACCTCCTCCTCAAGCTGGATTATATATGTTATACAAACAAAGCTCGGAGTTCAACTCATCAAAGTTGTTTCTTGACAGCTCTTTGGTGAGAACATCAGCAATTTGGAGTTTTGTAGGAACATAGATGAGCTGGACAATCCCATTGTTGACCTTCTCAGAGATGAAGTGTCGATATATCTCAATATGTTTAGTTCTATTGTGATGCACGGGATTATTAGCTTTGATTATAGCAGCTTGACTGTCACTAGAGATCTTGACCATGTTCTTTATCTCAACCTTAAGTTCCCTTAATGGTCTTTGAAGCCACATTCCCTCACAAATTCCCCAAGCAACAGCAAGATATTCAGATACTGCACTACTTCTAGAGACCACAGATTGCTTTTTACTCCTCCAAGTGACGAGATTGCCCCAGACATTTGAGTACTAACCCATCTCCTATCAGTTACCTCTCCTGCCAACCTAGCATCCGTGAAGATTTCCACCTCACGTTTTTCAGATTTTTTGAAGAATAAACCAAGTTCAGGAGTTACCTTCAAGTATCTCAAAATTCTGATCACTGCTTCCAAATTGCTCTCATTTGGATTATTCATGTGTTGACTTACCACGCTGACTGTCAGATCTAGTGTGAGATAGGTAAATGAGTTTACCAACAAGACTATGATATATGAAAACAGTTTACTCCCTTATCAACTAGATTTTCATCCTCATTTCTGCTTGGCCTTTTAAGGATCCATTGGTGTGTCAAAAGTTTTGCATCAAGTATAGCAGTTCTTGTCAACAAATCCAAAGTGTACTTCCTTTGCGTTATCACAAATTCACAATTCCCTCCTTGGACCTTGCCACCTCCATCCCCAGAAAGTAACGGAGATGCCCAAGATTCTTAATCTCAAACATTGCTGCTAGCATCCCTTTAAGTTTGATAATTTCAGCAGCATCATCACCTGTCAAGATGATGTTGTTTATGAATACTACAAGAATAGCAATCTTGCCATCATGATTAGATTTCACAAACAATGTCTCATCAGCTTGACATTGATGGTATCCATTTGCTGTCAAACCAAGCACGCGAAGTCTTTTTTAAGCCATATAATGACTTCTTCAACATACAAACCATCCCAGAATTTGAAATATTTTTCCAAACCCAGAGGCATTGTCACGTAAATTTCCTTCTCAATATCGCCACTCAAGTATTATTTGGAGGTGGCCGATACTTGTTGGAGTGCGGTGGGAGCAACAAAGTTCAGTGGCTTGTGGAGGTGTGGAGAGTGTCTGTTAAACCCTAGAACTATTAGGTAAACTCTAGTTTCTAATTTAGGTGAATCAAGAAGGCATATATTCATATATAGGTTAAGTTGCTATTTCACTAATAAATTCCAATAATTAAAAAAAAAATTAAAAAAATTCAAAAGCTGGAAAATAGATAATTCTCAAGGAGCACCCAAGGCACACTGAACAAGGTGCACAAAAGCGTGCACCTTAGAATTAGTGCATGAACAGCATGCTTTCGAGGTGAAAGAGCTATAGCCTAGACCAAGGCGCTCCTTAAATAACTATGTGGTGGAGAAAAAATAAAAGTCAATATAATAGGCACACCCATGTCTTGGCAGTAAAAGAGTTGCATCAGGTGCACACCTCCAACACAGTGCTGCCTGCCACTTGATTGCAGAGGCACTATCCTATGCATCTGTAGTGCCTCACACCACTGATGCACCCAACTCTTATTATCAAGCATAATAAGCAAACTGGAATTATAAAAAATAATCATATAGCAAGCAGAAATCACAAAATCAAAATTTGTAGATAATGCATAATGGTAGCATTTAATTACAAATGACTAACAGTATGAAAGAAAATTGAAACAAAAAGCTCAACATCACCAACAACCATCAAACTGAAAATTGGTATATGAAAAGTGTGCAACAAATTATTGCTTACACACATACGTCATACATCATAGATGTTACCTTGATTAGGAAATTCGCTCACAATGCAGACAACTTCATCTTTTGTTACGCCGTCTTTCTCATACATCCTATGAACAATGTTAACAATATCTTCTTGGGTGGGCTGCCTGTAGCACAAGTGATTTTTTAGCCAAATAAAAGGGGAAAAAGGATATTAATATTTTTATTGGTCATGTATGATCCAAATATGAGCAGATCATTCTTGGTCAGAACATATTAACTCAGAGATATGTGATTGATTACATATTCGTACACAAAAATTGGGGGAAAAAAGAATGAAAAAAAAGTGGGATCTATTATTTACTAAATCTAGTTCGTATTTTAGAATTGGCAGTATGTATACTGATAGGGTTAATCTAAAGCAACATTTTAAAGTCGTAAGGTAGCCGCTTAGGTTTTATGGACATTCATGCAGCAGTTTCCTAAACTCAAGAAAGCTGGTATCACAGATCAACTATATGGGTACTTTCTTGTAATTTGCTCACTGAAGTGAGGTATAATTACTTAATAAGAAGGTGAATCCTTTCTGATCACAGACTGCCACATAACAAAAAGAAATAAAACTCGATACTGTATCTAAGCGTACCAGTAGAACTTATCCATTCTTCCATCACGAATCAATGGCGCATAAATTCGTGCAAGATCATTTCCTGTGACAATAATTGGAATTCTGTGTGTGATGTCTGAATCTACCCAAGTTTGCCCAATGCTTACTTTCTTAGGATTATCTGATAGGTTCATGAGAGTACCGACCACAATTTGATTATTCACGGTCAACTGAGTGTTACCTGGAAAGGAAACAGAAAGTTTCATTTCAGGAATATTATGATCCTTCAGATTAAGCTAATACAGCATGTCACGCGTGTGAGAGAACACCCAGCATGTTAGGTGCTTCTTAAAGAACTTTCCTCATAAAGGAAATATTTCTCACCAAATATACCCAACCCAGCATCAATATCATTGATCATCAAACAACTCATTTTTCCCTGTAGCATTCAACAAATCAGTTGTCATTACCAAACTACACAAGGTAATATAGAGTAAAATCATGTTCTTTAATTTTCAAAACCAACAATTCATGTAAGTCTATCACTGCAATTTCACGTCTTTGTCATCAGTAAGTTAGAGAATGAAACTTCAAAATTAGGGTAAGCCCTAGTCATAACTTAAGAACTGATAAATATCCTTCAAGACCAGTAACTATGAGTAACATTACAACTTGATCCACCAGACACCATCTATAACTTGAACAACAAATCTCTACATGCAATATCACAAACCATAACTAAAGTAACGGAAGTTTGACATTTAACAACCCAAACTAATACACAGCTACCAGTCCCTAAACCAAATACTGAATTGCTGTTTCTTTTATATTCAGTTACATCCTTTAAGTTTTGGGATTATATTTTGATTAGTTGGCCCATGGGCTCAAAAAGATATTCAACCTAAGATGTAAGCTTTTGATCAGAGGTTTAAGAGATTGAATTTTCTGCTGATTAGTTTGGGATGAGAGTAGCTCTCATTGTTCCTATCTTTGTATTCTACAAGTTATGGTTGTGTATCTGAACTGTAGCATATGGCCTTGAAGCAATTTGAAGTAAAAAAATACTTCCTCCATGGTGATCTGTAGATGCAACTCGCAAGGATTTACCAAAAAAGAGGCACAATACATACACATACTGAAAAATGCCTTGCAAGTATTTGAACCAGCCTGGGAATGTATTAAAACAGATGCTACCAATTATGCACATAATTCAGTTAATAGAACTGATAGAAATTATGAAAGAGAGATTGAATCAGAAAGTGAATGCATACACCACATACAAAAAAATAACTCAGACAACAGATATAGTCAACATATTTCAATCAAGTTCGATAATTGAATCCATTATCTGTATACTACGATTAATAGTTGTCTATTTAACAGTCATGAGAGGGACTGCTGAAATCTGGTAACTATTTGTTGTCTTTCATTACTATTCTCATTAAAAAATGAGAAGAAAACTTTTGTCTAGTATAAAGAAGAGGTAAGTTAATTTATATGTTAGCTCTTCTTGTCTTGTATCACATTAGATCTTCTCTTATATTCAAAATAGATATCCATTATCTGACATAGTTTGGCACAAACCAGGATAAACAAGTGTTTGTGCTACATCAGCCACATCAAATCACCAAACAGAATATGTTATTGTTAGTGTTAGGCTTGTGGCAGTCAACCAATTATTGCTTCAGAACTATTGGATGTCTTTACATCTGTGTGGTCAACTCCACAAGCTGTAGGATTGGGTTGATGATGACATGCATTTCTAATTCAACAATTCTTGAAAGCTTTTTTTCACTTTCCACGCAGATCATGAATTTATTATAAATGACAAGTTATATCAGCCATTATACTTTTACAACCATTATACCTTATCTCCTGCCAATAAAAAATGTATATACAACCAATATATAGCAGTTTGATGTCGTCTAATGATAGTAACAGCCGAGGTCAGAAACAAAAATTGTATGGACAAACATAATCAAGAATGTAAAATCAGTAGCCAAAGAACTATTTAATCAAAGGATGCAAGGCAATGAAAGCAATATAGTGTCTTACTTGGTTCTGAACCACTTGAGAAGCAGTTCTGTAGCGTTCACGTATCAATTTCCCTGGTTCTCCTACAGAAAGTGCAATGAATCCCAAAGTGAATGCTTCCAGCAAAACATTAAGGAATGCGATTGCTGAAATCACTCATTCATCGAGATCTCACCTGCTCTATCAGATTCCAATTCCCCGGAAGACATTATAATAGGTTCGACCCCCATTGCACGGAAAATAAGTTCAGTTTGGAATGTTTTACCTTGCCCTTTTCCCCCCCAGATACCTGCCAAAATAACAAAGTCTAATTATTGCTCTCAGGTAATTATAGAATAATGCAAATCACTACTCCCTCCATCCCAAATTTATTGTCCACTTTAATTTTGAAGATGGATTCAGAATAGTATAGGAAAAGCTAATTACTCTAATAGACTTTCTACAATACCCTTATTGAATGAGTTCTGATTTAGTATTAAGATCAAATGCAACTGTTTAACATTTCGAAATTCCAGGCCACAAGAGTATATATCATAATGAATGTAAGAAACACTAACAAATATAAATAGAACTACTTACTTGATACATCCCAAAAAACGTGATAGATATTAGGGATTGAGAGTGTATTTTTCTCTATTAACAGTTAGTAATTGAGCCATGGTTTGGTGTATGAGAAGATGAAAACGAAGGTTATGTTAAATGGACTGCAATAAAGGCTAAGTGTATCAAGTATCTTAAAGAACTTGTATAAAAACTATGATGCATAGTGTTTTTATGAGTTTCAAATTTGCCTTCAAAATATTACTTAAAAAGTAGGATTATTTTACTCTCTGTCACACCACGGACTACATTCTATGAGCACTGAGATGGTTTCACACAACACATGTTCCTATCATCATACACAGACACTGAAGCAACATGGAATCAAATGCAACGTTGTAGTTATAACTTTGTGGATAAGATGATGCTAAGTGTGTGTGTGTGTATGTGTGAACGTTTTAATTAGATTAATCTCACCCATAAGCATTCATATTTGGCTCCACAAAAACCCAACGTTGGGTTCCTTTTATACACACACACACAAACACATATAATAAGAAACACTTATTTTATTATTTAGAAAAAAGGTACAAGGATCCTTTAAAATATTGACAGTGGCAATCTAAACCACATATCTCAAATCCCTGATTAATCTGACAAAAAATATTAAATAATTAAGCCACAACATTTGATTTGACCCCCTTCAAGCAACCCTAAACTTAGTTCAGTCCCACACTTCCTCAATGCTTTCACCAGAGTCCTCCATTAAAAAACTAACCAACGTAAAGCTTTAACAATCACCTCCATAACAGTTATCTATATTGTTTATGAAACCTCCTTGTCTAATTTAGTAATTTTGCAAGTGGGAAGAAAAAACTTGTCAATTCTAATGTGGCGACTGAGAAATTTGGACAGTAGAAAAATTCAAGTAAAGAGTAGCCTTAATTGTGCTAATTACCCTTATATTCGTGACAACTGATTCTTTTCAGACATTACGTTGATCTGAAGCGAAATGTATTCACCTAAAATTAAAGGAACTTTGGCATTCAGACGATGAGCCATGTAATTCTTCACCAAGTGGCAAACTGCAACAAAAAACATAAAATTTAAGATAAAAGAACAATACAACTTAAATAATGTACTTAATTTTCAATGTTACTAAAGAAATTCGTCAAGAAGAATTAACATAAGAAGTCAGAACAAGAACAGTGTTGCTTAGAGTCTTTCCACAGAAACAAGATAGGTACAACTCTAAGAAGGACAATTGGAAAAAACACTTCCATGATAAAGGCTAGACATAAGTTCCAATGATGATATCATCAAGTAGACATAGTATGCAATTATCTAAATGCCTCAAGCGTCAAAAAGAGTTATCTGAAGATACTTTCATAAAAAATTACAATAAGGTAAAGTGAACCAACAGCTCATATATTACTGCATGTATTTAAGCAAACCAAAGTCAATACCACTTTTCTACATTCAATGACAAACTGGAGTGGAGTGCAGGTTCACCCTAAGAAAGTGCGCATGCTCAGTTGATCATTTCATTCTCTCAAAGAGATGTTGAAGAAGATTTCTTGAAGTATAAGTTTTTTACGCAACACAAAGGCATAAATTAAAGCCTTAATCTGCACCTTCATTTAAAAGAAAATAAAAAGAATGGATGCCCAGAATCTGTTCTTTTGAACCTGGATCTATGGAAAGTCTCAGGTCTTCATGATTATGCATACACACATACCTATTTAAATATATACCTCTTTCATTATTTTTAGGCAATAAAATATGTCTGTGAGTTGAAACACAAATTCTAGTTCTACAACCAAACAACAAAATTTAAAAATGACACTGATCAAAAGTATAACTAGGCAAATATCACTGGTTGTGAGGGCATAAGAAACCCAGGCATGTAACTGCTGGCCCAAATTTCATTAGCCTCTGCACGAAAATCGGTCCTCTATGCAAGATTGAATGACCTTACCAACTTTATCCTGTCATATCAAAATGAAACACAGAGCACATTATCAAATGTATTTAAATCTAAATTCCGAACCAGAACCTTCAACAAGAAGGAAGACATTACCAGAAGAACATACCATGAAAATCGGTGCTATATAATAATCTCCTTGAAGATACTCAAAAGACCTAGTCGCCTTTTGCCGATAATCAAACACAATATCCGCTGGAAAATCAGTATATAATAGAAGAGTCAAACAACAATAACAGAACACCCAGTGCCAACCACCACTTTAGCAGGAAGTAAGACATAGTAAATAAAACTTTAGAAGGACAGATTGAAAAAAACATATACTACACAAGATTTACTCATTACAATCTCTGCCGAGGAAAGTGCCGGTGAAGAGGTCATCAATGACGCCGGCCCTAGCTCCGACGGCGATATTCACGTTGTCGGCTTCTGTGCCGAGCCTGTACAAGTAATCATTGCCCTCAGAATCCTTGGCTTCCCATGAAGACTGCTGAGATAGCTTCTTTGGCTCATCGCTCCTTGGATTTGACTTCGTATCCTCATTCCCTCCGTTTTGCGAGCAGCAAATTCTGAAATAATTGGAGGGCTTTCTGGGCGACAAGGGCGAATTGAAGGAATTTGATAAGAATTGGGCTTTGCCTAAAGAAATAGAGGTTTGGATGCAGAAAGCCATGTCTGCAATTTTCTTCCCTCTCTCCAGTATCTCTCTCTTTTTTCTTTTCTTTTTTTCTTTTTTTTTTATCTAATTTATTTTTTTCAAGAAACTCAGGCCTCACGAGTTGGATGGCATAAATTTGTAATTCAGTTTTGTAATTCCGTTAGCTACTTTATACATATATAGAGAGAGAGTGTATTTTGGCGCCACATAATAGTCTATATCTCTTTTGCAATCTATTTCAACTATTATATAGTTAACTGAAAATATTATTTAAAAATTCACAAGTACATCAAACCATTAATAATTTTATGTTTTAATAAAGGTTAACGGTAAGAAAAATCACGAACTTTACTTTTATTGTAAATTAATTCTCAATTTTAAGGAAAAAAAAACATTTAAGCTTTATTATCCGGAAGAAAAATCAAGAATTTTACTTTTATTACAAATTACTACTCTCAGCTTAAAAAAAAAAAACATTTAAGCATTGTTGCAAAACTTACCCTTTATATTTGATAAGTTAATGTTTATTTAAAATGTTTAAATCAAACATTCCACATAATTTCTTTTTAATAATAATACTTTTATTATTTATTAACAATACAGTAAAATAATTAATTATAACATGCTAAGTATGTAATAATTTAACTACTATAATTAAAGTTGGGTGTTTCCGTTGCCTAAATAAAGTGTATCATAAAATTTTCTGAGACTTCTGCCTTGTAAAAAATATCTCAAGTTGTCAAACCACACACTACCCAAACCAAATCCGAAAGGGGATGTATCATACTTGCTAGATTGAAGAAAACGTGGTACATATTTAAGATAACATAAAATAAAATATAACATATATAAAAATAAACCAAAACTTCTTTGGGGCTTTCTTTCATTGAAAAAACTAACTAGAGAACACCAAGGAAAAGCTTACAGAATGTTTGTTTAACTAAGAATACAAGTATAGATTTTAAGCCTGCTAATAAAAGTAAGCTAGACTATACTTAGAATTTTATAAAACCTGAATATATCTATACTTGTAATACAGATGGAAGAAAATCATACAAATTAATTTTGAAAAATAACAATATGATCAAGTGCATCATCTACTGTACTTTGATTAGTGTCTCTAAATTCAGGTTTGGCAAGCTACAGGCATAGAGTAGCAGTAAGCAAGCAGAAACTTCAAGTCTAAGTGCTAACCATGGCTCTCTGTTTTATATTTTTGGAGCTCTTCTTGGGCACGTACAAGCCTACATAAAATGGACGAGTTTCTTCAGATCTACTAAAATATAGTAATTATTATGTTTATACTGTGCACAACGAGAAGTACCTCGATTGTAGATCAGTTATCTCACGGATCAACTCCTTCTCTCTTTCGTGAGCAGTATCAAGCTACAAAAGAAAATTTGGAAGAAAATTAGAATTAGAACTACTAAGTTATAAAAAGTTAAAAGCTAGTGAACCAAAAAGTAAGAAGGCAACAAATCATCATTTGATCAATGGTTTGCAACCAGAAACCAGACAGGGAAGGCAAAAGGTGGAAACTAGATAATTAATCCATTTTTTATTTCCCAAAGTTTGTTATAAAGTACACAATAAATTCATAATCAAAATAATGTTGTTTTGTAACTTCTGATATCTCTTGCAATATAGAACTCAATTATCCTTTATATTCTCTTCGAAAATGAACACTAGAAACATTGTCACAAATGCTGTCTAGACTCAAAGAGAATTCCAACCAAGAAAAAATTTAAGTGCGATGAAATGGCATGCAAATAGAGAATACACACATCCAACATTGTTATGCATACGACATGCATGGAAAAAGGCATCATAAAAAGTTAGCAAAAAGAGAATGCTTGAAAGGATGATTAAGTGACGTAGATTCTAGTTAAAATCTATATGAAGAACCCACATGGACTAGGGAGTCTATGTAGACACTTCTAACATTAACGACAGAGTTGCAGAAACTACTTTCAATGCATGTTAAAGATATCAGCTTCAAACCATTTCTTGGTGTGTTTTCTCTGGCATTGACGAGTTCACCACACATCCCATGTCTGCAAAGATGGATAGGCATATGCAATTAGAAAGCATGTACATATAAATGCACACACAAATTCATATGAATATGCGTATATATGTACAGAGTATGCATGTATATATATAAATTCATTAATCATAGTACCTGCATAATCACCAACAGCAAGCAGCTTCATTGTACTTAGAATACCATCCTGTTAGAGGAAAGACCAAAAAGAACACGAAACAAAAAATCATCCCTCAATTGAACAGCACGTAAAAGGAGAAAATAATTTCTTTCAAGAACCATTACCCTTTGAAGAGTGTTGGTTGATAAAATATTCTGCAAATGGGAGAAAATGGCACCAGAAGGATTTGATGGAGTGGTATCAGATGGTGACGGCGAGCAAATGGTAGTATGTTGGGGAATCACCTAAATTTCAAAGTATTATTTCAAAATATTAGATTGCCAACATACGTATGAAAAACATGTTCAGGAAATTGTTAGGAATACAAGCTACGGGACGCTATAACATAACCCAAAACCAGGTTAAAGGTAAAGGATTGACTCCATGCATATGCCCTTCCACTTCCTTGTGAAGTCAATGTTGGATATCATAACAATCAATCCGCAGCCCATCCAGATCCGGCAAGTCCAAATAATTAGGCATAAAGGCTGGTGGACTCTAAATTAACCTAAAACTACGGTCAAAGGTAAAGGGTTGACCCAACTTTTGTATGGAACCGATGTGGGATATCATAACAATCCATCTCCATTAGACTTGGACATCGATGGACGGCACACTCCGAATGGCAATCTCATTGGGAGTTGGGCTCACATCAGGGGTGGTGGCAACCCATGGGTCCATCAGGTAGCCCTTTTCTGCAGCCCAGTCGGACCTAGCAGACCAAATATAAGCTAGAGGGTCCTAACTTAACCCAAAACCACGGTAAAGGTAGAGATTTGACCCTCTTATATGCCCTTCCACACTTCTGTGTGGAATCGAAGTGAGATATCATAGCAGGAATGCAAAGAATCATGTCAACTTGACAAAATTGAGTTGCAACTTGTTTACTAATAAGGTAACTCTACAGCATGCAAATAATTTTACAAGGATCTACTTGAAAACAAGAATCAAATCATAGTAACTTTTAGATATGTTTAAAATGCCTAATAAAACTGAATAAAGAATAAATAAAAATTTAAAAAAATCTTTAAAAAAAAAGTGAATTATAATGAAAATAAACAGAAATAACATTAGCAAATAGGAAAGAATATATATTTTTCAGTTGTACAAAATTAGCGCATTATCTAACCCCATGATTATTCAAGTTCAATGATGTGATAAATTTACATGATAACGCAAATCATGAACCAACCTGCAGACTTTGGCTTTTATGTAGTATTGGCCCTGGAACCACCTAGAGGAAAGAAAAGATAATTTTCAGTTAGATGTTAAGAACACTGTGCACATTATACTCTGAATACTAACCTTCTCCATCTCAACACTTTCTGATGTAACTTTAAATCGTCCTTTTTGCTGAACAACTGGATTCTTTGCCTTCTCATCAACTTCTTCACCGTTAACTACATAATAAAATGATTATAGAAATACAGGTCATTAAAGAAGATAATTTTCATAATAGAAAGTCAAGGTTCTGAACAACATAGGCGACTTGCCTGATGTTTTTGAACTTTTGGTTGTCATTTCTGGTTGCGCATCTAAAAGTTGTACATTGGCAGTCCCAACTCGTGACAAATTGTGTAACTGATTTTGGATTTTGTCACTAAGCAGTACAAAATAATTTGGTCAACTTATAGTAAAACGTTTATGAGTATCAAAATATTAATAATAGAAGCACAAAGGCTAAGTAAAAATAAATAAATGTATAATGATGTAGTAAACTAGAAACACAAAAATTCAAGGCCAAACGATTGGTTTTACTTAAAATAAATTAAAACATAGAACAGACTTCTCATTTCTTCAACATGACATCAAAGATATATTCTCATTCTAAAACCTTTCCTTAATGTCATTAAAGTTACAATATGCTTGTCTAATCACAGTTCAATTTACGTACTTTCCCTTGTTTCAATATCCATACATTCTCTATATAATTTACCTTCTTGGGCTAATATCGGTTATAATAAGATGATGAGAAATGCTGACAGGATGATTTTTTCGAAGGTCTGTCAAAACGGGACAACTTAAGACTCATTTTTGTAGTCGGCACATTATGTAAAATTTTAAGAAATACAAAGATGCAAATTTCCATTTTGAAACATCTTTGGCTCATGGTTGGCTTCTGAGCAATTTTATTAGTATAATTGGAACGTAGTATTAACCAAATAAAGAGTAGCAACAAATACAAAGAGCAGCGATATAAGTATGCAAAAATAATATAGCAATATATATACCTCTGGTTAGAAATTCCAGGGGCCCCATCTGATGATGACTTTCTATTCACATCTGAGGCAAGTTTTTCTGAAAAATTGCTTTCTGCCTGATTCTCGTTGCTAAGAGCAAGATTCATCAGTGGCTGCTCTGACGTAATGCTGGTACTACTCACATCATCATCGAGTTTTTCGCATTTAGAACTAGGGACAAAAAGGTCAAGTTTAGTTAGAAAAATGAATAAAATACAGATAATGCAGATGAGAAAAAATGATCAGTAAAAGACAAGCAGGCAGGACAAGTAACAAATTTTTTTGAAACAACTGCATCCTCGTCCTTTTATTTAATAGAGTGGGGGAAAAGGTCCCACATAACACCTCATTATCTATTAACGTTCTCATTTTACAACACTCTTCTCAGCAATTTAACTTGTTTACTCTTTATTTATTATGGTTCCCAGAGAACAAATCACTACAGAAGAAAAAAATAAAAATAATTTATCAATTGCTGCAGGGCTTTTTAGTTGGTTAGACCACATTCTTTTTGGTTTATAATAGAATCATGTATTGGTATTAACACACATCGAGTGTTAATAACTTCTCTAGTAACACCAATTACAGGTGCCTTTGTGTGGGATGTAAGATAGAATACGCATGACTTTAGGAAAAAGACTTATAAAAGAATTTAATGACATGATTGCTTACATGTAAGTTGTGGAATCCATCGATGAGACAGATGCGGGGGTATCATCCTGTGAATATCTGGGATGTTAAAAATATAGAATAAGTACAAGGACCAGCATTCTAGTTAAAAATAATTATTAGCTTACAGAATCTGCAGCATCAGAATATTGACTTGCAAAGGATGACTGGTGCTGAAGTATAGGGTTTTTAGACACAGATGGATTATTTTGAGGTTGTTTAGTTTGACCATCTTCATCTTTTTCTGGAATAACATCATCATCCTGGATCTGAAAGCAATCAAAGGTGTATAATAATAATGTATAAACAACAAACAAATCATGCCAATCCGTTAGATAAATCCAATGAACATCAGAAAGAGTGGTGATACCAATGATGCTCGAGCCTTCATATCTTCGAGGTTGAAATTCCAACCACTAATCCCACGTTTATATTCGCTCTGCGGTTACAGAAAAAAGTCAGAACCTGTGCCAGAAAGTGCATAAAGAACATCCAATCAACTTAAAGATCTCCTAAGTCTTAGCATTTAATTAATTTGAATTGAATGGGCATCAAATTTAACAATCTTCAAGGTCCTATTTGAAATGCCATAAATTATCCTCATAGGCTCTGCGACTAGTAAATTACATTTATATTCATTTGCAGATGAACTTGCTCTTTACATTTTACAACATATATTTTTTATGTAGCTAATGTAATTCTTGAGACTCCAGAAGCAAGAATAATTCAAAGAACTTGCTTTTAAGGAATGAATATCATAAAAGTTGTACATAAATCTTTAATAATGTCTCAATGAGTGGGGAAAACCCAGCTATCCATAATTCAAATCAAATAATTCCAAAAACCGTAACTCTTAATGTTCTTCTAGCAAATAACCCAACAGTGAAGAAGCTTATAAAACAATTCGTCTTTTTCTGTTGTATGAAAATCAAACCTGGGATATTTCCTCTTTCTGCCCGTCAGGCATCTTTTTTTGGGCAAGCATGTCCTCCTCTTTTCTCTAAAACCAATTCATATAACACTTTTGTTAGAACATATCCACACAATGAAGGCAATTTGGCTTGTATAACTGGCCACATCTTCACAAAGACAAACCTTTAATGCCTGAAGACGATCTCCAAGGTCCGGCAGCCCTTCTAGAAGATTTCTAGTTATATAATCACTGGATCTTGCTTGCTTGAAAAAGGAATGTTTTAACAACTTTTTTGCAGAAGGGCGTTTTGAAGGATCTTTTACTAAACAACTAGCAATCATCTGCTTGAAGGACTAGACATGCCAAATATTCACATAAAGAGAATATCAATAACAACTAGTTTGTTATTGCCAAGTATTTCACTAAACAAGCATACCTTAGAAAATTTTTTGTCACTCTCATAATCAAGACCAGGTGGTGCATTTTGCAACGTCATTAGCAATACCTAAGACATCAAAATGTACTGCACATGACCTTTGATTTTTAATTACTAAAAGAGCTTTTATAGAGTAAGAAAGCATATCACTATATTGGAAAGAACCTTCATTGGAGGATACTTTGAGAAAGGGGCATGGCCATGCGCAAGCTCCAAAGCAGTTATACCAAAAGACCAAATATCAGCTCTGCCAAAATTGTCAATCCAAGAATGATCCAAGATAATCAGTTGCGAAAAATAACAAAGTATAATAACGGATGAACATACTTGAATTCATAACCATGTAACTGCTCCATAACTTCAGGTGCCATCCTACAAAGGACAATCACCTCTCATCATTGAGAGACCAAAATGAAATAGAGGACAGATCAAAACAGTACCATGTGACCAATAATATTAGAAATTTCAGGCTTTCAAATATGGGTAAAATATATGCATATACTACATGCAGTGATGAATCCTACAAATCTCGGATTAATAGAAGTCAATAAAATGTTGGAGGATGACAATATAAGAAAACGTGGAAGAATAAACTATGCTAGATTTCAAAGCATACCAGCAAGGAGTACCCACAAATGTATTCCTCATTCGTTGCCGATCACCCGCATCAAACAAGTAGGCAGAAACACCAAAATCTCCCAGTTTGATCCCACCACGTGTATCAATCAAAATATTACCAGCCTGCAATGAACCAACCAAGATGATGATACCCAAAGTCTTTTTGGAGCCAAAATTAAAATGATTGAGGAGGTTAGAAGACAATTAGAAGTCCTAAAATAAGATAATGAAAAGATCTGATAGACTATTTCCACTCTTCATTCCTCTTCAAGTGTACTACATATGTAAAAGTTTATCTTTCACAGCAACGTACAAAATCTCTGGTGAAACATTTTGACATCTCCAAAAATTTCACACATGCAAAGAAAACATAATCAATTTTTTCGTAACACGGCAAGATATAAATAACACATCACTAGGTTGATTTTCTTCAGAGAAGTATCTTTAAGACATATAAAATGTACTTCAGGTTTATAAACAACTGCTTTGTGAGAAAGACTGACATCAATTACAAGGAAGAGAAGAGAAGCTGTGGCATATATATTTGCATCCATATAAATGAAAAAAGATACAGCTTTGTTCTTTAGAAGCCTCATATAATTGGCACAAGCAGATAAAATCAGAAAACTTCAGGTGAGATTATTGTTTAATTTTTTCAACTCACCTTGACATCCCGATGTATGTGGCCATGCTGGTGAAGATAGTCCAAGCCCTTCAACACCTCCCGCAAAATTGTAGCAATAACAACCTCCTCCAAACCATCTGGGTGTGTAGCCTTTAAAATGTGTAGGCAAGAGCCTCCAGCCATGTATGGCATTACAACCCACAAATTGTGATCGCTGACGAAGGAGCAGTGTGATTTTAGAACATTGGGATGGTCAACAAGGACCATAGTCTGTGCTTCTCGTGAAACATTATTCTGGGTGTAAAATGCAACAACTAAGTTGGCAAATCCAGTTTATCTTTTTATCAGGATAAAGGAACCACAAAACAAAACAAAAAAATTCACGAGTGTAAAGCTTTGTTTCTTATGCTCTCTTCCAAGCTTGTATGACAACAATAGTGTATTAAAGTTAATAGGTGATGAGGCCCTATTAAAAGATTGTACTAGTACACATATCATATAAGTACATTTATAAGTGCAGTATCTCAGCCCAATGGAATTGAGAATTAAGTAAAGATGCAAATAGCATTAACCAAGCAACCCACAGTTTTCCAAATGAGGGGCTGGGAAAACTTCTGGATTTACTTATCAGAACCTACACAAATAGAAGAGGGAGGAAGGGCTTCAAGACAACCTGCTGACCAAATGATCCAATAACTCAATTCTTTCAAATGTATTAAAAAGGTATTAAAGAGAACAAACTATTATAAGCACAAAGAACTGATGTGTTTAATATTTTTCGCAGAGGTGATCAACTTTGCTCAAAACCGGAATAAACCTTCCAAGTAGAATAAAACTGGACGACGACAAATTCATATTCCAATATCCACATTTTCAACAAAATAAAAAAAAAGACGAAATTATTAGAAAAGACATTGTCTTTCATATAGATATGGGAAACCTCACATTAATTTGTGTATTAACAGGACAGGGAGATTACCAGATCGCAATTAGTGCGCTCAAAGTCGAGAATTTTGATGGCGACAATCTCATTGAGCGAATTGCAGAGGGCGCGATGAACCGAAGCGCTGACTCCTGTTCCCACCTCCTCGTACAGTGTGTAGTATTCTGCTCCGATGGGATACTTTTTCCTCTCCATCTTCAGTACATCAATCTATTCCCAAATGTGCCCCAATCCACAAGCGAATTTATCAATACGCGTAAAAATCAAAATCATCAAATATATTCCGGCTGATCAACGAGCAGATAAACGCGATGCAGCTCCACCCCGTAGATTCGAATTCGAACTGCATTAAAAAAAATGTTGAGAAAATTAATCAGAGAAACATGTGCATTAGCCGAAAATCCGTCAAGTTTGGGTGCATGTGATGTGAGTGAAAAAGGAACTCACGGGGAATGAGGTTGCGTCCATTCCAGGCCAAATGGTTTGAAGGAAACCAAAAAAGAAACGTGAAAATAGTAAATAGAAGCAACCTGAAATGAAGAGAGATGCAGATATTTTATTAGAAAGAAAAAGGGATCCTGATGATGAAGGGTTTGCTTAATTGTTTGTAGAGAGAAAGAGAGAGAGAGGCGGGCAAGTGGATCGCCGCTCAAATTGGAGGGGACGTTACCTTATACGTAAATCCCGCCACCTGTTAATATTGTTACCCTTCTGCCCAATTACAACACCACACCACACCACAACTCCCTCCTCCTTAATAATTATTATTATCATCATAGTCGCTACAATATAATTGTTATTATATAACACTTTATAATAATGTTTTTAATTTATGGGTGATTCTATAGTGTATAAAAATAGGTGTAGTGGGGTAGTTATTTAAAAAAAGAAAAATTATTTTATTTTTATTTGATGGTAGATTTAACGATTAACATCGTCCAGTACAGTACACAACAGTTGGACTATTAATTTATTTAACATATATAGATAACACTTTCTAAATTATTATAATATGTTGCACATTTATAATACCTTTTACATAATTAATATATATGATTAACATTTTTATAATATGTGCAAGTTGCACATTATATATATAATACTTTTATATAAATTACACTTCTCATGTAACATTTTTTTATAAGTTTATTTTTAATTTAATAAACACTTTTACGCATAAAATATTTATGTATAGTTCAATGTAGTTTTTATTTAATAATTATATATTTATAATCTATATTTGTGTTTGTATTAGGATGAATTTGTAATTAATATGAAGTTTTGAGGTTATGATTGATGTGTTGTTTCTTTTTTGGATAATGCATGATGTGTTTTAAACTAAAACGAAAATTGTGAAGTTTATTATGGTACTAATGAATTATCATATAAGAATAATACCGTCACATATCTCATTTCACGAAACATAACTCCATTTACAATTTACAAATAATGTGTTGAGACAGACTTTAATTATTTTATATTTCCTATAATTATTTAATTGCATATTAAAAAGAAATTTATATTTATGATTTTTTTGGAACATACTGATTGTTTCATAGATTCTTGTTTTTATTTTTAAAAAAAATCTTTTTGAAATTCCAAAAAGATAAACCATGTATTTAAACAATAAAATTAATAATTAAAATCCAAATTTTAAATAATTAATTAGAAAATTTGAGTGAGACAACTCACCAAATGAGTTATGCAAGATAGTTTAGAAGTAATACACTTTAAATAAAAAATTATAATATTTTTCATAAAAAAATATCATTAATTAAGAAAAAGTGATAATCATTTAATTGAGTGATAATACTTTTAAACAAAAATTGTAATATTTTTAATAAAAATATCATTAATTAAGAAAAAGTAATAATCATTTAATTGAGTGATAATATTTTAAAACAAAAATTATAATAAAATAATATTTAAATTATTTAAAATAGAAAATAATAATATTTTTAATAAAAATATATAAAACAATAAAATTTAATTATTCAAAATAGACTAAATAATCGAAGTATAATAAGGAAATATAAGTAAATTTTTATTATAAATAAATATATATACGACCCTTTCCAAATCAAGTCAAAAGAAGAAGAAAGGGGTGGGCGGTATAGCATACCGAAAATTTTTTATCATACCATATATCGTACCGAAATTTTCGGTATATAAAAAATCATATTGTTACCTTACCTAAACTTTCGGTATACTATAGTTCGGTATATCGATATTTCGATATAGGAAAATAGTATACCTTCTGATTACCGATATTTCGGTACACCGTAGCATACCTAACATATCGATATATACCGTCCTATTAGATAGTTTGTTATGCCGTTATGCACCTAAAATTCAATAAATCTAATTAAAAACTGTACTAGAAAAGTAAAAGATAGCTATAAAATAAATTCTAATATATAACTACTCACTCTGTCCCCCAAAGTATTTCATACTTTTCTTTTTTATCTGTCCCTCAAAGTATTTTACACTTCACTTTTACTAAAATAGGTAAAAAATAAATTATTATAATATTCACTTTTTACACACATCCTAATATAATACTCACTTTTCACATCTTCCAACAACTTTACACATTTTTTTCATTAAATTAACTAAAATATATATTCTCTCTCTTACTTTATACATTAAAAAATAAAATTTTCTTAATATCCGCGCACATCAATACGTGAAATATTTCACGGGACAGAGTGAATAATTAATAATAAGAAAAATATACGACAATACACAAACGACCAAATTAAATAAGAGTAAGTCTCATGTAAACTGGGTTTGCATGTAAACTCTATTTTTTTAAATTACTCTTTAGTATATAAAAAATTATTCTTCGAAGAATAATAATTTTTATACAGAAGAGTAATAATTCATATCTCTAAAGAGTAGTTTTTCATGTACTAAAAAGTAATCGATAAATCAGGATTTATAAGAATTTGAAGAGTAATTTTTTAATTTAGAAGAGTAACAATTTATGTGCTAAAGAGTAATTTTTTATGTACTAAAAAGTAACAGGGTTTATAGGTGAAGGATGAAAAACCTTCCATCTATAACTCGCAGTCTGATTAGTAAGGCTTGATATAACCTGATTCTGCGGGTTTGGACATTTTTATCCCTGTAATTTGATTGGTCAACATTGATTTGACATGATTATGCAGGCTTGGGCTTCCAACTTGATTTAACTTTAATCGAGCTTTGTTTGACTTGAGTCAGACATATTTGTGTCGAGCTTATTTGACTTGGGCTCGTCATTGATGAGGTACGGCCACGTATAAGGAAAAATATATTTTTAATTAATATTTAGATATATGTTTTTAATTAAAATTTTGTTCTAATTTATATACATATATATTTATTTTTATTTGTTAATATATATATATAAACAATTAAATAAATATATTTTTTATTAATATTTTGTTCTCAATTTCTATATGTTTTTTTAATTTATTACCTAATTAATATTCATTATTAAAAATAAGAAATATATTATTTTAAAAAGAAAATATTAAATAAGGAAGTTAATTAATAGTAAATAATGAAAATATTAAAAAATATTATAAAATCAAAAAAATTGAGAAAATTACACGACATTTTGGAGCGCTCCGGAGACGACATATCAGCAAAAAAAGTTTGTGCTATAATATACTTAATATATTATCAATTTTATTCGAAATTTCAGTGCACATCATGTAAGCAAGGAATAATCAAATCACTTGTTTATTTACAAAATATTTGCATATCTCTACTTTATATTTGATATTTCACTATAAGAACTAAACATTCGTCTATGGAATATTTTCTGTGTTGGTTTTGTCAAGAATAAAAGAAGGGTTTTCTTTTATTTCTTTTGTCCCACATCGGATGAAGAGTAAAAGGGGAGAGATCCTTGGTGCTATATAAGGAGGCCATTGGACTTGAAGTCAAGTGCACCAATCAAGTACACTTTAATATTTGTGTTTGATTTTATTTAAATTCCTTTCTTGTATTATCGGTTGTGAGAATGGGAAGAAATGTGTGAATTAGTCAAAGATTTGTAAAAGTGTGGAGATTGGGGTCGGGAGAGAGAAATTTTATATAATTGTAAAAAATTTCACATAGTGGTATTTTCTCAGTCCGTGATTTTTCTCCGATTTTAGAGTTTTCCACGTAAATTCATGAATGTAGATTTGTTTATCCCAACAAGTGGTATCAGAGCCCGGTTCGAGCGCTTATAAGGTTCTTAGTATTCTTTGTGGTTGCAGCATAGTCTGAGGGGGTATTCATTAAGCTAAGGGTATCATGAAAGAAGTGGGAAAAGTCAGTGGCACAAAGGGGTCAAAAGATCAGCCAGATGCGGTGGCATCTCATTTCTTGCGGTGAAATGCGCTAGACAGTGGCGACAGTGGCGTTGGAAGTGGTAGGATTTGTGGGACAGCAGTTTTTGGTAGAGTTCTTGGACCTGCAGCAATATGCTGGGACTCCCTGTAGTGGAGTTAGCTAAACACCGGCATGGAATTTTCAATGGATGTCGGCTTAAGGAGGTTTGAAAGGAATAAGTTTTTTCTGTAATGACTAGTAGCGTTGGGAAGCGGCGATTCAACGGGGAAGATGGCGATGTGGTACTTGGTATCGGTGGCCCTAGATCGGTAAAGAGTAGAAGATTGACAAGTGAGAATGCATCGTGAATTTCGAAGGGTTGGAATAGGCTTCAAGTGACGACACTTTCAGTAATAAAAGAGTTCTGTCAAACCTGGTGTAGCTTGGCGGTAAAAGACATCGACGTCATGTTGGTACAATAACGATTTTTGCTCAATGTAAAGCAATGGTGCGGTAGTTGCTCAAGGTGAAGCAATGGCACGGTAATTGCTTAAGGTAGAGCAATAGTGATGTTGTTGGTCAATGAGGAGTTGGTGTGGCAACAGCTCCGAATGTTGAGTTAATATTATTGGGGATCTTTATGACATGTTCAGTTGTCATAAAAAATGATGTAATAATGTTGGTTGGTCCACAAGTTTGCACACAGACATTGACTTGGCAGGTGATGTAGGGTGTGTGGTGGATGTATATCGATGGCTGATGGACTTCCAGTGGAGCCAAGAGTTGGAGGTAGCATCATAAAAATCAGCAGGTATTTTTTTATATGTGCCGTAGGAAATTCTTAGAATTGTTGATTCTAAGTGGTCTATTCATATGGTGGAGTAAGATTCTTGGGGTTGAGAATGGATTGTCGGTGAAGACAATGATTCTTAAAATGGTTGATTCTAAGGGATTCTCGGGGTTGAGAATTGATTGTCGGGGTTGAGAATGGATTGTCGGTGAAGAAAATGAGTTTTCTTTTATTTTGACAAGGTGGTGATTGTTGGTTTTGTCTAGAATAAAATAAGGGGTTTTCTTTTATTTCTTTTTTCCCACATTGGATGAAGAGTAAAAGGGAAGAGATCTTTGGTGCTATATAAAGAGGTACTTGGACTTGAAGTCAAGTGCACCAATCAAGTACATTTTAATCTTTGTGTTTGATTTTATTTAAATTCCTTTCTTTTATTCTCGATTGTGAGAATTAGGAGAAATGTGTGATTGTAGGAATTGGGGTCGGAAGAGAGAAATTCTGTGTAATAATAAAAAATATCACATTATAATATTTTCTCAGCCCGTGGTTTTTCTCCGATTTTAGAGTTTTCCACGTAAATTCTTGTGTTGTGCTTTTTATACTGTTCTTTATTTATCCCTTAGGAATGAATGAAGATATGCTTGCAACTTCACAAATAATATATGAATTTCTCTCAACATTATTGTATTTTTATATGTGAATTTAGAAGACAACTACGTGGGTGGAATTAAATAGATAACCCTATGTATGAAGCTGACATATAAATGTCCATGGATTAAATAGATAAAAAAGTTAGTGATAGTTGCTATTTCAGTATAAATGTCATGAATTTATCACTCTCATTACATCTTCTACACCAGTCAACATCTTGACTAAACTTCAGTATATTCCCTAATTATTATGCAAACTAGCACAGTAGTAGACAATTATGGTTTACTGTTTTTCAAATTTTCACTAGAGCATTTCATCAAACATATCACTTGCTTATTCCTATCTATGATAGATCTACATCAAAATCAGAAAAGATCATGACACATTATAATACTTCCTCACTTTTCTGGATTGCTACTAAGAACTAGCTTCATCACAACAAAAGGTGCAATTTTTATAGAATCAATTTTAACATGGGTATAAGTGCCTGCCAAACTTAATTTTGAAGCAATAAATTAATAACCCAAATCAATATCAGCTCAACGACAACATTTGCCCATTAACTTAATTTAATATAAAGCATTACATACAAATCAATACTCATATGAATGAATGATTTACCTTTCTATTAAAACTCGGAATTACAAAATAAATTGGACCAATAAACTAGGGTATTATGAACAGTGAATATCTCGAGTGAAAAGTGTGGGATCGATTGTGCATTGGACGCCTTCTATTCTACCGAATTAAACGAGCCCGCGGCCAACAGAACAATCGATTTGGGTATAATAAGATTCATCGGCGATTCACAGAGAAAAACTACTGAGATTGCTGTTCGCAAAATAATGACAAATTCCTTGAGAACGGAAGTGAACTGTAGATGTTTTTTGGAGGATGAAATACAGAGACCGTGGGTCGTCTTCTTTCCCGCTTCAAAAATCGCCATATGAAAAGGATTGGGATTTGAGAATGAAGTTAATGGACAACCGCTTGTTCAGATGGCTGGTAGGAGGGTATTTTGGCCATTAATTCAAAAGTTACTATATTTGTTAGTTACTCCATCGGTCAAGTGACAAGAGTTACATTTAGGGCGTCCCCCGACAAGAGTTACATCCCTTTTTAAGTAAATGAAACTCACATAAATCAATCACTTTATCATCATGGAGCCCACACGTAACACTAATACAACAACTCATTATACATTAAATTATTATATATCTTAATCCACTATACATTAAAATACTATATTTCGGAGAGAGTACTTCATTTGTATGTTGGCATTATTAGTTTCATGGTGTACCCTACCATTAGGGGCCCCACCGCCCCTGGGGATTGATGGAGAAGGTAAATCGCAGAATGTGCCTCAAATTGCTTATATGGAGGACTCATTATTAGTTTCATGTATTGATATTGGGTTAGTTTTGGTAAACACATGTATTTGAAACTGGAGTGAGTAGTCACTTTTAATTTGCCATCTCTATTCTCTATTTGTCCTTAACAGCGGGCGTCAAATTCCATGTCCTTGCTGGAAACGCACAATCATACCAGTGTCTGAAGCGGCTCCCCTCCCGGCGAAGTGAAGTGTTCTCCACATTCCACTGATAAATGAATCCTTTAATCAATCAAATTATTATTTAGTTGGGCCATATTCTTTCTTCTTTGAACCTTGGTACACCAATGGCTGACACTTCCAGTTCCCGATTCCCAGCGCGCAGCAGCAGGAGCAGTTTCAGAATGCCAGCGGAGCACAGGCTGCGTTTGCTGGAATCAATGATCCCTTCATCTCACCACCGCCGCACTCTTGTCGCACTCATCTGGGCCCTCAGATTCTTCCTAATAATCGCATGGCAAAAGTCGGCCGTCGGTGGCTTCGCATCATCCCTTCCGGGTCGGCCCGTGCCCATTCCCAGTCTCCGGTCGCTTGTCTTCAATCTCACCGATTTCGGAGCCGTGGGTGATGGCGTCACTGTAAATACCAAGGCTTTCGAGAGGGCAATCTCGGAAATTCGGAGTCGAGGTGGAGGGCAGCTCAATGTGGAGCCTGGCCGATGGCTAACGGCGCCGTTTAACCTCACCAGTCACATCACTTTGTTTCTCTCCCGAGACGCTGTTATTCTTGGAATTGACGTGAGCGCCCCATCCATTTTTTCTTCTGCGCCCCTCCATTGGAATAGTGGAGTACATTGTTTGACTACTTTTATACGTGATTATGCTTGGATTTCATCCCATAAATGTTACTCATCTGTAGCTACTTTTGTTCACAATGTCTTCATAATATGGATCATTATTTGCCAAGATGTTACTTGTCAGTTTCTTATAGGTATGATGCCAGTGTAATACATGAATAATTATTAAGCTTTTCCTTATTGAGGTGATTATTCACTTCATTTGATTTTGATCATGTGGATTATGACTAGTGCTAATAGAGAATAATTGCTGTAGATCTTGTATCTTCTACTAGTCTTGTTATCTATATCCAGTCACATGTGGGTATCAATGCCTTGCACTACTTTTACCTACTGTGGGTTGTGTTTTGCTTACCTTTTTACCTGAAGTTCTCCATATATAAGCACCATATGCCAATAGATCCCTTGTCCTAAAAAAGAACTTGCCAAATCAGCATCATTATAGATGTAAACTATTTTCAGTTCTCTTCTTGAGGTGCAACCCGCAATTCTGTTCCAGGAGTACCTTTTAAATACATTTTGTTTGTGTTTGAATTCAAGAATTTGAGGGGGAAGTTGAAATGCAGTATTAACAAATTCATTGGTGGTTTGGATTAATATGAAATTTTGAAATTCATTTAATAGCTGACCGTGTCAAGATGTTTACTATTAGATAGAGCCTAACTGGCTACAACTGTAACTGCAAAGGACAAAAGCTATTTTTTGATGAATACATACCAAACTAGATAAGATTGCATGCTCATCTTTGATACTGCTCATTTTATCCCTTTCACGGTTAAGGTTAAGTGTAGCTATGGTTCCTCATATAGCAACTGACTTGTCCTAACATACATGATTACTATGGAGATCAAGTGCATATATCCTCCTGAGAAAGGATGATCACAATACTGCACCTAGAAACTTTCATCCAATGAAGTATTACAGAAAAGGCTAGACCTCTTCTAGCTACCATCCTTTAAAGCGTCCTAACGAAATGTTTATCTCCAATTCTAGCTATCATTCTATCACTATGTATGAATGACTCTTCTTCCATCCCTAGATTGCTAACAGAAAGAATTATGATAAGAATTCGAATATGTAAATTGCTTCACAGCTTGAGGAACCTCTAAATTGGAGTCTGTATGAGCATACTTGTCTATGGGTGAGAGGTGCAAGAGACCTTCTAGTACCTGAAGTGTGAGGGGCGTGCCTCTTGTACATTAAGAATGTTTTCAGATAGCCATGTTCAGCCATATATGGCTTCATCAGTTAAACCTTGTCTATCTGCTGTATGTTTTGTAATGTGACTACATTAGTCGTTTTGGTTGGATATTTGATTTGATTGAACATTCAATGTGTTAGATATTCAGAACTTCCTTTGCAACTTTTTGTTGTGATTTTCTAATCCATATCCATAAGGTTCTTACTTGGAGTACATTGCATAACGAAGAGTTGCTATTTATGCAAAATAGCCTTTTAGGTTGAAGTATGTTTTCTGTGGATTACAAGCACTCTAATATAACTACTATCAATTAACTTGCATTGACCAAAAATCTTTGGAGGAGGTATTCTTTATTTCCACATTGTTTCTGTTCTGTCTTTTCTGTAACTATTTATATTCAATAAAATTCTGATTAGCAATCCTAGAAACATTCTGCTTTCTTATGGTAAATTGGTGATAGTAAATTTTGGTATTACCGTATTACCATTCCAACTTATCCTGCAAGTCTCAACTCTTGCCATGTGAAATAGAGAAAATTAAAGCTGGAAAAACAAAGAGAATGACATCTGATAGGAGATTCTTTTTCTTATTGGATAGACAGGATGAGAATTATTGGCCACTGATGCCTCCTTTACCATCATACGGTTATGGAAGAGAGAGGGCTGGTCCGCGGTATGGGAGTTTGATACATGGTCAAAATCTGAGGGATGTTGTGATAACAGGTGAGGAGATTATACGCATGTAATTGTCATTTTGTTATTATTTTCTGATAGTGTTTCAGATACATTACTTGTTTCTATTTGCTTGGTTATTTAACAGGACATAATGGTACCATCAACGGACAAGGTCAGGCATGGTGGACTAAATTTAATAAAAGTGAACTTAATCATACGAGGGGTCCACTTGTGCAGCTAATGTGGTCCAGAGACATTCAGATATCTGATGTGACTCTACGTGATTCTCCTTTCTGGACTCTTCATCCTTATGACTGTCAGAATGTTACCATAAGAAATGTGACCATATTGGCGCCACTTTCTGGTGCCCCAAATACTGATGGAATAGATCCTGGTAAATTTGAATATCTCATGTCATGATCAACTTTCTTAAACATAAATTGATAGTGGATTACGATATTTCAAGTAAAGTAATCATCACTCTTGGACCCTTAGTTAGTAGTAGTGTTTTCAAATATTTCTCAATGCACCAACTATCACATTTGCATAATATATGTCTTTGTGTATTCACCTTTTTTTGTATGGAAGTGATGATTTTGAATAAGGATTTCTGCAGGGGGTAGGAGAGTTTGGGTTTCTTTGGGTTCCTTCTTTTTGAATATGTCGGATCTTTTAATTTTGATTTTGGGTGTCTTATTAGTCGAAGATATAAAGTTTTGTGGAGAACTATTATTCTGGCAATTCTCTGGTCTATTTGGCTTGAAAGAAACATGAGAATCTTTGATGATCGTTTTGAAAATCTTGAGGATGTTTGTGGGGGAATTAAGTATAGGGCCAGCCTATGGTGTCCAACCATAAAATTTTCAAGTATTTATATGCTTTGAATTTAGGCAAAGATTGGGGTACAGTAATGTAATCTAGGATCTAAATGTAATCTTCGGACTGCTCGTCCTTTACTGGAATTAGGAAAATTAATACTATCACTGTAAGAACTTTTGTGGTCTATCAAGAAGATTGATCGATCTATTAGAGAGATGTTGGTTGTAGTCTAACCCGAAAAAGTGTATTTAAAAGCTTAAAATTAGGGGAAGCCTCTATATAATTCATTTATCATACTTTGACTGAATTATTTGCATACTATTAGGCAGTTATGACTTATATGAGTAACAACGAAATTCTATTTGACTTGCATGCATGTTTCTGGTATGCTGCCATAATGATTCTTAAATTGCATGCAATCGTAGCTGCAATATATAGATGTGCATTTCGAAAACATTCAAGTGTGAATCTAGAAAAATAATAAAAATAAAGTGCAGTAATAATATTTTACACTACGATTTAAAGACATAGTTCATGCAGCCATTGAACTTTGATTGTATTAATGTTGACACATAATATTAATAGTGCATTCACAATATTATCTATTGTAAGTAGCCTACCCACACACAAATCTCTATTGTAATTTCCAAGTAAATTAACTTTAACTGCATTCAATTTCGACAGATTCATGCCAGAATATGTTAATAGAGAATAGTTACATTAGTGTTGGAGATGATGGAATTGCAATCAAAAGTGGGTGGGATCAGTATGGAATTGCTTATGCGCGTCCTTCTATCAACATTCTCATACGCAACGTCATAGTCCGCTCGATGATAAGGTGAGAGTAATTTCATTCTGTACTGCTTCTATGTGTATATGGTTAATGTCATTTAACATTATTGTCAAAGGCGATAACTGCATCTAAGGCGAGAGCCTCAATCACCTGAGGTACTAGGTAGAATAAAATTGCATGCCTGAGCAAAGACTTGGCACACAGATTTAAATTCCTGATTTACATACCAAAGTATGTTGATGCAATGGATAGTAAAACATCGTCAGCCTGCTATATAAGGTAGCAAATTGTTATGATGTGGGCTTGTTCCACATCGGTTCCTCATATGGGTGGGGAGTTGTATTTAAGTTGGAGGTCAATCCTCCCCCTCTTGACCATGGTTTTGAGGAGGAGTTAGGACTTCTGGCTTGGATACGTAACAATGATATCAGAACTGGGGGTTGGATCGCTGAGAGAAAAGGGCTACCTCGTGAATAGTCCGGAAAGGGCTACCCTTTGGGACTGAAGCCGCTGGTGCTTGATAAGAGAGTGCAGCCGTCCGTGGGCTTCCGGCTTTCCAGGGAGGGGCTATTGTTATGATGTGAGCTTGTCCCACATCGGTTCCTCGTATGGGTGGGGAGTTGTATTTAAGTTGGAGGTTAATCCTCCCCCTCTTGACCATGGTTCTGACTTTGAATTTTTTATATTTCACTGGTCATAGTGTCAGTATTTTTCATATATAAAAGAATATAAGAATATTTGTTTAATTAAAGTTAAATGGCCAAAACTTTCATAACTTGTTAACTTATACTGATATGGCAAAAACTCGTGCGCCCCCGAGGACACGGAGGGATACTCCGTGTATTGCTAGTGATTTAAATTGCAAAGGCCCGGGTTCACAGGAGCCTCACTCTACTAATATATAATACTAATATATATAAATATTCAGCTTGTTATTGCTGCACGATATTTATTAATGTACATTAATTAATTGATTTTTTTTAAATAATCAATAAATATATAGTGGCTAGGGGTGGAAATAGGCCAAGCTACTGATAGGGGCTATGGCCTGGCCTACTAAAAAGTTTGGCCTATTTAATAAATGAGCTAAATAGAGGCCTTTTCAAAGCTTATTTAGTTAAATAAGTGCATGAACGTTTGCCATTTCGAAAGTCAATGGGAAAATCATCTTCTTGTAGAAGGATATGTTGATGAAGATATTGACCCATCAAGACATGAAGCTGGTAATTCAGGAACCAAATTCAAAAGTAGCAGGAACAAAAGATTGTGGACGTAAAAGGGTAAAAGTGTGTTTGTATGAAAGGAGGTCTACTGGAGATTGATGTAGACATAGCCGGACGAGGAACAGAATACATCAGAAAGTCTGTGCAAGGAGGCTGAACAAAAGATTTTGGATCTAGTTTCGTGACATGAGGCCAAACATCCCTAACTAAACAATTATAATCAATTATTTTAGGCTCAATAGGAAACCGAGATTGTGATGGAGACACAACTTGAAATGGTCTCTCCGCGAAGAATATATATATATATATATATATATATATATATATATATATATATATATATATATATATATATATATATATATAACAGATCCCAAATGAGTTATTGGAAATAAAAAAGGAAAAATAATTTGAACTGTAGCTAATCTTCTTAAAAACTCTGGCAAAATATCAGTTATGAATTCTCAGATTAGTTGATGGTTAAAGTCAAAGGTCGACAGTCAACTGATCCCTAATCAACTGAGTGTGGGTTAGTTGATTGTATGTCAGGCTAAGAATTATGAGAAGTGAAATAACCTTTTTGTGTGCGAGAATCTATATTTAATATTGGAAGAAGACAAATTTTCAAATCTAGGGGTAAAACTATGAACAAAAT
Source organism: Pogostemon cablin (assembly GCA_023678885.1). Classification (NCBI taxonomy): domain Eukaryota; kingdom Viridiplantae; phylum Streptophyta; class Magnoliopsida; order Lamiales; family Lamiaceae; genus Pogostemon; species Pogostemon cablin. Next base: position 9,589,917 of record CM042960.1, read on the forward strand.
ACATGCACCCAAATATTCTAGGTGGCGCAAGAAATTGTGGGTTTTCGGGATGATCACAAGATAAGGGAATAAATACCCCCATGTAAAACAGTGGAAGACATTTTAATGAGGACTGCTTCTCCCCATAGTTACTCACTGACATGCATATGACATAAGGTTACATACATCATTTAAAATGTGGTGTTATATGTGTTCAGCAACCTTATTTTATCGTGAAGTATGTTATACTACGAGCAAGACACGGTTAATAATGCCATGTGAAACAAAAAGTATAAAAACAGTTCCGAGCAAACCCAAGTGCTTATTGGTACAACAAGTTTGCTAATCGATGTAAAGTTGGGTCTACATCTTATTAAGAATTTGAGCGTCTCGAGAATTTCACTTGGTGCTATTGAGTTAACACTAACACATCATGCATGAATAATGATCAACTAAGAGTCTAAGATTAGAAAAAGTAGAAATCCCTTGACCTTGAGACTGTCCCCACGTCATAATGAGAACGATCAAAATGAGATGAACTGCGTTAATCAACTCTAGGTGTTTGATGATGTTTCTGCACTAGATTCATATTGTACGTTAACAGATCGGATGGGAACTAGATGCTTGAAAGATGAAAGAGACAGATGGACATGATGACATAATGGGAAACAGTTGCTGTGAGACCCGTTCACCATCAATCATCCTCTTTGTCTGCAGATCCTGAATGGTGCTGTAATAGGGATAAAAAGGTGAACAATTGAGAGTTTTTGTGACGTGACTAATGGATAGTTTAGTAGCATTATCAGTTGTGATATTGTGAGTGGACTGAAGAGTAGGTGCCAGAAACTAGATGGAAAAGTGATGAAGACTTTGAATGAGAGAAGCAAGAGTAAGCTGACCTGTTACCCATAATATTAGTAGTACCCAGAATTGTTTGTTTCTATCAAGAAAGATCTAAACTGTATTTTCTAATATTTGTGACTAACCTGGTCTTGCCTCCTTCCCTCTCTTAAGCACGCCTGGTTGGAGGTGCAGCCCTAGGTCTGTCTGAGGTGCAATACCCTTTCTTAGTGCCATGATCTCATCCAGAAGTCCCCTCCTTCCACAACTTTTTATGATGTTATCTTAAAAGGCACTATTAAAGAAGAATATGATTATATTAGTTAGAAAATAGTTCAGTGAGCAGGACCAGATGTTCCTGTACTAGTCAACAAAATAAATTATAATGAACACTAGTTTAGTCTCTAACTATTCATAGAACAAAGATTTACTCGAGCTTCTCATGATTTGAAACCCTCAAGCAACCCTAAACTTGGCTCTATCGCTCACCTTATCTAGGATTTTTACTATAATACTATCTTTAGAAATATTGTGTATGCCTCTCTATCTAAGGGACCAAAACAAAGTGGCGCAATCACGCGCCATAACTTTTTGTCATTTTTACATATAAACAGGTCAAGTGCTGAAAATTGAATGAGTCATATCGAAGATTCATCTTGCAAAGAACTTGGACAATGGTACTAAGAAATAATAATGAGTGTATTGTATGCATCATGTATATGGCCTCTCTCTTTCTCATTGAAAAATGAAAATTAAAGGAGTAAAAGAAATTAATTATGCTATTTCACTCGCAACTCACACTTTTAACTTTATTTTCTGGTGAACTTTATGATGCCCTACACTGCAACCTGTGTAATCTATGGGTGCTTATTGTCACATTGTATCTGTTGGCAATTCTGATAATATCTTCCTTCATATCATCACATTGGTTGGACCCACTAGAGTTGGCAATCCATTTTACCTAACAATTAAGTATATGGTTAATTGTTTTGTAGTGACCAAAATCGATTCTCATTCTCATCTGGTTTCTGATTTACCATTCAGCTGGGGAAGTTATCAGTCTACTTTAACCTTAGCAAGATGTTCTTATTGCTTAGAAAAGAAAGGACTTTGAGTATCAAGAGGAATACCTAGAGAAAATTTTAGGTGTAGGGTTACATGGTGGGTTTCCGAACCATAAGGTTATTAAGGGGTATTTTTTGTTTTTGATATTGTTAGAGATTGGAGTACTTCCGGAAGTTGTTACTCACTAACTCTACATGGTGGAATTCTCATCCATGTGTATTATCCGTTTCTTCTTAGTTTCCCTGCTCGCCATGATGCTATCGTGTTACTTCATCATTCTGTTGATGCCTTTGCTTTAAAACAGTGCAGGTGTATCAATTGGCAGTGAAATGTCTGGAGGAGTGGCTAATGTAACTGTGGAGAATCTCCTCGTTTGGCACTCAAAAAGGGGTATTAGAATCAAGACCAGTGCTGGCAGGGGAGGATATGTTCAAAGGATAACCTACCGTAACCTGACTCTAGAAAATGTGAGGGTGGGTATCGTGATGAAGACTGACTACAATGAGCATCCAGACCAAGGTTATGATCCAGATGCCCTTCCACTTATCCAAGATATCGAGTTTGATGGGATTCGTGGACATGGTGTCCGCATTCCAGTGCGAATCTATGGCAGCCAAGAGATTCCTGTAAGAAATGTTAGTTTCCGGAACATGTTAGTTGGAATAACTTACAAGAAAAAGCGGATTTTCCAGTGTTCTTATGTGCAAGGACGTGTTATTGGAAAGATTTTTCCCACCCCATGTGAGAATCTTGATGTGTACGATGAAGAAGGGCGGCTCGTCAGGCAATCAACGTCTCAGAATAGTACTGATATGGTGGACTATGATTCATGAAAATCGCAAGTTGATGGAATTTTGGCTGTTGGTTGCTTGTTTGAAGATTATCGGATTTGACAGCTCGGAGGTTTAGTGGCATATCCTCTGTGATGGGTATTGAAACTTTGGAAGAGACATCCTCGTCAAACCTCACTTTTGTCATAAAATTGACCAGTTGCTCAAAGTCTTGAAAAGTCCCTGATGGTACCCTGGTGAAAATCAAAGGGACATTACTGAAGCAATGCATTCATACTGTAATGCAAATGTAAGCAGGTACAACTACAGAACTATCAACTAGTGCAAGATTGTGAAAATATGTAGTTTTGGATCTTATAGTCACATCTTGTATTGTATTGCATTGCATTATACTAGTTAATGGATGCAAAGGGTGTTATTTTTAGCTAGAGTTACTCTCTCTATGTCGAAGAAGTGTTCATGTCGGAGAACTGGTCCCCCCTCCCCCCTTTGCGCATAGGCATTGGATCACTTATTTTAAATTGGTTTCGTCACGTATTTCACTCTTTAATTGAATGGTAAGTGTAATTATTACTTCATAGGTTGAAGACACATACCTCAATGGTTTAATGGTCATTTGTAGGATTTAGTTTTTATAAGCTATGAAATACTTACAAATAAAATATGAAATGTGGAACATGAAGTTGAAGACTTAAGTATAATCCATCTCTTTCATTAAAATAGTTACATTTATTGTTTGCATGAAAATTAAGTAATAGTATAATATTTTAATGTATAGTAAGATGAGAAATATAATTTTAATGTATCATAGTATGTATATTAATGTTATGTGTGGGGTTATATAATATTAAAATTTAAAATAACCATTTTATAAATAATATTAGTGAATCTTATTAATAATAGAACTGTATAATAAAACTAAAAGATTATATTCATTTAGAGATATTAATAAAAATAAAAAAATTCACCGGTGTATAGAATAATTTTTAGTCTGCACCGGTGCATTTGAATGATTTTAATCGTTAGATTAAGTTTTAATTAAACTTCTACCATTAAATTAAATAAAACAAAATTATTAAAATTTTTAAATAAATAACTACTTACTATCTCTGCATTTAATCCATTAATCTTAGGTATACCAAGTGCACCCTAAAATCACTCTAATTTTTAAGTGAGTTTTGTGAACCACCTTGACTAAGTACTCATTTTTTCAGACAAAAAAGCAACACACTCCACCATTGGAAAAGAAAGTTACCGTTGAACATTATGAAAGTCACACCCAACACAAGTTACACAACACATCCCCTTTCAAATTTCAAATTCAAATTACCGTTGTTGGAGTATATAATTAACATACATCCAATCCAACAACCGCCATCATAATAAAATAAATAAATCCACTCCCCACCCCACCTCATAAATTTGAATACCCCATTGTGTTCCTCTGTCTCAACATTCCACGGCCATGTCTGGTTGCAAGAAAACCGTAATAACTCCCCCCAATTCTTCCTACACTTCTCTCTACCGCAACCCCCTCACTGAGCTCAATCGACCCGCCAATGGAGTCCCTCTCGCAGCTCACATTCGCCTTAATCTAGGTGCCACTGCCGCTGATAAAGAGCATGTAGTTGGAAAAACCAAGAACGAAGGAAAAGAAAACGAACATGGTGGTAGTGAGCCAATCTTGAGTGAGAAATCTAAGATGAGGGAGGATCTGCCTAAACCATCTTTCCTGCAGTTGTGTGTCAAGAAAAATGAGCCCAATTCGGTTGTAGGGTTGAGGAATCGGGACTGTGTCGATTCGGGGAAACAGAACTCGCTCGATGTGTGGGACTATTCTGACTCGGAAGCTGCCCCTGCTTCCTCCTGGTCGACTCTGCCTAACAGGTATTTAGTATAGACGAAACAATTTTGATTAAACTTCATATTTTTCAGACAATTAAAAATTGTTTTTTGGCAGGTCCTTATTGTGTAGGCCATTGCCATTGGATGTGGGGAGATGTACGTGCATCATAGTGAAGGAATCATCACCTGATGGATTTGATGGAGGAACTTTGTACACACTCTATACACATGTAATACAGAACTTTTTCAAGATTGGTTAGAAATCTTATGAATAAAGATTTGTCTTTTGACAAACACTTGTGTAAACCATGTGTTCCTCACTTCAAATCCTATAGCACCCTATGTTTTGCTATGAATTAAATTGGAGGGGGATAAAATGTTTACATCGTGAACCCGATTCACAGGAGACTAACTCTTGTCTTCTAGATCGTGTTAGTAATATTTCTGACTAAAACAAATGATCAAATTCGTAGGAGGGTAAGGGTCGGCAGAATCGAAAACTTGCAGTGGCTCATCACAGAAGGAGCAGAGGAAGATCAGAGTTCATAATTGCTCTAAATGCAAGAGGCATAATGGCTCGTTCTGATGACAGTTTAATTGGGACAGTCACTTGTAATATTATGGGCTCCAAATATCTGATATGGGATCAGGTTAATATAGCTAGTAATTTATGTATACATGTGTGTATTTATCCAAGATTCAAAACATTAAGAGTGGTTGATGACATGTATATGTTACAGGGGCATTCTTCAGAAACAGTAGAGAAACAGCCAAAGTTATTAGCTGCTATGAAGTAGGATCATTTAACCTCTTATCTTTTAGTGATGTATTGTAGAGTTGGGAGATTGAAATACTGAAATATTTGGTGATATGTCATTTGGTAGATTTATGGCTACTCTATCAACTTGGACTGGGAGTTACAGAAGCATCAGAGCATGGATACCAAAGCACCAATCAATGCAACTGAGGATCACAAATCAGGTACTCTTTCAAAGATTTCAAGAAAAGTTGCTTTTTTTTCATATTTATTGAGGTAGTTTGATAACAAAAAATATTACGGAGTAAAATTGTTTTTTTTTTTACCAATTTTATTGACTTTTAAGGGGGGTATTGTGATATTTTTAAATAATAAATATATGATAAAGTAAGTTATACTCCAGTTAAGTGAGAGTGACATTTTTTAAGATATGATGTAGTTAGACGTAATTAATTTTGAAACTTTTACTATTTTTTTTAGTTTGAAAAGTGTAGTGGGACAAACAAACGAGGAAAGAACGAAAAACTTATTGGATGGAGGGAGTATAAAATAAGTTAGGTGAGTTGACAAAGATTAAATTGTAATTGATGTTATGACGTTTAGGGTGTATAAAAAAGAAAAAAGTGTGAACATAGATTTTTTTTTTTTGGTGTGTATAAAAAGGATGAAAATTTGAGATTACTGTGAACATAGATATTGGTTGGAGGGAGGACTTCTCAAAGCCCAAAATAGAAATTACTTGGCTTTTTAAGTTTTTATGTTCCTTGATACACACTACTCACCAATCTCAAGTGACATTATAGCAAATCCTGTTCTACTTCTACTAAACTTGTGTTTCTTGATAGTTTGAGAGGTGTATCTTTTCTAACCAAGGATTAAATCCCATTGTAGATACAACATTGTAATGGATTACCCACAGAATGGGAAGCAAACAAAGATAGAGTGCATCAGCTATTCTCAAAGGCTCCCTCTTACAACAAGGTAATGATTTTGATGAACCAAAGTACCTTTGTCATTTCTTACCTCTTAGAATGATGCTCATCAATGGAATCTTACTCCTATTTTACTGCATTATTTTGCTTAGTATTCGAAAAAGTTCGAGTTAGATTTCAGAGACAAAGGAAGGGCTGGTCTTAAAATCCAGAGTTCAGTAAAGAACTTCCAACTAACTCTTGAGGTATGTGTGTGTGTGTTTGAAAACTTTAATGTTACATACAAACTTATGTTTTCCTAATTTTTAATTTGGGGTTGATAGAGAAATGGAAAGCAAACAATTCTTCAGCTTGGAAGGGTAGATAAGTCCAAATATGTGATGGATTACAGGTACTTAATACTCGCATTATTCTTAATTAATACAAGTTTTTTAAAAAGGAAAATGTATGCTTTACAATCGATTGTGACGAATATCAAATTATAAAGCGTAGGATCATCTATATGTTTGTTTATTTATTTATCAGGCATTGAATCTAACTTACAAATTATCAACATGTTTATTTATTATTTTACCTTTAATATACTCCTATTATAATTTTTTTTAACTGTAAAAAAAATATTTTTAATAATAGTTTAATGTATAAGACATAACTCAGAATGATCTCCTAATAACTACAGGATAATTTGGGTCATCTTTAGAGGATATTTGGGTTGAATTGTCATTTTTTGGGAGTTTAATTTTTTTTTATAAAAAACTAATCTTGATGTATTTAATGTGATGCTAAGGGAATCTTACAGTTATTTAAGGTGATTCATTTTCTAACCTCCTTTTTCTATTCAAGTCGAATCCCTTGTTACACAATTGTATTTCATCTATTGTTTCACTCCTTGGATAAACGCTCGGTACATTTTACCAAATAGAGAAATGAGATGTTAACTGCTATCTTAACATTAATTTAAATCACCCTTCAACACATAAGGAAATATCAATCCCAATAAATCATAAAAAAAGAAAATAGGATTTGAAGTATATTGAGTTTACAATAAAAATCATATTTCATAAAAATCACTAGTGACAATTTTTCTTCTCTTCAATTTTTTTAGAAAAAATAATAAAGATAAAAAGAGTATCCTTATACATAGTATTATTTTAATGTAAATGTAAATATGTTATAACTACTACGTATATTATTTTCAAAATTATTGTTTTAAATTTTAAAATTATTACCTTTTAATAATTAAAGTGTTATAATAAACACATTTAAGACAATCTCCTTTAAATTTTTGTGTTATTCAACCTATCACAATTATAAGATTTGCATGTCATTATATTTTTTTTTTCTCCTTTTCATTTCTTATTGGCTAAAACTTGTGTGTCTCCGGGCACACCGTTCGCCCATGCCTTTACTATTAAATTGTATACTCTTATTATAAAGACATGTATCATTTATTTTCTAAAAAAATAAAAAATATTAATGAAAATTGTATAACCTTTAGAACAAAATTTTGTACACTTATTAATTAAAATATATACTCTTTAAAATAAAATGGTGTACACTTACACACTTTGTGCACCGGAACACAAGGGACCAACTCCTTTTTATTTAAATCTCATTTCTTTTTTCACCTTTGTAATTTCATTTTTCACCTGTAAATTAATATCAAAATACAATTTATATATTCATTATATTATATAAAAATTATTCTCATTATATTTTTCACTTTTGTAAAATATTGAAATACAAGTTATATATTCATTATATTATGAAAAATGATACTAATTTACTATATTTTTACGGAATATGATTTTTATTGTAAACTCAATATACTTAGAATCTTTTTTTTTTGTGATTTATTGAGATTGATATTTCTTTATGTGTTGAAGGGTGATTTAAACTAACGTTAAAATAACAGTTAACCTCTCATTTCTCCATTTGGTAAAGTGTACAGGTGGCATTCATCCAATGAGTGAAACAGTAGATGAAACACAATTATGTAACAGGGGATTCGACTGCCTTTCTATTTTGGTGCAATTATTTTTCTTATTGAATTATTATTTAAAATTAAAAAATTTTAATTAATCAAATTAAAAACATAGTTATTATTAAATTATTTAAAATTTATTTTAAATATTATATGCTAAAAGTCATAGTAGTAGATTTATAATTTATTATTTTTAAATATAAAAAAAACCGTAACTTTATTTTAAATTATAATTTAATTGATTAGTAATACATATATATCTAGACTTTTGTCATATAAAAAAAATAAATTGCGAGTTAATACTATTACTTAAGTATTTTTTAATAAAATTTCATAAAAAATTTCATAATAATTTTTATGGGAGACTCTCTTATTAGACGGGTTTTTTGTGAGACGGGTTAACCCATTATTAAAGTATGTTTATTATATAGACAAAGTATGCTTATTTATAGTTAAAGTATGTCAATAATGAATCATATTATAATACCCTAAAATCATACTTTAATTAATCATTTATCATATTTTAGAAAACATATTTTAACAACATTAAACATACTTTATGTATATAATAGACATAATTTAATACGTCTCACAAACCGTCTCACATATATAATGTTTCACAAGAGAATTTGTCAAATCATGTGTGCAGAATATGTGTTATAATGTTAATACTATTAATTGTTATTAGACTATTATATACCCCTCGTAAGTATTGCACGTGAATTAAAGAGTATTATTATTTTATTTTATATAAAATGAATAATTTTCATAGTGTAGTGGTGAATGGTAGACCATGAAGCGTTATAGTAAAACAAAAAATTGATATACACGTGAATTAAAAAGTATTACTCCCTCCGTCCCGGGTATTTTTACCCGTTTGTACAGGCACGGAGATTAAGACGTTTTATTTTTTTAATATATAATATAAGAGAAAGTAGGGGTAAATTAAAGAAAAAGTAAATAAAGTTATTGGGAATGATGAATAAAGTGTAAAAAGTAATTAAAGTTGTTGGAATTGTAAAAAGTATGTAATAAAATATTATGTATTTTTGCCAAAAATAGAATAAGTAAAAATACGTAGGACACCCCAAAATAAAAAATGGGTAAAAGTACGTGGAACGGAGGAAGTATTATTTTATTTTATATAAAGTGAATAATGGTCATACTTGAATGGTGAATTGTAGACCATGAAGCGTTCTAGTAAAACAGAAAAATTGATAACTTAAATGAAAATGACTAAATGAATACATTCTCTTTTTATTTAAACTGATTACACGACCTTATAATTTTTACAGCAAAGTACAAGAGAATGATTATTCTAAAAATTTATTTTTCTTGTTATTTACTGTAGGCCTTAACTTAAGTAGAATTAATCTTTCTAACGGATTTATAAATACGTTTTGCCTCTTTGAAGTGTTGATTGGTGAAGTAATAAGATGATGTTTGTCCCTGTGCAGATATCCTTTGACTGGTTATCAAGCCTTCAGCATGTGTTTGGCCTCCATCGATTCGAAACTCTGCTGCACAGTATAAAATTCAAATAGGCGTCGTTTTACTAAGTTTGCAAATCCAATCTCACAACTCGTGTGTATTGGAAACTTCTCCACTGTTGGTTTTTTTACCAAATCTATTAGTAATTAACAAGTTCAACTTTAGACTTTATATTGAAACAAGAAGTGGGTGAAAATAGAAAACTAATTGTTAAATATGTTGAGTTTTTTTTTTTCCAAAGAATCAACTCAGTTGTTAAATATGTTGAGTTATTTTCAAAGAATCAACTGAAAAAAATATGCTTATTTGTTTGTGGAAAGATAAAGAGAAGCCTTAGGCTAAATTGAAAACAAACCATCAAAGAGTATAACATGGTGAGACCACCAAGTTACCGACATTAATTTTCGGGAATTAATTCTTTAATTTTAAATGGGTTAACAGAAACAAATTTTTTTGAATTATTAAATGATTAATGAATGAAATTTAACAATTAGAGTAATGATTTTCGTCAATACTCTTAATTGATGAGTGGTCCACGTTAATTAAAGGAAATGATCAAATAACCGTACAAAATTGATGATGTTATTAAATTACCAATGGGGCTTAAGTGGGTCACATATGACCTGACCGTTAGATCAAGTTGCTTTTAATCTACATTCTTGAAACATTAAAAAATTATTTTATTGTATAAAGGATATTTGTTTAATAGGTTTTCAAATAATAAAAAGATTGCACAATTCTTGATAAAGTGAGAAAGAAAAGCGCATCCTCCCATCAAGTTTAAATTGCTGCATCATCTTAAGCAGATCCTAAGCACCGTTCAATATTGCACTTATATCACATTAGTGTACAACAAGTCTACACTGCTCCAAAACACTGTTCGAAAAAAGTGCAAAAAATTGTAAAGAACAAAGATAGAAAATCATAATCAAGAAAAAAGTGCATAAATTGGAGTGCATAGAGATAGATAGGCGGAAGGGGGTGAAGATGTAACATGAAAGGAGTTGACAGAAAAGAGGTATTTCAAGGAATATGGAGTGCAAAGAGATAGATAGGTGGAGCTACGGGTTAAAAGAGCCACATGTTAAGCTAATTTCATCCTTACATCATTTGGAATCAATCTTACATTTATTCACTCATCAATTATTCCATCCTATCTTTTATCTTTTGTATTGTTTATTTCTTATTTTAATTTATTTTATTTATTCTTATAACTCCATATCTTGTGTCATCCTTATAAAATCATAATAAACTCGAGATTGCTTAAATTGTAAGTTACTTGACTTCCCATGGATTGATAATTAAACTTGGTTGCCCGTTGCTAATACAATAGGAGTACACTTGCTCCTTAGTTCGTATTAAAGAAAATATCGATCAGTATTGCTATATCTTTGTTTGAAGGAAACCCTGGCATTGATATGTCATATGTATCCCCTGCTTCTATCCTTGCTGTTGATCCTATTCCGTCATATGTTTCCCCTGATATTTGCAACACTTCCCTTCACATCGATACTCCTAATCAATTTGGGAAGGTAGTTTCTGTTGTGCATCGCATGTACATTGAAGAACACGTAGCTGCTCTTGCTAGCAAGATTTTTCACTTAAGACTCCAAGCCAAGGCTCAGAACAGGCAAGCAGATATGTTGGAAGAAAAAAAAACATTTTGGACTGGACTCCTCTCCACACCCATAGAGAAAGTAGCTCCTGATGCTGCACCAACAAATGTTGTTGAAAGTACAAGTTTTGTGAGAGTTATGATCAAAGATATCACTGGAAAAATTGAAGAAGAAACTGGAGGAAAAGCTGCTACTAGAGGGGAAACAATTATCTATGAGAAGATTACAAGTTGGATGATTGAAAAATGGATGTTGTTTCCCTCACTAATTATTTGAACTGATGATTAGTCTGTTAAACTTATTACTATTTATGCCTTGCTGAACTTGTTTTTGATTATATGTTGCTAAGCTCTTAACTAAGTTGAATATGCAGTCTGTAGTATGTTTTAATTCTATAATTCACAGTGCTGCTTAGCTTAGCTTAGTCATTTACACTGCACTCGAACTAACATATGATGTTTTTTATTTGTTATCTTGTTATACCATGATTAATTTTGCATCAGGTTGTGTGGTTGCAGATATGTGTGATTAAGGAGATTGTTGATGTGAGTGTTGGAGTCAGTGTCATTACATCCAGAATCACACCGACCCTCAACGATTTCTCTAACCGCTAATATTTGTATGTTGTTCAAATTATATCGTGTTTAGTGTTGTTTAAGGTTTGTGGCAGTTAATACTGGTGATGGTCAGAAGATCAATTGAAGTCAAACAAACTTGGAAGTTATACACTACAAAAAAATTATTTTTTAACAATGAAATTTACCAACAAAATTTAATCCGTTAGTAATTACTCATGGATTAGTGACAAAAATGACAATTTTCTTTTAGCAACGGAATGTCAACAAATTTATTCTCTATTTTATCAACAAAATTCAATTTATTGGTAATTACTAACGGATTACCAAGGGAATCATTGTATAAATTACCAACGGAATTATTAGCAACAGATTACTAACGAAATTATTTACCAACGGAATTGAATTTTTGTTGCTAAAAATTTATCAACCACCACTTTATAAACATAAATTACCACGGATTTTGTTGTTAATCTGTTGGTAAACCAATTTAACAATGAAATTAAGGCTTTTACCAATTAAATATTTCGTTGGTAAAAATAGTTTTTTAGTGATATATATGTGAAGGTTACTTAGAGTTAGTGGGTAGTTATCACCTCACACATAGGTAGTTTTACCTCTCCTATTGGGCCACTTACTTGTTCAACCCCGGTAATTACTTCTCGTCTATTTAAAGAGCTAGCAGATGGTCAGAAAATTAAGAAGAAATCTCCACTGCAATATACAGAAGCACCGTATTTAGATAGGTTTGTCACACTTTGTGTATAATGTAATCCCGTTTGTTTTGTATGTATTGTTCACACAGGCAGTGGAAGTACATATTTGAAGTAGGCTCAGATCTAACAGTCTAGGTTTGTCATTTGGGAAATTGTTTGGATTTCAGATCTGATTATGTTTTCGATAGTGAAAAGAATGTTTCCATCTCAAAAATCTGTTTATGTATCACTTTTTGCAAGATAGTGATATTTATGCTATGAGGCCATCACAAACGAAAGTTTATGAAAAGATTGAGTAATCCGTATATTAAGTCTTCACGGTTTAAATTTGCTTACTTTGTATAAGTTTCTATTCTGTTACAAGATAGTATTGTACTAGTGTCGACAATATTTTAGATAACATTGCTGTTAAAAATACACTTACACTCAACGGGCATGCACATGAACCAATTAAGTCGACATAGATAGTTGTTTTCGCTTGAGGGAATGGGCGACAGGTTGAAGATGGATGATAATTCATTATCAGCATAAACTTTTGTCTGGAAATGATGTAGTTCGAGTTGGTATAATACTTGATATTATTTGGAGCATGTTACCAATGTGATATATTATAATACAATTATGCCCATGCTGTTTGATGGGCCATTCTATCCCTGCATAATTCATGTGTAATATTAGATAGACACAAAAATTAATAAAAATCATAAATAAACTATAAACTAATTCCAAGAATAACTGCAATCACTGAAAAAAAACTAACAGCAACTCATGATAAGATGTTTCAATTTTTTTATGCGAAGTCTTGTTTGTGTGAAGTTGTCTTATGGTGAAATTAATTTGATAATTAGTTATCACTTTCGCTATATAATATTATCATGTTCGCAGTAAAATGTTATTACTTTTAGTTTATACTATAAATTATTTATGAAATAATTCATTGCACTATTATCATTTTTCATCAATTAAATATCACTTTTTATTAATAAATGTTATCACTTTTTATCTGTCTCACATAAAGATTACGTTAGAATGTCTCACAAGTCTTTATCTTTTTTTTTATTTACCTTTTTTTCTATTAGGCGAAATTAAAGATATTATATCACTTTTATTTATCCTATATACTATCAATAACTCACAATGACATGTTTCATACTTTATTTTTTTATTTATTATTTATCATGCTTTCGCATTATTATATATACTATATAGAATTTTTGGTTTGCTTGTATAAATTTTATTTATTATTATTATTATTTATTATTATTAATTAATTAATTGTTCTACAGTTCTATTATCACTTTTTTTTTAATTATGAATAATTTTTTATTAAATAAAATCATTATCAAATTTAATCCATTCTATAAATTGTTCTTAAAATACACTTTCCTAATTAGCTATCACTTTCTATTAAAGATATCATCACATTTCTTTTTAAATGTTATAACTTTTCATCTATATTATAAATTGTTTATGATATTGTTTACATTACCATTATAATTTTTCATCAATTGGGTATATAATATGACTTATTCTTATAAAAGTTATACAGTATATCACTTTTAATTATTCTCTCGAAAGTCATTCTGTGAGACAGTCTCACACAAGTCTTTGACATTATAATTTATTCATGACTAATTCAATTGAAAGTTATATATCACTTTTATTAGATCAATATTTTTTTAAATAAAAAATAAATGTTACTACATTTTTAAAATTTATCACATTTTATAAATTTATAATATTTAAATTATAAAATAATTAAATGAATAAATTTTTTAAATTATTACATTTTAAATAAAAAATATAAATTAAATAAGAAAAACATAGAAAAATAAATAGAGAGACTCTCTTGTGAGATGGGTATTTTGTGAGACGGGTTGATCCATTATTAAAGTATGCTTATCATATATATATATATAAAGTATGCTTATTTGTAGTTAAAGTATGTCAATAATGAATCATATTATAAAATCCTAAAATCATACTTTAATTCATCATCCATCATACTTTACAATACATACTTTAACAACTATTAAACATATTTTATTTATATGATAGACATACTTAAACACGTCTCACAAACGGTCTCATATAAGTAGCGTTCACAAGAGACTTTGTCAAATAAATATACGTACAAGTCCTAATTAATGTATTTCCATAATTAATTTTAAATTTATAATTTGATATCAATCAAAACAGAGTCATTTAAAATTACTTAATCCTAATTACTTTCTTTTCATAATTAATTTTCAATTTTCTAATTAGATAATAATCAAACAGGATTATTTAAAATGAATTAATTCATGAGTAAAGATATCTGTTTACTAAATAAGATCCGTCAAACAATTCACCAAGTCTTTGCCTCCTATATTTATTAAAGATAGTGTCATCATCTCATGAAAGATGGTCACAAATTTTTTGTCAAAATTTTGATTATAATTAATTCAAACATGGGGTAAAACTTATAAAAATCTCTAAACATCCAAAACTTTAAAAAATTATACCTCTTCCCCCACCAAGATTTACATTTTTTATTTTAATTTGTCCCAAATTAAAATTTAAGTTTTTCATTTTAATAATTGAGATCCACACAAAATAATTAATTATTTTATTTGGGCCCACACATAATTAATACAATTATCCACTATACATTAAATATTATATCTCTCAACTCACTATTCATTAAAATATTATATTTTTAATTTACGTGAAAAAACAAAAGTAAATCTTAATTGAAACGGAATAGCAAGTGCAACGAAATTTAAAAGAAAAAATTACTGGTGATATGTCGATCTAAATAGTTTTTAAAAATTCATAATTTTTTATCGAGGGAATTTTGTTATTTATATATACAATTTGAATGGAAGGATTAAAATGCAAGACTAAGTAAAAAAAGTAAGAGAATATTTTTGTTCCCTCGAATAATTAATAGCAATTACCATAGATACATTGGTTTTGCACCAATTTCCATTCATCTCATGTGTCATGTCCAATCCAGAGGGAGAAATTATTATTAATATGGTAGGTTGTCTTGTAACTCTAGATCGAGCAATGACCTCATACAACAGATTAGTTTTTCCCCCGTATAATCACATGTACGATCCTTCAATATTTAGTGCAAAGTAAAATATAATTAAGATTAAGGTTAATGGCAAGAAAAATTATGAATTTTATTTTTATGGTAAATTTATCTCAAAAAAATTGACAAAAAGAATATCACTTTTGATATTGTTGCAAAATGTATTCAATTTATGACTAAAAGTGGGGTTCTTTTTAAAAAATTGAATGTGTTTTGTAACAATACTAAAATGCGGTGTTCTTTTTTGCAAATTCTCAAAGGTGACGATTAATTTATAATATGAGTAAAATTATGTGTGTTTTTTTTGGTTAATTGACTTAAAAACCATGAACTTTCAACTTATTGTAAATTAATCTCGATTTTTGTGAAATTGCAAATAAAAAATCACGACCTTCATATTTGTGCAATTCGCACCCATCGGGCAGTTGAAGCCTAACCGATGACGTGGTGTTGACCTTTGCCACGTCAACTTTTAGTTTATTACAAAAAAACCCAATATTTACTTAAATTGAAATTTAATCACAACCTTTGAAATTTCGGAAAAAGTGCATCAAATTTTTATTTTTAAATTGCACCATTTAATAATTTTTTTTCTTTTCAATTAACCCTTAATATTAGGGAAATACTACAAGTTGCCCTGTATGGATTGATCAACATCTAATTTGCCCTACATTTTCTAAAACATCTAATTTGCCCTAAAAATACATGCAATGCCGGAATACCCTCAAGGATGACCTACCTTTTTGTATTGGGAATGAGTTGAGAAGTACAGTTGTAGGCACAATCCATGTGTCAGGGAATATGTAGATTTTTTAAGGGATGACACATTAAGTAAAAAAGAAATAAATAAATCTACTAAAAGTTATCACCTCCAAAAAATAAACTCGGCGTACAAGCTCAATTAAGTGAAAAAGGAAAATTGTAAGCGGACATGAACTATTTAAAATTCACCAAATATCATTTTAAAATTCATTAAATTATTAGATTATAATAGGCATATTTAATTAACACATGCATTAATTACCTTCCACTGTCACTCAAATACACGTCATTTAATGGACTGAAAATTAAGGCACTGTTCACAATCAGTTCATTTATGTAAATTTTTGGCTCATTAAACTCTCACCTATCCCCAACAACCAAATAACTACACCACCAACAAACAACAAATTGGACACAGTGAATTCAAACTTCATTCCTCTTGTTCCACAAATTATTTGAGCATAAAAAGGAGATCGTCTCCCCTATTTACCCACTGTTTTTGTCGACGGATCCATAATTAGAGCCAAAGGTAAGATACGAACACTGTTTCCATTGTATTTTATTTAATGGTTAAACTGTTCTTTCAATCTTGCTGTTAATTTATTTGTGGGTTATAATGTATAGGTTTTAGGGTTTTTACGGTTTTAGAGTTTTAAAATGCATGTCAACTGAGTAAAATGATTATATATATCCATGCCCGCTGAAGAAAATGGTGAAGTATGCATGTAATATGCTTGTCCACCGAGCAAAAAGGTAAACTATGCATGTAATATGCATGAATACCACTACATACACCCACTGTAGACTTGTCCGCTAATATGCATGGTTAATTGTGCTTGTCCGCCAATTATTTGAGTCTTATCGAACATGTCCGTCGATTTTTATAGCCTAATAGAGTGTGTCCGCCTATTATTTGTCATTAATTGAGTTTATCCGCCGATTTTTTTACTAAGTGAGCGTGTCCGCCGAAAGTAGTAGCCCAGTTGAGCCTGTCCGCGAAAATTTAACTATAATTGAACACCGCCATCGATAATTTGACCATAAATGAGCATGTCCGTCGATAATTTGACCATAGTTGCGCATGTCCGCCGATTTTGTAGCGTATATGACCCTGTCCGCTATTATTTGACCCTATATGAGCATGTCTGCCGATGTTTTCACCTTATTTGGTCATGTCCATCGATATTTTGACCCTAATTGATCATGTCCGCCGATTCTTTCACCCTAATTGGTCATGTCCGCCGATTATTTGGGCGTAATTGAGTATGTCCGCCGATATTCTTAGCATAATTGGACATGTGAACTGATTATTTGACCTAAATTGAGCATGTCCGCCGAATTGTTACTATTTTTGAACATGTCCGCCGATTTTTATTGCATAATTGAGCATGTTTTGCCATTTTTAAGCATATTATATCATGTCCTCCGATTATATTTGGTTAATTGAGTATGTCCGTCAAGTTTGAGCATAATTATCATGTAAGTCATTATATTTTTAGTATAATAGACATGTCGTCAATTTATGGAGCTTAATTGAGCTTGTCCGCGTACGACTCAATGTTTAACTTACATGTGTACTGATAATTTAAGGCTTAATTTGTGTGTACCTATTAAACACGTTTATCATAAAAATACTTTAATGAATTATGTGTCAATATAACAATTAATTGTCCTTTTGTTGAAAGGTTTAGGCTTTGGATTGGAAATGAGAATTTTTTTTATATGGTGGGGTGGCTGGTGGGAAGGTTTAGAGTATGTACGTGGCTAACACACGAGCTTAGCTTTAAATTCAGATCAGTTGACGTTGGATTTTATTATTGGACATGTGCACAGTTTAGTTCGTGCTGATGTGAATCATTGTAAATATGTTATACACACACTTGTGGACATCGGTGGTTGTATAACAAAATATAAGGTGAAGGATGAACTGGATATTAGGGGCTTGTATTAGCAGGTTGATGAGCCGATGCTATTTGTCACAGTTAAGGCCATACCACTGAAATCAGTTGATAATTGTTGCACTAGTGCGGTGCCATCGGGGATTATTGGACCGACTTGCTTCGTTCACAAATTCCATCTGTCAATATTCCTAGTACCGTAGATTTCGCCTGACCGAGTAGGAGTACATGTGTGGACCATTCGAATCGTACAACAAATATGAATTTGAACAGTGAGTACGTTGGCGAAGAACAGGTTGAGGAAGATGTGGAGAACGGAGATGAGATGTGCTTCTCTGAAGAAAATGAAGATGATGTCAAATGAATGTTCTCTAACTGATGCGTTTGAGGGTTCAGAGGGTGATGGGTTTGATGGTTTTGCTGGTTCTCAAGATAATGGGTCTGATGGATCGCAAGGCGATGGGTATGAATCATTTGAGGGTCCGCAGCGTGAGGATTCTTAGGGTGCTGAGACTTCGCAAGATGAGGGGCATGATGGTGATCAACTCAATGCAGAAGATGAGGATCCTGAAACTACTCTATTCGAGAGCTTCTGTTCCTACATCAGAGCCAATGGAGGAATGAGTTTCTTGGACCCCGTTACGACACACATGCAAATGCTCAGACCAGTACGTCCTAGTCAAGACACAGATAGTTCTTGCAGCCATCCATGGAGCATTCCAAGTATGTGTTCAATATAGTACCTGGTAATTTACTGAACCTTATTGTATTCTAATACTAATTGAAGAATAATTAATCCATTGTTGTAGGGTTCTTGGAACAGTGTAATGTGGACAATGAAGTTGAAGACAACAACAACATTGATACTTCAGTGGAAATTCATGAAAAAAGTGCCTTCGATAAAAAAATGGATTACCAGTTTGCGTTGGGTATGTACAACTTGCGGAATTAAGTTGAGACACGGGTCAAGAAATCTGACAAGTACAGGCTCAACGTCGTCTACAAGTACCGATTGGAGCAGGGTTGTATGTTTGAGATGCATTCCAGTGGTCTAGGTGGAGTATGAAGGGTAATCAATTTCGGACCTCAACATGTATGTCGTTTGAATCCAGACACTAATGCGCCAAGGCAAATTGGTTCGAAAATTGTTGACAGATAATATGCAGCTCGACAGTTCAATAAAACCACAGTATTGTGTCCTACTGGAATGGCAGATGAGATACATAAAGAATTTGGTTTCAACATCTCCTATAATTTGGCCCTCAAATCAAAATATATTGTTGTGGGACACACGTACGGAGACCATCGTTCTTCCTTCAGTTCCCTACATTCGTACTTGGATCACCTTAAGTTGGAAAACCCAGGCACGCACACAGCATTGGGAACTGCAGATGACAGTTCTTTCAAGTAAGTCAATACACATTTTTTTAAAATTATTAGGTATATAGGTGTACTAAATACTTCCATGCAGGTATGTCTACTACGCACTTGGTGCTTCGATATGGGGTTTTGCCAGAGCGGGCCATCCCGTGATTGTCATTGATGGTACACACATGAGAGAGAAGTACCGTGGGATCGTGTTCTTTGCAGTCATTCAGGAAGACAACCACAATGTTTTTCCCCTGGCCGTTGGTGTAGGTGACATTGAAAATAATGAGTCATGGTGCTGGTTTCTTCAAAGGTTGAAGGAATCGTACGTCGCTCCTCATGGGCTAATTATTGTCTCTGACGCGCATAAAAGTATATCACACGCTATACATACTGTGTACCCTGAGGCACACCATGGTTTATGTTGTTATCATCTAAAGAAACGACTCAAAGGTTTTGGAAATGATGTGTTGTATCAGTTCAATATGGCTGTGGAGGCATAAACGAACCGTGAATTCAAGAGGTATGGTCACTTTTTAGTATTAGTATGCAGTTTTTATTTGATTTATCACACTACCGTACGGCACAGATGGGAAGGAAAGCTGCGTAACCATAATAATGCTCGATTGATGGGTTTGCTGGAGGGGTGGAGTTACAATAAATGGTCGAGGTTTCACTGCCCGGTCACTCATTACGAGTTCACATCATCGAACGCAGCTGAGACCTTTAACAAGGCCATCCTATGGGCCAGGATGCTACCAGGTGATCCGTGAAACCCTAGACCTCCTTTTCTATAAACAGATCCTCCAAACCCACTATAAAAACCATGTTGTGATCATTCACTTCCACCATAAGGATGAGATTGATGTGGGCCCTGAAATACACCAAAGTGAAACTGATATGGTCCCTGATATCCACCATAAGGAGAAGAGTGAGATGGTGGTTGAAATCCAGCAGAAGGGAAATATGATTTTCCAAACACATGAGGATATGATCTCTCCGGAATGGCCATCAGCGGGTGTGGAACTACAACACTATGGGGGCTATGGGTAGGAGGCATGTGAGTGCGATACTCTGGACCAGACTGAGATGGCCGCGGGGGGTAAATCCTCAAATGGTATGTCAGAGGTGTCATCCTGATCACCCATTACCTCATCGTCATCATCTTCGTCATCCCCTCCGACGGCATGAAAATCACGTAGTAAGTTCTCTGTTGTTTTGTGTAACCCCCAAATGTTGTATCATCATCAACCTCGATATTTATCCTTCCACAGTATTGCTCGTCGCCAACATAATTGAAAAAAATGTTCACTTCCACCGGAATGACACCCTGACCACTAATTTCATCTTCGGAATCGAAACTAGAGCGCACCACCTGTTTCTTACCCTTACTCTTCCCAATTTGGTTTTAGATCCCCAAATACCCTAAACTGAATTTGAAAACCAAAACTCCAATCAGAATGTATTCCCCTAAAATATGATCGGCGAGACTCCTCATGGAGGATGGCAGGTAAATCAACAACTCTCAGGTCTTGAAATTAAAATAATAAAATATTTCACAAAGACATATACTCATGTGACCAAAATAGTATCCAAATGCATCCAATTTAGATACTCAAAACCTTAAACTCATACAAAAAAATAATTGACAAACATGTCTAAAAACTGAGTATCGTCAAATTTTTTAGCAGTTGTATATGTCCAGCGAATACACACAGGTCTAACGTCAGGCTCTGGCTGTCCATCGGTCAAGTGTGCTGCAAAACCTTTGATACGCTCGGAGGCCCAAACCTGTGACCACACATCAAAGTGATTTGATGTCAATATATATCTTTTTAAATGCATTTAGCATAAAAATATAAAAGGTTCACATAAAATCGGTATCACTTACTGCTAGGGCAAATGAGCATCCATAAAAGTTGATGCGCTGCTGTCTGCCTAACTCTTCCACCGTAGTCTTCACAGAGTCCATATGGTGCAGTAGGGTTAGGTATGTATACTTTCCCATGGGAAAGAGTTCCACTGGTGAGCATTTTCAGCTAAATACCATACCCATGGCTCAATGTATACTTTGAACGTATCCCGGCCTAGCAAAAAGTAGTACAGAAGTAGAATGTTGGCCGCTTTTACCGCGGTATGGCCCTTATATTTTTTTCATTGAATCTTTTCATAAGTTCATCAACTAGGATCCTCTTCGTACGAAAGCTAGCAAACAAACTGTCTGGTGGTGGCTGAAATGAATCATTTGGGTTAATATCCCCACCATCCTTAAACCCTAGTCCCATAACACGCATAAACTCAGTGGTGTGAAGCTAAGAATTGTATCAGACACCCTGAAGTACCGGGTGTACATATCTGAACCAGGGATTACAACCTCCTGAGCCATCAGCTGAAATAAAGCTTTAGGAGACCCATAATCATAATCCAAATCCCAAAAATGACCGAAACACGATCTTCTGAACATCCATACTGTTTGATCGCCACTACTTGTAAGCACCTCGCGTATGCAATTTAAAACTTTCGTAGGCCTAGAATACCCTTTTATCCTAACTTTTCGTGATTGAAGTCCACGACGTTTCCAGCTCCACTACAGTGCATGCCAACTCGATTAGATATATCATTTATCTAAATAAAATAAAGGTTATACCACTTTCAAAATATATCTTTAAATATATATTTCAAGTGTTACATACTATATTCCACCACAAAATGGCCAAACATGCTCAATTATGCTATAAAAATCGGCGGACATGCTCAATTAGGGTCAAATGATCAGGAGACAAGCTAGATTAGGGTCAATAATTCGGCGGACATGCACATTTAAACCTAAAAAATACCAAATATACACAATTATACTATAAAAATCGGCGGACAGACTCAAATGGGCTATAAAAATTGGCGGACAAGCACAATATGGGTCAATAATTTGGCAAACATGCTCAATTAGGGTAAAAAAACGGCAGACATGCTAATTAAACCCCAACAAATAACAAACATAACAAATAATGCTACAAAATTCGGCGGACAACCTCAATTTAGCTATAAAATCGGCGGACATGGTCGATTATGCAAGAAATAATAAATACTTGCAAATTAAACATTACATCATTGGCGGACAAGCTCTATTAATTGGCGGACACGGTCAATTATTCTCACAAAATCATAATTACATGCTGAATTATGTTAAAAGTTGATGGACAAGCTCAATAATAATAAAAAATTCGGCGGACAGGGTCTTTGATTCTCAAAAATTTGGAATCACATGCTGAATTTTGAAAAAAAGTTGACGGACAAGCTCAAATTGACTAAAAATTTCGGTGGACAAACTATATTATGATCTAAAAATGACATAACATGCTCAATTATTCTAAAAATATCGGAGAACGAGCTCAATCATGTCAATTACGATAGATTTATCGGCGGACAACCTCAATTATGCTAGAAATTTGGGCGGACAGGTTCATTTTAGCTAGATTTATCGGCGGACAAGGTCAATTATGCTAGAAAATTCGGCGGACAGGTTCATTTTAGCTAGATTTATCGGCGGACAAGCTCAATTATGCTAGAAAATTCGGTGGACAGGTTCATTTTAGCTAGATTTTTCGGCGGACAAGCTCAACTACGCACAAATAATGGGCGGACATGTTCATTAAGGCTGAAATAATCGACAGATATTCTAAATTTTCCTTACTATATAGGCGGACATGCTCAATTATCCTCAAATCAACTGCAAACTTGAAAAAATTAGTTTAATTCTGCGGCGGACACGACACCTTCCTACATCAACAATACTAAAATCCAACTAATTCCTCGGCGGAGGATCAGATTAAACTCAATCACACCTAGTTGCTCGGCGGAGGATCAGATTAAACTCAATCACCCTAAATCAACACACACTCAATTGCACTAAAGCATTCACAGATATACAAACAACTTATCCAAAAATAAAAAATCAATTACCCCTAATTTACAAGCAAAATTCCAACGAATCCCTAAAACCCTAAACCCTTTTGAAATACTATCATACCTGATTTTCCATATTTGGTTATGCGACTCTCCGACGTGGAGATGACGAAGGAAGCGTGCAGATATGGCCGGAGGGAGACCTGTGTCCGCGAGAGAAAATTGAGATAGAGACTGAGAGAAAGACGACACTGAGAGAAAGATGACAAAGAAAAATCGAGGAGGGACAGAGAGAGAAAGAGACTGAGATTTTGAGATAAGGGGTCAAAGATTCTCCCCACTTTTTAATTCCAATAAAAGCGGTCAAAAATAACTGACCCACTTTTCGAATTTTCCAAAAAAGAAGGGGAATATAAATGAAATGTGTTAGGGGGTAAAATCGGGTATATACATAAAAACCGAGCAAATAAGATGTTTTTCAAAGACTAGGGAAAAATAGATATTGCATGGGTGAAACAGGCAATATAAATGCTGTCCCTTAATATTATTGTCACCTCTATAAATAGAAAAATTCAAGCATTGCTGTCAACTGTCTTGTTGTCGTAGCAATTTATTAACAACATGAATATTTATATTTATATATGCATGTCCCTTTACCACAGGGATGGCACCTAATTCCTTGTTAAAATCCTCCTGGTAAAACCTAAAGAGTCAAACAGTGCACAGTGTAATTCATTGCTTCCACGTTTATTCCTTCAATTCAATTCTTTGTATATATCAAGAATGGGATCTGAGAAATACAGAGAGATCGAATATTGAGATGAGATGGGTGGTGAAGAGACTGTGTATAAAGAATGCCTGAGAAACCATGCAGCCAGCCTGGGAGGCTACGCCACGGACGGGTGCGGAGAATTCATCCCGGACGACACCTCCACGACCGGCTTCAGCTGCGCCGCATGCGGCTGCCACCGCAACTTCCACCGCAAGGACTCCTCTGGAAACACGGCTGAGATCATAGACTACGGCGGACTGGGGCCTGACCGGAGCAGCAGCAAGAAACGGTTCAGAACCAAGTTCACGGAGGAGCAGAAGGAGAAAATGTTGGGTTTTGCGGAGAAGTTGGGGTGGAGATTGCAGAGGAAAGAAGAAGAAGATGAGATTGAAAGATTCTGTGGAGGGGTTGGGATTAGTAGGAAAGTTTTCAAAGTTTGGATGCACAATCACAAGAACTCTCCTTCTAATTCTGCATCCACTGGAAATGCATCTTCTCTTACTGATGAACACTAGTTTTTTTTTTTTTTTTTGATCATATATTCATAAGGTCTGATTTCACTTTTGGTGGAACAATATCTGCAGTCTTATTTCATTTTTTATTCCTAATTTTTTTATTAACCTTTCTCCATTATGGCCCAAAATTGCAATTTTAATGTTGTGTTAACTTTTGGATCATGGAAACTGTTTAATGATCATGTTTTATTATTATTTTTTTTATTTTATTTTATTTTATTTTTTAAAACATTTTTCATTCAAAGGTTAACGATAGATCAAAATTGTAACTTTTGAAAATTAAAAAAAATTAGGAAAAAAAATGAAATAAAACAACTAGTATAAAAAAACGCAATTTTCCCTATTAATCATTAACTGATTAGTTTATATCTTATGCATTCAGCTGCATGCTTGCACCCATACGTATATAATATTTTATATATTTAATATTGTATACATGAATCTTAATAATTGTATAATTTTTTTACATTCAATTTTTCATTAAAAAAATTTATAGAAAATTTGCTAACAAAGTGTATATATTTTTATTCATTAATAGTATATACAATTTTATTCATAAGTGTAAAAGTTTCTGAAAGTTAGAAAATCATTTTTGGTCTCATAACTATAATGAATTTTTTATTCTGTCCCAAAAAGATAAAAAAAATTCAATTTCGTCCCGTAACTCCTGAAATTGGCCAATATTGGTCCTAAAGTAGCCGGAATCCCATTTTTTGGCCGAAAATTGGGGCTTTCCTGTAAGGTAATCCGATGGCCTCACGATCAGCCTCCGTGAGGATGTCGGCGCAAGAGACAATTCTCGAGCAGCGTTTCTCGATGAGTTAATGATCCGTAAACAAAGGCGACGCCCTAGCCCTAATCTGACTCATCCAACAAGACGAAAATGAAATCACCATCGTCCACCACATACTCCCACCTTCTTTAACACCATTCTCCACCTGACAGCCAGGTTTGGCCCACCTGAACTACGCGGAGCAGGTGCTGCGGCGATGGCCGGAGATGGCTTCCATGGAAAATGCTGATCTGGAGACTCCATTGCATCACGCTTGCAGAAAAGGCCACCTGTAGCCAAGCTGCTCCTCCTAACCGACGAATTCATTGCTTACAAGCTCAACTCCCAAAATGAGACCATTTTGTTTGCTTCCTGTCAGAGAGGACAGATTCATGTCGTGAAGCATTTGCTCCATTCTCACATCATCCTTCTCATACTCGAACTCGACATGGACAATGCTTCTCTTAACGTTGCTGCTTCCGTCGGATATACAGGTCTGGTCTTATATAAATTACTTCTTACAAATCGTGAAGGAAATACTGATAAGAATGTCAGATTTGGCGTGGAAAAAGAACGAACAAGGGTGAACTCCTCTCCACGTAGCGTGAAGCAAAGGCAATTTGGAGATCACCAAAGAATTGCTCCAGAGTCGGATTAGTTCAACCCAAGTTAATGATCATGATGACCAGATTGAACTCGGTGGTGAGGATTCTGATCATATGCAGCATGCGCAGGGCGTCGGAGGGAGCTGTCCATGTTAACATCATTTGCCATGTAGGATTGCCTTTCTGGAAAGCCCCAATATTCGGCAAAAAATGGGTTTCGGCGACTTTTGGACCAAAATTGGCCAATTTTAAAAGTTACGGGACAAAATTAAAATTTTTATTTTTTTTTGGACAGAATCAAAAATTTCTTATAGTTATGAGACCAAAAATAATTTTAACTCTAGTGTATGGTGTATCCGAGTATACAGGATAATTAGTACTCCCTCCGTCCCTAGGTAAGAGTCTCATTTTACCATTTTGGTTGTCCCACCCAAAGGATCCCGTTTTCTTTTTTGGACACATGGGACCCACCCACACCACTAATACAATTAAAATATGGGGCTCACACACCCACTAATACAACTACCCACTACACATTAAATAATAATACTCCTTAATTCATGTGCCCAAAAGCAAATGAGACTCTTACCAAGGGACGGATGGAGTATTTGCTAACTTTTTTAAAAGGCAAACATTTGTGTGAGACCTTTTCAAGTAAGGCTTACATGAGACGGATAAAAAGTGATACTTATTTAATGAAAAGTGATTAGGTGTGCATTGTGATTGCCCTGATTTCATTGCTTATGATATATTAGAATTTATTGCATGAACTCTAGATTATCCATGCTAGGAATATGATATCTCATCATTGCATTATTTGGAATTCATTTCACATTCATATCCATTCATCCATCTATCCACCCAATTTGTATCATTTATATTGCTTATTCTTTTGTTTCTTTGCATTTTTTTGCTTGCATATCTCCCCATCTTATGTTCGTCCATATAAAATCACAATAGACTCGAGATCGCTTAAACTCTAAATTGTTTGATTTCCCATGAATTGATAATTAAAATTGGTTGCCCGTGGCTACTATGATAGAGTACAGTTACTCTATAAATCGCATAAAGAAAATAGCGATTAAGTTTTTGGCAACAATTTATAGTATAAATGAAAAGTGATAGTATTTTATAGCAAAAGTGATAATTAATTTAAAAATTGTAAAATTATTTCAACGGTTTCACTCAAGACTTACTCTTTTTAAGTTGGAGTTTTTCTACTCCATTTGTCGTATACTCTTGTATTCTATAATGATGGTAGTTTCTTATGCTCTGATATATTTCTTTCAATATATTTAAGTTTCTTAAATATCATAGTTCAATATATTAGTTTGGATAATTATGGTAATTATTTATGAAAAATGATAACTCTAAATTTTTAATGATTATTACATACCATTATTGTATGATATTTACATAATTTAATCCTCCATGATTTCTTATAATCCTCTTATTCATATACCTTTCATTATTAAATAGTTCTTTTATTACATATTATATATATATATATATATATATATATATATATATATATATATATATATATATATATATATATATATATATATATTCTTTTATCTTCATATCATTTTATTCTCAACACAAATTTTGACATTATTTTCTCATCTTTCATTTATCTTTATTTTTTTTTCTTTTAATTTTTAAGAATGGAATCAATTAGGTTTTCACATTTCTTATTTGAATTATCTTTTTACTTTTTATGTTTTAAGAATGGAATCAAGATTTTCTTATCTTCGAATTATTTTTTTTAAAATATGAATAATATATAAATATAATAAAAAATACATTTTTCAATATTTAGATACCTAAATAAATTATTATAGAATATTTTATATTTTTGAAACAGTAATTTTTTTTTTCTTTCCCTTGAATAGCAAACTAGTAATTATATATAACGTAAATTTCTCAAATTTTAGCTTGGGTATGGAAGAAATATTGCAATGTATAACTACAAATATTGTTTCCTATCAGTATTATAGATCAACATATACTTTTTTTTTCTCAAATAAAATTTCATTGAATTTTCAAATCCACCTAAATTTAAAAGTTATATCTAAACCAACTCAAAATCTCAAAACATACTATTACTATCCATTGAATTTCCAACTCCACCTAAATTTGAGAAATGAAAAAAAAAAAAAAATTCCCAACCCATAAACACCCTTGAGTAATTTGGAGGCTGTGTGAGCTACTCACAGTGTATTGATGGACATGAAGAATATGGGGCTATATGGAACTCACAAAAGTTAGACCCTACGTGTACGTATATATATATGCAGTTGTCCTCTAGTTGTAATAATATTTACGCATCAAATTTATAGTAGTCACTAATAAGTACAATTTTAAATAGTCACTCTTCTTATATATAATTTTTACTAGTCACTATTTAGTAGACTCCCCAAATTACTCTTATAATTGTCAGATAAAGGACGACAATAATGGGGGCACGATTATGTCAGTGTTGACTGCATTAAATAGGGTGGTGAGACCACATTTAAAATTATAGGAAATATTTTTTTCCAAAAAAAATTTAAAAAAAATTGAAAAAATATTTTTTCTATTCGGCCTATTCGGCCAACACTTTTTTTCCAGAAAAATTAAAAAAAAATCAAAAAAGATATCTTTCTTCTATTCGGCCTATTCGGCCAACAATTTTGTTCTATTCGGCCAACACTTTTTTTCCAGAAAAATTAAAAAAAATCAAAAAAGATATCTTTCTTCTATTCGGCCTATTCGGCCAACACTATTTGTTTTATTCGGCCAACACTTTTTTTTCAAAAAAAATTAAAAAAATTTTGAAAAAAAATATTTCTTCTATTCGGCCTATTCGGCCAACAATTTTGTTCTATTCGTCCAACAGTATTTGCTCTATTCAACCAATACTTTTTTTCTCAAAAAATTAAAAAAATCGAAAAAAATATTTCTTCTATTCGGCCTATTCAGCCAACATTATTTGTTCTATTCGGCCAACACTTTTTTTCAGAAAAAATTTTAAAAAAAAATTCGAAAAAATATTTCTTCTATTCGGCCTATTCTGCTAACAATTTTGTTCTATTCGGCCAACACTATTTGTTCTATTCGGCCAACACTTTTTTTTCCAGAAAAAATTAAAAAAAATATTTTTTCTACTCGGCATATCCGACCAACAATTGTATTCTATTCAGCCAACAATTTTTGTTCTATTCGGCCAACACTTTTTTTTTCAGAAAAATTAAAAACAATCATACGAATAAATTTAATGCATCTTTTTTTATTTTAATAAAAAAATATATTCATGATGCATATAAAAATAACAAATTAATGCATTCAATAGAATGTAAAACAAATTATTGTACTTTTGTACTTTTTGGTCAAAAAGAGACCTCAAACATGTGATCAGTGGGTCCCTTTCAAGGTCATTTTGGTCTGTTCCATTAAAAGTGACTAGAATAAATTGTTTTTAAGACTTGTGGCTACTAAAAATTACTTTTAACCAAGAGTTGCTACTTTTTACCATTATCACTAATATTTATCCATGCAAGAAATAAAAACAAGAAAATTTACTGTGTCCTAACATCATAGAGACTGCCTTTGTTTCTTTCCTTGCTTCTTGCTGGTTTCAACTTGGAACCATTTTCTGTCGTCATTTGGTCAACAATCGGGAAAATATCAATTTTGGTCCTATTGGATATGTCAAATCTAACTTTATTACTCAAGTTTGGTAATTTCTCAAAAGTGGTCATCCGATGTCTACTTTTGGTCCTCTAGGATAGGCCAAATAAGAACCAAAAGTGGACAAAAAGAACTAAAAGTGAACACTGAATGATCACTTTTGAAAATTTACTAAACCGACTAAAGTTGAATTTTGCATGTCCTAAAAAACCAAAATTGATATTATCTCTCAAGAATCCTCTCTCACTCAACCCCTCATGACCCCACCCTTCCTTTTTCTCTCTCTTTAGTCCAAGGGGTGACTTTTTTTTTTCTTCGTTCAATCTCCCTAATTTCTCAAGGCTCCTAATAACACCGTCCTATTCGATTCCCGTCACTCACTTTAGTAGGAACACAGTGATTAAGTGAGCTACCGGGTGACTTTATAACTGTTCCTCGGGCAGGTGAAGGCTTAGATTTAATGTAGAAAGCAGAAAGATTAATGCTGAAAAAGAAAGCAGATCATGTTACGAAAAGACCCTTTTTCTACTGCAGTGTCGGCCATGGTCGTAGCTGTACCATATGAAAGCACGAGATTATCTCCTCATTAGTGAAGTGATTAATGTTGAACAGCGCCGATCCCTCTCCCTCTTCCGAAAACCGGAGCAGTAAAAGAAAACGACGGCCTGCCGGAACCCCAGGTACAAACACAGTTATTTAATACGGGAATTTTTCACCTTTCGTATATAAATTATTATAATAGAAAATGGAAAATGGTTGATTATAGATCCAGATGCAGAAGTGGTGTCTCTATCTCCGAAAACCCTCCTTGAATCGGATCGATACGTGTGCGAGATCTGCAACCAGGGTTTCCAGCGCGACCAGAATCTGCAGATGCACCGGCGGCGGCATAAAGTGCCGTGGAAGTTGCTGAAGCGGGAGACTCCGGTGGCCAAAAAGCGTGTCTTCGTGTGCCCGGAGCCCAGCTGCCTCCACCACGACCCCCGCCACGCGCTCGGCGATCTCGTCGGAATCAAGAAACACTTCCGCCGAAAGCACAGCAATCAGAAGCTTTGGGTGTGTGACAAGTGCTCCAAAGGATACGCTGTTCATTCGGATTATAAAGCCCATCTCAAAACCTGTGGCACTCGAGGTCATTCTTGTGATTGTGGTCGTGTCTTCTCCAGGTTTTTCTTTAAACCTTTTTTATTTAATTAGTAATGATTAATGGTACATTAACTAATTGTCCTTTCATCACTGGTTCTTTTATTGTTTTCAGTGCAAGAATGTTGATTTAAGGCACAATTCTCAATTAATTAAGAGTCGTTTGAGTGGCGTGTCGAATCATGATGTCAGTTTGTCTAATTAATTAGTACTATGTTGTTTTACTAGCTGGTTCTTGAGCACCTATGCACCAGTGTAGAGTCTTCATATGTTTTGAATTTGAATACCTTCAACAGTGTACTTATATATCCTGCACAACTTTCTAGTTTGACTGTAGAGATTTTCCAAAAAGTGGAATACTATATAGTATTCGTTTTTCATATGGTGGATTACATTTTTTGTTGTGTATTGTTGGATGATTGACACGTATGATACTATAATAAAAGAAAAATATCAACCCGGCCCTTATTATTTTTAGATGTGTATTTTAAAAATAAATTGGTAATTTGGGTAATTTAAAGTGGAAAATGATTACTGTTACCGTTATTGGAAATGTGAAAAATACAATGTATGGAGGTAACGGTGTCATACAAAATTTCTTTTTGGATGGATGTTTATTCATCTTAATTATCATAACAAGTGAATATATTGTTAACTAGTGAATTATCATTGCTAATGGAAGAGAAAAGCTAAAAATAGTTTATACATTCTTTACCCGAATCGAGTCTCCTCTAATTAGTGAATCCACACTTCCACCCTTTGTTCCATTATAAAAATCAATCAACAACTTAGTTACACATGATATAAACTAATAATTAATCATTATGTTTGTTGATATTTTATTTATTTCGAATAATTAGGGTGGAGAGCTTCATCGAACACCAAGACGCCTGCAGCATGGGGCAGCTCCGGTCAGAATGCAACCCTCCTCCTCCACAGCCTCCGGCGCCGTGCTTATCCCGAACGGCCTCGAGTCGAAGCCCCTCCAGCGACAGCGCCGCCCCATGGCCGCCGCCGGCGAAGCCAATCAACTACACCTTCATGGAAGAACCATCCACCCCTAAGAACTACCCCAATCTGGAACTGCAGCTCCTCACCAAATCCACCACCGTGGTCGACCAACCAATTCAGCTACAGCTCTCCATCGGCTCCTCCTCCTCCGGCAGCACCAGAACCGCCGAGAATGCTTATGCGGAGGAGGCGCGGCGGCAGATAGAGGAGGCGGAGCAGGAATTCAGCAAGGCTAAGAGAATACGGCAGCAGGCTCAGGCGGAGCTGGCGGCGGCGGTGGCGCTGAAGGAGCAAGCCACGAAGCGGATGAACTCGTTGATTTTGGAAATCACGTGCCATTCGTGCCGGCAGAGGTTCCGACATGACACAACAATGTCGGCGGAATCTAATTCGGCTGCTTCTTCTTCCTTGAGTTACATTTCAGCTGCTCTGAGAGAATGGCAGGTGTGAAGAAGTGAACAAAGCTAATTGTTTTTAATTATTAGAATGCATGCAAAAAGGGTTTTTGTTATGTGATTCCAGTTTATTTACTTTAGACTAACCACCTTATTGAATTCGGTTTCGTTTCCAAGAGTTAAATCTGTAGATTAATTCGTTCATCGAGTTGAATTGTTGAGGTGTTGAGTAATTATAAATGACAATACACCAGACTGGATTTCCATGTGTTGCTGTCTATGCTTGTTGCTTTAAATTAAACTAGATTTGTTCGGGGAAATTGCGATTTTTATCTCATTCGAAGCATGATCTATCATTTACTAATGTAAAGTTGCACTTCATTGTTTGTGATAGAAAACTACATACTAATGAATGATCAACATTAGAATGAGTGTGAGTGTGTTTAAGGTTGAAGCTGATGATGATGCATGAGTGAAACGGGTGCACCAGAATCAGCAGAATCAAGAAACGCACAAACATATCAACAAGACTACACCGGGTGCATCAGCCGTGAGCAGGGTGACTTGTGGCCATTGTACAGTTCGCATACGAACGATTTCTGGAAAGTTCCAAACGTGAATAGATAGTTGGCCATGCAGGGTGTGTGATGGAGTTGGTTATAACCGTCGAGATTCGTTTTAACCAACTGAGAATCCAGCTGGAAGTCAGTTACACGCGTTGGTCCTATAACTTTCTGTGCAAGCATATGATGTATATATTGCTGTGATTCTTGCATATACGCATTGTAATCCGTTTTGCTCTCTCAATCAATAATAGATCTCTCTCTCTCACAGTGGATGTAAGCTTGTGCAAGCAAGCTGAACCACTATAAACGTCTTCTTCTTCATACAATCACACATACACACACAAATTCAAGTTGTTATCATATGTGATCTAGTTTCTTGTATTCAATTCATTGTTTGATTGTGTACAACAAAGATTAGGTTGGTTATTGATCTGATATATCATCATCTAAAACAAAGTGGCGCCGTCTGTGGGAAATCCAAGCCACGAACAGCAGCAATCAACATAAGGAGGAATCAAGAAGAAATTGAAGGAAGTTGACACCATGGTTTCAACTAAGTTTGATATTGAGAGGTTTACAGAGAAATCTGACTTTGGTTTGTGGAAGATCAAGATGAGAGCTATCTTGGTACAACAAGGATTGGCAGAAGCTATCAAGGACAAACCAGCAACAACTGCAGAAGCTGTACAAACTGCCATTGAAGCTACTGCAGAAGCTGATATCCAAGAAAGGGCCCTAAGTGCCATTGTATTGTGTCTTGGTGATAAAGCTTTGAGAGAAGTACAGAGAGAGACATCTGCAAGAGCTGTATGGAAGAAACTTGAAGATCTTTACATGGTAAAATCTCTTGCTAACCTTTTATACTTAAAGCAGAAATTATATTCCTTTAAGATGGTTGAGGAGAGATCAGTTCTAGTTCAGCTTGATGAGTTTAATAAGGTGTTAGATGATCTAGAAAATGTTAATGTGAAGATTGAAACAGAAGATAAGGCCTCAATTTTGTTGTCAGCTCTCCCAAAGTCCTTTGAAAGTTTCAAGGATACACTTCTGTTTGGGAATAGAGAAACTAGAAGTCTTGATGAGGTTGAGATTGCTCTGAAGACAAAGGAGTTTCAGAAAGTTTCTGAAGATCAAGGAACATCAGGAGAGAGATTAATGGTCAAGAGGAGTGATCATGGTAAAAGGAACAACAAGAAAGGCAATCCTGATTCAAAGAAACAAGGATACAAGACTGATCAGTCAAACTCAGATAAGGATGGAAGGAAGTGCTTTCACTGTCATGAACCAGGCCACTACAAGAAAAACTGCTACAAGTATAAAGCAGAAAAGAGGAGGAAAACAGAAGCTGGTAAAGATGGACAACAAAGAGTGCAAGCAAATCAAGTGGTAAATAATCAGAATCAGGCCACTGATTATCCTGAGGCACTTGTGGTTGGATCATCAAAAGGATCCATGGATTGGATCCTTGATTCAGGATGTACATTCCATATGTCTCCTATGAAGCATTGGTTTACTGATCTCAGGTTGCATCAAGCTGGATCAGTGTTGTTAGGGAATGATCACACATGTCAGATAAGAGGTATTGGATCCATCAGGTTGAGGATGCATGATGGAGTTACTAGGACATTGACAAATGTGAGGTATGTTCCAGAACTTAAAAGAAACTTGATTTCTTTAGGAAGTTTAGATGCTTCAGATCATGATTTTAGATCTAGAGGAGGTGTACTCATTGTTGAGAAAGATGAGTATGAAGTGATGAAAGGAATCAGGAAAAATGGATTGTATATACTTGATGGACATACAGTGATTGGACAGAGTAATGTCACAACAGGAAGTGATGAAATTCACTTATGGCATGGAAGATTAGCTCACATAAGTGAGAAAGGATTACAAGAATTGTCAAGGAAAAATGTAATCAATATCAGATCAACAGATAAGCTGGATCAGTGTGAGGATTGCATTTTTGGTAAAGCTAAAAGGCTGAAGTTTAGTATTGGTGAACATACAAGTAAAGCTAAACTTGATTATATCCATTCAGATCTGTGGGGACCTGCAAGAACTCAAACAAAAGGAGGAGGCAAGTATTTTATTTCATTTATTGATGATTACAGTAGGAAGATATGGATATATATACTAAAGTCTAAGGATACAACTTTCATTACCTTTAAGAATTGGTTAACTGAGGTAGAGAATAGCTGTGATAACAAGGTTAAAATATTAAGAACTGATAATGGTCTTGAGTATTGTTCTGATGAGTTCAACAAGTTTTGTAAGGAGAGGGGGATCATGAGACACAAGACAGTACCGGGTACACCACAACAAAATGGTATTGCAGAGAGGCTGAATCAGACTCTACTTGAGAGAGTTAGATGTATATTAAGTAGTTCTGGTCTTTCTAAAGACTTCTGGGGTGAATTGGTTAGTACAGTTGCTTTTCTAATCAATAGGTGTCCATCAACACCTCTTAAGTTCAAAACTCTTCAGGAAGTATGGACTGGAAAGATTGCTAATTACACTAGATTCAAAGTGATAGGTTGCTTAGCTTATGCACATGTTAAACAGGATAAGTTAGCTCCAAGAGCCATCAAATGTGTCATGATTGGATATCCCAAAGGTGTTAAAGCTTACAAACTATGGAACATTGAAGGTAAAAAGATTATGATAAGTAGAGATGTTACCTTTAATGAAGCTATTATGCCACTAAAACCTCAGGGTCAAGGTAAATCTGAAACTGAGCTTGAGGTGGAGCCTGTGAACAAGATTCAGGAGGATCAGTTTAGAGTTGAAGAAGAGACAGTACAAGGAGGAATTAATTCACCAAGTACAGATGATCAGACTACTTCTAATACTGATGAACTACTTAACAGTTACCAGTTGACTAGAGATAGACAAAGGAGGTCTATTAGAGCTCCAGCTAGGTTTGCAGATGCTGATATTGTATCCTTTGCACTTTATTCTGCAGAGGATATTGATTCATATGAATCTAGAAACTATCAGGAAGCAATGAGCAGTAAGGATAATGGAAAGTGGAGTGCTGCTATGCAAGAAGAGTTGCTTTCATTGGAGAAGAATCAGACTTGGAAAATTGTTCTAAAGCCAAAAGATCAGAAGTTAGTGAGCTGTAAATGGATTTACAAGAAGAAAGTTTCACCTGAAAGGATTGATGGTATTAGATTCAAAGCAAGACTAGTTGCCAGGGGTTTTTCTCAAAAGGAAGGCATTGATTATACAGAGATATTCTCTCCAGTTGTGAAACATTGTTCTATTAGGATATTGTTTGCATTAGTAACTCAGTTTAATCTGGAATTGCATCAGATGGATGTGACTATAGCCTTTCTTCATGGAAATTTGGAGGAAAAGATCTATATGACTGTTCCAGAAGGAGTTTTAGTTCAGAATTCAACTGATAAGGCTTGTTTACTTCTAAAGTCACTATATGGATTGAAACAAAGTCCTAGGAGATGGTATCTGAGATTTGATGAATACATTGTCAAATGTGGTTTTGAAAGAAGCAAGTTTGACAGTTGTGTATATATCAAACAAGATAGTGACTGGTATGTTTTCTTGTTACTATATGTTGATGACATCTTAATTGCTTGTAAGTCTATGGAAGACATTACAACTGTGAAGGAAATGTTGAAATCTGAGTTTGATATGAAAGATTTGGGTGAAGCTACTGTTATATTAGGAATGGAAATCAAAAGGGATAGATCAACTGGTTCTATTGTGTTACATCAGAACTCATACTTAGAAAAGGTTCTCAAGAGGTATAATATGGATCAAAGTAAAGCTGTGTCTACTCCTGTAAAGCAGGGATTGGTTTTGTCAGCTCAACAATCAGCTAGAACTAGTGAAGAAGTATCAGAAATGGAGAAGGTTCCTTATGCCAATGCAGTTGGTAGTCTCATGTATGCTATGGTTTGCTGCAGACCAGACTTGGCTCATGCAATGAGTTTGGTGAGCAGGTTCATGGGAAGTCCAGGAAGAGATCACTGGGAAACTGTTAAGTAGATTCAGAGATATATCAGAGGCAGCTTAACAACAGGTTTGCATTTCAATAAATTTACCTCTAACATTGATTTTCTTGCAGGTTTTGTAGATGCTGATTATGCTGCAAACTTAGACACAAGGAAGTCACTATCAGACTATATTTTCTGCTTGTTTGGTAGAGCTATCAGTTGGAGATCAACACATCAGTCAGTGGTTGCATTGTCTACAACTGAAGCTGAGTTTATCTCACTCACAGAAGCAGTAAAGGAAGGTTTGTGGTTGCAAGGAATTTTGTCTGAGTTTGGTGTAGTACAAGAATCAGTACTAATACATTGTGATAACTCTAGTGCTATACACTTATCAAGACATCAGGGTTTTCATGAAAGGACAAAGCACATAGATGTAAGAATGTATTTTGTTAGAGACTTAGTTGAAGGAGGAAAGGTTGTGGTTAAAAAGGTTGAAACAACCAAGAATCCAGCTGATTTCCTCACTAAGGCATTGCCTAGTTCAAAGTTTGAGCTATGCAAGAGTCTTGTCAATGTATGCTGAACATATCAGTGGAGAGTTCAGCTGCTCTCTTAAAAGCAGTGTGCAATTTGGCTGTCTTGGTAAAAACAGTGAAGTGAAGGAGTGATTGAGTGTTGGTTGAGTATAAAGTTTTAGGTGGAGAATTGTGATAGGAAACTACATACTAATGAATGATCAACATTAGAATGAGTATGAGTGTGTTTAAGGTTGAAGCTGATGATGATGCATGAGTGAAACGGGTGCACCAGAATCAGCAGAATCAAGAAACGCACAAACATATCAGCAAGACTACACCGGGTGCATCAGCCGTGAGCAGGGTGATTTGTGGCCGTTGTACAGTTCGCATACGAACGATTTCTGGAAAGTTCCAAACGTGAATAGATAGCTGGCCATGCAGGGTGTGTGATGGAGTTGGTTATAACCGTCGAGATTCGTTTTAACCAACTGAGAATCCAGCTGGAAGTCAGTTACACGCGTTGGTCCTATAACTTTCTGTGCAAGCATATGATGTATATATTGCTGTGATTCTTGCATATACGCATTGTAATCCGTTTTGCTCTCTCAATCAATAATAGATCTCTCTCTCACAGTGGATGTAAGCTTGTGCAAGCAAGCTGAACCACTATAAACGTCTTCTTCTTCATACAATCACACATACACACACAAATTCAAGTTGTTATCATATGTGATCTAGTTTCTTGTATTCAATTCATTGTTTGATTGTGTACAACAAAGATTAGGTTGGTTATTGATCTGATATATCATCATCTACAACATTGTTGATAAGTGATGTCCGTTCGAATAAATCACTATAAATAATTTGTAGGATAAAAAAAGGAGTTTAATTTTTTTTTTACTTTTATCTGAAGAAGTCCCTAATCACATTTATTTTCATTCCAAACCTTTTAAATTTTATCTGGTTTCGTTCCAAAACAATTATTTTTACCAATTACATCCCATAGCTTTGTAAAAATATAAATTTAGTCTCATCCATTTGAATTAAGAAAACATTTTTTAAGTAAAAATGATAATTTTGGTAAGAATTTAAAAGTTATGAGTCTATTTCAAAGAAATTAAATTTTTTGGTATTATTTGAAATAAAGTAAATTATTTGTATTTGACGATTTTGATTTTAAACACATAAAAAAAGTGATAATAAATTTAATAAAAAGTAAAAGTTAAGAAAAAAGATAAAGTGAATTTTATTTACCATAATACGGCCTAACAAAAAACTTGTTCCATAAGATACCATGTGTATCTTTCATACTCCGTCCACTCCAAATTAAGGTCATTTTCTTTTTTAACATGGATTAAGAAATATTATTATTTTATGTGTAGCGATTAGTTTTATTAGTAATAAGCGGTGAGACATATGTAAAACTTTAAAGAGAAAATAAATACCTTTGAATTGGATGTCATTGATAAAATGATCATGACATTTAAAACAGGGGGAAGAGTGCATTTTTTACCCACTTCAATGGAGAGTGCATTTTTTACCCACTTCAATGGTTACTGATTTCCAATTTGAGTCACTTTAATATGGTTATATATATATATATATATATATATATATATATATATATATATATATATATTTCCTTCGTCCCTTGGTAAGAGTCTCATTTGCTTTTGCTTTTGGGCACGTGGATTAAGGAGTATTATTATTTAATATGCAGTGGGTAGTTGTATTAGTGGGTGTGTGAACCCCATCTTTTAATTGTATTAGTGGGCGTGGGTGTGTCTCATATATCCAAAAAAGAAAATGAGATTCTTTGGATGAAATAACCAAAATATTAAAATAAGACTTTTACCTAGGAACGGAGAAAATATATATTAACGGGGAGTTTTATACTTAAAATATAATACTCCTAAAAATTTTAAAATATTACACAATTTGTTAGCCGTTAAAATTAAAGTTGGGGTTATTTGGTATAACCATAACTATATACAAATAATGACTCTTTAATTGGAATATATTAGAAGTTGAAACCTCTTGAAGACCATTTCTTCTTATATCCCTCTTATTTTTTTTCTTTTTACCTCTTTATCCCTACATAAATTGGAGTATTAGTTATTAACTCTCCTCATCCTGAGTAGTTTGTTTTTTCATGTAAATTAAGGAGTATTATTAATTAATATTATTCAAGATAAGTTAATAATCTCTCCACCCCACCACAAGATCTACAAATTACAATTTCGGATATCTCACCATAAGATTTATATTTATCGTTTTACTATTAAAAGTTTATAATATTACACAATTTCTCATCAATTCAATTAAAGTTAAGGATATAATGTAAAAATATCATTAATCTACTCAATAGCAATTCAAATACCCATTTTTGTATATATATGTATAAAAATAAATTGGAGCAATAAGATGTTTGTTTTCAATTTTAAAATCCAAGGGTGTTAAAATTACTCTTTTTATACCTATATACTCCCCTTCGTCCCATTTTAGATAGCACACTTTTCATTTTGGGTTGTCCCGCAAAAATTTGCACATTCCTAAAAAAAGCAAAAAGTCAAACACAATCACCCTTCTCCATACACTTTATTTACAAAAAAAATCACATTTACCTAACACATCTAACATACTTTATCATTTATTTATTACCAAAAAATATCATAATACCCCTAAAAGTTATCACTTTCTTAATCTCCGTGCCGGAAAGTGGTGTGCAAACTTTCTTGAGACGGAGGTAGTATAGATTTTCTTACATTTTTTCTATTTATCTTTCACCTTCTATTTTTTTATATTAATTAATATATTCTTAAATTTAATATAAATCCCAAGAAAAAAAAACTATAACCCAAAACCAAACATAACAAAACAAGGGAGGTGAGGGAGTAATAATAAATGCGATTAAGAGTAGCAATAATAAACGTTAAGATGTCAGAAAAATAAGAGGCCTTTACCGTGCAGTTCTTAGTTCATATAGATGTGAATGGAAAGACACCATGTTTTTCAGTGCCACTGCTGTAATGGAGTACAGGGCTGGCCCTGACATTTCAGGTGTTTGTGCGAGTTAAAAAAGTGAGGTCCTATTGATCTTTATATACTTTATCTTTTTAATTCATACTATTGTTTTTTTATTTTTTTTCTATCATTTCATATTTATATTCATCCTAAAAAAATAAAATGGTACCTAATATCACAATCTTAAAAATATAATGTAGAATTAAGATGCAATTCTAACAAATATAATTTATTTTAAAATTATTTATTATCTAATAATATCATTCTACCTTAATTTTTTAAAAATAAAATAAGTAGAAAAAATCAATTTATTTTAATATTGGTGAAAAAACAAGTGTGAACATTTGAATAGGGTGGAACTTTAAATAAAAAAAATTTAAATTTTATTCCTCTCATTATTTACTAAACACTTTTTATTCTTGTCAATTATAAATTATATGCATACTTCTAAAGTAAGTAGAAATTCATATAATATCAATATGCTCACAATATTATAACAATTCACTTTTATTTTACACTTAATATAATTTTACATATTTTTCTCAACAAAATGTCTCCTTATTATTTTACTTTAAAAACCTAAAAAAATTTCTTTATTTTCACACGCAAAAACATTTTTTCTTTATTTTCACACTCAAAAATATTTACGCAAATTATTAGAACGTAGTGAATGTTATATAGAATTTTTTTATAAAATACATGTTATTTATAATAAATTTGTTAAAAATATATAAATTAATTATTAAATATATAATATTATATTTTTTTTGTGGGGCCTCTCAAAATTGGGGCCCCGCCCGTCGCCCCTCCAGACACCCTTCAGGGCCGGCGCTGATGGAGTCGTCCCTCTCAACTCAAAAATAAAAATAATTAAAAATAAATAAAATCAATTCATTTTAAAATAAAAAATTTCGCCAGAAATGGTACAGGCGTCTTATCATTGTTGAAGAGACTCACTTTCTCTCTATGATGATGAGAGAGAGAGCTAGTATGGATTTCTTAAAATAAGAAAATGAGTGCTGTTTTTTTTGCCTTTGTAATACAGTAAATAAAATCAGTCGGAAAAGGAATGAATTAACCCAAGGGAAATTACTGAGGATCCGAGTCCGAAAATAGTCTAAACTCTAAGGTAATATTTGGTTTGGCTTTATGTGCTATTTGAAAACTACAAATATGAGTAATTTTATGTTTGTTTTGGATTTGAGGAAAGGGAATTTAATAAATATATATAGGAGTGATTTTTAAAATTTATATGTGGATTTTGAAAATTAAAATTAGAAAAAACATTGTCTAAAAACTTCATGATGATTCACGACAATTGATGCACTGTTTGAAAACTACAAATAGGAGTAATTTTATGTTTGTTTTGGATTAGAGGAAAGAGAATTTAATAAATATATATAGGAGTGATTTTAAAAAATTTTAAGTGGATTTTAAAAATCAAAACCCAGAAAAAAACATTGTCTAAAAGCTTCATGATGATTCACGACAAATGATGCAAAGGTTGTGGATTAATTAAATCACTCGCACTACACTGAAATCCACTAAGAAAATCATACACCCAATTCAATAATTAAGTAACACACCTTATAAAACATCGAATGAGAAATCCCAACTTTTTTATCACTTTTTACTTGAACTTTTGGACCACATCTTTTTTTCAGTTCCTTCTAATTAACTACTCACTCCAACATATTTATTTGCGTTTTCTATTTTAAGATGTTTCACGTATTTATTTATATTTCATTAATAATAAAAATACATTATACATCTCATTTATTTTTTTATACTTTATTCATTAATCCCAACAACTTTATTCGTTTTTTTTATACTTTATTCGTCATTCATAATAACTTTATTTACTTTTTCTCTTTATATTACCAACTTATTCCTATTTTTTCTTACATTATATATTTAAAATAAAAAATACTTCTTATAAACGTGAACAAATACGTGAGATGGAGGGAGTACTTTATTTATTCGGTTTATAAATATCATACTAGCAACTACTTCGGACAAATTTAAAAGATAATTCATTTTATCATTTTCTGCTAAAAGTATTCATTTTCTCTACTTCTCTCTAATACAATTATACACTATATATTTAATAATAATATTCCTTAATTTCATACGTAAAAAAACAAATTGATACGTTTGTGATTGGTGGTTTCTTTTTTTCCTTTTGGCAGAATAATAAATTTTCATGAGTAACCAGTGACAGAGAGTCAAAATATTATTAAATTAAATAATACATGCATTTTGAGGAATTGTTTGCCAAACTCCACTCTATCTTCCTCTCTAGATGGTAATATTAATAATGTACCGCCTCCATCCCACCAAAAAATCCTCATTTTATTATATTAGGGATCTCATTCAAAAGTCTTCATTTTTCCCTTTTAGTAAAAATACCCCACATATGGTCCACTGCTTATTACTAATACAACTACCCATTACACATAAAATAATAATACTCCTTAATCTAAGCACAAAAAGTAAATAGAGACCTTTGCACGGAAGGGAGTAGTATATGAAGGGTGGAATTTGTGCCAATAGTTACACTGATATAATATCCGTGTAAGTAATTTTTACCTGTTAGGAAGTTACCATAGGGTATTTTACCACGGATATTTATATGTGTATATTTATAAAATTAACCTTTTGACATAATGGATTAACTCACTTTTTAACCAGGTGGGATAGCTAGCTAACCTACTTATTGAGCTCCTCATTAAAGTGAATGACCCGAGCGATCTATGTTGGATTCCCTTTGGGAACGATTGGAGTAGGGAGTTATAAGGAGGATATGAGAATAATCTTGGAGTATGGGTGTATTAACTGCTAACAAAACTAACTTTGCCCGATAAAAAATAATAATAAAAAAAAGGAATTAACCTTTTGACATAATTAAAATTCAAGGTGATTAATAGTTTCATGACCCCCCCCCCCCCCCCCAACCCCCCTACGTCTCTGTTATTCTTCTTTTGATCCTCTCCTAAAAAAGAATTGGATGATCATCTCTAGTTCTCCACACAATTATATATATATTAAAATGTTAATATCATAAATTTCTTCTCAAGAAATAACTGCATACACTTTTTCTAATTCTAAATATAAATAAACAAACAAACGATCACTTGTTTTTCGGGTAGCTATTTCTCTTCTAATATCCCTACAATATTTCTATTTGCCAAAGAAAGAAGCAATATTCATATACTATATTATTATTACAACCATGCAAATCAAGAAGCTGGCATCATCACCTTCTAGGTCAGGAAGACATTTGCAGCGTTACAATCAAGGATTACGTCTTGTTGTTGGGTATGCATTTCAACCTTCTTTTTACCCACAATTTACCCTTTTTTTTCTTTTTCTTTTCTTTTTTATTTTTTTCAAACCCTCATAAATATTATTGTGAATGAGATGAAAACTTACTGGTATGGGTTGGTATCATTTGTTTTACTAATCTTATAACTCTGGATTTTTTATTTCTTTTAAAAGGATGAATTTTGGTTGCACAAGAGTTTATGTTTTGTGTAAATTACATTTAATCATTTATAACAACTTAGAAAATGTTATTGCAGATGTATTCCGTATAGAATAAAAAATCCTAATAAAACATCAACAATCCATGAGATCCTAATTGAAGATTTGGAGGTGTTATTGATTAGCTCCCAAAAAAATTCAACAATGATGTTCCCTAAGGTACATATATACATTTTTTTTCATTCAAGTACAGAATTGTAAATTATTACGTACTATTTTAAAATTTTCTTATAGCGTCATATATTTTTTAAATAAATTGGAATAGGGTGGTTGGGAGCTTGATGAGAATATCGAGTTGGCTGCTTCAAGAGAGACGTTAGAGGAAGCCGGTGTGATTGGATCACTTGGGGTTTGTGTTGTCATAAAGTTTGTTTGATGAGTTTGTTGTCTACATATATATATTATGTGTGTGTAATATATATATCACGTTTATATGCAGCATAAATTAGGTGAATGGGTTTTCAAAAGTAGAAGCCAAGAAAAATTTCATGAGGCTTCAATGTTTTCGTTGTTGGTGACTGAGGAATTAGATGTATGGCCAGAGAAAGATGTCCGCCAGCGCGTTTGGGTATGATCCCGTATTGAATTTTTATGTGATAC
This sequence comes from Pogostemon cablin, assembly GCA_023678885.1. Lineage (NCBI taxonomy): Eukaryota > Viridiplantae > Streptophyta > Magnoliopsida > Lamiales > Lamiaceae > Pogostemon > Pogostemon cablin. The sequence goes on from CM042960.1 coordinate 9,634,613, forward strand.
AGCCTCCGTCACAGCAGAGTATTCAAACTTCCTTTGTAATTTACAAAGAAGGTGTGAAAACTGTGTTGGAATAGATAGAGTATGTGTGATTGAATTAGTCTCCTATTTAGAATTATAGAGAGAAAAAATCTCATTAATCAATTACTATGGAAAAAGAATTAAAAAAAAAAACTTAATTAGTAAGAACGAAAGTCTGGAACCACATTATTTATGTGGTAACTTTATTCACCTTAGATTGTGTTTGTTTTGAGCTTTCTCACTTAAAATGATGGTTTTGTAAATAGATTACAGATAGAGTATAATATTTTTTCTTTGAAAAATAATTGATAATAGAAAGTAGCATATTAATGGTTGATTGATTAAAAAATTAAGAGAGAAGGTTAAATATAGCTAAAAACTGTTGTATTTATGTGTGATTGTGTGTCTATTTGAATTAATGATATATATAAAACATGTAGGTAAAATTTGTATAATATGACTTTGAGGATTTGAAAATTTGTAAAAAAAATAAAAGAAGATTTTTACTTGCAAAGTAAAATCTTACTTTGTAATTTAAAAACAAACAAATACAACTTAGTAATCATCAATTTATTACAAGAAAATACAAACCAAAATAGAAGGATCGATTGAGATTAAATGATTTCACATAATAATTTAATTTTAAATTATAATGAAATTCAATTATATCCAACTATTTTATAGAAAATTAAAATAGCATTGATGGATTAATGCATGTGTGATGATATAGATGACAGTGGATGAAGCTAGAGAAGTATGTGCACATAAGTGGATGAAAGAAGCTTTGGAAGTGTTTATTTGTGAGTTCAGGCGTAGAGAAAGAGAGGAAGAAGAGGAGACTCTCCCATCTTGTAAATTAGAGTTGTGTCGAAGTGAAGAAATAAGACATAGTATTGGATCTCAAATCGGTTCCGATGAAGATGATGATTGTTTTTTCGATAGCTGATATCGGTGTTTGGACGAGCACAGACCTTCCTCGAATGAAGATTTGCCTGAAGTTGACAACTTAGGTCATATGTTGCAGAAGAATATGTAGAGATCTCATTGTTTGATTCATTTATTCTTTATGTCTTACAATGTAATGTTAAATATATTTTTAGTAAACATACTTCTTTTGTTAAAATATCCTAAGAAATTTGTAAGTAAAGCACACCAACAGTAACAAACAATAGTTTCCGAACACTATTTAATGTTGTTGAGGATTGCATTTTACATTTTGTTTTAGATTTTAAACTTCTTAATAGTATATTTTAAAATTTAATATTATAAATTTTTAAATTGATGGCATTTGAAGTTAACTATTTTGAGAAACACTTAACACTACATATATATCTTATAAAAATAACACATTGTAATGATCAAGGATGGTATTTTTATGAGTCAATGCTATTGTTTAAGTGTAAGTCAAAGATTAAATCACTAGTTTGGCTTTTATTATTATAGATAGATGAAATTCGTGTTGAGTAGTTATTGTTGTAGTATTGTAGTCCGCGCAACAAAAACATATATTTTTTTCCCAAACAAATCCAATTAAACTCAATAGAATAAATAAATATTGAACCCAATGGAATAATTGAATTTAAAATTTTAACTAAACGTGCTTTTAAGAGTGATGGGGGGATGGATTGATTTCTAACCATTACTAAACATGCAAATAATTAAAAGAGAAAAAGATAACAAATAAATGAGATAACAAAAAATATAAAAATACAGTACAAGGATTTGATTACCTCCAATTTTCTAATAGACACCCCAACATGTTAGGAAATCAAGCACCTAGACTAATGATATGACCAATTAGCCCAAAATATTTTTAATATTAATAATCTCGGTTACAACCTCTAAATTATACTATCCTCAAGTGAGCTAAAGTGGTTATATTCACCCTTTTTCTCTTAAAAGGATTACTCACCTACAAGTATACAAGATCTATTGTAGTACGAAGTATGATCAAATTAAACTGTTAAACATCAAACCTACGGGATTAGCTAGATTCTAAGGTGATGTTTGGTTTGGGATTATGTGGATTTGAAAATTATGAATAGTGTGTTCTATGTTTGTTTTGAGTTTTGAGTAGGTTAGGTTTTAACTTTATGTAAAATCAATGTATTAATTTATTTAAAAAGTTAAATGAGAGAGGAGAGATAAAGAAAGAAAGTGTATTAATTGAAGAGAGATAATGTAATAGGTATATATAGGGAAGATTTTTAAAATTTGGATGTGGGTTTTGGAAAACCAAAACCTGGATTTAAAATTCGAAAACAAACATAACCTAATAGTATATAACCAGGTGGGCTAGCCCACCCACCTGGCCACTAAGGTGAGAGACTCATGTTCGATTCTCATTGGGAATAAACAGGGGAGAGTTATAAGGAAGATTTGGAGAAATAAAGGTGTATGGAGACTTAGTGTATTAACTACTAAATGTACTAACAATTAATTTTGTTCGATAAAAAAAATTCTAATAGTATACTCGAGAAATATGATTTGTATCACTTTTATTAAGAAGATACAATTGGATTAAGATTTATGAAAGAATAAAATTTTAATACAAACCAAATAAAATAAATGGGCAAACAATAAGGTATTTCAAGAGAGAATTTAAGGACAATAAAGATTCAATTAGTGGAATCAACTTCAATAGACGAATGAATTAGATCAAGCAGATATTCATACGAGTGATCACAAAATACTATGCCACTCTTTTTATTTCTTAATTATTGTTATCGTTGACGACGTGACATTAATTTTCCAAGTCAGAACCGATTAGAAGATGACTAACCAGTGGGAGAAATTTGCAACAAACATTAAAGTAGTGTTTTTTTTTTTTTTTTTTTTTTTTTTTTTTTTATCTTTTACCTTAATTCTAAAAGTTGGGATTAATTTATGAATGACGTGAAAGTGGAGATTTTTTGTGCAATTAACATTGACACTCAAAAAGCTCCTGCACCTCGGGGATATGGATACGAGACACAGTCCGTATCCCCATGTGAACACAGTCATTCCCCTCCCTATTATATTTAAATCTATGCATTGCTAGAGAGTTTAAATTGCAAAATGACACAAAAATTGCAAAGGGGCACGAATCTAAATCCGTGTGCCCGGGTCACAACATACTAACTCGTTAACATTTTTATTTTTATCTTTTTGAATGTGAAGTGAAAGGGCAAATATTTGTCTTAAGTACACAACCTAAATAGTATGGATGTAAACGGGTAGGGTATGGTACGGGTACGCCTACTCCACATACTACTCGCAATTATATTTTCATACCCTTACCCTACCCTATTACCTTAAAATATATCATCGGGTAGGGTGCAGATATTGTCCATCGGGTACGCGGATAATCCGCGGGTAAACGGTTATCCGCAATTTTAAAAAAAAAATCGAATAGTCTATTTTGTCCTACTCTACTTGTAAAAGCTCGATTTATCATATACCACATATATGACCCGAATTTGACATTTAAAGAAAAAATAAAAATAAATCAATATCAATACAACATATTATGAGATTCAATAATTTTAAAATATAATCGATTAACTTTCACCTTACACAATATTGTAACATAATTAAAACCTAAAATAAATAAAAATACAAACTAATGCAATAATGCTTAACAAAATAACTACAAATGCATGGAATCAAGTTCATGTATATAATAAATATGTTATTATATAAATATACAATATATATTATAATATATGTAATATGGTTAATATATAATAGTTATATAATATGTAATAAATAAACGGTTAATCGGGTAGGGTAATCGGGTATTTTATAAAATTCATACCCTACTCTTACCCTTAAAGATTTCATGCAGGTGCGGATACTACCCTACCCTAAACTCGAAAATACCCTATCCTACCCTACCCTCATCCGATATGGTATTATCTAACGGATACCCGTATCCACGGGTAAAATTGACACCCGGCTAATAGTCAAAATTTCTCTCACCTCCTTCAACGGAATTTCCCTTTTCCGTTTTCACCGCCTTCCCCAAATCTTCCACCCCTGAAATCTAGCTCCCATCGCCAACCAAATTTGGAGCCTCTCTCTATACATATAGAGTATAGATAAGTAAACTTGCTGGGTTTTAATGAATCGGAAGAGGACCGAGAGTCCAGTGTACGCCCGCCAGTGGAGCGGCGGATCCAGCAGCACCGGCTCCTCCTCACCGGCAGGTTCACCGGCTCACCCTCGCTCCCGGCTTCCTCCCTTGGCCACTGGCATGTCTACAGTTAAGAGGACTCAGAACGTCGCTGCAAAAGCAGCGGCACAGCGCCTCGCCCTCGTGATGGCCTCCAAGACTCCCAATGACGACGAAGACGATGAAGATGATGATCTAGGGTTCCGGTTCGCCCCAGCCCCAATTTCCGGTAAATCAAATAATAGTAATTGGAGCGACAGTAGCAATAGCAGCGGTGCCTTGTCCGGGGTCGGACTTTCCAAGCCCAATAGATCGCCATCACCAGCGGTAAAGTCGATATCACGATTTACTTAACTTTGACTTGATATAACTTGACGCTTTATTATTTATTATCTTGATTTATGTAAGAAATCGTTTATATATTTTGGATGTATGTTTACATATTTATTGGGCGAGCTTGAATTGTATTTGAAGCAACTCAGAGTCTTTTGATTTCTATCATACATTTCAAATTTTGTATGGATCAGCTAAGATTACTGTCTATTGGGCGAGCTTGATTGTGTATTTGAAGCAACTCAGAGTCTTTTGATTTCTATCGTACATTTCGAATTTTGTAAGGATCAGCTAAGATTTCTGTTTATTGATTCTGCCTTCGATACACTAGACTAGCACTCTTTCTTGAGTGATAGAAATATATACTACTAACTAAGATTACATCTAATTTGACTTTTGAGTTATAATACCGCAAGTGATACCTGAATGTACCTTTGTGATGTATAGTTTGTCAATTGATTCAATCATTATAAATATAATAATTTTAAGAAAGCCAAGTTATTTATAGAATTCAATACCATTACATTTTATTTTTAGTCATCACTTGTGGCAGATTGATTTTCCAGCTGAAGCCTAAAGAAGTCCTAATAATTTACACTTATCTCATTTGCTTAGACAATAGGTAGAGTTATCTCATTTTGGTTGGACTGATGATTAACATAAACAGATAATCTTACATAATTGATGGGAACTGAGGAACCGATGACTATCCCTGCATACGACGGCAACTATTTTCTAGCGTGCTTTGTGCTCACTCGCACGCTTACTGAAACTCAAAAGGGATCATTCATCATTAGATTGATCTAAGTCATATAAGTTTAACTTCTTGTGCTAAGCACCTGAAAAGAAGGATCACCTCTTCTCATTTTGGTTGGATTGAAATATACTTTTTGCTCCTGTAAAATTTCTATTCACATTACCTGTTTCTTCTCAGTCCTGTGGGTTTGAGGTGCACAGAGAATGATGTTTAAGGGTTCACGAAATATTCAATTTCTTCCATAGGTGATTGTCCTTGCTTTCTTTTGTGTCTTAGATAGTGGCAAGGGGAAGAATTTTGCTATGACTTCATTGCTCGTAATGGAAACACAAATAAGGGTCCTTTGAAAATTCACAGCTTTTTGCAGGTGGAGCTTTGAAACTGATATCAATCTTCTTATACGTTTGATCTCACTTAAGGGTTGAATTAGAATACTTGCCTTATTTTTCTGAAGGACAAGGCTTTGATTAACTGCTGTGAAATTTGTTGTTGGTCAATTATTTTTAGAGTAATGCTTATTTAGGTTAGAATGAGTTTGGTATGATCCTTTTGGATGAAGTATTATTTTTCCCTTGCTTGTTAATTATACTGAAAATTGGTTAGTTTATTCTGTAGTTAGGTCGGAACTTTATGGATATCGCTCCTTCAGTTCGTTCCACGTCAGCTGGAAGAACTTCGATGTCTGTGCGTACGGCGACAAATACAGTTACACCACCAGCTAGACCTTCTCTTAAAACTCCAGTAGCCATACCTCCAATTGAACCACCTAATCATGGGTTTAGAGAAAAGAGGTAAGATGTAATGTTTGGCATATTTGTTTGTTTTATTTCATAAACCTTTAAAGTTAGTGCGTCGTAGTTGAAATTGTTTATACTACAGTCGTGGTTGAAATTGTTTCTCCTAAAGAAAATTAATGGAAACTGCTGCCTTTTCACTTAAGAAAAGATACTAATGGCATATGAAATATAGAAGTTGAGGCGTAATTGCATTTATATTTGTTTGATGATATCATCATTGGATTTTATTCTTGTCTGAGATTATCTAACAAGATTATCATGTGAATTACTTTATCACTTTTATTATTTTTATTTCCTCAAAAATAATTGAAACAGTTATGCTTTAATTTACTTGATTCATGTTTAAGAGAAACATAATGGATACTGTGTGAATTTCTGAAGTTTGAGAAGGGCATCCAGTCAGATAGTCCATCTCTTTTTAGTTTTGGATATTTTGGAAGATAAAGTGACCCGAGTATATTCTGCCGAAATTATACTATTTTCATGTTATTTTTTGTTTGGTTACTCCTTTTTGCGGCTAAAAATGGTGTTATATGATTGGAGAAACCTTACCTCAGGCCTCAGTACTTAATTTCATCCATTTCAACCATCCCCCTGCCACCTTCATAATTCGCTTCCTCAACTAACTCTGTGTAAGGGTTGAGCTAGAGTGCTAGACGCACTTACTACCTAACTGCCTCCTTACTTACCAAGAGTATTAATCCTTTATATAGATGTACAATTTTTTTAATCAATTTTTATTAGTCTATTCATAGTGTTCCCCACATAGAGTTTATGCTTGTAACTTTTTTGCACATTATGGCTATTACAATATCATGTTAGTTGGAAAACATAGAGTAATACTGTAGACGTACAGTAGACGAATAACTGCACTTCTTAATCCTTTATTGGTGGAAAATGATGCAGATATGTACCTGACTTAAGACGTGACGTGAAAGATTCAGGAAATCAACATGAGGCTTCTGCACTTCGTGATGAAGTATGGTAGCTTTTTGTGTTTATTAGCTTATATCTTAACACTTAAACTTCTGCTTTATGTGTGAAGTACACCCAAAAATACTTAACTACTTCTAAGCTTCTTAATGTTGATTCTTCTTTCACATTAGTTGTATTAATTTAAACTGGAGAGGTTCCAATATTTGGACAGGCATATTAACATAAACTTTGTTTGCAGCTAGATATGCTACAAGAGGAGAATGATGTAATCTTGGATAAGGTGAGTTTTCTTGTGTGACCTGGGACCCTGCATATGCAAATAAGCTGAAAAGCCAACTTTGGTTGACGAAAAAAGGAAATAATGAAATTCTTTGTATGATGTCTTTTTTTCCTACAGCTTCGTCACGCGGAGGAAAAATGTGAAGAGGCAGAAGCCAGAGCCAGGCAGCTAGAGCAACAGGTTAGAGTAAATTTGTCTTCTGAGACATGAAATGTCAGCCTTTTAAATTATCCAAGTCAATGGATCAAAATGAAAATGTCAACTTGCTCTTGTCTTTCTCTAAAGCCCTGTAATTCCAGTCAATAAATTCAGGAACCAAATTAAACTATTAACATAATTGACTGTTTCTGTTCTGCTATTTATGTGCCTCCTTGGATGTTTTATCAGCAAGTTATGTATAAAATAACTACGTATTATCTGAATTCTGAATTACGTAGTTGTGAATGCTATGTCTCTTTCAACCTTCGTGCAGTAAATTTGTGCTGGTTTAGTGTTTACATACTTTATAACTGTTTAAATAAAATATTGCAGGTTGCTTCCCTGGGAGAAGGTCTATCGTTGGAAGCTAAACTATTAAGCCGGTAAATTTATTTTGTTTAACTGTGCTGAAAGCTCCTTTACATTTTTTCTGATGGGATGATCATTACCAGGAAGGAAGCAGCTCTACGACAGAGAGAGGTATCTCTCCTGTCTACATAAAACCATGTGTCTTATTTGTTTACCAATGTTGCTTTTTAGTGTTATACTTTTTGTACTTTTCTAAATGCACATATATTGGTATGATAAAATGAACCCTCATGTCATTATACCTTTACTACAGGCTGCTTTAAAAGCCGCGAAACAGACTAGGGGTGGAAGAGATGAAGAATTTGCAGCCCTTCGTGCAGAACTTGAGGTGGTTATATATTTTTGGTCATAAATATACTTCCTTTTGCATTCTGGATTTCTGATGATGTTCAATATGAAAGCAGAACCTGAAGGAGGAGACTGAAACTGCTGGTGAACGGCTACAGGAGGCTGACGCTGAAGCCAAGGCTCTTAGAACAATGACACAGCGGATGATTTTGACCCATGAAGAGATGGTTTCCTTTTCAGTTTTTTATGGAAATAAATAATGATGCGCGTGGTATTAGTTTCATCTGAACCTTGATTTTATTAATCTTGAATTTCCTTCTCAGGAAGAAGTTGTTTTGAAGAGATGTTGGCTTGCTCGTTATTGGGGCTTAGCTGCACGTTATGGTAATTTTTCTGAAAGTGTCTCAGAATAATAAAAAAAAAGAAAACAATAATTTAGCATTCCTATATGAAATGATATCTAAACTTGTTTATTTTATCATGTTGGTTTCTTTATTACACTTCCACTTTCTCAACTTATTTTTCTATTTTGGATGCTCAATTTAGAAATATATTATTCGTTGCAGGTATATGTGCAGATATAGGTGTTTCTAAGTATGAGCACTGGTCATCTTTAGCTCCTCTGCCATTTGAGGTTGTTATCTCTGCTGGACAGAAGGCTAAAGAGGAAACCTGGGATGGTAGAACTTCTTACATGACAACACTGGTTTTGTTTAAATGTTGTTCATAGTCGTGTTAGTGTCATCCAAACTAAAAAAGTTCTTGTTCATGGACAATGGCCAGGTGGAGATGATTCAGATCGGGGCAAACTTGCTCGAGATTTGAATGATTTAACTGGGGAAGGAAATATAGAGAGTATGCTTTCAGTTGAGATGGGTTTAAGAGAATTAGCTTCCTTGAAGGTTATCTAGTGTTCACATCATATTCATATTCACTTGAAATGTCTCATCCCCATATGCTGCTCTACTTTATGTATATTATTTTCATGTTTGTAAATTTATTCCCAAGTTATTGTTACCATAGTATGATATGGATGAAGTTGTTTTCTCATTTCGTGCTCAATCTAATTCTTGTAAGGTTGAGGATGGTGTTGTTCTTACTATGGCCCAGAATCGACGTTCAACCTTAATTCGCCAAACATTCTCAGGTACAGCCCACCATTCATGTACAAATTTTTAAAAAATATCAAATAACTTTTGGAGTACTATAAAATGTTAAGTATAAATATTTCTAATACTTGATATTATTTTAAAAAACTATGTAGTATATAACTAGAATCTGCAGATATTCAAACATATATTACTCCACATGTTAAAGTTAAGTAAGAATTACATTATATACATTTGTAAGGTTTAATATATGTTTTCTTTAAGAGCATAGAATTTAGTGTACGGTGATCTTGCATATATTTAGATAAATATGGATCAGTGCTCAGTTTGTACAAAGTATTATTTTCTGAAACACATTGCATTTCTCCTTTTAAAACAATTTAACCCTTATTCTCTGCGAATGTGCTTTTGTGCTATGAAATTGCGCTACCCAAAAAATCTCCGGAATAGTTGAAAATAATACAAATTATACTGATAAAATATAAAAAACCATTGCACTTGGGTTTTGCAAATATAATTGAATTGAGCAAGAGTTGTTTCAACTAATATCGATTCATTAAACTATTTAATTGTTATGTACTTTATGTGAAATCAATTAAGCTTAGTTATGAATTTTTTTGTTGTCTTAAGTAATTATACAGTTACTATATTAAGAATTTAATGCACTATGTGATATATATTGTATTTTGTACAATTATGATAAGACAATAAAATATAAACTTATAATGATGGCAATCTGTTACAAAATGCTCCTAAGTTTTATCAAAGTCCAAACTCCAAAATTATTCTAGTGAGATGACAACAAAGTATAGAGATAAATTTTTAATATGTATAAGTTTATTGCTAATTTACCCCCAGAATTCTCTTTATTGCTACCAGTTTTCTGATTACTGCTTTTTTCCCCCCTGTACTTTGCTCACTGGCATTGTCATTTTTACTATGCGTTTTGGTATTTTGCCAATTGTGCTTTGTATTTACTTGTATTTTGCCCCTTGTACTTTGTTTACTTGTTTTCTGCCATTTGTACTTTGATTACTTCTGGTTTGTCCATGTATAACCACCTTTCTAATCTTTGTTCCCTGCACTGTCATTTGCCGATGTATCCCTTTTATTTTTCAAAGTGAAGTGAATCTATAAAGATCTGAAAATATGTTTTACAGGTTACTGGGAAAAAGTAATTTAGTAAAAATATGATGAGCTAAAATCTCGTTCTGCAGAGTACCTGGTCAAATACTTAAGAAAATAAAAATTAAGTCTAGGATGCAAGACTAATGAACTTTTAAATACAGGGTGAAGATACATTCTTCCTTGTGATATGATGTCCTGTTTCTTTTGGTTAGCCAGTTTACCTCTTTTTGTTTTCTGGTTAGTGGTTTGATCTTTTTTTTTTTTGGCTGTTCAATCACACTTTTTTCTGTTTGTTACTCCCTCCGTCCTGGTAATTACTGCATGTATTCTTGTGCGTGGAGATTAAGAAAAGTTATTGGAATGTGTATAAGAAGTGAGTATTTTAGATAATTTAATGAAAATGTTGTGTAAAGTTGCTGGGATGTGTGTAAAAAGTGAGTATTATTGAGATGTATTTTTTCCATTTTTAAAAACGTGCATAAGTGTTGGGACGGATCAAAAAGGAAAGTGTGAAGTAATTAGCGGGACGGAGGGAGTATTTTTTTTGGTTCTTACCCCTCACCAAGACCGGACTAGAAACTGTTCCTGGTTGACAAGCTATACTGGCTTCAGGAACATTGTTTTATAGAATTTCCCTCCATTTTAATAATGGAACTTTAGATATAGAACTAGATATATCAGCTACTTTTATCCTACCAAATTTTCATATTTTTCTGCACTCTGCATTAGATTTGAAATTTTTTTCCATATTTTCCTCTCTGTTATAAAAGTTCTTTTTTCATAACATTATATGTAAACAAAATTTAAAAAAAAAATCCACATTATATTAAATACTTCCATACATTGCTTTTGTAAATTTAATAAGTTTTCAAAAAATATGTTATTTTAAATTTTTTTCATAAATGGTTATCATATAATTTCCATTCAAATAATACATTTTGATTTTGATGTTTATAAATAATTATGTATATGATTATATATCTAATAGTAATCATTTTTAAAAATTTAAATTAGCATTTATGTATATATTTTAAGTAAGTTTAGTTTGAATTTATATTATACACTCGCACGTGTGTGGGTGTGTGTAGTTAAGTATTTATATGGACATTTAGGCATGACAATACTGCTACTTGTCAAAATATATTTAAGAGTTTAAATGTTAAATTTTTTTATAGCCCAGGGTGAAAATTGAACTGATATTGTTGATCGCATTAATTTGAAACACAAGTAAAAAAAAAAAAACTTGAATGCTATAAACTAAGACGGATGTGCAAATGTACAGATCGTGCAGTAGTAAAGAAATAAGCTATGAGGATTGGATTGTTTTATTTTTTATTTTTTATTTTTTTTAAATTTTTTGCTTGAGAATACTAAACGATGTATTGAGAATTAAATTAATAAGTAAATGAAAAATATTAACATAGATCATAAACTAAATAAAGATAAGCAATAGTAAAAAATTAAAGATAAATATTGTTTCAGGAGTCACACTTTTCTTTGGAACAATAGTAGATTCATAGACAAATTTGACATGTATTATGGAAAAAACTCATTAACAATTAGTATATGTTAATTTCCTAGAGCAGTCAGATAATATGTAATTGAATCTTCTGATTCTAATTACCAGTAGATTGATTAATAGGTACAACATTGCTAGAAATACCAAATTAATCATCTCCCAACAGACCTATTAGATTGAATTCTCTCACAAGATTTGTCTCACCGTGCAGATCGACTAGTAATTGTATGATGTGTGAAAATCTATATCATCCCTCAACTTAAGGAGTCTTAGAATTAGTAATCAAATTTGATAATAAATCATGTGATAACATCAATACACTTGAAAGAAATAATTGCTTTGAAATAAATATGAGTCTTTACACAGGAGTACAATCCATAAAGTAAAGTACTAATGCAACCCTAAAATCTCTCTAATCTAGCACATATTGCTAGACGAAAACAGAAAATAAAATAGATGAGACCCGGTTTGCTTGGCCGTTGCGTCGTCGCTCGACTTCGTGACTTTCATTGGCTCCAAATGCTCTGGACGCTTCTTAGATGGAAGGTGAAATATGGAATGGGAAGAGGAAATGAAATTACTTATGTTGGGGCTGAACTGAGAATCCCTAAGTATCTTAAGAACTGAGAATATGTAGAATGAATGGGAAGAGGTCTTTACATAGGTGCGTTAAGATAACAAGTTATGGAAAATAGATATTCACAGGAGATATGATGAAATCTTGGAAGAATTTAGGATAAGGGTATTAATCATGCTCCAAGAAATTAGAAGAAATAGGAAATGGGCTTAATATTCAGAAATTCTCGCTTACAGTTGTGCGTCCGTACAGTTTTGTGTATAACCTTCACATCCGAACTCCGATTTTAAGTGATTTTTTCTTCCACACGATCCTCTTTTTCTTTCGCATCTCCTCATGCATATAAATCTTGACAAATAATTTCCACGACTTCTCAAATTCTCTTAAATATGGCCCTAAAATATGCATTTACTTGAAATACCCGTGAAGCACTATATATAATAATTAAGCATATTACTCCACGAATAAGATCAAAGCATGTATAAATGATCAATCAATAAACGAATGACCTAGATGAACACATAAAATACAACTTCATCAATTTTCTAAGACGTAGAAAAAGTACCATGGAGATTTTCCATAAAATGTCAAACACAAAATAAAATACTTGTACTATATCAGAATAAAACATCTCACTACCATCAATTGCTGTGGATTGCATAACATTTATGAAAGTTTTTTTATTTTATCCCCTTCAATTATAAATTCGGTGGATTGAGTAATATGGATCTGCTTTTTAATGTGACTTGATGTCAAATCTGTTGTTGCTGTCTTTTAACTATTCTCTTAGTCATATTAAAAAAATGTATATTCTCTGCATGTCTTAAGTGCAGAAATTTAATTTCATTTTAGCTAATTTTTTCATGCATATGTATGTGATTCATTTCTCTTATATGAGACTTCACTTGTAACACACATCTGGCCTGCGACATTGTAGATCCTAAGTCTGCTGGCGATCCCAAGTATACAGAAGCATTTGGTAAGAAACTTGCTCTTTTAATTTTCATATTTAAAGATTAAAAATTCTGATGCTTCCGACTGACCTATTTGATTCTTGGAACAATTAGGCTGTGTTTGCAAATTCTTGAGTGGTAAAATAACTTCTTTTTCTTTCTTTTTTCCCCCTTAAAAGCTCCTCCCTCACAACTTTTACCATTTAGAATCACTTTTCAGTTTTCACCATTGATGTGATTGCAAACACGGCACTTTTTAACTAAATACTTGTTATCATGTGTTAATATATTTTGTATCCAGTATCACTGTGAGACTTTTGCAATGTGCTTTAAATTTTACGCCACCTTTTTTGGGTTTTCCCATGATATCAATGATATAATTTCTGTTTTGAATCTTAAAGTGTGATTTCCATTTTGTCTACTCGGTGAGAAGCGGCATGCAATATTAACTACTGATTCTATATTTATTACTATTAGCACTAAATGTTATGCTTTTCTACTGCTTTATAAATAATTTCAACATCAATTTATATTTTTAAAAGTATACGTTCAGTTTAGTTGCACTTCTTCTAGGGGATATGTGTTCGTGTTACTTGCTTACAGCTCAAATATTTAGGGTGTGTTTGGTTGCTTAATATTTTGTCCACTTCCCATTTATTTCCCAACACAAACATTTCACATTCAATCACTCTCGCTTCTCCAAACACATGTCAATTGTAATCATTACACTTTTTTCACCACCCCAAAATGTATACTTCCATTTTTTTCTCTACTATTCATCTTACAAAAAAATTGATTACTTTCCGTATAAAAAATGAAGAATGAAAACTTTTTACATCCAATTGCACCTTTTGTTGCTTTCTTTGAATACGTTATGCAATAATTCAACATTTCAAAATATGTGGTTGCAGAATTGAGTCAAGAGGAATCGGAAGATGTTCTTTTTAAGGAGGTTTGTTTACTTCTTGATGAGTCTCATTTTTTGTATAATATGTATTATTATGCTGATCATTTCTCCAGTTACCATGAGTATACCAGTTTAATATTATATCAACCTTAAGTTTAACAGTCATTATTTTTCCTTGGAAAGAAGTTAAATTTTTAACTTGAGTTGTGTGAAGCTGAATGTCTTTGCACCCTGTTGCGATGATAAGATGTTAGACATGATATATAGGGATTCTGGACTGCTATGAACATAAAGTTAATGCAGAAAGCTGTTCCTTTTACTTTCTTTGTATGTTTTGTCTAGAGTTTGATATCATGTATGTAGGCTTGGCTTACATATTTTTGGAGAAGGGCAAAAGTACATGGTGTTGAGGAAGATATTGCAGAAGAGAGACTGCAATTATGGATAAGCCGGAGTGGACAGACTCCAATGTCACATGACGCTGTTGATGGTAATCACAATCAACTTGACTAATTTATGTATTACTATAGTAATATTATGTTATATCTCACACATAATTGTGACTACTTAATAGCATAATAAATTAAGGCTCAAAGTTTGCTAACATTAAAAAGTTATTCAGTCGAAAAGTTGGTAGATGAAATTGTTAAATTTGTTCCAAGGAAATGAAGCATTTGACATACGAGCAATCTATATAGGAATCCCAAAGTTGTATGGCGTAAAATTGGCAGTCAACGCTAGAGTGTAGAATGGAAGTGATCTCGAGATGATCACTTATCAATAAATGGACCTAAGATTGGCTGTTAATGCTAGAATGTTTGATGGAAGTGATCACAATGTTATCAGTTTTCAATAAATGAAGCTCATTCTATTTTCATTGTCATTGAACATAGCTTCATCTTTCTTGTACCTAATCTTCCTATAATTTTGACCTCCATGTGCCACGGCTCCACTAAGGTACATCTACTTTACAAACTTGAAGCTGGTGATTTGAGATTTAAAATTAGTGTCTTTGATGTAGAAGATTTTCTGGGAGCCTTTACACCATGTAAATGAATCACATAAATTTGAACGAGGTAGACTAACATCTAATCCGCTTCTGGCGCTTCCTATATACCCTTTTGGATTCTGATGAGTGATTAAATTCTTGAATCAGAATTAGACTCTCATGTATTTTTGCTTACATTTGTGGAAGTTCATGTGAAGAAATGTTGAGGCAAGAAGATTTCAAAATTCACTCTAGAAGCAGTTCCATTATCAGTGTTAAGAAGTCAAATATTGTTCTAGTGCCAAGGAAATGTGCTTTGTATTAAGGATTTTTTTTTTATCACAGTTGAAAGAGGTTTAATCGAGCTGAGGAAATTGGGCATCGAACAGCAGCTTTGGGAAGCATCTCGAAAGGAAATTGGCCAACCTTCTTTTGCTGCTGCCAAAGCCAAAAACAATCTTACTGAGTCAGAAACCACATCCTAGTTTGTTATTTGCTGCTCCTATCTTCTTTTTGAATCTATTCTTTCTGTATCTACAGATTTTCCATACAAGTTTTGTGGTGGTCTTTTTTTAATATGGGAATTCAAATCACAGATTGTAAAGCCATTTGTATCATATACATATATACCCGTCGAGAAAAGAAGTTGAGAGCATTGTAATTTAATGATTCTGATTTAACTTCCCACTTTACTTGCTCATCACCCGAGGTTAATATTGTTTTTACATCAGCCAAGAAAAAAGAACAAATTAAATATTTTAATATGAATTTTCTGAAACTTCAATAGTTATGGGTTGAAAAACAGTGGTTTACAATAAGAATCAACACTACTATTAAATAAATTCTTAATGTGGTTGTAGAAAAAGTGACAAGTCTTATGTGATATTGTCTCACGATAAAAAGTAATAAAATCATTAATAAAAAGTGATACTTAATAGATGAAAAATGATAATAATAAGTAAATTATTTCATGAATAATTTATAGTAGTATAAATAAAAAGAAATAATATTTTATGGCGAAAGTGGTAACATTTTATAACGAAAGTGATAATATTGTTATCACTTTTTATTCGTTTAATGTAAGGACTTACGTGAGACGGTGTTACCTAAATCTTTGTCAAAATAAGTTCATCAATTAATAAGACAGTATAATTATATGAATTGTAAGTGTTAAATTCTTAAATTCTAAAGATAAAAATTGAATATATGTCAAAATAAGTTCATCAATTAATAAGACAGTATAATTATATGAATTGTAAGTGTTAATTCTTAAATTCTAAAGATAAAAACTGAATATATGGAAAAAAATAGTAAATGAAATATAAGAAATTTTGAATCAAGGGTTAAAATAGTACATTAATCATTTGAATAAAATCTTATGAGTGTTGAGGGTAATATTTATAGAGTGGGTGAGTGTTGGATGAAATCATTTAACGGATCTTTTTATGTTTGACGGATTTTACCAATATTCCACGTTCCATCTATTCTTCGCTTAAAAACGAAAATGCTGTGGGTTTCTTTATTTTCATTAATTAAAAAATTCTTAAATATTTAAACATAGTTAAATAAAATAAAAATGATTGATTTATTTTGATAAATGCTATTCCTATATTTTTTTAAGCACTATCAAATAAATTAAGTGGATATAATTTTTTAATTAAAAATTATCAACATTTTTTAGTCTTACAAATTATTATTTACTCCAAATAGTTTAATCGAACATTTGTCATCTTTGCATGATCTTGAATCACTTCTCATTGAAAATATTATTACCTTTTATTTGTCTTATAAATTATTCATGCATTAAATTATTCAATTAATAATTATCATTTTTCTTTATCAAAAATTACTTTTTATTAATTAAAAATATTATAACTTTTTTTTATCCATCTTAGGAATTGTTTAAGAAATACAGATTAATTGGACGATTATTGCTTTTCCATGATCTTGAATAACTTCTCATTTAATTGAAGTTGACACGAGTAACAAGTTTTGGAGTATTGATAAAGATGTGACATATGTCTCATAGTACATGCAAAAGAACAAGATGATATTGTCAAAGTTGCCTAGAACTCATCTTGAAGTGTTAGATTACAGCTTTTATGATTGAAGGAAACTACAAGCTGTAAGTTCTTTATTGTATGGAAAACGCTTGCTCTCAAATCAAATCTCCACCAAGTTCAATGAGCGTTGTGCAAATATTAAAATAATCGAGCGTTATGCAAATATTAAAAGAACTTTTAAATGGTTGTAATGGGGGCTTGAGATAATGTGGAATTAAAAATGCTAAATTTACCACTTTGCAAATTGTGTTAATCATGTAAAACGTTTATCAAAGCGATACATTTGTAATTCTCAGTTTTTCTCTACAAGCTATGTACCCACACATGATCAAACGGATATAATTATATTTGATCCGTCTAATTGGTTATGAATCTATACGCCACACAATTATAATTCGTTCCACGTATGGATGCTTGGCATGTATAGTTAAAAATTAATTGTAACATTTTAAGCGTACTTATATTGAAATACACGTGAAACATGAAAATAAAGTTAGAAATAAAAGATAGGATTTCATAATCAGAGAGAGATCATCATCAACATTATAAATAAAAAGATTAATTGGGATATATATGCATCAAGTAGAGATGCGAATTAGGAGAGATAGTGAGTGGATGGATTCACATTTCACATGATGGGGATAGGGTAACCAAGGTTTGACAAAGTTGATAGTAATAGTAACATGGGATTCGTTTAGTTTATGTATATATATATATATTGATGTGAAGGGTTGCTAACAATTTAAGTGGCACTGCCAACCTCCTCCTCCTGCAAAACTTTGGGTAAATTAAATTGAGTCGGTGTCAGCATTAAATTGCGCTCAACCAACATCTAACTGTGCGCATTAATTACCATTTAGCACTCTCTCATACCAATGGCGGATGGGAGTTGCATCAATTCTCAGTCTACATGTTTTCTGCCTAAATTCACATTATCAACCAAATTAATTAACAAATCTCCCTCCCCTTCCCTCCACTGCAAATCAACATGGATATTCTATTTCTTGGTGATTGGGCAGAGCGTGTGTCATGCCAATAGTGTTAGTCACAAATTCAACTTCACATTATTTGCGTCCATCATCCAAAATTTGTTTCCAGCTCTTGGTATATATTTATAGGAAATTAATAAATAAAATTTGTTATATTCGATGAAGAGGTCTGCAGAAGTAGTGATGGAGATGGAGGCTAATAAGCCACAAGGAAACGGGATGGTGGTGGGAGGGTTGAGCCCTCTGAGCGAGAGCCTGTGGAAGGAGAAAAGGAACACCGAATTCGTGGGAGACGTCTGTGCCAGGCTTGCTTGGAAGGAGTTAACTGTAATGGTGACTCTGAGCAACGGCGAGACCCAGAACGTGCTGGAGAAGCTCTCGGGTTACGCCGAATCCGGATCTTTTACGGCACTCATGGGCCCTTCTGGCTCCGGCAAATCCACAATGCTCGACGCCCTTTCCGGACGACTCGCCGCTAATGCCTTCCTCTCCGGCAACATTCTTCTCAACGGACGCAAGGCCAAGTTATCCTTCGGAACTGCTGTATGTTAATTAATGTTATTATTTCCCTTTCAATTTCATATTATTATATCATATTAAGCTAAGCAAAGCAAAGAAAAATGGCATGGCACTGGCAGGCATACGTGACACAAGATGACAACCTGATTGGGACTCTAACAGTTCGTGAAACAATATCCTACTCTGCTCGATTGCGGCTTCCAGATAGGATGGCGTGGTCTGAAAAACGGAGGCTGGTGGAGAGCACCATTATTGAAATGGGGCTTCAGGATTGCGCCGACACTGTCATAGGAAACTGGCACCTGCGAGGAATCAGCGGTGGAGAAAGAAGAAGAGTTAGCATTGCGCTTGAGATCCTCATGAGGCCAAGATTACTTTTCCTCGACGAGCCTACCAGTGGACTCGATAGGTAATTAATTAATTAATCACTTGCATCATTAATTCATTTAACATGAGATTGGTTGTGATTAATTTATGCAGTGCATCAGCATTCTTCGTCACTCAAACATTACGTGGGCTGTCCAGAGATGGACGCACTGTCATAGCTTCAATTCACCAGCCCAGCAGTGAGGTTTTTGAGCTGTTTGATAGATTGTATCTGCTTTCTGGTGGAAAAACTATTTACTTTGGTCAAGCCTCCCAAGCATATGAGGTATGTTTCAACCTCAATTATTACTAGTAACTACTAATTCCAAAACAACCTATGACATTATTATAATTTCACAGTTTTTTGCTCAAGCTGGCTTTCCCTGTCCTGCCCTGCGCAACCCATCTGATCATTTTCTTCGCTGCATCAATTCTGATTTTGACAAAGTTAAAGCCACACTGAAAGGATCAATGAAGATGCGGGTATCGTATCCTATCCAATTCTTCCTCCCCTCCCAATCCCATGCCATGCATACATATAATTTTGATTTGATTTTCAGTTTGAGATGAATGATGATCCTGTAGACAGAGTGACCACGGCAGAAGCCATCCGCACACTTGTTGACTCTTATCGCACATCTCACTATTGTTACTCTGCAACAGAGAAGATTGAGGAAATGTCTAAAATTGTGAGTCACACACACAAATGTATGTATACATCTACTTAACTTCTCATCATATATAATTAATTCCTTGTTTTATATTGCAGAAAGGAACTGTGCTAGACTCCGGCGGCAGTCAAGCAAGTTTCTTGATGCAGGCCGTCACCTTGACCCGACGTTCATTTGTTAATATGTCGAGGGACTTTGGATACTACTGGTTGAGGCTTGTGATCTACATCGTCGTCACTATTTGCATTGGTACCATTTACTTGAATGTTGGAACGAGCTACAGTTCTATTTTGGTAAGCATGATCACAAAGTAAATTGTATTGTTGTAGAAATTATTAGTTGCACAAAGTTGTTTATATATATATGACATAATGACAACCTGCTGGTTTGTTTATTTATATATGAACAGGCAAGAGGTGCTTGTGCATCTTTCGTTTTTGGTTTTGTTACGTTTATGTCGATTGGTGGATTTCCGTCGTTTGTTGAAGATATGAAGGTAATTAGTACAAGTGATTTGATTTCACTAAAGATATAGATAGTCACAGCACATTATTAAACGATAACATATATATGATCGATCAGGTATTTCAAAGAGAGAGGCTAAATGGACACTATGGTGTGGGTGCTTTTGTGATCAGCAACACCCTATCTGCAATGCCATTTCTGATATTAATCACCTTCATATCTGGCACTGTCTGCTACTTCATGGTTCACCTCCATCCGGGGTTATCCCACTACTTGTTCTTCGTGCTGTGTCTTTACGCCAGTGTGACTGTCGTCGAGAGCCTGATGATGGCTATAGCCAGCGTCGTTCCAAATTTCCTTATGGGAATCATCATAGGAGCTGGAATTCAGGTCATTTCATTTGTGTGTCATGAATCTTGTCGAAACTCTAAAGTGTAAACTTGCTCAACTTCATACTACATGCTTTGCTTTGCATTGCAGGGGATTTTTATGCTCGTCTCTGGATACTTCAGACTTCCAAATGACATCCCCAAACCTTTCTGGCGTTATCCCATGTCTTACATAAGCTTCCACTTCTGGGCTCTACAGGTAGCTCTATATGATTAATAATTTTTTTTTATCAGTAAAATAATTTTTTTTTATTCAAATGAAAACGAGTGAGGTAAGAGAGTTACCTACACTCGAGATCTAATACAACTAGATTGAAAAAAATAATGTGATCATGCCCTAGACACATTTACTAGGCTCATCTAATAAATACAATAAGCAAGCCATTTGACTTGATTAATTCCTACCCTGAACCTCTTCAGGGGCAATACCAAAACGACTTAAAAGGCTTGATCTTCGACAACCAGTCACCAGACCTCCCCAAGATTCCAGGTGAATACATCCTAGAGAACGTTTTCCAAATCGACATGCACAGATCAAAATGGGTGGATCTCAGTGTTCTGTTAAGCATGATCATCATCTACCGCATCATCTTCTTCATCATGATCAAAGTGAACGAGGACGTCACTCCTTGGGTTCGTGGTTACATCGCAAGACGAAGAATACAGCACATGAAGAATATTGGCAATCAGAGCACCACTGTCGCTCCATTTGGCCTTACTCAATCACCCTCCCTCAGAACATACGTCCAAAATCCTTCCTCTGCTATTGCTACTGCCACTGCCACCTCCTACAATTAAAACCTACCTTACCCCTGCCCCATGTTTCACTTCCACCTTACTTGTGACAACTTATTTACTACTAATTAACATCAATCTCTCCATCAAAATTTATATGCATTATCCTGGCCTGTATTATATTTTTAATCCTTAATTTCATCTTATGTTACAGTCTGTTCAACTAACTTGGGGTCAAAAATTTTTTTGAGAAACCAATGATTTACGGATTTGAATACATCCAATTAGAACTTGAATCATATATACATGTACACACTTAATTTTCAATAATCTCTACCCTATATCTTCAGTCTTGTCTGATCCTTGGTGGATAATGTTAGGATTCTCTACCTTTAAAATATTTTAAAGGACGTTCCCCCACTAAAATTAAAAAATATACATATTTTACTAAACATACTTATTAGTATATCATATTATCCTTTTAATTAAACAACAAATTTTCTCCTCTTTTCTTCGTTGTCTCCACCGATGCCAATTCCTTCAGCCTAGTCCTCGTTGGGTCTGCTCCTAAACTAGAAGAAGTTATGCAGACATGAAATGTGTGTTGAATTGGATTAGGAATGTAAGGGTTTATGTTCCGCCTTTGAGATTTGTTGTTTCTTTCTTGTTTGAAAGTGTTTTTTTTTTTCTCCAAAAGAGATTCCACTCGTGTCAAAGCACTATTTTATTTTATTTTTCAAAATTCAAATAATAATTCTTCCCAGTCACTAGGAATGGTCTTCCTAGAAGCTAGAATTAGTGGGAATGCAAGATCCATCATTTTTTTCACGCACAATAAAATTAGTCGGGAAGGCCATCTTTTCAACTTCCATCATCACATCTTCAACAACCTCTAAAAGCTCGTTTGGTACCTAATATGAGATAAGGTGGTAATATGTGGGTAGGTATTATGTATGTTGATATAAGTGGGTAATATGAAAAAATGAGTTTGTTTGGTAGAGTATATAAAGATTAAGATTAATATTGTGAAGGTGTTTGGTAGGTAGTAGTAATATTAAGTATAAAGTGTAATTTTACTTTTATGCCCTTGTTAAATTTGTGGATTATTATATTTTTTTTTATATATATAATTAGTATTATTTAAATTATTTTGCATTCTATTTTAAATTATCAAAACAAAAATAATTAGAATTATTTAAATTATTTTGCATTCTATTTTATTTGATAGGAAGTATAATTCATGAATGAGTGGCATCAAATACTATTAAATTTTTTTTTTAAAAAATCCCATGAATTTCTTATTAGAGAAACCAGAATTCCCAAATATTAAAAAAAAGTAGAAATAAATAATAAAAATGAAGAAAAGTACAATTAATCGTCTTCACAAAATTAAAATCATAAAATTTTAATCCAACAAAATCTCAATTCAAAAGATCTCTAAAATCTCAAACCTAAAAGATCTCTCGTTCATACTCTATCAATCTTCTTTTCAATAATAAAATCTTCAATTTTATTCCAACCAAATCTCAATCCTAAAAATCTCTACATGGCCATTATCAGCAATTTCCTTGTAGGCTTGTTGATCTTCTTAGGAGAGAGAGACCACGTGGATCAATTTTGGGATAAAGGTGACATCGAACACACTTCGTCTCAAATGGCTTTGCTAAAAAATATCGATAAAATTGTTTGGCTGGGTTTGTTTGTGTGTACGGAGGAGGGATGAGGGATGATTAGATGAAGAAGAGAACTAATAATCACTCTAATTTCCTTACATAAGATCTTTAAAAAAATTAATACAAAAATTAAAATTTTAGTTGAAGTTAAATTCATATTAAAATGTATTTTTACCTGGCAAATCCAATTGGAAAACCCATTTGAATAAGATAACAGTTTATGCTAGGAAGATGAATGGATGAAGAAGAAGAGGGTGGAAAGATGGTCAAACTATTAAAAGAAAAGTTGATGAAGAAAGGGACAAATAAGTAATTTTATATCTTTATATTGCATACTGTTTAAGTGGTAATACTAATACCTCACCCTACACCGTATTAATTATGTAAGGAGAAACAGTGAAATCTATCGGGTCGAGACTTTTTTATTGGGCCCCTTAACAAACGTTTATAGCCTACCAAACTAAGTGAAAGAGAGTATTGCTTATCTCATTGCCCCATATTACTACCTATCAAACGAGGCCTAAGGGTCTTATTACGTCACCACTAGCAACATGAAATTGTTGAAATGTTGGTTTCAGCTCTCTCCTTCAAGTTCCAAAAAAATTGCATGAGGCATGATATTACCTGTAGATCCCAAATCACACAGCTCATTCATTTCCTTCTTCCTTTCAATTTCACAAGGGGTTATAAATTCCCCTTGATCACTCAACTTTTAGAAGGCTTTTCAGACACTCTTTTATTCTTCATCACCTCATACTTTGATCTCAAAAATTGAATGAACTGCTTGAACTCTTGTTTCTTCTACCCCTTCGCAAATCTTTGTGGAAAAGGGAGAGGATAAAGAGTGATAGGAATACCTCAGTAATCACACTCAAATTCTTTCATTTTTTTTCTTTCTTTTCTTTCCATTTTTGCTCTTTGCCACTTCTTTCAGTGCTCTGTGGCTTCTATATCTTCCTTCCGAAGTCAACAGTCTCACGGTGTGGAGGAACAGAACTCGTCATAAAATCTGGAGGGCCGCTCCATGGCCATCTAACAAGCATGCTCATCATTGAGCGCCGACACCCGTCGTCATCGAGCAGACTCGCTCGATCATCATCGAGCGTTGACTGATTAGCTTCTCTCGACTAACAGAGATTGCCCTCGATATCAAGCAGTGTCGCTTGATAGCCATCGAGCGCATCTTCTTCTTTCAGAAATTGTTGCTCGACATCGAGCGAATGTGCTCAATGCCCATCGAGTGTATATATGTGCTCTGCTTCGATGTGTTGTTCACCATCTGACATATTCCGTCCCTTGTACTATGTACCACTCCTCAAAGTTATAGCCATGCAGCTCTCTCTCGGATTAATTTTTGGATGTGAAGGAAATTTCCCTTGCTGTTGTAGTCTCTCATTTGCAGCATTCAACTGTCCAAAAGCAATATCAGTTTTCCTCTATTTTTTCTCAACTTGCTCTAGATTAGTCATTAACAGCTTGAGCATCATGCTCATCTAGTCACCTTACTGTTTAATCTAATCACCATGTTGTCTCATCTGTTTTCCTTATTGCTTCATCTGTTCTCCTCGCTGCTTGATCCATAGCTTCAACTTATCACTAATTGATGTTCTCCCTTTGTCAGGCTTATGGGCTGGATTAAATGCTTGAAGGTAACTGATTGCAGTGTTTAGATCAGAATATGACAGATTATCATTCCTCCTCTGATTGTTGAAGAGCTTGGTATCATGCGGCTCTGCTCGATGATGATCAAGCGTAAATACCAGTTCTGCTCGCCATCGAGCGGTTGTGCTCGATTGCCGTCAAGCACCTATTGGCAGTTTGTGTGACTCCACGATTTTGAGCATAACTTCTTCATCCAAACTTCAATTTGAGCAATTCTTGCATTCATGCAATCCTCTCTTCCGTGACTTTCCAACCATATATCACACAACTAGTTTAGAGTTCCATAAAAATACAAAAAAATTATGGAAATTTATCGTGTGTCTGCTTGACATGTTGCACAAGTTCACATTTTTTTCCTATCAAAACACAATAAAATACCTCTTAAGCACCTTTTAGGTAATAATTATTCAAAATATTAAGATTTATGCAAATAAGAGCAATTAACACACTTAAATATGTATCAAATTGGACCAACAAATACATGAGTTTCTACTCTCATCAATTTTAATAAAAAATGATAACTAATCAAATATAAGTGACACTCATCTAATAAAACTATTTCATTAACAATTTGTATTACAAATAAAAAGTAATAATATTTTTTTATAGATAAACGAAACCTTATCAAGAAAAATAATACTCGTCCAATTAAACGATTTTATGAACAATTCAAACTACAGATAGAAAGTGATAATTTTTTTTATAAAAAGTGATATCGGACCAAGAAAATGTGATATTCGTTCAATTGAACAATTTCATGAATAATTCGTACGATAAAAATGATAACTGTCAATTAATTATTTCATGCATGAACGATTTATAAGATAAATAAAAATTGATCATATTTTAAATAAAAAATGATAATATTTTAAATAGAAAATAATTCATGATATGAAAAGTGATAACCGTCCAATTAAATTATTCTTTACATAATTCATAAGATGAATAAAAAAATGATAATATTTTAAATAAAAATTACTTAATAAAGAAAAAGGAATTATAACCATTAATTGAATTATTTCATGCATAAACAATTTTTATATAAAAATAAAAAGTGACAACATTTTAAATGAGAGGTATTCATAATTATGAAAAAGGTAATAACAATTCAATTAAATTATTTAATAAAGAATTTATAAGTCTAAAAAGTGATAATACTTTTAAATTTATAAAGTAATATCCACCTGATAGAATTGAAACTTGGAAGTGCTTAAAATTATAAAAATATATTTATAAAACAAGAGATACTCTATTATGAGACGATTTTTAGTGAGACGGTTGTGAGACCGATCGACCCACTACTAAAGTATGTTTATTATATAGGTAAAGTATGCTTATTTGTAGTTAAAGTATGTCAATAACAAATTATATTATAACATCCTAAAATTATACTATAATTCATCATTTGTCATATTTTAAAAAACTCACTTTAACAATCATTAAACATACTTTATGTATGTAATAGACATACTTTAACATGTCTCATAAACCGTCTTACATATTTAATATCTAACAAGAGAATTTGTCATAAAACAAATCAGTCAATTTTTATTTTTTTAAATATTTAACTACTGGAGTGATTGTGTCTTGTTTTTTAAAAACTGAAAAAATGGAGTGAACGTGGATTACTCATCAGCACAGTGTTTTTAAAATTTAATTTAATTTTATTTTATTTATATTAGTGAATAGGATGGGATTCATCTCAATTTAATTTTATACTAGTAAAGTGTCCGCGTGCGACGCGAGTTATCATACTTATTATTTATTTATTATTTATAAAATTATACTTTAAACAAAAATCACATCGCTTTAGAATTAATGAAAGAATAACTTGTTGTTTGACCAAGAAAAATGATTTAAGCTATAAAAATTCAATTATGTGAAAAATATGCATTTTCTATTTATTTTACATAAATAGGAAAACATTGTTATCATCGAGGTTGAAGTGATTCTCTTCCTCCTCACCATCATCAGATGATATCAAAATATGTACACTAATTGATGCGTGAAATAACTTGGAGACCATAATGAATATCTAAAAGAATTCAAATTTGAAATCTTAAAAACCATTTAATCTCCTTAAAATTTTTCAAATCGATAAATATATTCGTTAATCATATAAGAGTAAGGCTTGCGTGCGCCCGGGGCCACGCCGTGCGCCTTTAGAATTTTGTATTATCGATAAGGTATATTATTTTTTCTAAAGGGTATACACTTTAATTAATAAGGGTACACCGTTTTGTTTTAAATGGTATATACTTTTCATTAATATTTTTTATTTTCTTTAGAAAATAAAGGGTACACATCTGTATACTAAAGGGTATACAATTTAACATAAAATTCTAAAGGCACACGAGGTGTGCTTCCGTGCGTCCGGGCGCACACAAGTTTTTCACCTTGTAAAATAAATGATACACATCTTTATACTAAAGGGGTATACAATATAACACAAAATTTTAAAGGCGCACGGAATGTGCTTCCGTGTGCCCGGGCGCGCACAAGTTTTTGCCATCATATAAAACATAAAACATGTAAACGAAAATTACATTGTGGATATCATATTTTATTTAAATTATGATATCAAAACGAAAATGTAGTCCGTAGAGTATACTATCCAATTGATCAATGATAGTTATCATCATCTATAATTAAAATAAACTTATTTTCGCAGCAACCATGATATAACTCAAAATTCAAAATAAAATAATCACACTTTCAAAATTATTAAAGTGAAAAATATAAATATATAATCTACAGTCTATCAATTTTTAAAAAATATAAAAATAAAAATTATTTCATACTAAATAAAAATTAAGAAATGATACTCACTTTGCTATGGAACAACGATAAAATATATTCTTTAAATGTGTAGCTATAATTTTTAGTAACAACGTTTATAGTTTATATTAGTCATTTTAAAAGTAGTACAAATATTATTTACCTCCATTTACACCATCAATTTTTAAATTAAGTGATCTAATTTATTAAAAAAAAAATAATTATTAAGTCAGGCAAATTATTTTGATGCACCCATATAAATTGGGTTCTGAAAATTTTAGACTTATACTAACAAAAAAAATTAGTTCATATATAATTTCCAACTTTAATTTAAATTTCGATTCAATTCAAATTAAAGTTTTCATTTAAATAAAATAATATATATATAACCAACCAGTTAGATGTTATTACTTCATAAGAAATCATAAATGTCAAACACACCTGAACTTGACACTTCACATATTTGAATTCTATTTTAAAAAACTTATTTTACTTATTAAAAATAATAAATAAATGAGTTATAAAATGATAAATCTGCCAAATCAATTATAATAAGTCATCTCATATCTCTTTATGTAAAAAAAATCTTTTTTTTTTCAAAATTCAAACTGAAAAACTTATTTTGTTTTAATATATAAGAACCTAATTAATAAACAAAATCAAATATATATATAAAAATTTCACTTATGTATATAATTAATATTTTAAATGATATTACAAATATAAAATTTTTCTTGTGTGAATAAATATATAAATTATCTAACATTCTTATAATTAATAATTTTATTATTATTATATGAAGCATGTATTTATCAAATATGAACTTATTTCTTAAATTTTTTGTGTTAATATAAAAATTAAATAAATTAAAATTGCTTTTAAATAAAATTCTAAGACAAAGTCTCTTGTGAGATGTTAATTATGTGAGACGGTTTGTAAGACTTATTAAAGTATGTCTATTATATATAAAGTATGTTTAATGGTGGTTAAAGTATGCATATTAAATTGTGATGGATGATGATTTAAAGTATGATTTTAGGGTGTTATAATATGATTCATTATTGATATACTTTAATTACAAATAAACATATTTTATCTATATAATAAGCATACTTTAGTAATGAGTCGACTCATCTCACATCCGTCTCACAAAAAAACCCGTCTTACAAGAGAGCTTCTCAAATTCTAATAATGCATTGTTTTATTTTAGTTATAAACCTCAAATTTAATATTACTTAATTTATTTATATTTTAATTTATTAATTTCTAATACTATAAAAAAAGAGTTAAGTAATAATCATAAATATCAAATACACCTAATTTTAAAACCTCACATATTTTAATTCAATTTTAAGAAATTTATTGTACTTATTAAAAATAATAAAGAGAAAAGTTACAAAATAATAAATTTCCTAACCAATTAAAAGAAGCCATCTCACATTTTTTTAAGTGTCATAAATAATCAATTCATCTATTGTAAAAACTAAATTAAGAAAGTTATTTTTGTTTTAATATATATATATATATATATATATATATATATATATATATATATATATATATATATATATATGATAAGAAGATAATAAGAAGATTAATGGGTAAGACATGATCGATCTTTAAGAGAATTAGTGAAACTATCTCAAAATTCACCCATATTTTCAATCTACAGACTCTCATGTGCACCCCAATAAATTATTCTAAAATTTGAATGTAAATGACCTAATTACTAAGATTTATATATACATCACCATTTGGTGTGACAAGTTTTGTCTAATAAAATAGGTAAAATAAAGGAAGAAAAGGCATATTCCCTATCTATCTGTAGAAGCGAGTTCGTGGGTCTGTGTAGTAGAGCACGGTTTTCACGTTGGGAACTTGGAATGCTGCTAATGCACATTAGTGATGGGTGGGTAAGGCCAAGGGTTTCACCCTTCTACTTTGAAGTTGCGGAGACAGATAAACTCCCCAAAGTTTGCTGAATGAATCCACTGCCATTTTCTGCTCTGAAAGAAGTTGGTGAAATGCTTTGCAGATAGATTTGTGACATTCATCGATCCCTTTCACAATTTAATATTAAGTAGGAAAGGAGAAGAAGAAGACGCCATCGCCATCGCCATCGCCATCGCCATCGCGGGAGGTGAAAGGAATTTGGTGGTCAACTGTGAATCAAGTTGTTTCATAAAATTGATTAATTAATGGTAAGCATGTTAATCCCTAAGGAGCCAGAGCAAGTAATAAAAGAGCGATACGGATCCGTGCTGGGTAAGAAGACTATTCTCAAGAGCGACCATTTTCCTGGATGCCACAACAAGCGTTTGGTTCCCCATATTGATGGTGCTCCCAATTACCGCAAGGTCTTTCTTCTTTATTGAATTGTGTGTGTGTGTGTGTGCGTGCGTGTGCTCATTTTTTAAATCCAGTGTCACGTTCTAAACAATCTAACTTATTACATACACTTCATCTGTCACTGCCATAGGCAAGTTCACTGCCTGTTCATGGTGTGGCCATTCCAACTATTGATGGCATCCGAAATGTTCTCATGCACATTGGAGCTCACACGAATGGGGATCAGATTCGGGTTCTATGGATTAACCTTCGCGAGGAACCGGTAATTATTGAATTGATTTTTATTGTAACCCTGGAGACTATTAAATTTCTACTCTTGGAATTTCTGTATTAGTAAGAAGAATTTACATAACATACTGCAGAATTAAGCAATGTTCACTGCATGGTTGGTGCTTGAACTCTTTGAGTCCCATTAATTACTCATATACATGTAGGTAACACGATCTTATATGGATGATAACATATAAAAATTTTCACCTGATGTGCAGAAGAAAATATTATTAACTAGTTTAAATGCATCAATGTCGTCATAGAGTATTAATACATTGCAATATTTTACCATTTGTCTATCTTTAAGCTTTGGGATTATATACTTAAGAAACACAAAGTGTTGTGGGAAGCCATTTTTCCAGCGATGTGTTATTCATTTGATTAGAGAGGAATAGGAGAATATTTGGGGATTCTAAAGAGTCATTGGAGGTCGCATGGGATGGAATCAAATATATGGTAGCTTACCGCATGCCAAATCATAGGGATTTATAGCTACTATCCTGCCAGTTATAATTATAGGTTGGGATTTTAATTCCTTGTTTTCTGAGATATTGTTAATGGGACGCCTCCTGCCTTGCATCTATTTTTTTTAGTATTTAATAAAAATTTCTCTTTCTAATATTAAAAGTCATAAGAATCTATCCTATTGAGAACGTGATAATCCTTGTTTAGTAAAACTGTATAGATGGTAATGCATGTAAGCAACTACCATCTGTTAAGCTGTCTAGCAAACTGTAGCTATACCAACCTTGTGAGGGTGTTTGTGAGTGATTACACTAAATACTTATTAAAATTTCACTTTCAATCTAACCAGCAACCTTCAACAATCACTTCTATTTCATCCTGCTCCTGCTGTAAAACTCTTTCCAGAATTACAGAGTACAGACTACAGGACAAGGTTAGAAGTTGATAAAGTCATTGCCCTCCCTATTCTGCCTCAGCAGATCCTCACTTTCCTAATTTGATTTTAAATTTTATTATTTTGAAGAATTGTATTAGAAGTTATTTATTGTTCAAGCTTTGTCTTGATCTCGATGGTTAGAATTCAGAAAGAAATCTGTTTGAGAATGTGAGGAATCCCTAAAGGAGGCGTCCCACTGACAATATGGTGAAGTTCAGGGTCAACTGTAGGTTCTTGTCTTAAGGAGTTTCTTTCATTGGCTAATTTAGTATAAGAGGTTGGAGCAATGTACTTTCGAAGTTTATCATGTTCTAGGGATTCCTCATCCTTTTAAAACTTTTTGTTTTCTTTTATAAGATTCTTTGTTTCTCATATATAAAAATAATAATTTATTCTTATGATCAAGATTTTCTGATTGTTTCTAATAGTTTCAGTAAGCCGAGTTGTTAAGTATGCGACTCTTGCTTGTACTTATAAGTAATGCATATAACTATATATCTTAGCATATTTAATTATTGCGTGCCAACTTCTAATGGCATGTGTACTGATCATTGTCTAAGGCAATATATGACGTGTCATCAATTTGAACATGCACCTCAGCTGTCATCATAGTTGTTTGGTGTTAAGAATTGCATTGCAAGCTGTTATAGTGGTCAATTATTATTAAATTACATTTACTGCTACAAATATTTATGTTGAATGGCTGTCAAACTACCCTAAGCTATAAATCTATAAACTCAATTTAGTAAATGATAGGAACTATCAAAAATTAAACTTCAGATTGCATTTCGGCTTATGCTTGGGCAGAGAATTCACCTTGAATCCTTCTGAGTCGTGTTTATTTTATCTTCAGCAATCTTCAATCCAGTTCTTATTATTTATCTTATATTCTTCTTTCAATACCCTTGACTCTATCATTTGGTTCCATGCTATTTTCTGATATTGTAATACCTCTATACATGCACTTGCACATGGATACATACATATTGCATCTTTTCTTTTCTTTTTTTCCTTTAGTTTTGAGTGTATGAATCTTTCCTCATTTGTGTTCTTTTTCAGTTATCAATTTATTGAGGTAGAACAAAGTTTACTTCATCAGACAAAAAAATTATATTTGTCATTTATATGAATCAAGAGGAAATATTCCTCCATATTACACCAGACAGGAAAATAATTGTGCTATTCTATCTTTCAGAAAATTTCTCTGTACTCTAGTGCTTTAATTTATTTTGTGAAAACTATAAACTTGGAATTCTATGAATTTAAACTTAAGTGTCTAATGCTATGTTGCTGAACCTTTTAAAATTAGAACCATCTTCACTTGAGAAAATAATGTTGATAATAACCATGTAGAACCATCTTCACTTGAGAAAATAATGCTGGCATTATTTTGGAGTGTTTTCCTGTGAATAGAATTATTTAGGCCAACACCATTCTATGTTTTCATTATTGTATGTATGAAGTGTGAAGCCATACACAGTATATAAATCAATGTGATTGCTCCAAATACTCCTTAAGAGGCTATTGCATGATGAGTGTAGGGTGCTTGTGTTCAGCATGTAATTTTGAATTTTGATATCTGTTTAACTATAGTTGCATTTTTGTGTTAAGCTTGAAACAAGATGATAAATAATAATTTCTTGTTTATTGATAAAATTGGCTGTATCTTTATGCCTGCCAGAACTTGGAAGTTAGTTGTGTCGTCGGGGTATATTAAAAATTTTCTTGGAGCTTTCAATTTAATCTATTATTATTATTGTCTACCTTAAACAGGTGATATACATTAATAGTCGGCCTTTTGTCCTGCGTGATGTTGAGCAGCCGTTTTCGAATCTTGAGTATACGGTACGTTACCGTATGTAATGCCCCTGAAACCTTGCTTAGTCTCTTTTACATATAAACTTAGTTTTGGTCGGGCAAAATGCTTGGAGATTATTTACACTTGCCTTTTTCTTTGGATATGTGGATCAGTGCATGGAAGTAAAATGTAGCATAACTTCTTAAAGTAGAACTCTGAAATGTTTTAAAGGAAATAGTACACATTATCTTTGTAACCCGTAGATTTTAGGAGTTAATATTGCTTCTGATTGTTCTAATCGATGGTGTTTCACTTCCTTCTTTATTTTCGAAGGTTTCTTTTTATTATCTTCGATCTTGCTCTCTATTCACAGCCACTCTTTTTTTCTAAGTTGGTGCTTATTAGTGCTTGCCAAGAGTCATGAACTACATTACGAATATATCATTTATCTCAGGGGATTCCTTTTGTCAATTGGCTTCTTCAACATTAGTACCATATAAACCTTTATTAGATCAAGAGCAGGAAGCACAAACTCTTTGTAAAACCTGCAGCCCTTTAAGAAAATATGTGGCATCATTGTACAGGCAGATTCACGTACAGATTTTGTTTATTTGTTTTGGTATCCAGAGTCCTCTAGTGTTTACTTTGTACCAATCTACATGTTTTATGACTTTGTACATTGATAAGTCTGCTTAATACCTTCCTTCACTGCTTATGAAGAACCTCTTTTATTTAGCACGTCTTTTAACAATAAATTTAAGTTACCTGTACTCTTCTAATTCTGAGATCAATCCGTTTCTAAGCTAGGTGAATGTATCTTGAGTTTTGTACTTTACCCTGTTTCTTCATGAATTCCACTTCATTTTCTTAGAGTTCCCTAGTCAGTGTCTTCATCAATATTTGTTTTTCAAATAAAAGTAGGGCATTAACAGGGTCAGGGTAGAGCAAATGGAAGATCGATTGAAAGAAGATATCCTGACAGAAGCAGCTAGGTATTCTGTATTACGCTATTCTTTTCTTAGTTTTATTGCCCATTTATATTATGGTTGTTATTGTGCTCAATGCTTGCCATGCATTTAATTTTTTTAACAGATATGGAAATAAAATCTTAGTAACTGATGAACTGCCAGATGGTCAGATGGTGGATCAGTGGGAACCAGTGTCACATGATTCTGTCAAAACACCACTAGAGGTTCGCCCCCTTGCTATAAAACTGAAGTAATGCAAACTATCTGCTTATACTATGTTATCTTCATCTCTAAGTCAGGTATATGACGAATTGACTCATCAGTTCCTTGTTGATTATGAACGTGTTCCTATTACTGATGAAAAGTCTCCTAAAGAGCAGGATTTTGATACTTTGGTAAGTTCCAATTTAAATGAATTAGAATCTAAACATCATTGATAACACTCGTATAGTAGCCAATAATATTACTTAGAGCTATTTCTTATGGGGCATTTCTAGATCCTTATTGCCTTTATATCCTATCATTTTTACTGAATTTCATGCAATGCTCAGAAGCCCATCATTGATATGTGGCCTAATACCATCCAATTTTTCCTTGAATCAGCAAATGAATTTAAAAAAATGGCTCAAACTGTTCCAAACACTTAACGCATCTTGTAAGATGCCTCATCTTTCATTAAAATTCTATTAGGAACATTTAATTGTTGTGCCACACAGTCACTGCATATCAGATGCAAGTTATTCTTGGTACACTACTGCTTGGCAGACAGATGCATTCTACACTTGTCAATACTCCCATTTCCTTAACATGCATAGCCAATTTCCTTGAATGGCAGAATGCATTGTTTGAAAAAAAGTTTATAGTTGCAGCAAAAGAAATTCAATTCAGTTCAGAAGAAAGTATTCCTGCTCAATATATTAGTTTTAGGATAGTTTATAAATATATTTCAGGATCTGGACCATCAAACTTAATTCAATACTAAGGATTTTGATTGGTCAGTATTTTATAATTTCATGTAAGCAGATGTAGTTTATGAAGTACCTAAGAAACTTCCATGCTACTTGTTTCATGTGTGTTTATTAGAAAATTTGTGCAAATGGAACCTAAGAGATACCAACACATTAGTTAGAGCTAGTGTTCTTCAACTCCTAACAAGAGGAAACAGAGGAGATGAGAGAGAAACAAAATGCCCAAAAGCTATTTCCTGCGTAACTAATTAACAACCCCTACTTATAGAGTCAAGTGCCACTCACCTTTCTGACATTTTAGTGGGATATATGCACTAGCCAACAACACAGTCTTTATGCCAAAAAGGGGTCTTCCAATTACGCTTTAGAAATTTGGTACTTTTTTCTTGGGCTTGAACTAAATCATTGACTTGGGCCGTATCATTCGCCTCTCCTTGAAAAATGTCTTGTCCACCAGACCCAAATTTGGAAATGTTAGATTAATTTCATCCAAATATTCCCAAGTTGTATTCTCGAGTAAACTACAAAGCCATTCAATGAAGACTTGTTGGACTACTTTTCCTCGCTGATCAATCATCTACAGCCTGAACCACTGCAGAATGAGGTTTGTATGCAGGTACAAACAGTGGCTTGCACTCATATACAGCCTCTTATGGAGTCATTTTAACCTTAGGTAGACATAAATTTTGTAGTGTTTGATGCATATGGAGGTTTTGATTCTCAAATTGTTTATGTGTGTTGAGGGGTAATTTTTCCATCTGAGATTGCAATGTATCAGCCATAGCAGAAAGATCAGACTCAGCCATGGCTCAATCTCTCAACAAGAGCACCAAATGACACACTCAGATTCACAATAATCAATAAGAAAGTAGAACAAATAGAGAAGATAGCATTGGAAAATAAAAGATACCAACACAGTAATTAGAGCTAGTTTTGAACCCCTAAGAAGTGGAAACAGGGGAGATGAGGGAGAATACAAAATGCCAAAAAGCTATATCCTGTTGCTTAACAAACTAACAACACCAACTTATATACTGCATTGGATTCATGTGCCACTCACTCTTCTGACATTTTAGTGGGATATCAGCACTATCCAACAACATAATCTTGCCAAAAAGGGGCTTTCTGGTTACGCGTTAGAATTTTTGGATTTTTCTTGGGCTTGAACTAAATCATTATCTTGGGCCATTGCTTACTTGTTTCATATGCAATTACCTTGTATTAGAAAATGCAACAGATACTTAAAGTATTGGCAACTAGATTGTCACTGCAGGTGTTTTAGACTTCAGTATGGAAAATTTGATACTAAGAATGCTGAGCGACATAAATCTAATTCATGCATATTGCTTCTTTCCCTATAGGAAATTCTGTTTTTATTAATCAAAATCTGTTCAATTTAAGCTGCATCATGGAAGAGAAGTCTTCAATTACTTAAAAAAACACACACATCACTGGGAAGGGAAAATTCAGTTTTATTCTCCTCAAATGAGAATCTTGAGGACAAGGATATTCTCAAGAAATTCCCTCCCGCAAGTTGGGCTTATTTTGAGCTAAATAATGCAAATTGCGCTTCATTTGATCTTATGTGACTCATGAATTCAAAGTTATATAGTTTGTGTTCGATCTTTATGGGGCTGTAATAGGTTTTGTTGACTGATCTGTTTATATTTTCACTCCACTGATTCAAGGTTTATGATTCTATAAAACGTTTCTAGGAATGTGATATTGAACATGGTGAATTTGAATTTCTGCATATGTATTGTTCTCCATCTCCTTACATTTTAGGTCCAAAAAATATCTCAAGCGAATGTTACAACGGAGATTGTATTTAATTGCCAAATGGGGCGTGGGCGAACAACCACGGGGATGGTGATTGCAACACTGATTTATATTAACCGCATTGGTGCTTCAGGTGATGTCTTATTGCTTTTGGTAGCCTAATTTTGACTGTAAGACTGGAACCTCTTGTCTTTTTTAACAGGCATGACATCCTTGTATATCAAGTGTCTATTAATACTTCAATTTGATTTATGATATTATACACGCTGATTTAATATCTTATTTTTCATCATTGTTTTTACTTGACATTAGTTTTCGTCATTATTTATCCAAGTCTCTCCTTTGTGTTATTTTCCATATCGAAAGAATTCATATTGATGATTACAATAACTAGTAAGATGCGATGCCATTGAGCATGAGCGTTACACTTCTGGTAATAATGGAACTAGAAGGGGACACTCGCTACATTAGTACATTCCTGATAAAATGACATGGGATTATCATTTGACTGAAAAGGATCCTAGAGCTACTGCTTACATAAGATGAAAGTTTGGTGAAAGTCAAAATGTTGATTGTGAAGTACATTGTGTCATTTATTTTGTGTATAACTATAGGTTGCAAACTTTATTTTAATTAATTGCTTTTGACAGCTTTGACTGCATATGATCATGGATGGATAGTATTGTGGTACTAACTTATAAAATAAATAAGTACAAGATTGCTTGAATTATTATGTGATAAAGATTACCAGTCATGCAGCGAAAACTATGGAAGTGCATTGAAAATTTACCTTTTAAGTATTATCGCTATATAAGGGAATCAGTTGAATTTTAGTGGAACCAAGATCATTCAATATGTGTCTGTTCAGTTGGAGGGATATTTAATAACTTCCCAAGTTGGATAATTAAGGATCAGTTTTAAGCATACCCCTTTGCTATTGTTACTACAAGCTCATAAGATAAAATTCAGGGTTCTGTATATTATTTGCGCATATTATAATAAGATAAAATCAGAGAAGGCCTTACAAGAAAGATTAGATTACATGAGGCTCTTGAAAGTATTGATTTTAGGATTATTCGCAAAAAGGGATTGTAGCCAGTATCCTTGGTCCCTGCCCAAGCTAAAAGGGTACCCCATTTGAGATCAATGGTAAAGTCCCATAATATCAACCTTTTTACCCTTTTAGATGTTTAAATCAAAGGATTTCGGACATTTAAGAAGAATAGACTTAGGATTAAAGCAGGTTATCTGAAATGGA
Source organism: Pogostemon cablin (assembly GCA_023678885.1). NCBI lineage: Eukaryota > Viridiplantae > Streptophyta > Magnoliopsida > Lamiales > Lamiaceae > Pogostemon > Pogostemon cablin. The sequence goes on from CM042960.1 coordinate 9,672,524, forward strand.
GGATGGTGACATCCTATGCTACAGGGGCCTCCCCATTTTCTTTAAAAGGGAGTGTTATGAGTTCAACCATATATTTATAATGGCTCAGATTGTTGGGCAGTAGGACTACAAGTATATGAGATTGTAGTAATAAAGATGTGTATGTTAAAAGAAATAATGAGAACACTAGATATTACTAAGAATTTTAAAATATGTGGTTTTTAGGTTTAGACCTCATAGATCTATCTTTCTGGATGATGTTAATTGCAATTAATGTGTACTTGGTATGATTATATCAAACCTGGCTGTCATGCCTCATTTGAATTTAAATAAATGGGATAAGTTTTGACGTAAACTTCACAAGCTTTACCCAAGCTCCTTTGGTTATGTTTCACTTAGCTTTATAAACGATAATGAATCTTCAGGTAAATAACAATTGTTGATTTCTAACATTCCAAATGACAATTTTGTTTTTAGTCTTAAATCCATAATCACATATGTCTAGGGGTAAAAGTCATTGAAATTGTGATCCATAAAACGGATCTAAATTTAACCCTGTTTGCAACTCTAAAGATTCTTCTATATCCTGAATTTTAAAAATGGCAGGGCAATTATCAACTGTGAATTTATGGTTAGGGCTTACTAGTTAAGTGGAACCTTCTTTAGACGTGGAGTATCTCTGCCAAATGGATAATGAAGATCATTACAAAGTAAAAAACATGTCTGTTTAGCTCTCTCTTTTTATGTTACATGGGGCCATAAAGGCTTTTCATGTGGCACCACTCGTCTCGTGTACTTTTTAATTGTATCAATCTTCTAGGTCCTTGTACAAAATGCATATGTTGTACACTGTTAGTAATTGTCTTGAATGCAAAGGGTCGCTTCTTATGTCCTTGTAATAATACACAAATCATTCTGCACTTTTCATAAAACTTCTATTGGAAAAAGATTAATATAACTTTCTTGTTCCTTTCTCTCATTAATGTAAAGCAGTGTATTTTGATTTTTTATGACTAGGTATCCCAAGAACCCACTCTATGGGAAAAATTTCTGATTTTAGTTCCAGCATTGCATCAGAGCTACCAAATTCGGAGGAATCTATCCGTAGAGGAGAATATGCTGTCATTAGAAGCCTTATTCGAGTTCTTGAGGTACCAGATAATAGCTAGCTCTTACAATTTTTTCTATTTATTCTGGTGTGAACCTGGATTGACTATTGATTTTCTTTAAGGGCGGTGTTGAAGGCAAAAGACAGGTTGATCAAGTCATTGATAAATGTGCATCCATGCAGGTACAAATTTAATATATATAAAGAGAGTCTAGTTGGATTGAAATAGCTAGGTGCCTGTAATGTCCAATGTTTTAAATTGTGATTAGTGTGTTTTTATTACAGAATCTACGAGAAGCTATTTCATCCTATCGAAGTAGTATTCTTTGTCAAGCTGATGAAATGAAGAAGGAAGCATCTCTTTCATTTTTTGTGGAGTACTTGGAGAGATATTATTTCCTCATTTGCTTTGCTGTATATCTTCACACAGAAAGAGAAGATCTTTATCCTATGTCTTCTAGTCAGTGCAGTTTCACTGAATGGATGAGAGCAAGACCGGAGCTTTATAGTATATTACGCAGGTAATGAGTTTTTGTTGTCATAAGCATAAATATGATGTTGAAGTCTCTCAATCAAGTGAATATAAGACTATGTTACTATTTCCTCATCCTACCTGTTTTTGTTATTTGGGATTGCAACATTTGACCTATTATACCCGTGTGTAAAAATAGCAATAAGCCCCTATTAGTACACTACCCAATACAAGTGCTCGTTTCCTGTGCTTTAATTCAAACCACTATTTTTTCTTTTCTCTTAGTAAATCACCCTTCCATTTTAATATAATAACCCGCGCACTCTCCATACACTTTATACCTATAAATATGAACAAAATAAACATACAATGTATTTTAGTTAGTTATATATATATATATATATATGCATCTATTACATACTATCACTATTCACCTTTAACATTCAAATCCTTGGATTTCAAATATATCCTTTATGTTTGCATCTGTTTAAAATTTTGTGTACAAGATACTTCAATAGCAATGCAAGCATTTATCTAATTTCAACATTTCTAGCAGACAATGTATACTTTTGCACTGTGTTCCTTTATGTTTGATTTTTAATGAAGTATGATAAACCGTCGTCAAAACAAATGAAATTATATTACATGGAAACTTAAGTTTGTAAAACCAATGTATGAAAATGAAATCTGTGACAAATATAGTTGTGGCTTTGGGTGTTGTAACATATTGAGTTAAAGATACTGGGCTAGAAGTTGATTCAAAGTTTAAACAAAAACTTTACAGGATTTTAACCAACAATGCACTTGTAGATCGAACATGTGATCATGGAGTGCAATATGCACATATTTATTATTGCATGGATGATGATGTTAGTGTCATACTAATTAACTAAGTGGGAGAAGTAGATGGAGGTTAAATGTTATTACTGTGGTTGAGTCTAATTTAAGGATGTTAGAAAGATTAGTTTAGTCATACTAAGCTGGGTTTAAAATTTAAATTGACATCGTACGTCTCATGATCTCAATTGAAGGATCTCATGATCTCAATTGAAGGATCTGTATTCAGGGAAACTGCAATTGTTTTTATCAAAGGGCCCTTTGGCAAATTAAAGAAAGCACTGACTTAATGCTAAGTGATTAGTATGTCTAATTTAATTATAGAGATTGATTCATACTATGTAAAAATTTGCTAATGGGATGTGATATGATCTGTAGATTGCTGAGGAGAGACCCAATGGGGGCGCTAGGTTTTGCCAATCTGAAACCATCTCTTGCAAAAAGTTTTGATCCTGTTGATGGCCGTCCTTTAGAGATGAGCCAAGTTGCAGCCTTAAGGAATGGAGAGGTCCTCGGAAGTCAAACAGTTCTTAAAAGTGACCACTGTCCTGGTTGTCAACATCCTTCTTTACCAGAAAGATTAGATGGTGCTCCAAATTTTCGAGAAATTCCTGGTTTTCCTGTTTATGGTGTTGCTAATCCTACTGTTGATGGTATTCGATCAGTCATTCAAAGGATTGGAAGCTCAAAAGTTGGGCGGCCAGTGTTGTGGCACAATATGAGAGAGGAACCTGTTGTTTACATTAATGGAAAACCATTTGTCCTTCGTGAAGTTGAAAGACCGTATAAAAATATGCTGGAGTACACGGTATATCATCATATCCCATTACTTTTGCTGTAGAAACTTGCAAAAAAGTGATATATATATATATATATACACACACACAATCAAATGATGGCATGTTTCGGTGAGAAAATGAACAATCTTATACAATCTGAAGTGTGCAGAAGATGGATCTTAATTCTGGTGTGCTACTAGCTTGTTAATCTTTATGCCACTGAACTGTCTTAAAGTCTTACTGTCTGAATTGTTTCATATTGTGTGATCATGATGAGCCGTGGACATGGCCTGATTACATTTTACTATTAATTTTTTCCTTTTCAACTGAGAATGTGATCTTGGAATTCTTGTCTAGGGGATTGATTGTGAAAGAGTTGAAAGAATGGAAGCCAGGCTGAAGGATGATATTTTGCGAGAAGCTGAACGTTATCAGGGTGCTATAATGGTCATTCATGAAACTGATGATGGACAAATTTCGGATGCTTGGGAACATGTGAACTTGGATGCTGTTCAAACTCCACGGGAGGTATTTAGGTGCTTTGAAGCTGATGGTTTCCCCATCACATATGCTCGTGTTCCAATAACTGATGGAAAAGCTCCTAAAGGGTCTGATTTTGACACATTGGCCATGAACATTGTATCTGCCTCCAGGGACACCGCTTTTGTTTTTAACTGCCAGGTACTTCTTGATTCAAATTTCAATTGTCCAGTTGCATGATCAGGCCAATACAATTTTTTCTTCACATTTATATACACATGGTAGCTTGTTGTATTAGCTTCTTTATTGTTTGAAATTTAATGTAGATGGGAATTGGTAGGACAACAACTGGTACGGTTATTGCTTGCCTTCTAAAGCTCCGAATAGATTATGGAAGGCCAATTAGAGTGCTAGTCGATGACCCATCCCATAAAGAGCTCAGTGGTCACAGTGATAAGGAAAGTGAAGATCATTTTCCGTCGGTATCTGCCTCAGAAAAAGGTAGGTCAGGGGAAGAGACAGGTCATTCATTTGGGATTAATGATATCCTTTTATTGTGGAAGATTACGAGATTATTTGATAATGGAGTGGAATGCCGAGGAGCATTAGATGATATAATAGATCGATGTTCAGCACTTCAGAATATACGCCAAGCTGTATTGCAATATCGGCAGCTGTTTAATCAGCAGCATATGGAGCCTAGAGAAAGGAGAGTAGCTTTAAACCGTGGTGCTGAGTATTTGGAGCGTTATTTTCGTTTAATTGCTTTTGCAGCATACCTAGGAAGCGAAGCATTTGATGGATTTTGTGGCCAAGGAGAACCAAGAATGACTTTTAAAAGCTGGTTACATCAGAGACGAGAGGTTCAAGCAATGAAATGGTCCATTAGATTAAGACCTGGCCGATTTTTTACCGTCCCTGTAAAGCTTCTTCAAAACACTGTCAAAGTTGCATATTTTTCTTTGTCTTCTGATTGACTATATGTTAGGTTTCTGATAACAGGAGGAATTGAGAGCTCCTCATGAATCTCAACATGGAGATGCCGTGATGGAGGCAATTGTGAAGGATCGTAATGGATCAGTTTTGGGGAAAGGCTGTATTCTTAAGATGTATTTCTTTCCTGGTCAAAGGACTTCAAGCCACATACAAATCCATGGTGCGCCAAATGTATTCAAGGTAACCACTACAGGTCAAGTTTATATAAATTGACAGGAATTCTGAGATACACAACTGATGCATCTTTGTAACTGTTTCAAGTTCAAATGATTTTGATGTTAGACATTGGATTATAATGAAATATTTTCGAAGGGAGAAGTTATTTTATTGAACAATTGTACTCTGTAAATGCACATCCAGTAAAAAATAAAATGTGTTGCTGGTCTTCTATCACATGACTTCTAGTTTAGTGAAATGATTTGCTTTAGTAGTTTTTTACAGCTATATAAGTTTTTTTCTGAAAGGATCTCACTTTTGAGATTTCTGTGTTTTTAGGTGGAAGGGTATGCTGTGTATAGCATGGCAACCCCAACAATTTCAGGTGCAGAAGAGATGTTAGCCTATTTAGGTGCCAAGCCCACAGCAGAAGGAAGTTCTCAGAAGGTAGTTTTAACAGACCTACGGGAAGAGGCTGTTGTTTATATCAACAACACTCCTTTTGTTCTTAGGGAACTTAACAAGCCTGTTGACGCACTCAAGCACATAGGAATTACCGGTCCAGTGGTATGCAATCATCACAAAAAGTTGTTCATAAGATTAAAAAAAAGAACTACAATTGATTGAAACGTGTTTCAGTTACCTGACTTAATCTCAATCTGCAGGTGGAACATATGGAGTCGCGTTTGAAAGAAGATATAATTTCTGAGATTAGGAAATCTGGTGGTAGAATGTTATTACATCGTGAAGAATATAACCCTGCATCAAAACAGGCTAGTATCATAGGGTACTGGGAGAATATATTTGTAGATGATGTTAAGACTCCTGCAGAGGTATATGCTGCTCTGAAGAATGAAGGATATAATATTTCTTGTAAGAGGATCCCGTTAACTAGAGAAAGAGAAGCTTTAGCGTCCGATGTCGATGCCATCCAATACTGTAAGGACGAGTGAGTATTCTATTCACATTTGTTTTTGATATTATGTCTAACATCTTATTGTTTGTAAGATACCCTGTTGTATAATTGTATGAATCTGGAAGCTTCCTTATTGCTGGCATACGGCAGTCCATCATTGGGATTATTAGCATCTCTGTCGTCATCTTGCTGTAGACATGTAGATCTGAAAGATTATTTCTAAATCTATTGATCTGACTTAAAACTTTATTTTCTACGAGTTGGAACGACTAAGCTTGTTTAAACAATCTTTTAATCCCTTATGTTTCTAGAGCTTGTCTAATATGGAAAAAATTTAAACAAATGAAATGTTTTGGGAAAATAAGATGATGTAAGTATTAAATTGTTAATAATGGCATTTTGTGTAAAATCGCAATTAGATTTGAAGGAGTTGTAACAACCACATCTTATTAATAAATATGATAAGATCTCCTTGCTTCTCATAAAACATCTTATAAGCTTCTAACATCTTATTTTGAAATGAAATGAAATGAAATATTCTTTTAAGAAAATTAACCAACACAGACACTAATATTACTATTTTTTCCTTGTTTCTCTTGACAGCTCTGCGGGGTCATATCTTTTTGTGTCACACACTGGGTTTGGAGGGGTTGCTTATGCAATGGCTATCATTTGTATAAAACTTGAAGCAGAGGCAGGGCTAACATCACGCCTTTCTCGATCTATTGGAAGTGTAAGCTCATCTGATGATGAAACACGGAAATTGGGTGATTACAGAGATATCTTAAGCCTGATTAGAGTTCTTGCCCGTGGTCCTGAGAGCAAAGCAGATATTGACTCTATTGTAGATAGGTATGACCTTTTGCTTAAACATCAGCTTAGTTCCTTACTCGAATCATGTTTAACTGTAAGCAAAATGATGAATTCATGCTTTGATCTGTGTCAGTAAAATGAACTCCTGAAAAACTTCGCTTATCATAAATGGGAAAAGCTTCTCTAATTATACTATTTCGGTATTTCCTGGACAAACTGTCAAATTAATATATAAATAGCCTAGAAATTAAGGAAATTATTACTATTAGATTCACAGTTTCTATACATAATTATTTTAAGATACATTATTAAAAATAGATTACTTGTAGGTACAATATTTAAGGTTAAAATACCCACTTTAGCCTTAATCAAAATAAACCTCATTTTCAATATCCACACATTGCAGTTTTAGATTTCTCTACTTTTCTTAATCCATGAAGATATTTCCATGTGATTTGAGATGAAAAGTTTCCTCAAATAATGCACTTCAAGAAATAAATTCTCACATTCCTTTTCCACTCTCAATCACAACTTCTGTACGAAGTGAAAAAAAAATCCAAAATATGCACGACATGCACAAAAAATCAACCTAAAATTTCTAAGAAATGCACAAAAACTCGGTACGGACCCTTCAATGTCTAAGACATAAATTCTCACAGACCCGTTTCAATCTCAATCACAACTTTGGCAAGAAATGAACCAAAAAATCATTCCGAAATTTGCACGAAACGCACAAAAGATCCAACCACGTTACGCACGAAATACACAAAAAATGATTCTAAATAAACTGCACGAAATGCACAAAAATGTTCTACACGAAATTTGGGTTAATGTTCTGCACCTTGTGCATCAGCAACCGAAACCCACGCCCGGCAACATTTGGGGGAAGAAAGGAAATAATTGGGGTAATTGATGTTCATAGGCTTTTGGGGGAAATTCAAAATTGGGGGCAAATTTGGCAATCTATAGTGAAATAGTGTAGTTGGGAGTAATAGTTTTAGGATTGTGTATCTCATAGTAAGTTTAATATAAGTTGTGTATCTAAGAGTAACTAACTCAAAATTAAACTTGACTGACTTATTGTGCACTATCTGTAATTCCACCCAGAAGGTTCCAGTGAGATAGGGAAATCAATGAATTATCATTAAGTATTACTTCTGACTTCCTGTTCTATAATCTTTTGGCATGTATATTCATGAATACATCATGTAAAAGGAACCTTTGTCAAACTTTTGAATGTTATAAACTATGTTATGAATCGTTTACAGTTCATGATTTATGCCTATCTATGCATTGTTCATGGTCATAAATAATGGCTTATACCATCATTTTGAACTACAGAAGTTGATCTTTCTAAATATTTTATTTTGTATTTCCTTCTTTTTCTTCTTACCATCGTTCTTTCAAATTGCCATCATCATTTAAAAGATTTAATAATTGTTCCTGACATCATTATATATTATAGCCAATTTATGTAAATTATTTTTATTTTAATATTCCTTGTTATATCTTAAAAGACTTCGGTAGAGTAACAGAGTCGAATAAGTTGTGACATCTGCTAAGAAGATTGTTCTGAGTTAAACTCAAATAAATCGAGTTGGCTTGACCTGAATAAGTTTATAATAGCTTCAATAAAATCATTTGGAGCTCTAATGATATGCATAAATTGGAATTGTTGATAAATTGTCTTACTTTCTTGCTTTCCCACACTTCACTACTCTTTAATTTCACCTAACACTTCTCTCTTTTACATCCATCGAAGCCCTACCATCACTTGCACATCTCATTTCCTTAACAAAACAAAATAAATAGCCATCTGTGTAGGACATCCTTCAAACTGCTTTTGTAAACATGAGATATTGTTTGAGGGAAGTGCCTATATTAACCTCTCTGTAAAGTAATTTTCTGTGCATTAAATTACTGAGCTGGTTTTCTTCTACAATTAGATAATTTTCCAAACCTTGTTTCCAGAATAAATGATCTCTGTTCACTCAGTGAAAAAGTCATCAAGTTCTTTCACAAGCTATGGGATTTGTCAGGAAGATGTCCTCACAATGGTTTATGGACTAGAAAAATAATATTCTATGGCCTGCCCCCTAGCTAAAATCTCATCATGTTTGATGTAATCATATGTGTATTATAAATTCATGAACCAAAGAGGGTTCATTTACTACACTGCTAAAATTTAATATGCACTTGGTGTTGGCAAATCAGCATGCTCCGTGCAATACTGAATACGATAGTTAATTCATAAAAGCGGCTGCAGTAATTATGATAAAACTGATGCTAAAGAAAATTATGGCCTTTTTTATTTGTTAAAATCCTTCATCAAGTCATCAAGTCTTTCCTCTCTCAGCTGTGCTGGTGCTGGACATTTGAGGGATGATATTCTATACTACAGCAAGGAACTTGAAAAGCTTTCAGATGATAATGATGAACAACAAGCATATCTCGAGGATTTGGGTGTTAAGGCTTTAAGGTTGGTTCCAGTATCCAGAATAGCCAAATCCTGCTTCAACCCATCTTTTACCTCTCGTTATGCTATATCTTGTCCTAGTCATCTAATGTGTTTTCAGTGGTTTGTTTCTCCATAGTATATTTTCCAGTTTTAATTTACACTGGTTCCTTTTAGAATCTTTCAATACCATATGCCTGTTTGCCCATCCAGGGATTCACCCTGTTTTCCAAGTAGCTAGTGCCTGTAATTTGGATGGTCACACTAACAAAAATTGTTTGTGCAGGCGATACTTCTTTCTGATCGCCTTTAGATCCTATCTCTACAGCACTTCAGCCACTGAGACGAGATTCACTACTTGGATGGATGGAAGGCCTGAACTTGGCCATCTTTGTAATAATCTTAGGATAGATAGATAATTAGATAAATTGTTGAACCAAGATATTGTATAGATGTCAATCTCATGAAACAATGATAAATGAAGGAATAATTATGCATAAATTTGAATCATACATTTCATGGTGTAATGTAATGTCAGGGATGTAAAGCAGATTCTTATTCCTTTTATGGTTATATTTGTATTACAATGATCGAATTAAATTTTGTGAAAAAATTAATTCCTTATTTCTTTTCATTTTACTTTTATTTAATAATTTATTATTATCTTGAAATTTTTTTTGTAGAATCAGGTGTCGAAATTCAATTTTATTCATCTTTTTATATTGAATGTTATATCCTTTTTAAAAAAAATTTATACTTTTAATTTTCTAAAGAAAAAAATAAAACATTAACCGACATTTATAAATTAGGCTAAATTACAAATATTCACCCAAAGTTTGTTTAAACTACTAAATAAATTCCATGATTTGAAAATTTACTACCCATTTTGACTTATAATTAATTTAAACACCGACAAGAATACCCTTTATTAAAATGCAACATCATATCTTCACTCCAAGGCTTTACTTCATTGTAGTATTTAGAATGGCCTTAAGTCTTTGAAGAGTCTTGCAAATATTATTTTTAGGCTGGTTCATTTAAAAGATATGAGTTGAGTAGAAGATAGCTTACAAACCTCAAATTTCTATTCTGCTCATGTGTGGTATTAAGGTACTAGATTTAAATTTTCACTATATAACGGATTAAATGATCCTCCATTACAAATTTTGTCAATATTTGAAATATACAGTTTTATTATTTTATGATATTAAATACTCCAGAAAAATATAAAATGTCGACTAATTCTAAATATCAACATCTTTTCAGATTCAATTAAAATTTTAAATGCATTTATATAAAAATTTATCATAATTATTTTTATTTTATTATTTATATAAACATGTTTACGTCTTTAAATAAATATATTATTAATTTATAAATTAATGGGGTTAGTAGGTGCGGGACAGCCCCTAATATAAGACAAAGTCTCTTTATTTGTTAGACGGTCGATCTATCACTAAATTATACTTACTAAATTATACTTATTGTATAAATAAAACATGTTAAATGGTTGTTAAGGTATGTTTTCTAAAATATGCTAAATTATACATTAAAATATAATTTTAATGTGTTATAATTAATTTATTATTAAAATACTTTAACTTCAAATAAACATAGTTTAACTATATAATAGACATATTTTACTGTCGATTCATCTCATGCTCATCTCACAATTTAACTATATAATAAGCTCATCTAACACTCATCTCACAAATAACCCGTCACACAATATCAATTCCCACACCCAGCCCTAGATAACATGACTGTTCTTCCCGCGTCATTTTTCCCGCCCCTCTTCCTCGACTTCAATCTCCTCCATTAATAACAATTACCCGACACTCGTAAAGAACGTCTCCCTGGAGATATTGCTTGTGTATCACTTCTAAATTCACGCAGCAGGAATGATGTGATCGGCGGTGCTGTAAGAAACCAATCTCTTAGCTGCCTTTAGATCTCACTTTGCAGTGTGGAACTTCAAGCGTATGACATGATTTTTTATTTTCGCTTTTTACATTCGAAATTATTCCAGTAGCCAGCTTGTTCATCGTGAATTTTATGCATATAACGAGCTCGTTTTTCGGTATGCTTGAGATTTAATTAAAGAATTCCACATCCGAAGCTATTTTTATACTCCAAATTGTGCGAGAATACGAAACTTTCCGGGGTTAATTTTTGTTATCCTACGGAGATCATTCGTGCAAACATAAACACCCTGATTCTTATTCCTTCTCACATGCTTTAGATATCTGTATGTTCACACTTATATCTCCGTTTATTCTCCTTAATTATTATTAATTCATACTCAGTAAGTACCATTTTTTTCTTCTAGATCGGGGAACTGTTAAGAGGCTGATTTCTGGATTCCATCCAGTTTTTGGTTAAGATTTTGCAATTTTATTAAAGCTTTGGAAATGGATGTTGATAGGCGGACTGATCTTCCAGAGGTAATTTTTAGCTGTTAACCCGGTATCAAATTTATATTTAATTATTATCCATTGTATTATTCATGCTTTTATATTGAATGGTCACGATAGTCAGTCGGTCCTGCGTGTGAACAGCTACATATTGCACTGCCAAACGAATACCTTTGACATCTTTATAGTGTATATACACAAGAACCTGGTACCTCTGTAAAGAAATACATTATGGGCAAAATTTTGCTTGTCTTATCCATTTATAGTTATATTATGAAAAAAAAAATGTCCAGCTTGTTGAGCTCTTTTATCAGTTAGTATGGAGAGTTATGGAGGCTGATACCTTATTGGCATTCTATGTCTTGCAAATGATAGGAGCTAACGAGTCAGCGTCCGAGTCTTAGCAGCAATAACCTGAATTGCAGTCAATACAAGAAAATCTCTGTAGGAGTTTTGGTTGACTCTATTTCCAAGGCAGACATGAAAGATCTGAAGAAACCAATGATGCAAAATGCTGAAAATGAAGCTTATATAAAAGGCAACTGTGTCGAACATCTTGAAGGGCACACTCCACTTATGGAAAAGTGTGTTACAGTTGAACAGAAGGGTACCTCTCCTTGGGTTTCTACAAGATCAGGCAATACAAAGAGATCCTCTTCAGTTGCAGTTCAAGATACAGAACATACTCCAAGTTTCACGGGAGTCAGCAGACAACTACCCAGATCAAAGCTACTAGAGAAAACATCTGCAGCTCATTCTCATAAGTTTTTGGCTACAAAGGGTGGTTTAGAATTTGATAGGTGCAGGCAAAAGAAGTCTGGAAATGATATTTGTTTTGTGATGGCTGGGAAGGGTAATGATGCAGAGCATGCTGATAATATTGTATTTTCAAATGAACCAGAAGTTCAGCCGATGCTAGAACAGGTAGAGGATAAAGATAGGATAATAGAAACAGGGGGCTGTGAAACTCTCAGAGTGAAGCTGTGGGAGATCTTAGGAAATGTATCTTCAGTAGAAAAGCCTTGTCCCTGCCCTAATTATATGGAGCTGCATCCAGATCGAGAGAGAGATGTAAAGCTGAATCCTGTTGAAAAGATAAACCTAAACTCGGATACGATTGAAAATGATTCTCAAACGCCCGCCTTCACTAAGACCACGTCTCGTTCTTTAACAAGGAGGAAAGCTTCCACTAAAAAGCAAAATGACAAAGCTGAAGCAACAAAATCCATACGCAGAAAAGATTGTCCGCAGAAGAGAATTTTCTCATTCAGAGGAGATCGGTCTGGAAGATATGATTATTTTGATGATGGTTCTTTACCTTCTAAGAGAAATAAGACTCAAATAATGAATTCTCAAGTGGAGACATGTCAGGGTCGTCAATACGAAAATGCAGAGGAGAGTCTGCAATCTGAAAAGAGCAGATCAATACCAACTCTTGAAAATTCATTGGTGCACAGGAGAAAATCTCCCGCTGTTAGAAGATCCAGTAAAAAAAGAAATGATGTACATCTTGAGCCAAATGATTGTAACGAGAATAATACTTCTTCTGATCCTCCATTTGATTTGGTCACTGATAAAATGGATGTTCAACAGTCAATGCATTATGAAGTTTCTAAGAAGGATGGGCAGAAAGATCTTGCTAGTTTTCCAGTAAAGATCAAGAGTGACACTGGTCATGATCCTTTGGAACCACCTAGTGAGTACAAGTCGCATGGCTTTATGCAGATAAGTAATCAGGGGAAACTTCATGAACAGAGTCCTGGTTGTAAAATTTTTAATAGATCAGACATCCGAACCTTCAAAAGTTTGCTAACTTCAAAATCCTCTGAATGCAAACCAAGTGTGCGACTGGAACCATCTGTATCCTTTAATATTTAAGTCACAACATAAATTAAGAGGCACTGGTTTGTCAGTCATTTTTACATGGTTTTATACATCTTGCTTTTCTTAATAAAATTTAAGTATAATAGATTTGAACTTAATGATAGTTCAAGCAACAGTTTCCTTGTGAAACCAAGGTCTCTATTTGATGCAGATAATGAAAATCAGGTGTCCAAGTCATTAACTGATGTGACGGACTCTGAGAGATCAGATTCTCAATCACATAATCAAGGTTTGAATATGCATTGTCCTAGTATCATATGTTATCATGTGCTTATACTCCATCTGTTTGGTCTACCCTTTACAAAATATATATTTGTTATCCAACATTACATTTGTCCCTAATAATTACACATTATTGGTTAGATATGTGTCGAGTGGTGAAATTTCTTTAATAAATTGATTTTTTTCTTCTATGTTGAATGTATGTATCATATTAAAATATCCATATCTGCAGGTAAGCATGATTATACAAAAATCTGCTCGGATCAATATATACACTCCATTTCCCCACAATCCTTATGCTCGAGTTGCTACTTGAACGTGAACTTAAATTTATGTAATTTTGTAAAAAAATTGTGTGATCCCGACTTTTCTAACTGGTAAATGCAAATCTGCTCGGATCAATATATACACTCCATTTCCCCACAATCCTTATGCTCGAGTTGCTACTTGAACGTGAACTTAAATTTATGTAATTTTGTAAAAAAATTGTGTGATCCCGACTTTTCTAACTGGTAAATGCATGGTTGTTTGATTGCTTTTCTCATTTTAAATAACCCAAAACTTTTAAGTGCTATGGACTTGACTGTAAAATTCATATCATGAAGCTTAAGTTCTTACCTTAAAAAGGATACAAGAAGATTTGGTCAATCAAAATTAAACTTTTGCTGTTAATATGAATTATTATTGACTTTTTCTGACGATGAAAGGTGTATATTCAATCTTGATTAAAAAAATAAATCATCTACATTTACTTCACACTTTATCAACTCATGCAACATGAAATGTATGTTCTTGTTACAAACACTGAAAGAGTGCTATATGCATGCTCTTTGATTATGTGAATTTGTGCTTCATTAGTAATGAGCATATCAGAATGACAGCCAAGCTACTTTGGTTTGAATATTTTTTATCCTGTGTTATCGATATGCAGATTGTGGGGTATCAGAGGAACTATCATCTGAAAAATTCCTATCCGAGAATTTGCCACATAGTCAGGATAAAAATCTAAGTATGGACAATGATGTTGAAATGTCTGGATGTAAACCTTCATCACGTTCATTAAAAGGTTTATCAGTTCTAATGAAATACCTTCTTCATCTTCCTATTGTTTGGGCTTCTTAATTGACGTTATCATTGTCATATCCATCTCCAATACTTGTGAAATTTCCTTTTGCCTTCAAATAAATTAGATGGGATTCAGGGTAAAGACGAGCTTGAAATGTACTTGGAACAGAACCATGACCATGGCCTAGCCAGGTACTCAAATCTCTGAAAAGTAGAAGATGATTTAAGAATTAGCAATATTTTTTTCTTTTCTTCTGTTGTATTTGACGATCTCCTTTTTTCTTTCAGGGCTGTAACGCTATTCTCTGTGGCTTTGAATCATCTTAAAACCAGAATGAAGTCAATTAGTAGCAGAAGGTCTGGTGAAATTTTGCGAGCTTCGGCTGAGGAAATATTCTTGCAGTTACAGAATGCTGAATCTCTAATTCAAGCAGATATGTAAGTGTATTGCGATATCAGGATAAAAGTTATAATAAGTTATTTAAATGATGATAGGCTGCATTCTCGGAGGGATTGTCTCTTTAGCGTTACGTTTGTATGTTTCAGGGGAAAGCTGACCAATATGAGTCATTTGAAAAGGAAACAGCTGGAAAATCAATTTCAAGGTTTGTGCCAATGAAAACATAGCTTGATAACCGATTGTAGTCTATTTTGGGCTGTCCAAATACTATTTCAGACAATCTGCATAAATGATTGAAATTGTGGTGTCTGCTTTAGTAGGCACAGTCATGGATTTGTGTATAGCTTGATTGAGCTGTTTATTCTAAACACTATTCTAACAAATTTTATTTCAAGCATTAAAAGTTTAAATGCTTTCTTTTTAAAAAATGGAGGTTATAACCTGCTTGTGTAGTGCCATGTGACTCAATATTGGCCACCAATACGAGCTCACCAAAACAATAATGCGTAGAGTCTTAAGCCACAGATTCACTATTATCTCACCTGTGCTTTCTGTACTCAGCTAATGTAGCTTGATATAGGGGGTCTGTAAGGGAACAACATATGAAAAAGAAAGGAACACCTGTTTTTAAGGAATCAAAATCCTTAAATGGAACAATAAACATCTTAGTGTTTTAAATGGGAATATCCTAAGAACGTTTAAGTGAAATAGAAAAATAGACCTGAAATGCATGATTTGGGCCTTTACAGAACTCGCTAATGTTACCCAGGTTGATAGGATCTATGATCTTTTATCTTTTAGATATTATAACCGTCATTAGTGACATGTATATGTATCCTTGATGTTTGTTCGTAGAGATAAGTGAGCAAGAGACTAAAAATTATGTTGCCTCTAAGTGGTGGGTTGTTATTTAGAAGACAGGTGAATTTCTAAGGGTTTCTCTTCACACATTAGTATATTTCTTACAGAACAACAGGATCAGTTGCTTGGAATATTCAAAAGATTCAAAGAAGAGGTTGACCAGCACCTCCAGGATTATGGCAGTCTAATTGAAGATCTAGAAGAGCATGAGATGGAGCTCAAACGATCTCTGGAAAAGAAAAGTAAGAAATTTCTTACTCACATGACTTACCTTGCCTACTTTAGCAATATGATTTTACCTAAAAAGTTCATCAAGATTCGCGGGATTATCAATTGTGAAGATGCAGATAATCGACTTGTATATACTTCATATCCTTTAACTGTACTTACAGTACTATTCCTATCATTGGGATTAAGTTCATGGTTGTACGTCAAAGCGTGGAATTGAACCACAGTTGATTAATTTTTGACTCGTATCCACTTATATAATCTTAAAAGAAAATTGAATAACTTATCAATAAATGATGGTAGAGAGCGTACTAGACTTCAATTTTAGTTTTAAACTATGTTTGCCCTGTCCTAGTCGGAACTGAAAATTATTCTTGCTGCATTTTGTTCCGAGACTTTACTGTGAAGTTAAGAAAGATTGAAGCTAGGAGATTGCTTCTGTTAAATATACTTGTGTAACTGCAAATTAGCTTTATTTAACTCATGATATGAGGAAATGGTATCTTTTATCATATATCATCTGGTTCACTGAACCCGGACAAACGGTGACCTATATTAATTCCTCATTGGCATCCTTAGGAGCAGACCATAAAAAGGTCATAGCACGAGTGGAGCAAGAAATTGGTGTTCAACTTGATGGCGCTGAAAGCAAAATCCTTGCTGTGCAGGAGGTGAGCTCTTCTTTTTTTAAAATATATCTATACGTGTTATTGTATGGTTCTAGAAATTTCCGCTGGTCAAAGTGCATCTGTAAAGATTTCTCTAGACAAAATTTTTGTAGTGCATGAGAGATTGTTAATAATTTCACAAAAGGATAAAATGTGGAATCTGAACTTTGGATTGGAATGTGTCTATAAAAGTCCCTTATCCAAGCTTGTTTGCGGGGTATCTTTTGAGATCTTGTCAAGTATTTCACTCTTGAAAATTATGATTCACACACCTCAACCCGATCCCTTTGAAAAGAAAAGACATGAACAATTTTAGCTATTCTTTTATTTTGCAGTTGGCTAGAGAGAAGATGCTTCAATTAAAACTTGGATTGGCTGAGTGCTTAAAGCATGGTGTCCTTGGTTGATTTATCTTTTGTAATCATGCTCCTGATGACCAGTGATGGATTCTTAGATTGCAGTTCATTATCTTTTCGTTGTAATATTTTCTGGCCTTATTTTAATTACGCGCTATAGGTATATCAATACGTACTAATTAACCTTGTGCGTCTGGATTTTGAACATGCTTTATTCAATGGACCGGGAGGAATCTGAATGTTAATCTTGTCTTGTTCTACTCCTTCCGGCCATCACTAACGTATTCATTTTACTATTTTTGGTCGTCTACTCTTAAAGTATCCATTTTCCCTTTTTAGTAAAAGGGTTCACACATGGCCCCCACTAATACAACTATCCACTTTATATAAAATAATAATACTCCATAATTCACGTGTAAAAAGTAAACGAACACGTTCTAATTTATATCCTTATTTATATTATGAACGAGAAGTGTTAGATAAAAAGTGATGATATACTCCCTTCGTCCCCTTCAAATGATTCCCTTTTTCCATTTTGGTGTGACATCCAAAGAGTCTCCTTTCCTTTTTACACACATGTGACTCACACACACCCACTAATACAATTAAAATATGGGGTCTAACACACCCACTAATACAACTACTCACTACACATTAAATAATAATATTTTTTTAATCCACGTGTAAAAAGTAAAAACACCATTTTGCATAGGACGGAGGGGAGTTAAATTCATTTTATGTCTTGTAACTAAGAAAATTTTTTTATTTTTGTCCAAAAAAAAATGGTTCAATTTTGTCTCATGACTAACGATTTTTTTCAAATTTTGCTCAATTTTTGCCAAAAATGCGAATTTCGTCGGAAAGCCCCACGTGCGGCGCACGTGAGGCTTTAATTTGGGGCTAAAAAATCACAGTGTAGCGCGGATTCTACTCCGTAAGTCTGATCAATAACTCCATGAAGAGAGCATTATTTTGCTATTTTTATGGTCAAATTAGTTATTAGACATGAGAACATAGGTGGAGAGAATGTTTTAAGAGTACATAAATGGTATGAAACTTGAGCCATGACTCACAGTATGACGCGGATTCTACTCTATAGGCCTGATCAAGAACTCCCTGATAAGAGCATTTTTTTTTGCTATTTTTACGCTCAAATCAATTATTCCACGTGAGAATATAGGTGGAGATCATGTTTTAAGAGTACATAAATGGTATGAAACTTGAGCCATAAAGTTACTAAATAATCACAATTCGACGCGGATTCTACTCTGTATGCCTGATCAAGAACTCCTTGAAGAGAGCATTTTTTTGTAATTTTTACTGTCACATTAGTTATTAGACATGAGAATATAGGTGAAGATTATGTTTTTAGAGTACATAAATGGTATGAAACTTGCGCCATAGATTCACTAAAAAATCAGAGTGCGCGGATTCTTCTTTCTAAGCCTGGTAAAGAACTCCCTGAAGAGAGCGGTTTTTTGTTATTTTTACGGTCAAGTTAGTTATTAGATATGATAATATAGGTGGAGATCATGTTTTAAGAGCACATAAATGGTATGAAGCTTGCGCCATAGAGTCGCTAAAAAATCACAGTGCGGTATAGATTCTTCTTCGTATGCCTGATCAAGAACTGCCTGAGGAGAGCATTTTTTGCCATTTTTACGATCAATTCAGTTATTAGACATGAGAATATATGTGGAGATCATGTTTTAAGAGTACATAAATGGTATGAAGCTTGCGCCATAGAGTCACTAAAAAATCACAATGCGGTGCAGATTATTTTTTCTAAGCCTGGTCAAGAACTCCATGAAGAACGCTTATTTTTGCCATTTTTACAGTCAAATTAGTTATTAGACCCGAGAATATAGGTGGAGATCATGTTTTGATAGTACATAAATGGTATGAAGCATGCGCCATAGAGTCACTAAAAGATCAAAGTGAAGTACAGATTCTTTTCCGTAGGCCTGATCAAGAACTCCCTGAAGTGAGCATTATTTTGCAATTTTTATGGTCAAATTAGTTATTAGACATGAGAATATAGGTGGAGATCATGTTTAAATAGTACATAAATGGTATGAAGCTTATGCCATAGAGTAAGTAAAAAATCACAGTGCGGTGCAGATATTTCTTTCTATGTCTGGTCAAGAACTCCCTTAAGAAGAGAGTTTTTTTGTCATTTTTACGGTCAAATGAGTTATTAGACATGAGAATTAGGTGGAAATCATATTTCAAGAGTACATAAATGGTATGATGCTTGCGCCATAGAGTCACTAAAAAATCATAGTGCGGCGCAGATTCTTCTTTCTATGCCTGGTCAAGAACTCCCTGAAAAGAGCATTTTTTTTACCATTTTTACGGTCAAATTAATTAATAGACATTAGAATATAGGTGGAGATCACATTTTAAAAGTATAAAAATGGTATGAAGTTTGCACAATAGAGTCACTAAAATATCACAGTGCGGCGCGGACTCTACTCCGTAGGCCTGATCAAGAACTCCCTGAAGAGAGATTTTTTTACCATTTTTATAGTCAAATCAGTTATTAGACATGAGAATATAGGTGGAAATTATGTTTTAAGAATACAAAAATTGTATGAAGCTTGTGCCATAGAGTCACTAAAAAATCTCAGTACGAAGCGAATCCCACTATGTCGGTCTGATCAAAAACTCTTTGAAGAGATCTTTTTTTTGCCATTTTTACGGTCAAATACATTAGAATATAGGTGGAGATCATGTTTTAAGAGTTAATAAATGGTATGAAGCTTGTGTCATGGAGTCACAAAAAAATCACAGGTGCGGATTCTTCTTAGTAGGCCTGATCAAGAACCCCCCGAAGAGAGCATTTTTTTTTGCAATTTTCTAAGTCAAATTAGTTATTAGACATGAAAATATAATTGGAGATCATGTTTTAAGAGTATATAAATGGTATGAAGCTTGTGCCATATTGTCGCTAAAAAATCACAGTGCGGTGCAGATTCTTCTTTCTATGTCTGGTCAAGAACTCCCAAAAGAGAGCTTTTTTTTTTGCCATTTTTATGGTCAAATTAGTTATAAGATATGAGAATATTGGTGTAGATCATATTTTAAGAGTACATAAATGGTATGAAGCTTGCACTTTAAAGTCACTAAAAAATCACAGTGCAAAAAGAATTCTACTCTGTTGGCCTGACCAAGAACTCCCTTGGGAGAGCATTTTTTTTTATCATTTTTACGGTCGAATCAGTTATTAGACATGAGGATATAGGTGGAGATTATGTTTTAAGAGTACAATAACTCCCTTATGAGAGCATTTTTTTTTGCCATTTTTACGGTCAAATGAGTTATTAGACAAACGGATATAGGTGGAGATCATGTTTCAAGATTACATAAAGGGTATGAAGCTTGCGCCATAAGGTTACTAAAAAAATCACAGTGCAGCGCGAATTCTTCTTTCTAAGCTTGGCTAAGAACTTTGTGAATAGAGCATTTTTTTGTCATTTTTACTTTCAAATTAGTTACTATTAGACTTCAGAATATCGACATAAAAATCTAACAATTCTAAATTTTACTGTTGCAACCTAGAATATGACAGGTATAAAAAAAACTAGTTTAACATGAGTAAACCAATTTTACTCATCCAAAACATCACAGAAGACTAGAGGTGTTAAACGAGCCGAGCGAGGTCGAGCTCCCCATACTCGAGTTTGGCTGGAGTACTTATCGAGCCGAGCTCGTTAAGGTAACGAGCTTATATACAAGCTCGGTTCGACTCGAAAAATACTCGAGCGAGCTCGAGCTCGGCTCGTTAAGCAAAAAGGTTGAATTTTCGAGCCTTATCGAATCGAGTCGAGTTGAGCTTAAGTATATATTTTTATTATATTTGAAATATTTTTTTATTATATATTATTATAATTAAATAATAATAATTAATAATATTAATATTATTAATTATTATTTTCGAGCCTTAATGAGCCGAGTCGAGCTCAGCTCGTTAATTAAACGAGTATATAATCGAGTTCGAACTCGAGCTCGAATAGACATGAATCGAGTCTCTGCCCACTCTCCGTTCACACGGTTCTCAAGTCGAGTCGAGTTTGAGCTTTTTGGAGCCGAGTATTCCTAACAGGTCGTTTTACATAACAGCTCTTGAGAAGACTAGCCCTCCACGCCCATTCAAACCCCTCCCCCTCCCCCCTCCCCCCCCCCCTCCCATACAGCCTACACTCGCTAACTCCGACCTCCTCAGCGCCATCACCTCCGCCTATTCCATAACGCTTCCGACGCCGTAACGACAAAACTCGTCTCTGTAGCTCCACCCAATACCCTATCCCGAGTGCCACGAGTACAAACCCTCTCTCCGATTCAAAACCCCCTTGCATTTCCAGTGGGTAGGTCCAAGCAGAAGTGAGATACCAAGGAAAGTGATTCAAAGTTTGTAAAGGGTTTTCACTAGTCAACATGATGGATGGTAGGCGAGGGGGGAGACGAACGCTTCTGCCTCTGCGCTCCGTTAGGCAACTCCCAAATACTCTCTCTTGCTGGTAAGGAATGCTGCTAATTTAATTAGTATAAAATTTTGAACTCGAGGTGTTCATTTCTGTCTCGTTTGATCACATTGTACAATAGGTATTGCGATTTCAAGTTTATAGCATTCAATGAACCTTTGTTTCGTTTCGGTCGCAGGCACTATAGGTAAGCCCTTAGCTCTCTTTTCTCTTCTGTCTTTATTTGTTTATGTATTGATTTATTTTCATCAGAGCAATACTTTTTCTCTTGGAATTTCCTGTGGGTACTTGAGAGTTTGGTTCTCCATGGGGATCGGATTTAGCTTGGCTGCTGTCTTTGGAGTTTCAGCGGTTAACAGCTTATCTGCATTTTCAACTTCATTTCCTCTCTGAAACCAATAACTTTTACTTAATAATGCTTAACAATTGTTTTTATCGTGATTGTGATATCAGATTATTATTTATGAATTGGCAAAAGCAGCTCTTTTGTATGCTGGAGGTGAAAAGGACCGTTCAATTGACTCCTTGTATGGCCTTTCCATTGTGGTTAGTATTAAGTTTCTCTTTTAGATGCTCTTTTATCTGAACCAGGAGTCTCTTCCTTTTAACATTTCTATTAAAATGTGCCTGGAGAGGTATTTTTATCTTTAGCTCGACTTTTTAATCTTGGTTTATGCAGAATTATCTAAGATTCTGTGTGTTCAATTCAGTTTCAGGGAACTTATGCAGGACTTCTAATTTCTTATTTCTATTTACTGCAATTTGCTTGACGTTTAGTTTGATGCTTCTGGACTGATATTGTGTACCCAGTGGACGAGATTATCTACCAGACCAATTTATAGCAGAGTGGCTTTGACCATTATATGTAAAATCAGCTTAGAGAAGAGTAGTTGAGAAGTGTCATTTATGTCTTACTGATTGATCCTGTTGGCTGTGGCTGACTCTTGAAGTATTATTTGTTTCTGTAAAAAGATACTTCTTCTGTATAATAATAATACTTGGGCATCTTGATAGATAGTGCAGTCTTATCCAGTTATTCTTATGCAGACTACTGGAATGAACATCTCACTTTCCAGTTTGGGATACTTGTGCTTATCGTCCATCATATGCGTATTTGTGCATGAGTTTGGACATGCTCTTGCAGCAGCAAGGTTAAGAATCTCCTTCTCCCTTTTCTTATCCATTTGTGTAATAGAATCATGAAAGGGGTAATCACCTTTGCCTTTCAACCATTTCATTAACTCGTGATGAATTCTGGCTGCAAAAGACGCTTATATCTTCAAGAACTGAAATAATATAAAAGGCTCTACGTGTAAGTTACAATCTTGAAAGATTAATTATCTAAAGAAATATTCTACACTTTCTCGTACAAATTGATGATGGGAATTGTTATGGTTTTAAAAACGCGAATTTTAATTACAAAGTGTTCAAGTTATCTGCATATCATGTATTAGATAAAATGTTTGGAATTATAACAGCAAGTGAATCTTTAAATTCCTGCTTAACTGAAAGTAAGTTGTTGGTAGCTGGTACAAGCTAGAGAACTTGTCTCGCAATGATTATTGTAGATGCAATTTGTTTTGGGTGCAGTGAGGGTGTGCAAATGGAGTATGTTGCATTTTTTTTCGCTTTGTTGTTTCCAGGAGCTTTGGTGGCTTTCAATCATGCATCGTTGAAGGCTCTTACTGGGGTGGCTTCTCTCCGTATATATTGTGCTGGTATTTGGCATAATGCAGCAGTAAGAGTGCACATCATTTTTGTTTTCAGATAGTATATAATCAATTTAATAGAGTAGATTTACATAGCATGTGTTCCCTGATACTGAAACATTAGTGTCATTTTATCTGCAGTTTTGCGGAGTTTGCACCTTGGCTTTGTACCTTCTTCCATTCATCTTAAGTCCATTATACATACACGGTGATAGTCCCATGGTGTGATACACAAGCATCTTATTCAAAATGAGTTTTTCAAAAATTTCCTGAAAGCTCCTTAGCTTTTTCTTTAATTATTCTGAACAGGCTTACTACTCTTCCACAGGTTCTGGATGTGCATCCTCTATCACCATTGTCAGGGTATTTGTCACCAAATGATGTTATACTTTCTTTGGATGAAATCCATATTCATACTGCTGAAGAATGGAAGCAGATCATTGCTGTAATGACGAAGCAGACCCACTCTCTTACCTTTGGTCAATCAACTGGAATGTCAATTGTGAAAAAGAGTTACTGTGTTCCTGATTCTGTAATTGCAAAGAGCATACAAATTCAAGTTGATGGGTATCAAACACGTTGTCCAGATGAACTTATTGGGTTTGCACCAACAACTTGTTTGGATGTGAGCAAGTATAATGATAGTGGGAACAAAAATGATCATGAGAGAAGACTAATTGTATATTGTTTGAATGCAACGAATGTTTTAAAGCATAAGAAATGTGCCTACAATAGCATGCAAGCTCCCAGTGGCACCAGTGGTTGCCTTTGTTCAGAGGTATCTACCATTTTCAGTTTATCATGGAATATCTTCAAATTTGTTTGCGTAACTACCTTATCATGAATTGGTTCGTGACATTAATGGACACAGGAGGAATCGTGCTTGAATCCAGTGCAATTGCCTGGTCTAGAATGGGTTGAGATAACATATTCTAAATCAGATTGCCTCAACCACAGAAGATTTTTCTTTTCAGACGACAAGCATTCTAGTAGTATTGAAAGAAGATGCATTCAGACTTTTGTCTTTGTTGGTGATCTCATGTCTATGGCACATTCAATCCACCTGACATCATATCGGCCTGGTTTGTCTATTTATTTCTTCCCTTACCTGCCGGATCTGTTCGAGAAACTTGCCACATGTGTCTTTCATGTCTCTATGATACTTGCTCTTCTGAACAGCCTGCCGGTAGGTCATAAACTAAAGTAGTTGATACCTAATAATTGAAAAGCCTTGCCAAAGTTCACTTTCTCTCTACTGGGGCATGCCTAATGTTTTTAACTTCCAATATTAGTTTTTCATTAGCTGTCAACTTATTATTCTTTATTTTCTACATGCTACATTGATGTCGTATTTTTCTGTTATTTAAAGAGTATTTACTATTCAGACTATACTCAGATGCCAGCCTTTCCTGCATGTATCTTGGTATTCAATGCAAATTAGTGGCATGCAAAATAAAATTGACCCGACAGCACCTTTTGCTTTTCCTATTTAATCTAGGTCTTTCTTTTCTTTGATGTTATGGGTGTTCTGAATAAATGCATATTAATGTTGAACCAATGCAAGAGTTTTATCTCTGGCTATAGCCTATAGAGCTATCAGAATGAAACTCGGCTATTAGCACCCATTTATAAATAGCATTGTTGTCTAGAGGCATTTAAACTAGTTCCCTTTACCTATTTTGATTGAACATTCATTTCATCAAGCATGGGTGTGGTTCAACCAATGAGGGAGTGGCCTTGACGCAAAACTTGTCTTAGTATGCTCATATATTCAATGCCCTCATAATACTCTTCCCATGGACTATGTAATTCTTCACTATGTGAAGTTACTCACAACATGCGAAACTTAGTTTGAGAGGCTCATGTACTCAATGCACTCATATTACTATGTTGAATTCATTGTTATGGTTTCTCTGAAAGTCTTACATACAATGTATCAGGTATATTTTCTTGATGGTGAATCCATCGTAGAGGTGATTTTGCTGCACTACTTGGGTTTCTTGAGCCCCAGAATGAAGCAAACTGTTCTTCGATGTTGCCTTCTTGCAGGGACCTTCATCTCTACCTCATTAATATTGCAGACAATCTTTCTTTCTATACGCTAATCTAATTTTCTTATCATCATCATTCTATAATTGTTCATATCATCTGCACTCTGTAATAAGTTGTTATCAGTGTTCATTCGAAAGTTCACAGTTGGTTTTTGGAAATGCTAAAGTTTAAATTCTTAAAGCCCCATCTGCCCCACCTGAGAGAGAGTGAGAAAAACTTGCTGGTGTTTTTTTGTATTTTGATGATTTTAAAGTTCAGTGGAAGGCAGCTATTAACCTGACGAAAGTTCATCATGCAATGACTGACTGACAAGAATTAAACACGACAGATGTGAATGGGTGAATCTCCAGTATGTTGCTTAATGATGAGCAGGGAGGATGCAATGGCATTAAATGGCCTACTGGTGGGTGTGGAATAGAGTCTTGGTGCATTTTTTTGCAAAATTGAATCTAAAATTATTAGATGAAGTTAAATTTTTGTGTTCTTTTTGCAGTCGTAGTGCAATAAGTCTTGTGGTGATATGGATATAACTGGTGAAGACTATTAGTAAAAGAGAAGTTTGAGAATTGCTCTAGTTCATTTACGATGTATGCTGAAGGTCTGAGTTATCTTCTGCTGAATGACTTCTCCAACCATATAAAAAAAATGGCGTACCCCTTCTTAGGAGACCCACCCTTTTTCTTTGCTATGAAGATTGATGAAATATGTAAATTGAGGATATATTTCAAGTGACTTATAGTAGAGAGGTTCAATGTCTGACTATTTTTGCAATTGGTTTTTTTCCATGTGAGTTAAGAACTGATCTCCGACCGTGAGGCTATCAATTCAGTTGAAAGGCTTTTCTATTCTTTCTTTTCCATTTGAGTTGATGCCTGGGGAGTTTCTCCAAATATCTACTCTTAGGAAATTATTATATGAGTGTATATTGGGTGCACCTATATGTATATGGTTTTTTATTCTATTTTGTATACATATTATTTTATTTTGTATACGTGTTTTGTAATAATTGTATACTTTTTTTCACACTAAGTTTTTCATTAAAAAAACTAACATCCATATGTGTATAACATTTTATTCAATAGTGTATACATGTTTTTTTAATAATTGTATATTTTTTACACTCAAATTTTCATTAAAAAAACTAACAATTTAATTATATACATTGTTGCTCATAATTGTATATGTTTTTGGTTATATTTGTATATGGGTGCACCATATCTTAGGGTGCACACTATAATTAACCTTATTATATTGAAAATATTATGTTAGGAAATCTTTCAGTAAAGAATTGGTGTGAAATAAATGAAGAAGCCAACACACGTCATGAATAGGAATTTTCGCTTTTAACAGGTAACATGTTTTAAAACAATCGGTCACCCCAGAGCTTCAAAATTTCTAGTGCTTTCAGTGCGTTTGAATATTCAAAGAACATAGGACAATTTGACGTTTATATCTAACAAGATAATCTTTTTTTCCGTTGAGCACGAAGATTTTGCTAAAGTTTCTGCCTTTGGAAAATAATGCTTCTTTTTTTTATTATTATTATTATTATTATTATTATTATTCTTATTTGAAAAAAAAAAAAAACCATCTACATGCTTTATACCCACATTGATATGAACTCACATATAATCATTCAGAATAGTAGCTATTTATCTAAACATTACATATGTATTGGAGATTTTAGGAAATAAATAAAAGAGATGGAAAAGAAAAAGGGAAGGGGTTAGTCACATGGATTGTCTATACCTGCAGATGCATAAAATCTTTAACTGTTTGAATAGGATTAGGTCGAGTTGGTTGTTAAGTCCTAATTCAAACCGACCACAAACATATCGTTTTCCCACGCGCCCAAAGATCAATTTAATTAGCATCTAAAGATATTACTAATGTTTTTTAATTGCAGAGACAAATGATGGTCATGCACGCCATTTTTGGATTTTGACTGCAACAGCAGCCACACCAACATGCGTTTGCTGACCCTCAAACACAATTAAACCCACCCCTATTAATATTCCATATTCATATGTTTTTCTTCAAAAAAATTGTATATATGTATGTGTATTCTAGTGCACAAATTAATTCTCGCCATTTAAATTCCATTAATTTTATTTAGTAATGTAGAATGTGTTTCTTAATATTGTTTTTTTTTTATATTTAAATGTTCTTAATCTAACAAAAATTTGATAAAAATTCGTTAAATATATAAATTTTTATTCATTAATTTATATATTTTTATTAATAAGATCTAGCCTATGGGTACGCGAGTTATATTGATATGTTTATATTAATATATTTTTATTCATTAATTAAATATATTTATATATTTTTGTTAATTTATATAGTATGCTTGTGCATGCTAGTTATACAGATTTTATTTTTATGTGCGTTAATAATTTATTGCGTCTATTAATATTTTATGAGAATATTTTTATGAAACAGGTTCACATTTTACAAAATTACTTTTTAATTTATTTTTTTTAGTGAAAAATATTATTTATCTTAATAAGAATATAAAAATCACTAATTACAAATATATTTTAACTACCGATTAATATAATTTACTTATATAACTATATTTTAATAATGGGTCGATCCATCCCACATATAACTGTCTCATACGAGAGTAACTCATAATATGACTATAAAGCATTAATACACGTATAATATGATATAAAGGTGCACGAAAACTAGTTCCCTGTAACTGGTGCGCAACAGAGCATAAGTTTATGCTCCCTACGTCCTATTTAAAGACTTTCTTTTTTACATTTTTTTCGTCCTACTCAATGGAGTTTTTTTATACACATGGAACCCAAACAAACTCACTAATACAATTAAAATATGAGTCCACATACTCACTAATATATCTATCTATTATCCATTAAATAATAATACTTGTTAATCTACGTGAAAAGACAAAAGAGAATGAGTACATATATTTGAGATAAGTTTATATATATATGACTAACGAGGGCATTCATGAGGGATGTCAAACACATGAATTTTTATGTCTTAATCGATCCACGACTTGTTCAATGAGTCGTATGTTTTTAATTAACTTCCGTAATTACATTACGTCGAGTAAAGCATTTTTTATTTTCTATCTAAGACGTGTAACTCAGCGATGCATTAACTAATAAATATACTTCTAAATACTTTACTTTTTAAAATGAGCATTTTACACTTGGTCGGTTAAAAATACTCTATAAATTTTAAATTTACTTGAGAATGTATTATATGTTGATTCACCATAGTCCCCATATACTGATTCTACGGGTGGACTGGACCCCGATGTTGACCACATTCCACAGTGATCATTTAAAATTACAATAATAAAAACTCTTGTTTTATATAAATAGTTATCTAGGCTTGTGAATTCTGATGTAAACAGGACAAAGAGATAAATATTAGTATAATTTAGAGTGCACTAGAGTACAGGCAGGAAATTTTGAAAGGAGATTTGTCGGCAAAATTTACGTTGTTGGAAGGTAGGGTAGGGCCCACCTGCAGCACGAAACGATCAACGGTTAGTGGGCCACATTAATGCCTAAAGCACGTGTCCCTTACGTGGCCAACTGCCATTAACGGACAACCATTCCTCGTCTTCTGCCTCGTGTCTGTTGTTCGTGTGTCGTGGCATCACCCAATTGCTCCAACCACATGTGCCTCTCTTCAACACAACTTATGGACTATTATTTTAATTCTCTCTTTTCAACTCGCAACCATTTCATCTCGTCTTTATGCCAAAAGTTACACTCACATTCCTAATATTTACAACAAGGAATATCTATTTTAATTTTTATTATGTATCATTAGTTTAATTTAATTTAATTTTTAATTAATATACATAAGTATATTACAAATCATAGAGCAATGTATAAAAAATATATTTTTAAAAAATATAATTTAAATTTAAGACTTAAAATGAATATTAAAAGATGTTTTGAAAAGAAGCTCTCATCTTCTTACAAAATCGATTAACACTTGCCTAGAACTTATTTAATGAAAATATATATTAAATGGAGTAATAATTTATATTAAAAATTATTTTTAAATAGTTCATATTTATGTTGAAAAAATAGATACTATATCCATTCTCTAGAATTTTAGAATTTGAAGGAATTAAACTTTAAATTTATTTAAGAATACGTAATACGTTAATTCATATTAACGGGAATAATCAAATCTACACAACAATTCATATTAGACAAAGATCACTCGTTTGATATCGTATTAAGTAAGTTTTTACGTGAAATAGATAAAAAGTAATATTTTTATAATGAAAAGTGATACTCAATATTGAAATCATCTTAAGTAAACCCTTACGTGAGACGACAAAGAATGATACCTTTTATAATGAAAAGTGATATTTAATTAATGAAAAATGATAATGCTATTTCACGAACAATTTATAGTATAAATTAAAAGTGATAACATTTTATAGTGAAAGTAATAATTATTTTAAAAAATATAAAATAATCTCACGTGAGACGCTCTCACTCAAGACTTACCCTTCATATTAATGGGAACAACAAAATTCGAGCTTTTCAAGATATAAAATGCAAAAAGATGCAAGCATATTAATTTATAAGGGTATTTGCAAAAATGTCACTTTAATACTTCATTTTAATTAAAATGTCACATATTATAATTTTTTTAAAAAATGCAATTTTTTATAAAAATTTGAACACAAGTATCCTTAGTTTGCGACGCTTCACGACTACACCCTACAACTCCACACATAATTTCCATGCAATATCTCATATGAACTATGCCCGTGAAAACGTAGTGCGATTACGCCTGCAACTTTATGTACAATTTCTTCGTGTAATGTTGCACTAGACTTTATATGTGCGGCCATATATACCATTTCTTTATTAACATATGTGAACGAGGCAACGCTACACATGACTATTTGTACGACATTTATATATTAATTATATAATGAAGGGGAAAAAAATCAAAATGTAATTATTTTTTTAATATGTGTATATATTGGATGGCATTTTTCAAAATCAACTATTAATTGAGGTATTTTTTTATTAAGGAATGCTTGTATTTAGTTAGTACTACATTGGTTGTATAATTTCTTTCATTCTTGTAACTTGTATATATTTCTCTATTATTATCAATATAATTATCTTTCACACAATTCTATATGGTAACCAGAGCCTAATTGACAAACGCCCTCCTTGATCCTCCACAACCCTAATTTCCGCCACCACTAATCTTTCTTACTCTTTTTTTTTTCGTCATTACCCATGACCACTGACGAAAGCACCATCAAAGCCACCCCATCAGCCACTGCTGCCCCACATAGCCTTATGGCATTCAACACCACATCTTAAATTCACATCAGCAAATTTTGTAGTGTGAAGTTTTCAAATGCGAACACTCCTCTCCGACTACAATCTGTTTCGTTTCGTTGCCGAAACCCAACCCCGCCCAAACCATCATTAACTGAAGACACCACTGCTCCAAACCCCCCTCCCCCCACAATGTGTACTGGCAGTGCCAAGATCAAGATCTTATAAGCACTTTGATCGGGTCCATGCATTACGCCGACAATGATTTTGTTCATCACTTCTGCCACCACTTCTCACAACGCTTAAAAAGTTGACATATCATAAGCTTAAATTACACAAATGGATAATTTATACTTAAAAAGTAAGTTGAAAAGTCAATAAAGTACAATTCTTTAATCTGCATGCAAAAAAAGTGATTTATATAGCATTTAATGATTTGACAAATTATCATGTACATCCAGATGCACTGTGCACTCACTTTAAAAAACTTATACACTTATGAATAAAAATGTATACACTTTGTTTGCAAATTTTCGGTTAGTTTTTTTTAATGAAAAACTGAATATAAAAAAATTATACAATTATTAATTAAGGAATATATATACACACTATTAAATAAAAAATTATATTCATATGAATACACGCGTACACTCGAATACACACATGATATCAACTCATATGATTTGAGGGGTTTTTATATAGATGTTGAATTTATTAAATTATGCAGTTGCCTCAAATTCTTGATCAATATCAAGAATACCGAGAATCATATTAAATAGTTAGGTAATTATTATTAAATAGTTAGGTAATTATATTTTTTCTCATATCAAGATGCTGTTTTATCTTTATTATTGGTATAATCTATGAACATAGACCAATAACTATATTAAACCACCACGAATACTTCAATTACAAAATGAGTCAAATTAATTTTTAGAATCTATTGTATGTTATATTTTGAATTAAATGTAGTTTAATTATTTTTTTTATATTATTTGTTATTTTCTTATAACTTACAAGATAGGTTTTCACACAAAGAAAACAACATTTTCTTCATTTGACATTTATCGAGTTCACTACATGCATGTCTAATATGTTGATCGTTAACTCAAAACGCAAAACGTATATTGGTAAAATTTAAAAAATTAGAATTAATTTAGAATTATATAAATGAGAGGTTTTTTTATTTTATTTTATTTTATTAATTAACCTTAGTAATAACTCAATCTACTTTGACAAATTATAAATAATAACAATACTTATGTTTGTGTGAGACCGTCTCATGTAAAATTAGTTATTCTTTTTTATAGAAAATATTATCATTTCTCATAAAAATATTATCGATAAAATTAGTTATTACTTTTCATTGAAAATGTTATCATTTCTCATAAAATTATGGGTCATTCTGGGGTGCACCCCCCATGTTAATAGGTTAAAATAGGGGTAGTGAGTAGTTTTTTTAAAAAATAAAATTAATTATATTATTTTATTTAATGATTAAGATTAAATTAAAAGGTAATCTAACAGTTAAGATCGTACAGGTGCACTGATGCACCACAGTTGAACTCTAAAATTATTATCACTTTTTATAATTTGAAATTCAAATTATTCATGAAACAATTAGTTGCACCATTATCACCTTTTATTAATATGGTATTATTTAAAGTATTTATTTTAATTAATAAAAAAATTATTAAAACAACAAGCGGTAATATATATATATATATATATATATATATATATATATATATATATATATATATATATATATATATATATTAAGTATACTATAGTAAAAAAATTTCTTGCTGACGTGTCGTTTTCAGTGCGCTCCAATGTGACGTGTTATCTTCTCAATTTTTTGTATTTTTAATACTTTTTTAATATTTTCTTTATTTACTTTTAATAAATTCCTTATTTAATATTTTTTTAAAATAATGTGTTACTTATTTTTAATAGTGATTAAATTTTCAATATTTTATTTATTTATTTGGGTATCATTAATTAATTACTAAATCTTTTGATGCAATAAATAAATTAATTAATATCAAATTAAATCATATATATAAAGGGAAAAAAGAATATTACATATAATATTATCTCTCACCCCCATCTATTTACTTTTTGATTATTCATTCTAAATACACACATTCGATTCTCCAAGAGGAATATGAGCTTTCTTCAAGTTCATCTAGAGAATTGATTTATGAAAATATAAAAAATTATTTTGATAGAGAGAATCAAGTAGAGATTCGATATACCTCTAAAAATTTAATTTAAGTATTCTTTTCAAGAGGAAGAGAACTGATTCAAGTATTCTTGAATCGATTTACCTCTTAAGAATCAATTCTTCAAGAGGAAGAGAATTGATTCAAGTATTCTTGAATAGATTTACATCTTAAAAATCGATTTTTCAAGAGTAAGAGGATCGATTCATAATACTTGAATCGATTTACATTTTAAGAATTCAAGTATTCTTGAATCGATTTACATCTTAAAAATCGAGTCTTCAAGAAGAAAAAAATAGATTCAAGTATTACCTCTTAATAATCGATTCAAGTATTCTTTAAGACATACCTCTAAATTATTGATTCAAGTATTCTTCAAGAGAATTGACGATTCAAGTACTCTTGAATCGATTTACCTCTAAAGAATAAGAGGTTGAAAAACTAATTAATGTATCGAATCGAACGCTTAAGTTCTTTAAGTTAAATCATTATTTCATATCAATTAACATCAAAATTAAGCTTGTAAATATTTGTTAATTTTTTAAATTTAGCATGTTAATATTTATTTATATACATATATCTTAATTATTCAATTATGACATATGAATTATAAATTTTGTTTTTTTAGTTGTTAATATAATTTGAAACTAATAATATTAAATAAAAAATAAAATTAATAAATTCATTACACATTTATTAATATTTAAAAGAATATTATTATATAAATTAATTATATATATATAGTCCTTTTTCGCTAATGTGTTGTTCATGTATGGTCTTACTAGTTATTTATTTTTCCTATACACTTATTATGACTTATTTACTTTAGTATCAATAATTGCAATTAATAAATAAATCATTTGATACAAATAAATTAATTAGTATCAAATGAAATCATGTAGAGAAAAAAAGAATAAATTGAGATTTTTTTATATATAATTGTTATTTATTTTAGACAAACAGTAAAATTACAAGAGTTACATATTTTGATCATAATTGCACTTAAATACAATACAAAAAATAAAATACTAACAACTACATAAATATACAGCAAAGAGACAAAATTGCTCCTATGTGGTTGCACATTTTTTTAGAGAAACAGGGGGAGTAATAAATAATTTTCAATTGTATTATGTTATAAAGTAACATTTAAAAAATACAAGATTCTTTGAAATAATTAGAATATATGTAAATATATATTAACTTTTTACATGATTTAATTATACATTACATTATCAAAAGTCAAATGTTATAATTTGTTGTCAGTTCTTTACATTGATGAAAGAAATTGTCCAGCTATAAGAAAAAAATCTCCTTAAATAATGTTGTTACGTTATATAACACGGATTACTTAATTATAAATAATAATAATAATTAAATGATCCCGCGTTGTACGCGGGTTTCATACTAGTATATATATATATATGTACTCACCCCGTCCCACACCAAGGGTGCATTTTACTTTTTCCACGTAGATTAAGGAGTATTATTATTTAATGTGTAGTGGGTAGTTGTATTAGTGGAAGTGTGGACCCCATATTTTAATTATATTAGTGGATTAGTGTGGGACTCATGTGTATACAAAGGAAAGGAAATCCTTTGGGTGAGATGACCAAAATGAAAAAAAGAGACCCTTGGAGTGGGACGGAGGGAGTATATATATATATATATATATATATATATATATATATATATATATATATATATATATATATATATATATATATATATATTCATTAATGTTAAAACAATGACTAGGGTGGGAGGGGCACAAATTTTGAAATTTACAACCTTCTTCCTTCACCACCAGTATTTTTTTTTACTGTTACTGTTACTGTTTTTTTTATTTATTTAATTTTAGGGATATAATTGTAATTTTACCTTTGTGGTTTAAGGTATAATTTATCCCTAGAGTTTAGGGTACTTTAGGGTATTATTGTAATTTTACCCTTATAGTTTAGGGTATAATTTATCCCTAGGGTTTAGGGTATAATAATCATTTTACCCTTGTGGTTTAGGGTATAATTGTAATTTTACTCTTGTGGTTTATGGTACTCCCTCCGTCCCACGACAAGTGTCTCTTTTTTCCATTTTGGTCGTCCCACCCAAAGGGTTCTATTTCATTTTTTACACACATGAGACTCACTCATCCCCTCTAATACAATTAAAACATGGGCACATACTTCCACTAATACAAGTATTCACTACACATTAAATAATAATACTCCTTAATCCACTTGCCAAAAAGCAAAAACTACTCTTGCCGTGGGACGGAGGGAGTATAATTTATCTCTAGGGTTTAGGGATTAGAGTATAATAGTCATTTAAATATAATAAATTTAAAAATATAATAAAAAACAACATTAGTGAAGAACCAAAAATTAATTAAAAAGGGTAGGGACAAAGACTAGTCATCATACTCTAAACTCTAATGTTGAAAGGGTGTTTAATTTAAGTAACAAAAATTTTATTTTTTGCTCGAGTCGAATCTAAACAATCAAATTTAAATTCATGCGATGAGTGTAAGAAGACTTTGTCTACGTGTATTTACACTCCATCCATCCTATCAATATTACTGAATAAAAGAAGTACAATTCACTTTGCATTTGGAACAAGAAATGGTTTAAATTTCAAATTTAGCGATTAAGGCAAGCTTCAAAATGTAATATTATTGTGACGAAGAATTCAATGAGAGACGCAAGACGTGGAATGTAAGTGACTCAAGCTTATTAAAATAACATAAACGCTATGACTAGCTTATTAAAAAGATACAGTTGAGTTTCATGATATTTGGTGTAACTAACTCTCTTAAAACATACAGGATTAAAAGAAACGTGTTAAAACGTCGGTGTATATTAATTAACATATAAATTGAGCGTCCATAAGTTATGTATTAATTAAATATTTGCATAATTGCATAACAAAAAGGTAATGAAAAGTCAAGATTTGGGACTGAAAGCTTCATATTAATGGATAACCATGTGACTCATTGCCACCTCTGCCAATTAGACCCACATCGAGCGTGCTGTCAAAACCATACAAAATATATACCGCGTGAGTTTTTTTTTTTTTAATTAGTTTGCGTTTTGTAACAATGATTAGAGGTGGAGTAATTTGTAATTTTTTAAAGGTGTTGATTAATTTGTAATAAGAGTAAAGTTTGTGATTTTTTTTTAATAAACCCTTAATTTTTTGAAAATAAATAGTGTCTAAATCTGTAGCAGGAGATTGTTTATACATTTTTTTAATTAATTGTTAATTTTCATTTGAATTGTTTTTATTTTTTTTATTAAAAATAATATATTTTGAATTGTATATGAAATGTTTTAATATACCATTATCATTTATTAAGTGGATATTAATTTTATATTATAATTACTTCTTATTTCTTTCAAACAACTCATCCTGACTAATATTATACATGTGCTTGGCCTAAATTTGAGATTACTTCTAGAATTCCGGAGATTTTAGGTTTAAAACTAATCCAATCCTGCAGTAAATAGTAATGTGCTCTTTCTAGAACTTAATTTATTTTCTTAATTTTTACTCCTCAAATTATTTTTAGTTGCTCAATAAATGAAATAAATAAGTAAAATTCTCAAATCAAAGATATATCCTTGAATGGAACACTGAAGTACGTGGTACATGAAATATAAATGGAATGTGAATTATATAGAGTACATAAATTACACAAAAACCAAAAACGGTTATTTTATTGATTAAATATTCCGTTAATAAAAAAACTTAATTTCATTACTAAATTAGTTTACCAACGGATTAAGCTGTTAATCCGTTGGTAAATGATGGGTTGGTAAATTTTTAGCAACGAAAATTCAATTTCATTGGTAATACGTTGTTAATTTATATAATGATTATGTTGGTCATTACCAAAAGATTTTATTGTTGGTAAAAACAAAAGAAAATTCGTTGGTATTTCGTTACTAAAAGAAAATTGTGTTTTTTATTTGCAATTCATTGATAATTATCAACTAATTGAATTCTTTGGCTAAAAAAGAGGTTTTTTCTTTCATCGTTAAACGAAAACTCTCTATTAACTTGTGTGACTTATTTTTCGATAAACAACGATAATATTTTAATGAAAGATAATATTTGAATTAATAAAAGTGATAATATTATAGTGAATTATTTTATGAACAATTTGTAGTATAAATATAAAAATGACACACTCTCTATCCCGAGTATTTTTACCCATTTATGGGGCACAAAGATTAAGAAGTGTTTTTTTTAATAAGAAAAATGTAAAAAGTTATTTAGATAATAATGCTAATATCATTCATTCAAGCTGTTAAATCATACTTCCTCCGTCCGCCCAATATGTATACATTTGCTTTTTGCAAGTTGATTAATGAGTATTATTATTTAATGTGTTGTAAATAGTTGTATTAGTGAGGTGTGTGGGACCCATATATTAAATATATTAGTGATGTGTGTGGGTCTCATGTGTTTATAAAGGAAAATATATATCTTTGGTGCGGACACCTAAAATAACAAAATGTATATATTTTCGACGGACGAAGGGAGGAAGTACTATTATAGTTTTAAATTAAATGAATAAAAATTAAACCAAAATAAATAATGTGGAGCTATGCACATACTAACATTTTATGGAGTGTATACTCCACACAGCAATGCTTTAATAAAAGAGAAACAATTCAAGGGCTTGACCAGTATTGAATTTTGAAAGAAAAGTAAAAAATGAAAATGGGGAGGGGAGGAATGCTTTAATCAAATATTGGCTTAAATTTCAAAGGTTTCACACTAGGGTTATGAGAAGAGTGGGTCCCCAAGAGAGTAGCATAGACGTAGGTGCAGTTGGAGAGGATAATATAAATAAATGAAGGAATTAAGAATTGTAATTGTATGGGTAGAGTAGGATTTGGAATTAGGGTTTAAGAGTGGGGACCACAGGAGGGGTTTTGTTTAGCTCCTAACAAGGAAAAGGGGATGTCCGCCAGCAATGGGGCCCATTGAATTCCAAACAAGAAAGCCTAGTTGGGTAAAATGGGTAAATGCGTATGTATTATGTTGTCGTGTGTAACGTCGGATCTGATGTGGAAACGACGCACAACTGACGTGTGGCTCCCTCCTCTACCAATACGGCCATTGACATCAACGATCCATGACGATTACATCCAAGCGCCGCACATCATGGGAAACTAATACTACCTAATACCTACACACCTCCACCTCACATCTCTCTCTCTCTCTCTTCTATATTTTCTCTCTCTCCATTTTCCACAAACATCTTACATGCATAGTGTATCACAAAAACAAACTACTCCCTCTCTTCCTATGAATTATTCCCAAAATATTCCTATTTTATTATATTGAACATTCCGTTCAAAAATAAACTCACTACTTAAATGAATTGATAAACTTTAAAATAAAAATTATAAATCATAAATCATAATATTAAAATGATAATATAGCATTTGGTACACAAAATAAGAGAATATTTTATGTGTATATATATTGATTGGGACATTAAAAGAAAATTGTAAAACAAATATGTATGTATATACATGGAGGGAGTACACATGTGTGGCCATTTGAATTTTATAACCTATTAAATAAAAATATGCAGCAAATTATGTATTAAATATTAATTAATTATGTATTTATTAGAAATTTAAATAAATTAATTTCTAAAATAAATAAGTAAATAAATAATTAATATCTTGTTAGATAAACATAAACCAAGCACGCTTGTAAATTAAAGATGTTAAAGTCTAATTCCTTACATGTGATTAAATCAAATTAGAATCAAATTTGAAATTAAATGAATTAGGATCAAATGTTATATCAAATCAGTATGGAGCCATCGTCGGTCGGTCGTCAGCGTGTCTACTCGTTCATAGAAGCTAGGACCAAAGCAAGACGAGATCTCATCCATCCCCACTCGAATGACTTAGTATCAAAGAGGTCGGATCTCAATAGCAGTCATATTGTCTATCTAGGTTTGTTAAGGCCAACGGGAGCGCATAAGTTACATCCGCGTTACCCGACTCTATTTTAATTCGATTGAGTAAATCGAAATCTGAATTAATCAATCAGAACAAAGTCCAAGCCCACAAAATCAGGTCAAATCAATCAATCAGATTGCAAATTATAGATGTAAGTTTTTTTATTCTTTACCTATAAAAATAGCTCTACTTCATTCATTCCAAATACACCTGGAAACACAAAACATCTGACATCTGAAGACATGAAGCATCCAATTCCTAAAGAGATCCGAAAGCAAAGAAGAAATCCATACTCCCTTTAATCTCTTCCAAACAAATAAGAATTTAAGTTAAATCCACTTAGATTATTTTTTTAACACACTTTGTGTTTATTCCTCGGCAATTGTTATAATTTATGTAGAGAAAGTAATGAGTAATTAATTAAGAATTAGGCCCTAACATTGACCAAGATGCAAAGTATAGATGATGTGGGGAGTGGAGTGGGACCCGATGAACCGTTGGTATAAAACAAAACGAGAAACAACCAACCGCTACTTTCTAGGATATAGTAGTATGAAAATAAAAAAGATTAGTAAGGTGAATCAAAAGATAAAATGGGCACTGAATCGCGTTTCTTGTAACATAAGGATTCCCAATCACTTTTATTGACCAAATCTAATCTCTTCATTTTGCAATATCCACAGACATTTATTTAATTTATACTTCATTCTTTTGTTAACTTTGGGGAATATCTTTTTCTTGTGCACATTTCTCCCAATTCCTACATCATCAAATCCAAAGCTCCACTATATATTATCTCCCGTCTCCACTTAGTTGCATTTACCTTGTTTTGAGACACCCTGCCCCTACCCCATCCACTCCACTTTCTCGGTCATCGCTCACCTCTCTCATAAATTCCAATATCATAAAATATATAAGTTTTTTTTTCATTTATTTATCACGAGCTCAGGCTTCACAAATATTCAAGATTCAAACCTCACCGTCACCTATTAATGAAAAAATTTCATATGCAAGTAGGGATGGACATTTTTTTTAGGGTATCGGATACCCGATCTGACCCGAAAAAATTAATCGAAAAATCTAATTTTTTCGAGTAAATTTGGATTTTGGGTTTACCCGAACCCGAAGCTATAATTTCGGTTCGGGTTTCGGGTATTGAAAATGTACCCGATATACCCGATCGGGTACCCGAAATTTTTTTTTACACTCTTATGTTAATTATAAAAAATAATTTGATTCATGAAATATTAAAATTTTTATGCATTCTTAATTTTTTAATCATAAAATATATTTATTATCCTTTAAACATTATTTAATTAATTTTTTTAAATTATCAATTATTTTTACATATTAAAAATATAATTTTATATTATTACATCCTTATCTTATCAAATTTAAATTTGAATTCTCCTTATATCATTAATTTTAATATGATTTAAGTTATCATATACTTTAATGTATAAATATTTCTAATTAATTAGATAAAAATAACATATAAAAATATATAAATTTAAATATCTCACAACATAATTAAAATATACTACCTAAATCCTAACATTAGTATAAAATTAATATTATTATGATGTAATATGAATTTATTATATTCTTTTATAATTATTTAAAAACGTAGAAAAAAATGATAAAAGAGATCAAATAAAATATTGCCTCAAAGATTAAACATTATTAAATTATTTAAATCACACCTAATTAATTTATTATAAGAATACTAAAAAAAAAGAGGTATTTTCGGGTATCCGAATCGGCACGGGATGTCCTGTGACATTTTGGTGTGACATCTCCTGTAACATCTCTTAATAAAATGACACGTGGCAGGTTGAATAAATCCTTACTCCTAAGGGTTTATTGGTTAGGGTATAATATCTCTCATATCTCCTATATGTCATTCATTTAATGAAATGACACAAGAAATGTCACACCAAAGTGGCACAGAAGATCCAGACCCATCCGAATCAGGTACCCCGATGTTTTTCGGATACCCGAATTTTTGGATCTAAGAAATTTCGGATCGGGTTCGGATAATTAGAAATTACACTCAACTTAATAACACCATAATATAATTTAATTCTTAAAATATCAATTTACCGAACACAAATAATATACTTTACAATTAACTCACAAAATTATCTTCACACTATAAATTAGAAATTACACTCAATTTAATAATACCATAATATAATTTAATTTTTAAAATATCAATTTACGAATAACATACTTTACAATTAACTCCAAGAGGTGGCCTAGTAGTGAGAGCTTGAGATGCTATAAAGATGAAGTACCCTACGATCTCATGTTCAGAAAAATTTGTGGGTGTGATCAACAACTATGGCAAATACATAAAAAAAAAAAAAAAAATTTACAATTTATTTTTTATTCCAAATACCAAACTATACGATAAGTAAAAAATAAATATTTTTCTCTAACTTTGTATTAAATGAATTTTATTATGAGATGTAAGGAGTATTATTTTTACAAAATCAATTGGTGTATTTGAATAGGGTCATTTAAAGTCCAAACAATTTAAAAATAAGAGATTTAGTTTTTTTTTTTAAAAAAATTTGAATCAACTAATTTGAATTGTTTAATAGTAAAAATTTTAAATTAATAGATTTCAAATTATTTACAAAATTTTTATATCCTTTTAATTTTTAAAATTAGAAAGGTTTAACAATTTTTAAGTCGTATTAAATATTATTAATTCAATTTGAATTAAATGGGTGTTGCACTTACATTTAATGTTTTCATAATCGGACTAGCCATTGAATCAGTGGAGGTAATGATTCGAGATTTAATCTGTCGGACCGCTTTAACCGGTAGGATAGAATTCACATACGTTCAATTATATTTTATAAAAACATCATTCATAAAAATATCTATTGAAACTAATTAAATCAGTTCAACTATTTTTCA
This sequence comes from Pogostemon cablin, assembly GCA_023678885.1. NCBI lineage: Eukaryota > Viridiplantae > Streptophyta > Magnoliopsida > Lamiales > Lamiaceae > Pogostemon > Pogostemon cablin. Next base: position 9,714,304 of record CM042960.1, read on the forward strand.
ATTTTCTCCGATTTAGTTCGACTCAATTAATTTCAATTTAAAAAATGGTTTATTGAGGTTGTTCGGATCAATTCAGACACTGATTCTCGATTCAACTGATTAAATTGGGCAATCCAATGCACTTTAAAACATCGCTTACATTTTTAATCTAGATCCACATGACCAATAAATGATACTCCATAGATTTGAGCACATTTTTTTTCACTTGTTTCAAAAAATTTCACACTTTCATAAATAATAATATACATAATATTAACACTTGTACATTACTACAAAATTACCATTTATATTTTATACATTGTATTATTGCAAATTCAATAATAAAAAATAAAAAATTGTTCTTAAATTACGGGATGGTAGAAGTTCACACTTCATACATGGAGTAATAAATACTCTCATCAGCTCGGGTATTCTTCGAGGACCAGCATAAGACCAATTTTTTTTAAGTATTTCAGTTTTTTTTTACTCCCTCCATGTCTTTTGTGAGACGTTACTTACTTAAAACGGCTTGTGAGACGTGTTAAATATATCTATTATTTAGATAAAGAATGCTTAATGGTTGTTAAAATATGTTTTTTAAAGTATGCTGAATTATGCATTAAAGTATGAATTTAGCGTGTTATAATATAATTTATTATTGACATATTTTAACTACAAATAAGTATACTTTAGTGATAGGTCGACCCGTCTCACAAATAACATGTCTCACAAGAGAGTGTTTCTTCCATCATAATTACATATTTTCATTTTTGGGCATCCCACTTCAATATTTATATTTATCTTTATGATAGATGAAACCTACACATAACAATTAATATATCTATATGGGGTACACATACAATACTAATACAACTAGGGGCGGCCTTAGGGTGGTGCCGGAGATGCTGCTGCACAGGGCCCATCCCATCGAGGGCTCCCGAATTTTTGTTTAATTATATATCCATTTTTTAATTGAAAATATAAATATAAATATCCAATGTTTAGTTGATATCACTTTATTATTTTTTTCCACGTTCACTTGAATTCCAATTTTATTGGGACACGAAATGTCCTGTAACATTTTGGTCTTAATTTTTCCTAATCTCTCAATTTTTCATTTTTTACAAATTTTTTTTAAAAATTCATATTGGAATACTTTGTACTTTCTTAATTAAAAATAAAATTTCACTTGTAAAAAAAATAAAAAAAATTCTGATCTACTCCTATAATAAACATACTATTCAATACACGTTGCACCTGTTTTGACAAATATTTAGTAGCGTCTTTTTTTTTCTTCTTCATCCCATAAAATATTTCATACTTTCCTTTTAAGGTAAAAATCAATTTTTTTTTTTTATATATCCCACAAAATATATTATACTTTCCTCTTACTATAAGTGATAAAAGTTTCACACATCTTAATAATTTTATACATTTTTTTTCATAAAATAAACTAAAATATCTCTACTCTTTCTAACTTTAAAAAACAAAATTTTCGTAAAATTAGTGGACAAAAAATACATGAAATTCGAATGGAGGAGTAATTAATTCATTTTTCTTTCTTTTTCAAAGGAAAATTTTAAGGGAAAGGGAGAGAGAAAATCAACGAAGGAAGAGAGGAAAGAGCGTGGGGTTGCGGGAGGTTTATTGGGTTTCATAAATGAATAATGATGATTATCAGAGAGAGAGAGAGAGAGAGAGAGAGAGAGCATTGTTGTGCTAAGTTAGTGTAGTGTTGTCAATAGGAATAGGAAAGGGAGTTGTATTGTATTTAACCTGATTCTATCTTTCTTCACTAGGCCTCGCCTCCTTTCTTATAAAGCCGCCACTGTCTCTCCCACATCTTCACTCCTTTCTTCTTCTTTCTCTCATATTCCGTCTTATCTCCTCCACTTCCGGCGCTGTGGAAGCCTAAAACCCTTTGCTTTGGGTCTTAAAACACCACAGAAATGAAGTACGTTTTGGTGACGGGAGGAGTGGTCAGCGGCCTCGGCAAAGGGGTCACAGCCAGCAGCATCGGTCTTATCCTCAAGGCCTGCGGACTACGCGTTACTTCCATCAAGATTGGTTATTTTCTTCTTTCTCCCTTTCCTTTCCTTTCCTTTCCTTTCCAATCTTCTGCTTCTTTTTCTCTCTCTCTCCCCAGCCCCCTTCTATTCTTCCATACAATGCCCTGCTCTGCCCTCACTATGCACCCACCATTCATTTTTCCTCTGTAGCACCGCCGGCGCCTGCGAATACACCCTTTTTCAATGCTCACTTCTGTCTCCTTTACTGATTTATGGCTTCTTCTCCTTTGATAGGCGGACGGTCTTAATTTTTACTTGTTCTTAGCACCACCACTTCCCACAGTCTCTGCTTCATCTGTTTCTAAAATGTTCCTTTTTAAATGAAACATTTTCCTAATTTTCTCCTTTCCGCTGCCCCATTCCTTCCATGTTCTCTGCTCATTCACCATTTATTCCTTCTTCTGATTACACCTCCTCTGCAAAATACTTGGGTTATATGATGAACTAATACGTTGTTTTTATCACTTAACTCAGATCCTTATTTGAATACTGATGCTGGCACTATGTCTCCTTTCGAACATGGAGAAGTATATGTCCTAGATGATGGTGGGGAGGTTAGTAACCATCCCTTTCAATAAATTGTTTAACTTTGGCTGTTACGTTTTTTAAAGATTTGATGATGTGCCTGAGGTTGGATCACATACCAATGTTACGATTTTTTGCTCATTATTTGATGCTTCTGATGTGGTTACTTTCCATTGAAATTTTGGACAACCAAAATTCCTCCCTTTTCAGTGGATTTGTAGAAAAAAAAAGGAAAAAGAAAAAGCGCGTCTGATTGTTTCAAAGTTTGTTTTGGCATCCTGTTATCTTTTTTTATTATTGAGAAGAGGCTTGGATTACTTGCTCTTAACAAAAATGATTTGATTTTCTTTTTTGAAGGTGGACCTGGACCTTGGGAACTATGAGCGATTCTTGGATTTAACTTTGACACAAGATAATAATATTACTACTGGAAAAGTTTACCAGGTAACTATAAGACTTTATTGTTCAGCGGATGCAGTTGTGTTGTTATTATGCCTTTTAAGCTGTTACCAACTTGCTTCATCTGTGTATTTAGTCTGTAATTGACAAGGAGAGAAGGGGGGACTATTTGGGACAAACAGTTCAGGTGTGCTACTCTATTATAATTCGCCAGCTTCTGTGTTGGTTTTCTCAGCTTCACCTCACTTTGATCTTCTTTCCTTTTAGGTTGTGCCTCACATAACTGATGCCATTCAAGACTGGATCGAACGTGCTGCTGCTATGCCAGTGGATGGGAAAGATGGCCCAGCTGATGTTTGTGTAATAGAGTTGGGTGGAACCATTGGTAAGCACGAATACCACTTATTTTCAATTAGGTTGCTTATTGCGTAATGTTTCTTAACACAAGCTCTTACTGCAGGGGATATTGAATCGATGCCCTTCATTGAGGCGCTTGGACAATTTTCATACCGTGTGGGTAAGATTATGTTTCTGCCTCTTGCTTGTAAAAAATATGGCGCATTCTTCTAGTGAAACTTGATTTAGCGTACTGCTCCCCTATATCACCAGTTGACCCCTGACCTTATCAGGTGCTGGAAATTTTTGCTTGATACATGTTAGCTTGGTGCCAGTTCTAAATGTCGTTGGTGAGCAGGTGACGTGCGAGGGGATCATCTCTTAGTTTCTTTTCATTGTCGTATTGCCTGGTGTAATGTGAGTTGCTCATTGGATTTTTTGCATGTGCAGAAAACAAAGCCGACTCAACACAGTGTTAGGGGACTAAGAAGCTTGGGCCTGACTCCTAATATTCTAGCATGTCGCAGCACAATGGTCTCGTCCCCCCCCCCCCCCCCCCCCCCCCCCCCACACACACACACACCCCAAAAAAAAAAAAAAAATCCAATTTGCTGCCCTGTGCACTTATTAGTTTCTTCCATATTATAATTTCTGCTAAAAATTCACTTCATTCTACAGGAACTTGATGAAAATGTCAAGGACAAGCTTTCTCGTTTTTGCCATGTTCAGGTATCATGTTATGAGAAATATCTTAATTTTCTGACCTGAAAAATCTATAAAGGGTTTGGGCTAATATAAGCAAATTTCCTTCCTTGCAGAGAGAAAACATCATCACTCTCTATGATGTTTCCAACATCTGGCGTGTACCCTTACTTTTGAAAGTACACACTAGTTGATCCTTCATTTATATATTGTTCTTCTGAATTTGACAGACAATTAACGAATGTTCTATGATTCTCTGATCAGGAGCAGAAGGTTCATGAGGCAATTTTGAAAGTCTTGAACCTCAATGGGTTCGTCAACCTACCATTACATTTTCATTTGTTCCATTACTATCAGATTGCTGGTTCCAGTTTCTCCATATTCTTGCTTCCATTTGTTATTAATTTTTTTTTTTTAAAATAATGTGTCTAGTAAGACTAAGGAACCAGCACTGGGAGAATGGACATCTAGGGCTGACCTCTGTGATCTGTTGACTGAACCAGTAGGTTCTTGTCATTTCTTATGCTATGAATTGAAGGGCTCTAATGTGTGTTGCCTTGGAAACTTATAATTTAATCTTTGTACTTCACAGGTTAGAGTTGCTATGGTTGGGAAGTACACTGGACTTGCTGATTCTTATCTCTCTGTGCTGAAGGTAATGTTTTTATTCTTTCTTCTTTTTAAAATTTTTGGCCTTTTGGCCAAATGAATTGCGGATAGTCATTTTAGGCTGCCTTGGACATGTATGTGTTGTTTGTGTGCCTTGGGCACGCCTTGAGAATTTTGCTATTTTCCAGCTTTTTGAGTGATTTTTTGAGGTTTCTTTGATAGTGATATAGCTAATTTGGCTAATTAAATATCAACCTTACCTGTATATGACTTATTTATTCACCAGAAGTTTGAAATTAGCATAATTGTCAGATGCAAGAATCGCGTCAAGAGCCTGAGGTGAGAGGCACGATCCTCTTGTCAACGCGTTTCTACAATTTATATATTTGATATCTCTTACTTAACGCATAATTACATATCTAAAAGGTAAAAATCACATAACATCACATAACAATGAATAATAACTCATAAATAAATAACATAATAAAAAAGAAAATTCACACACAATCAACTTCAAAGTGGATTAGCCCTAGGAGTGCAATTATGTAAAATAAGATAATTGTATATTCTAGGTGAATCTCCCGTAATATTTTGTTTTAAATAGTTGTATGTATTTGTATCCTTGAGAGCTTTGGCAATGCTCTTACCTAACTCTTTTATTAATAAAATTTTACCATGTCAAAAAAAAAAAGAAAAATCAACTTCAAAGTTCACTTCAATACCCTTAAACAATAAGCCAATAACACAGTTTCCAAGTTTCAGAAGGTTATGAAGTTTCAAAAGATTATTAGACTAATTTATAATCATCAAGATTCATGATTTTATAATTCCCATTATCATCTTCCTCTTCAAATTGAGCTTCTTTTTCGTTTGCCAGATGTTTTGTTTATGAAACCCTAATTCTGATTCCAAATAAAGCACTAGGTGAACTCCCCCCCACCCCCAACTTGATATGAGTTTAAAAAAACATTTAGCAACTTTTAGAAAACCCTAATAGTCATACGTGCACATGTACACGAGGTGCCTCTAAGCATGACAAAAGACGCATTTTCTGCACGCCTCTTGTACAGAGTCTGGAATCTGAAAAAAACTCAAAATCAGAAAGCTTGAGCCCTCTTGGAGGCGCACATCTAACAAATATAGAAAGTAAGGTTTATGTGAAATTTCTACAGTTTGTGAGACACTCTCTGCTCCTCCACGAGCCACTGCCCCCAGCTGATTGTGACTTCGATGTTGATGAGGGGGATGATTATTAGATTAGTTTGGTTGCTATTTTGAATTTCTAATGAAGTTCTTGTGTTATTAACTTGTTCTTCTACTCTGTATTTAATTTTATGCATAAGTCATACTCGTGTCTATTGTTATATTATATGTTTAAATTAGGTAATTATGTTCGTTATATGTTGTGTTCTATTGTAGGATGTGTATTGTATACTTATTTCATCTTTTTACCCAAGGTGAGGCTAAGGCACTGAAATGCCTCGGGTGCGCTTTACAGTAAGTATGGAATTGGTTAAGTTGCAGTACATTGGGTGCTTCTTCGAATTCTGGTTCATTGTTTTCATGTAAATGACTAGAACTGTTACTAAAAACATTGTCTGAATTATTCAGAAATATCAGATCACTATATTTAATTTGTCAAATTCTTCAAAGTATCCATAACCATAATGTATAGGGAAACTAAAATCATCTCAAAATTGTGTGTCACATTCTTATAATATATTCTTTACGGATGATATACAGACATTATACGTTGAGCATAAGAAAGCTGGTACTCATCCAATATTCTCTGAGTTAACTACTTTTTGAAAGGGAGGAGAAAGGCAGAAACACTTTGCTTTCCCCCAGTTCTCTGAAATTTTTCTAATTTCAAAGTTTCCTTATTTTTATTCTTTCTTGTGGTGCTCTAAAATTGTAGGTGTATCTATTTTGCCAAATTGGTGAACCACTAATATTCTATCAATCTAATTTTGAAAGATGTGCACATATGAACAAGTATGATTTCACTATCGTGTTGATTTATCTCTATACCATGTAAGTGGTTTAATTAAAGCATAATTTACATGGATGTGCTTTATCACTTGCCTTGGTTTCATTTCTTTGCCTCCAACTTCTTTCGGAGAGAAATTTAGCTTTCTCCAATTTCCGAGTCTTTGTTTTGTCTATACAAATATAGATCAAGTGAACTTGCAGTCTAATTTAAATCATTTGCAGGCTCTTTTGCATGCTTCTGTTGCTTGTCATAGGAAATTATGCATAGACTGGGTACCAGCAAGTGATCTCGAAGGTGCAACTTTGGAGGAGGTGAATTTTTTGCCTTAAAAATGATTTGTTGGGATATCTTAGTTTATGATCTCACAGTTCAGATACGTTCTCTTGCAGAATCCAGATTCATATAAAAATGCTTGGAAATTGCTCAAGGTCCACATATTTTATACTTTAATAGTCATGTATACTATTTGAAATCTGCTGATAGGACAACTTTATTTCATTTGATTATTGAGATTTGAAAAATTCCTTATCTTACAGGGGGCAGATGCAATACTAGTTCCTGGAGGTTTTGGCGACAGAGGAGTGGAAGGCAAAATCTTGGCTGCAAAGTATGCTCGTGAAAACAGGATCCCATATCTTGGGATATGTTTAGGAATGCAAATTGCTGTCATTGAGTTTGCACGATCTGTCCTTGGACTGCACAATGCAAACAGCACAGAATTTGATCCAAACACCAGGAACCCCTGTGTTATATTCATGCCAGAGGTCATAGCTTACTATTGTTTTTTGGGATTGCTTGACTTATTATAGGTGACCAATTTCTCAGCTCTCATGTTGCTATTGTTTAGCAGGGTTCGAAAACACATATGGGAGGTACCATGCGTCTTGGATCCAGGAGGACATACTTTCATGGTACCTCAAGTAAATCTTCAAAGCTGTAAGTCTTCACATCTTTGCTTCTCCAGTCCTTGGAAGAAGTAGGACAAGTCTTGAGACAGATTTTGATACTTTTTTCGGGATGTCATAGTTGGTGTTTGCTGTGGTAAATTGTAAACCATAGAAATGTTAGTTCTGATATCAACCACTACCTATCAAGTATTTGATACCTGCAATTTGTTCTATTTGATTATCTGCTTTTTCTCATTCTCATCCTTCCTGGAATACCTGGAACCTAGTCCCCTCACTTTTCACATCCTGATGCCTAAAGATTAATTATGACATATTGTTGCATTGCCTAAATCACTTAGCATCTCTATGGACAAGGTTGATTTAGTTTGATGAGAAAAACAGAAATATATTACTGCCGTATCTTGATGCTTGCCTCTCAACATGTAATTAGTTTTATAATTCTTATAGATGCATTATAGCATGTTTTGGCAGTGCCTACAAAAATCTTTAGAAACAAAGTCTGACTCATGTTTTGTGGAGAAATATAGATATAAAGTGTGGCCATATCTAGAGACTTGCCTCTCAATATCTAATTAGTTTTAATAATCTTTTTCAGATATGGAAATCAGAGTTTTATTGATGAGAGACATCGACACAGATATGAGGTGTGGAAAACCATAAATTTTTGTGGTACTCGTGTACTTTTAACGTCTAGATGGATCATATGTTCCAATGATGCGTCAACTTTCACGGTGGACTCATATGGTATTATGTTGATAGTTTTAAGCTTAATCTTTGTCTAGGTAAATCCTGATATGGTTCAGCAGCTTGAAGATGCTGGCCTCTCTTTTACTGGCAAAGACGAAAGTGGTCATCGCATGGAGGTACTTCTTTTATGATATTATGAGCTTCCATCTTTGAAGTGAACCTTTTTGGATTTCCGAATAACATCTACTTCGTATTGCAGATTGTTGAGCTGCCTAACCATCCATACTTTGTCGGTGTTCAATTTCACCCGGAGTTCAAATCAAGACCAGGAAGGCCGTCTGCTCTCTTTTTAGGTACTTGATATTGCCCTACAACAAGTTTTTCTGTGTATAAAAAATATTATATGCTTTTTCTTTTAATTTTTGTTCGATTCTGAGATGGAAGAGACTCGTAGGAAATGAGTAGATAGTTTAATCAGTTTCCTATTTCTGTGGCAGGACTAATAGCAGCAACCTGCGGCCAACTGGATGCTGTTTTGAAGAAAGGAACAACAAAGTCATGCAGGATGAGCAATGGTTCCTCAGCAATAAAGGCACATCTTTATGACAACACAACAACTACGTTGGCTAATGGGGCGTTAGATGGCATTTATTGCAATGGAAATGGTTTACATGTTTGAATGATAATCAAGCGAGATATTGGGCGGAGTTGGAGTGAATTTTCGTTTTGCTTTAACGGTTGTGTGTAAAGCGGTACTCCTAGTTGATAGTGGTTTTTGGAGGTGATTCTCTAGTGGATTGCAGCCTAGCTGAATTCCGGTCTTTTAAACGGAAAGTTGTAGTTGCAGCACAAAGTAGAAGAGATTGGTACATTGTGTTGCTAATTTGCAGTGAGATTTTTCATGTTGCGCTGCTGTAAGACACTGGTTTCTAATGAAATTTTATGGTATTTTACACACATATACATTGGAATATGATACACATACTACCACACGAAAGGAAAAGGTCCTCCAAACCAAATAGCATACCCCTGGCCTCTGCTAGAAATCCATATTCACTTTCTAGAAATTCATTTATGCCATTCTTTGCAAAAGCAAACCTTCGGGTCCTATGCTCTCCGTATACCTCCCTTGCCTTCAATCCATTACAATACGCTCTATCTTGTAAGCCACTAATTAGCTCCTCCCTAGTAGTGAACATGTGAGCTAACAACTCCCTAACACTCCTCCATGCATGTCTCATTATAACATGCACTCACATTGCAAGTATATGGTGTTGATCCACTTCACCTGTAATGACTATCCTTGTAAATGTTCCAGTAACACTTCAAAAATCGCTTTAGATATTACTTTTTATTAAAAATATTATCACATTTATTTCATTTTTCATTTATACTATAAATACTCCGCGGTCGCTAGCTGTAAATAAAGAGTTGATCCTTACTCTAACAAGTAAGCTAGTTAACTACACATACTCTGTTGCTAGTTCGTATGCCCCTACTATTGGGTTTTATACTATAATAAATTGATCATGGAATAGTTAACAATACCTACTTTTTCATCGATTAAATATTATATTTTATTATTAAGGGTGTTACTTCTTATTTATCTCATACCATTGCCTTTTTTTTTTAAACCCTTAGAACAAAAGGCCAAAGTTTATCCATTTAAAATCTCTATATAAATGTGTCCAAAAAAAAAAAAAAAAACTCCAAAGAAACAAGGTAAAAAGATGACCTAAACTGAACCATCCCAATTACCATTCTGTTTGTTATCAATCCTCTACTTTGGGAAATGGTGATGTAACAAACAGATTGGAAATTTTTTTATGTTACTAGCATAAACAATTATAATATGCTGTGATATTTTTATCTGCACAAGCGTCAAGTACATGCTCCACCATTAAACTCAACCAAAAGGTCCATCTCCACTCATCACATAAATAAAATAAATACAACTGGGTGGGCAGCCAAGATTCCAGCACTAAATACCCATCAAGGTTCAAAGTGGCCAGTTCTTACTATCGATAATATGACACAAACAAAAAAGTATAAACTCCAGCAAAATTGACAATTCAGATCCACTCTCTGGGATTAATACAAGCATCTAAAAGTTTCCATTCTTCGGTGCCTTCTTCCGGTTGCTACACAAAGAATTGGTGAATTATAATCAGAACGGACTCTATACTCGCCATAAGAAAAAAGAGAGGATGTTCAAGCTAAAGAGCTCACATGGTTATACTCCCATCGAGCAGTCAATGGAAGCGACACAAGGATGCTCTCAATCCTCCCACCAGTTTTGAGTCCGAACGTAGTTCCCCGATCATAAACCTTCACAGAAGTTTGACAGATATCATGGCAGAGAGTAAAGGCAAAACTTAAAACCATATTCTGGCTTATCCGTTTTTCTGAAACATTAGTCACAGCAACTTACCAAGTTGAACTCTACATATCGTCCTCTTCGTAGCTGTTGCCATGCCTTGTGGCTATCTGTGAATGGCGTGTCTCTCCTCCTCTCTATGATGGGTATATATGCTGGAATCACAGAATTTGCACACTCTGCAATCATTCAACCATTGAGTCTTAAAATCACACCTCATCGCATAGACAAGGTTTGAAGCCCTTGGGTTACGTTGAGTAAGAAATGATTGAATCAATTGATGTTTTTTATAATTGACTTGAACATCAGCACTTAAGACACAGATTATGCATTGGTAAATGCCCATTAAAAAAATTACCAGTAGCAAAGGAAAGAAGCATCTCCTGATCATATGTATTCAAATCATCAAAAAATATACCACCCAGACCACGTCTCTCACCGCGATGCTGAACAGAATGTCAATGAGAAATCATAACATCTTGCATCTAAGGAAATGTGACAAAAATATATTTGAGAGAAAAAGATGGCATTGCATATAGCCGAGGTTAGCAAATCATTTAAAAAAAGAAATCCCAAAATAAAACTCCAAAATTACCGGTGAACTGATAGTGATATCCACCATAAGAAGTTATATTCTCTCCACCCATAAAAAGGGCTTTAAAATAACTTGACAAACTAAGAAAAACTAAATTAGCAGTAGAAAATGAAAAGATAGACATTAATGACTGCAGGATGTTCAGAATTAATTATCAATAGCTGATAAGAGAACTACAAACGAAGAGCAGGGGAGACTTGAAACCTCTAACTTCATATATTTGGTATGATAATGTGAGTGGCTGATAAATTCCAGGATTCTCAATAGTTGTTCGATATTATTAAACATGATAAATGAACTAGCATTCAAGAGTCTGCGACCAAAGCTGTGTCAGGCGAATTTGAAAAACTTTGCATAAATCCAGAAATAAAGAGCGAATAGTGCACTTGGTTCAATTCTAACAATTATTGGTATGCATATTGATGGTAGATCGTACAATCTATGGTGGGATATTTCAGAAAAGTCTTAAAAATTCAAGAACTTTTTTAGTACCAGATATACATAACAAATTCAGAACACGAGGATATTGGTAATATGAAATATATACCATAAGGGGATAAAAAAATAGTTTTCAGTTGAATACGTACAACAAAAGAACAATGAGTAATGAATTATCTGTGATTGAAAAGGAAACTACAAAATCAGGTTTACACTAGGCAATATACAATTTTTTTAGGCAATGATTAGAAACCTGAATCATCCAGTGCACCTTTTTTATGTCATTAGCTTTTGGTTATCAAAGGGAAAAGATATCATTCAAATCCTCAATAACTAATCAACGATGTTTAAAATTGTGCAGTATAAATTTTCAATTCAACTTGAAGTATGAAGAATATAATATTTTGCAATTTTTTTGTAAAATCGTATTTAAGTTATACGTACACTAGTGTCATGCTAGACAGCTAGAGATTCTCTGTGCATCTAACGTACAGAAAATAAATGGAATCGTCCTTTTTATATATCAGGCTTCAAGATGAACAGATGCAACATAAACACCTCATTATTTACATTCAACACGTAAAATAAGTAGTTTATAGAAGTCTCACCTTAATGTAGAAATAATCATCACACCATTTCTTGAATTGAGGATAGAAGTCACTATTGAACTTGTCACAAGCAGCCTTTTGGACCTACACAAAGGACAAGATCAAACTATGTTCAACTTGTTCCTTATTACCAAGTTGCATTGTGACAGTGACACTTTTGATTAAATACTCCCTCCATCCCGGACTCAAGTTCGCATTTATTGTTTGCACAGATGTTAATAAAAGTAACCTTTTTAGTTACTTTTTGGAGGTAATTTAGTCTTTTGGGTAATAAATAAATTGTAAGGTATGTTATGTGTGTTAGGTGGGTTATGGCAATTTTGAAATTAAGATGTGTTGTGAGGTTATGAGTTGAGTGATATTTCCTTTGTAAACTTCTCAAGCTGTGAATATTATAGGTCAGGGTATTTTACCGAATGAAAATGCTTGACATCCTCCTCAAAAATGTAAGCAGGAGTCAAATCAGTACCCCCACCGAACCACCATTGCCTTGGTGCCCCTGGAGTATCTGCACATCTCATGTGAGAACAGATTGTCAAATAAAATGTAGCTTTACAAACAACCTGAAAGAATATAAAATAGCAGATTCAAGGGTCCATCATGTAAATTTTTAATTTAATATCATGTGCCAAAAAAAATGATTTTTCTGCACTCTCTAACACTGAATACAGTAGCTACCTTGGCGTCTTTATAATGAAGTTTCTCTCAATCCAGCTAGAGAATAAATTGACAGTCCTACACTTCTACGCCAAAAGCTGAGGTATAATTAAGAACCATAAGAGTAGATCATTTCTATGCTGTAAGCTTATGTTATCTCCACTAGTCATTTTCTGTTAATTATTCTGTAGATTGCAGCATTTTACTAAAGCTTTTAGAAGGATAATTAGCTCAAATAAAAAGTTCAATGTTAGCAAGTTCAGATTTGCCTTCAGCCCTAAGAACAAGTCGTCTTGGTCATCTTTACTTGAAGAATGATTGCTATTTCACAAGGAAGAAAAAGAATATAGAATCATTATATCAAAAGGGAGAACGTCAATCACAACATCCGTTCGTCAAAGATACTTAATAACATTAATCTTAAAGTGGCTATTATTTAAAATCAACTTCTTGTTATATAAAGATAATCAGCTATGGGAACATAATTGGAACTAAAATGTGCTCAGCAACAATAAAATTCAAAAAATGCTAAGGGACATGTGGACATGGTACCTTTTGGAGCATCAGTCTCGAAATAACGGTAGTTAAAATGCAGAGTTGGAGCAAAAGGATTCTTAGGATGAAGAACCTAGAGAACAAAAAAAATGTTACAACCTCATTAGAGAACTTGTTTCCCAACAGAACTAAGGGCCAAAATAGCATAAGGAAAAAACATCCTTCCACTGAATGAAGAGGCATGGGAAAAAAAGGATGCCAAAGGAATAAACACTTACAGTTACAATCAATTATTTGATATTGAGTCGTGCCTCATGAAGATAAGAAAAAACTGAATGTTTATTCAACCTATGAATGAAGAACTATTAAAGAGCTAGACTTGAATCAATTTATAATTTTAATGAAACACGTTCACCATGGGTAATTAATCAGATGAGTGAAACAGAAGTACATCGTTACAAAAGACAATTGAAAGCTGCAGCAAGTCTGCGATTGCATTGTTAGGTGCAAAATAAAACTTATTATCACAAGTTTTCAGAATAATCAGACAGGCCAAGTGGATTATCGTAATGAAAGATCCCTGACTATTTTTCAGGTTGGCATATCTTGCGTTAAAAAAAGGTACTTTCAAAAGAGCTTGCACATGGTATCTAATTAAGTATGAGAGAATTGTGTGGGATAAAAATGTTGGGTTATTATAGGATCGTAGAGTAGGAAAAGTAAACACTTAAATTAAGAACTCAACAAAATATTTTACAATACACTCAACAATCACTCAAGACTCATTCAAGACTGTCTGTTGAGCTTCAACTCTTTCACTCACGCATGTACTCTTTTATCATGCACTAATCCTCTCACTTAGGATACATATCTGCTCACTTCTCTCTTTCTTATTCTCTCACTAACACTCATATTGCCACTACATCTATTTATATTAGCTAACCCATTCTTCTAGAGTGGGCGGTGCCTCTAGATAATTTTGCAATCCACCGATCCACCGCTGCCATCTAATCTTATCATGTGATTATCCAAAACTGCCAACATGATCTCCACTCGAAAATTCTAGATTTATAGAAGTCGGTGGTGATCTTCAACAAAATATAAACAAAGATCAAAGAAAATTATAAAAATAGAAAGCTGTAAGGTAGGGGGAATTACAGAGCTGATGCCAGCAGCGAAGAAGGGAACAGGGCCGGGCTCGACATTGCCATTATCAGAGGGCTTGGCAGCTCTATAAGCATCGGGAGGCATAACTCCATAAACAACAGAAACATTGACGCCGGCCTTCTCCCAAACAGCGCCATCCTGCAAGACTCGGCTGATGCCGCCGCCGCCGCCGGGCCTAGACCACACGTCTTCCCTGAAGTTAGCACCTCCGTCGACGGCTTCAATGGCAGCGCACACGCTATCCTGCACCTCCCTTATCATTTTCTCGAACCTTGCTCTAACTGAAGAGGATGAAGTGGAAGTATTCTCGTCCGAATGTCGGAGGAAAGTGGGGGGCTTTTCAGCCTCCATAGTTTCTTTTTCTATCATGGATGCTTGGAGTGGGTGAATTGAAGGTTTTGTCCTCTTAGTAGTTGGGAGAAGAGGGGAGAAGGGGAATGCGAAAGCAGGGGGGGAGCGAAGTGTTGCGGAATATGAGATGGGAACGAGGGCTGCAGAAGAAGAGGGCGACGAGGTAAGTCCGGGTGCCAGCATTGCCGTTCGATGGGAGGGAGAAATTGCAGCAACACCAAATCTGCAAGTGATGATAGATAAGGTCTGAAAGATGCATCCGACGTCGTTTGCTTATTTATTTGTATTTTGACTCCCATCCCATCCATGGTTTTATTTTTCATTGCTAGCGTTTATTTCATTCTATGGGTAATGGGCTTTCAATGGAGGCTCACGGTTTTGTACTTCAACAAACCCATTGATTTTGTCTCTGATTTAAAAATTTATTTTGAAATATTTTAAGGGTGCTGATGTGGATAAATATGTCAATATTTTCAATTAATATATTATTACGTGGCATTATAGTTACAGTTATTTTTAAGGTGGAGCGTGTGCGGTGTGACAACTGGATTGTCATTTTGTTTTTTGTTCGGTTGTTGAAGCTCGTTTCTGCAAGACTTGGCGGGGGCAGAGTTCGGTTGTGGGTGTTGGGCCCGTTGGGCTTTGGCCCAAATGATGGTCTTCTGTCTCAAAGTATTGAGTCAGTTTTGTTAATTCAAAACTTGGTCCATAGCCTTACACCTTAGGCCTTTATCGCACTCATTTGTGAGCCCTAACGAGCAGAACGTGGATTTAAATTCTTGTGTGAGTTCAAGGGGAATCTAAGCATTATGGAGTTCAACACTCGACCACCTTCTCCGACGACGACGAAGACCGACGAGATGACGAAAATCGATACTAACAGTGGTATCAGAGCGGGTTTCGTCATTGATGCTCGTCCGTCCATCGCTAGAAGCTGCTGCCGTCAGCCGCCAATGGGAGAACGCCGCTCTCCGATGGGAGAAGGCCATCGGTCAGATCGAAGCCGCCGCTGCTACCGATCTGCTCTCAGCCGCCGGAAACACGACGCTAGCCGCTGGTTCCACCGCTGTCGCCGACCTACAGGAACGAGCCGCCACCGGTTAGATCGAAGCCGCAGCCGATCTGCCTGGATCTGCTCACGATCTGCTGCCGCTAGGGTTCCGCCAGTCTGCGTCGCAGACCGTAGCCGCCGACCGCCCGTCACGAAGCCACTGCCGGTGGGAGGTTCAAACGCCGACGGGTTCGCGATCGAAAGCTTGACCGTTGTTGTTCGACGCCGCCGCCGCTCGTCGCCTGGAGCTCTCCACCGTTTGTTGACGCTGCTGCACAGCCGCCACCGGAGTTGCTGATTGATTGGTCATTTGTAGTAGGGATGACCAATTAAAATAATTTATCGAACCACAGGGAGGTAGACGCTAGTGCTTAAGCGATCTCACGTTTTTCATGATTTTATAGAGACGAATCATTAAATGGGTTGGTTGTTCAAACAAGTAAATAGAAGTAATCAAGGCAAGCAAGCAAGCAATGATTAGCAAACAAAATAAATGGATGAAATAAGTGGTTTTCCAAGTTGAGTAAAAGTGAGATTAACAACAATTAAGAAGTGGAAATCCTAGGATAAATGCATCAAATTCATATGATCATGGATTTAGAATAAGGGTCAATACTAAGTTCACCTAAACTCCCTCTCGAGATGGATATGATATGAATATCAAATAGCTCAATGGATTGGTTCTCACACAAACAATTCCAACTAGGTACTAAGTTTGAGGTGAGAGTCCCTTCACACGATTAACCAACCTCTCGATCAAACCAATCACATGTTCTATCAAAGGGTTCTAAACTCCAAAGGATTTCTCAATCTCTTTACAATTTATAACACACATGAAGTGTTTGATGAAATGATTCACTTAATTATCCTAAACATATAATTGATTTCTCAATTTAATTACATATCTAAAACAACTAAACACACAAATCAACAAAATAAATCAAGCAATTAATAATCAATGATAGAAAATTAATTAACTCAATCCACATATGAATTTAAATACACAAATCCAAAAATTATCCAACAACTCTCATATTGCTAATCTCACAAGAGAGATTAGCCTACCATATTCAAAAGGAAATCAACATAGACATTAAGATCCTTACAAAACATGATGGAACTATGAGGTTTAACTACAAAGTAATGATGGAAACTCCCTTGAAGTGCTTCAATAGTGATCTCCTTTCTTCCCTTGCATTCTGCTCTCTTCCTTGCTTCTTTTCTTCAATTGGATGAAGGTTTTGATGGTGGGATGATGGTAGATCTAATGGATGGTGAATGGATGAAGATGATGGTGTGAAATGGAGAGAATAGTGTGTAATCTAGGTGTAGAGGTGAAACCCTTGTATGAAATATCCAATCTCCTTTGAGATGTTGAACTTGAGGCTATTTATACTCTCTCCAAGTTGGGCCACGAATTTAACATCAACTTGGCTTTTTACACACACTTACATACATTGGCAGGTGAAAATCCTAATTTCTGGCCCAAAAACATGCAACTCGAGTTGGCCTTACCCAACTCGAGTTGCAACTCGAGTAGACCTGGCTCAACTCGTGTTGGCAACTCGTGCATCCGCCTGTTCGGTCGTGTTGCGAGGCTCTGAAACTGAAAATCCCTCGGCACCCAACTTGACTCGAGCTAGCAACTCGTGTTACAGCTTGCAAGTCGAGTTGGCTCACTGTACAATTTTTGGACGCTGCCCTGCTCCTAGCTCGACTCGAGTTGCAAGTCGAGTTGGACCTTGCAACTCGAGTTAGCTCTCTGGACGAATTCTGGACTTTTTCTTACCTAACTCGAGTCGAGTTGGCAACTCGAGTTGCACCTTCGAGTTGGGTCTCCTTAGCCCGTTTCTTGCTCGTTTCAGTTCCCGTCTCTATTTTTTGCTCCTTTTTCACATGTTTTACATACGTTTAAGCTCATTCTCACACATTTCCATAAAAATACATAACACAATCAAATAACACATAAAATACGAATGAAATACTACAAAAATTGACATAAAAAGACACTAAAATCTAGGTGAAAATATCACTTATCACACCCCAAACTTAAAGTGTTGTGCGTCCCCGAACAACGAAAATGATAAACCAAGGGGTGAGATTTTCACCTAGGAAAAGACTAAACGAATATAAGTAATAACACATCGATTGCAATAAGAATTACAATTTATGCTAAGTCATCCTACAACATTAAACTCATAACATGAAAAATTAACAAGTTCAATCTAAAGAGAATAAAAGTGTAATATAGTCATTTTTTAGTCCAAGTCTCACATAGGTTATAAATGTCACTCAACACTCTTTAAAGTAGGGTAAATCATCACTCATTAACCGATTGGCTTGACTCGCTATAAGCTTGCTCGTGGACTATATTCACAAACCTCCAAAGTTTCAATTAATGATAAAAAAGGTCTTTAATTAAGGATGTAATAATAGGCTCTTTGGTAGGGTAGGAAGTATATGGATAAGAGTGACTAATCATGTGTAAGTAATCGAAGAGATGACCAATTTTCTCAACTTCTTCACTTTCCTTTCTTCCTTTCTTATCTTTACAATCTCAAGCACTATTCGTTAACTTTCCTTGGATTGAGCTTCTTTTGATGCATGCTTCCTTTCTTTGAATTTTGTTTACTTGAGCATTTTGATGTTGCTTTACTCTTTCTCTTGCTTTGAGGTTGCATGTACATTCTTGTTGTTGCTCTTTTCATCCTTTTTCTTGCTTGTTTACCATGTCCTTTTCTTCTTTTGCTAATCAATCAATCCTTTCTAGCTACCATCTCCTCAATCACCCACACAAATGTATATATAAGCTTGAGTGGGTAATTAAGGCTTGTAATGTGCTAAATTCACAAGAAATAGGTTTATAGGCTCAAAGTGGTTGACTAGGGATGATGTTCAAGGTAGGGAAGTATATGACAATGACTATAAATAATAAGGATGACCTTAGATCATGTCACTAATCTCCACAAATCGGGCTCGTTCCTATAGTCCTTGAGCAAGTTCTAGTTTATCAATACTCAATCGATCCACTCATGATGAAAAATATCATGTATGCATGGTTGAGGCTTAAATGCTCACAAGATTATGCATTGGACCTTAAGGAACTTATTACACCACATTCATCTCAAAATTGAACAAGTTAAGTAAAACATGTCACAATTCGAAAGTGTAGAGATTCTTAATCATAACTTGTCATCACTTACTACCACAACATATCATCACTCACATTCAAAAATGACTCACAACATCCCAAAACAAACCACCAAACATACCAAGACAAAAATAAAAAAATACACACAAAACAAAAACAAAGACTCACCAAACAAGAAACAAACAAAACACATAACATGCAAAAATAAAAATTACCCATCAATAGATAATGAAACACATATTCATATCATCCTTAACAATTAAGCTCATAAACATCTCATCCTTGATTGAAAAGAAAATCCTAAATTACGAAAGTAAACCTCCACAAACATAACAAATGAAGCAACATGCTAATCACATCAATCCAAATCAAGTCACATTATGTTAAGCACATAAAAGTGGTAGGGTGTAGAGTCAACTCCCTCAATAGGCATTTGGTAGTGGAAGTTGTTAGCTCCAAGTTCCATGATGCTTCCAATACCCTTCATTTATGCTCAAAGACTCATCAAACACCATTAGTTCAACAATTTCATTAAGAATATAGATTCACATGCACTTCAACACAACCAATCATACCAAAATCCAACCAAACTCATGAGAAAAATTTTAAAATTGACCAATTTTACAAGAAGACCTATCATCATCAATATATCATCATATCAAGCACACTTACATGGTGAGTCACACCAGACACTCTCCCCCCAAACTTAAATTGAACTAAGAGGTGAGAATTAAATTTGCAAAAAGTGGTGGGACTTACCCTTGTAGTTTCATCAATGATCTTCTTTTAGAGAAGCATACTCATCCACATGACTCAAGCTATGTTCACCACGCACTAGCCCCCCAAACTTAACTAGAGACAAGAGTCGAGAATTAAGTTTGTAACAAGTGGTGACATATCTACTCAAATCCATGAGCTCAATCCACCTACAAGACCAAAAATGCAAACCTAAACTACTAAACTATCTATAAAACTAAACTACTAAAAGGATACGATCTTTTAAGAGGTGAAGGTATCCACATATACCAACTCCCTTTGAGAGGAAGAATGGTAATGCTTCACCCTTTGACCATCCACCAAACCTTGGTAGAAAAACCCCACTTATTGATTTTTCGGAAAACCATGTTGTGGGCATTTGCGTAGCATATCCTTAAATTGTTCCCACGCTTCATAAAATCTTTCTTGTGGCATTACTTGAATTTTGTGATTAAGCTTTTCATTTGAAGCGTCTTAGAAGGCGGAAAATATTTATTCAAAAATATTTGCAAGCTCTTCCCAAGTGTTACACGTACCCGGAGTGATGGTAGATAACCATGTTCTAGCACGATCTCTCAATGAAAATGAGAACAACCTCATCTTTAGACAATCATCGCTCACCCCGTTCATCTTCACAGTATTGGCAATCTCAATAAATTGAGCAAGATGTGCATTAGGATCCTCATTCGGTAAACCACCAAATTGTTTATCTCTCACCATGTTGATTAGGCCCGCCTTAATCTTAAAATTTTTGGCATTGATTGGTGGACCCATCATTTGTGGCATTGCCCTTGGCATAAAAAAATCCTGAATCACCCTTGGATCAACATGAGGCCCTCGATGCACCGGAGGTGGTGGTGGTGGCGCATAAACTTGTTGTGGAGGTACATAAACATGTTGAAAACCTTGTTGAAGCATAGCTTGGTGCACCATTTTTTGAAGCAACTCTTGATTGTTAAACCCTCCAAATTGTTGATGAGCTTGTTGAGGATGATTAACATTGATTTGGGGTGCTTGTGTGTTGTCTTGCACTTGTTGCGCTCCGTCTCCATCAACATCATTCCTAAGATCAACAAGTTCCTCTTGATTATTCTCCATTATAATACTCCTTTTGGTTTTGGCCTCATTTCTCCTTCTTCGAAAAGTGTGTTCAATCTCTAGATCAATATGTTCAAGTTGTTTTCCTTTTGACCTTGTTTGCATACACCTTCAAAATAAGAGAAGTTAGAATAAAAATTTCAAAAACAAATACAAGTAAACAAATAAAATAAAAATGTCTCTAGTAAGATCACTCAAAACGATCATTCTTCAAGCTACTAGCAACGTTGCCTCCCCAACAACGGCGCCATTTGATTGGTCATTTGTAGTAGGGATGACCAATTAAAATAATTTATCGAACCACAGGGAGGTAGGCGCTAGTGCTTAAGCGATTTCATGTTTTTCATGATTTTATAGAGACGAATCATTAAATGGGTTGGTTGTTCAAACAAGTAAATAGAAGTAATCAAGGCAAGCAAGCAAGCAATGATTAGCAAACAAAATAGATGGATGAAATGAGTGGTTTTCCAAGTTGAGTAAAAGTGAGATTAACAACAATTAAGAAGTGGAAATCCTAGGATAAATACATCAAATTCATATGATCATGGGTTTAGACTAAGGGCCAACACTAAGTTCACCTAAACTCCCTCTCGAGATGGATAGAATATGAATATCAAATAGCTCAATGGATTGGTTCTCACACAAACAATTCCAACTAGGTACTAAGTTTGAGGTGAGAGTCTCTTCACACGATTAACCAACCTCTCGATCAAACCAATCACATGTTCTATCAAAGGGTTCTAAACTCTAAAGGATTTCTCAATCTCTTTACAATTTATAATACACATGAAGTGTTTGATGAAATAATTCACTTAATTATCCTAAACATATAATTGATTTCTCAATCTAATCACATATCTAGAACAACTAAACACACAAATCAACAAAACAAATCAAGAAATTAATAATCAATGATAGAAAATCAATTAACCCAATCCACATATGAATTTAAATACACAAATCCAAAAATTATCCAACAACTCTCATGTTGCTAATCCCACAAGGGAGATTAGTCTACCATATTCAAAAGGAAATCAACATAGACATTAAGATCCTTACAAAACATGATGGAACTATGAGGTTTAACTACAGAGTAATGATGGAAACTCCCTTGAAGTGCTTCAATGGTGATCTCCTTTCTTCCCTTGCAATTCTCCTCTCTTCCTTGTTTCTTTTCTTCAATTGGATGAAGATTTTGATGGTGGGATGATGGTAGATCTAATGGATGGTGAATGGATGAAGATGATGGTGTGAAATTGAGAGAATGGTATGTGATCTAGGTGTAGAGGTGAAACCCTTGTGTGGAATATCCAATCTCCTTTGAGATGTTGAACTTGAGGCTATTTATACCCTCTCAAAGTTGGGCCACGAATTTAACATCAAATGGACTTTTTACACACACTTACACACATTGGCAGGTGAAAATCCAAATTTCTGGCCCAAAAACATGCAACTCGATTTGACCTTACCCAACTCGAGTTGCAACTCGAGTAGACCTGGCTCGACTCGTGTTTGCAACTCGTGCATCCGCCTGTTCGGTTGTATTGCGAGGCTCTGATACTGAAAATCCCTCGGCACCCAACTCGACTCGAGCTAGCAACTCGTGTTGCAGCTTGCAAGTCGAGTTGGCTCACTGTATATTTTTTGGACGCTGCCCTGCTCCTAGCTCGACTCTAGTTGCAAGTCGAGTTGGATCTTGCAACTCGAGTTAGCTCTCTGGATGAATTCTGAACTTTTTCTTACCTAACTCGAATCGAGTTGGCAACTCGAGTTGGGTCTCCTCAGCCCGTTTCTTGCTCGTTTCAGCTCCCGTCTCTATTTTTTACTTCTTTTTCACCTGTTTTACATACGTTTAAGCTCATTCTCACACATTTCCATAAAAACACATAGCACAACCAAATAACACATAAAATACGGATGAAATACTATGAAAACAGACATAAAAAGATACTAAAATTTAGGTAAAAATATCATTCATCAATGATCGTCGGAGCTGTCTGACGCCGCGCGCTGCTAGGGTTCAGACGCCGTAGCGGCTGACCTGCCTCCCGTCGCCGCCGCTCATGTTCGTCGGTTGCCTTTGTCTGTCGGCTACGGTTAGATTTGTCTGACCATTTGGGGAAGGAAAGTGTCTCTCCTCCTCATTTTATTGTTTCTGAAAATTTTCAGATTTGTTTTGTCATTTTTTTCGGACCTGTTCATTTTCTGAAAAATTTCAGATTGTTCCTTCACTAACCCCCACTATTTCTCACTTTGTGTGTAGGTTAAAACTTGGAGTGGAGGCTGCCCCGTTTGTGTTTACTACGTGAACAAGACTACGAGGGATCCACCCCTGTTAAAAATGGGCTGGTGGCTCGTAGAGATGGTACGATGTTCTCGTCGGAGACACCGATCTGGTGAAATAGCTTGAGCTTTCTCTTGTTTATTTTTCTTGTCTGATGCCCTGAGGCGGCTGGTCCTCTTATTTGCTTTTGTGTGATGCCCTGAGGTGGCTGATCCTCTTATTACTATTCTTGTTTTTTTTGTGAAACTTTCATCTTGGTCTTTCAATTTGTGCTACTGAAAATATGTCATTGTGTGTTATACTGCTCTGTTTCTCGTTTTGTGTGTGATTAGAGTAGTGTCAACCTGTTGTGTGACAGATTTTTGCTCTGTTTTAAATTCTGTATTTTTTCCATTTATAGTGTGTTCTACTCAACTTTAAATACCCATGGCTTCGTCTTCTTCGTTTGGACAAGCACCGTTTGATGGTAAGCGAGACTTCAGTATCTGAAAATAGAAAATGAAGTGCATACTCGTCCAACCAAGGGTATTCAAATCTGTAGATCACTTATATGATAAGGGTGAAATAGATGTTAAAAAGATGAGATGAATGAGCTTGCTTTGTCTGCGATTATCTTGAATCTATCTGATCATGTGCTTAGAAAAGTTGGTGAGCATAAGTCTGCTAAAACTTTGTGGGAAAAGTTGGATAAGTTTTACACTGAAATGTCTTTGCCTAGTAAAATTTTTCTTCTTGAAAAATTCTTTCGTTTTAAACTTGATTTAAACAAAGATGTTGACGAAAATTTGGATGTGTTCACGAAGTTGATTCAAGATATTAAGCTAACTGGTGACAAGCATATTGATGAATATAACCCTATTGTGCTTTTAAATGCTATACCTGATTCTTATGGTGATGTCAAATCTGCTATAAAGTATGGTCGTGATGATGTTACTCTTGATATTGTGGTAAATGCCTTAAAAAGCAAAGAGAATGATTTAAACAAAATGGGGGTGTTAAGAATTATGGGGAGGTTATGCATGTTAAGGGGAAACCTAACAATCGTAACAAGAGCAAGAATAAGAACAAGGACAAGAATTCTGATGTAAAACCCCAGAATAATCAGAATGTTAACAAGAAAAACAAGAAATGCTTTAATTGTCTTGAAAGGGGACATTTTGCAAACAAGTGTCCTCATCCTAAGAGGAATAATTCTAATGGTCATGCTAATGTTGCCTCTGAATCTGTGAATTATGGTGATGTGTTTGCTATTTCTGAAAGTTGTGTGAATTCTGTGCATTCATCTCTGTGTGATAGTGAATGGCTTGTGGATTCCGATTGCACATTTTATATGATACCTTTTAAACATCTTTTCTCTTCATATAAAAATATTTCTCATGGATCTGTGTCTATGGCTAATGAAAAAAGATGTGATGTGCTTGGTGTTGGTGACATTTGCTTGCGTTTTAAAAATGATTATGTGTTCACTTTGAAAAACATCCGACATGTGTCTGATTTGTGTAACAACTTGATTTCTTGTGTTGTACTTGAAGATGAGGGTCTTGAGGGTATGTGGGGAAAGGGTTGCATGTCTATTGTAAAGGGTTCTGTGCCCGTTTTTAATGCTGAAAAAAATGAATAACCTGTATGTTTGCTGTGCTAAATCTGTTATGTCTGCTAACGCTGTTAAAGAGGATAAAACAAATATTTGGCATAGTAGGTTAGGTCACATGAGTAGTAAAGGTCTTGAATTATTGCATAAAGCTGGTTCTTTTGGTAATGATAAGCTTACATGCATTCCTTTATGTGATTCTTGTGTGCAAGGCAAACATGCAAAGGTGAAATTCCCTGTTCCCCGTACCCTAAGACTTCTTCGTGTAGTGATATACTTGAGTACCTGCATGCTAATATGTGGGGGCCTTCTAGTGAGCCTACTCAAGGTGGCAATGTGTATTTTCTGTCTATTATTGATGATTTTTCAAGAAAAGTGTGGGTGATCTTGCTTAAAAACAAATCTGATGTTTTTTAAAAGTTCAAAAATTGGAAAACTTTGATTGAAAATCAAATGGGTAAAAAGATTAAGTATCTTAGAACTGATAATGGACTTGAATTTTGCAATAATGTCATGAATGATTTATGTTTTAAATCTGGAATTGTGAGACATAAGTATGCTCCTTACACTCCCCAACAGAATGGGGTTGCTGAGAGGATGAATAAGATTTTGTTAGAAAGGTTGAGGAACATGTTGGTGTCTTCTGGACTTTCTAAAAAGTTTTGGGGTGAGACGCTTATTACTGCAGCATTTTTAATAAACAAATCCCCCTCTGTGCCTTTAAAGGGTAAGTGCCCTGACTATGTATTTTTTGGTAAAAGTATTGATTATTCTGTGCTACGTGTATTTGGTTGTGCTGCGTTTGTGCGTTAGAAACATGACAAATTGGATCCTAGGAGTAGAAAATATATTTTTCTTGGTTATCCTGAGGGTGTTAAAGGTTATAGGTTGTGGGATTTTTCTGAATTTGGTTTCAAAATTGTGATTAGTAAGGTTGTGATCTTCAGTGAATCTGAATTTCCTTGCTTATCTGCTCCTTTGTTTGATGTTGTGCCTTTACATGATTCTACCACTTCTTCGAGTGAGGTGGAGCTGTCTCCTTTGTCATGTGATGCTGAAAACTTGCCTGACACTGTTGTTGATCAAGAGCTTGTTGCCAATGAACCTGCTATCAATGATGAAAATGTGCATGATATTCATGTAGATGATGACTATGTGTTGCCTAGGGATAGACCTAGAAGGAATATTAGGCCACCTGCTAGGTATGATGATTTTCATATTGATACTCATGCTTTCAATGCGTTTGAAAATGTTGATAATGAACCTAAGACCTATCAAGAGGCTTTAAAATTTGACAACTTTGTGAAATGGTTAAATGCTATGAAAGATAAAATGAAACAGTTGCATGTTAACTATACTTGTACCCTGGTTCCAGAACCTGCTCATTGCTCTGTTGTTGATTGCAAGTTGCTTTTCAAAGTGAAACATGAGCTTGAAAATGTTAGATTTAAAGCTAGATTAGTAGCAAAAGGTTTTACTCAAAAGAAAGGGGTTGATTATAATGAAATCTTTGCTTCTGTCGTTAAATTCACCACTGTTTGTATAATGCTTGCATTAGTTGCTCATTTTGATTGGGAATTAAAGTAAATGGATGTCAAAACAACTTTTCTTAATGGTGATTTGGACAAAAAGATTTTCATGAAACAACCCGAGGGTCTTGTGGACCCCAAAAATCCTGATCATGTGTATCTTTTGAAGAAATCCTTGTATGACTTAAAACAATCTCCTAGACAGTGGAATAAGAAGTTTGATTAATGCATGACATCTTTGAAGTTTAAGAGAAGCTTGCATAATATTTGTCTTTACTTCAAAATTGATACTTCTGTTCCTGTTATTCTGCTCATATATGCGGATGATATGCTAATTGTTAGCTCTGATCTTGAGTATGTTGAGCTTGTTCAAAAGAGTCTATATGATAATTTTGATATGAAAGATCTTGGAGATGCTAAAAGGATTCTAGACATGAACATTGATAGAGATAGGAAGAACCATGTTCTCTTGCTTAATCAGATTTCATATGTTGAAAAGTTTTGAGTAAGTTCTCTATGATGTCTGCTAAAACTATGAATGTGCCTCTTGCTGCTCACTTTGTGTTAAGTAAGGATCAGTCTCCAAAGACTGATTCTGAAATTGCTGAAATGGAAAAGGTTCCTTATTCCAATGCTATTGAGTCTGTTATGTATCTTATGGTTAGCACTAGACCATATATTGCATATTCTGTTAGTTGCTTGAGTAGGTATATGGCAAATCCAGGTGCGCCTCATTGGGAGGCTTTGAAATGGCTCTTGAGATACCTCAAGGGCTCCATGGAGGTAAGTTTGCGCTTTTCCAAATCTGCAAATGGTGTGAAACTTGTTGACTATGTTGATTCCAATTATGCAAATGATAGGGATAATAGGAAATCTACAACTTCTTATGTGTTTACTTTGTGTGGCTCTTGCATAAGTTGGAAGTCTCAGTTACATCATGTAGTTGCTCTATCTACAACTGAATTTGAATATGTGGCTATTACTGATGCTTTAAAGGAAGCTATTTGGCTGCAAGGCCTTGTGAAAGAAATAGGTTTTCTTGATAAATGTGCCACGGTGTTTTCTGATAGTATGTCTGCGATTCAATTTTGTAAAAATCCTGTTTTCCATGATAGAACCAAGCATATAGATGTTAGATATCATTTCATTCGTGATAGTGTGGAAAAAAATATTGTTAACTTGGAAAAGATTGCATCTGAGTTTAATCCTGCTAATATGAGTACTAAATGCTTATCTGTTGAAAAATTTAGGTCTTGCATGATGACTTTAAATTTTGACTCTCTTGATTGAAGCATGTTGTATACAATTCTTTTCCTGTGAATATTGTGTTCACACTTGAGTTTGTGTGTTCTGTTTATTTTGTCCTTGGGATAATTTAAACATTTTGTGACTGTGTGTCCGTGATCTTTGCTCCGGCTTAGATTTGTGTATCTCTTGTGATACCTTGATTTTGTGTCAATTTTCTGGATCTTGCATTTGACTTTGTGTCTTTTCGTTTTGCAGGTGTCCGAGAAAAAGTGCGATGATGAATTCTCATTTAGTTAAACACAAGGGTGGATGATTTAGGCCAAGGTGGAGATTTGTTGGGCCCATTTTGCTTTGGCCCAAATGATGGTCTTCTGTCTCAAAGTATTGGGCCAGTTTTCTTAATTCAAAACTTGGCCCGTAGCCTTACACCTTAGACATTTATCGAACTCATTTGTGAGCCCTAACATGCAGAACGGGAATTTGAATTCTTGAATTCTTGAATTTAACGGGAATCTGAACACTGTGGAGTTCAGCCCCTCGACCACCTTCTTCAAAGACGACGAAGACCGACAAGATGACGAAGATCGATACCTAACGGTGGTCTTGGATTTCTCTATCGAGTTTTACATTACTGAATTTGTCTGCACTTTATCTCTTGACTTTGGAATGCACGTTTCCCCTTTCCATTTCCCCTTCCCATTTTTCTTCTTCCATGAACAAGATTCACCAATTTTTCAGAAACCATGAAAGCGCATACAAGGTGTTCGAGAGAATGCCTGAACTAAATGCTTGCATTTTGAGAGAGATGTGTCACACGATTTTATTCACCACTTCTGCTTCAAGTGGGTTGATCTTCCATGATACATTTCTTCATACGGCTCCTCACCAGTGTAAAAGTATTGTGCGGTCGTTGTGGGTAGGGTTCCTCACTACATCTTAAATTTTCGGTGATATTTACTTTTGTTTCTGTTGTAAATTTTGGTTTCTTAGCTGTACGCATTTGGAGAAGGCTAGGTTTTGGCATATAGTTAGAGCTTCTGAAACAATTTGAAGTCTGTGTATTGATTTTATTTCATTTTTGTCTCTCCTTAATCTTCTTAGGTATATGCTTACGCTTAGCCTGCCACCCCATTCTCAATTGGGCCTTTCATTCCACTTGTTCGACCAGGAAGAAACGGCGCAGCGGCAGTTCAAGCTAGGTATTTCTTCTTAATCGGTTTCTTAACTTTTTCCAATGTTTTACAAGTATTGTTAGGTTGTTGTGATCCAGGAGAGGTCTTGCAATCATGTAACATTATTGTTGTTTTTTGAGAAGATTGAAATCAAAAAGAAGTTTTGGCTTAAGCTCCTGATTTACTATGTAGTTAAATCTACATAAAAATGTAGCGGATTCTGTTTCTGTTAATTCTGGAAATGAAATGTTGTTGCCCCATGACATGTTATGTTGTACTCTTTTCCAGTCAAGTCAGTAGTTTAAAATTCCAGCATGCAATATCAATTGTACCCAATATATGTATCTATTCATTTATTTTCATTCCATTCCACAGATTCCCACATCTGATCCAGTACCATTGGAATCTTGAAAGCAATATAAATAAATAATGGCCTTATGTGAGTTAATTCATTAGTAGGAGTATTTATTAGTATTTGGTTGGATTGGAAGGAAGGAATTAAGGAGCTTTTACCAATCTCTGCTCTTCTGCCATCATACTACCTCCAAACTCACATCCCACTTTCCTCACTAATTCACATCAGTTTCATTTATAGAGTGGAGTATTGAATAAACACATGAGGCAACCATCTAACTCCTAATTTTTACATCTAATCTTACTGCATGTTTTTAGCATCTTATGCCAACAAAATTGTGGTTGACTTTTTTTCATAGGAACAAATAAAAATCATATTCCACTTCTTAACATTTTAATTACACTAATTCTTACAAAATATCATAACTATCCAATTTTATTTTTTCTTTTGGTGCCATAATAGACGATCTAGAATATTATTTTTGAAAATAAAATATGGTGATAAATTAATAATGTTGTCATGTATTAGGATTAGGGTGGTGAAGGAGAAAATTATGATGGAATTATTTTTGATTTTTCACCTTTGAAGTACCTTTACTCTGTAAGCTCAAACAAACACTTAAATGCAATTCAGCTTCAAATCCGTAGTCCCAAGTGAACACAACTAGGAAATCACACTTAACATTTGCAAATAAACGACGTCGTGGCGGGGAGAGAGCAAGTTCACAATTTCTTTACCATAGTTCATCATTCCGGCCTGGCGGCTGTCGTCCCCAGGCAAGGGTTTTGCCACCTTTTCTTGCTGAATTTTTGGCGCCACACTGTTTAATTTGTACCAAATACTTTCCACAGCTTATGATCTTTCGGTTTTCACCAGATATTCTATTTCTACTGCCCTTCTGTGGGTAGGGTTCCTCCTAAATTATTTGAAGCTTCTTACATTTTCGCAGATATCTACTTTTGTTTCTCTTGTAATTTTTGGTTTCTTACGCTCTATACATTTGGATAAGGTTAGGTTTTGGCATAGTGTTAGAGCTTCCAAAGCAAATTGAAGTCTATATGTATTGATTTTATTTCATTTCATTTTTGTCCTTGTATACCCTCCACATTCTTAATTGGACCTGAAGATATGGCGCAGCGGCAGTTCAAGCTAGGTATTTCTTCTTAATCGGCTTCTTAACTTTTTCCAATGTTTTACAAGCATGTATTTGTGTTTTGCTTGACACTCTGTTGTCCTTCTCAATTTGGCCTAAGAAGTGATGGTTGTTTTGGTAGTGGAGTCCATTCACAAGAATTCAGTTTTTACATTAATTCTTGTTTGCAGATTGAAAAATGTAGGGTTCATTGCCAATATTGCCTCTTCCAGCACCGCCTTCTGATGGCAATCTTGGCCCGCTACCGCTAGCTCAACTGACTGGGGAATCTAATGATGAGAAGAAGATTGAGGCTAATGATAACTCCAACTCAGCTCCAGCATCGACCCATACCAGGACCATAGGAATTATATACCCACCTCCAGACATCAGAAATATTGTAGATAAAACTGCTCAATTTGTTGCAAAGAATGGACCAGAGTTTGAAAAGAGAATCATTGCAAACAAAATTCAACTTTTTACGTTCTTCAGATCCTTACCATGCTTACTATCAGCACCGACTTTCGGAAGCTCAAGCACAAAATCAACCTTCTTTACAACAGCCACTTCAGCCAGCTGACCCTGCTGCTCCTGAGTCAGCTGCTGGTGCTCCAGCTCCTGATACAAGTGATGCTTCAAGCAAGCCTGATCCTGCTGCTAAATTCAGACCCCATTCGTAAGGTTCTTGAACCATCAGAGGCGGAGCAATATACTGTATGGCTTCCTGAAGGGATTACGGGAGAGGAACTGGATATAATTAAGCTCACTGCACAGTTTGTTGTCCGGAATGGGAAGTCCTTTTTGACTGGTTTGACTAGTAGAGAGAGCAGCAACCCTCAGTTCCATTTTTTTTAGGCCAACACACAGTATGTTCATGTTCTTTACATCTCTTGCTGATGCATATTCAAAGGTATTGATGCCTCCAAAAGGGCTGACAGATAAGCTCAAAAACAGTGTTGCTGATATGACAACTGTCCTTAAACGCTGCTTACATCGTCTTGAATGGGAACGGTCACAAGAACAGGCTAGGCAGGAAGCTGAAGATGAGATAGAGCAGGAGCGACTGTAGATGGAAATGATTGATTGGCATGATTTTGTTGTGGTTGAATCGATAGATTTTGTTGATGATGAGGATGAGGACCTACCTCCTCCAATGACGTTGGAAGAAGTGATAAGGAGAAGCAAGATGTACACCATGGAAGAAGAGGATATTATTGAGCCTAGTAAGGAGGTTGAAACGGAAATGGATGAAGAAGAGGTTGAACTTGTACAATTTTAAGAGTTTTTGCTCATTTACTTGTGTTTAAAATTGCAGATTTGTTGCTTTTGCTGCTGCTGAAATTGTGTTTTCTTGGGAGTTTTGAGAATTTGTTTATTTAGTTTTCCTTGAATTAAAGTCGACTTTATTTAGTTATTGGTAGTTGCATCAAATTTGTTGGTTGAGAATGAAAAGCTTTGAATAAGGGGATCAAGTGTTGGTTTTCTTCTCGAGATTGAGACTTTTCCCCAGAAAATTGAAATCTAGATGGAGATGGCCTTATATTGCGAATTAAATTCTAGATGGAGGAGCTCTTAGAATAATGGATGATAAAGGGGAAGAGTTCTTAATCAATGGGCATCAAGTAAAGCATTACTTTGATCCATCCCAAAGAGAAAGTGGATACTTTGCTCGAAACTTGATCGTGCACTCCGTCTAGCTTGAAGACGTTAAATTCAGCGCTAAATGGGAGGCAACCCATTCTTTTTAATTTTGTTGAATAAGTTCTCCGCCTTGAGCTCTTGATTGTTAGTTCTTATTTTGTGTTATTTTTGTTTTGTTTGTTTTAGCTCTTGGATGATGGTGTATGGTTGTGTAAATAAAGCGTAATTGGATTACGAGAAGCGCTACGTGGATGCTTCATGAGGTAAGTCCACTACTGTCTTTCAAACTTAATTTTTAGCCTATCCCACTTGAATTCATTCACTGCATCTCATCTCTCTAATTCTTGGAATATTGTCTCAATCTTGAAGCATTCATATGAAACAAGCAAGGTATGCATTTCTAATTTTTACTTCAATTCAATTTTTAGTTTGGGATTAGAATAAATTGAAACTTGAAATAAAGCCCTAGTAGGGGCTGTTCGTCCTTGTATAAGTGCATGCTTGGGTTTTAATTTCATTGCCTAGATTTTACTCGATGCTTTGAATAAATAATTGAATTGAAGGACGAGTTATGTTGTTGGTTTTGCTTGAATGAAAAATGGGTAGGAATTGCATTGCAAATGTTGATAGAATTCTTATGCCTTGAGACTGCATGCAAGGTGTTTGATAAGATGCCTAAGAGAAAATTTTTGTTTTCTTATGCTTCATGTCACAATACTAAAACCCAAACAAATATAGATTATTACTATTCTTAATTTCAAACCTGTTAAATAGTATAATATTCCTTCCGCCCAGCAGAATTTTCATACCTCCTTTGTAATTTACAGAGGTGTGAAAACTGTGTTGGGATATACTCCCTCCGTCCCATTTCAATCTTTACATATTTCTATTTCGGGCATCCCATTTCAA
The DNA here is from genome assembly GCA_023678885.1 of Pogostemon cablin. Classification (NCBI taxonomy): domain Eukaryota; kingdom Viridiplantae; phylum Streptophyta; class Magnoliopsida; order Lamiales; family Lamiaceae; genus Pogostemon; species Pogostemon cablin. The sequence goes on from CM042960.1 coordinate 9,747,116, forward strand.
TCTTTATGTTTCCCTTTTTAAAATATGAGACTCACCTAAAACAATTAATATATCACCATGGGACCTACATTCAATACTAATACACCTACCCACTTTATATAAAATATTATATTTTTCAACATACTATCTATTAAAATACTATACTCCCTCCGTCCCTCACTAAGAGGGCCTTTTACTTTATGGCACGCGGATTAAGGAATATTATTATTTAATGTATAGTGGGTAGTTGTATTAGTGGGAATGTGGGTCCCATATTTTAATTGTATTAGTGGGTGTGTGGGTCCCATGTGTGTAAAAAAGGAAAAGAGACTTTGGGTGGGACACCCAAAATGAAAAAAAAAACACTCTTTCAAGGGGACGGAGGGAGTTTTCTTTAATCAACATGCAAACGTAAGTATTGAAACGGGACTGAGGGAGTATAGTATATGAGTTCTTTTATGCAGGTGATGGATTTATAATTCGTGAATCATATCTCGAATAAAAAGTGTCATATGTATAATACATATGAGAATTGTTGATGGTATACAGACAACATGTATAAATTTTACAGAGATGTTTTTGTAGATGAGGTGCGGGCGGTTTGAATTGTGCATGGAAAGGGAAAGAATTAATTAGTGTATCTAAAGCAAGCACCAGTTAAGTTTGAATTAATCCAGTACTATATATAAGCCCCATATATCTCTCATTTAAATTAACGGGATGGATTCATGCATTGAAAAAAATTAAGAATTAATGTACATTAATGGGATAGTAGGTAGTTGAGTACAGCAGCAAAATTGAGGATTTAGGTTGGCTATAATTAGAGATGAAAGAGGCAGAGAGCAGTAAAGAGGGAGGGAGAATATATGACGGTCCTCCAATGCGAGAACTCATTCATTGATTCATGTGTTAGTAATTAGAATACGTTCGCACGACATCCACTATGGGGGCTTTACATACTGGGCATTTCCCGCTGCTCCACTGCAGCTCATGCCCACACCGGAAACACGTGCACATGTGTCCGCATCTGCACTTAATTAATTGCATAATATTAGTAATCAGCTTCATTAACATATATATGTTATCCATGCATGCACTAGACTATAATGCATACCTGTACAGAACACAATCAACCTGCACTTTGCGGCAAACGCTGCATCTTCTACCCTTTCTTACTGGACCTGCTCTTGTGTGATTAATTCACATTAACTCATCATACATATATAAATACTGTACTAGTGCTAGGACATTAATTAATTAATATATTCACACCTGGATTAGTAAGGACTGTTGTAACCTCCTTTTTGATGGAACGTTGCAGCTTCACCTGCATATCCGTGCAGCATTTTATTGATTTTCTCAATTCGGACATCTCCTGATGGAGTTGCTCCATATGCCTTCTCAGATCATATATCAGTTCCATTTCCTGTTAGTAATTCATGCATTAATTAATTAGTACTGCATGGCATGACAAGGCAATATATGAGCGAGACGAGAATGAATTAGTAGCTAGGCTTACAATCGCCGCAGATGGATGGGCTTCATAGGAAGAGGTTTGTCCATTGGATGGAGTAGGAGTACATGCAGCCTGGTCAAAGCTGGAATAAGCGCTTGATTCGTGACCAGCTTGATTAATCTGAGGCCATGATGCTGCTGGCGAAGCCATGTATTCATCTGACTCTGCCGTGTACTGCTGCTCAACTGAGCTCTTATCACCTTCTTCAAATTCCTCCAAATTATATTCACTATGTTCCTCCTCCTCCTCCTCCTCTTCATGTTTCTCTTTCATCTCTTCCTCTTCCACTACCCCATAATCTGCATTTTTCTTTACAACTGCCTGTGCCTGTCCAGCTTGTGCACGAAACATCATCACCTGATCTATTTTCTCTCTCAATCCACTGGAAAGAAATGCCGACACACTTTTTCTGCACACAAACCCCATCCATAATGATATATATGAACACACTACACTCAGCATCAGCAATGTTGGTTGAGTGTTGGTCACATTAACATGCATAGGTACCTACCTGCCAAGGAGAGCACGAATTTCTTCATTCTCTAAGAAAGGATCAAGCATCTCTTGGTATCTTGCTTGCCTCAGATCCTCCCAGTCGCTGCGTGGCCTTGACACCTCGCCAATCCAGTCTCCCTTGCAGCTGATTATTTCCTGTTCATGCAGTTCCGAAACCCAACACACAGTGTCTTGCTGGATACCATTGGACTCTTGGGCATCTTGATCACTAGCTGTAGTAGCTTGTTGATCGGTCTCCTGGTTGTTGGTGTCCCAATCAGTAACCTCGCCAATCCAGTCTCCCTTGCAGCTGATCACTACTTCCTGTTCGTGCACCCAACACGCAGTGTCTTGCTGGTTACCATTGGACTCTTGGGCATCTTGATCACTAGTTGTGGTAGTTAGTTTATCGCTCCCCTGGTTGTAATTAGTAAATGGAGTTGGTACTTGATGCAGTTGGGCTACACATTGTTGTTGTTTCAATATGGCCGGATGGGCGGTTGTTGCCTCGAGACGCAGCGTAGATGGCTTGGGTTTGGGCAAGTCAGGTGGGATGCTGGAGTTTGAAAATCGACCTTCCATAGCTCCCAATCCACGCCGTAGGGATTTAATTCGAAGCAAGGCCTATGGATATATGGATTAGTAGGTAGTTGGAATGGAGATAAATTATCCAATTTGTTATAAGAAGAAAGCAAAGCAAAGCAAAGCAAACCTGGATGCGGCCTCGATGAGAGAATTGTGAAACGGCTTTTCTGCCGCCAAGTCTCTGGAGCTCTTTTCGCCTGTCGCGCTCCATCTGTGTGAGGAGATCAACGTATGCCTGGCGTCCACGGATCCTTGGTGACCCAACCACGGGAGAAAGAGGAGGATCCGAGTACTGATTATGATTATCCGTTGTTCTCACGCGGGGAGGAGATGACTCCACGTCCTCCGTCAACCTTCTGATTATGTCCGCCACCCTCAGCCTCTCGCTCTCCGAGAAGTCCGAATCCCTAGTCGATGGACCCGTTCGATCAGACTCCCAGTCCCCAATCGACTCAGCGTCGTCCCCAGCCCCCCCGCATGGGCACGGGCTGCTGCTGCTGCTGCTGCTCACCTTATTGCTCGCCTCCAGCCCCCTCCACTTCTGAACCAGCGACGACACACTCGACGCCTCCCCCTCCGCCTCCACCTGCTTTGGAAAAACTATTTCCCGCGCTCGGGCCCATTTATCCTTCCTCTCCTCCTCCTTCTTCCATCCTGGTTGGTGAACCCATAAATCTATCTCATCATCCACCAAATTCTGATACCCCGAACAACCAAATGGAGACGGAGACGATGGAGCTACCTCCGACGCCATCATCCTGCCCCTGCCCCTGCCCTTAATTATCTATATACTCCTCTATTAACCATGAACCAGCTCAAAACAAGCCATTGGAAATTAGGTAATCGAATAATATAGAAATTAGTAAAAGTAATTGATCGTGTAAATTTTGAATTGTTGGTAGAGGAGATGAGAGGAGAGAGATAACTAGCCAGCCTAAGAGCAGGGAAGAAGGAAAGGTTGTGGCTGGCCGCGTAAGTAAATTCAATGCATGGCCATTCTTTATTTACTCCCAATAAACATGCTTCTCCATTCTTCAATTACTACCTACCTCTATATTATCTACTTGGATTGGATTGGGCAACCATTATTTATGGCATCATCTTTTTGAAACTTTTTTTTTTCCTTCACTCCAATTTCACTAACAATCTATTCATTCTATCACCCCTATCTATGCTGTCCAATATCTATGTATAATCTATTCATAGTTTCTTTTGATGACTTATAATTTCTTGTTACACTTTGAAAAGTCACCCCTTATTAATTATTTGACCTTTTTTTTTTATAGTTAATAGTTTTAAAATATTATAACACTTATTAATTGACTACTACATATATTACCGAAAAATTGAAATATTTATCTTATAATATGACATAAATGTGTCAATTTTTCCGGAACTAAGAGAATATCTTTTTATTAAGAGTTAATTGCATTAAAATACATGATCTTTTCTTATTTTCTCAATTTAATCACGAACAATTTTTTTTATCAAAAAAAATACAAGATCTTTTATTATTTTTTCAATTTAATCACAAATTTTTATTTTATCAATTAAATTCACAACCATTTTATATTATCTCAATTTAATCATGAATTTTAATTTTTATTCTTTTTAAATTAAATATATATTCTTTTGTGTTTTATAATTTAAGTATAAATCCTCCTATTAATAAAATTATGACTATCTTGATTAATAAATAATAATATACGATATTAAATATTTAAAATAAAATGGATAAATTACATCTTAAATATAAAAAATTTATAAACTATTTATTTTTTCGACAAGAAAATGGGGTGAGAGTTAATACGTATGTTTCGAAGAAAAAAAAAGAAATGGTGCTACATTCAAAAATTACATATGAAATAAAAAAATAAACAAATTTGTTTTTGATAAAAATGGGGTGAGAATAATGTATTACGCATTTATAAATCTTTTATATTTTATATATAATTTATACATTATAATTTAAATATTACTATTATATTTTAAAAATTGAATATTTATTGTGTACAGATTTTTATTCATAATTAACGTAGTAATGTATTTAAATAATAGAATACATTCTTATTAAATTGTGAAAAAAAACATATATTTAATGGGAAAAAAATCATGATTAAATTAAGAAAGTACATTAAAGTTGTGTATTTAATTGATAAAAGAAAAGTTTGTGATTAAATTGACATAAAATGAGAAGGTCGTATATTTTATTAATAAAAAAAATAGTTTGCGATTAAATTGAAAAATGAGTAAATGTCATGTATTTTATTGCAATTAATTCTTTTATTAAATACTTATTCTTATTTATTCTATTAGTGGCAAAACAAGAGGAGTACCTGGCTAATTGTAATTGTGTGTGATATGAATATATATCTCAAATCAATAATTTATTTGTCTCATTTAAATAAAATTTAAGTACCTGATTGCAATAATAATTTAGGTAGTATTGGGTGAGACCGCTATCACTTTTTATCCATCTTAGGCAAGAGTTTACGTGATACGATCTCATACAAGTTTTCTTGGAATTCGAAAAAATCAAAACGAATTCCGATAAAATAAATGAATCTTGAACTAAGCTACTCATTAATTAATGACAGCCTCAACGGTAGAAAAAAATATAATAATTATAATAATGATAATAATAAAAATCTTATAAAATAGATGATCATATCATCATAATCTCTTATTCCAGAGTTGATGCGAGAGGAATCATCATGACGACGCCGCTTAAGAGTATATGCGATGTGATGAAGTTGGGTGTTAAATGACCACCTTGCGATGCAATGCAATGAAGTTGGGTGTTAAATGACCACCTCGCGATGGGATGAAATCATCACGACGACGACGCTTCAGAGGGTGTTAAATGACCAACTCGCGATGCAATGAAGTTTTTAGAGTGACTTGATTAAGTATTAAACGATTCTCCTCTCTATCAGAATGATCACCTCATCTAAAGGCTTAAGCTGATGGAGAGGAGAATCGTTTAATACTTAATCAAGTCACTCTTCTTCTGATCTCTATTTTCAGACTGATGCAACTATCCCGTGGTAATTCAAACTCTCTTCTCATTATGTTTTGGAGATGCTTTCTTCTTATAAATCTTTATTATTTCTCTTTCCTGTAATCTCAGGGAATGGGCTATGTGTATTCAGCTATTCTTGATATCATTCTAAACTGGAAAGCAATACTGTTTTGGGTCGGTGAGAGTGATTTTTAGCTGTAATGAAGGTGCGTTCTTGATTTGATGAAACGGTACGATGTTCGTTGAACGCTTGCTTTGTTTCATTTGTGTTCTAATTTGGTAAAGATTGCTTATAATTATGACATTGAATTATTAGATGAGTGCGGCTACTTACACCCGATAATACTAAACGTACTCCATTTGCTATATAAATTCATTAATTATTATAAAAAAGATAAGATATTTACTTTATATACCCATTATACCCTTTAAAATTTTAATAATTTAATCTTAACATCATCCATTAATATTCCAGCAACATCAATCAGCGATAATGGGCAAACACGGCGGGATTTTTCGGCATGTATCGCTGACAGGCTGGTAGTGAGACGTGCAACTGGAATGTGGAGCGGAAGGTTGGACTCGACGGCTTCTAAACTGTGAGAAGGATTTCCACACTCTGAGATTTGTAGAAAGAATTGCGAAGATCTGAGGAAATTAGGTTGACAGCAGCAGTGCAAGTTTGCCTTTCAGTATTGAGTTTACAGAATGTTTTTAGGATCTAGTTAATTATTTATTCAATTTTATTAAATAAATGTGTGTTGAAGAATTATCTCTTCATTTCTTTTTTTTATCTCACATGGGCATTTCTCTAAACTATTTTTGCTGTCTGTCGTAATAATCAGATGCTTAAATTAGAAATCGAAATCTTGCAATTGGAATTGGGTTTTGTCTGAAAAGAAAGGCAATATTTGTTTAACCAAGTTCAAGAACTAGAAGGAGAATAGCATTTCACCTCATATTACAGTTGAGCGCCTCATCTGAATTGCCAACCCACCAACGAGACATGTCGGAAAATCCCTCCGTGTTGTTCATTACCGTTGGTTGATGTTGCCGGAATATTAATGGATGAATTCAAGATTAATTTATTAAAAAAGGGTATCTTAGTATCTTTTTATAATAATTATAATTATTGGGGTTTAAACAGCAAATAAGCTATGTTTAGTTAAAAAAAGCCTGCCTATCATAGTTGATAGGCCAGGGTTGGGCAGCCTTTCTAACGAACATGAAGTAACTGTAATTCTTTTAAACACTCAGGATGCCGATAAGCGCAACAATGGTAGGAGCTCTGCTGGGTTTAACAACCCAGATGTACTCAAACGCTCTCCGCAAGCTTCCTTACATGCGCCGTAAGTAGAGCCCTTTCATTCTTCGTTGATTTTTAGTTAAATTGAAGAAACTAGAAAAATTTTTGATTGCGGTGTTGCAGATCCGTGGGAGCATGTGTTAGGTATTGGTTTGGGGGTGGTATTCGCGAACCAGCTGGTCAAATTTGACGCAAAGGCTCAGGAGGACCTCGACAAGATACTCCTCAGGGCCAAAGAAGCCAATGAACGCCGCTACTTGGGTAAATTAATTATAAAAATTATTTCTTCATACAGAATTCTCTTGATCCCTACCATCCTCTTCCTCTTCAAATTGATCATCTTTTGACTGAAGTTAGAAAAAAGCAGAGTTTATATTCCGATGGTGACATCTTGGAATTTAGACCTAGCAAGGAATCATATCAAAAGAAAATTGAATGTTATCTTAAATTAAATTCAGGTAATAATGTATAGCCTAATTAATAACCATAATGATAGGTAAAGAAGGAGGTGAATGTGAAAACCTAATTGTCAATCTGATGATTAGGATTAATGTGGGTAAGCCTTTCTATTTGCTGATTTTGAAGTTGGCCAAATACATGATTGTGGGATGAGATGACTTATAAGATGATATTTAGCAGGGTGAGCATTGTGTTCAAATCCCAGGAGGTTTATTTAACTCGATGAGATTTACTTGCTGCTTGATATTATTATCATTGTCGTGTACACTTGTCACTCGCCCTCGTTCATCTGGTACATTTGCGTGATATTTTCTTGTTTCTGGGTATTGTGGTTGCAGATGATGACGAAGATTAAAAGATGTGAATAAGAGTCCAAGTATGTTTTGTTATAAGAAAATTACGCGGTTTGCTTTGGTTATAAACACTAGCACTGACTTTTTGTGCTGAGGATATCTGCAGTCAGTGGCTTACTCTTGTATTTATTTTATTTTATTTTATTTTATTTTTCTGGGAGAATAATAACTTTTTACTACAAATTCTGTCTTTTTGATTCATTTTTTGCACATTTTGCTTGGGATAGCCTTCAATTCCCCACTTTTTTCTTCATGAATAAAGATTGGAGTGCAATGCTGAACAGAAAAGATTGTGAAAGGCAATTGATGTGAATTTGAAAATGATTGATTGTGTTGGGTATATAAATGAGTCAGTTTTGCAAGTTCCCAACATTTGTTAGAAATAAAAGTGGTGTTTCCTCTGCCTCCAACAAGCATATGAATGTCAATTTATTTCCTAGTAATGAGATGTAATCAAGTCAGAATCTATGAAATAAGAAATCAATTATCATTAAATCTCAGTGGCAAATAATGCTCTTGGTACACTTGATATCAATAGTATCTATCATATCAGATCATCCATTTATGTGGGCTCTGGACTCAATTTAAGAGATTGGGGTTGAATCATAGTGTCATTGAGCAGGTGCACCAATTGGTGACATGCTTGGCGGGATGACGGCCTTTCAGCAGGTGCAGTTTTTGTGCAGGTGAGTGCGATTTCGAGCACTTGGAGCGCAGCAGTTTCTTCATTTGGCAACAGTAGTGGTTTTAGCACTGGATCAATCACCTCCTTCCTTGCTGATCCTTGCATCTCCACATGCGACTCCACCCATCTCACCATGTCCATATCCATGCCAAATTGCCCATCCGTTGGCCGTCTTCCTGTCACCAGCTCCATCAACACAATGCCCATGCTGTAAACATCGCTCTTCTCCGTTGCTCTCATGGAATACGCGTACTCTGCAAATGCAAATGCAAGCTAGTTTATAATCAAGGCTAGTTTAGTCTAGTCAAGAAAAAGAGTGTTGACATCCATACCATAACATACCTGGAGCAATATAACCGTAGGAACCTGCAAACCACGAGTTGGACTCTGTATTTAGAGAATCATGATTGTCTGAGATGTGTTTGGCCAGCCCAAAATCACCCAAATGCGCCTCCATGTTGGCATCCAGCAACACGTTGCTCGACTTAACATCCCGGTGGAGTATCTTGGGCACACAATCATGATGAAGATACTCCAGCCCCTGCGCCAATCCCACACCTATTTTCAACCTCGCATCCCAATCCAGGATCTTCTTCTTCTTTTCGTTAACCGGTTGGTTATACAACCAATCCCACAAGCTCCCGTTCTCCATGTACTCGTAGATCAACAAATTGCTCCCTGCCCTCCTGTTGCTGCAGTACCCAAACAGTCTCACCAGATGCCTGTGTCTTATTCTGCCTAGAGTTTTGATTTCTCTGGCATAGCTTTTATCCAACATCAGATCATCCTTCCTAGCTATTCTCTTCACTGCCACTGTCTCTCCACTGAATAAATTAGCTCTGTAGATGGTTCCTGATCCACCCGATCCGATTATGAACTCCTCGCTTAGATTATTTGTTGCTTCCATCATGTCCATCCATTTGAAGTCATACTTGCCAGCAGCATTATCAAACAAAGGTCGCCTTTGTGCTTGGGAAGAAGGAGAAGAGTAAGCCAAGTCCTCTTGGCGTAGGCTCTCCCGCCTGTGTTTAAAGAAGAGGGCAGCTCCGAGCAACAACAGAATTATGACCAATGTGGCGGATATTGCTGAGATGATCACGACGAGCCCAGACCTGTCCTTGGCAGATTTGACCTGCTTGCAGTTTCGAAGAGGGCCTCCGCAGAGATTCGTATTACCATCAAATGCAGTGGCAGGCCATCGTGCATACCGCTTGTCCAGCTTTCCTTGAAGATGATTGAAAGAAAGGTTCAACCTGCCTAAGCTGCTCATCTCACTAACTTGTTGAGGGACTTCTCCGGCCAGCTCATTGTGAGATAGATCCAGTGCTTCAAGCTTGGACAGGGTGCCGATTGAGACTGGTATCTCACCACTGAGATTATTGTAGCTCAAATCCAGGGTGCTCTGCAGATTCTGGAGCTGCCCAATCTCAACAGGGATCTCTCCACTGAATCCATTTCGTGAGAGCTGGAGTTCATACAGCTTGTTTAATTGACCGATTGTGGGAGGGATGGGACCAGAGAGTTGATTGCTGTGGAGATCAAGAATGTTGAGAGAGTTGAGTTTTCCAACTTGAGGAGAAAGGGTGCCATAGAGGGAGTTGCCACTGAGGGAGAGGACCAGCAGGTTAGAGCAATTGAATAGTTCTGGAGGAATAGAGTGGGAGAAGTTATTGGCCGATAGCTTGAGCTCTCCTAAGAGTGGAAGGCGGCCGATCCAAAAAGGGAGCGGGCCGGAAAGATTGTTATGATCAAGGTCGAGATGGGTGAGGGCGTTGCAGAGGGAAAGCTGAAGGGGTATCTGCCCCGTCAGAAAATTGCTGGAGAGATCCAAGAGAGAGAGTTGTTGGAGCAATCCAAGTGTGGGGGGGATTTCTCCGGTGAATTGGTTAGTGCCAAGCCTCAATCTCTGGAGAGAAGGCGAGTTCCCGATTTGATGCGGGATGTCATCACCGAAAGCATTGTTGGTTAAATCAAAGGAAAGGTAATTGGAGGAGGTGCAGAGGGGAGCAATGCTCCCATGGAGTTTATTATGGGAGAGATTGATCCTGGTCAAGTTGGCAAGTGCGGTGAGTTCATCAGGCAGGTGGCCTTGCAGGGAATTGTTGTAGAGCATGAGCTGCTCCAGTCCCGCCAGATTCCCTAGCGCCGCCGGGATGGTGCCGGACAGTTGGTTGTCTGCCAAATCAAGGATGGTCAGTTGACGGCAGTCGCCCAGAGTGGGAGGAATCTCTCCGGCTAGATCATTCTGCCTGAGATGGAGGAAGCTCAGGCGGGTGAGGTTTCCAATGGTGATGGGGATGCGGCCAGTGAATCCATTCCCGAAGAAATCAATCATTTGCAAGGCGGTGCAGTTGCCAATCTCCAGGGGGATGTCTCCGGAGAGGTGATTGTCGTAGAGATAGAGTATCTCCAGATTGCGGAGCATCCCAATCTCTCTGGGAAGTGTGCCCTGGAAGTTGTTCTGGTAGAGCGCCAAAGTCTGGAGATTGGTGAGGTTGGCTATGGCGGGGGAGATGGTGCCGGAGAGAGTGTTGTTGTTGAGGAGGAGGTCGGTGAGTTGGGTCATGTGGTAGAGCTCCGGTGGGATGGGTCCGCTGAGCGTATTATTTGACAGGTCCAGCTGCTTGAGTGAGGTGCAGTCCCTGAGTTGCACCGGAATGTGGGCATCCAGTGCATTCTGGGCCAGCATCAAGTGCTCCAAACTGGTGGCGTTCCGGCATATGGTCTCCGGCACGCCGCCGGTGAGATTGTTGCCGGAAAGCACCAGATAAACCAGCTGGACCATGCTTCCCAACTCTCCCGGAATGTGGCCGGTGAGGCTGTTCCCGGACAGGTCTAGACTGGCGAGATTGTCCAGCTTGGCCAGCGACTTGGGGATGGAGCCCTGGAGCTGATTTCCCAGGAGATTCAGGTACTGCAGTTGCCTCAACTCGCCGAGCTGCGGCGGAATCTCCCCGGACAGAGTATTGTTGGCGAGATTGAATATCTGGAGAGTGTCTTTGAGGACCCCAAGCTCCGCGGGGATGGATCCATTGAGGCGATTGAGCGCGGCCGTGAAGACCACGAGGCTGGAGCAGTTGGCGATGTCGGAGGGGATGGGCCCCTGGAGCTGGTTCTGCTGCAGCAGCAGGTGCTGGAGTTGCGACAGGCGGCCCAACTCCGGCGGTATCCCTCCGGTGAGACTGCAGGAGGCGAGGCCGAGGGAGACCAAATTGGGGAGATTGGCGAGGGAGGGGGGAATGGGGCCGGTGAGGGGATTATCGCCGATTCTGAGGATTCGGAGATTGAGGAGGGAGGCGAGTTGGGGGGGAATGGGACCGGAGAGGTTGTTGGAGAAGAGGAGCAAAGATTGTAAGGAAGAGAGGTTGGATAGAGTGGGTGGAATGGGGCCAGAGAGGCGGTTAGAAGAAAGATCGAGGTGGAGCAGGTGGGGGAGGAGGGCCAGAACGGGTGATATGGAGCCTCCCAGGGAGGAATCAGAGAGGTTGAGACCCACCACCGCCACACCCGCGGCGGAGCACTGCACTCCTCTCCACGCACACAAGTTGGGATTCTGGGGGGACCACTCCTCAAGAACATTCAGTGGGTCTTCCACAAAGGATTTTCTCACCTCCAACAGAATGTTAATGGTGGTGGGCTGGGGCTGGGGCTGGGGCTGGCACTGGCAGTGGCACGACATGAGAAGAAATGGTATGAAGAAAAGGATCATTTTGTTGGCGGTTGCTAAGCTCAGCTCACCTCAGCTAGGGTTGATAATAAGGGAAGAGTGATGAGGTTTAATGCAGTGGCAGTGGCAGTGTCAGAGATAGCATTAATGGGCACCGATTGTGTAAACCAGTGGGAGAGGGAGAGAGAATGCATGAATTCATGTTGGAATTGGATATACACAGAGAGAGGGAAATTAAGTCAAATGAAGGAAGGAAGACAGACAGACTTCACTAGTAGGATTTCTTACATTGCATGGAGCGGTTGAAACAGAATCCAGATTTACCATATTTACGCCTTATCTCTACTCCACACAACTAAAAGTTTGCACTTGGATTTCCATTTTCCTCTTCCTCTTCTTCATCACTACCATTATTTCCAAACTCCTCCTCTGCTATACTCTTAACATATATAAATACAACATTAATATATAATCTACTACCTAACTATTTAATTATTCATCATTTCTAGCAAAGCATATATACTACTTAGCCATTAAATTATTGAAAAGGTATAAATGTTAATGGAAAATTATATCCTTTCGTAACAATTCAGCTTATCATTATTTTAATCTCCACGTATTATTAATTCATTATTTACTTAAAGATAAGGTGAGACCAATTATAATTAATTGTACAAAGTAATCATATTTTAATTATTACAAACAGTCGTGTTCATGTCAAGAATTTCATGGGACGAGTTCTCAAATTAATAAAAAAGTGAAGTGAATTATTTTATAAATAATTTATAATATAAATAAAGGTTGATCATTTTCAATGAAAAGTGATAATTTTTTTTATATAAAAAAAATTATTTAACAAAAATGTAAAAATAGTCTCATGTCCCTTATTACTTTTATTATTTTATGTATGAAAATTATTATCTTTTAAAATAAATAAAATATACACATAGGCACAAAATATTTATTTATATTTGAGTGTTATATATATATATATATATATATATATATATATAACATGTAAATTAAACTAAAAATAATAAGAAATATGTCGATAGTCGATTTTTAATGAGTGAGGTGAGTATTTAATGTGGTTGTTATATGGTTTAATCGGACTAAACATAATATGGAAGAAGAAGACACAAGAATTTCTCCTATATTTGTGAGAGTTTAAAGTAGAGAATTTGTTTCTCCCTGTATTTTTTTTTTTTTGTATGGTAGAAGATAATTCTCCTTTTTATAGTGGGAAGAAGATTGATGGTGAAGGTGAGCTTGGATCAGTGTTGATGATGGTGATACCGGTGAGGTTGAAGATGGAACTGATGTTGAAGATGAAGGTGCGACATCTCTATTATACAAGTGGGGTGAGCTTACTATTCTAGCAATAAACGCTCTAGGCTAGTACAGGGCCGGCCCTGAGCCATGTCCGGAGGGGCGACGGCCTAGGGCCCCCAATTTTGAGGGGCCCACAAAAATATATATTTATGTATTATATATATATTATGTATTTTTAATAATTAATTTATTGTTTTTATCAATTTTTTTATTATAAAATAAAATGAATCTTCTTTAAAAAAATTCTAATGTAATACTCCTTGAACTCAATAATTTACGTAAGCATTTCTGCATGAAAATAAAGAATTTTTTTAGGTGTTTAAAGTAAGATAAATTAAGGGAATTTTGTTAAGAAAAGTAAGTAAAGCTATGGTAAGTGCAAAACAAAAATGAATTATTATAGTATTACAACAATATTGGTATTATACAATTGTTATTTTAGAAGCATGAATAACATTTAGAATTGATAAAGATGAAAAGTGTGGAGTAAATATTGGAAAAATATAATTTCTACTTACATTTTTTTGATAAAAAAACATTTTGGAGTAGGAAAGAAAGCGAAGAAAGAATAAAATAATTGGAATCAATAGTTGGAATGAATTGTTGGATTGGATCTCAATCCAAATCTTAATATTTTTAGATAATAAATAATTTTAAAATAAATTATATTATATTTTTTAAGTTGTGATATTAAGTGGCATTTTTTTTTGTACTATGAACATAAATATGAAATTGACAAGGAACAAAAAGAACAATCGAATGAGAAAAAAATGAGTATACAACTAAAAGGATTACAAAGGGCCTTACTTCCTTAGTTCGCTTAGGGCCCCCAAAATGTCAGGGCCGTCCCTGGGCTAGTAGCAAGTGGACATTAAATGCGGGAGATATGAAATCTTGCTTTGAGATATGAAATCTTGCTTTGGAGATGGGAAAGTCTGACAATGAAGTGACAGATAACTTGACAAGTCATCCACTAGCCATCCAAAGGACCCCAGCTATGGAAGATCTCGGCAGGACATAGCTCGGCTTTGGCGTGGAGAGATTGGAAGGGCGGAGCTCACCTCTGGCGTGGAGAGCTTGGAAAGACAGAGCTCACCCTTGGCATGGAGAGCTTGGAAGGGCCGAGCTCACCTCTGGCGTGGAGAGCTTGGAAGGGCCGAGATCACTTCTGACGTGGAGATATTGGAAGAGTCAAGCTCACCTCTGGTATGGAGAGCTAGGAAGGGCAGAGCTCACCCTAGGTATAGAGAGCTTGGAAGGGAAGAGCTCGTCCTTGGCCTGGAGAGCTTGGAAGGTCGAGCTCACCTCTGGTATGGAGAGCTTGGAAGGGCCGAGCTCACCCTTGGCGTGGAGAGCTTGAAAGGGCAGAGCTCACCTTTGGCAAGGAGAGCATGACAATGCAGAGCTCAGCTCGGCTAGAAGACTTCATCACCTTGGCGGGGCAAATCTCGACTCGGCCAGATGACCTCGGATCACCTTGCGGGACAGACCTCGGCTCGGCCAGATGACCTCGGACCTTGGAAACGCGGACCTCGGCTCGGCAGGGCAGACCTAAGGGACTTCAACATTATCTTGGGGGAGGAGTGGTGACTTGGGTGTTGACCACCTATCACAAAATATTAATTTGGAGTGTTGAGCAGCAAGTGTTAATAGAAATTTAATATATTGAGTTATAAATCAAATGGTACTCATTAAAAAATTGTGATTGGATAAACTGTGATATTTGATAATAGTATCTTTAGACTTAAATATTATAGTAAATAACTTCGATAAATAAATGAATTCAAAGAAATAAAATACTAAAAATGGTAAATTAGTAATTACAGGATATTTAGCCAAAACATTACATAATGAGTAAAAAAGCTCGCAAATCCCCCCTAATCCTATACCTTGTTTGTTTCAATTAATTAATGCAAACAATCCATTTTACCATGCATATTCGATCAATGATTGATTCTTACACGTATAGTTTTGACTCTTAGTGGATTGAGCCACCAACTCCACCAAAAAAAAAATGTCAAATGTTCAAACCTCTTCTACTCATTTACACACTCATACCACCTCTCCCAATTATCTTAAATTAGCTAGCTCGACTCCACCAATGTTTACTTGTGTGGTCCATCGTGGGGTCTACTTTAACCCTATATATTACGACAAGAAACCATCCAATTAATTATTATTACTCTTGATTCCTATTGTTTAGATTGGACAAGATTTTATGCTCGTGTTTTTTTGGACTATTAGTTGAACAACTCATATATTGCTTTGTAATTAATTAACCTCATCTTTGAGTAGTAATTGACCTGTCTCATAGAAATTATAGTTGTTTATGATTAGACGCCTAAGTTAAGAATGGTACTAAATTATATTAGGTACATGTTTGAAAGGATTTGGGATCCCTAAGAGATGACACATCTCACCCCACTTGAAAACACCAAATGAAATATGATGTGAAACAGGAAAGTTGATCTAGTTTGAAAGTAGAGTATTAATAGTGAAGAATTAAGTAGTGAGAAGGGAGATTTGTGATGTCACCATCAATTCATTATCTGCTATTTGTTCATATATGGGTCACGGGCTTTCCTCTTCTCTTCTCTCCTCTCCTCATCACAACTCCATCCCCATCTCTTTAAACAAAGAAAGAAAGAATTTTGTTGACTCATCACTTTATTTGGCATGTATTAGTAAAATTAACCAGATCATCATCGATTCATTATTCCCCCCAAAAAGTATTTTCAAAGAAAGAGCAGGAAACCACAACGTCTATGTCCAAATGTTTCTAGTTGATGCTAATCCTAATTCAATAATTGAGGTTAATAATATGATATGATATGATAGGGAATCAATTATCATTAATATATTGGCCAGCCCACACCCTGATCAGTCCAAATGTAGATGTCCTAACCAGACCTATTAAGGACAATAAATGGGCACATCACATTACAATACAAAAATTAATATGCATCATCGCCTGTCCGCACCCATAATTTTCTAAACACACTCAAAATCCTAAGCCTACCAATTGAATCTACAAGCTAACGGGTATAAACACAACATGAATATGATTAGTGTTTTGAACCTAACTCACTCACCATTTCTTCCTACCATTTCTCTTCATGTAAGACCTAAGTATCTCTCACCTCTATAATGGACTCCTGTGTAACTTAAATTGAGTGCACACCAACACTCCCTATGTTCCTACTTTACTATGTTCATCATGATACCATACATACAAAATCTCCGACTACATTCCCATCAATTCTTCCACTTGCTATCGCTGCAAATGAACACCCAAGCCTCAAGGTCATATCTCCATCCACCTATCCACGCAGGGGAACTGCAGCCACCGCTACACTATAATCACAGCCAATCCATGTAATAGATACCTTCGTATGATCCTACCCATGCACCCAAACTGTGCTCCTGCCAGTAACACCTGTAGTCTCCGCTGTCTAATATACATTCACAACCTACATTAGTATGAGTTCTAACTACTTCAGCCATAAAAATTAATTCAACAAGATCATACCTCTAATAGAGCTTCGCCTTGGCCAGCAGACAGCTGATGGAATTGAATCCATAAATCTTTCACTGAAGAGCATTGCACCAGATTTGATATCCCACAGCCGGAGATAGCAGTCCTCTCCACCTGACATCTTATATAGTCAGTAATCATATAATATTAGAACATTGGGTGCATTTATAAATCATATTCACCTGACATTACGACTTTCTCTGATGGGTCTACTCCAAGTTCTATACGAGTATGAGAATTTACATTGCCTTCATAAGATTGAACTGGGCCTTTCTGGATCAGACGGTGATCGTACAGCTTGATCTGGAGACATGATTCAATGAGTTGATAAGCAGAGTATGAGACACACCAAGATCTTCAATGCACATGATATACCCCATTTTCCCCCAAACCAAAAAACAATCAACAGAAAAATAATACATGCAAGAAAACTCAAACTGACTGACCCCCCTTCCACCTCCATAGACCACACCTGACTCCCCATTCCTTTCACTACCTCTAAAAAGAATGCAGCCTTCTCATTACTGCCATCTATACCTCCAGTAGGTAGAGGCACAAGGCTTCTCTTATCCATTGAATGCCTCTCATCGCATACCCTTGATTTATCTACTCAAAATGAGACCCTCTTTGTCTCATCTTGTCCATTAGTTTGTTGTTAATGCTGCCTCAGCTCGATCATTCCAGAGATCAAGACAAATATTTTACCCAATCATAAAACTGCTAGATACAATTTATCCAGGAGTAGTCAGAGGACATTTCTTTTTTGCAAGCTGATGACTACAATTTTATGCTCTAGTCATGTACTGACAAAAATTTTCTACGAAACAAAAAGAACAGTTACCACCAGTCCAAGAAATTTTTCACTTAACTTTCTAAATAATTATTATTGGAAAAGCCAAACCAAACTAAGTTACTCCATAGTGGAAAGAGAAAAACTGATGCTTTTGAGGTAACAATATGCACTGTGAATTGTACACCAATGAATTTCATTGTAAAAGTGATGCTTTCTTTCCCTTACAAAAATCATACATCTCATAAAACAACTTTTATTTAGTATTAAAACCTTGACGAAATACAGGAGATATTTGGTGATCTCTTTGGGAGGTGGATGCCAAAAGTAAAAATTCTAGAGGAAGGTAGATGTTGATACCCCATGCTTCTGTCACGATTGCATGCAAGTTCTAAATACTGAGTAAAGAACAATAGAGCTGTAATATTGCAGAAAACTTACGGATCCATCCATGGAGCTAGCCAAGAAGTATTGATCCCATAGTTCAAGGGACGTCAAACTAGTTCAATGGGAATCCAAATTACAGATATTAAACAAATAAAGAAAATGTATATATATAAAATGAAACTAAACTGATCAGTAGAACCAACTAACCAGCAAACAGACGAAGGCATAGATACCATCAAAGACCTATCAACTCTCCTTTTAATCTGTGAATACAAACATAACCGAAATCTCATGTGCTATGCATTTAATTTTTTAAATACTTGTGTCTCCACTGAAATTCTACACGCTTTTAGTCATGGAAAAACCAACAGAAAGGGCAAAATGAAAGGACCAACTTTGCTAAGACAAAATGAACGGTGGCACATAACTCCTATTAGAAATAAAATAGAAACATTGTACTAACAATTAAAATATCACTTAGACTAAAAAAATAAAATCCTCGTATAAATCTGAAAGACCTGAACCAATATTCCCAATTATTCCATTCAGAAGATTACTGTTCTAGCATTTTGATCAGAATTTTCAAATATATACCATATAAAAAAACCTAGATTTTCAATAGCAAACCAAATCTTCAACCAATCTGGATGTGTGATCGGAGCTGGAAACTCAGGAGTCAACACTTAAAATACATCTAATAGACTATTATGGTTGGAGAACAAAGTACGCCCTCGCCCTCAGAAAGATATAGAGCAATGCTTAATTCTGATTTTACACTTTCTGGGAAAAGTATAGGTGTTGCAGGGAAAGAAGATCAATTTTAAGAGATGAATAAAATCAGTAGCAATACATCTTAACTATCACTTGTGTTTTGACTATGTAATTCAAGTTGGGACATATAGACGATTATTAAAGGCACAAAGCTCACCTCAGGCGTGCCTTGTGTTTAAGAATGAAATAAGTATAAAAAGCATATCATACAATAAAACATAACATAAATAGAACATAATTGCCTAATAAAATGAAGTATGAAAACAAAAAATATACAATTGATACAGAATTGACACATCAATAAAATTAAACACATTATATAAAACGATCAATCCTAATTGAAATAAAATAACAGCTCAATAGCATAAGATGTTCACCAATATTTTAAAATAACAACCAAATTAGTCTTACAATCATCTTCTCATCAACATAAACTTCCTGATTAACGGTTAGAAGGGTGGCCGGCGGTGGTCAGTCATCGGACAAAGGGAGGCCGATAGTGGTCATAAGGTGGCCACTGGTGGTTGCAGCAGGCCAGAGGTTGGAGAGCGACAGCAACAACAAAGGGGGCAGTGGTTTGTGGAGTGGAGTGGAGTGGAGTGGAGTGTCTATCAAACCATAGAAGTCTAGAACTGTTATATACCCCAGTTTCTAAATTTTGGTGAATAATAATGTTTATATTTCTTCATGTATATGTCAAATTGCTATTTCTCTAATAATAAAAACATCAAAAAATTACTCAAAAAGCCAGAAAATGGCACAATTCTCAAGGCACGCCTGAGGCGAATGACGACGTGCGCCTCAGGATTAGCACCTTGACACTATGATTTCAAGGCACAGGAGCTATAGTGTTGGTTAAGGCGCGCCTTTAATAACAATGTTGAGTAAATGAGCTTATCCATTTAAAAAGTAAAAACATAATGCTTGTACCCCACGGGGTTTGCCTACTTGGGGTGCTTTGGAGTGAAATTGCCTAAGGTCCCAAGTTAGATCTCGGTGGGTTGCAATCAACAATTGAGGGGTCAGTTTATACAGAAAGTAAAGTTTTGGCTTGAAATTAGGTCTCCACTAGTGGATGGTATATTTTGGCCTCCCCCCACAAAATAAAAAAAAGAAACCTATTGCTTGTGTTCTCACACACACACACCCCAACTACATAGATGTACAATGATATTTACTAGAAATGGAGCAATGCACCTGGGAGATGTATGGTGAAAGTAAGAGCAGGAAAACTTGGAAAGAATATGGAGATTATAATCTTTGCATTTTTTCTCTTGCCATGTGAATCCACAAGAACACCTATTAATATCAAAATTATTCCATATTTCTGCATAGAGAAGTTCACAGCAAATAGAAATCTTTCAGTTTTCCTCATGAGACCCACACAAGGGGAGAATACTCAGATTCATTAGTAGAGAATTTTTTTATCGCATATACATTTTCAGAGAGTTGATCTAAGGAGAAACACAGTACTTAGATGTGAATACCATAATTCCATGAAATAATGCCATAAAAAGAGGAAAATATTATCCCAATTAAAGATATGATTAGCAAGAAGGTAGGTAACATGCTGGACTGACAAGTTATTCTACAAGCAATTCCAGAGATCGTGTTTAAACTTGATTTAGCATTAATAGGCACACTATGGATAGATTCTAACTTGTTTTTGACGAGTGTCAACCGTCATTATGGCTCCATTTCTCAGCCCACAAAGAATTAGATTCCCCTGAGACAGAAAGAAGATAATCTAAATGACAAAGAAGGAAATCTTCTAATTCATGTAATTTTAATCAATCAACTAAACTAAGAAATAAAAACATAAAGAAATTCAAATAATTTTAGCTGGCTGCAAGCTATAACTTTTGCAGCTTATGATGAAGGGTGTAAATTAACTGCAGGAGGATCTCAAACACCACTAAGAAATAAAGTAATAAAATAAAGTAATACAAAGTGCATCATTTAGAAGTATCCAATCTATTGTTTACAACACGAAGTTAAAGACACGACCAGAAATAAATTTAGATTTCCATCTTAGATTAAGTAGAGGCAGCACAACAATTATACCACCAATGTATTATTAGAAAAAGCAGAATTTTCGAAATTAGTTTTGGTTTCCATAACGCTAAGTTAATTCCTTTTGTCATAGTACAATATCATTATCCAACATGTATTGTACAAAAATATAAGTGGTCAGCCAATATTCTGTATCTGGTCTTCATGTCCAAAACTATAAAGAACTCATTCATCAAACTACTCAAATCATAAAAATGAAGAGCTCATACACGCTATGCTTAAGGATTCATGAACTTGGAGAGTGCTATACCGCTGATGGATATACACTGTCAGATATGGAGACATCAGAGATAAAGCACAATTGATAAAAAAAATGTATATTTCGTTTTCTGCTAAGGGAACCAGATGTAAGCTGGGTTACAACGAAACAAAGAATATAACCCTCCCTCAAAAAAGGCTATTCAATGCAGTCAATGACCAAGAACTGCATTACGATCATTTACAAACTTAAATACACAAGGTCCAGATGATCATACCAACAAAGATCGACAATGTCCCCAAAATTGGGCCTAACAATGAACACAAGGAACGGGCTTCAATTTTTATGCAGTCTTATCCAGAAATGCAACTCAAATTCAACCAACTACTCCATAAAGGCTATTCAATGCAGTCAATGAGTAATGACCAAGAACTGCATCATGATCATTTACTAACTTAAATAAATAAGGTCCAGGTGATCATGCCAACTAAGATCAATGATGTAATTGTGCCTAACAATGAACATAAGAAACCAAGGGGGTTCAATTTTTATGCAGTCTTATCCAGAAATGCTACTCAAATTCAGCACTGAAATGATAATACATGTCCCCTAAATCAGGCCTTAAGTCCAGTTTGTTCCCAGAGGAGATCCAGGTTCTGGGGTAAAGGTATCAGTTGGATTGAGATAATAAATTAGTTCCTCAATTGACTTAAGTAGCCTAGATGATGTACTAAATTTGATAATCACAAACCAGATTCGATAAAATTATGGCTATATTTGTTGAATGCAAATCTGTGTGCAATGAATGCACTCTTAAATACATAATTGGGGTATCCTATTACAATCAGAATAATTAGCTAAAATTATATAGAGCATGTCGCAGATAGAATGTAGAGAATCATCTCCTCAAATCAAAATCAGAAGAGGAAGCCCTTGAAAGACTTGAAATACGCTATTAGAAAAAGATAATGTTAGGGATAAAGATAATGAGAAAAGTGTCTTGATTGAACAAACAATGAGAATTAGCACAGGTCTTCAGAATCATGAGAGATGTGAAGTGATAGACAGCCTATATGCAACAACCACTTTCATAGCTTCAAATACATGTGTATAATTTTTCCCTCTCTTATATACTTACAGATTGATTGAGCAGCAGGGACATTACATCACTCTTACAACGAAGAACCCATCTTGATATTCCAGTTTCCATATTCAGCAATATAGCTCCACTGTTGGTTCCTACAAACAAGATATGGCTTGGAAATAACTTTAAAGAGCATGTACAGAGGTTGGATGCAAAACATTTCATGGCATTGGCATACTCTAGAAATCTAAGAATTAAAGACAGTCGAAACGCGAATAGTAAAATGACATCATGTTAATGGAAAAAACTGATCCCCAATAACCCCAACATGGTGCGTAGATAAACTTCAAAGGTTATGGCTTTTAACAATTCAGGTAGAAAACATGCATAAAAAAAGAGACATAGGCATCACTAGCAATTAGAGTACATATTAGGCATATTTTGTAGACCACGTGAGAGGATTATCATGTAATGATACGAAGAATCACAGGCTAAAGAACTTGCCAACTGCAGCATGTCTTCCTTCAGGATCACAGTCAACAGCCCAAATCGTCTGTTTAAATGAAGCAATCTCCAGAAAGTCTCCGCAAAAAAGAACATTAAAATCCAGTGGCTTACTCAGATCGAGAAGATAGACAGAACCAGTATCAGTGTCAGATCCCAGTGTTGTTACCCTGCTCTTATGTTAAATTAAACAACAATTTAATGAAAGTTCCCGAAAATAAGCAAAATAATTGTATCTTTAAAGTAAGTAGCAGAACAACAACTAAATAAACATGGATCCTTCAGCAGCATCATCCGCTCAATGACGGAAATATCACAATTATGGATTAATTCTTCATAATTCAATGCAGTTTAACATGCATCATGCGAAGTTCCAATGAAAAAGAATTTTGTCATATGGTAAAAAAAGATATCTGCTGAGCAAGTTGAAAGGCATGTACCTGCACAAGCTGCATTTAGCAAATTAATATTTATAAGAACAATAAGCTGTCACAAAGGATACATGATCTGTTTTGACATAGCATCAGATGACTGACAACTCTTCTTCAACAACTTTATACAAGATATTTCAGATGTCACATAAGTTCTCGATCCACGTGAGATTGCCAGCTGTCTGACCAGCTCTTTGTTCCTGGGTAGTTGACTCAAATTGAGAGGCCATACGCAATCGATCATGTAGCTATCGGTATGATCTATTTCCCGTTCAACCTGGCCAACTAGAAATACACTAAAGAATACAATAGTCCAATATTAGAAAATTACCCATAAAGGAGATAAGAAAATGATATTATTGGCCATCAATGAGTAAGATAACTAAACACTAAATTTCCAGCTATTACCACCCGGTAAACATAGCAATTATACCAATTTTATTGTAGTTACATCCTCTGGAGTAACATCAGTTTAATGTAACAGCAGCATTTGTCAGCACGCAATAAATTCTGAACCTATGTAACAAGTAATGCATATGATCCCCAACAAGCTTCACAAGACATGAGGATGGACAATACTACCTCCGTCCCACAAAACACTTTACGTTTACTGTTCCACGTTATTTAAGAAAAGTCGTTCTTTTTGACCAACTTTATTGACTTTAGAGGGTATTGTAGTATTTTTAGGTAATAAAAAAGTATAAAGTAATGGTATGTGTGTGAAAAAGGAGTGGCAAATGTGAAATTAAAGTAACTTTTGAGGTGGTTGGATAAAGTGATGTTTCCTTTTTGAGGTGTGAAGGGTTTTGTGGGACGGAGGGAGTATATAATATATATATATATATATGTGTGTGTGTGTGTGTGTGTGTAAGTGGAAAGAACATCAAAACAAAAAACCAGAAAAATGAGGGAGAAGGAAAGCAAATAGAAATAAGTGGAAAGAACTGAGAATTCAATAATTAACTAACCAACAAGTAATAATCCCTGTGATTAGAACAATTTCATCAAATTGAATGATCGAAGTCAAAGTTAAGCTTAGAAATGTAACTAACCATAACATGCTATTCGCGCCAACACCCACCAATATATCTCTTTCCACTTGACCATGCGGCAAGAAAACATCAGCAACTACATGTTCCAATCCAAAATTAGCTATCTTTTTGGTCCCTTTATATCTCCATATCTACAATTTCCATAACAAAATAAGCACATTATATAAACCATATGCTTGAGTAATTATAGCAGGACAGACCGTGTTTTAGATGAATAGAGGGTTAATACAGTAAAAAAACAGCACATGCTTTGGTATAATGAAGAAAGTGAACAAAGTCGACCATAAAGAGAACAGCCACAAGACAGAACAAAAAATAAGTTTGTTAGAATTAGCATCCCCTCTGAAGAGGATTAGGTTTGAACCATTCAGTTATAACCAAAATAACCGACTAATCTGAAAAGTCATTTTGATTCTGGTTTTTTGAAAATTAAAAAATTTGGGTTTATATATATATATATATATATACATATATATATATATTGTTCTCTAGATTTACATTGCAACTTGTAAGACTTGGATTATATTGTTGCCTTGAATTTTTTTTGTTGAGTCTTGGACATTTCATTTTTTTTAAAGGGTACTGCAGTGTTTAACCAAAACTGAAAAAACAATTTCGTTTAGGTTAAAGCTTGGTTTACACATTTGCTTGGTCTGGTTTGGTTATTAAATACTACTCCCTCCGTCCCATTTCAGATAGCACCTCTCCTTTGTAATCTGAAATGGAGAGGTGCAATCTGAAATGGGACGGAGGGAGTAATCATTTCAGTTAGGTTGGTTTTGAAATTTCTGTTTGGTAACTAAACCAACCAATGCTCGCCTGTAGATTGGGTGATATAGCAAACTTAATGGTTCTTTTGGATAGTAGGATTTATGAAATTGTTAAACTCTCAACCTTGATCTCGCATGACTACAAAAGCAATGAATTTGGGCACATCATGTTCCAACAGATGCATTTAAGAATAACATAAACAAAACTTGGAGGCATTAATAAATATAATTAAATAGTTGTAGTTATTCAATTAGAATGAATGCAGCAATGTTAGTGTATTCAACAAACTCAGCATAGAAGAGGAAAATAGTCTTTCCTATTTCATTATGAGCTTCATGGAAATTCCTTTTATTCTAAGAATCTAAGGTGTATATGATAAGAATAACTAAATGTGTGTTCAACTAGAAAAACTCATGTATTAAATAATAAATGGATACATTAGTCCAGGCAAATAATTTGGTAATAAGAACACTCATAAGTAGCAGATTCATATTCATATAATATAACTAATGGTGGAAGTTAGAAAGCAAAAGAAATGTAACTACAACGAGGAAAAGGAGAAAGTAAATCTTACTGT
The DNA here is from genome assembly GCA_023678885.1 of Pogostemon cablin. NCBI lineage: Eukaryota > Viridiplantae > Streptophyta > Magnoliopsida > Lamiales > Lamiaceae > Pogostemon > Pogostemon cablin. The sequence goes on from CM042960.1 coordinate 9,772,689, forward strand.
TGGTTGCGATACATGACTCTTCTGATACTCAGTATGAAAACTCAGCTTCCCTTTCCGTGAAGAAATTACTTTACCCCACAACTCGCGTGCCTGGAGCAGTTTTTGCCTCTTTTTAATTCTTTCGCAAATGCTGTCAGCCTGTTTTGATATGAAAATTATGAGTTAGGATGGGGTAAAAAGAAACCAGAAAGTTGAGAAGCAGAGCTACAATCTGTACTATATGTGCACAAATGGGCTAACTGTTACTTCTTTTGGATAGTTATGTAATATCACAAAGGGAAACCAACACACACACACTGACATACAGGAGACTTTGTTTTCTCACAACTCAAGAACAAGAGATGAAACCACTACAATTGCCAAAAAATAATATATTTACATACTGTCACACTCATTCCCAGAGAATAAGCAACATTTCTATCTTTATAAAACCCTATAACTATTGACTACATGCTTTTGGATGAATCAAAAACAGGGTAACGCTATAGGGATGTTGTGCACTAGAATTGGAGATTCCTCCCACAGAATAAGCAACATTCCTTTATAAAAGCCTGTTGCTATGACTACATGCTTCTTGATGAACAAAAAACAGGGTAATGCTATCGGGACGTTACACACTACAATTGGAGATTCCTAACAAATTGTAGCCAAGATTTGAGAAAATGTTAGGACGAAGTGCACATTCATGCAGAGTATAAAGTAGCCTAGTTAGAGAGACCTTTAACAACCAATAAATACTCCTGGTAATGCTAGCTGAAACTGCCCCAAGGCATAGCTCAAGAAATTGAAGGGAGGTGGATAAACCTTCCACACTGAGCTGGAAGAAAGATAGAGTTTGATTCCTGCTACCTCTACCATAGGTTGTTACCCATGCACGGGTGGCAGGGCTCTTAATGGTGGGGTTACTCCATTTTAATAATGCTAGCTGAATGACATCAATTTTAAAAGAAAAGGAAAGAAAGAAATGCCAAATTTCTCCCTCATTATATCGTGAGTTAAGAGTTATAATGAAAATCTTCACTGTAAATTTGAGAAGACATAGAATAGAGTCAATTTTGGGGCACTAAGACTTGCTCTAGCGATTCTCCACCATAATGAAAATACAAACATAAGATTAGTAATACCTCTTTAGGTTTGGAGTCACAGGGCTGTGGTACTGGAGGAGGTTTTGAGGAAGAACCCGGAATCGGCCCTTTGAAAGGGAAATATCTATTCTTCTCGGCGTCGAAATAAAATCCGGGAAGCTCTGGCATCGAAAATTTAACAAGTTAAGAACTGAAGCAATGCGTAAGAGAGCAAAAGCGAGAGGAGAGAGAAAACCTTTAGGCATAACTGCAGCTGTGCGAGAAAAGTCGGTTGTGTTAATGGCGGTGTGAAGTAAGAAGAGCAGAAATCAACAGAGAGAGGCGGTGGCGCCGTTGTTTAGTCCTGCCGCAGTCCAACACTGGCTTGCAACCCAACACACCAACGTAACTACAACAACGATTCATTGTTTGAACACGCCTCCATTCTCATGAACAAAACACACAAAAAATAATTCGGATTTCAAAAAAAAAAAAAAAAAAACAGCAGAGAAGCTTACACACGTTGAATTGATTTTTCAACATTCGAGTTGATGTTTTGAAACCCTTGAGGCAATATTAAATCCTAAAAAAGGAAAAAAATATAAGGTAATTCTTGGGTGACCCGTGGTCACCTTCACGGCCCCACCCTCATGTGAGAGGGTCATGACCACGGGTCACCAAGTGATCCTTAAAAATTTTATGTATTTTTATATTTGAATTAATTAATAATAAATTCCTTAGAAATTGAAATAAATTTTAAAGATAAATAAATACAATAGGCTAAGGCTTGTGTGTCCCCCGGGAATCAGTGCGCCCAAACATCATTTAGTATTAAATGGTATATCATTTAGTATAAGGATGTGTACACTTTATTTTTAAAAAAATTAATAAAAGTGTACACCCTTTATCCCAATAATTATGTTTCAACCGTTAGAAAGTTTTATTACTCCATATTTTTATTAATATAAAAATACACTACTCCGCATCTCACCTATACTTTTTGTTAAAGACTTGTATGAGACTATCGCACGTGAGACCGATAAAAAACGATAATTTTATCGCACGGTGAATGGTGAGGGAATATACTCATAAACTCTATTGTTATTGTAAAGTGTAAACACGGAATTAAAAAAAAGTTATTCTTTTTATCAATTTTATTTACTTTTCGAAGAGTATTGTAATTAAGGTTTACGTTTTCTACTCCCACTGCCTCATCGAAAGATTTTTATTTTACTATATCATTCTCCTTTTAGTAAAAGGACCCCACATATGGCCCATCATTCACTACAAATACAACTATTAATTATGTTTCAATAGTTAGAAAGTTTTATTACTCCATATTTTATTAATGATAAAAATATACTACACCATATCTTATCTATGCTTTTTGGCAAAGACTTGTATGAGATCGTCTCACGTAAGTTTTATGTGAGACCGATAAAAAGTGATAATTTTCATAAGGAGAAGTGATATTGAATTAATAAAAAGTGATAATGCAATTTTTATAAACAATTTATAGTGCAAATAAAAAGTGATAACATTTTATAGCGAAATTGATAACTATTTTAAAAAGTATAAATGGTCTCACGTGACCCGGTCTCACTCAAGATATACTCATACTTTTTAAGTTTTCTTTATTCATCAATCTCAATAATTTTATTTACTTTTTCTCACAAAATTTTCAATTTATCTCTATATTTTCTTATTTTATATATTAAAAAAATACTCATAATACTTTTAAATTTTTGTGCCCATACAAATGGGTAAAACTACTCGAGACAGAGGAGTAATATTTTTAATCTTAACGAAAATATAAAAAATTACACTAATATCAAAATTTGATTAGGAGTAATATTAATTTTAATTATTTCAACCGTTGTTCATGAGTATAATAAATACTGTGTCATCATATTCTTAAGCGCCAATTGTATCGTCATTCATGAGTCTTTATTGGTTAACCATTAAAAAAACGTTTAAATTTTTATTCCTTCAAATGCAAGATTTTATTCACACGTTTACTTTCATTAATCGATCCCACGATAATTTACAATTAAACACCAATAAAAAAATTAATTAAAATATATTTTAATTTAAAAAATATAATGTGCAAATATTAACATGTTTATATTTTAAATTTATTTCATAAAATACTTCATTACCAGAAGAAGTTTATAAAATGAATCAAAACGGTCATTTAATTGCTTGATCGTAATTCAAAACATTAAATATCAAACTTGAACATGCTTTTTTTTTCTTTTTTCTTTTTTTTTTTAAATATCAGCAATTATACCAAACAGGTCCTATAATTAATTGATGATCACAGAACAATGCCTGAATAACAAAATTTAGATAATGTATATAAAAATGAAACAACAACGTCAAATCGAAACTTGAGACGCATAAACTCACATTGTGTTGGATGAAAGCAGTGTTGAAGGCAATATGATAAATAAATTACACTATACAATTATTAGATAAAAAGAAAAAGAAAAAGAAAAAAAAAAGCAGCAGCAGTGAGGGCAGTAGTTAAACCCAAAGGCGTGGGGCGTAACCTCTGTAATGAATATATATGTATTGCCCAAACACCAGAATATGTATCACTCATGCATCTTCTAACTTTCTGAATGAATCCATTAATAATTGTGTGTTTAATTAGTTTTGAAATGATGAATGTTGATTTTGGGTTGTTTGAAGATGGATGCTGGTGAAGTATAAGGTAGGGTGATTAAGGTGGTGATAGATGAAGTGAAGTTGTGTGCGCATGATATGATGTATGCATTGGGTAGATGCATGAAATTAAGTGAATGAATTAATAGAATGAGATGTATTAATATGGATGCCAATTAGAATTAGGTAAAGGTGCATGGTCCAAAGGCAAAGGCAAAGGTGGAGGAGGCATGGAAATGAATGCAGAATCCAAAATGAAGTGATCAAAATCTGCAGGGAAGTCTCCCTGGGTGAGAGGAATATCATAATTTAGATATTCTGCATCCTCCATGGCCAGCTCATGTGTATGTGCATGTGTATGATAATGATGTTGTGGTTGTTGAATATTATGGAGATGGGAGGTGATGTTGAGCAATGAGGAGAAGAGAGGATCATCACTACTAGAGTAGTGATCATCATGCATATGCATATGCATATGATTGGCTGTTGAAGCAGAAGTAGAAGTAGAAGTAGAGTGATGAAGAGTAAAAGTAGAATTAATAGGATTGGGGGGGAGTTTAGTATTAGTACTAGTAGTAGCATTAGCATCAGAAGAAGAAGAAGAAATTAGGAGATTGTGAGTGTTGGGATCAAGGCCCTGCGACAATAGCTTCTTCTTGATGCAGGAATTCCAGAAATTCTTGACTTCGTTGTCCGTCCTTCCGGGCAGGTGCTTCGCAATCTGGGCCCACCTGTTCCCCAGGATACGGTGCACCTCTATGATGGTCCTCTCCTCCTGCTCCGTGAAGGACCCCCGTTTCACGTCCGGCCTCAGGTAGTTGATCCATCTCAACCTGCAGCTCTTCCCGCACCGCTGTAGCCCCGCCAGGCGTGGCACTGAGCTCCAGCAACCGTGCCCGTGCCGACGGATGTGCCCAACAAGCTTCTCGTCCTCTTCCGGAGACCACAGCCCCCTCTTCACTTTCTGTTTGCTGCAGCACTGGTGCCCCTGCCCCATCTACCCACCCTAAACTCACCACCCTTCCTATGGCTATGGCCTTCCCTTTTTATACATGTTTCCCCCACTTTAATTTATTTTACATGGTTATTATAAAGTGTACGAAATAGCTACCTCCAATGTATAATTTAGATAAACATGATTATGATGTACACTTACTTCATTAATCTTTTTAATTAACTACCTAATAACACAATTAATTCCCTTAACTTACCATACACTCACCTCCACTCTAATCATCCTCATCACCTTCATTAATACTACTCTTCCAAATTAAATCCTAGCTACTACATATGTTTTTTAATTAGTATTTCTTTAAGATATATAGTATTATTATAATACATATATATGCATATGTCTCCATCTATTAAATCGCTTTCATCAAATATGCACAACACATATATTAATATATATCTTATGCACAAATAACAGTTTTCTTGTGCCTAATATTATATTATATCTCTACTAGCTAACATGTTAACCTTCACAAGTTAAGTGCTAATTAATTATATAATACTAAACGCGCGTTAGCTAGCTCAATTTTATACTCCAAATATTTGAAGTGAAACAAAGATTTATATATACTACGTTTTAATTTGTAGAGTTAATTATCTGTACGTGTCCAATTAATTGTAATTAAACAGCCATGGTTTTCTCAAACTTTAATTTTAATTAATGCATTCAAGAGATATGTGTAAATACATGAATGAATAATTAATTAATCATAAAGTGATCAGAATTAAGTGATGGTCGAGAACATATATATCTATAAACCTGGAATAGAACAGTTTGTTGGACGTCCAATATGTATATGTATACGTATTATGTATATAAATAAATAAAATATAGTCCGTTAATTAGTTAAGGCAAATAAAAAGGGTATATATGATATGATGATGATATTGGCATTTAAGGGAAGACCAAATGATTTAGATGAGCAAAGGCTTTAATCATTTCCCAGGTATCAAATTCAACGTAGGAATCTTTCTTTCTTTAGTTAATTTGTTCCTCCCTCCCTAAAATTTAATTTAAGCATCACCACTAACCACGCCCTAATTATATAGTAGGTTGTTTTCATAGCTAGTTTTGAATTCTTATTAATGTAATAATGTTCATGTAAATTTACTAGAACCCAGTCCATTTTCAAAATTAAATGCAGTTCATAATTTAATTAATTAACAAGGAACACATCCATAAAATTGGTTTTGAATTAAGTGATTGAATGGAATAACAGGGGAATGTAATAAATTTATGAATGGAATAATAATTGGAATAGAATGATTAAAAATTAGTTTTATCATGAATGGTATGGTTCAGGAATAACTCAAGTAATAGAATTTATATTCTTTAATAATTTCAATCTCATTAATAGTATTTTTATAATATTACATTTAAATTTAATTTATTTAAAATATTAAATTAATGAAAATTTTATACATTTTATAATTATAGAAAAATATTAAATTATAAATAAAATAAAATATTAATATTTTTAAAATATAAATAAAAAATGTATATATATTAAAAAATATTAAACTATCTATAAAAAATTATATTTATATTTGTATTACATGTATATATTCAATTTAATTAATAATATTAATTTTTTAATTAATTATATATTTTTTACAGATTTGAGTATATAAAAATATTAAATTTTTTATTTATATTTTAAATGATTATTATTTTATTTTTTATTAATACAAATGATTTTAATAAATATTACTGTACATGTTAAGTAGAAAAATAGTAACATATTTATAATTATATAAATAAATGTTGTATAAATTAAAAGAATATTATTTATAATTATAATTATATTATATATGTGTGTGTGTGTGTGTGTGAGGATGGGGTGGGGAAACGAGAGAATGGAATGGGCAATACCATGGCGGTAGGAGGAATGTTCATTCCCACATGGGAATGAATACACATTCCTTTGGAATCGTGATTCCTATTACTAAAAACATACCAATCGCAGAAATAGAAATAGAAATAAGAATGACGATTTCATTCCCACCTCATTCCATCGTACCAATTACGCCCTTAGGGATTCGAAAGATTTTTTCTATCAATTCAAGACCCGAAATATATGAAACTATCAATACAGGACCTAAAATCATAAAATTAATAAAAATAAAATAATAAAACTACATTAAAATTTCATGGTTTTAGGTTTTGTATTGATAGTTTAATATCTTTCGGTCCTAAATTGATAGAAAGAATCTTTTGAGCCCATAATTGATATTGAGTGTATATTGGGTGCACCCGGGTGCAAGGGTGCACCCATATGTGTATACCTTTTTATTTTATTTTGTATACATATTATTTTATTTTGTATACGTGTTTTGTAATAATTGTATACTTTTTTCACATTAATTTTTCATTAAAAAAATTAACATTCATATGTGTATAACATTTTATTGAATATTATATACAAATTTTCATTAAAAAAATTAACAATTAAATTGCATATATTTTTACTCTTTATTGTATATGTTTTTGTTTATATTTGTATGTGGGTGCATCCTATCTTTAGGTGCACCCGGGTGCACACTATAAGTTGTCAATGATATTTTACCTATCTTTCGGATTTTATATTGAAAAAACTCCTAATTTTATACATAAATTAAGGATCTAATAATATTACTCCTAAGTCCTAATACCATATTATTGATTAAGGGCTAGTTGAAAAAATTTACGAAATTTACTTTTATTACAAATTAATTCTCACCATTGAGAAATTGTAAAAAAAAATACCATCTTTAAGTATATTGCATAATGCACCCAAATTCTTAAATAAAAGAACCCATTTTTAGTACTCCCTCCTTTCCAAATTCATCTTCACATTTACTGTAGATACGAAGTTTCACTTTTAACTTACTTTTAGGGCTAGTATAGTAATTTTAGGTAATAAATAAATGATAAAGTAGGTTATGTATGTTAAAAATGTGATGACAAATTTAAAATTAAAGTTGTTAGATACTCCCTCTGTCCCATAGTTATGTTCACCGTTACTTTAGATACGGAGTTTAAGAAAAATTATTTTTTGACCAACTTTATTGACTTTTTAGGGGTATTGTGGTATTTTTAGGTAATAAATAAATTATAAAGTAAGTTATGTGTGTTAGGTGATAGTGGTATTTTTGAAATTAAGATAACTTTTGAGGCTGTTGGTTAATGCGAACTTTTCTTTTTTGGGTGTTGAACATAAGTGTGGGACGAACGAAATCGAAAAGTGTGAACATAAGTATGGGATGGAGTGAGTAATTAATTGTTTTTTCCTTTTATGAATTTGAATTTGGGACGAACCAAAACAGAAAGAGTGAAGTTGAAATTGGAACATAGGGAGTAATAAATCGGGGGTGTTTTGCAACAAAATTTAGAGGTCGTGTTGTTTTTTGCAATTTCTTAAAATTAATGATTAATTTGCAATATAAGTAAATGAAGCTTTTTGGAGTTGATATTCAAATTGAAAAAGATGGGCTCTTTATGTGTATGTATATCAGTACTCTCTCCATCCCACCGAAAGGTCCCCATTTTATTATATTGAGCGTTTCATTTAAAGTCCTCATTTTTCTCTTTTAGTAATAGGACCTCACATATGTCGACCCACCACTCACTACTAATATATACAACTACTCACTACACATAAAATAATAATACTCCTTAATTTACGAAGCAACCGGAGACCTTTGCCCGAGACGGAGGGAGTATAATTTTTTTGTCCCTCTTCCTCCGCCCCTGAATGTTTAAAAGGAAAGACTCTTTGTTTTGATTTTATACATACATATATGGCTAATTATTCTTTGCACCCGCGGGGTGAACCGTGTACCCATTTTCAAAAACGTATACAATTATGAATAAAAATATATATATGTACACTTATGAAAAAAATATATACTACACTTTATTAGTGAATTTTCTGTGAGTTTTTCAATAAAAAAAATAAATGTATAAAAACTATACAATTATTAAGAAATATATATTGTACAATATTAAATAAAAATTTATATACATATAAATAAACGTGTGCACCTGATATCAACTATATATATATATATATATATATATATATATATATATATATATATATTCCACAAGTTAAATTAATATTTATATATATTTTGTCCTTTTTTAAACTTTTATGTCATTTTGGTGTATAATTTTTTTAATGGGTTAATTGCAAAAAAAAAACCACGAACTTTACACATATTGCAAATTAATCATAACTTTTGAGAAATTGCAAAAAAACCACCACCTTTAAGTATTATTGCAAAATAAACCCAATTTGTAACTAAAAGTAGGGTTTTTTATTTTGCAACAATACTTAAAGGTGGTGGTTTTTTTTTTTGCAATTTTTTAAAAGTGGGGATTAATTTGCAATAAGTGTAAAGTTCGTGATTTTTTATGCAATTTACCCTTTCTTTAATTAATGATATATTGTTGGATATTATAAGAAAAAAATTAGAAACTATATTAATTCTAAACGGTAAAAAAGGATATATATTTACTTACTCCCTTGATCGTAGTAATTTTCATCTAGATTTTAGTGTCTTTATTTGTGGATTTTCGGATATTTTCATCCGTATTTGTGTGATTTTTAGTGGTGTTATTGTTGTTTTGAGAAATGTGGTATGAATTGATAGAATTGTGTAAATGAGCTTAAATATGTGTAAAACAGGTCAAGAAATGGATAAAAATGGAGTAGGGAACGAAACGGAGACGGAAAAAAGGGTCTGCTTGTACACGGGCCGTGTGCGAAATACGACCCTATAACAGGTGGTCATGTATTGTCATCAGAAATCGCTGCTCGCCCAAGAGGATGGTCGTGTGTAGGTGCACGGGGCGTGCGTTGCTGCACGCCCTGTGTGCGGAACACGGCCCTGTAAGAAGAAGTCGTGTACTTACATCAGAAAACGCTACACGGCCATTATCAAGGCCGTATACTGCAGCTCGAGCCGTGTCCAGAAGCACGCACAACACGCCGAAGTAGGTGTGTCCTACACTGGCCGTGTAGGGGCAAAAATATGTGCAGTTTTGAGAAAGTTCCGGAAGTTTCTAGAAGGTCCATTAGTGATATAAAAGGATGACTTGTGCGAAATTTTAGAGGGGAGATAAGATTCATAGCAGTTACATACACTCCACACCATATTTTCTCACACACTAGATCTATCATCCATCTCTATCCATTAGATACATCCAATTTTCATTTGATCTCCACAATCAATCCATCATCCATTTCATCCATCCATCATTTGAGAAGAGTGAAGCATCAAGTAGAGAAGGAGTTGATAAATTGAAGAGGAGGAAGATTTCTCCATGTAGGGGAAGTCAATCTACTTTTCATTTGTTGATTTTCTTCTTATTTTGGCTCAAATGGAGCAAAGCTTGATTTGTATTGTATTAAACATCATGTTTAGTGGCTAGTCCTATAGTAGGGCTAATCATATGAATGGTTGAGGTGAAGAGTTAGATATGTAGAACTTGAGTAGTGATTTGAATTGATTTGTGGATTTTCTTTTATGACTATCAATCATGTTTCATTTCAATGTTTGTGTGATTAAATTCTCTATTCATAATATTAGGATGACTATTCCAATATTGTGAGTGGATGTTTAATTGAATCATATATTGAAATGTGCATGCATGTTAGTATAAGGGGAGGTAAGTCATACCCTCTTTAGGCTTAGAACATTCATAGAAGGACACTTAAGAAATTGAGTGAAAAGAACCAACTTATGATCATAGTACCTTAAGGGAATTGAGATTAAGACCAATCCTAGGAGACTTAGACTTGTAAAAGGGCCGAGAACCTAATTGCCTTGGCCATAGGGATTAGGGGTAAATTGTGATTGCTTTTAATCCACAAGTTAATGAAATTTACCATCAAGAGTTTTGCATATCTAGCTCAAGTCTTAATCATAAGTATGATTAGACTTGCTCTCTTCTCAAGTGAATTCTACATCAATTCCATTCATCATTTGTTTGTTGTTTGATCATTTACTTTGTTAGTCTTAATTCTAGTTAATTGAGTAGAATCGTAAGTAATAGTTTTAAATAACAAAACCTTCAAACTATCATCCTTACAAAGCATAAATCAATGAAAAATTCGGATACAAGCCTCAGTTTACTTTCCCTTGGGACGATATTATTATAAGTTTTGTACTTGGTCATGCGTTTACAACAACGATAGAGTCTCTTACTCTTAAATATTTTACTAAAAATGCGACTAAGAACATGGCGCCGCTTGCCGGGGAAATGTTAAACTTTTGGTTGTAACGAGTTTGAAGTTGATTAGTTTTGATAAGGATATTTCTTTTATTTGGTACTTGTTTACTTGTCTTGGTTACTTGGAGAGCTAACTGGAAAATTATTGTAGGTACATGCGAACTCGTTCAAGGTCTCAATCTATTGAACCTTTAAACTTTGAATTGGAAACTACCTTAAGAAGACAAAGAAGAGGAGTGTTAGAGACTACGGAAGAGAGTATGGAAGAAGTAAGGAATAATGCAAACATGGTTGATGAAGAAGACAATATAAGGAATTTTCATGGAGTTGATAATGTTAGAGGGGGTTATAATAATCCGAAATTTGTGCCACAAGCATATGCTCAACAAATGCACTTGCAAAACTAACAAATGCAAGCTATTATTCAAAACTTGATGACACAACAAGAAGCAAGGAATAATCCTCCGGTGATGCAAAATCAATCCCGTGGAAATGGAAACAATGGAGTGGGAATGAATGTCCGTGATAATTTCCAACTGCAATATAGGAATTATAGAATGGGCCCGCCATTGAATGTGAATAATATTGAGATCAAGACGGGATTGATCAACATGGTACAAGCAAATCAATTTAGTGGTGGTGCTATAGAGGATCCGAATGCTCACTTATCCCAATTTACGGAGTTAGCTAACACGATAAAGATAAATGGGATAAGTGAGGATGTTGTTAAAATGAAGTTTTTCTCGTTTTCATTAAGAGATAGAGCTAAGACTTGGTATCATACTATACCACCGGGGTCTTACACTACATGGAGAGAGTTAGCACAAAGGTTCTTGAGCAAGTATTTTTCGCCTTCAAATATGTTGGATCTAAAAGGGCAAAATTTTTCAATTCAAGCAATTGTCACTTGAGACATTTAGTGAAGCATGAGACCGATTCAAAGAGATGCTAAGGAAGTGTCCACAACACGGATTCCCGAAGAGCAACAAATAGAATTTTTCTATGCCGGATTACATGGAAGTGAGAGGATGCTTATTGATGCTTCGGCGGGAGGTTCAATTTTGGGGCAAACTCCGGAAAGAGCAATGGTTATATGTGAGGAAGTTGCTTTGAATACGGATCAATGACCTATGGATCGTGCATCGGGGATGCATGAAAGTGAGAGAATTGCTAAGATGGAAGAAGTGTGCTTGCAACAAGTGAAAAATGTGGAAGTGCCTAAGGAAGATATGACCGATAAGGCGATCACAGAGATATTAAAGAGGATGAATGCTAACATGCAAGTGTCTCCAAATTCTACACCGGTAGTGAATCAACAAGTGCTCGCAACTCCTCAACAAGGTATGTCATTGTCTTTGATGAATCAACAAGGGTTTCCTAAACTTCAACAAGGTATGACTATGCCTAATATGGGTCAATCTTCTTAAAGTTGTCAAATACCTACATCCTTGCATCAACAAGGTATGTCCTCTAATTTTGGAGTTCAAGATACATGGTATTCACCGAAAATGATGCTTGAGGAAGTTGTCTTCATGCAAGGAAGGAACTTCCAAGGAAATTATGGTGTTAACTTTGGGAATCATAGAGGAGGATATCCACAAAGGCAAGGAGGATAGGGGCAAGGTAACTTTCAAGGAAATTTTAACCAACCTCGTAGGTATGATAATTTATTATATGGGAATCAAGGGAATGCCTTCACTCTTCCACCGGGCATTAATCCGGGGGAGAAAGCTCAAAATGGTGAAGGACAGCCTACAATAGAAGATCAAGTGGCTAAAATATTTGAATTTATGAAGGAAGATAAGGAAGAAAGAAGGCAAAGAGATGAAATGATTGATAATAGATTCAAAGCCTTGGAGACACAAATGAGTCAAATGGCAACCGAGCAAGGTAAAATGTATCATAAGGGTAAGTTTCCCTCCACTACCATTACTAATCCTTAGGAGCAATGTTTATATGTTACCGTGTGTAATATGGAAAGTAAGGTGGAGAAAGGGCTGGTGGAAGCAACAAACATTATTTCAAAGGTTGAAGAAGTAGTTTGTGATGAAGTTGTGTCAAACGTGGAGGAGGAAATTATCATTGAGGATGATTTGTCTTTTGATGATGAGAGAATTATTGATGAATTTTTGTCTTCATTTGTTGATGAAAGTAAGTGTGATAAAGAGTTGTGGTTGGAACAAGATCATGAAATAGTTGAAGTTGATGCTTCATTAAAGGTGGAAGACCCCGGTAAATTCGTGTTTACTTGTAAAATTAGAAATGGGGAACTTTAATGCTATATATGATCTTGGTTCAAGCATTAATGTGATGCCTTTGGAAATTTTTGAAAAACTTGGCATTGGGAGGTTAAAAGAAACGGATGTGGAAATTGGAATAATGGATGGTTCAATGATAAAGTCCCATGGAGTTGTGGAGGATATGCTTGTGAAAATAGAAGATTTTGTCTTTCCAGTAGATTTTATGATAGTTGAGAAGCAAGCGGATCCTTTGATCCCTTTGATTTTTGGAAGGCCATTTTTGGCAACCGGAAGAGCAAAATTTGACATGGATAAGAAGGAACTCACACTCCGTTCAAATGAAAAAGAATTGGTGCTCTCAAGTAAGAATTTAAAAGGGAGAGATCTTCATTTAAAGCCACCTCTTAAGCCTCTGGATGATCGAGATCGAGTGGTAAGTGAAATTTTAAAAGATGAAGAATTAACTAACTTCTTACTTGAATTTGCAGAAAATTTTTCTTCAAAGAGGAACAAGTTTGGGGGTAATCCACATGTTGATTGGAAGATTGATAAAGGACCTCCGGGATTTGAAAACATGAGGAAAAGAGGCAATGAATTGAGTTTAAGTGTTAAAGGAGCAAGAATTGTGGGTAAGAAGGTTGTTAAGGAATGTTTAAAGTCAAGATGAGGCCCGATGGGGTCTTGGATTTCTCCGATTGTTAAGAGTTTAAATGCGTCTAGCTAGACGACGTTAAATCGAGCGCTTGATGGGAGGCAGCCAATTTTAGTAAGTTTTCTTATTTAGTTTTATTTTCTTGAATTTTTGGTATGTAGGTGGATTGTACTCATGAAGAAAAATACATATGGAGAAGACGAAATGTGTTCAATTTGGAATGAAAATGTATGTCACACCACTTTGTTCAAACTGAAACTTAACATTTGTGTTAATTTAAGTTTGGGGGGAGTGTGTGGTGGCCATACTTGAATTTTGGAGGTGGACACACGTCGACACAAGGTAACTTCATGAAGATCATTGGAACCTACAAGGGTAAGTCCCACCACTTTTTGCAAACTTAATTCTCAACTCTTGTTTCGATTTAAGTTTGGGCGGAGAGTGCATAGTGTGACTCACCACTTGAGTGTATTAAAGATCATGATTAATGATTGATTGAGGGGCACTTTGTGTAAAATTGGGTCAATTTTTAAATTTTTCTCATGAGTTTGGTTATAATTTTGGTTCGTTTGGTTGTGTTAAAGTACATGATAGTCCTTATTTTATTGTAATTGTTGAGCTAATAGTTTTGATGAGTTGTTGAGCATAAATGAAGTATGATGGAAGTATGAATTGAGCCCGAAGATCAAATCGAGAAACGTTGTGGATGCAAGTCGGAAGCTCATACTAACCATTTCTATTCTCAAATGTTTAAGGGAGTTTACTCTACATCTTATCACTTCTAATTGCTTGACATGAATTGATATTGAATTGGATTGTATTGGATTAGCATGCTACTTCATGTGTTATGTTTGCGGGAGGTTTACTTTCGTAATCTAAGATTTCATTTTCAATTAAGGATGAGATGATTGTTGAGCTTATTTGTTATGGATGTGAATTGGTATGTTTTGATATCTTGAGATGGATGATTTTGCTCATGCATGTTATATGTTTGTTGTGTTGTTTAGTGAGTCTTTGATTATTGAGTTATGTTTGTGATATTTTATTCTTGTAGGAATGGTTTGGTGGTATGTTTTGGGAAGGTGTTGAGTGTTTTGAATGTGAGCTATGATGCATTGTTTGTGATGAGTGATGACAAACATATTAATAGTTTCTACTTGTTGAAATTGTGACATGAATTATATAATTTGTTCAATTTTGAGAAGTATGAAGAGTAATTAGGTTTCTTTTGGTCCAAGCAAAAGCTTGTGAGACTTGAGCTTCAACCGTGCCTCCATGGTTCATTCTTGATGAGAGGACCGGTTGTACTTAAACAAACTAGAATTTGCTCATGGACTATAAGAACGAAGTCTGAATGATGGAAATTTGTAACATGATCTTAGACCATCCTTGTTGAATGAAGTTATAGCCATAAATTTCCTTATCTAAAACACTATCCCTAATGAACCACTTTGAGCCTATAAGCCTTTTTCCTTGTGATTTGAGCACAATACAAGTCTTGAAAACCCACTAAAGCCTTATATATATAACTTATGTATGGGTGATTCAGGAGATGATGGTCTACAAGGTTGATGGTGGAAATGTGCAAGAAAATGAAGGAAATGGTGAATCAAAAAAAGGATGAAAGAGCTAGAGCTAAAAGCATATGCAACTTTAACAAAAAAGGAAAAATGAGCAAAATCATAAAACATGCTCAAGGAAATTCAAAAGACAAAGAAAAGCTCAATGAATCCATGGTATGTTGATGTTTAGTGTTTATGAATATTTGAAAAAGGAAGGAAGTGAGAAAGTGAAGATGATGGAGAGAAGAATCATCTCTTCGATTATCTACACATGTAAAGTCACTTTTATCTAAATTTTCATACCCTACCAAAGAGCTTAAACATTACATCCAAAGATAAAGACCTTTGTGATCACTTATTGAAACTATGGTGGCTTGTGAACATAGTCTATGAGCAAGCATATGGTAAGTCGGTTCTAACCGGTTGATGAGTGATGTTAAAAATTCTACTCTATAGAGTGTTGAGTGAATTTGATATCCTATGAGAGGCTTGGATTGAAAGGGATTTGATTACTCTTTTGTCATTCTTAAGACTGAACTTGTTAATCTTTCATGCTATAAGTTTGATGATGTAGGGATACTTAATGTGATTTTGTAATCCTTATTACTTGTGATGTGTTGTGGTTTATGTTCGTTAGGTGTTTTTCTAGGTGAAAATTACTCCTCTTGTTTATCATTTTTCATTGTTCGAGGACGAACAATACTTTAAGTGTGGGGGGTTGATCGTAGTCATTTTCACCTAGATTTTAGTGTCTTTATTTGTGGATTTTCGGATGTTTTTATCCGTATTTGTGTGATTTTTAGTGGTGTTATTGTTGTTTTGAGAAATGTGGTATGAATTGATAGAATTGTGTAAATGAGCTTAAATATGTGTAAAACAGGTTAAGAAATGGATAAAAATAGAGTCGAGAGCGAAATGGAGACGGAAGAAAAGGGTCTGCTTGTACACGGGCCGTGTGCGGAACACGGCCCTGTAACAAGTGGCCGTGTATTATCATCAAAAATTACTGCTCGCCTAGGAGGATGACCGTGTTTGATCGATGTCATTTTAACCTAGATTTTAGTGTCTTTATTTATGAATTTTCGGATGATTTATCCGTATTTGTGTAACTTTTGGTGGAGTTTTATTTAATTATGAGAGATTTGGTATGGATTGATAAAAATGTGTAAATGAGCTTAAATATAGGCAAAACAGGTCAAAAATGGAGCAAAACAGAGTCGGGAGCTGAAACGAGTTGAAACGGGCCGAAAAACACCCAATTCGAGTTGCATGGTCTTGCTCGACTTGCAACTCAAGTCGAGTTGAGGGTCAAGCAAAGGCAGAAAGTGTCCAGTAGCTCAACTCGAGTTGCAATGTCCAGCTCGACTTGCAACTCGAGTCAAGTTAGATGCCGAGAAAAGTCAAGCTTCTGACTCGAGTAGACAGGCGAGAGCTCGAGTTATTTTACTCGAGTCGAGCTGGGATCAGGGTAAGTCGAGCCGCAAATCGAGTTGGGGCAGAGCAGCGTCCAAAATCATCTAGTAAGCTAACTCGAGTTGCAAGGTCCAGCTCGACTTGCAACTCGAGTCGAGTTAGGGTCGAAAAATTGTCCAGTTTGCAGAGCCACACAACCCGACTTGACAGGCAGTAACTCGAGTTAGCTACTCGAGTCGAGCTGCACTAAAAAATCTAAAAAATTCAGGAAGTTTCTAGAAGCTTCCAGGGAGTATAAATACATATTTTGATCATAAAATCATAGAGGAATCATTTGGGATCAGTTTTCACACACGCTAAACACCAAAATCACACACATTCATCTCCATCTCTTCCATTCTTCACTTCATCCATTCAAACCACTTGATCTCCTCAAATCCATCCATAAATCCATCCATCCATCAATCTAAGAAGAGGAATTCATCATTGATTGAAGATTTTAGCATGATCAAAGGGAAGGAAGTTCACCATCAAAGGGGAGCCAACTTACCTTTATTTTATTATTTTCTTCATTATTTGGCTCAATTGGAGTATGCCTTGGATTGTAATGAATTTGTAATATTATGTAGTAGCTAGTCCTCATGTGAGGCTAGTAATATGATTGGTTAGGTATTATGTAGATTTTACACACCACATGTTTGATGAATTGATTGTTATGAATATTTTCTATCATGAATGCTTATTCTCATTTTATGTATGATTTGTGTGGTTAAATTCTCTATTCATAGTGTTAGGATGACCATTCCAATATTATGCTTAGCGGTTTAATTGAATCATTCATTGTATGAGATGACTTAGTTAGTATGAGGAGAGGTAAGCCATACCCTTCAAGTGCTTAGAACCTCATGATAGGACATTAGTGATGAACTAGTGAGGGGAACCCAACTTATGATCATAGTACCTTCATGGGAATTGAGAGTAAGAACAATCCTAGGAGATTTAAACTTGTAAAAGAGTTGAGAACCTAATCACCTTGGCCATAGGGATTAGGGGTACAAACGTGATTGCCTTTAATATCATAACATGAAAACCATCAATGCATGTGTGTGTGTGAATCTATATATACCTTACCATGAATGTTGCTTGCCTTACATACTTCTTAGATTGTTCACCTTCATCCATTTTTCATCACATTTGTACATGTTCAATCTTTAATTGCTTTTCTAGTTGTTAATTTGTAGTATAATCAATCGCTCATTCTTTGATTCGTCCTACTAGAGTGAAACATATTTCAAATACGGCTACCCACTTTCGCCCTTGAGTTCGATATATATAAATTTTGCACTTGGTCGCTTACGTGCTACACACGATAGAGTACACTTGCACTAAATCAATTTAACCAAAATTGAAACCAAGTTCAGTGTGCTGGTGCACGGGCCGTGCTTTGCTGCACGTCCCATGTGCGGAACACAGCCCTGTAAGAAGAAGTCATGTACTTACATCAGAAAATACTACACGGCCAAGGCTGTGTACTGCAGCTCGAACCGTGTCTGGAAGCACGCACAACACGCCGAAGTATGTGTGCCCTACATGGGTCGTGTGCTGCTACATGGGCCGTATAGGTGCAAAAACTTGTGCAGTTTTGAGAAAGTTCAGGAAGCTTCTAGAAGGTCCATTAGTGATATAAAAGGATGACTTGTGCGAAATTTTAGAGGGGAGATCATATTCATAGCAGTTACACGCACTCCACACCATATTTTCTCACACACTAAATCCATCATCCATCTCTATCCATTATATCCATCGAATTTCCATTTGATCTCCACAATCAATCCATAAATCCATCATCCAATCCATCCATCCATCATTTGAGAAGAATGGAGCATCAAGGAGAGGAGGAGTTGATAAATTGAAGAGTATGAAGGTTTTTCCATGTAAGGGAAGCCAATCTACTTTTCATGTGTTGATTTTCTTCTTATTTTGGCTCAAATGGAGCAAAGTTTGATTTGTATTGAATTAAACATCATGTTTAGTGGCTAGTCCTATAGTAGGGCTAATCATATGAATGGTTGAGGTGAAGAGTTAGATTTGTAGAACTTGAGTAGTGATTTGAATTGATTTGTGAATTTTCTTTTATGATATATCAATCATGTTTCATTTTAATGTTTGTGTAATTAAATTCTCTATTCATAGTATTAGGATGGTCATTTCAATGTTATGAGTGGATGTTTAATTGAATCATATATTGAAATGTGCATGCATGTTAGTATAAGGGGAGATAAGTCATACTCTCTTTAAGCTTAGAACATTCATAGAAGGACACTTAAAAAATTGAGTGAAAATAATCAACTTATGATCATAGTACCTTAAGGGAATTGAGATTAAGACCAATCCTAAGAGACTTAGACTTGTAAAAGGGTCGAGAATCTAATTGTCTTGGCCATAGGGATTAGGGGTAAATTGTGATTGCTTTTAATCCACAAGTTAATGAAATTCATCATCAAGAGTTTTGCATATCTAGCTCAAGTCTTAACCATGAGTATGATTAGCCTTGCTTCTCAAGTGAATTCTACATCAATTCTATTCATCATTTGCTTGTTGTTTGATTATTTACTTTGTTAGTCTTAATTCTAGTTAATTGAGTAGAATCGTAAGTAATAGTTTTAAATAACAAAACCTTCAAACTATCATCCTTACAAAGCATAAATCAATAGAAAATCCGGATACAAGCCTTAGTTTACTTTTCCTTGAGACGACATTATTATAAATTTTGTACTTGGTCATGTGTTTACAACAACGATAGAGTCTCTTACTCTTAAATATTTTACTAAAAATGCGACTAAGAACATCCCTCCGTCCCATTCAAAGAGGATATTTTTTTCATTTTGATTGTTCCACCCAAAGAGTCCTCTTTTATTTTTTACACACATGGAACACACACACCTCCTCTAATACAATTATTATAATATGATGTCCATACTCTTACTAATACAATTACCCACTACACATTAAATAATAATACTCCCTCCGTCCACTTGATACGTATCCATTTTGCCATTTTGGTCCGTCCCATTACAAAGTATTCATTTTCTTTTTTAGATTGATGTGACCTCTCATGGTCCACACTCAACACTAATACAACTACCCACTACACTTTAAAATATTATTTTTTTCACCTCAAAATATATTAAATTATTATACTCTTTAATCCACGTGCACAAAGCAAACGGTTATGTTTCAAGGGGACGGAGGGAGTACTTCTTAATCTATGTGCAAAAAAGTAAAAGCTCATTTTACACCGGGACGGAGGGAGTATATATTACTCCCTCCGTCCCATAACAATTGACACATTTTTTTTGGCACGAAGATTAAGAAGTATAATAATTTAATGTAAAGTGAAGTGAGGGAAATAATATTTAATGAGTAGTGGGTAATTGTATTAGTGGTGAGTGTGATGGGTTTGTGAGTCCATGTAAATAAATAAATTATTTTTGTGTGAGTCTCATATCCTTAAAAAGAAAATATGTCAATTTCTGTGGGACAACCCAAAAAGGAAAGTGTGTCAATATCGTTGGGACGGAGGGAGTATGAACCTTCCATACGGTTTGTCCACATGTTGTATACAAAAAAATCCTTGTCAGAGAAAATCACGTAAAAAAGCAATGAAGCTCTAGAAGGAGGCAGGCTTGACTAATCTAATCACATTCCTTTTCCCCAAAATTTTGTTCCAAATTGATTGATTCAACTCTCTCATCATTACTTTCCCCTCATTCTTAAATTAATTCATGTGTCTTCATTAATTGTGGTAGGGTTTAATCAAGAGTAAATTTCCTCCCTTCATCATCTTATACTTTGTTTTCGATTTTTTATGCTATTCATTGTTTATTGTGGTTGATAGGAAGAATGTTGTACTAGAATTTAGTGATACTGAAATTTCTACGCCTTAATTATTCATGACAAAGATGAAGTTATACTGAAGCTGGAATCACTCAATGAATGAACGAACTAAACAAGAAACTATAAAATGAAAATATGAACACATAAAATGATGATGATGTGTGTTGATATGCATGTAAATTGAGAGAGATTTAGCTATTATTAAACTATTGGGATAATCAGATTATGGAACTCTGGTTGGATGATTGAGGAGTGTAAATTATGGAACCCAATTACAGATGAGCAACTCTCACATCGGGTGACAATCCATTTCTGTACAAACTATTTTTATATAAACTCGATGTAATCGTAAATTAAATCATTTATATAAAATTAAATAGATAAATAAATAAATATTTTAGGACCAGTACTTAACTGGTGGCCTTCTTTACTCTCTCCAAATACCACGCACTCATGCAATGTAGCAATTAATATATATCATGTCATTCCATTAATTAAATAATAAATATCTCAATTAATAAGTATATTTTATCTTTTTGGCAGAAATTATATCTCAAAACAAGTTTGCAAGTAATTCATACCCTATTGGTTGAATGCATGTCTATTGGGACTAAATATTGCTCCAAAAAGTTGAATATAGCCAATTAAGAGAAATCCATTAATCAAAATTACTTGAGCTTGTGGAAAACCTCTATTAATTAAGATGCGTGGCGAGTAGCTAGGTTGATTGATTAATTATATGTAAGGTTTTCTTGTCTTGTGCTGATTAATCAATTTGACTAAGTCTGAAGATTAAGGAATCAAATTAAATTGGACAATATATTAAACTAATTCAAATTATGTAATATTTATGTCATCAGATGGTTCTATAAGTTAAGGCCAGTTTAATTTGTAGAGAATTAAGGTACGGTAAGGTTATGATGATGAAAATGGACCCTAACTACACACTAATCCAAATTAATGTCCACTATCATTCATTAATATTTGTCTGCCGACAATTTGTAATCATCTCCCTCCCTCTTTATTTCTCCCGCTATCCTCTTAATTATTATTATTAGCATTATATTTTTTTAAGTAAAAAAACAAAACAAGAAATTAAAGGTGAAGAAAATCAAATAAGTTTGCGTAGCTATTTTTGCATAATTACACCTGATTAGGCCGAGTAATTATGATGCAGATTTATAGCTTTGTTTCCTTTTTCGTTTTACTCCCACTCGATCTCAATTTTTCCTATACTGCAATCATCTCCATCTTCATCAACTTTCATTATTTATATTACCTAATTATTCTTGTACTAGTTTTATAAATTCTTATTCCGTTTCCTCTTCACTTGATCAAATTACCCAAGATTAAATCAACAACTCAACTCTTATGTGAGATCTTATCGCATAATAATTAGGATTATTAACCTCATACAAGTAGTCACATTTTATTTATTTTTTGTTTATGACAATTTTTTTAATCCAAAAAGTTACAATTTTGGTGATCAACATCGTTAATTTTTTATGGAAACTGTTTAATGTTCTTTCTTTATATTTAGTTTTTTTTATTTAATAATTTCCATTCATACACTTTTTTTTTTCTTTTTGGTAAATAAAAATTGAATTAATGATAGTAGGATATAGGACAAATCCATTTTTTTTTTACAAAAACAATAAAAATGATAAAGAAAAAAAAGGAAGAAGTAGGAGGAGAGCATGACTCTTGTCTTAACTTAGATTCTTTTCCATAATTCTTTGAATTTTTTAATTAGCTTATTATATTAAAACTCAAAAAATATTCCCCACTTTTTATTTCATCTCTAGCTAGTATGTGTACGTATGTTTCTTGAATAATTGGTTCAAGTTTAGTGAACTCTGATTGAATGAGTGAATTAATTGGCAAACTTATTAGTGAAAAATAATTGATGATTTTCAGATAACGGTGAGGAGGTTTTAGTGAGAATTAAGTTAGTCCAACAGCTGGATTTGGACATGTCAATGGATTTAAAGGGAAATTAGGGGTAAAGTGCATTACCCAAGCACGCCACATAAATATAATACATTACTTATGCACCCATTATTACCGTTTACCACAATTTATTTACTACTCCATGTCTAATAAAACAATTAGCTAACTTCACAATCACTATATTGTTTATTCCTGCCTATAATTCATTTTCCTTTTATTAAGTAAACAATATCTAAATTTTCTGTCAATTCTTTTCATAATATTATTATTATGTTATGCTCATTCATGAAATGAAAAGTAAATTATATACTTAAAAACATTTCATAAGTGAGTCCTTGTACACCCAAATGCATGAATTATAAGTTCATACACTTAGGTTAACCAATTTAATTCATATCGAATTGATAATAATACTGAGGAGATAATGTAATAAGTCCTAAATATAAAAAAATAAGTCATAATAAATTATAAAAACAAAATAACTATATCATATTTGCATATATCTAAAGTAATCGATTTAATTTTAAATAAATTAACAATAAAATTATTAAAAAGAATGCAATAAACCCTTGTAATTCAGAATTATAAAAATAACATAAACAATAAAACTGTAATAAAATTGGAGTGTAAGATATTGGCGGTGTAGGGGGAACATTTTGTTATTGGTAAATGTCACACATAAATGGGCAAAGTTTAGGCCCTTAAGTAGTTTCAAAAAAAGAAAATGGGTTTGAATGAGAATGAGTATTGGGCCTAATTCAGTATGACCGACCTCACGTTCTAAAAGCCAGCCTACTTCAGAATCCAATCCAACCCAATCCAAAACGATGTCGCACTACCCACACTCACACTGCAGTTTATGATGCTGGTTCATCCATGAGTTCTCGGTGTTTGGCAACAGCGGCGCCGGAGAAACCTCTCCGACGCCCTTTCGCCATCCTCTTGGCTCTCAAATCTTGCACCAACATCACCATCACACGCCATCTCCATGCCCACATTCTCAAACTCGGTTTTTCTGCTCATCTTTACGTCGCCACTTCTCTCCTCTCCGTCTACGCCTCCACCCTCTTCAGGGACGCCTGCCAACTGTTCGATGAAATGCCCACAAGAGGATCGGTCGCTTGCAACGTTATGATCACTGGATATTCGCGCCACGGGGACATCAACACTGCCCGCATCCTGTTCGACACAATGCCCCTCAGAGACCTCGTTTCCTGGTCTGCAATCATCACAGCGTATATGGATAATTCCCTTTGGAAACAGGGGGGTCGCACTTTTTCGCCAGATGCCCAATACTGAGTGGCTCAGCCATCATGCGATATTAGCTCCGGTTCTTGCAGGGTGCGGGAGAATGGGTTCCGTTGGATCCATTCTGGGGAAATCCATACATGGTTTTGCCATCAAGAACAGGTGGGAATTGAATGTGGAGTTGACGACTTGTTTAGTCGACATGTACGCAAAATGCGGCCTTCTAAAGAGTGCTCGCTCGGTGTTTCACAGGATCAAGGCCGCCAACGTCGCCACATGGACAGCATTCATCTCCGGCGCTGGACAACACGGCTATGGCCTAGAAGCTCTGAGGATGTTTGACGAGATGAGAGAGGCGGGCGTGAAGCCGAATGAGCTGACATTTACAGCAGTACTCACAGCCTGTGCGCGAGCAGGGTTGGTGGACGACGGCCGTAGATGCTTCAGGATGATGGATGAGTACGGGGTGAGGCCAAGAATCCAGCAATTTGGGTGCATGGTTGATTTATATGGCAAGGCAGGAATGGTGTCGGAAGCATACGAGGTTATCAGAACGATGCCTGTACAACCAAACGTGGTCGTTTGGCGTTCCTTCTTGTCATCGTGCAAGTTGCGTGGAGAGTTCGAGATGGGTGAGAAGGTAATCGATGAGGTGATGAGAGTGGTGAGGCCAGACAAGGATGGAGGAGTTTACTCACTTATATCAGAGATGTATGTATTAGGTGGGAAGATGAAGGAAGCTGAGAAGCTAAGAGAGTTGATGGTGAAGCAGAATGTGAGGAAGGTGAGGGCATCTAGTTCCATTTCTAGCATGTAATGTAATGACATACAACAAACTCCCAACATATGAATTGGAGAAGTAGATTAAAGAAAAGCAAGAATCCAACATGGCCGCCAAAGAGAAGAATAGACTAAATGCGACCACAAAAACAAGAATAGTTTGGTCCCATGTAATTGCTGTACCCGTGTAAAGCGAAAGGATAACAAGAGAAAGAAGAGCATCCATGCAAATATTTGTTTGTGTAATTTAGAAAGGTAAGTCTAGAAAAGTTGCCAACTTCACCAATTAAAAACTTAAAAAATGTAATCTTCTAGGAAGACATCATTGGAGGGATCCCAAAAGATTCATGACTAATATGGATAGAAAAGAAATTTTCAAAACTTTAAATGCCAAAGAGGGAGTAGAGTAGCTCAATCACTCTCACATGCAATGCGCTCCTGTCCTGAATCTTTTCTCCCTTGCTTTCATAAAAGATTAAAATCGATTACTTCACAGTAGCCGACTGAGAGACTTTATGAGCAACTTCAAGTTCTTTCTTGTAGCTTCATCCCCAGTAAATCCTAATATATCGGAGCTTATACTCTGCAGGTAATGAATAGCACTTAGCAGTGGAGATGAAATTTTTGTAAAAACAACCGTTGTATATAAAGAGAGATAATAACCACTCCCACAATCAGAATCAAGACGCATGCATCCAGACAACCTACCTCAATGTTCTTCAATGTGAAGACGAGGGTATAAATTGACTTCTGAATAAGTTGAGTGTTCTCCGGAGTCAAAATTGACAACTGCACCTTTCTGTACATTTCAGACATAATATATCATATATAGGCCATTTGCTATATAGTTCAAGTTCAAAAAAATCAAAGCCCACAAGAATAATGAACATATTTTGACCTCTAAAGGAATATACAGCAAATTGCAGATATAAGATATTGTACCTATCACACAATTGTGCAAATGCTAGACAAATGGATTTAGGGACATAGGTGAAAACAATGTGTGGGTAAATGTCATAACCCAAAGAAAAAATAAATGCAGCCCAAACTCCCCATCTGTTTTTTAAAATGGAAAAAATGCTTCTAAAATTAATTTATTCTACTAAGATTTCAGGAGGATTGAGGTCGTCTATTAAACAAGATTATCAATGTTCCAAAGGTTTTATTTTGTGTGTTGCTTAATACATTCTAGTATAAAACAACCCTTCCGTTACTAGTTATCACAACATCAAAGTCTACCTTAGATCTTCAGAAGCTCGTGAAAGGCTTTTGGTTAAATTCTCAACTTCCTTCAGCAAACCACCATCACGCACTTCAGCCAGCAATGGTTCTACATCCTCAGCTATGACTTGAATCTGGTAAATCACTACAACAGAGACAGAATTTTGCATGAGAACAATTCCGTGCAAGGACAAAATCATACTACAGTGAACGAGTTCTTATATTCAAGAGAGAATCAAAATGAATGCGTTTAATCATTTACTGAATTTAAAGCTTTAATTTGCTATTTCTGGCTGCACAATGGGAAGATGCATTGTACTCTTAACAGCATTAGTAGACTATCCAGCAAGGGAAGCAGCTAAATCACACTATGAAGTACAAAAATCAAACAAGCTTACGCTCCTACTAAGAGACAATGGTACCTAAATTTCTCATTAGATGAGACAACGTCACAACATCTTTGACTATTTTAAATATCCTAGTTTAAACCAATAGTGGACAATGAACAACAAAAGAGAAAATAAAACACTAATCAATTCAGTAAACAACAGCACACAGTTTTAGTTAAATATATAGAGACAATTCATTAAGAAAATAAACTTCATATATAGGATAACTGTCCAGCAGTAATTGATTCACAGAATCACAGGTTTACAAAGACTACAGTAAAAAAAATCACAAACTCATGGTGTAGCGAAGCATATATAAAAACAAACTAAGCATATCCACAGAACGGGGTTCGACTAAGTGGAGGTCTCCAGTGTACGTGTCCAAACCATCTCTGATTGGGGTTACCAGTTTCCCACTTTCTTCATGATACATTAATTTTGTATTCTACCACATTTTTTTGTTCATATTGAAATTTAGTACCTCAACACTCTGATCCATAAAGCATTGCAGGTTTATGAAGTTTACCCACTTTATGATTGTAGTCTACAGGATGCTAGAAAATATGAAAATTTGAGGTGTCAATTGTCCAATATTGAACTTTTAGGATAAAGAATTGCTGTAAATGATTTAATTAAAAATGAGTGAGACTCTTGTGCCCCCGGGGACACCGTGCCCCTTTGCAATTTAAATTCCTAGCAATACATAGGATTAAATAGAATATGGAGGGGGAGGGTTGTGTTCCCATGGAGGCACACACAAGTTTTTGCCATTAAAAATTGCCACATAAAACAGCAAACTATCTTTGACATCAAGCACAGTTGTACAACCAAAGCATGTGAGTTTTAAGTTTATAAGAGAGATCAAGGAACAAAGGTGTCAATAACCAGGTGAGAACCCATAAAAAGAGTCATCTTACGTGACACATTACACACACCATAAGTAATTTATAGTAACAGAAACGTATATCACAAGGACACTATTGGGCAATTGAAAAGTGGTTTACCCTCTTTCTCTCTCTCTCTCTCTCTCAACCAATTTAGTTACAAAAAATGATAGCATTTACCTTTAATTGATGAAAGTATACTATCAAAATTTGCTGCAAAATATAAATTCATAACTATAAAAAAGGGCATTGCTAGCGCCAATTTATTGGTGATAGGAATAAACAGTACTAGAAAAAAACACTCATAGACCACACCTTTGCAAGCAGAGGTCGCGCCTCCTCAACAACATAGGCAATTCGCTCAGCCAATGAATAGGTGTTTGCAACACCAATTTGCTCAACCTCACGCCCAATGCGAGTAAATATGCCAACCAATGCATCCAGACTCACCCCTTGGCGCCCCTTTATCTTTTGTCTGTCGCATACAATTAAACCCTCTTGAGCACAACCTGCATGAAGAGGTCCAACTGAAGGCGTTGGAATGGGTTCTCTGGGTGTGATGTCAATGAGTGTTTCCATGAGAAGACCAGACTGATTCACTTCAATCAATGAATTCCGCGGTATAATGATTTTATCATCTTCAATCTGAAACAGCAGCATAAATAAAATATAGTAAGAATGCAGTAAAGCCACAAGTAATAGAATTTCACAAGCACACCACACCACACCTCAACTAATGCCTCAATATTTTTCAACGAGGGATTGACTCGAACCACATTCCCAACATTTACACCCCTAATCCTAACTGGTGTTCCGGTGGAAATGCCTGAAGCCTGATCAAACTCAAAAACAGTCAAATATTTGTTAAACTTTGATCTTAATTGAAAACCTCTCAGCCAAGCCAAGCTAAATGCGAGCAGAAATGCCCCAGAAACAAGGAACAAGCCGACTCCGCCCTCCCACACACTTTTCCTACCGAAACCAAAATCACTCAAAGGCCTCAACGTCTGCTTCCAAATCTTCCAAGGAGCATCCAAAGCCAGCCAGAGTAGTGGAATCTTCGAGGATGCATTCTGCTGGGCATGACCCGAGGAATCGGCTTTCACGGATAATGGTTTCCGGTTGTTATGTGTAATTGCCGGACATGGGAATGCCGCACCATTTCCAGAACTAGGTTTGATGGAGAAGGATCTCAGGAGTGGGGGGCTTGTTGGAACAAAAAGCAGTGACTTCCCTTCCATTTGAAGATTCGTGTAGAAATCAAATCAGTTTAGCGAAATCATTCGTTTGGATCGGAATTCTTGAAGAAACACAAACATAGCCTCGCTCCGCAACCCTCCAGCTGACTAGGACATTGGGCTGGGCTGGGCCGTGCTGGGCCGGGACTCTTTAGAATTTGATCTCATCGATCAAATCTGATAAATCAATATACAACGAAATGAAGGTCCCATAAAAACATATCCAGTCGACCACCTAGAAAAGATAGGTGTAAATAAAGTTGAATTGAAGAAAGAAAAACCAAAAATTTACGAAGTTTAACCATGGTTATAAAAATTTAAAATGTCAAAAATTCAAATATATAAATCTCATTAAAATGGATCGATTTGTAAAAAAAAAAAAAAAAAATCACCATGAATTAGGAAAAAAAAATTAAAATAAAAAATCAAACTAATATGAAACTCTAAATTTATATAAATGTAGTAATAATAATATTGAATGTACAAAGGCAAAAGCTTGTGTGTATCTGGGCACATGAGAGCACGTTCCGTGTGCCTTTAAAATTTTGTACTAAATTGTATATCCTTTAATATAAAGATGTGTACTCTTTATTTTACAAGGCAAAAACTTGTGTTCGTCTGGGCGTACGGAAACACACTTTGTGTGCCTTTAGAATTTTGTGTTAAATTGTATATCCTTTAGTATAAAGATGTGTACCCTTTATTTTCTGAAGAAAAATAAAAAATATAATAAAAAGTGTATACCCTTTAGAACAAAATGGTGTACCCTTATTAATTAAAGTGTATACCCTTTAGAATAAAATAATGTATCATTATCCATAATACTAAATTCTAAAGGCGCACGGCGTGCGCCAGGACGCACAGAAGCCTTACCCATGTACAAATATTAAATTGCTATACTTACTATAAACGAACATTAAATTAAATAATATTAATAAATCATGATCTTTTTAAATTATAAGCTTCAAAATCATACTCCCTCCGTCTATTGTCAATCTATCCATTTTTTTTGCACGTTGATTAAAGAGTATTATTATTATTTTATGTGTAGTAGGTAGTTGTATTAGTGGTGTATCCCATATTTTATTTGTATTAGTGGAGTGTGTGAGTCTCATAGTTTAGTCTAAAAATAAAAATAAATAGATTAAGGTTGATAATCCAAAATAATAAAATGAATAGATTAAAAATATATTAATTTAATATTATGGAAGTTTTGTAAGTTATGGGTTATTTTGTTGGGGTTTTGTAAGTTATGGGTTATTTTGTTGGGGCCTATTTAGAAGTAATGGATCCGAATTTGTTGTATAAGTAAAGACATGAAATGGACTCTTTAGTTTGATCTAAAGTTAAATTGAAATATTCGCGCAGACTTGATTGGTTGGAAATAGTTGGCCCTATACCAATATTTACAACGGCATACAGAGATTAGACACTCCTTGAAAGGAGATTTCATTTAATGAAATCTCCAAAAGGGAGACACTAACTCAAAAATACAAAATAAACTACTAAAACATCATCATCATTAGACCTAAATATGACAAATTTAATATGACATAATATTAAATTAAATTTTGTGACGAAATAGTAAAAAAACACAACCACACATTAAGAGAATGCTTAAAAGAGAAAAATGGTGACTCCTCTTCTCAGTGCCACCACAGCACCACTCCACGTTATATTGAGCTTATAAACAATTGAAAATGAAAAATGTGAAATAAATAGCGGGAGAAAGAGAGTATATATATATATATTTCATTTATATATCAATAATCAACTGAAAAAGACAACATATGGTTGAAGAGTGATTTAGATTTTTGTGTTGTAGTTTGGAGGATGAATTTAAATTTAAATTTTGAAATTGCAAATTGACTAGCATACATAGAAGTTATAAATAGAAAATTAATGAAAAGGGGGCGGAAAGTATAATTGATGATAATTTTATCACGTGGACTAAAAATAAAAATAAAAAATGAAAGAAGATGCGTATGTGGCAGTAAAAAAGAGGAATTAAAAAATGGAGTAATAACATGTGATTTTGAGCACGTGTTTATAAGATGTGGTTGCAAAAATAGGTGGGATTGGAAAAGAAAATAAAAGGCAAGAAAATGAAGTGATAGGAGAGGAGAGGAGAGGTGTGGTGCTGTTTACTACTCCCTCAATCACCTTCTTCTCCATCTCTACCACTACTATAATTCTTTTCAATTTAAATACTAGTCTAAATACATTTTCAAAATCAACTCATTCAGATGTTATTTGATTTCAATCGTAGAATTAGAATGGAGAGAAAATTAAATAATAATACAATAAAAGAAAATTCAATACAGTATATAATTAGTATTGAAACACTCAAATCCTCGTTTTGTTAAAATATACATACATTATCATTGAAAACTTCTAAAAATTATACTAAATAAAAGACAAATTAGCTAGCATTCACTCTTTAATTTGAAGGGGGTTCTTTCTTTACATTTTATTTTTATAATATGAAATTTATAATGTAAGTATTTATTTAACTTTAGATAATCGCAAATACTTATGTGAGATCGTCTCACATACGTTCTTACATGAGATGGATAAAAAATTATACTCTCCCCCTCCCGGGTATTTTTACCCGTTTATACGGGCATGAAGATTAAGACGTTTTATTTTTTAATATATATTATAAGAAAAATAGGGATAAATTAGTAATTTAAAAAGAAAAATTAAATAAAGTTATTGGAATGATGAATAAAGTGTAAAAAAAATAATTAAAGTTGTTGGAATTGTAAAAAGTAAGTAATAAAATATTATGTATTTTTACCATAAATGGAATGAGTAAAAATACGTGAGACATCCTAAAATGGAAAGTGAGTAAAAATACGTGAGATGGAGGGAGTACTATTTTTATAATAAAAATTGATACTTAATTAGTAAAAAATAATAATGTTATTTCATGAATAAATTATAATATAAATAAAAAGTGATAACATTTTATAGTAAAAACTATAACTACTTTATTTTATAAAATATAAATTGTTTCACGCAAGATTTAGCCGTGGATAATTCACCACAATCTACAGACCTTTTCAATAATTATCTTTTTCAGGGACGTCTAAAAATATCCGAAATAATCAAAAGCCTTTGGTTTGATATTAACATTATATTAATAAAAATATTGAGTCAAGTCATTTTTCTAAAATTGTAAAAAAATTATTCTTGATTTAACTTTTTTACTTGACTCAATAATGTATATAATTTTATATGTTATTAAACTTATTTGATGGTGGAGAGAAAATATATATAAGTAGGGAAAAACAAATATAATTTGATATATATTTTAATTTTTGTCACAAATTTGCAAAAAAAAAAAAAAAACCGAACCTCTGCCTAAAACATGTGTTAGTGAAAAAATCCCACTAGTAATTTATAGGTGTGTTGAGAAAGAGAAGGTAGTTAATTTAGTAGTGGTAGGAATGGAAATATATATATATTCAATGTTTGATTAATGTATTTTATGCGTACACAGCAACAGCAGGTCTTCGGCAACTACCGGACAGTGCTTCTGAAGTCATATTGGATGCGGTAATACATTGTCTACTAATTACCTTATTATTATTATTATTATTATTTTTATACCACTTTCTAAAAAGATTTGTTAACTATGACAGTGATACGAATTTAATTGAACTCTTCCAGCGAGTGCAGGTTCTAAAGAAAAAGAAAAATGATAAACTCAATACAATATCATCCATAATCTTAAAATAACAAAACAGCAAACAATTAATTAGAATTGGTAATGGTAATGGTAGTGGACATGCGCTACCCTCTCACAGATTTTAACCAACTCTCCAATAGTGGAGTATATGTATATATTTTTTGGGACCCACATATTAAACCCTAGTTCATAGAACCGCACAACCTAATTGGAGATGAGTCAAGCAGCATCAATAGCTTCTCTCCTATTGGCTGCTGGTACAAAGGGTTACAATTATGATTCATCAGCCATTTGGTGGGTACAGTGGGCACGGCAGGCTAAAAATAAGAATATTCATTCCAAGCATATTCTTCGTGTTCAGTACTCTTTTGAATGAATTTAATGTAAGCACACTGGACAGCAGAAGAATATGGATCGCAATTATTTAATGACAGCTCTATAGTTAAAAAAAAATATTGGACTTACAGATGAGGTTATAAATGAGAGATCTCTGCATCATCACTCAACTGATTGGCTTTTTGGATCTTAACCATTTTGAATGGAGACCATAAAACTTGATTGTGACATTTTTATCCCAAAAATAATTTAATCATCCTTAATTTATATGAGTACACTCTACTGGTTGATGGTTTTGGTATGTATATTTATATTTATATTTATATTTATATTAACATTCATCCATCCATCCTTTTATATAGTATATTGTTTGCATGGCCACTGGGATGTGCAGTTGAACTCGTCTCCTAATCCTAATAATTAATTGTGGCAGTGGCTATGAATTTATCAGTACCTGTTATTTGTTTTAATAATAATGATATGTATCTTGTCCTGTTACATATTTATTTGTTTGGATGTACTGCATCAATACTTCCACAATAAATAAATACTCCATGTATTAATAATGTGACCTGGAAGGAGGGAGTATAACACATCAAAATAACAAATGGGACAAATATTGTTGCCCAAAAGCAAAAAAGTCTTTTTTTTTCACTTGTATACATCAAATCTTATTTGCCCACTTTTAAATGTAAATATCCCAACTATCCTTGTGGTTGTATCTAATGCTTGTGAAATTCGTTTTTTTAATCAAAAAAAAAAAAGAAAAAAAGAAAAGGCAAGTGATATGATTATATTTATAACATGTGGGGTAGAAGGTGGTAATGCTGGGAAACAACTTATTTAGAGCACATGTTTATAACATTTGGTTGTACAGTAGCAGGGAATTTGGGTAAAATAAAAGGCAACAAAATGAAGTGAGAGGAGAGGAGAGGTGTGGATAAGAAATTGGGTGAGGGAAATTAAGAGTGGTTGTGGTGCAGTGAGAATGTGGCGGTTGTTGTTGTTGTTGGTGGTGGGGGCGAGCATGTTATGGTGCGGTGGTGCGGTGGAGAAGTACGCGGTGGTGTTTGACGGTGGGAGCACGGGGTCTCGGGTTCATGTGTTCAGATTTGGGGGAGAAATGGATCTGCTTCCCATCGGCGCCGACGCCCATCAATATGAGCTCTACGTCGCTGTACTCTCTCTCTCTCTCTCTCTCTGCTCTCTAAAAGAGGACTACTGCTACTATTAGTATTAACAAGTCAAGTGTGATATAATTGCAGGTGACGCCAGGTCTGAGTTCATATGAGAGTGAGCCCAAGGCTG
The DNA here is from genome assembly GCA_023678885.1 of Pogostemon cablin. Taxonomy (NCBI): domain Eukaryota; kingdom Viridiplantae; phylum Streptophyta; class Magnoliopsida; order Lamiales; family Lamiaceae; genus Pogostemon; species Pogostemon cablin. The sequence continues at coordinate 9,806,460 of CM042960.1, forward strand.
GTGCAGCTTCGCTCAGGCCGCTCTTGCACCAGGCTGAGGATGCTGTTCCCAAACCCCTACGCCCTCTCACTCCTCTCAAACTTGGGGTACCCTACCCTACCCTACCCTACATTCATTATTTTCTTATTTATTCCCCTGCTCTTACTCTCACTAAAATACTCTATTTTCTCTCTACCTAACAATATCATGTGTCCGATCCACACAGGAAACTATACTAATTTTCTAATTTTATGTGAGGAGACTAAATAGATATTTTTACATGGATATGGAACGAAATTGGTAAAAAAAATATTATTTTATCATAAAATCAAAGTAAAATTGAAATGTTTGACTCGAAAATAATATTCTAACTATTTTGTAACAATACTTAGGAACTTATAAACCTTAATAAAAGTATACCCTTGGTAAATTATTTCATGGAATATTTTATTCCACAGCTATCAATATACAGTATGTTGTGAGTATACAGAATGAAAGAATAAATCTAATCATTGTCATTAGATATATACTTTCTTTTTATGATCTAATTTTTGTGACACATTCTACAACAAACCGCCTAAGGTGTTATTCAAGTAGTAATTTATAGGTGTGAAAGAGAAAGAAAAACTAGTTAATTTACTCGTGGTTTGAATGGAAAAATGGAAAAAAATAAATAAATTATATATATAACCAATGTTTGAATGATGAAAGTTATATTTCTATATTTATTTTTACACAGGCAACAGCAGGTCTTCGGCAACTACCGGGCAATGCTTCTGAAGCCATATTGGATGCGGTACAAATTCAATACATTTTCTACTTACCTTAATATTATCTTTATAAGGAGTTTTTAAAAAGTCATGTTAAGAGATGTTTTTCATCAATTCTAATTTGGAAAGTTTTAAAACTATTGATTTTAAAACTTGATTTAATAGAAAAAAATCTTTCTGCCCATAATTCATAGTATATATATATATATTTCAGATCTTTGTTGAAAACAATTTTTTTTTAATATTTATTATGATTAATCCCTTTAATTTCAATTTTCTATATTTTTATTTTTTATAATTTTGATTAGGCTCTTATCCCTTTACGTACGTACCTTATTGATTTTCTGTGAGATATATAATATACTTTAGTTTTTTGTTAGATACGTTGTACTCCATTTAAGTAAATAAAGGAAGCAAAAAAATTAGAATGAATAAAATTTGAGTATATAGTAGAGGGATTAAGAAGATGGATTTAAGGGTGCAATTGATGATGATGAAAAATTAAGGAAGGATGGATGGATGTAGGTAGTGATAAATTTATATGTGAGGTTGATATATATAGTGATGGGAATTAGGTGAGAGAACTATTCAAGAATGAAAGCAGCCTGAAAAGCAAGCCGGAATGGGTGACGGTGTTGGATGGAAGCGATGAAGGTGCTTTTATGTGGGTAAGTCACACCATCACCATCACCAATGTCATAGCTAACTAATTTTGAAAATTCATTTGGAAGTGCAGATAGCCATTAATTATTTATTAGGGAGTTTTGGGAAGGGACAAAGGACGGTAGGGGTGATTGATCTTGGAGGGGGCTCCGTCCAGATGGCTTATGCCATCTCCGATGAGTCTGCTGCCAACGCCCCTCCCGGAGCTTCTGTCAGTGACAGGCTCGTCCTAGGGACTAACTATCACCTTTATGCTCACAGGTAATATAATCTACTATATATCTCCAATTTACTTATGCATGCATCTTATTTTGTGAGTATTAACTAATTAATTTGCAGTTATTTGAACTATGGGCTAAGGGCAGCTCGAGCTGAGAGTCTTAAGCTTTCTGGAGCCAGGGGCAATCCATGTGTGACTAATGGTTATATAGGTAAAGAGTTTGATATATTTGTACTAGTGCATATGCAATTAAACTCAAACTTTTGAAGGAATATATAGGGACGTACGAGTATAATGGGGTAGTTTATCAAGTAGCGCCTCCTCGAGCTGGGACGAATTTGAAAAGATGCGGTGCATTGATTCGAAAGACACTTCATCTGGATGCAGCATGCGCGCACAAGAATTGCTCCTTTGATGGGGTTTGGAATGGCGGAGGTGGAGATGGCCTCAAAAACTTGTATGTTGCTTCATTCTTCTATGATACCGCCGCAGAGGTACCTCCCTTCAATCATTGTATTATACTAAGCTAGGTAGTTGATCATTAACATATATATCCATGGCAGACGGGCATCGTGGAGGAAAATGTAAACATGGCAAGAATTCGTCCCATCGTATACCGGAATGCAGCCAGGAAGGCGTGCACAGCAAATGTAGATAATATCAACTCCATATTTCCTTTAATTGACAAGAGGGATGTGCCATTTTTATGCATGGATCTTGTATATGAGTACACTCTACTGGTTGATGGTTTTGGTACGTATATTATAACTCCATTGATTAATTAACATATAAACATTAAATGTATCCATTTATTATTATTATTATTATTATTATTATTATTATTATTATTTAATGTAGGCATAAGTCCATTTGAAGAAATAATGGTGGTAAAAGATGTGGAGTACAAGGGTTCGTTGGTAGAAGCAGCTTGGCCACTGGGATGTGCAGTGGAACTCGTCTCCTAAATCCTATCCTCCAAATAATTAATTGTTTGTGCCAGTGGACTACAATATATATGTATTCATTTGCGTATGTAACGTTTGTTTATGTGTTGTTTCAATAATAATGAATACCTACTTTTAATTTGTTGGATGTTATGTACCACCCCAACACTACTTCCACAATAAATATATTACTATTGTCGCCTAGATTATTATTTTTTTTTTTAATAATAATTAATAAATAATAAAATATGTTATATAGAGTTACTAGGGTTTTTTTAGTTAAGAATTCCAATTTTTTCGCGAGAAATTAATGTGATTCGATTTCTTTCCAACAAAGATTAAAATTTAAATGCAACAAAAATGAAAAGAAAAGAGAGAGAAAAAGTAATGACGTTAATAACATGAAATGTTTCGCCCAAGCCAAAGGTTAAACCTCATCTCCATAGAAAGATAAATTGGAGTTTTGTTCACGTGTTATGAACATAGTGACTTGATTAAACGTGTAAAAACATGAGTATAATAAAAAGTAAAATAGAAAGATTATACATGTGATATTAAAATAAAAGAATAAAAAAAATACAATGATTAACTAGGTAGCTACTTTAGATATCAAATATTTTGAAGATATATGATACAATAAATGTTAATATATAATAATAAAAAATAAAAAGGTAATATCAAAATAAAAAATACAATTAACCGTCGTAATCATATTTTTAAAAATTCATTTATGGATCCTTCGAATTCCCTCTTCAATTATTCAGTCAAAAATAAAATAAAAAAATAGCATCTTCAATTACTTTCTTTTCAAACGAATACATTATTGTATCTTACATAACATTAAGTCCTTCAATATTAATTAATCAGGTAAAACTGATCGTGTTTCCAAATCCAATCTCTTGGACTGTGACAAATTTATTTTTGGTCCGTCACTATTTCCATATTGTAATCTCACAATAAGTGAAAGATAACATTATTAATAATAAATGTGAATGAAATGAAATAAAGATTAAAAACGACATAAAAATTAATTAATATAATCCCCGACAATACAATATTATGCGTTGTTGTTGTTGTTAACAGTATAATCACACCCACTCCTTGACTTTTGAGACAAAGGAGCTGCAGTTGTGAGATGTACATCTAACACGTTTCTCATGCTAATTTAATTTTGGGCTTAGATTTGCATACAATTTTATATAGGATATGGTAATTGGTTAATAGTCACTTTTCACCACAAAATTAATTAAAACTTGCCCAATTCACTTAAAAAGACTCATTTTTACCAGCGGAATTTGCCAACAAAATAAATTCTATTGGTAATTATCAACGTATTGACAACGGAAACTAAATTTCATTGGTAATTATCAACGGAAATTGAATTCGTGTGATAGCAATGTAATAGCAACATAATATTTATCAAAGGAATGAATTCTGATGATAATTACCAAGAGATTGCCAACGAAAATTGAATTTGTGTGATAACGACGAAATATTTACCAACGGAATTAATTCTGTTGGTAGTTTGTTATCAAGGGATTACCAACAGAAATTACATTTGTGTTATAGCAACAGAATAGAACGGAATATTTACCAATAGATTTCATTCCGTTGTTAAATAAATAGTATTTATTTTGCACCATCAAACACTAACATGTATTTCATTTGTCTCACATCATCGCTCACATTTATTATTCTACACTATTTAAGAAAAAATATTTTATTTTAATTTTATTGATTTTTAGGAGGTATTTTATTATTTTTAGATAATAAATAGAGTATATAAAGTAATGTTATGAGTGTAAAAAAAATTAGAAAATTTTAAATTTAAGTAATTTTTAAAGCTATTGAATAAAGTATTATTTAATTTTTTAAGGATGTGAAGATTTTTGTGAAACAAACAAATATGAAAAATGCGAAAGATTCTAGAATGGAAAGAGTAGTATTTTCTTTTGTGCTTACCACCCATCTTACATTAATCACATAAATTAATGAAATCATTTCGATTTATGGATCGCTTACAAAGTTGGGTTTGGTGGAAATTTATATGATTAGATAAGTCAAAAAAGCCCGATTGACTCTAAAATTTTAGGATTAGGGTAGGGAAATTTGGATTCGTTTATATGATTATATGTTCTCTCATGCTGTTTCTAATGTTATGGAAGATTGTTTACAAATTACACATATAATTCAAGCATAGAAAATCTCATGAGAAGAAATCATATAGTCATCAAATCCAAATCATATTGAATTTGCATAATAAAATAAACATTAATAGTTAATCATATCTCTAACCCTGGGGATTATTTTAGCACAATTAAAATAATAAAATAAAAATATATTTTATTATAATAATTCATGGAGTATAAAATTCAAAAGAAATTATAAAAATAATTAAAACTCTCCTTCAATTTTTTTGGTTGGAGAAATTCAATTTCTGTCTTTGAAAATTGGCAGAATGGTCTGCACTGATCTGCCGTAGGAATGGATCGAATCTGTTTGAAATTTTTCTAAAATGTTTAAGCTCATAATTTGTTGGACTAGTAGGAATGGATTGGATCTGTTTGAAATTTTGCTAAAATGTTAAGCCCATAATTTGTTTGACTATTATCGGTGGAAGGATATATGGACTTCTTTTATGAGTAGGAATATATATATCCATGCAGACTAATAATTTTATTGCCTTCCTCATTAATACTCCAATATTACTGTTTTAGTAATATAGTTTTTTTTTTTAAATTGTATTTTCAGTTTGGGGTTTTGTCGTTAATTATTTATGTTTATGAAGATTAAATTACATTGAACATTTATAAATACAACCCTTGAATGAATCGAGTTCACACGTACATCTTAATTTACAAATTATTTTTTATTATATGGAAAATTATTTTTTAGAGATGAATTATTAATTTTTTGAATGAAAAATATTACTCCTCAAATCCTTGCATCTTGATTTATCAATTACTTTTTAATAAATGAAAATGTACTTAGAATAAACTATTACTTTTCTTAATGAAAAATAGTATTACTCTCAAATTCTAGTATGTTATAATTTTTTATATTATTATTGAGATGAATCATATTTTTCATTTAAAATAATAATAATTCATCTATTAAAAAAACTATACTATATTATCAAGTATTTGGAGTATGAGGGAGTTGATTGTGCCATGCGTGAAATAAACACCATAAGTTTATTGTAATATCGACGAACCTTCGCATATTAATTATTGTTGCATTACTAAAAATATGTTTGGAGCCCATGGTGTAATGACTACTTTTCCAAATTATTTCAAATGTCCATATTTGAGCCCAATACATTGGGCTAAATCTAGAACACTCGCTTTTTTTTCATTTGAAATATTAATTATCCAATCGTACATAATTTTTACTGCAGGAAAGTTGGATCTAATTAAGTTTTATAATTTTGGGAGGAGTCAGAAATGACAAAGTCTATTAATCAATATTTTTTAATGGAAGATTTGAGTTGTGTTTGTGTGGACTTTTCTTAGAGGTAATATGAATACTCTGACCAATTAAATTATGGGGAACTACAAAGTCAACAAGTTTAAACGACATTTTTGGTAAAAATCTTTCGTAGAGATGAAAAGTTTGATAGATTTCTTTCTTTTTATTCTCAAAATCTGTAGTCTTTTTTTTTTTCACAAAATTAGATTTCTGCAGTTAGTTTTATGTAGTTTTTTAATAACTAAGGGATCATATAGCATTCACCTCTTCACCAATCTTTATTACTACCTCTCAATAGGATAAAACCTAGCTAATTTCATTCATCAAATTAATAAAGTCCATGATGGAGCCATTATTGAGACTTAATCAATTATCATTAAATAAAAAAAAAAAGGTTGAAAATAAAGAGTGAGATCATGTTTAGGTAGCAACTAGAATGGTGGGGCAAATGAATTGATGACCCAAATCTCGTACCAAACATTAAGTGGCTTAAGAATCAAGATAATTTATTACCGAGTTAGCTAACTACTGATTAATACTCCCTCCCTTTTGAATAGTTTATGGCGTAGTTTGTAGTAAACTTCACGTCATAGCAAAACTCCACCAGGCAACAACGACTCTCTCCCACCTAATTTTCTTACAACACACGTAGACCTCAACCCAAAGTGCTTCTTCTTCTTCCTCTTGATCACACACATGGCTATGGCTATGGCTATGGCGACTTGTAGGTTGCTAATTATATCAACACTACTAGTGGTGGGGAGTTCAAGATTCGTGGTGGAGAAGAGCAGCATAAGCGTGTTGTCTCCCTACGACGAGCGTTCCAAGCACGACGCTGCAATCGCCAACTTTGGCGTGCCAAACTACGGTGGATCCCTCGTCGGAACCCTCGTCTATCCAAGCAAAGGCCAGCTCGGATGCTCTGCCTTCGTTGGAGATAAGCCCTTCAACTCCAACTCCCCTCGCCCTACTATTCTTCTCCTTGATCGTGGAGGTGAGTGAGTCAATAGTCATTTCCTCTTAACTACTAATTCAAATAAAAATCTTCCTATCTGCTGCTCAATCAATATCTTTCTTTCTAGAGTGCTACTTTGCTCTCAAGGTGTGGAACGGGCAGCAGGCCGGAGCATCGGCGGTGTTAGTGGCTGACACCATCGATGAACCCCTCATCACCATGGATTCACCCGATGCAGACGGATACATAGACAAGATCGGAATCCCTTCTGCCTTGATTGATCATTCCTTCGGGGACACACTCAAGGACTACCTCAAGAAATCCAAGGATGTCGTCCTCAAGATAGACTGGTCCGAGTCCATGCCCCACCCGGACCAGAGGGTGGAGTACGAGCTCTGGACCAACAGCAACGACGAATGTGGGATCCGTTGCGACGAGCAGATGAGATTCATCAAGAGTTTTAAAGGACACGCTCAGATTCTTGAGAAAGGGGGGTACACCCAGTTCACACCCCACTACATCACTTGGTATTGCCCGGAGGCTTTCATTCTCAGCAATCAGTGCAAGTCTCAGTGCATCAACCATGGCAGATACTGCGCACCCGATCCAGAGCAGGACTTTAACCAGGGGTATCAAGGTAAAGACGTGGTGTTCGAGAACTTACGCCAGCTCTGCGTTCACCGCGTCTCCAACGAGACCAAACGATCATGGGTTTGGTGGGACTATGTGTCGGATTTCCATATCAGGTGTTCCATGAAGAAAAAGAGATACAGTAAAGAATGTGCAGAGGATGTCATGAAATCACTCGGTATGTCAACACAACACGTGTTTATATATAATCATTACGATTATAGTACTATATGATTAAGGAAGCTGAATCCCAGGTCTGCCAATTGAAAAGATCAACAAGTGCATGGGTGATCCTGAAGCTGATGCTGAGAATCAAGTCCTTAAAACTGAACAAGATCTTCAGGTCTTAATCCTTCTTTAAACACGATCTAATTAAGCATTACTATACTATAATCTGATTTGTTATTACAGGTTGGTCATGGATCGCGTGGTGATGTTACCATCTTACCAACCATGGTGATAAATAATGTCCAGTACAGAGGTAGGTTTGTAAATGCTTGAGATTTAAGAAAGCGTCTCTATCCCTCGTCTGAAACTTATGTCCGCAGGAAATCTGGAGAGAAGTGCAGTATTGACGGCTGTCTGCGCAGGGTTCAAGGAGACCACAGATCCCCCCGTCTGCCTAGCCCGAGGTTTGACATTCTTTCAAGTAATGGCTAAGCATAACTGGACTACTAATAACCTCAACTCTCAATTAACAGATTTAGAGACGAATGAGTGCCTGGAAAACAATGGCGGATGTTGGCAAGATTCGAAATCAAATATCACAGCTTGCAAGGTATCTACTAGTATGGTGCCTCGTGTGTGTGTGTGTTTAACAGTAAAAAGGGGAATTAATGTGAGAGTACTTCCATTGAAGGACACATTTCGGGGCAGAGTTTGTGAGTGCCCTGTAGTGAGTGGTGTTCAGTATGCAGGAGATGGATACAAATCATGTGCAGGTCTGTTTACGAAATCAATTAAAATACCTTAACAAGTATCTTTATACTTACCTCCTAACACTTCATCTACAGCCATAGGGCCAGGAAGGTGTTCGGTGAACAACGGAGGTTGCTGGTCAGATACCAAAAATGGAGTCAAATTTTCAGCATGCAGAGTTTAGTCGTGTACAATATCCTTTCCTTTAATCTCTGTCGAAGAATTAGAAACTAAATGTCTTCTGGTTTGGTGCATTCAGGACACTGATGTATCAGGGTGCCATTGTCCATCTGGTTTCCAGGGAGATGGTCATAAATGTGAAGGTGCCTGCTCTTCTATTCTCTTTCTCTCACTTGATTCCAACTCATCACTACAAAAGCATTAGCATACAGACTAACATATATAATACATATTACCAGACGTGAATGAATGCAAAGAAGGGATTGTCTGCCAATGTGATGGTTGTAGTTGTAAGAACACATGGGGTGGATTCCAATGCAGTTGTAGTGGAGATCAGCTTTACATAAAGGAGCATGATACCTGCATCGGTTAGTAAATATATCTGTCCTAAAAATTGACTTCAATAAATCATACCAGAAAAGTAAATAATAAACCAAATGCTTGCAGAAAGGAAGAGTTCAAAACTCGGGGGATTACTTACATGGATTGTGCTGGCTGTTGTATTGGGTGCTGGACTAGCCGGCTACATATTCTACAAATACAGGCTACGGGCAAGTCTTGAGTCATTTATGTCTTCTCCTTAAAACATGAGTACGAAAAATAACAAAACTGGTTCGTGTTTATTTGCAGTCTTACATGGATTCGGAGATAATGGCTATCATGTCTCAATATATGCCGCTCGATAGCCAGCAGAATCAGCAGGTTGTTCATCATGAAGCTGACCCCTTGACACAGACTTCTTCTGTTTAACGGGAAGATGGATGGACGGATGTGCCAGCCCTGTCTTCACAGTGTATCATTTGCCAATACTCCAAACTCTACATTGCACAAAAGTAGAGGACTTTCTACTCGCTTTGTATATAACGTTTTTGACATGATGTAAACACACAGGCACAATAAATAACCACATAATGTTAGAATTCAGAGAGTACTCCTATGTTTTATACCAGCATCCTATTTCCTCCAATGGGAATCCTAAAGATGGTATTCTAGTTTCGAATTTGTATAACTCATTAAGTAGTAAATTAAAGAATAGGGTTTGATTTTTTTGAAAACCAATATCAAAACTCTCTACACTATTGCACAATCTTTTCTCACCTTAGAATTTCTCAAATCATGAAAGAAACCCCAGATGCTTCACCTATCCTTTCAATCTCATCTATCAACAGAAATATCAAAAAAATGAACCTTTTATGGCAACAAGTCAATGACCCTATAATCCCTATCCAATGATAATAATCACTAGGTTTCTAGAAAAAAAAAAAAAAACTATTCAAACTGAAAGGCATACCTAAGATAAAGTTAAACAAAACCATTTCAATTCATCGAGAAAAAGGGGAAGGCAATTGACAAGGCAGTTCTCACATCGTAGTCAACATACAAATATACCATTTGGCACACAATACAGCATCAAATACACTAATATACTCGAATAATGTAAATACCAGTATCAATGAACAATAAGAGAGAGTGACATACACATAACATGAGAATTTCAGTGGCAAAATTTCCAATGCAGAAGGGATAGAGAGATCCACTAATCACAAAACTTCGCTTTATAGAATTCTAATCCAAGCTGCATGAAACTGAAAGCTATCAAATCAAATCTGCCACCAGTGTTCACAATACACAGAAATAAATGTCTATGAAAAAACCTCAACCAACAAATTTGATGCAACTACCAATAACTAAATAAAGTCGACTTTAATTCAAGGAAAACTAAATTAACAAATTCTCAAAACTCCCATGAAAACACAATTTCAGCAGCAGCAAAAGCAACAAATCTGCAACTTTAAACACAAGTAAATGAGCAAAAACTCTTAAAAGTGTACAACCATCAGAACCCCTGGCCAGTTTAGAACAAGAAATGCCAAAAATTAGCAGTATAACTTGTATGAATCCAGTCCCACTCCAATTAAGTTCTAAATCACCATTCACGATATCAGAGCAATGGGTATACCGCACAAAATAATCACCACCACCAAAGCCCAGTCCGGCTACTAGTGGGGTTGGCTACACACACAGAGACTGCACAAAGAAATAAAAGGCAAGAGAAATTTCATCAGAAGTAAGCAATCCAATCCAATCTAGCCATGAATATCACAAAGATGCAAGATATATGTAGTAACACCATACCATTGAGTTTCAAAATTTGGAGTACACACGACAGTCTTAATTCCTAAGTAACATTAAAGGAAACCAAGAGTCTGGAATTATCATGACAAAAACTATTATGGCAATGACAGAATCCCCAAAATGAACTGTTTTATAGGTATCAAAGTATAATGTAGCTTGTTAGTTTCTACCACCACAATCTGAGGAAAAGAACTAGTGTCTCTCCAGAAAGTAACAATAAAAAATTGCAAGAGTCTGGAGAAACATCAAAATAAGAACTAATAGAGTAATTCCAGGAGCTCAAAACCCTCTTTTAGGCATCATAATGACATTTAGTTCATCTCTTTCTACCATCACGTTCTCTGAGGGAAAGAGCTAGCGTCTCTCCTGGCGTAACATTGTAATAAGCAAGGGACAGATTGTCCTTGAGGAAACCAGCCTTTCCGCTCAGCTTCTGTTTGTTCGCAGGAAGTTGTATCTCGCCTGCAATTTTCTCTTTTAAACTGCCAACTGTTTCGGACAAGGATTGCACAGAAATCTCCAGTATTTGTCCTTTGAGATTTCCTTCATCCACATTAGGTACTGATATATTGACACGAACAGTACCCTGAACCCATCACCATATCATTAGTACTCAAAATAGGCATCTAAAATTTATCATTATGCTATAAAATAAGAGAGTCACAGGACATATAATATTGATAAAATAGATGGGAAGGATCTCAATACCGAATGTTGTGCCAGGAACTGATCTTCAGGAATGAGCATAGAGTCATCAAGCCTTTGCCTCTTCGGCTCAGGTTCCTCAGGTAGGGGTGGAGGAGCCTCCTCAGGAGGAGGTGGTGGAGGCATGCCTTGGGACATGGGCAGCGGAGGAACCATAGGCATCCCTGGTTGGGACATAGGTACAGGAACAAAATGCCGAGGACCAGGCAAAGGGGTATACTGCGATCCAGGTGGTGGTGGAACATGGATATTAGGTGAAGTCATGGGTACAGATGGTGGCATAGGAGGGTGATTGGCCATAAATTGGCCATGCATCATCGGCATTGTAGGAGGTGGGGGGCGAATAGATGGAATCACATTGACAACTGGTGGCCCAGGTGGGGGAGGAGCAACAGCTCCAGCACTAGTAGGGGTTGAGTATTGGACCAATGTGGGAGGCCTAAGAATAATCAAGGCTAGACCAGGAGGAGGAGGCAGTGGCCTAACCGCTGGCATACCAGGCTTAGGGGGAGGAGGTGCTGGACCTGGAAGATTTCTACCATCATTGTTCAAAGCATCATTAATGTCCTCACCACCAGTATTCTGGGACATGGCCTGGCTAGCAGTGCGACCTATACTTCCAGTGTGACCATCCCATATGATCTGTTTTGGTTGCTCATCTTTCTTCTTCTCAATCTCAGCCTTCACAGCATTAGAAACTTCTTCCTCTGTGGTGCCAAAGATATCAGGCCTGGTTCTAGCAAGTCCCACAATATTCCTAGAAATCTCATCGTCTTGTGCAAGGGTTGTCTCTTTTATCTTAGCAAACATCCTGTCCTTCTGCTCCTTATACTTGGGATCAATAAGAGAAATTCTCATGTGCTCGGACATCTCACTAATGGGAATGAGTTCACCAGTTATTGGTGAGACAACATACTTCGTAGGATCTCTTTCAGCTGGGATTCTGTCCTCAGGCCTCTTCCAGTTTTTCACAATTCTCATGGGAGGCTCCAGCTCTTCTGGATGTGCCTTGGCATCATAATTCTTCATGTCACCATTCTCTTCGAGACTAGCCGCCCTCATGCCCTCCTCAACAAGTTCAACATCTTCTTCATCCATTTCCATTTCAACCTCCTTACTAGGCTCAATAATATCCTCTTCTTCCATGTTGGACATCTTGCTTCTCCTCATCACTTCTTCCAACGTCATTGGAGGAGGTAGGTCCTCATCCTCATCATAAACAAAATCTATCGATTCAACCACAACAAAATCATGCCAATCAATCATTGCCATCTGCAGTCGCTCCTGCTCTATCTCATCTTCAGCTTTCTGCCTAGCCTGTTCTTGTGACCGTTCCCATTCAAGACGATGTAAGCAGCGTTCAAGGACAGTTGTCATATCAGCAACACTGTTTTTGAGCTTATCTGTCAGCCCTTTAGGAGGCATCAATACCTTTGAATATGCATCAGCAAGAGATGTAAAGAACATGAACATACTGTGTGTTGGCTTCAAAAAATGGAACTGAGGGTTGCTGCTTTCTCTACTAGTCAAACCAGTCAAAAAGGACTTCCCATTCCGGGAAACAAACTGTGCAGTAAGCTTAATTATATCCAGTTCCTCTCCTGTAATCCCTTCAGGAAGTCGTACAGTATATTGCTCCGCCTCTGGTTGCTCAAAAACCTTACGAATGGGTCTGAATTGAGCAGCAGGATCAGGCTTGGCTGAAGCATCACTTGTATCAGGAGCTGGAGCACCAGCAGCTGAATCAGGAGCAGCAGGGTCAGCTGGCTGAAGTGGCTGTTGGGAAGAAGGTTGATTTTGTGCCCGAGCTTCCGAAAGTCGGTGCTGATAGTAAGCATGGTAAGGATCCGACGATCGTAAAAAGTTGAATTTTGGATTCCCCTAATTGTTTGCGATGATTCTCTTTTCAAACTCTGGTCCATTCTTTGCAACAAATTGAGCAGTTTTATCTACAATATTTCTGATGTCTGGAGGTGGGTATATAATTCCTATGGTCCTGGTATGGGTTGCTACTGATGGTGGAGCTGAGTTGGAGTTATCATTAGCCTCAATCTTCTTCTCATCATTAGATTCCCCAGTCAGTTGAGCTAGCGGTAGCGGGCCGAGATTGCCATCAGAAGGCGGTGCTGGAAGGGACAATATTGGCAATGAACCCAACATTTTTCAATCTGCAAACAAGAATTAATGTCAAAAGCAGAATTCTTGTGAATGGACTCCACTAGCAAAACAGCCATCACTTGATCGAAGAAGCGCCAAATTGAGGACAACAGAGTGGCAAGCAAAAACACACATACATGCTTGTAAAAGTAAAACATTGGAAAAAGCAAATTAAGAAGAAATACCTAGCTTGAACTGCCGCTGCGCCGTTTCTTCCTGGTCGAACAAGTCAATTGAGAATGGGGGGAGGCAGGCTAAGCGTATACCTAAGACAAAAATGAAATCAATACACATAGACTTCAATTTGCTTCAGAAGCTCTAACAATGTGCCAAAACCTAGCATTCACCAAATGTATGAAACCAAAATTTACAAGAGAAACAAAAGTAGATATCACCGAAAATTTAAGAAGCTTCAAATAATGTAGGAGGAAGCCTACCCACCGAAATAGAATATCTGGTGAAAATCGAAAGATCATAAGCTGTGGAAAGTATTCTGGCGCCAAATATTCAGCACCAAAAGGTGGCAAAACCCTTGCCTGGGCCGCAGGGCCGGAATGATAAACTATGGTAAAGAAATTCCCGCCACGACGTCGTTTATTTGCAAATGTTAAAAGTGCGATTTCCTAGTTGTGTTTACCTTGGTAGGCACGGATCTCCTGTTACACGTAGGAATGTGGAGAAATCTAATCTCTTATCCATAAGATTTACTGGTTGACTTAGGGTATAGTTTTTTCCTTTCTCCTAGGTGTTACTCATCCAACGGAATGTCACATCAAAGTGGCATAAAATATCCAGACCACTTGGACTACGGATTTGAAGCTGAATTGCATTTAAGTGTTTGTTTGAGCTAATAGAGAGAGATAAAGGTACTTCAAAGGTGAAAAATCAAAATAATTCCATCATAATTTTCTCCTTCACAATCCTAATCCTAATACATGACATGACTCAACATTATTAATTTCTCACTATATTTTATTTTCAAAAATATTATTTTACGTTGACTATTGTGGCATCGAAAGAATAAATAAAATTGGATAGTTATGATATTTTGTAAGAATTAGTGTTATTATTCAAATGTTAAGAAGTGGAGTATGATTTTTATTTGTTCCTATGAAAAAAGTGAACCACAATTTTGTTGGCATAAGATGCTAAAAACATGCAGTGAGATTGTATGTAAAAATTTAATACTCCACTCTATAAATGAAACTGATGTGAATTAGTGAGGTAAGTGGGATGTGAGTTTGGAGGTAGTCTGATGGCAGAAGAGCAGAGATTGGTAAAAGCTCCTTAATTTCTTCCTTCCAATCCATCCAAATACTAATAAATACTCCTACTAATGAATTAACTAAGGCCATTATTTATTTATATTGCTTTCAAGATTCCAATGGTACTGGATCAGATGTGGGAATCTGTGGAATGGAATGAAAATAAATGAATAAATACATATATTGGGTACAATTGATATTGCATGCTGGAATTTTAAACCACAAATGATACATGGCATGGGGCAACCACATATCATTTCCAGATTTACCAGAAACAGAATCCACTACATTTTTATGTAGATTTAACAACACAATAAATCAGGAGCTTAAGCCAAAACTTCTTTTTTGATTTCAATCTTCTTGAAAAACAATAATAATGTTACATGATTGCAACACCTCTCCTGGATCACAATGACCTAACAATACGTTAACACTGTATATCTGATCCAGTAAGCAATTGCAATTTCCTCCAGAAAAACATTACAAGAGGAGAAATATAATCTATCTGTGGTGTACGACAACTAATGACGTTATGTACCCTGCCGGAGCATTTGCTGAAGCTGGATTACTTGCTGCTGCTGATCTGGTGGCAGAGACCTTAGCTGCTCCGGTGTCAGATTCAACACTTGCTCAAGCAACGTCGAATCCACATCCAGGGGAACTTGCACCTGTATACCCTCAACAAAGATAGTAAATAAGAAACCAAAAATCCCAAATAAAAAGTGAATTGGAAAGACAAGCCGAGGAGAATTTACCAACCTGAGTAACTTGTTTGTCAGGGTTAATTGCTGCTCCTGATCTAGATGCTTGTCTTCCATCAGCAGTGGGGAACGATGCTGCCAGAGGTGTATTAACTATGTTTACGTTATGTTCAGAAGGGTTGGCCCTTCCATCATTCAATTTCACCATTTTTGATGCTCTTTCCATTTGGTTTGTTTGACCAGGGACACTTAAAGTATGCCCTCTCAGATCCATACCTTCTGGAATGCCAGAGGAAGTTGAGGAGCTAAACTGTTGAGCAAAAAAGAGAATGCACGACATCATAATCACAAAGTGCAAATGCCAAGATTAAACAACTACTTATCCCAATAGCATATAAAGAATAACAATGCAAATCACAAACTACCTATAATCATTTCAGTGATTTGCAAGAAAAAAAGTTGTGCAATAGTCTTCATAAGACGCTCGATATCTCAGTCAACTACCCACAAATCATCATACCATGGGATAATTTAGTAACATCTACCGGAGTACACCCTAATCTATTAATTTATGGATACTAATGATAAGGCTAATTGGAGGCCCAATTTTTGGAGATTTAAATAAATCCATAATTGCAAGAGATTTGAACATGTTTGGTGATAAAATTCCTGTTCAATAGAGATAAGCAAACATAAGATTATCACTTTTATGATAGTGCATCAGAACAAGTTTTTTTTAGTTTTTAACTCATGCATTACCAAAGCAAGTGAAGTTTGGCACCTGAAAGGCTGCAGCTGAATGTTGTGGATATACAAGATTAGAAGCATGAGCACCAACATTCTTAGACAACCGCCGTTCATCATGCCCTGAATTTGTTGGGGGAGCTGGGGTCATATTCTGTGATAAAGGATGCTGCATTTGCTGGTTGAAAGAAGAAGAAGTTGACGCATGAAGTTGATCAACTGACAAACCACTTAATGACTGGGAATGAATTGAGGGATGTAGTGAAACTCCTGATTGTGCAAGCAGTTGGCTTTGCTGTATGACTTGGTTTTGAGTTAATTGTGGGAATTGATTTTGAGGTTGCGTAGGAAATTTCTGAAGAGCAGAATATTGATTTGATACAACAGTAGCCATTCGACTTTCTTGTGCATATGGCAGAACACCCAATTGCATTTTGTTCTGTGGAAGAGGGGGTAGACCAGGAAGAGTTGGAGCACTTTGGACCAAAGGTTGCACTACTTGAGCAGAAGCTTGCCGAATATTGGGCATCTGCAACTGCACAGTTAAAGAAACCAAAACACTAACTTAGACTCTAACTGCTTGTTAAAACAACTTAGCGATGAAGGGAAATATCTGATCAAACGGAACAAACCATTTGTGGAGACACCAACCCAAGCATAATCTGGGCCTGCATTTACAGTCAAATAAACAGTTATATATATTGACATAATATCAAGTGAAGACTGAACAGAGGAAAAAGAGAAGCTTCTTAACCCCTTATAAACATTAGAGATAAGATAATGTAATCAACCTTATACAACACAACAGTATGCTAGTAATACTTGTCAGTAACTTAATATAAAATCACAACAGCAAGGACCCTAGAAACTACTCAAAGAAACACCAACGATTGAGGAACCTGGAAAAGAGCTTTGGGCAAACTTGGGAAGGTTAGTAAGAGCTGTCGGGCATGTTCTTTGTTTAGTGTCGCCATTGCCTGTAAAAGCCAACTATCAGAAATATGCAAAACATCAATGAACCTTCTTGAACAAATACATTTTCATTACACTTTTGCAGCTTTTTCTCTACATATTTATTTTCATACTTGATGTTGCACCTCATATTTATAAGCATGTAAGTTTATTTCGCAATACATAGGCTGTCATGATTCACTTTTGCTTTCCATGATACAAAAATGAAATCTTGTGCCTAATTTTTGGAAATGATACAGTTAATAAGTGGTATACACTAAAACAAGCTGAATCATATTCAGAGTAACACCTTCAATTCAGACAAAACATCTGTCAGCTGATTCCTTGACATTTTGGCTAAATGGCGAGTCAAAGGATCATTGCCCAACAAGGACTGATTTTGAACTCCTATATCATTTGATGTAGTAGCAGTCTGAGCCGATCCAAGAGCTCCTGCCATGACAGTTGCAGCAGCCATAGCAACCGAATCGCCTATTGGCTGGTGAAGACTGGGATGTCCAAGGACTGCTGGAACCCCCATTTGTTTTTGAGCATCTGCATTGTAGCATAGCATAGATCAATAATACATACCAATTTGAAGTATATAACTTTCTATCTTAATTTGGAAATAGATGTAATATTACAAAGTTCAAATATTTCAGTTACCAGCATTCACAGCAATACCGGGACCACCACGCCCCTGCAAGAAAAACACCGTCGTCGAGAAGTTAAACATGCCACAGCATACAACATCAAACATGCTTGGCAGTAAATACATGTGAACAGAGATATTCTGCATTATTAACGTCCAGGAGTACAATAGCAAGATAGTTCAATATACTCTTATCTTAAACCAACGTTACAAAGTGATTTACCTGTTCACGTGTCCTGTCAGCATTCTTATCATTCTCAGCAAAGTCAACTCTTAGCTGCCGACCATTTATCTCATAACCCTGAAGGTTATGACGAGCACTAGAAGCTGTCTCACCATCCTTGTACTCACAAAATCCATAACCCTTTGGCTTTCCAGTTTCTCTATCAATAACTAATCTAAAATACAAAATAATCGGTATAATTAGTGGCTAGCTATAATTACATGGAAACAGTGACAAGTGGAAAATTGAACAATTACTTAAGAAACGATTTTGGGGTAAAGAACATCAATAACTTTCAGTGATCAGCAATAGTTCCAAAAGACAATTTATAAGAAACTTAATTAGAAGTAGAACTTTGAAATGTTCTCTGACAGATCCATATTTAGAGAAATGGAACCGCCAAGAAAAATCTCAAAACAGCATGCAAACTCGTTTTTACATATACTTAAATTATCAGCAATTCTATGTGTGTTAGTTTCAATCTCATCAAACATGTAAACTCCAGTCAATCTAGTTATATGTACTGAATTATCATTTCCCAAACCTCAAATAGAGCTGAACATACCGGAAGGAAACAACAGGGCCAACCTCCTCACATATTTGAATAAGCTGCTCCTCAGTTGTGTCATAAGGTATATTCCCAACTATATATACCAGCATTCATTCATTAAAAGAAAAGTGAATATCCTAATCTTGAAAACCATACCCATAGGGAAAACTGAAGCTCATTATTGCACTCAGAGATAAAAATCAAAATTTTCTCAACATTACAGCTAGAACCACTCAAAGCGGAATAACAGTTTACATTTAAACAAGGACAGAGAAAATGCTTTACCAAAAACGCAGCGATGCTGAGATTGAGGGTTTGTGGCCATCAAAGGAATTGATAACTCACGAGAGACTGAAGCTGCAATCAAGATTAGGATTGAGCTTCATCTTCTTCACACTTTATTCATTAGTTCACAAAATCTTATTCTCCCATGCATCGCTAAGCATTCAACTTCTTGATCTTGACACTGACAGAGTAGAGAAGCCAATTGAACACAAGATGCAATACCATCTCCTAGAAGTTTCAAAGCAACGCCCAATTAAGAATAATACGGATTTAAAGATCATAAATAAGTGTAGTAATAATAAGTGGACAGAAACCTTGAAATGGGTTTCTGGGGCTAGCAAACTAATAATTGATAAGATCCTGTATAGCTGTTTTTAGTTCAAAAAAGATAATCGGCACGCATGAAAAAGAAAAACCCGCTAAAGTTATTATTTTCAGAAACAGTCTTTTTGGTTTTATGAAAGTACGTCTTTTTCATAAAACCTCTGATTATCATGCCTTCGTCGTTCATGTTATTTTGGTGCTTCTTCCCTACCGTAAATGCATATACCTACTAATCAAATCGAATCAAATCTATTGCAAGAAAGAATCCTTACACAAGTTGGCAAAAAAGAAGGATATTCTTGGTCTCAAAATAAAAATCGAATCAAATCGAATTGAATTATATAGGATGGAATTGGGGAAACAACTAGCAGTTCAAACACAAGTAGTTTCGAATACAGCTAAAATAATAATAGCAAACTTCTTACCTCATTCTAATGAAAGGAGATGGGCATACTGACTTCCAGTTCTGTCAATCTTCCGGAATACTACCGCGCCGGGCTGGAGAACGAGACGGAAGAGAGGTGGAGTGAGAGGGACTACCTTTTATTTTGATATGGGTTTAGGGATTTCAGATATTGGATTGAGATTGCACCTGCATCTAATCAATCTTTATTTTGCTTCACTTATTTTTATTTTTCCCTATTTATTTATTTTTTAGAGCCTTTTGTCACTTATTAATATATCTCATTCTTTTGAAATTTTTTTGAGACGTTATTTAGTTTGAGGGTTTATAAGACATGTTAAATTAGTATTTACTATTATTTAGATAAATAGTTAATCCGTGCGTTAAACGAGATGTGTTATTTGTAGGGCAACAACTCTACTTAATTTTATAATTTTGACCGAATAATATTTATTTGAATTATATCTAACCTACTGTTTAGATATTAAATTCCCAAATAAAATATAATAAATTAAAATTGATATTTTCATCATGAAAATCCATGTGAAAGGTCATAATTATAATTATTTGATTATTTTAATGGGTGGCTGAGATTTGTTTGAGAAATAGATAATCAATTTTATTAAATTATTTTCTAATTTGAAAATGTCATAATTATAATTATTTAATTATTTTAATGGGTGACTGAGATTTGTTTTAGAAATAGATGGTGCCCAAAAATTGGATGGGGGTCAAGACGCTATCTGGCGCCTAGGCGGCTGACTCAAGTGCCCCCCGAACCGCGCGAAATGGTCGCCTATTACACGGCTCACTAACTCTGCCTGGGGTGGGGGTACCTATTATTCTATTCGTCGGCGGTCTGTTAATCCAAGTGAGTTCTAACTATCATTCTGGCTCAGTCAGAATTTTATTAAATTATTTTTTAATTTGAAAATGTCATAATTATAACTATTTAATTATTTTAATGGGTGACTGAAATTTTTTTTAGAAATAGATGGTCATGTATTTATTCTGTTTTTATAATTATTATTTCCTAATTCCTAATTTGAAAATGTTATAATTATACTTATTTAATTATTTTAATGAATGACTGAGATTTGTTTTCGAAATAGATTGCTAGTCAGAATTTTATTAAATTATTTCCTAATTTGAAAATGTCATAATTATAATTATTTAATTATTTTAATGGGTGGCTAAGATTTGTTTTAGAAATAGATGGTCAGGATTGGATTTATTCTACTTTTATATATATTAAGATTAAAATATGTTCCATTGTGGTTAAAGTATATTTTTTAAAATATATTAAATTATGTATTAAAATATGATTTTATCGGGTTATTATATGATTTATTATTAACATATTTTAACTATAAATAAACATACTTTATCTATACAATAAGCATATTTTAGTAATATGTCAATCCATCTCACACTCGTCTCACAAATAATCCGTGGTTTCTCTTTTTTATTTCACTGTGTCTTTAATTCGCGCTTTTAATTGGACTTGGCATGTAAGCTTGTTAGGTAGGCCTTATTTCATCTTTATTGGGCCTAATCATTGAGTTGGCCTAATTACCCTACAAGTTATCGGACTTACTGGAAAAATATATACACTTTATGGTGGTAATTCATGCTACATGGATAATCAAACCAGATCGATAGTTAAACTCTTTATGGTGGTAAGTTCATGCTGGATAATCAAACCAAAATCGAATTAATACGGAGTAAATATTTTTAAAACATTAAAATTTTGACTTAGTAATGAAGATATACATAATTAATCAAATTTATGAACTCTAAAGACAAAACTTGATGTGATAGTGAGACAAATTAGAAAAAATTAATAAAAAGTACTCCCTCCGTCCTGTCCAAACATCATCGGTTGTTTTTTGTGTATAGATTAAGGAGTATTATTATTTTATGTGTAGTGTGTAGTTGTATTAGTAGTGATGGTGGGTCACACGTGGTACCTTTTTACTAAAAGTGAGAAATAAGGACATTTGGATGAGACACCCAATATAGTAAAATGGTAACCATCCGAGAAATAAGGATATTTGGATGAGACACCCAATATATTAAAATGGTAACCATTCGTGGAACGGAGGGAGTAATAATTGATTGATTAAAAAAAGTCTAATTGAATTGTTCAACGAATTAGATTTTTTTTTGGGAAATACCACAATTTGCCCTATATGGGGAAGTCAATATCTTTTTTGCACTATCTTTTCTAATACATCTAAATTGTCATAAAAATACATGCAATGTCATTAATACCCTCAAGGATGGTCCACCATTTTGTATTGAGAATGAGTTGACAACTACAGTTGCATGCAAAATAGATGTGTCAGAGAATATGTTGATTATTTAGGGGTGACACATTAATTAAAGAAGAAATAAATAAATCTATTAAAATATAACCCCTAATTCGGCGGACAAGCTGAATGAAGTGAAAAGGCCAAATTTTAAGCGCACACCTACAATTTAAAATTCACGAAATTTAATTTTTAAATTCCTTAAATTGTTAGATTATAATAGACTTTTTATTAATTAACACATGCAGTAATTAGGTGATTAAATACATGCAAAATTAACTACCTACCACTCCACTCAAACACAGTTCATTAAATGGGGTAAAAATTAAGGCACTGTGTTCACAATCAGTTCATTTATGTAAATTCTTGTCACATTAAACTCTCAACTATCCCCACCAACCAAATAACTTCACCACCAACAAACAAAAAAATTGGGCACAGTGGATTCAAACTTCACTCCTCTGTATCCACAAATTATTGGAGCATAAAAAGGTGATCGGCTCCCCTATTTACCCACCATTTTTGTCTTCGACGGATCCATAGTTAGAGTCAAAGGTAAGATATGAACGCTATTTGCATTGTATTTTATTTATTGCTTTCTTTCAATGTTGCTTTTAATTTATTTAAAGGTCGCAGGGTTTTTAATGTTTTAGGGTTTTTAGGGCTTTAGGGTTTTAAAAATGCATGTCCGCTGAGTAAAATGGTTATATATATCTATGTCCGCCAAAGAAAATGGTGAAGTATGCATGTAATATGCTTGTCCGCCGAGGAAAATGGTGAAGTATGCATGTAATATGCATGAATACCACTACATACACCCATCGTAGACTTGTCCGCTAATATGCATGGTTAATTATGCTTGTCCGCCCATTATTTGAGACTTATCGTCCATGTCCGCCGATTTTTGTGGCCTAATTGAGTGTGTCCGCTTATTATTTGACAGTAATTCAGCTTGTCCGCCGAAATTAGTAGCCCAATTTACTATGTCCGCCAAAAGTAGTTGCCCAGTAGAGCCTGTCCGCCGAAAATTGAGTCTGTCCTCCGAAAATTGAGCATGTACGCCCATGATTTGACCATAAATGAGCCTGTCCGTCGATAATTTCACCATATTTGCGCATGTCCATCGAATCTGTACCATATATGACCATGTCCGCCTACTATTTGACCCTATATCAGCATGTCCGCCGATTTTCTCATCCATGTCCGCCGATGTTTTGACCCTAATTGATCATGTCCGTCGATTTTTTCACCCGAAATGGTCTTGTCCGCCAATTTTTCCTTCCTAAGTGAGCATGTCCGCCAATATTTTTACCCTAATTGAGCATGTCCGCCGATTATTTGGGCGTAATAGATTATGTCCGCCGATTTTTTCACCGTAATTGGGCATGTGAACTGATTATTTGACCCTAATTGAGCATGTCCGCCGAAATATTACTGGTTTTTGAATATGTTCGCCGATTTTTAATGCATAATTGAGCATGTTTGGCCATTTTTTAAGCATATTATATCATGTCCTCCGATTATATTTGGCTACCTGAGCATGTCCATCAAGTTTGAGCAAAATTCAGCATGTAAGTCATTATTTTTTTAGTATAATAGACTTGTTCGTCGATTTATGGACCTTAATTGAGCTTGTCCACGTACGTATGACTTAATGTTTAACTTGCATGTGTGCTTGATAATTTAATGCTTAATTTGTGTGTACCTACTAAATTGGCGTATCAGAAAAATACTTTAATGAATCTTGTGTCCCATAACACACATAAACTCCATGGGTGTGAAGCTAAGAATTGTATCAGACACCCTGAAGTACTGGGAGTATATATCTGAACCAGGGATTACAACCTCCTGAGCCATCAGCTGAAATAAAGCTTTAGGAGACCCATAATCTGAATCAAAATCCCAAAAATGCCTGAAACAAGATCTTCTGAACCTCCGCACTGTTTGATCGCCAGTTTTTGTAAGCACCTCACGTATGCAATTCAGAGCTTTGGAAGGCCTACAATAACCTTTAATCCCAACTTTTCGAGATTGAAGTCTACGTCGTTTCCAACTCCACTACAGTGCATGCCAACTCGATTAGATATAAGACGTGACTACATTTTATACATAAAATTTTCTGATATAAAATAATTGAAAATATTATTATATTCCTACATTTTTAGGAATAGATATCAAATTACACTAAAATTACGCCTTAATTTACCAACTGCCATGCTATTTAAAGCTTGAAGTATCAGCGGTGATGCAAATTAAAACTTATTCATCGTCGGACTTAAGCCACAAAATCAGCGGACAAGCTATTTTATGAAGAAATAATGGGAAATTTAGCTAAATAATGCTAAGAAATTCCATGGACAGCCTCAATTAAACACTTATTCATCGGCGGACAGGCTCAATTAAGGCAAAACATATACGGACAAGCTTTTTTATGAAGAAATAATGGCAGATTAAGCTAAAAAATGCTAGGAACTTCGACGGACAGGCTATTTAAGGCTTGAATATTCAGCGGTGATGCAAATTGAACACTTATTCATCTGCGGACAGGCTAAATTAAGGCACAACATCGGCGGACAAGCTTTTTTTATGATGAAATAATGGCAAATTATGCTAAATAATGCTAAGAAATTCGGCGGACAGGCTATTTAAAGCTTGAGGAATAAGCGGTGATGCAAATTAAACACTTATTCATCGGCGGACAAGCTCATTTAAGGCATAACATCGGCGGACAAGCTATTTCATGCAGAAATAATGCCAAAATAAGCTAAATAATGCTAAGAAACACGACGGACAGACTATTTATTGCTTCGGGTATCACCAGTGACACAAATTATGGACTTATTCCTCTGCGGACAAGCACAGTAAAGGCACAAAAACGGCGGACAAGCTATTTTATGCAGAAATAATGGAAAAATTATGCTAAATAATGCTCAGAAATTCGGCAGACAGGCTCAAAAAATGCATAAAATCGGCGGACAAGTTCAATCAGGGACAAAAAATTGGCGGACATGCTCAATTGTACAACAAATATTGACGGACAAGGTCAATTTACATACAATTATCGGCAGACATATTCAACTACGTTAGAAACATCGGCGGACAAGCTCAAAAAGATTAGAAAAATATGCCGACAAGTTCAATTACACTACAAATTACACTGAAATTTCCAATTATACTCAAATAATTATCGTCGA
The DNA here is from genome assembly GCA_023678885.1 of Pogostemon cablin. Taxonomy (NCBI): domain Eukaryota; kingdom Viridiplantae; phylum Streptophyta; class Magnoliopsida; order Lamiales; family Lamiaceae; genus Pogostemon; species Pogostemon cablin. The sequence goes on from CM042960.1 coordinate 9,831,789, forward strand.
ACATGTAAACTTAAAATTCGTCGGACACGGCAAATTCATACAAGAACAACTCCAAATTCAGACTCTACTTCCTCGGGGGACAAGAACAACTCCAAATTCAGACTCTACAGTAACAACTCCAAATTCACTAAACTTTAATTAAATCGCAATTCTACAAAACCCTAAAATCCTAAAGACGGAATACCTGGTTATCCATATTTGCTGCTGCTAATTTTCGACGTGGAGATGACGATGGATTGAACGACACGCCGGAGGCCCGGACGGAGCGCTGTGTCCGCCAGAAAAATCGAGAGTTTGAGAGAGAGAGAGGGAGAGTATGGGTGGGACGAGGGCCGATGAAAAGAGAGAGAGACAGAGAGTTAAAAACAAAAATTTTGAGAAAAATGGGTCAAAGATTCTATCCCCAATTTCAACGCCTCTAAAAGCGGTACTTTTAACTGCTGAGCTACTATTCCGAGATTCCAAAAAGAAGGAAAAAATATGACATGTGTCAGGGGGGTAAATTAGGAATATACACAAAAAACAGGGCAAATTAGATATTTTAAAATGGGTAGAGCAAAAAAGATGTTGCATGGGTGATATAGGGCATAAAAAGTGCTGTCCCTTTTTTTTTTTAATTCATGATATGCTGATGAATTTTATTTTGTAACTTAATACTTAAAAATTTGGATTATCTTATTTGTTGTTGAATGCGTGTAAAGGAGTTGTAAATTAAACTCCAGTAGAAGTAAAAGTAGAAGGGGGTGCAGGTTTATCTTGCATCTTCATCTGATGCGCCATATCGTAGGTTGCATGAACTCCGAAGAAGACGTAGTACACCAACATGATCACCGTACACACACCAAACCTTATAAACGTCGCACCTCCCAACGACCCCATGAGAAACAAGTTGACAGCAATGGACAACGATGGCAGCCATGGAACCAGTGGTACCCCCCACACTTTAGGTGTTCTCTCTTGCGGCAATGCAACTGCAATCCCCAGAGTCGACAAGAACCAGACCGGGATGGTGACGGTGTAGCCCACCCACCCCCCGGGTTTCAGGCCCCAGTAAGCAGAAGTCCCCATTGAAGAAGCAATGATGAGCAGCAGGAAGCCACTCAGCTTCAGCAGATTCGACCTGGGAGTCACTCCACGGACGTAGTACCGTCTCACCAGGAGCGCGACGGCCATCATCATGAAGATGAACAGCGTGCTGACAGACAGCAGAGACGCCAGCACGTCGAGTCCTGAGAACAAGGCAATGACAGCGCTAGGTATGGCGATCAAGAGAGTCGCGTATATAGGAGTTCCTGTCTTGGGATGGACGAGGGCGAACCACGGTGGGATCATGTGTGCTCTCGCGATGTGTGTTGTGTAGCGCGCATGTGCCAGTGCCCCGACTAGGAGCACTGTGGTCATCCCCTTGAGGGCTCCGAGGGCGACCAAGTATTTCGCCCATTTCATCCCCACACTCTGAAAAGCAACAGAGTAAGCAGCATTGGTGTCGATATCTGTGTACTTCTGCATCATGCTCAGACAAAGTGCCATCAAGCAGTATATTACAGTGATCATCGACATTGACCCGAGCAGCCCCAAGGGAATGTCTCTGCGCGGATCTTTCGTCTCCTCTGCCATGGTTGCGATGCTGTCGAATCCCAAGTAGGCGAAGTAGACGATGGCTGCTGCTTGGAAGATCCCCTGAGCACCATGAGGCAGAAAGGGCTTTAAGTTTGAGGTATCCGCATGAGCAAAGCCTGCAACAATCACAAATATAATGACCGCTGTGTTGACGACTGATGCAATCCAGTTGAAGTAGGAGGTTTTCTTAGCACTGATTACAGCAAGCAAGGTTGCAAGTGCAATAACCCCAACTGCAATTGGATCCAGTAAGTTGTAACCTTCCCTGAGATTGGTGTGTATGCGCAAAGAGTCGGTGTGTCGGTCGAGCAGAGTGGTGAAGTAGGATGTCCAGGAACGAGCAACAGCCGCACTTCCAAGGATGGACTCAAGAAGTATATTCCCCGCTGTAAGAAAGGCTGCAAGATCACCGAGTTCGACTCTGAGGTACGCAAATGATCCACCAGCAACAGGGATTTCTACAGCGAATTCGGTGTAGCAGAAGACAGAGAGCATTGCAGAGATGCCCGAGGCTACGTAGGACAACACAATGCCCGGGCCTGCATGATCGTGTGCTTCTTGTCCGGTGAGAACGAAGATTCCAGCGCCAATTACAGAGCCAAATCCAAACCAGGTAAGATCCCACCAGTTGAGGCAGCGTTTCATGCTGTTCTCGCTCTGTTTCCGGAGTTCCACAAGCTCCGTCGTTTCATCGGAGCGACTCCAAAGGCGGTCCTTGAGTCGGGATTCGGTCTGAGACAAGGCAGACATATAGCAACTCCAGCTTTCAAAAGACTTCTCTGGTAAGAAGTCTTGTTTGCTGCATCTCCAGTAACTTCTCGGTTGGGATTGGGCATCAGTATCACTAGTTGCTTCTCCCATCTTGCTAGTGCTCAACATTCAATTCCACAACATAGCAAAGCATAAGTTAAGAGGTAGATAGACACATTCTGTCAAGTGATAGGGACCACATGGTCCACATCATTGACAAAACTAGCATCAAATCTTCAATCAAAATTTTCGTGGTTACCAATGCCAACTTTTTATAATGACAAAGGATCCATCAACGTGGCCGTCCATTAAAATATACTTTACTTCATACTTAATAAGTTAAAGAATAATGCCCATAAACTCTCCATGTAAATTGCGATTAAAGAAACTAATCTGAGCATCAAGAACTAATCTTTAAGTCGAACACTATTTTGGAGTGAGTTTGAAAAACAAGCATAAGATACATATGGATGACTTTACTATTGAACCGGAGACCAAGACTTTGATTCGAATCATTGAAGCAAGAAATATGGGCAGACAGCCAACTACGACTTATTCAACACTCCCATTTCACAATCAAGGAATAATGCAGTGATAATGACACCCTTGCCCACTTTCTTTGCTCATCCAAACATGATAAATCCTAGTTGATAATCATTAACTAACTAGGCCAGCTGCATTCAAACAAACAAACAAAAGTTAGAAATTTCGTTGCGATTTGGACTAAGCCACAACATTTACTTTCATTACAACTAGTGCACTGGATTTTGTCCTACCCTCATCTAAAAACTGGAAGAAAAAATAAAAAAGTATCACCACCAAGATCGCCATGCCCTTCGCATTTTATTTCCAACATATCTGAGTCCATGAACTGCACCTGAGGTTATTAGACCTGCAACAGCCTGTCTTGCACTCGAAACCATAACTTTGCGTCTAAGAATCTTTTGCATACGACTTGCAGCCTCTTCCTTTGATTTAATTGTCACTTTCTGTACAGCTTGACCTGGAAGATGAATAAGAGACAGACAAGAGTGCAAAATTAAGAAGCTGTAAACCAGAAAAGATGTATCATCAGCAAGTGCTGGTATAAATCTAAAAAACGATTTAGCAAGTATAGCTTCCCTGCCCAATCTACGACCTTACCATAATTATCGATTGCTTTCTCTTCTCCAAGCTTCAAGACCATCTTGCTTCTGAGTGGCAAAGGAAGAGACGACACAAGGAAGTTCGTGGTGGACAACTCACAATCCTGATTTGACAAGGCAAACATATCAGAATTTCTAAAAGCTGTTCTTGCATCGACGCAAGTGAGATGCTATTGCTGGCAATCTTATTTATTGGAGGCGCACCAAGGTGCACGGTCAGCGTCAGCACCCTGTCCTGTGCCTCAGGCACGCCTCCTGAACACCTGTCACTTAAGCTTTCACATCTCCAATAAGTGCCAATCTGTTCATTTTTAGATGTTTATATGTATGTATTGATTTTGCTTATAGTTATGTCTTTTTTAATCAGTTATTTAGCTTGCTAATTCATTTTTACATCACAGAACCAATAGAAAGTAAATTGAATAGATGCTCTTATTATAGGACAAAGGTTTTTGTTTGGTGCCTCTTGTTCAAGAGGAGGACGCGTCTTGGCCACCATCAACCCCTTTGCACCTCAAACAACTATGTTTGTCAATCATGTAAAAGATAATACTCGCGTAGCTCATAAATATGCAACTTGATCCACATGCACAAACTTTTATTTAGTTTAAGGCCTCCAAAACCAGCAATGTTCTTTACACATCCTTGAACTCTGGTCTATCCACCACCAAGTACATTTAAAACAATTAAAATATATCCTAACCTCCAGCAAATCAACCACAAATTAAAACCTCAAAAGCTTGCAAACTAAACATATTATATGACTACTTTTGAAAGGCATAAAACCAATTCTCATCAAGCCAGGCGAAGATAAATAACTTCTTCTAAAAAATCAAAAGATATGTTGTGATATTCAGAGCAAACTAAAGGACAATAGAAAAGTCATATCACCTCAAATGTCCAAAGGAAGGCGTCATAGAAAGAATAAGCAAATTCATCTTTAAAACTATGAGAAGCAGTTTTAAATATAGTGCAGGAATGTGGATAACCTGAACTAAATTTACTCTTTGATCAACAGAAGATATTCTGAGCAAGTCATGCGCCGCAAATTCTTCTAGAAATGGTTTGTACATTTTTTGAAATAACTTAAATTGCCCTTGAACAATCTTTTTCACCTGGAAAGATACACAGATTTGCATGTAAAGAATCTATTGACCAATGTGCCAGAACCGGACACAAAATTTAAAATTTGGGATACAATATATAATAATACAATTTTACAATAAAAATAGGGGTACAAAATACAATTTATAAAACAAATTCCACATAAAAACAGCGATATTTTTGTTAATTCAGGTACAATTCTATTTCTAAGCTGCATCCGCCATTGCAACCTGCTGCTACTCAACCACTTAAAATAAGGGAAAATCCACACTATTATCAATACGAAACAGCCAAGATATAAATAGGAAGATATCATTGCACTTTATAGTAAGCTGAAACAATGAGCATTAAAGACTACCATTAATACCAGGTAAAGCAAGTTACCATGCAATGGCATATTGGATAAGATAGCCTATTCTGCTATTTCACCTTATATCTCAAATAGTGGTGGATTCTTAGAAGATGTAATTCGCATGTTATATCCTCAATATGAAGCTAAGTTCCCCATCAATATCCAACTTATCATTGATCAGATTTACCTTGTTTTTATCCTCTGCAAAAAGCATTCGCAAGTCACCCATATAAGAGAGGCTACATATTTTGGCGTACAACTCTTCCTGCAAATTCAACAAACCCATCAAATATTACGCCATTATATAACTGCAAAAACTGAGTAAGAGTCATACCTCACTGAACTTTGATGGCAAAAGGAGTAGAGCAGCAGAGGTTGCAGCCTTCAGATTAACAGAGTTGAGTTTCTCTATCTCCAAGTTATTCACTATAACATTAACCTGAAACATGTCAATGCTTCAGATGCTGTATATGAACTTAGTATTTGAGTCAACAACCAGTAAAATATAAGCAGGGTAGGCACAGGCTAAAAATACAACTGAAGCATGATAGAGAAAAGCATGAATCTAATCCAAATTGTCAGTAAAAAAAGAATTTGCAAAATACGAACTCCCTCTATCATTGCTAGTTTGAAAAAAAGGATGGTACATAAAATGTATATGAGAACTGAAGAATCAAATAAATAAATCTATAAAGCTATTGCTGAACTCCATGATATCCTTCTACGCCTACACCCTCTATCATATAGAGAACAGCGGACAACCACGATCAGTGGCAAGGTACAAGAATCAAATAAATAAATCTATAAAGCTATTGCTGAACTCCATGATATCCTTCTACGCCTACACCCTCTATCATATAGAGAACAGCGGACAACCACGATCAGTGGCAAGGTACACAAAACCGTACCAAGAGTTTGAATTCATCAAATTGAAAACATAAACTTAAAGACATAACATGCATAAAGCAATTTTCAAATGATTGTATCCAATTATAAGTGGATAATGTTGATCTAGCATCTTTAAAATATCACACAACAGATAAACATCTTTCAAAATTCAATAAAATCATTCAAGACATACGGGTTTCTGCAAGCGGCCACTCAGGTAGAAACTCTCCCAATTCAGAATATCCTGAATGAGGTCATGCATTCGAACAACACCATACTTGAACATCTGATGGAGCATCTCAGGTCAAAATTCCATTCCCACATATCTAATCTAATATACAAACATCAAAATACAATCTAAAGATCTAATAATGAGAAAATCAAAAGAACAGTAAATCTAAAAAAAAACTACCCGATCCTGGTGAGCAACAAATGGATTAAAGTGTACGCCAACACCAATATGCTCTGCAACTTTAGTAACCTACCAGAAATAATTTCATGTTAATTTAAATATGTTAAACTTCCATAATGAAAAAAGAGGTGTAAAGTAGCACCAGATGTGCTCCTCCTAGGTGGATCATCCATGATGCATAGTGATGAGGATTCATCTTCAGATTCTTGATCCCAGAAGGCAAGCAAAAATGTCAGTTTCGAATCCAAGCATTATGCACTCAAGAATACATGAAGATGAAATTTGTATGATGTTAAAAGATGCAATAAGAAAAATACCTTGGCGTGCCATTGCTGGGGATCTTCCACACCAAGAATGTAATCTATCATGGATGTCTAAGAAAATGCAGATACTAATAGTTTAAAGAACAGAAACTAAAATAATGATTAATGGCATAAAGTACTCGAAAGCTTGAATATAACAGTAGAAAAAATCTGCTGGCAAACAAAAGAAGAAAAGATGAAACCTTGTCAAGATTGTTCGGATGAAGAGAGGAGCCATATATACAGCCAAACTCAAATGGAGGTAGGGTGCTCAAAAAACTTGTCTCTTCAGGTGTCTTTTCAGTATCCATTTACTACAAACAACAAGTCTTCCATGTGAAATTTAATAATGTTAAATGTCAGCACTAGTGTTCTATACTATATCCAGAAGATAAAAATGAATAACAAAATAATTAACGCCATGAATTAATTACTCACACCTAATATGTATATATATGAAGATTACAAGCTAATGAAAAATGACATCAATCTTCTCTAAGAAATTTCATTGAACATATCAAATGCATTGCTGGCTTGTACCAGATATGAGAACCAATTACAAGTGGCAGCGTATGAAGTAATTCAGATGAGATATAGGTAAGGAAACATATCCACATTGTTGAGCATGCCACAGTTTAATACTTGCAGAGGTGAACACATACACCCATAATTCACATACAGTTCAAAAAAAAAAAAGCAAATGGGTAGGTGTTTCAGATCTTTATGGATAGCATTTGTTGTGAAATCGAATATTATGAGCTCTTAATCACTACAGACCATGAACATGCAGAAAAAAGCTAAGGATGCGCGCCTGAATTAATATACTTTAAAGCCTGAAGCAAATGATACAAGAAAATATAATAATGCCTAGGAGTGACATCGCCTTTTGCCTTGATTACAAGGTTCAACAATTGCGCAAACAGATAATGAGCAATTTATAATACCAGGTTCAACAAATAAGGATCACGGAATACCATTTTATGTTGACAACATCACTTCATATTTACTTATCGTAAATCAAACAATTTATAAGGAATATCCTAGAAATATCACCTCCAGCGTGATTTCTTATTGATGAACCAACATCACCACTGTTAAAAATTCACACCGAGTAAATATGAATTCACCGAAGCAGCATAAAGACTCCAACCAAAAACATACCGGTTCTGCAACGAGCATCGTCAACTTCAACCACCGCAGGTGCAGCGATCTGGAGAAGGGGAAGGGGCCGAGAGTAGTGGCGGACTTCGGAGTTGTGCAGTTCTAGTACATGGCAGTGGCGCGTGAAGACTACTGCCGGTGACCGGCAGGTGTAATTTGAATTAAAGTCAGATAATTGGGCCAGGCCCATAAGCTAAAATTTCAAGTCCAGTCATGAATCATTTGTGGCCCATAGTCTTGATCCAGTTGTAGTACGAATGGTATTTCAGTTTGTCCGTTAGAAAACTAGTGGCTAGAGTCCATGGTTTTCTAAAATTTACAGTAATAATTAAAAAATATAAATATATTCGTTGATTACCAATAACCATTTTTAATTATACAAGAACTACCACTCCCCAAAATTATTTCAAAAAAAGTTGAAATTGAGGATTACTTAAAAGGACTTGAGGGTTGGAGAATTAGTGGTTAATCTTCTTTAATTAATCCTATAAATTACCATTAAATTAAAATATTAATCCAAAATATTCCAGTAAATGTACTAGAAATAGAAAAATGTATAAATACTGAAAGTGGGAAGAGTAGAAAGTAGAGTAATTTGTATGTAGCTTAGAACTTGACGAAACAGCGACAGCATCGACGTGTTGAGCAAGACTTTCCTTCCCAACAATTCACCATTACTGATTTTACTGAAGCTTCGACCTCCCAACTCTAATGCTTTTCTGCTGCCTTTGAGATTTTAGGTAATCTGATTTCTCTTGTTCAATTGCTCCTTGTGATTGTTTTGTCTGAAATGTTTGCATTTTTCCTCTTTATTTTAAAAGGTTGAGCTATGACTTCCCTCCTCTGATTCTTCAACTAAAAATCTGTGCTTTTGTTTTGATTCTCGCTCTATCCATTCTTTTGGAGTTTAATTTGGGGATTATTTTAACTGATTTAACGGGATCACTGCTTTGTTTGATTTCTTTAGCCACTGACTGTTGTATCTTGGTCAGAGCGGAAATGAATACTCCATTAAGTGTTGATCCTGTTGGGATATCCTACCAATATTGCACTAGCAGCAGTAAATGAACACATTCTGTCTATAGTTTCCAACTCACCCATTCACACTTTTTCTAGTTTATTCATTCATTTTCATCTCATGTTCCACGGAATCGGTATCAAAATGCTGTCATAACTTTTTTTTAAGTTTATTTTTCCATTATGTTATTATATTACACACTTGGTGTTTTCAAGTTAACATGTTACATAGTGTATGGCTGTTGGACTCTTCTTGATCGACCTATGCGCCTGAATTCAGATATATGCATGGATGTTCTCAATAACTTAATCCCAGTAATGGATTTTTTTCCTTGACATGAATAAATTCTAGGGATTATGTTCTTTGCCACACTTCCAATGTGGCTGTGTCTGTTGAAGACGCTTCCAGTTTCAGGGTAAAAAATCAATTTAGAGCTAATTTTATCATTCAGAAAACATTTAAGACTCCCAGATCAACCCGCACCCAATATTCTGTTTCCTTTATTTATAGATAGAGAGGTTCCATTACCTTGAATTTTTAACTCTGCTCAATTTATTTCATTTTATCTGGTTAATTTTGTCATCAATGCCCTTCTATCTGGACCAAAGTTAATGTATAGGTGGACTAGATTGGAGCAACCAAGAAAGTATGTCCAACAATCGAGATGGAACAATAGCATATAAGTTGCTACATATTTTAGGTTATTGAAAGAATGAATTTGAAAAGCTTTATGATTAGATGGTGATGTCATCTACCCAAGTAATTTCTGTGAATGTAAGATTTATGTAAAATTCATTTTTCAAATTACTTGGCAAATTTCATGCTCAAGTGATTCATGGGAATGAATTGATGAGCTTGTCCTGTATGCAGGGTTTTGGATTGAACAAAGGGGTTAAACTTCAAGCCTATTGTTTGTGTATGCTACTGATCAACATTGTACCATAATCTGGTCGAAATGTCTATGCTATCAAAGTTACGCTTGATAACAGTTGACGTTACTGGTACACTAATTGCTTACAAAGGGGAACTTGGTGACTACTATTGCATGGCAGCAAAATCAATTGGACTCCCGTGTCCTGATTATAAACGAGTTCATGAGGGTTTCAAATTTGCTTATACTGAAATGGCAAAGAAGCATCCATGTTTTGGTTTTGCAGAGAAGATACCAAACATTGTTTGGTGGAAGACATGTGTCCGGGATTCTTTTCTCCGGGTAAATGAGATTGACCAGTCTTGATCCATTTCATTGTCTTGTCCATGTCAGAAACCTTTGCTAATTAATAGTATGGAAAAACATATCAACTCTGCACAATTTGGTTTATAAGCTGCTATATTGATCTTCCTACAGGCAGGGTATGATTATGATGAAGAAACATTCGAGAAGATTTTCAGGCGCATATATTCTACCTTTGGTTCCTCTGCGCCGTATACTGTTTTTCCTGATTCCCAGCCATTCCTGAAATGGCTGCGCGGCAAGGGCGTGCTCGTTGGAATTGTGAGCAATTCAGAGTATAGGTACCCTGATGTAATCCTTCCAGCATTGGGTTTGCATAAGGTGTATATCCAATAATAGGCTTACTCTCTTCACCAATTTAAAACTCATCCTCTATTGCATATGATATTACAAAGCATTTTCTGTTCAGGGATCAGAATGGGACTTTGGCGTATTTTCAGGTCTGGAAGGTGTAGAGAAACCAGACCCAAGACTGTACGAGATAGCCTTGGAGAGGGCCGGGAACATAGCACCCGAAGAGACGCTTCATATTGGAGATAGCATGCGCAAGGACTATTTGCCAGCAAAGAGCATTGGAATGCATGCACTATTGCTGGATAGGTTTAAAATAGCAGATGCTGAGAGTTGGAAGAAATCTGGTGCTATTGTCCTACCCGATTTGGTGGCTGTACAAGATTGGCTAACTTGTGAGAAACATGATTGATAGTATTAGTTGCTTGATTACCATTAACTTATAAACGCTTTTTTCTTCTCATCCGATTTGACAAATTGTACGCTACATTGGAACAAAGATCGTGTTTAACTTGATGAATTCTCTTTCCCCATTGCTGTAGAGATATAGTTTTGCTGCAAATGAATTCTCTTCAGGCGTTGATTGAGCAGCTTCATTTGTTTGCTCCAATAGCTGCAGCTTCAAACCACTTACTAGTAATTATTTATCTGAAAATATTACATGTAAAAACTACTTTATAGAAACAGAAACCATAAAATAACAGATTAACTGAAAAGGGCTAAAATAGTTGATTTTACAGAAGCAATGCAGAACGAGTAGAATGAGTGTGGTTATGGCTACATACATAATTTCAAAATTTTATTTTTGACAAGCAATTCTAAATTAATAGTAATAAAGATATGAAATACTAATGAAGAGAAGTCAAATTCATGCCCAATTTAATCTCTCTGCCTCTCTCAGCAAAGCAAGTTATCAGATAAGTGCATAGCATCACATTTCTTGTGAAGTCTTTAACATGCAAGGGTCATGGTAGAATTGAAGTATTTTCCCACAAGAAATGCATGGATACGGTTTCATCTCTTCAAGTTAAACATCATATTTTAACAAGGCATTTCGTTAAGAATCCACAATAAGGAAAATTTTGCATGTCTTGCAAAACCACTTTCAAGTTTCAGAAGAAAATACATAAGATTGCAAAAATGGGATTCAATTCCATAGAGGTAATCCCAACTTTAACAACTTATAAACTATACGAAGTTGAACTTAAATAATTGAAATTATCAATCATGCACTCAAATAACAGTACAAGAATTGAAGCCTAACAATCAGAAAAAGCCCACTCAAGGTAAAAAGATAGAGATCATAAAATCAAAGCAAATGTGTCAGAGATGGCAGAGTATTATGTAAATAGCAGGCAGTTACTGATGTATCAGAGAATCTGAGTCTTACGCCTCGTCGAGAGATAAGGACAATGAAATAGGAAATTGACAAAGTTCATTCAGAAACATCTGTCTCTCCTTATGAAAAGAAAATAAATACAGCAGAAATCTGAAAGTAATGAACGTGTAAAGCCAAAAATGTATTGGGTTGAAGTACATAGATTTCTTTTGCTCAACAAAAATTCATAAATTAGTTACTCCACAAATCCTTGAAGCAACATGACACCAGAATGATTTTTTAGTCTTGCAATGATAAGGACAAGGCGCCCATGGTCTCAGAGAGTACTCAGTAGTTATGAATACATGGAGTGAAGAAAACTTCAAGGGCCTTCGGTAAACATACCCATCAAGAACAATATAAAGCAAGATAATAAAAGCAGAAGGATCTCCAGAATGTAACTTGCATTTGTATTTACAACTAGACATATATTACTGTTACAAGAATGTGTGACTAACAAATAACAATGAGCAATGACGGCATACAGATGAGAATATACAAACATGAGCTAATTTGAGATTTGGAATGAATGGATCAACTTCTAACAACATAAATGCCCAGGCCTTCGCTTAATAGTAGTATGGAATAGGTCTCTTCCGCTGACAAAACCTATGGGTTCACTGCTGGTGAGAAATAGTGAATAATGCTAGAACCCTTCTTCACAATATTAGCCCGCTTCTTGGGCTGTATCCAGGCACGCAGTTCTGCCTGTATCTCTGGGGGCAATTCATTCAAGACAGATGGATCAATCTCATCCCTTTTGTAACTCCATGTATCGCTGCTCGGATCTTCTCCCAAATTGCATGTGCTCAGGATGTTGCCAGCCATTGGTTGCTGATTTTCCGGGGGCAACTTACCTTTTAAAAACGCAAACAAGCCATTACTCAAGTGTTAGTAAGTTTGAGATAAAGAGCTTGAATCAACAATTAAACAATTAAGTCATGATACGCAGGTACCCAGGTACTGGCACAAATATTATATCCACAATGCAAAAACAATTACCAGAGGAAGATGCTCCACACTCCTCCTCAAAAGCCTTAAGATGGTCATGCTCAGGTAAAGAACAAGTCGCATCACTGCGGATAAATCTTAAAATTGATGAAGTTCCCTACAAGAAATGCACGAATCCTTTAATTTATCATATCTTCATAATAGAGATGCTACAATGCAAGTAAAAAGCATATGGCAGAGAAACCACAACTACAAAGATTTGCAAAGAATTATCTTTCAAAATCACTTTAAAGATTCAAAATGAACATACGTATCATTGAAAAAAATTGTATAAATTTCCATGGCACGCCACAACATTAAACAAATAAAGTTGTCATTTGAACTCAAAATGATAAAAATTAAAAAAACATATATGATAGACATGTTATACTGAAAAGAACAAAAAAACATCTAATGCAGTATAATAAATCCAAGGCTGAACAATACACTTAAATAATAAATTAATGAATTAAAGAATGTCGAACAGACCTTGTCCTTTTGGAACTTTCTTTTCTGTTTCTCAGGTTTCAAACTAGTCCCAATGCAATCCATCTTTGACTGAGTGAGATTTGATCTCAAATCATTTTTACTAGCTGATTTGAAACTCAACAATGAATTAGAGGAAGAAGAAATGAAAAGCACAAGCTTGGAATGTAAACAAGGTGATCAAAATTTGGCATGAGAACCACCTGAACAAGTCAAAGGAGTTTCTTCTGTTAGACCCAAATTTTGTTCCATTGTAGAGAAAGACAGATCTTGGTTGTCAGCAACTTTTGTGGTATATAGAGCATCCTACAGAGGAAAATCCTTGCTATCAGAGGTAAGCTTGAAATAATACATAAACTCGACAAATCTTTATCAGTTGCTTTTAAAAGGAGACCACAGAATATCTCCCAATCTAAACTTCTTATATGCCATTAGTTATTTAACAGATAACAATGAATGATATACAAGAAATAGAAACTTCCTCCCCCAGCTAATGGGAAAAGAGAATACTGGGCATCTACGTAGTAATATCCTTTTTGTCATCATCTTTATAAGTTTATACAAAAGCTGAATAAGTATAATATTTCCACGCCACTATTCACCCAATCTGCAGATATAAAGTGCCAGCAGCACTCTGTTCCCGTCTTCATACAAACTACAAGCTGTAATGCTAGAGAAAGGACACAAGCAGCTATACCCCATCAATATAAAATCAATAGTATATCATCTTGAGCAGCAATTAATAACGAAATTTTGAACAGTAGGAAACTCTCTTTCATCTTGAACTCAATTGCGATACATCAAGCAAAGCTAAAGTCATGCCTTACACACTCCGGTTTCATCTCTGTCTGGTTCTGAACCTGGCATAGCATGACCAACCTCTGATTCATCTTCATAAGCATCATTTAGTTGGTCTGCAGCACGTAATCCCATACAGCTATAGATGCCTATTAAAGCCAAACAACCCTATCAGCTGGATCGTAGTAACATAAACAAAGACAGAAACTGTAGCATAAACAAGTTTCACAACTAGAACGCAGCTCATAGAACCTGATGATGACAAAGAAGCACCTTGCGTGCATATGTCATTTGATTCATGTGTAGAAGCAAACATTTGATTTTGATTGTGGAAATACTTCATAATTGATTGGGTTCCCTGAAAATGCATCGAAAGATACATGAAAGAAATATACTTCCACACACAAAGCAAATCATGTTAATAATAACAAAGTTTGTTTAGATGCAATCAGTTCCGAAAAGTACATACAATAATTATAAATATCCATTCCAACTAAGCAACAGAAAAATATTACAAATCATCCACTAAATCAAGGTAACAAAATATAAATACTCTTATCTAAACAGCCAAGACAACTCTCTAGAGTGTCCTAGCAAAAGCCTTTTTTCCTTAATATCAACAGGAGAAGCATGAATTGATATGCAGGAAGCACATGGATATCAGGCAAAAGAACTTGAAGGTAGTTAATGGATAAAGAATACAAAAGTAACATGTTGTTAAGTTATTGAATTAAACAAGCCTTATAAAATATCTGCCTCTAAAACTGCTTACAAAGTCAGCAAGATTAGAAAAATTGTAGGGTTTAAAAAGAATTCACAAATTTGATGGTAGTCCACCCGTTCCTTAAATATTGGATTGTCATTTGACACAGATTCACATTAAGTGTTAGCAGTATCAATCAAAGGATCTTCTCAGGAAGCGACAGTACAAAAAATCAGCAACAGTTCACAAAAGAGAGAGAGCAAGTCAAACAAGATTCACTAAAACCAACATCACTTTGACTTACAGAAGGGATAGCAACAATTTTACTGGCAGAAACAGAGAGACCAGTTATTGCCCACTCATGTTGCTTGATTTCATTCATCCTAGCATGGTATACTCCAATATATTCACGTAACCCAGCATTAAATAGGTTGAGGGCATCTTCTTGAATCTTTGCGACCCCATACCTCAAGGGACAGGACTTTGAAGGGAACTTTTTAACTGATTCTGAGCCAATCAACTTGGGACAGCATATTACAATAAATGAGTTTTATACAGAAAATAAAATTTTAAAAGAAGTATAAACTCAAAGAATAAAAGACCTTGTAAGCATTTGCATGCAGGGTAAGGGTATGAGCTATGCGCTTGTTCTGTTCCAGATCATGAAGAAGACGTTCACTTAACTCTTCACAAAGTTGGTAGAGCCACTTCTGAACCTGCAGTATACAATATGAATATAATTCGCTTCAATCACGTAAATTTTGTAACTTGGATAAATATCCAAAAGAATGAATACTGATCCAGGAATGTTTCAAAAGAAAGCATACAGAAGAGACTGTTTTAAGAGCCTGACGTCCTGGAAATGTCTTCCCAGAACCATGACTCTGGGGGAGAAGGCGACCTTTAACCTCGTCCCCGCAGATTCCTCTTGCAATATTCCATAACCAAGTACTGCGTAAAAACAAATGAATGTTGAATAAGGACAGTGCAGGATTGGGACGTAGAACTTTCAACTGTAGGACATTCCTAACATGCAAAGAATTCCTTGTGTTCCCCGCCTTTTCTGATTAGACTCTTATGTAAATAAATTAAGGCATTGAGATTTTATGAGAAGCATCACAGCGATATTATGAGATTCCATACCACCAATGTTACTTCTTTTGTGTCCTATTTTTACAGGATATGTACAAGAATTTAAGCTAAGATCTCAAAAACAGCGCGAGGCTACAGATATGTCAAATTTGAAGTTGTATTTAACATGATAAGTAAAGGACTGTAACTAATCAATTTAAATAAGGCAAATAGAGTAAAAGAAGACCCAGTGAAAAAGTTAAGCAATCAGGTATAAATTTCAGATGCGTTATATGATAAGGCTATGGACTGAGTATCACCGAAAGGCGAAGAAGGAATCAAGTTGAAAAATGATTGAATATTTACTGCTATTAACATTATTTCCTTAATTGCTTTGTTTCCATTAGGTATTATTAGTAAAACGCTCTTGGGTTTTGCTTAGATAGGGTTGGTGAAACTCATATATCCCTAAGGTTTTTATAAAGAAAATTATTAGTGAATTTGCAGCCTTACAACTTGTGGCATAGACAAATTCTCGGGGATACTCTTGTAGAATTGTATGTGGGTTTCACCTATATCGAAACTCTATCAAAATCCTAACTAGAGTGCCATGAAACGAAAAGCAGACAACAACCCAGTATTTATGCCATAACGTTCTTGCAGCTTCGCCTCGGAAAACTGCAATAGATCACCAACTGTATTTACACAAAGCTCAGACTGCAAAGAGGTTCCGAGCTTTCCCCCGAGCTGTTTCCTGCAATATTTTATGCCTCAGGTCAGTCATCATTGGATGTTAAGATTTCCAGAAAAGATTTTCAAGCCATGAGCCCTTAAAGTCATAACAATTGTAATAATTTACGTAAGAAGGTTTTGTTTAGAGACCATGAACTCACATTTTTTTTATAGGTAGTGATTCAAGCAAGTTATTAACAGATGAGAACGGCACAATGGTCTGTTGGGCAGGTTTGTTCATACCACTAGCTAATTTGGCCAACATCTGGTCATGTCATAAGTAACATTAATACGTTCACAAAAATAAAAAAATAAACAGAATTGAAATTTTTTAAGTGGTACCACAAACCTTATTATGAGCAATGCCAGCGGAGCATGTAAATTCAGTCTCCTTGAGTACTTCCATTCTAAGTTCTACAACAATAAGGGCCCCACAGGCTAACAATTTATCCCGACGATCAGAGTTGTGAGAACAAAACCATTTCTTCATGCAATCTTGACTGTTGGCGCCATCCTGGGTAGATCATGATGACAGGGATGAAGAGATGAGTAATAATTTAAAAAAAAGATAGTAAAGATTTATCAATAAAAAATATTTCATCTTGTAAACAAAGAAAACAGCAACCTCAAGAGTCCTAGCGACGAGAATATTTAAAACAAAAGAAAAATTGAAAGCATGAAAAACAGAAATCAAAGCAAATCCATACCAAATGGAGACCCAATACATGTGATTTAAGAGCTTCTTCACAAATTGTGTCCAAACTATCAGGGGGGTGTTCAGCTAACATCTTTTCTGCAGCTTCAGTAAGATCCAAATACACTTCATCAATAGAGGCACGTTCACATCTACCCTTTCTTGAAAGGATAGTTACCACCTGCAAAAATTTCAATCTCATTGATAAGATTATGAATGTGAAATAAAAAGTGCTCCAGTATACAAATTGTGAGTGTCTTTTAGACCTCCGACCCAGCATTCCGATACACAGTCAAATCTGCTTTATCACGACAGACAGGTACTTGGACAAGCTGAATATCTGGACACACCATTTTTGCTTCATTACCCCGCATTGACCTTGAAAATAAATGGTATGTTTCAAAGGTTACCAATAAAACTAAAACGCAGCTTTGTTATCAAATAACCTCTGGCATTTTATATTTACCTCTTAACCCCAAATTTACGAGCTTCATAACCCACAGCAATAAGGCCCCCTCCTTTCCAGGAATTATATTGTACAACAGCAGTTGGATGACCTCTCAAAGTTGGATTTTTCCGCTGTTCAACTACAAAGGTGAAAACATTCATGACTTTACTTAAATAAGAAGAGGGAAAACCTTAATGAGGTTATAAAAGTGCCAAGTAGTGAGACACAGTCCATGATAAAGACGTCACACACCACCTTGTGTAGGTTCACATTTTTAAAAGCAATGTTATCTCCAGTATGTGTGGCCTTAGTGACTGACTAAACATCTCTTTTATCACAAATTGAGAAAAAATGTCTCACACAAAGATTCTTTCACAATACAATGACTCAATGAGGTTTTACTACTTTAACTAAGAATACTATAAAGCTACATCTACTTTAGTTTGAGGTGATGCTTGCCACAACCAATATGGGCCATATCTCACTGCGCAAATCATTTCATATAAACCATCAAGAAAAATAAGATCAACTAAAAAGCCATAACACACGAAGTTCCAAACAACCTACTAAGTCTAGAATGAAGAAGACAACAATTCACAAGATTTTCAACAGTACAATTACAGAACCACCAGTTAGAACAGAAGTGCAGAAGAAACACCACCAAAAACTACAAATTGCATAAAAGATCGCAAGAAAACAAATTTTAGTAATTATGAAGGATATAAGCGTAAAGGCGGACAAAATTAAAGAAGACACAAAAACCCTCTCAAAAAGGGAAATCAATAAAATTATGCACATCGCAATTTTTTTAGAAAAGAGCCAGTATAGAATACAGAAGACAACGCTTAACAAGATTTTTGACAGTTGATCACAGAACCACCATTTCTGACCAGAGCTCGGAAGAAATAATCCAATAAACAACCAGATTTCAACAAAGATTGCAAGAAAAAAAAACCATACGAAAGAATTTCAAAGCAGCCAAAATTAAAAAAGACCAACTTACTCACTCCAAAGTCCAAAGGACACTCAAAAAAGTTGTTCAATTCACTGAATTTTGGGAAAAGCATCTAGTAGTGTAGTTAGAATAAAGAAGACAACAATTTACCACATCTTATGCAGTAAGATTACCACCAGTTGGAACCAAACCACTGAAAAATTAACTCAACAAACTACCAATTTCAACAATGACTAAGAACATTAATCAAGGAAATAAATATTAACCCCTGAAAAAACAACTCAACAAACGACCTTTTCAACAAAGATTAACCAAGAAGGGAAAATTACTGAACCAAATTAATAAAAACTAAAGAACTCTCTCCACAAGGGAACTCGAAAAGTTGTACACCACCAAATCAAGATGAAAAAAATATCGCCTAAAAGTTAATTAAAAGAGCACACGACATCAAGAAAACTCACATGGGTTTGAAAACAAACAGAAGTAGAAGAAAATAAAATTATTCAGATTTACAAATTGGCCACAGTGATAGTATAGCGGTACGAATGAAGGGGGAACCTTGAACATAGAAGCAATCCATGTCAACATGAGCAATAACTCGGGAGTCCGATGATTCCGGTCTGGCCACCGGCATCTTCTCCGCGCGCTTACAAAATTGAACCCTCCACTTCTTTCCCCTCGTGAACAAAGAATTGGCACCAATTCAATTTTAGAGGGAGAGAGGTTTCAAGGCCCAAAAAGCAGTCTTTACTATTTCATGCTACCGTTGCATACGTAAATACATATCTAAACACCCTTCTTTTTTATTAGGGAATTAATTATTGAGATTTGATCATATTCCTCACCAAATTTATCATTTATTACGGCTCTTAAATCTTAATTATAGAAATTTTGGATTTTTTAAGAGCATTTCAAGGTTTGTTTTTTATTTTAAAAATCAGATTTTTCTTTTCATAATCCAATTTTCACCATCACACTACCCTGTTAAATAATGGCTTGTTATATACGATAAATTTTTTTTTCTTTTTTTAAATCCAAGTCTGACTTGTATTGTTATATATAAGCCTTTTTAAGCTTGTTTTTATTACATAAATCTACATTAATAAAAATTATAAATTGGTATAGTGTATCATATTATAATAAAAAATGAATATACTCTCTAAAAATAGGCAAAGACTTGTGTGAGACCGTCTTATGTACGGGTTTATATGAGACGATTAGAAAGTGATAACTTTTATAAAGGAAAGTGATAATAAATTAATGAAAATTGATAATGTGAAAGAACAAATTATAATATAAATAAAAAGTTATTTTTTAGGATTGAGATTATTATTAGGGGATACTGTATGTGAGGTTTTAGGATTGAGATTATTATTATTGACGCTATGTTTCGCTAATATTTAAGTGAATACCGTAAATGAGGTTTTAGAGTCGTTCCAACATTTTAATTTTTTGGGTAAAAATATTAGGGGAGGACGCTATGTTTGGATTATTGATATTGCTTGGGGGGCCGCCCAACTCTGTAAGAAATAAGGAAATTATTTCTTCAAAAAACTAAAACTAAAACCCCTCGCAAAATCCTCTCCTGAAATTCACAATTAACACAGCGAATTAGGATCCTCCCTCGTTCTTCTCCCCTGTTTGCAGATACATGTGGTAATACATGCTGCAGCTGCTTAATTTATATCAAGATTGGGTTTTTTATTTGTTGTTGCCATCAATTTGAGTTGGAACTCAATCGCCACCGCTCTTTCTTCCAATCCGCAGAAACCCATTACAAACTCTGCCTTTTTCCGCCGCTTCTACTCAGCGCAGCCTCAGTCGGATGATCCTTCACCGCCAAACCTCGATGAATTTGACCCTGCTGTGTTCGACAGCTCCCATTTTGATGATATAAATCTGGATACCAGTGACAATAAGCCAACGTGGGATGTGAGGTATAGGGACAGAGTGAGAAGCCAAGTGTTTGGGGAAGATAATTCGCGTTTCAAAATTCTCAAGAGAGAGGATGAGAAGAAGAAGAAGGCTGCCCGGCTTGCCAGGGACTTTCTAGAGGCGGCGTTGAACGAACCGCTGGTTGAGGAAGTGGAGGAGAGGGAGGTTAAGGAGGAGGATCAGAAGTCTTTGGCTGTTGGTGTTATTGGAGCTCCCAATGCTGGAAGGTCTTCCCTCACAAACTATATGGTCTGTGCTCTTCTCTGGCTTTCCATTGATTATAAAAGAAAAGAAAATTAATTGACATTTATTTGGTGTTTGGTGGGGGGTGGATTTCGATGAACATATGTGCTAAACATGATCTTGAACTCATTACATGGAGTTGTGAATATACTTTGATGTTGCCATCATTTTTCTCCCTCTCTCTGTTTAGGTTGGAACTAAAGTTTCAGCTGTTTCCCGGAAGGTTAACACTACCACTAACGAAGTGTTGGGAGTCTTAACTAAATGAGATACGCAAATTGTATGTTCACTCCTCTCTGCTCGCTATTGTTTATACCAAGTGTATATAGAATTGTTGTCACTTTGCACTTAAAATTTTGGTCTTCATAACAGAAGTGTATCAACTTCTTGCTAGTGAAAGCTTAGTTTGCAATTACATTTTTCATCGAAAGCGTGTAAATCATATCACTTTCTATGCCTGAAGTACTTAGTGTGCAGAGTGTGTATTTATGTTATTTTTTTCCAACACAATATGATATTGAATAATTCTTTTCTTTAAAAGCAAAATGAACTCATGTACGTTTCTTAAATTAAAATGCGCTACAATTATATATTGTTGTCTAGTCCTATGCAAACACCCGAAACCTATGACATGACATGATAGATTGCATTTTTATTTACGTTAAACATTTGTCTTGTCCAAATATTCTTCAACAAATACTTCTTTACATGATAGCATACATCTGAGAGACTTGATACCTCTAGTTAATTACTTGTGCACACTCTTATTTAACGCAAGTATTGACAGTGTTGAGCGGTATGTTCAATTGGTAGGAGTTCTTATAATCTCTGCATTAGGAAGTGTATATTTTGGTTTCATCGGGATCTGACATGGCTGTGATATTCGCTGGCATCTACCCCATTGGATGTGAAGGAAAATTAATTATCTTTCTTTTCACTTAGCAGAGATTTCTGATAAATCTTGATGTTCATGCAGTGTTTCTTTGACACGCCTGGACTCATGTTAAAGAAAAGTGGATTTCCTTACAGTGATATCAAAGTTCGTAATTAAAGTGCTTGGAGCTCCATTAGCCTATACGATGTTCTAATAGTTGTTTTTGATGTTCACAGACATATCACCAGGTTCTGATTCCCTTTCTCCATATTGGCTCTTAATTCTTTTTGTGAGTATTTGATATTTCATAGTATCTTTTCCGTATTAGATTCCTATCTTCCAATGTCTATGCTCTAAATCCTGC
Organism: Pogostemon cablin; assembly: GCA_023678885.1. Taxonomy (NCBI): domain Eukaryota; kingdom Viridiplantae; phylum Streptophyta; class Magnoliopsida; order Lamiales; family Lamiaceae; genus Pogostemon; species Pogostemon cablin. The sequence goes on from CM042960.1 coordinate 9,853,737, forward strand.
ATACTAGGCATTAATATATTTTTTAACTTTGGATCTTGTTAAGAACATGGAGTATTGAACCACACATATGGCATTCAACTATATGAATCATTTTGTCTCATTTGCTTCTTAAACTACCAAGTTAATGAAGGCAGTACAAATGTCCAAATTTTTATGTAAATTCGTGTACTACTTGTTTGATCTGTGTAATAGAGGATAAATGTAGATGTCAAATCGCTATCTGTTATTTTAAGTCCAGATGATACATCTGCGTGTACGCAGATTGGGCCTATTGCTTCGTCTTTTTTCTTCGTGTAATTTAGTCTGTAAAATATATTAACAACATTAGACACCTATTTAGAGTTTTGTTTTAATGACTTCTCATCTCTTGATTTTCATGGATCTAGACCTGATTCACGAGTAGTTAGGCTGATTGAAAGAATGGGTGCAATCAGTAAACTTGGTCGAAAAGAAGAAAGATCTGCTTAGGGTTGTTGATGAATTCAAAGATCTACCTGGTTATGAAAGATATATTCATTTCACCCTTCACCCTGTTAATTTACTATCCTCTGATGGTTCCTAATATCAGTTCATGCTATTTCATAGGATCTTCATGGTTTCAGGACTTAAGGGTGCTGGTGTAAAAGATCTTTCTCAGTATTTGAAGGAGCAGGTGTGTTAAAATATACCTTCCAATAGCTTAAGTTGGTCATGCCATTGAATGATATTTTGCTGTTTGTGATGTCCGTTGAGGATGACGTAAGATTTAATTATTAGAGTAGTTCAGATTTAGTATAATGAATTTCTGGTTTTTTACCTGTGGTTAATATTAACAAATTGGAAGGTTTTCTGGTAATGCAATAGAAGTCACCATTTCACTGTCATAAAGATGCATAAAACTTAAAGCTATTTCCTTCAAGTCAAGAGCTTCTGTAATCAATCTGGTTGAATTTCGTTTAGAAGCACATAATATTTCCTTTGTTTTTAATTGGAGAATATACTGAAAAAGTGTTTGTTTTCATTTCCTTCCGACTCAAGCATAAAATAGAATGCTTTACAGCTGCTTGTCTAATGCTCTATGTCCTTAGGCAGTACAAAGACCATGGGATGAGGATACATTTGCCATGAGTGAGGAAGTTATGAAGAACATATCACTCGATGTTGTGAGAGAAAAATTGTTGGATCATGTGCATCAGGTAATGGTTTGCTTTTCACAGTTTATGAATTTTATTATAAGGTGGAGAGAACTGTGGTTGAACGTCCACCGGTCTTATTCATTTACTCTATGCATAGGAAGTCCCGTATGGAATTGATCATCGATTGATGAGCTGGAAGGAGTTAAGCGATGGCTCCCTCTGAATTGAGCAGCACTTGTTTACTCCCAAGATTAGCCAACGCAAGATTTTAGTGGGGAAGAAGGGCTCCAAAATTGGGTTAGCGTGCTGAAACATTTCAACTCAGTTTCTGCTTAGAATATTATCCATCCCCGTCTCATGATTGAATTGAAAGCAAGCAAATCTAAAATGCTTAAGAGTCTGTTTAATATCTGGCCTGGTTCCACAACATTCATGTTCTTCCACCTCTTTGTTTTGTTATGCAGGAGGATTGGCATAGAGACTAATGAGGATCTGCGATCCATATTCAAGAGGAATGTACATCTCATCCTCATGGTTAGAGTCAAATAATGCTGCAGATCGATTTTGTCATCCATACAGGCCTCTTGGAGGAGCAAGAGGTTAGAGGAAAGGGCAATATGTTGATCAAAGTCATCTTTTTTAATATGGGACTTAAAAGATGTTCCCTTTCCCTTCCTCACCCAAAAGAAACATGCTTCTTAGTGTGGTTACATAGTATAAATTGATAAATTATGTATTAGTGAACATAAGATTATATATTTGGTTGTGTTGGATTAACATTGGTTTAAAGGGTTTGTATATACACGTTATATTATTGAATATTAATTCTCCATTTAATTTAATCACACTAGTTTAATTAAACTAAAAAGGTTCAATATGCATATTATTGCAAAGTAGCAACCGATAGCATAGTTGGAATCAGGGTTTACATAAAAAAAAAAAAACACACAAAGGGAATTAAGGGGAAATAGAGGTAGCTAGTACAAGGCAAGGCAGTTACATTTCATTACACGACATCTAAGCAGTGAAAGAGTTAAAGGGAAGCGTGAGTTGTTCTAGAAGAGCCGTAATGGGTACGGCCAGCCTTGGGTCATACGCGAACCCATGCAGCTGCTGCCTGCCTACGTAAGGGCACGCCGGAATCCATGCCCACCTCTTCCCGCTGAACTCGAACAGAACCGCCTTATCCGTCTCTTTTATCTGAATCACCAGGAACCCCCCGTGCGCCACCGACTCGAACCCCCGCCCCCCCTCCACCTCCACGAACTGCTTGTACAGCTGCTGCGGCATCCTCTCTATCTCCACCCACAACTGTTCCTGCAGCCTCCACACCCTCAAGCTCTTGGGAACATTCAGCTTGCTCTTCTCCACCGCCGCCACCAGGATCAGCCTCCCCCCGCTCTCCACCAAGCTCGGCGACCGCAGGAACCGCCGCATCGGCGCCTGGATCTTGCACCACTCGTTCCTCGACAGCTCATACGACAGCACGCTGAAGGGGCTATAGTTCATGCAGTAGAATCTCCCCTCCACCTCCACCATCCGCCCTGACTCCAGGCTGCACAGCCTCGGCAGCGCCGCCGTGGTGCCCCAGATCGAGTAGAACCCCCCGCCGTCGATGTGGAAGCTCTCGGAGGTGAGGTTCTTGACCGCGTAGGGCGATATGAGATCATCGCCCGCGAAGACGAGGTCTATGGAGGAGTTGGTGACGGTGAGAGCGACGGAAGGGCAGAGGCGAGGCCTCAGAGTGGAGGGCAGCTGTAACAGAGACCCCACGAGCGGGTTACAGAGCAGAATGTTCTTGGCGCCGGCATCGTCGGAGACCCAACAGATCAAGCCGCCGGAGGAGGAGGCCGGCGAGAATCCAGGCGGGATGAAGGGGATTCCAATGCGGTACCATTTCAACTCCTCCGGGTCGAAAAGGTAGGCCTCGTGGATGGGCCTGTAATTGGACGAGGTGGAGGAGGTGTAGACGCAGTTGTTGATGGGGGTAGGGTGGTTGAAGAACAAGAACCAGTGGCGGCGGGGGGAGAGCTGCAGGTAGAGTTCGAGGAAGGAGGTGGAGAAGAGGAGGGCGTACCAGGTCTTGCAGACGGTGCGAGCTCGAAAGAAGGCCGGCGGAGGAAGAGAGGCGAGGACACGGTGGAGCAACCGCTGCGGGAGTCTGCTCCAGATTCTGGGATCCATCCATGGATTCAGCATGCAGTTTGCAGAGTATGGGGTGTGAAAGGAGTCCATCTAGGCAATGACTATTTGATGATGGTCATGAGTTTGAGAGAGAGACAAGGAAAGAAAGAGACATGCTTTCGTGAAAATGGTGAAACTGAAAGATACATTATATAGAGAGAAGAAAGAAAGTTAATTTGTTTGGGGTTAATTTCCAAAAGAAAGAAAGAAAGAAAGAAAGAAAAGGCACTGAAAGTCATTAGTGATAGATCCATCTATCATTTCTCATGTGCTTTCTTGTCAATGCCGAGGAAGGAAGGACATGCAATGCATGCACCAGTCCTGACATTTTTTATTACTCATATTTTTAATTTAACAAAACATCTGTTATTGCCATAATGGAATCAAAGACTATGAAGAAATTAAAATGCATATATGCTCTGTTCAACAATAAAACAAGGACTTGAGCTTCAATCCTAATTATTCATTTTATCATGTTTTTCAACACCAACAACCTAACTCATCATTACATCACATTCACATTTAAGTGAAATATATATTATTCATAACTACCAGTATTACAGTTTGATTATTATGATCTTGAAGATGTTACGACTGCAACTTACTCCTCTTGCAATTATTCACTGCATGCACATATATATAATGTATTTTAGCATGTAATGACACTATTTCCAAACTGTTTCCTGTTGTGAATCACAACAAATTGTAAAGAACAATGCTTGTAATTATATATATCCCCCATTGCATAATTCAAAGGTCTGGAGTAAAAAATAATTTTCCTATTTTAGCTAGCTATTATCTATATCCACATGATTTTCAATCTGAAGAAAAAACTAAAGGAAAAAGAAAAGGTGTGTAAGGTAGAAAGAGAGGGGAATTAGATTGGTGTTTGCAGTGAGTAATGGTTCACAAACTCAATTGGGTTGGCTTTAGCTGATTCTGATTGATTTATAGCAACTTAAAAATGAGAGTTAGAGTGAATACTAGTCAGTGTGTTGTTTTAGTCAATCAAGGCCACCAAAATAGAAAAAGTTGCCTCTTCACTTTTGGAAATCACTCTTTTCCATCATCTTTTTCCCCAAACTGGAAACTCCCATTCTGCTTCAAGAAACCTCTTCACTCCTACTTCCCCAAACAGTATACTATTTGACATATCACTACTACTCACACATCATCATCATTATATACATAAATAATCAATGGGTCGGGTTATGCCCACAAAGTTTAACGACCCTACCCGAATTAGATATCCAGATTGGTGTTTTGTTGGCTAAAAGCTAGTAGTGGTAGAGTCAACAGGACTGTTGACACATTAAATGTGGATTGACTCGTTTGCAGATTGCGGCCTTGTGTTCATGTACTCTTCATTGCTCTCATTTGTCTTCTGGTTACATATATGATCACCCTCACTCATTCATCTTCTCTTATGGATTCTTTCAAAAAAAATAATAATAATTCAGTTCTCTTTATTCATCAATCACTCCACAAATCTTCAACTTAAGGGGAAGAAAATAAAACAGTGCTTCACCAACCCCAACTTTTCATTTACCTCAAACTATCAAATCACACCACATGCATTCAATCATAACACCAAAATCCACCCCATTCACAATTGTAATTAGAACGCTTCTCGTGTACTGTTTCACGTTGTTGTTTAGAAAAAGTCGTCATTTTTTACCAATTTTTTTATTGACTTTAGGTAGTATTTTTAGATAATAATTTTTTTTTTGAAATAATGGCTTGTATGTGCAAAAATAGTCACAAATGTAAAATTAAACTAACTTTTGAAGGTGTTAAATAAAGTGATGATAATAAGTATTATTTTTATGTTAAGGGTTTTGTAAAAACAAAAACAAAACAAAAAAACAAATTAGGATGGGAAAAGGAGTGAGTATCAATTTTTGTCATTTCTTGTTAAATTTTAGATCAATTTTACTACTGAAGGACCAAACTTGTCCATCTAACAAGACAATCTCACACAAGTTTCTTTTGCCTAAAATATAATTTGAATTCCTTACAATTACGAAAGGATGTCAATTTAAAATTCATTTATAAACATAAATCACAATTAATTAATCTTAAAGACTAATTATACTATGCATCCTATCTTAGGATGCACACACTTTAAAAAATTGTATACAAATATAAACAAAAACATATAAAATTATGAACAAAAATATATATAATTTAATTATTAATTTTTAATGAAAAATTGAGTGTAAAAAATATACAATTATTAAAAAATATGTATAACTATTGAATAAAAAGTTATACACATATGGATACTAGTTTTTTTAATGAAAAACTTAGTGTAAAAAAAGTATAGTATTATTAAAAAATACGTATACAAAATAAAATAACATGTATACAAAATAGAATAAAAAAATTATAACCTTTGCACCCGGTGCACCTAATATCAATGCATTAATTAATTTCATGCATTCAAACTTTAACCTTTTACATCTTCCAATTTTGAATCTTCAAATAAAATAAAATCAAAGCACCTTTAAAAGCACACACTCAAATTTGTTGAAAGTGCATTAATAAGACAAATCAACTAACTATTTATTACAGCGGAAAAACATTGATTTGTATTTTTAAGGAAGAGAGGAAAGTGCACGCGAAACATTCCCAGATATTCTGTCATGTATAGCTTCCTGCACGTCAACAAAATGCATTACTAACCCTCACTCTTGAATGTCGATGTAACAAATTCAGCTTGCTTACCTCCATTGAGGGTAGTTCGAATTTTGATTTCGTTATCGTTTCATACAAGTGGATGTACCTGCAAGGAGATGAATCTTAGAGAGAGATGGATGGAGATAAAATTCCTATGCAACCTACCGCCATGACAATTCAGTAACGAGCTCTTCGGGTGCATCCGGCAAGACCTAAGAAAGCGTTTTTGAGAATTAGATTTGACGTATACCTAGGAAGAGAAGACCAAACTATAGTGTATCATCTATGTATGGTGGTTTACCTCATCTTCATAAGGGTTGCAATTATCTTTGAACCACAACCTCAAGAATTCCTAAATATTTTACACACACAAATCAAACCGACTGTAGAAAAAGTTAATATACAAGGATAAGTTTCATTGACAAATTCAGAACCATCATAAAACCTTGTCGATATTTTCAGGTTCGAGGCCATTTTGGAAGCGCTCTTCATAAGAATTGGCGATCCAATACCTGCTCGAGTCTGGCGTATGCACCTAAAAGAATAATAAAAAACATTAACATATCAATAGTGATAAATTTACTTGGAACGTATTGTAGTCATTTCATAAGAAAATAACCTCATCTATCAAAAGCACTGTGCCATCGGATCCTTTACCAAATTCATATTTGGTATCCACCAAAATCAGGCCATGCTCCCGTGCAATATGCTGCAATATCAAAGTACATAATTTTGGGGTTGAAGATGGGCGAGATAGTGTTACGTAACAATTAAGAACTCTCTCCACATATGTGATAAACTGCTATATGCAGGACCATTGAAGCGGGGTCAATAATTCAAAGCACGCTAACAACAGACGACACCCTCCAATGCCGAGATTTACCACAACTGTACTCAATGCATTTATAGAATACAATACACATTTATTTTAATTATCAAAGTGAAATAGCTAATATCTTCCACAACCATTTTCATCCTGTTTATTTGCTTGTTGCATCTTCCACGACCTTACCACGTTGTTTTTATATCACATAATATATACTCTATCAGTTTCATCTGCAAGTTACAGAATGAGCATAATCTCCAGCATGAAACCCCACTAGCAATGATCCTATTTCATGATTCCACTACAATCACTATGTTCAAAATAAAAATTGAAAAATAGAGTTTTTTTTTCTTTGGAAGGATCATAATGTCATGACAGAGAATGCAAGAATGCTCCCATCAACAAGTGCACTAGTGATTTCGTTGGATAGAATAATGAAAGAAAGATGAAGAAAGAGAGGAGAAAATGAAGAAAGCACGCTCGAATACCTGCCCGTACTCAAACAGGCTTAATGCTGCTTTACTAGCCAGATTATAGTCTGATTCAGACATCAATCCGCTCTGAATAATCTGCAAGGGAAATTGATTACCATAGAGAAGTCAAAATATGGACAACAAAGATAGAATCAATAACAGATAAAGAATAGAAAAGAAACGAAAAGAATTGAAAACCTCTTCTGGTGTTATGGGGACATCATGATCTGCAGCTTTAGTTGTAGGTGTGATAATATTTGCAGCTAACTTCTGGTTTTTTACCATCCCTGTCGCAAAAGACTATCAGCAAAATAAGATTCCTGTATATAAATTGTACTTCTGAAGCAATTACAGACCTCACCATCAGGAAGTGCATTGCCACAATAGTTTCGAACGCCTTTTTGATACACGGTCCACAGTGATGTATCAGTACTACCAGTCACGTAACCTCTGACTAAGTATAAACACCATCATCAATGTTTATAATGAAGAACAATAATCACATCAAAAAAAATTAATGCACATGGAACTGCATGAAGTCAAGGCAAAATGACTTAAATTTTGTAAGTCACTCCATCTATGGCTCCTAAGTACATAAATGAAGATTGATTGAATTGCACTGAGTTGTTAAAAAAACTCACCAACAAATTCAACAGGAAATACAGAACATTTCTTTGCAATGGTTACATTCCTATCTGGAGAGGAAACAACTGCATTCGGAATAATGTGCTGAGTTTTATTAAACCACCACAAACTTGTTTCATTGAGTACCTGAAAAGTAATATTGCATTATCAACATCAAAAGACAAGAGCAATGTTGTGGTTGAATCAAGGCCAAATATAGCTCAAGTTTGTAGATAATGTTATTCAAACATGAAAATGAGGCAACATTACCTGGCCCTTGAAGGGAATTGATGCAAGAATTCTGTCAAAAGCACTTTGCCTATCAGTGGTGACAAGGACAAGATAGTCTCCTCCATCATAAATATCTCTCACCTTCAAAAAATATTAGCTACCATATGTTCGTCCAAATTATTCAACTGCTTATATGATTGCTATAAGATGCATTACAAACTTCATCAAATAATCAAAATTCTGTTATCACCAGTCAACCAAACTTCAACTAAACATCCAAGAAAACCTGAGCTTCATATTAGGTTTCTGTTGGTCAGACACTCTAAAACTCACACATTCAAGGAATATGTCATGATGCAAAATGTATTATATTATAACAATTTAATCCCAGATACAGACAATCTTCACATAGACAGATAAGAAAGAAGAAAACCAATACAATTTAACTGCCTCCATCCAGGCACACATTCCCAATTTCCCACTTTCTTGATATGAAGCTGTATAGTGAGAATCGAAATACTTCTACATTAAACTACTTATATATATATATATATATATATATATATATATATATATATATATATATATATATATATGAAACGGTTCAAGAAAAAAGAAATAGTAGTATAAAATTATATCCAAAAAAGACAGTCTTGACGAGTTGATGGTCCAGTATAATATATTGAACTCGATATAAACCTTAAGAACTTTCTTGATCAAAATAACGCAAGATAGAGATAACAAAAGAACAAAACAACAACAATACCTTGCCCCTTATCTTGGATTGGAGACCGGGAACAGCTGAATCAAGATGGGTCTCCGAAAGACAGTTGGAAAGTGAACCTTTGATGACATTCATCAACTCATTCTTGCGCTCACTGTTTGTTATTACTTCCACACCGCGAGGAGCTTTGGGGGATTCACCAGAAATTGCGGAGGGCGAGGATGACGCAGCAATTATCATTGAAGGAAACTTTTTAACAGAAAATTTGTACGGAACAAGTGTTCTACAGGTGTTTAGGAATGTTGACGGAGAGTTGGTGGAGAGGAAGGGCTTCTCAGTAAGATTTTTGGGAGATTTTAAGCACTGAGACTGAGCCATTCTCCCTTCCCTCCTCTCTCACTGATCTCTCACCGGAATAAATAGTATGCGGTGAATGGATTTTGGTTTGGGCTTTTCAATAGTACGCATGCATTAATCCTGCAAACACAATTATAAGTCATGAAACCTTTCATCTCCCCAAGGTCTATAAATACATGGTGCAGAATTTAAACATTTCACACACCTCCTCCTGCAATGTTCACATCCACATCCCCTCAGTAAGTAGTTAAACATTCATCCCCTTTTTTTTTTTTTTTAATATTTAGATTTATATGTTCTTTATTATCCAATTTTTAGCATAATTCAAATTCCATAAACTAATAATATCAAAATAGCAATTTCACCACTCTTCAAGTTGGTAAATGATATCAATTCTTCAAAGGATGAATGGGCAATGAAGTGGGCATGATTTATTCATACATACATACATACATACATTGTTCCTGCATTTGTCAATAGAAGATTCAGATGTGTTTCATGATAGGGAGGTATGCATTACATTATTTATACACACTATTTTCAAGATTTGCTAGCAATTATTATATTTCCATCACTGCAAGACTTGAGGTCCACCAGAAAAAAAAAATCAGAATGGTCCATAATGAGGAAAACAAAAGACAGTTAAGTTTACAACGAACACAAGTTGATGGTTGCAAAGAAAAAAAGTTCACCAATCATACATAATCCCAGCAAGTGTCATCAAGCAAAGTTACTGCTTTGGTGTTTTTATTTGATAAGATAAAACCATCTTATTACGGACCAAGGATGACAAATCCTTTGTACTGCAATGACATCATTTCTCTAATTCCAAAAATATTGTACTCAAAATAGTATTGAAGTCTCATATATTCAATGTCATCACTTTCAGAGCACCCCATGGAGAAGCGTATTAAAAAAGCTAAATTACTAAGTGGAATCTGAAAATTTAATATGACCATCTTAGCTTGGCCCTAAAGCACGATCTAGGAGAGAGTTCCAAGAAGCAGATATATATAAATTCATAAATGCTAAAAACATGCAATTTCTCAAACACGTGGTGAGCGGGAGTGTCCAAGCAAATAGAGCAAAAATAAAATGAAAAGCCATGAAATCAACGAGCAAAAAGAAAAGAAGGAAACACAAAATTTTAAAAGATCACCTCGGAGACTCACCAGTCCTCAAAGAAGCCGCGGGCGGAGAAAGGATGAGTGTGAAATAAGAAGGCAAAACTTCCGTAAAAAGCTTTTCCAAAAATCACCAAAGAGAAAGAAAAGGATTAACACAATTTGAAAGAGGGAGAGCAATCAGTCCTCAAAGCAGCAGCGGGCGGAGGCAGAGCGGAGGCAAGGAGGCGAGATATATGGAACGAATTAACGGGAAGTGGAAGTGGAAGTGGAAGTGCGGAGATTGTTGTTGCCGGCCCATGTACGCCCAACTCGTCCTGGTGGGCTACGGTTGAATTACCGGCCCATGTACGGCCTACTCGTTTAAAATAAAAGGGCAGCACTATTGTACAGTCCAAATTCTTAAAAATAATAATGTGAAAATACAGTTTTAACCCTGCCAGAAAACGTACATCTAATGATGCACCCAAACATATCCAGCCAAATGAATTGGATGTATGTTTTGAGGATTTCCTTTAATTTTCGATTTTTCTGATTAACAATTTCTAAATTTGTTCTCCAGTTTTTGAATTCAAGTTTGTAGTTTTGGAATTTGGATTTGTGTGAGGTGATTGATTTCATGGCTAGTATGTGCTGAGCAGTGATAATTGGGGAAATTGAGGCTTCATCGTCTGTTGAGTTGAGTTCTAAATCTGCGAGGAGTGAAAACTGAAAACCTATCAGTTTAATTTTGTCACCACCGGTGCCCCGCCGATGGACGGCGGAGGCAAGAGAAGGAGCAAAAAAAGGATGATGTCGTTTCGATTTTGCCACCGATAGAGTGCATAAACACAGTTCAGAAGAGGAAGAGGAAGAGGAAGAGGAAGAGAAAGAGAACCAACTTTCCGGTGACGTTGGGCGGAAACTCGGAATGAATTGTAATCTTTAATTAATATTTTGATTTTAAAAAAATTAATTATATATCAGTGGATGTTTCAATTTAATTAAAACTGAATGATTGTAAGATAAATTGGATGACAGGAAAATTCACGTTGATTATCGATTTGGATGAATGTTTTGTGTAGTATTAAAAGTGTACCTTTGCATATTTTATTTTTGAATTTTGGGTGTAAACGGGTGGTAATAGTGCAGCCTAAAATAAAATTTTGAATACTTATAAAATATCAACAATTAATTTTTTTAAATAATAGGAGTAAGTATTTAGTTTATAAACAGAGTTATAACTATTCATTTTTATTGTAAACATATATGAATTGATATTTCGTATAACAATTATTCATTTAAATATAATTTAAAGTTATTTCTTTTAACATGATTATCTTAAAATTACTTTTTACTAAAATTCTTGAAGAGCAAACAATCAAGTTCAGATATTCATGACCAAGATTAATTCAAGTAATTTATCTTTATTATTTTTACAATACAATTTGATTAGTTAAACGAATTGTATTTCACGAATAATTTTATACTTTATACAATACTCCATTTCAACTTTAATATTGTTATAATATAAACTTTGAATTAGGAGTGGGTATAGTGTGAACTGTGAACTCGATTTATTGTGTATTCTATTATTACTACATTACTCTTTAGTATATACAAAATTACTCATTAGAGAAAAAATTATTATTTTTCTTGATAAAATACTTAGGTGGTTGATGTAGGCTTTACATTTTCTTAAATGAATGACTTTTTATCAAAATATTATCATTTTATTTTTTATACTACGAATTATTATATTTAATTGATTCTTTTATTAATTTAAGTATTATTTTTAATTAAAATATTATTATCACTTTTTATTATTTTACAAAATTTTATCATCAGCTAACATTTGTCATATAATTATTAGAGCTGTTATATCGAACGAGCAGCTCGAAAACTCGACTCGACTCGGCTCGAAAAGCTCGAACTCAGCTCGACTCGTTTTCTATTCGAGCTCGAGTTCGAGCTCGTTTATATTCTCGTTTAATTAACGAGTCGAGTTCGGCTCGGCTCGTTAAAGCTCGAAAATAATAATTAATAATATTAATAATTATTATTATTTAATTATAATAATATATAATAAAATAAATATTTTAAATATAATAAAAAATATAAAATATATTAATTAATATTAGCTCAACTCGACTCGACTCGGCTCGAAAACTCAACTTTTTTGCTTAACGAGCCGAGCTCGAGCTCAAGTTCGAGCTCGCTCGAGTATTTTTCGGATCGAGCCGAGCTCGTATATAAACTCGTTTCCTTAACGAGCCGAGACTCGAGCTCGCTCAACTCGTTTAACACCTCTAATAATTATATTTCTATTTTTTAATTATCAATGTTATAGTTAATTAATGGAGAGTTACAACTTTCAAATTAAGTGACACGAGCTATGTTGGATATTTTAGTAATTTAAAATAGTAATTAATATATATAAATGTCATGTTTTAAAAAAAACAATTTTTAGTCAATAGCATTAATTGTGTGTTTAAAAAAAATAATATGGCTGATTGACTACCTGATTCTTTCCTTCATAACCCCCAAATAATAAATATGGTAATAACCCCTTACATTAAATTATATTTATTTTGTTCCAACCTTTATGATGGTGATCCTATATATATATATATATATATATATATATATATATATATATATATATATATATATATATGACAAAAATAGTTTCATGTGGGAATACACATATTTTACGTACTGCAACTAATACACAGATTTCCTACATACTGCACTTCATATACATATCTTTCTAGCTACCAAAAATATTTCTATATACTATATTATATTTCCTTAAGCATTGAGTACACACGTGGTTCGTGGTTCTCATCGCTGCAAACGAGAGGACTCGGATCGTCGAATCTTGGGAGAAGAACATGTTATTCAACCATTTTAACCAGTGCAGTGGGGCGTTTCTTCTCTAGAGAGAGCGCTACGGCGTGCTTCGACTCAGGCTACTCCTATAACTTTGTTTTATCTTTAGTTGATTACATGTTATTGTGTTTAGTTGCATCCTAAATTAACATCCCTATTGTGTTGTCTTACTTGAGTTTATTTTTAAATTTTTTTTAACAATTTTAGAGAATAAAATGTTTTGTTAATTTAGAATAATTAATTTTGTGCCCACATGGATTTCTTAAATTCTTTGTCTAGCAAGCCTGAAAAGTTTGATGGAAAAAAATTTTGTGTTGGCAACAGCAAATGAAATTTTGGTTGTCTGAATTGGGTTTGCTTTTTGTGATTCAAGATTGTTTAAATGATAAGGGTGAAAATTCTGAAAAGTCTACTGAGACTAGTATTAGTAAAGATAAAGATACTAGCGCTGACGCTAGTGCTAAAGATGTTCTTTGTCATGGTAGGATTCTGAGTGCTTTGTCTGATAATGTCTATCTCATCTTTTCACATACAAAAATTGCTATAGAATTATGGCGTGCACTTAATGATCATTATGGTACTGCTGAAAAAGGTTTCAAACGTGTTACTATTGATGATTGGTTAGATTTTCAAATAGTTGATAATAGGAGTTTTTCTCAACAATTAATTGAATTTGAGAATCTTATTTATAATATGAAAACAAAAGGTATTGAACAGAGTGATGTTGTTTATGTTTCGTCTTTGATTAAAAAATTTCCACCTTCTTGGTGTGATTTTGCTAGAGGTCTTAAACATAAACCTGAAATTTTTTCACTTGATGAATTACTTGTTGCATTAAGGATTGAGGATAGGCACCGTTCATCTCTTAAACCCAGCTTTCAAGCCAAAGCATTAGTGGTTGAAAATTCTTTTAAACCTAAACGTAAATTTTTCAAGAAAAAATGGCATAAAAAGAATTTTGGTGATGACAATAAAAGCAATAACAATGTGCCTAAAGATAAAACTGGGAGTTCGAATCAGTGTTGGGTTTGTGGGAAGACAAATCACATTGCCAAAAATTGTTTCCACCATCATGATCAGAAAAATAATTTTAGAAAATCACCTACCTCAAGACCCCAAGCAAATGTGGTGACTGTGGGGGCTACCTCTGATTCCCCAGCTAACAGGTATTTCATTAGTTGCCCAGAGTTAAATACTGTTTTTAACTCAAATGATTGGTGGATCGACTCTGGGGCTAATGTTCATGTGTGCGCTGATAAAAAATATTTTTTAACGTATCAGGTATCAGACACAAGAACTGTAAGCATGGGGAATGGGAGTGTAGCTCGAGTTCTAGGAGAATGCCAAGTTAATTTATCTTTGTCATTTGGAAAAATATTTGTCTTTAGATGGTGTTTGTCATATTCCAGAAATTAGAAAAAATCTTATTAGCGCGTCTTTGCTAGTGAGAAATGGTTATAAAGTTGTTTTTGAGTCCAATAAAGTTGTTATTTCTAGATTTGGACAATTTGTTGGTAAAGGTTTTATGTTGGATGATTTATTTCGATTGAGTATAATGTCTTCTTCTAATATTTCTTGTTCTTCTTTGTCCGTTGCTAGTGTGGAATCATGTGATATTTGGCATGGTAGACTTGGTCATGTGAATCATAATACAATTAAAAGAATGATGCATTTAGATCTTATTCCCAAGTCTCCTATTAACATAAAAGAAATATGTGAAATTTGTGTGCAAGCAAAACAACCACGGAAACCACATAAGCCTATTGAGAGAGATTCTCAATTGTTTGGCTTAATACATAGTGATATTTGTGATAGTAATAATGTTTTGACTCGTAATGGTAATCAATATTTTATTACTTTTATTGATGATTTTTCAAAATATTGTTATGTTTATTTGGTTAGTGCAAAGAGTAAATTATTTGAAAAGTTTAAAGAATATAAAGCTGAAGTTGAAAATCAGCTTGAGAAGAAAATAAAAATTCTTCGGTATGATAGAGGTGGTGAGTATTCCTCAAGTGAAATGGATGATTTTTGTAAACTGCATGCATTGTGCATGAACTTACACCTTCTTTTTCTCCCCAATCTAATGGTGTTGTTGAAAGAAAAAATAGGACTTTACTTGATATGATAAATGCTATGCTACTTGATTCTGGTTTGCCAAAAATTTGTTGGGATGAAGCTCTATATTCTACTTGTTATATTCTTAATAGAATTCCTTATAAAAATTCTGATAAAACCCCTTATGAATTGTGGAAAAATAAAAAACCTTCTCTCAATTTTTTTAAAGTGTGGGGATGTTTAGCAAAAGTTAATATTTCTATCAACAAGAAAAGAAAAATAGGCCCCAAAACTGTTGATTGTGTTTTTTTGGTTATTCCTTGAACAGTACTACTTATAAATTTTTGGTTATTAATTTTGAAGTTTCTGAAATTTCAAATAATACTATTATTGAATCTCATGATGTAGTTTTCTTTGAAAATATTTTTCCTATGAAAAACACAATTTCTAAACATGTTGGTGATAGTTCTAATTCTTCTAGTTCCAATTCTCCTTCTACTATTGTTGGTAAAGGATCTAATGAACCTCGTAGAAGTAAAAGAAGTAGAAAAGTTAAAAGTTTTGGTGATGATTATGTTACTTTCTTGCTTGAGGATGATCCTAAAACTTATGATGATGTTATGTTGTCTATTGATGCTCCTTTTTGGAAAGAGGCTGTGAATGATGAGATGAATTCTCTTATGACAAATAAAACTTGGTTTTTGACTGATCTTCCACCTGGTTGTAAAACAATTGGGTGTAAATGCATTTTTAAGAAAAAGTTGAGAGTTGATGGTTCCATTGATAAATATAAGGCTCGACTAGTTGTTAGAGGTATTGAACAAAAAGTTGGGATTGATTTCGTTGACACTTACTCACCTGTTTCTAAAATTACAGCCATTAGAACGTTGATTGCTATTGCTTCTGTTTATAAATTGGATATACATCAAATGTATGTAAAAACTGCTTTTTTGAAAGGTGTTTGGATGAGAAAATTTATATGGATCAACCAGAAGGTTTCATTGTGCCTGGTGAAGAAAATAAAGTGTATAAACTTGTTAAATCTCTTTATGGGTTGAAACAAGCTCCTATGCAGTGGCATGAAAATTTTGACAGTGTCATTACCTCTTATGGTTTTTATATTAATAAGGGTGATAAATGTGTTTATATAAAAATTGTTGATGATACTTATGTAATTTTGTGTCTATATGTTGATGACATTTTAATATTTGGTAGTAACATTGATATTATTAATGATATCAAAATATTTTTTTCATCTTATTTTGACATGAAAGATCTTGGTCCTGTTGATGTAATTTTGGGGATTAAAGTTATTAGAAATGATGATTCTATTTCTCTATCTCAATCTCATTATATTGAAAAATTGATGAAAAAGTTTAATTATTTTGATGTTAGTCCTGTGTCTACCCCTTATGACCCAACTGTTAAGTTGAAGAAGAATAATGGAGCAAGTATTTCACAACATAAATATTCTCAAATAATTGGGTCATTGTTGCATTTGATGAATCATACTAGACTAGATATTGCATATGTTGTTGGTAGATTAGCATGATATACTCATAGTCCTAATTGCTCTCATTGGAATGCACTTGAAAGGATTTTTAAATATTTGAAAGGGACTATAAATTATGTGATTAAATTCAATGATTTCCCTAATGTCTTGGAAGGATACAGTGATGCAAACTGGATCACTGATTCAGATGAAACAAAGTCCACTAGTGGCTATGTTTTTACTTTAGCAGTTGGAGCGATTTTATAGAAATCGGCTAAGCAAACCGTGATATCAAGATCAACGATGGAGGCGGAATTAATTGCATTAGATGCCTCTTCTACGGAGGCTGAGTGGATAAAAAGTTTACTAAATGATATCCCTCTACTACCTAAGCCGATTCCTCCCATATCTTTACTTTGTGATAGTGAAGTGGCAATTGCTAGAGCTAAAAGCAAAAATTATAATGAAAAAAGAAGGCACTTGACTGTTAGACATAAATCAATTAGACACTTAATTTCTCATGGTGTTGTTTCTTTGGATTTTGTCAGGTCCGAAAATAATATAGCGGATCCGCTCATAAAAGGACTAGCGCGCCAGCAAGTTTTACAATCATCGAGAAGAATGGGATTGGAGCCTATTAATTAAGTCACCACAGTGGAAACCCGTCTTCGGAGGTATGGCGATCCCATGAACGAAGTTCAACGGGTAAAAACAAAACTGTAAAAGGATGACTTGGAAGAGCACACTTGATAAATACAATATTTTTACGGAAATATTTTCGAGTCTCATTCATATGGTGATAAGTGTTCTTCATGTGACGTTTGATGTTGAGTCTAACTCTTAATGAATCCAAAGACATATTATTTTGCGGGGTAATTGGTCATAAGTTACCCTTGGAGGATTACCTAAGTGAACATAGTGGTGGAATCGCTACTGTGGGGGTGTGGGCTACTCCCTAAAAATGTTCATGATACAAGATTTCGTGCATGACCGAAAAGCACACAACTGATAAAACCACAATGTTTACTCATACCATGTGTGGAATGGATTGCCATATTTTTCAAAGGACATAATTCAAGATATTCATGTCATTATGTACCTAATGTGGTAGTTTGTTCACACTAAATGTAGGTTCAAACCCGGAACGGTATTATATGCTCAATTTATTTTCGTATATATTATTTATTTTAAATCATGTGAGTGATTGTTGGATATTTTAGTGATTTAAAATAGTAATTAATATATATAATTGTCATGTTTTTAAAAAAAAAAACAGTTTTTAGTCAATAACATTAATTGTGCGTTTAAAAAAAATAATATGGCTGATTGACTGCCTGGTTCTTTCCTTCATAACCCCTAAATATTAAATATGGTAATAACCCCCCTACATTAAATTATATTTATTTTGTTCCAACATTTATGACGGTGATCCTGCACACACACACATAAATATATATATATATATATATATATATATATATATATATATATATATGGTTCGGAGTTCTCATCGTTGCACACGAGATGACTCGGGTCGTCGAATCTTGGGAGAATAACGTGTTATTCAACCATCTCAACCAGTGCAGTTGATACGATAAAATATTTCAGAATATTTGATTTTATTTAGATATGATCTTTTACTTATTTTATTTATTCATGTTTCCATATTTATATTTTAGGAGTGCTTTAAATATGTGTTTAGGGATTAATATTAAAGATATTGAAAATAAGATATTCTCTGCATCTTTGTCATTCTTATCATCACTCTCTTTTTCTTCCTCCCCCTATCTCTCGATCTCTCTCTTTCCCTCTCCCCTCCATCGGTATCTCTCCTTCTATCTCTCTCAATCTTCTTCTTTATTCTGATTAAGGAGTTTGCACTCACTCGAAGAGTGTTGTTTGATACACTACAAATTTGGGGCGTTTTTGAGAGATTTCAATATCGTTGAGAGATCTCAATATGGGCGATCAATCAGAAAAGCAACCATGAGAAATAGCCTTTCAACGATTACAAGGGCGAATTGAAACAAATCATCATTCATCACTAAACACAACAACGATTTTCTGACATGATGGAAGAGATCAGATCTGTTATTCGAACCAAGCCAAATCAAGGAGCCTCGAATTCGTCTACATGAGAAGTCCCCAAATTTAATACTATGAAATTGGATCTGCCAAAATTTGATGGAATTGATCCTCACGGGTGGGTATTTTGCATCGATGAATACTTTAATTTTCATGATACCCCAGAAGATCAACACCTACACATCGCGGCTTTTACGTTTGAAGGAAAAGCAAAAGTCTGGTACCAACACATGAAAACTAATAATCCTTTTGCAGGTTGGCCAGATTTTCTTGAAAGAGTAAAGCTTCGCTTTGTCGGTCACAGTTCGAAGATTGCCAAGAAAAATTGTCAGAGTTAACTCAAGCCGACGAGTCGCGATTTTCTTCTCAAGGAAGGTTAAATGTCAATGTTGATGACAATCCCGCTAAGCACAATTCTAATGCTATGGCTAAAGTAACCAAACAAGATGTGAGTACTATCGCGAGGGGAAACTCACTTGGGCCAAAACAACTAATGGGGGAGCTCAGTCTGCTGGTACGCAGATTGTCAGCAGAAGAGATTAAAGTGAAGCGTGAAAAAGGCCTTTGCTATAATGGTGACCAAAAGTGGTTAGTTAATTATCGTTGTCTGCTTATGGGATCTGATGATGGAGGCCAATATGAGATCGGTTCTATTCTATATCAGTTCAATGATTATCCACCTTGAGGACAAGGTGGTTTCTAAAGACGGGGGGAATGATACGATCAAATATTTCAGAATATTTGATTTTATTTAGATATGATCTTTTACTTATTTTATTTATTCATGTTTCCATATTTATATTTTAGGAGTGTTTTAAATATGTGTTTAGGGATTAATAATAGAGATATTGAAAATAAGATATTCTCTGCATCTTTGTCATTCTTATCATCGCTCTCTTTTTTCTTCCTCCCCCTATCTCTCAATCTCTCTCTTTCTCTCTCCCCTCAATTGGTATATCTCCCTCTATCTCTCTCAATCTTCTTCTTTATTCTGATTAAGGAGTTTGCACTCACTCGAAGAGTGTTGTTTGATACACTACAAATTTGGGGCGTATCATTGGTGCTCTCGTTGAGAGATTTAACATTGTTGAGAGATCTCAATATGGAAGATCAATCAGAAAGCAACCATGAGAAATAGCCTTTAAACGATTACAAGGGCAAATT
Source organism: Pogostemon cablin (assembly GCA_023678885.1). Taxonomy (NCBI): domain Eukaryota; kingdom Viridiplantae; phylum Streptophyta; class Magnoliopsida; order Lamiales; family Lamiaceae; genus Pogostemon; species Pogostemon cablin. Next base: position 9,873,744 of record CM042960.1, read on the forward strand.
GACAAACAAATCATCATTCATCACCAAACACAACAACAATTTTCTGACATGATGAAAGAGATCAGATCTGTTATTCGAACCATGCTAAATCAAGGAGCCTCGAATTCGTCTACATGAGACGTCCCCAAGTTCAATACCATGAACTTGGATCTGCCAAAATTTGATGGAATTGATCCTAATGGGTGGGTATTTCGCATCGAATAATATATTAATTTTCATTATACCCCAGAAGATCAACGCTTATGCATCGCGGCTTTTACGTTCGAAGGAAAAGCAAAAGTCTAGTACCAACACATGAAAACTAATAATCTTTTTGCAGGTTGGCCAGATTTTCTTGAAAGAGTAAAGCTTCGTTTTGGTCCGTCACAGTTTGAAGATTGCCAAGAAAAGTTATCAGAGTTAACTCAAGCCGAGGAGTCGCGATTTTCTTCTCAAGGAGGGTTAAATGCCAATGTTGATAACAATTCCGCTAAGCACAATTCTGATGCTATGGCTAAAGTAACCAAACAAGATGTGAGTACTATTGCGAGGGGAAACTCACTTGGGCCAAAACAACTAATGGGGGAGCCCAGTCTGCTGGTACGCAGATTGTCAGCAGAAGAGATTAAAGTGAAGCGTGAAAAATGCCTTTGCTATAATGGTGACCAAAAGTGGTTAGTTAATTATCATTGTATGCTTATGGGATATGATGATGGAGGCAAATATGAGATCGGTCTTATTCTACATCAGTTCAATTATTATCCACCTTGAGGACAAGGTGGTTTCTCAAGCCGGAGGGAATGATACGATCATATATTTTAGAATATTTGATTTTATTTAGATATGATCTTTTACTTATTTTTTTTATTCATGTTTCCATATTTATATTTTAGGAGTGCTTTAAATATGTGTTTAGGGATTAATATTAGAGATGTTGAAAATAAGATATTCTCTGCATCTTTGTCATTCTTATCATCGCACTCTTTTTCTTCCTCCCCCTATCTCTCGATCTCTCTCTTTCCTTCTCCCCTCTATTGGTATCTCTTCCTCTAACTAGATTAAGGAGTTTTCACTCACTCGAAGAGTGTTGTTTGATACACTATAAATTTGGGGCGTATTATTGGTGCTCTCGTTGAGAGATTTCAACATCGTTGAGAGACTCAATATGGGCCATCAATCAGAAAAGCAACCATGAAAAATAGCCTTTCAACGATTACAAGGGCGAATTGACAAACAAATCATCATTCATCACCAAACACAACAACGATTTTCTGACATGATGGAATAGATCAGATCTGTTATTCGAACCATGCTTAATCAAGGAGCCTCGAATTCATATACAGTAGAAGTCCCCAAGTTCAATAACATAAAATTGGATTTGCCAAAATTTGATGGAATTGATCCTCATGGGTGGGTATTTCGCATCGAAGAATACTTTAATTTTCATGATACCCCAGCAGATCAACGCCTACGCATCGCGGCTTTTACGTTCGAAGGAAAAGCAAAATTCTGGTACCAACACATGAAAACCAATAATCTTTTTGCAGGTTAGCCAGATTTTCTTGAAAGAGTAAAGCTTCGCTTTGGTCCGTCACAGTTCGAAGATTTGCAAGAAAAGTTATCAGAGTTAACTCAAGCCGACAAGTCGCGATTTTCTTCTCAAGGAGAGTTAAATGCCAATGTTGATGACAATCCCGCTAAGCACAATTCTGATGCTATGGCTAAAGTAACCAAACAAGATGCGATTACTATCGCGAAGGGAAACTCACTTGGGCCAAAACAACTAATGGGGCAGCCAGTCTGCTGGTACGCAGATTGTCAGCAGAAGAGATTAAAGTGAAGCGTGAAAAAGGCCTTTGCTATAATGGTGACCAAAAGTGGTCAGTTAATTATCGTTGTCTGCTTATAGGATCTGATGATGGAGGCTAATATGAGATCAGTTCTATTCTACATCAGTTCAATTATTATCCACCTTGAGGACAATGTGGTTTCTCAAGTCGGAGGGAATGATACGATCAAATATTTCAGAATATTTGATTTTATTTAGATATGATCTTTTACTTATTTTATTTATTCATATTTCCATATTTATATTTTAGGAGTGCTTTAAATATGTGTTTAGGGATTAATATTGGAGATATTGAAAATAAGATATTCTCTGCATCTTTGTCATTCTTATCATCGCTCTCTTTTTTCTTCCTCCCTATCTCTCGATCTCTCTCTTTTCCTCTCCCCTCCATCGGTATCTCTCCCTCTATCTCTCTCAATCTTCTTCTTTATTCTGATTAAGGAGTTTGCACTCACTCGAAGAGTGTTGTTTGATACACTACAAATTTGGGGCGTATCATTGAAAGGCTATTTCCCATGGTTTCTTTTCTGATTGATCGCTCATATTGAGATCTCTCAACGAAATTACCATTGATACTCCCCAAATTTGTAGTGTATCAAACAATACTCTTTGAGTGAGTGCAAACTCCTTAATCAGAATAAAGAAGAAGATTGGGAGAGATACCGATGGAGGGGAGAGGGAAAGAGAGAGATCGAGAGATAGGGGGAGGAAGAAAAAAGAGAGCGATTATAAGAATGACAAAGATGCAGAGAATATCTTATTTTCAATATCTCCAATATTAATCCCTAAACACATATTTAAAGCACTCCTAAAATATAAATATGAAAACATGAACAAATAAAATAAGTAAAAGATCATATCTAAAAAAAATCAAATATTCTGAAATATTTGATCGCATCAGCAGTGGGGCGTTTTTTCTCTAAAGAGAGCATTACAGCGTGCTTCGACTCATGCTACTCCTATAACTTTGTTTTATCTTTAGTTGATTACATGTTATTGTGTTTAGTTGCATCCTAAATTAATATTCCTATTGTGTTGTCTTATTTTATTTTTAAAATTTTTCTAACAAGCTAACCCAACTATAAATTTAGAATAAAAAAATTTATCGTGCCAAATAATTATTACTTTTTTCACTCATCTCACTATTGACTAGTAACTAAAAAAATTTAGAAATAAATAATTTATCGTGCCAAATAATTATTGTCTCACACAATATTTTGCATCAATATTTAAAAGAAAAAAAAAACTAAAATATAGTAACTAACTCTACGGTGTATTTATAGCACCTGTACATTAACAATTCTAATGGTTAAATTAAATTTTAATTTAATCTCTATAATTAATTAAATTAAACAATTGAAAAAAATGTACATTGTTCAGTTATAATAATAGCATTGTGATATTTTCTAAAAGTGCAGAATCATATAATTCTAACTAAACACATAAAACGTCAATATCTGATAATATAAGAATAAATTACTAATAAAAAAATACAGAAGTTTGCTATTCAAAATATCAATAATTCAGTATGAATATATAATTGGTTAGGACTTGAAAAGGCACTAGTCAAAGTGTCACACCGACTTTTATTATGAAGTGGTCTAATTCTACGTCGTTATATTTGTCTTAAATAAAATATTTTGTCCTTTTCTTAATATATTCGTTTATCGACTTAATTAATGTTTTCCCTTTTCTCGTGACAATTAATTAATGGTTTTATATTACACTTTTCCAATTTAAGTAAAATGCAAGTTGCAGTTGGAGGACATAAGTTATTAAAGTTTAATGGCGGTGGGCTAATTAAATTCGGATCATCGGAATGAAAGTATAGAAAAAGTTACCGGGCCGGGATTGAAACCCGAATAGCTTTGACCCGCCGAACAAGGACCGGGGAAATAACTGCTCATGTCAGAAAATTCACCAACTCCAACTCCATAGTCCAATGCTACCTTCAATTCACTTTAAATGGAGGGCCTAATTTTTGGAACCCTAGGTGTATAACTCAGCTCCCACGAGCTCACTGTTCAACATGACTAACTGCTCAAGTCCACCGCAATTCTGTCGGTATTCATATTTGCGTCTTCTTCACGTAGTTGGATTTGGCTTCTGATTACTTTTTTTTTGTTGATTAGGGTTCCTGAAATAGTATAACCCCTAATGGAGGCGATCCGCGTACAAGCTCTGCCATTGCTGATTTCTTACCTCCTGCTTACCCTCGCTGCTGCTAATTCGGTGTGCCTACTCACAAACTTCTTTTTTTTTTTCACAAGAAATATATCGATCAACTGTGTGATTTGGTATTTTAATTTTAATTTTTTTTTACCTCTTCCTTCTTATAGGGCTTTAATGAGTCGCTTGATGCCTCTGTTGGTGTCCCTTCTATGAATCAAACTCGCAGTAAAGGTTGGTTTTTGTTTCTTCAACTGGGATGCAATCTTTTTGTTGAAGTAAGGGTGAAGTGAGTTTGTTTTGAAAACTTATCATTCAGCGGAAAGTAACTATCTTTTGCAATTTCTCTCACCTGGCTATTTGAGAAGCGGAGCATTTGTGTGCAGTGTGTTGATAATAGATCATTAATTGTTCATTAATCAACTTATGTAGCTATAATCAGCGCAACTAATTTAACATTTGTTAAAGTTTTATATTTCCAAATATTTGAAGTTTGGACCCTAGCTGCATTTTCATCAAGTATGACAGTTTTATTACTTGTTAAATTTTGATTAGCCTCACTCCCCCAAATAAGAGCATTTAATGCTCAATGCCCTGAGATATAGATGTCAGGCACTACTCCATTAGATTTTGCGGCGTCAACTCTCTCTTGTTGGGCCAAGTCATACTCACGGCAGATCGATTATTGGTTAAGATGAGTTACATGAATGGCTATCATCATGCATGTAGTGTCCGACATCCTGCATATCAGATAGGCAGTATCTCCTTTAGTTTAGCATTTCCATCTTCCTTTACTAAGATCAATGTGAATCTGTATGAGTATGCTAACTTTGGTTTAGTGTTGATACCACAGCACTTAGCATGACAGTTGAGAACTACCATCAACATTATGGGTTAGGTTAACATTGATTAAAGCATAAATCTGTTTTGAGCCGATATATTTTACAGTTACAGATTACAGACTGGCTTTTTTTTTTTTTCATATTCTTCACTGTAGGTATAATAAAAAATTTGTACTACTTATATGTCATCATTCAGCCAATCTATTTGATCTCAAATAATGCGGGTATTTACTATATTGCGCTTGTTCTTGAAGTTCATTGCTTGCTGACGATTTCTCATATTTTACGAATAATGGTTATTGCCCCTGCTTTCACTCGGTAACATTTTCTTGCTGCTATCACAGTATCATGCCCGAATGGTTGGAGTAGCAATCCTAGCAACACTTCCTGTTATAACTATACTGCAAGAAATGAATCATGGGATGAATCTGAGAATCAATGCAAATCTTCTAATGGGCATCTACTGGCAGTTACATCATTGCAAGAACTAATAGAGCTTCAAAACTTGTGTCATGACTATTCTAATGGGTGTTGGGTTGGTGGGAGAGTAACTGACGGATACTGGAGATGGTCTGATAATACGTCTTACTGGAATGCATCAATCAGTCTTAGCATACCAAGCCAATCAGGATGCATCAACCAGTCTTGCTTGGACAGTAATTTAACTGGCTTCTGCACATTGATGATTAAGGGAAGTATGTCTCTTACGGCTCAACAGTGCAATTCATCACATGCATTCATATGCATGCGCAATATGGGTAGATAATTCTTCTATTAGCTAATTGGAATACTTAATATTTGCTTCTCTAGAATATATTCTTTCTGACTTTCTTTCAGTTCTTCTCTTGAAATTATCATACAAGGCTTAACTATTAATCTCCTGCATTGTATTTCAGAAAACAAATGTCATGGTTTGCACTGCCACCAGGAATATCTTATCATTCTTGCTGTTGTGAGTGGTTTGATCTTTTGCACTACTCTAGCTGTTGTAGCATGGCTTCTTGTATATAAACGTTATAAAAGGCGTAAAAGATCCCACAAGCAGTTCAATCCAGCGGAATTGGCATTAGTTCCTCCTTCATGGAAAGTTTTTACTCGTGAGGAACTAAAATCAATGACTAAGAATTTCAGTGAAGGGAACCGTCTTCTTGGTGATGCAAAGACAGGTGGGACATATAGTGGACTTCTACCGGATGGGTCAAAGGTAGCTGTGAAAAGGTTAAAAAGATCTAGTTTTCAGAGGAAAAAGGAGTTTTATTCTGAAATAGGAAGAGTTGCAAGACTGCATCATCCAAACTTAGTGGCTATTAAAGGATGTTGTTATGATCACGGCGATCGTTATATTGTGTATGAGTTTATTGCAATTGGACCTTTAAATAGATGGTTGCACCATATTCCCAGAGGGGGAAGGACTTTGGATTGGGCCATGAGAATGAAAGTTGCTACAAGTCTTGCTCAAGGAATTGCGTAAGTTACTCTTGAAGTTTTGAACTCACCTTACGTTCTTGAGCTTTTATCTTCTATTGCATAACTTGCATTTTTGTCCAGGTAAAATATTTGAGAATTTACAAATGACATGAGTTTTAACTTATATTTTTTCAAAAAAAATACTATTATTTATGATTTTTTGTTTCATTTCTCTATTTATGCTGCTCGTTCATCAGTAAGTTGCCAAAAGTAACTTAAAATGTGTCATTATTCCCTTGATATAGTTCTTTAGTTCCAGTCTCTTTCAATGCATAATTGTCAAATAGACACTGCGTGCTATATGGTTGAAGTGTATCACTTGTTAGACTATCTTTCTCCAATATTTGTTCACGACCCATTTCCTTGTATGCTTCTGTGACCTTGTACTGATTTCTATGAGAAATAAAATACATAAACTTGCCTGGAGGCAAAACAATAAGAGTCAAAGAAGTTGAAGGAAACTTATTCAATTTCTTCCAACGACTCCTGCTATTCTGGATGATATTTACCATGTGGATTTTCTACAGCTCATATCTTATTTATTTGTTGTATAACAGGTTCCTCCATGACAAGGTGAAACCACAGGTGGTTCATCGGGATATTCGTGCAAGTAATGTACTTCTGGATGAGGACTTCGGAGCCCATCTTATGGGGGTTGGCCTCTCAAAATTTGTTCCATGGGAGGTAATGCACGAGAGGAGGGTAATGGCTGGAGGCACTCATGGATACCTTGCACCTGAGTTCGTCTACAGAAACGAGCTCACGACCAAGAGTGATGTATACAGCTTCGGGGTTCTGTTGCTTGAGATTGTCAGTGGTCGTAGACCTGCACAAGCTGTAGATTCTGTAGGTTGGCAAAGTATATTCGAGTGGGCCACACCCCTGGTACAAGCCCATCGTTATGTAGAGCTCTTGGATCCTCTGATATCGTCCTCTTCTTGCTCCGTAATTCCAGAAGCTGGAACTATTCAGAAAGTAGTGGATCTTGTATACTCATGCACACAGCACGTACCTTCCATGCGCCCCAGAATGTCGCACGTTGTCCACCAGCTGCAGCAGTTGGCACAGCCACCGTTGAAGTAAGCTCGATTCTTAGTAGGATCTGCTGCTGGGTCGTGCCCTGTTGTGAAGTTGTCTGGTTTATGACACGTTCGAACGAATCTTACCTGAATGCCTGCTCATGTTCTTTTATGGCACAACCGAGAAACATGAACTATTGCTGTATCACTATCATATGAAAGAGGATAAGTTGAATCAGTTTCAGAGATTCCATTTTCTAATTTTGACCCCAAAAGTATATTAAATATACACGAGGCTTGTATGTATAGTAAATGCAATGTGACAATTCCTTTATCTGAATGAAATGCCTGTTGAAGTTCCCTTCTGGAAACTTTGTCCTAATAAACTGGAATTCTAAGAATATTCTACAATCCAATGAAGAAATTCACTAGGAAATATATACATTTTTCATTTCTTGACTACCATCTGCTGGCAAATTTCCACCTTTGACGCCAAAACACATTCTGAAGATTCTTGCAACATGAAACAGCTACATTAAAGTCTCCAGAAATGCCAGGATAGCCATGCCAGCAGCCCAAACATCATCGTCTGCGACATGCTCGGCTGGGGAATGGCTAACACCACCACGACAACGAACAAATAACATTCCAACCTATAAAAAGCAGTAGCAGAATATCAAACAATATGATCAAAATATACGCTAACTGCCATAAGTCAGTGAATAGAACCTTAGTCAGATGAGACATGGCCATTGCATCATGTCCAGCTCCACTCATTAATGTAGGCACATTGTCAGGATCCTCGCCGCTTATCCTTTTAACAGCAGCATAGGCTGCAGACTTAAGCTTGGAACTCAATTCAGGGTCGCAACCAACTGCACTAGCATCGTGCTGAAATGGTCCAGACTTTGTATTAGCCATAAGTTACTTCTGGTCACAAAATCGAAAGATTGGAGGTAAATCACACACCTTCCGCTCAATAAGACACAGAACTGAACGCTTATCACATATGTGGTGCATTCTACTAGACAATTCATATATAGTTGCTTCTCGTCCTAGATCATCCATTGCACGAATGTCAACCGTAAAGGTTACCTGTGTGGAGTAAAGAACAAATAAGATGATTTAAAACCACCATTCGTTGAAATGATGACGTGAATTATACCAACTACTTGCCTGCCCGGGAATCACATTACTTGCACTTGGCCAAGTTGATATTTCGCCAACAGTACAAACAAGAGAGCCGGCAAGAGATTGTACTGCTGATGTCGTGCACTGACCATCATAGGATAGATAATCCTCAGGTCGTTTACAAAGATTTTCCAGCAGTAGAATCAGTTCTGCAGCTGCAGCCATAGGATCCCGTCGCATTTTCATGGGGACTGTGCCAGCATGTCCCTGTGTACCTTTCACCGTAACCTGCAAAATCATGAGCTAGTAACTTTAATTGCATTAAGCTGAAAGCTTCTTGAGCTGCTAGGTAATTGTTTTCACTTGAGCTAATATTAGCTTCTAAAATCAAACTTTTGGAACAAGACGATGAAGAATGGTGTCATACTACACATGATTCATTAGAAAATTAAATCTCTTGTGAGAACTCAGATCCTACACTAATAATGTCAGATCTCTAAATATGAAGAATTGTACAATAATAGAATGTCATGTCATTGAAGCAGATTAGAATAGTATATATGAAAAGGTCGAGTACCCTCAACCGTGTCTGCCCTGCAATGCCTTTCACTAAACCGAGAGGAAGCCCTACAGTCTCTAGTACAGGCCCCTGTTCAATGTGAACCTGTGATACAAAGCAATATCAGCAAAGTTCTGTTATAGCTTATACTCTTTGGTCTTGAATGAGTGTAATGGTCTTATCAAGCACATTACTTGTATACCTCAACATAACCATAGACAGAGTCAGGGTCGTATTTGAGCTGAAAAAGACTCTCATCTGTGGTATCAATAGAGTTCATTCTCAAAGCGCCCTGCACTGTTACGCCACTGAAAAATATCTATCTATGGTCATAGAACTATGAGATTACAGCACAATTCTTCAGTTAGTTATCTATACCTTTTGTCGTGCACATGCAATGTTGAAACTGGCATCACTCCAGCAATTGCTGCGCTTCCTAAGAAAGTAGATTGAAACCTAACTCCTTCCTCATCACTGAATGCAATTACCTGCCCATAAAAATAGCCAAATCATCACGAGGCACCAAAAATATTTAAAACTATCTCAATTCCTCTCTCTGGAAAACTGAGACAGACACTTTCATCAACAAACACATTTAACAACCGAGCTAGAGGAAGTGTTGTTACCTCCACAGGCCGTTTAAGGTTTCCAAGCATTCCTCTGGTCTTTAACACCTTCAATGCTTGCAAAGCAGTTACAATTCCTAGCGCTCCATCAAAGATTCCAGCATCAATTACAGTATCCTACACGATATAACCAATTGTAATTATTCAATATATGCGTTCAACCTCAATCAATATGTAGCTCGTACAAGAACTACTCATAATTTTGCAAAGTAAAGAATATGGTTGCTTCACCAAATGAGAGCCGATTAACAGAGCTTTCTCACTTGGGTATAACCCTCCGACTCGACCATGCACATTTCCCATTTGGTCCACCCACCTAGAAAAAGGGAAGTGTTAACATTGATTTTGGTTTATAAGTTGAGTATGATAAGAACTGATGAAGCAATTACGGAAATATTACGTCTGCAATCCTGCTTCTTCCATCCATCTCCGGATAAGGTTTCCTGCTCGGACAGAAGCAGGGGACTGGAAAGTCCTCTCCAGGAATCCTTCTGAATCACTCACCTGATTTGCCAAAAGCCAAAGTAACTTTAGATAAATCACATCTTTGCAGATATATTTTATATTCAAGGAATTCGGAAAAAGTATCTTGTCACTTTATTCAAGAATTGAAGTTCAAATAGTACCTTTCCAAGCTCAAAAAGCCTCGCCACTGCCTCATCCTTTAGTATCTCCGGGTGCCAAAACTTTGTATTTTCTGCATGTTCAACACATAATGAGCCAATCATTAGCAGCAGAAACCATTCAAACACATCAAATTCGAATTTCGGTAATTACTAGTCTTCTTCGATTAAACTATGAAATTGGCTATCAACAAAGACTGATATACCTTCTAAAAAAACATCAATACGTAGTTAGATCGACACCACTTGTAATCTAGACATGAGAAGAAGAAAAAATAAAAATAAAAAATAATGCTACTTAGTATCCTATTATCTCAAATCTTGTGTTACCTCCAACCTTACTCATTAAATGTTCCTAACCAGCAATGCTATAGATTAGAACGACAATGACAAAAACAAAATAAATATTCCCACTAATGAAGCCCATCAGTTTGGTTTTATAATAATATTCAAGAATATCAATTACAGAGCTTACAGACCCACATATTTATATCTCCCAAGTTTCAATCTTTTTCTTATAACAACTCAGAAAAAGGGGTCCTGAATCCAACAAACCCCACATCTAAAAGTTCAATCGTCTCAAATAAGCAGATTTACCCCCACCCCATAAAAGTTACAAGTGCACTTTTCAATGTTTTGATGCAACAGGAACCACAAGCTCAGTTGGCATAAAAGATTTGCAGGTGAGGATTGAGATGGAAGCGGAAGAAGAAGCAAGAACTCACCGGAGGATTGGTTAATGGAGGCGTAGGCATGGTGAGAAGCAAGTAGCAGTAAGAGGAGAGGGAAATAGAAGAAGAGAGAGAGAATGGGCATGAGGGAAGTGGTTAGGGATAGGAGATGGCATTGCAGGGCCATAGATAAAGGAAGGTGGTGAAGCAAGAAGCAGCAAAATTGGCCACGGAAGAGGTGGTGGTAATTCTGGTGAAGGCAAAATCTGAGGTCATGGCCGCCAGTGATTGTGGGTTGCTGCCTCGTGAGTTTGAGTCCCGTTGCCCCCACCCTGGGCCCACAATCGCCTCTTCCTTTTTTTATTTTCTTTGTCTTAATAATTACTCCCTCAGTTGTTAAACAACAAATAGTGCATTTTACCATTTTCGTTCATCCCAACACAAGAGGTGTATTTTCCTTTTTAGTAAAAGAGACCCACACAAATTAACTTTTTCTCTCTCCATAACCCCACACTTCACACTAATATACCTACTTAAAATATTATTTCTCTCACTTCAACTACCCATTAAATATTATATCTCTTAATCTACGTGCAAAAAAGTTTCGTCACTCTTGTTGTAGGACGGAGGGAGTAATTAGTATTGCTTCTCCTTTGTTTTTTTAGAAACTCTATTGTGAAACGGTTATTTATGAGACCGGTGTGAGGCGGGTCAACCCATCATCAAGTATATTTATTGTATAGATAAAGTATGCTTATCTGTAGTTAAAATTATAGTATAATTTTAGTGTGTTGTAATATGATTTATCATTAAACATATTTTAACCTGTTTCACAAATAATCCATCATACTTTAGAAAACATATTTTAACAATCATTAAACATATTTTATCTATACAATAAGCATACTTTAGTGATGGATCAACCCGTTTCACAAATAACGCGTCTCACAAGAGACTTTGTCATAATATGCAAACTCTCTTTGTGAGACGGGTTATAAAAAGAACGAGTTGTGAGACGGGTCAATCTATCATATTTTTTATAATTTAAAAATCTAATATATTATGATTAGTCAATCCCTTCTCTTTAGTAATTCATAAATTTATTTATGGGATTAATTATGACTAATCAATGCCATTATTTTTAGTAGTTCCTAAATTTATGGGATTATTTCAATTCATTTAATTTTTTAGCGTTTATTATCGTTATCTGGCCTCATCAGTGACCGTGTACATTACATGTGTTATAATATGTCATGGATGTGTTATAGTATACTCCATATGTCCGCTTTCAAGGGTATCATTTTTTCATTTTGGACGTCCGCCCTCAAGGGTCTCATTTCCTTTTTTATCCACACACCCACTAATACAATTAAAAAATGGGATCCACACCTCAACTAATACAACTACCCACTACATATTAAATAATAATACTCCTTAATCTCCATGCCCAAAAGCAAATGACACCTTTGAATCCGGACGGAAGGAGTATAATTTTTATATTATAGTATCTTAGCTTGTTATAGTATGTCGTGGATGGGTTATAGTATATAATTTATGTATTATTGTGTTGAGTGGGGCTCTTGTGCCCTCGGGAACACAGTGCCCCTTTGCAATTTAAATCCCCTAGCAATATATAGGTTTAAATAGAATATGGAGGGAGAGTTGTGTTCACATGGGAACACGGCGTGTCCCTGGGGGACGCAAGAACTTTTGCCTATTGTATTTTGCTTGGAAGAATATTTTAGTGGTGTTACAGTATATCGTTTTCATGTTATTGTGTGCAATATATGTGCTATAATATGTCAACTAAAAGTATATTTTGTTTCTTTTATAGTATGTCAAATCCACATTGTAGTATGTAATTTTTGTGTTATTGTATATTAGATAAAATAATATTTCATTGATGTCGTAGGAGTCATTCCCGTGTTATATTATTTTATGGTTGTGTTAAAATATCTAATGTAAAAGTGTATTGCATATGTTTTATTGTATGTCATTTTCGCGTTATAGCATATAGTCAGTCAGCTATAGTATGTAATTTCTGCAGTGTGGTATCGTATGTTAGATGAAAGTATATTTGGTTGATGTTGTAGTACATCGCTTCTGTATTATAGTACGTCATATATGTGTTATACTATGTTAGTTACAAGTGTACTCAGTTCGAGTAGTTTGAGTTATTGTACGTTATTTTCGTGTTATAGTATGTAAATATTATGGTAAAGTGTTATGGCTACAATGAAGTGAGGAAGGTAATTCATCGCGGTGTATGATTGTTATTTATAGTATGTCGGGGATCGATTATAGTATCTAATTTTTATGTGTTATTGTATATTAGATGAAAAATGTAACGTCATAGTGAAACCAAAACTGATCAAACATTAGAAAATTTTAACAACAACAATTTTATGGAGAAATACAATAACAGAACATGGATCCAAGTTAACAATAAAAAAGATGTAAAGATTTATTGAGTGATTGATCTAGAAGAATTACAATCTTTCTTTTTATCTTTTTGGATTTTAGGAAATGAAAGTATCCCTTCTTTGCTAATAATCAGAAATCAGTCTTAACCGTTAACACGCGCGGACCACCGCGTACGAGCCCAAATCCGTCTTCGATCTCCGTGGAAACAGTCATAGTCACTCATCGTCAACCCAAACTCTAAACCCCCCATAAGTACCCACACTAACACATAATTACTAACCCCCCAATCTCTATATAGTATTGTAGAATTAGGGCTTCATTATCCATAATAATACATTAGAAAATTTAATGGAAGCAACATTACCTTTGATATTGGAGATTCATTCCCAAACTTTTCAAAACGCGAATGGAGATAGTGAAGATGACAAGTTTTGGGTGTAGAGAATAGTTGAAATCAGACCATTGGACTCCCATTGTCAAAGTGAACTCTTCATTTCTTTGTTTCTTCTTTATGTCGTTGATGGAGGTGTATTGGAATTTAGAAATCTTTTCTCTCTCCTAAATTTATACTAATTGACATATTTCAAGGTATTTAAAAAACTAATTTATTAAAAAAACCATAAATGATAATGAGTCAAATCACAAATGGGTATCCGTCTCAAATCCATCTTACATAGATGAAGTCTCACAAGAGAGTTTGTCGCAATCCTAACATTCGGGGGCACTAGCCCCTTCATTTTTATGTAAATGTTTTTTTTTAATTATTAAATGTTAGTTGTTAGTATAGTTAGTAGTTAGTTCACCAAGTATTCTTACTTTCCCTTTCTTCAAGCCTTCTTATAACTCACCCACCTAAATCGTTCCCAACATGAATTGAATCTGGGTCACCTCCCTACTTAATTTGTTCCCACTGAGAATCGAATTTGGATCACTCACTTTTATATGAATGTTGTGTAATCTTTTAGTCATTTCAATATACACCTACTGTGTAATTCTCATATTAGACTGCTTAAGCATTAGTTGTATAAGGAGTTGGTTAAAACCAGTAATTTAAAACTTGGTTCAATCCGGAGCCGGTTCGGATCCCCATAAAACCAACTTAAATTGAAAAAAAAATTGGTTCGGACCGGTCTAATTCGGAAATAGCCGGTTCTCTTTTAATCCTGCAACTCACTTGAAACCCTACTCCGACAAACAAACAACCACCGCGCTAGAATGGGCCTCCGAGTCTATACGAACAAGAATACCATGGAAGAGAAGGGGCCAGTGTGTGGCAATGGCATCTCACTCAAGCCGCTTTTAAGTCTGCTTTTAAGTGAGTCTAGACTAATTAGGTTCTGCTTTTAAGTTTGAAGTTTCAATCAATTTAACTTTTTTTTTGTTTTTTTCCCTTTTCTTATTTATTTATTTGATTTTATTGGATTTGCTATATAATATGCAAACGTTCTTGTGAAATGTGTTATAAAAAGAACGGGTTATGAAACGGGTCAACCCATTATATTTTTTATAATGTAAAATTCTAATATATCATGATTAGTCAAATCCTTATCTTTAGTAATTCATAAATTTATGGGATTAATTATGTCTAATCAATGCCATTATTTTTAGTAGTTCCTAAATTTATGGGATTAATTCATTCATTTAATTTTTTAGCGTTTATTATTGTTATCTGGCCTCATCAATTGTCGTGTACATTACGTGTACATTACATGTGTTATAATATGTCGTGGATGTGTTATAGTATATAATTTTTGTATTATAGTATAATATATAATTTATTGTATGTATTATTGTGTTTTGCCTGGAAGAATATTTCAGTGGTGTTACAATATATCGTTTCCATGTTATTGTGTGCAATATATGTGCTATAATATGTCAACTAAAATTATATTATGTTTCTTTTATAGTATGTCAAATCCACATTGTAGTATGTAATTTTTGTGTTATTGTATGTTAGATAAAATAATATTTCATTGATGTCGTAGTAGTCGTTCCCGTGTTATAGTATTTTACGTTTGTGTTAAAATATCTAATGTAAAAATGTATTGCATATGTTTTATTGTATGTCATTTTCGCGTTATAGTATGTTGTCGGTCAGCTATAGTATGTAATTTCTGCAGTGTGGTATCGTATGTTAGATGAAAGTATATTTGGTTGATGTTGTAGTACATCGTTTCTATGTTATAATATGTTATATATGTGTTATAGTATGCTAGTTATAAGTGTACTCAGTTTGAGTAGTTTGAGTTATTGTACGTTATTTTTCATGTTATAGTATATAAATATTATTGTAAAGTGTTATGGCTACAATGAAGTGAGGAAGGTAGTTCATCGCAGTGTATGATTGTTATTTATAGTATGTCGGGGATCGATTATAGTATCTAATTTTTGTGTGTTATTGTATATTAGATGAAAATGCAACGTCATAGTAAAACCAAAACTGATCAAATATTAGAAAATTTTAACAACAATTTTATGGAGAAATACAATAACAGAACATGGATCCAAGTTAACAATACAAGAGATGTAAAGATTTATTGAGTGATAAATCTAGAAGAATTACAATCTTTCTTTTTCTCTTTTTGGATTTTAAGAAATGAAAGTATCCCTTCCTTGATAATAATTAGAAATCAGTCTTAACCGTCAACACGCGCGGACCACCACCACTCTTCCGCGTGCGAGCCCAAATCCGTCTTCGATCTCCGTGGAAACTGTCATAGTCACTCCTCGTCAACCCAAACTCTAAACTCCCAATAAGTACCGACACTAACACATAATCACTAACCCCCTCAATCTCTATAATAGTATCGCATAATTAGGGTTTTATTATCCACAATAATACATTAGAAAATTTAATGGAAGCAACATTACCTTTGATATTAGAGATTCGTTCCCAAACTTTTCAAAACGCGAATGGAGGCAGTGAAGATGACAAGTTTTGGGTGTAGAGAATGGAAGAAATTGGACCTCTTGACTCCCCAATGTCAAAGTGGACTCTTCATTTCTTTGTTTCTTCTTTCTGTCGTCGATGGAGGGGTGTTGGAATTTTAGAAAACTTTTCTCTCTCCTAAATTTATACTAATTGGCATATTTCAAGGTATTTAAAAAACTAATTTTATAAAAAAAAGATAAATGATAATGAGTCAAATCACAAATGGGTACCCGTCTCATATTCGTCTTACATAGATGAAGTCTCACAAGAGAGTTTGTCGTAATCTTAACATTCAGTGCACTAGCCCCTTCATTTTTATGTAAATGTTTTTTATTTTTTTTAATTAGTAAATGTTAGTTATTAGTATAGTTAGTAGTTAGTTCACCAAGTACTCTTACTTTCCCTTTCTTCAAGCATTCTTATAACTTCCCCACCTAAATTGTTTCCAATAGGAATCGAATCTGTCTCACCTCCCCACTTAATTCGTTCCACTGAGAATCGAATTTGAATAACTCACTTTTATATGAATGTTGTGTAATCTTTTAGTCATTTCAATATACAATTACTGTGTAATTCTCGTATTAGACTGCTTAAGTATTAGTTGTATAAGGAGTTGGTTAAAGCCAGTAATTAAAAACTTGGTTCAATCCGGAACCGGTTCGGATCCCTATAAAACCGTTTCTTAACTTAAACTGGAAAAAAAATCGGTTCGGACCGATCCAATTCAGAGATAGCCGGTTCTCTTTTAATTCTGCAACTCACTTGAAACCACACTCTGACGGACAAACAACCACCGTGCTAGAATGGGCCGCCAAGTGAGTCTATACGAACAAGACTACCCTGGAAGAGAAGGGGCTAGTGTGTGGCAATGGCATCTCACTCAAGCTCAAGCTGTTTTTAAGTGAGTCGACTAATTAGGTTCTGCTTTTAAGTTTGAAGTTTCAATCAATCTAACTTTTTTTTTTCTAGTTAATTAAATTATTTTTTGTTCCACGATAATTGGTCTGCTGCACCACCCACTTACCTTTTTCTTTGAAAATTGACTGAGGTCAGGGAAGCAAGATTAAAGATAATAATGATGAATGATATATAAACTTTAATGCTATAATGATGAATGATATATAAACTTTAATGCTATAATAATTATAAAATAATAATATTACGATTTGGTACATTCGAATGGAACCATTCATAAATAAAGTTAACGTTAAAAACTCATTTTGTAAAATTTATTGTAAAAAATAATTAAACCCTAAACACAAAATTAAAACAATGCGTATATAATCTGATTTATTACCAACTTATATGTTTCATACACTTAAATTAAAATGATTTTAAAATTACACTTGATATTTAAAGATAAATAAATGAGTAATTTGTGTTAAAAATGAGCTTCATAATGAACATTTCTATTTTCTACCATTAAAGTAATAATAAGAAAATATTAATTTGATTAAAAAAATCATCATTTATTATTTAAAATTTTGCTTATTAATGAATTTTCTCGAACAAAACCCAAGCTAATTTTATTTGTTGAAGTTATTATAAAAATAAAATAAAATAAGTGAAACTCTAACTATTAAGGGACTCATATTTTTTAAATAAAATAAAAGGAAGAGGGAATTTAAAATATTACTCCCTCAGAGAAATTATCACGCTTTTTTAGGCCAGATTAATGAATATAATAATTTAATGTAGAGTGAAGTGAAAGAAATAATATTTAATATGTAGTGAATAGTTGTACTAGAGGTGATAAATGAGGCACATGAGAATAAATTACTACTATAATTGCTTTTGTGTGGGTTCCATATATTAAAAAGAAAATACGAGTACGAAAAGTGTGTGTTAACTTATACAGTACTTATATAGTACGGACGGAATATACACCAGCTTGACGTAAAAGTTGGAATCCACAATATTCAAGTGTACAGTATTCGGGTCGATGAAATTCATTCGTAATTCGTATGGTAACGAGGAATGGTCCAGGATTGAGGGAAGAATATTTGGCGAATCGATAAAATAGCGATGGGCTTTAGCTATTGGGCCCACCTTCATTAGATTGTAATATCTAATGGACCTCAGTTTTATTAAATAAGTACTATTTTTATGCATATCATTGTCACCCCACCCACTCTTTGTTTATCACTAGTCATGGAGTAATACTTCGGATTTGTTTAATCTATATGTTTTTATATATTTGTATGTATTTGAAATAAATTACAATCTTCGAGATTTTTTTTAATTTTTATTCTATCAATACATAGTACATATTTCTTTTATAATCAAATAAAATAAAAAATGTAATTCGATATAATTAAATCATGAATTACTAAAGGTATAATAAAATAATATAGATACTCAAGACATTCTTTTGATACATTTTATTAATTTATTATTCCAAATAAGACCATGATCACGTTATAATTAAAAAAATTTGAATTTTCATATATGTAATATGCAAAGCAACATTAATAACTAAGTTCTAATATATATAATTCAAATAAAAATGGATAACATTAAAACAAGTAAAACTAGCCAAATAACAAATTAAATAAACTAATAAAAAAAAACATAGATTTAAAAAAAAAAAAAAAGTAATGCATCATCGAACCCACAAACTCACTAAAAATATCAAACCAAATACAACGAGACACCCATCACACAGGTGTAAACGGGTAGGATAAGGTACGGGTACGCCTACTCCACATACTACCCGCAATCATATTTTCATACCCTTACTCTATCCTATTACCTTAAAATATATTATCGGGTAGGGTGCGAATATTGTTCATTGGGTACGCGGATAATTCGCGGGTAAACGGTTATCCGCAATTTTAAAAAAATAATTCGAATAGTCTATTTTGTCCTACTCTACTTGTAAAAGCTCGATTTATCCTATACCACATATATGAGTCGAATCTGACATTTAAAGAAAAAATAAAAATAAATCATTATCAATACAACATATTATGAGATTCAATAATTTTAAAATATAATCTATTAGCTTTCACCTTACACAATATTATAACACAATTAAAATAACAAATTAACTACAAATGCATGGAATCAAGTTTATGTATACAATAAATATATTATTATATAAATATACAATATATATTATAATATATGTAATATGGTTAATATATAATTATATAATATGTAATAAATAAATGGGTAATCGAGTAGGGTAATCGGGTATTTTATAAAATCAATACCCTACCCTTACCCTTAAAGTTTTCATGCGGGTACTACCCTACTCTAAACTCGAAAATACCCTACCCTACCCTCACCCGATAGGGTATTATCCAGCGGATACCCGCATTCATGGGTAAAATCGACACCACTCACACTTCATAATTTTATTTCAAAAACTTGTATTTTGTTTAGTAAAATGGTGTACCCCACCATTAGGGCCCCACCGCCCCTGCCCTGGGTATTGGTGGAGGAGGTAAATTGCAGGATGTGCCTCAAGTGGCTTATATGGAGGGCTCACTGTTAAACTTATTCTACAGCAATCAAGCTCAGTTGGAAGGTCTTTCCACCCTCCCTCTACCACTTGAACTATGCCTAGGGGCTGTATTTTGCTTATTAATGTTTGCACAACAATGACTTTTTAAACAATCTATTTTTAAATTAAAGCTAAGTCGTTATCGTTATTGTATTCACTAAAATATGTGATTTTGTTGCAAAACTCGATGTGTACATCACTCAAAGTATAAACGCCGGAATTTAATTAATTGCACGCAGTGCACATAAATAGAGTCGGTATATGTGGATGTGATCATAGATATATTCATTCAATTTATTTTATTTATTTGAATATATATAAATTAATAATACATTAATTTCTAAATAAAAAATTAAAAGAAAATAATAAATCATATAAATAAATAAAATAATAATAACATTGATTGAATTAATTTGATTGGAATGAATTAAAAAAAACACTATACCTAAATTATAAGAATAAAACTTAAAATATACGTTTGCCAATGCATGATTAACAAATCTGGTGTGAAATCTGAATCAGATATTTGTTAATATTGTAAAAATTTAAAAGTACGAAGTCTAATAAATAAATTCAACAGAATTTGATAAGATATTAATATGATGCTTATTGCTTGGTAATATTGTCTTCTTCTACTTGAGATTTGTTGAATATTTTATTTAGAGTGTGATTGGGTGGAACCAGTTCCACCAAAATAAATCGGTGGAACTGTGATCTCATCCTTTTTAATTAATTTTTCCTCTTTTATTAATGTTTTTATTTTATTTTATTTTTAAATTTATTATACTTAAATGATTATTATACTCTAAATTCTAAGAATAAATTATATCCTAAACTACAAGGGTAAAATTACAATTATACCTTAAACCCTAAACTTTAGGGATAAATTATACCCTAAATCAAAAGAGTGAAAATTATAATTATATCCCTAAAATTAAATAAATTAAAAAAATAGAAAAATAAAAAAGAATAAAACGAAAAAAAAACAGCCGTATCCGTGAAAAAAAAAACGAAATTAGATGAAACAGGAAGATATACATTGAAAGTGAAGGAAAGGTATTGTAAAATTTCGATTTAATGTACTAACTCCACCCAATTCATTGCCTTTTATTTATTTATGATATGATGTGATCACGTTAAAAATGCATTAACATTAAATATTTAACATGGCCATATATTTCTTCTACTTGAGATTTGTTAAATATATTTGATTGTGACAATTATAAAAAATAACCACGAGAAAAAAATTAATACCGATGATTATTTAATTTAACACAAACATTTTTGTAAATTGGGTTTATATTGTTATGAAATATTTTATATAGACAATACTCCTTATATCATTAGAATAGGAAGAAAGTTTATTTACCATTATACCATTTCTCTTCTCTATATAAAGAGTTGGTATATTAGAGTTTTGTACACCGAGATATCAACACCGTTAATAAAATCTATCTTTCTCCCTACTTTTTCTATATTCTTTTCTTCTTCTTTATGATTCTTATTATTCTTATCAAATAGTTTATCAGTACGCTCTAACCAATCGAAGCTACCAATTGAAATCGAAGCCACCAATTGAAGGAAACCCTAGAAAAGAATCGCCACCAATTGAAGGAAACCCTAGAAAAGAATTGTGTTTTTTCTGCAATGTACTATCAAACCATAAAATATTTGTATGAAATTGAAATATTATTTAAGCATAATATTATTGATCTAAATTCCATGATTTAAAAATAATAATAGTAAATAAATAAATTTTAGTTATGTTTAATTAGTTATATCATACATCTTGATTAATTGAAATCAAATTGACGTGTATATGAAATTATCCATATAGTGATTTATCAAATCGATGACAAAAAAAAAAAACGCATCCGTAATTTTTTTTTTTTAAACATCATACATGAATGTTGATTCGGATGGATGCATTATCAAAATTTTTATTATGCTTAATTATTTATATTATGCATGTAGTATACCAATTTTCTATGTTATGATATAGTATATTTTACATAATATTGTGCTATTTTAATTGATTGGTTCAAAGTCATCGATGTGTGATTTTTTTATGTGCTAAATTTATCTCATTGAATTAATTAATTGAATTAATTAATTAATGATGTAAAAAGTTATTGAGTATTGTTCAAAGTCATGGATGTGCTAAACTTTTGTTGTCATGAATCCTTCGAAATCCATGAGTATTTTTTGCGAATTATGCTTTAAATTTTTAGCTTTAATATTTAAAGCTTATGTATGTTTTTAGGAATTATTCTCCTTTTATTTTTAATACCTTATTAAGACACGCTTATGCGATTTATTGTTTTGAATTTATTGAATTATTTTCCTTATGCATGACAATCTTTTTTAAGATTATACACGATTTATTAATTATATGGAAAATATATATTAAAGCTAATGTATGTTTTTAGGAATTATTCTCCTTTTATTTTTAATACCTTATTAAGACACGCTTATGCGATTTATTGTTTCGAATTTATTGAATTATTTTCCTTATGCATGACAATCTTTTTTAAGATTATACACGATTTATTAATTATATGGAAAATATTTTTTTTTCATGTATGGAAAATATATTGACCATATCGCAATTTTATTTTCGAAATCTATTTGTTAATATTGGATATAATGATTACATCCATATTTTACTTGACAAGTAATGATATTTATGGAATTTTTTTTTAATGTATGGAAAATATAATGACCATATCGGAATTTTATTTTCGAAATCTATTTGTTAATCTTGGATATAATGATTACATCCGTATTTTAGTTGATAGTCAAGTAATGATATTTATGGAAAATATATGTATCAATTCATGAAATTTTCTTGTTATGTTTATTGGAAATTGAATTATTATATTCCTAAATTTTATTTACAAAAATAATTTACCCATACACATGTAATCTCCTTTTTATTTAAAATTTCCATACAATTTGGAAATTTAAACTTATAAATGATACGCTTTAATTATTTTAATTTGATTTAAAGCTATGCATTCAATATATAAGTCCATCCACAATCACATTATTTTTAATGGAATCGTTGAGTTGTCTATATTGATACGATATATTTTGAAAACAAAGCCAGAAGCAATTTTCAACTTTATTTATTTATTATTATCTTTTGAGTAAATTTTTTTTATCTCACTTGATGGATAAAACAAATTGATTACATGCACTTATTAAATGTAATTTATTGAAAATGTTCGGCATCATTGAAAGAGAATTTGTCGAGCTTGCCTTGTTGGCAATAACTATTTTAATATGGTCACTACATATTGAAATCCACCTTGCATCCTATGATTTAAATGAAACTTTTCGAAAGTTGAATGTACTCTTGCCCAGAAGTTTAAAACATTAATCTTTCTTCACCATCATTTGAACAAAGCTCTAAAAAAAGAAAAAGAAAAAAGAATATCTAATAGAAAGAGATCCTCTTATTTATGGCAATCCCTGAAGGATCATTTTGATCAACAAACTGTTATAATTCTCCTCGAATTTGACTGGTTGAATAAGATTTACAAATTTTAAATATGTAAAAGAATACAATTCTACTTTACACCATATTGTCTCTCAATTGAAAATCTGTAAGCAAAATATTACAGAAACTAAATTGATTGAAAATAATATCTTTCCATCTTCCATGCTATCAACCTCGTACTCCAGCAGCAGTATAGAGTTAAAAAAAAATTACTAAATGATTAGAGTTTATTTTTGCATTATTGGTTGCGGAAAAATATAACTAATAGTAAATAAATAAAATAAAATAAAATCATAATGTTAGACTACTTGATTCAAAACTTGTGTCTGAAGCACATGATATATTTCAAAAGAACTATATTTGGCCTTCTTGTAGTGGTCGAGAAAATTTAAATTAATCGTATTAAGAGTCTTATCAAAGTGGTTGAGGTAGTCCAAGTTAGACTCTACAAGGTGATAAAGGTCGAAAATTTAAACAAATACTCCAACAGAAGCAAATTTATCATATATGTTGATGAGAGGATTGTCAGTCTTGTGTATGTGGCACACCGAATCATTTGGTTGTGGAATATTAAAATAAGAAAAAAAGAGGATATTTGTAGAATAACAATATTTATTTGCCTGAAGCAAATAAAAAATATTGACATAATCAATGAAGACTATTTGGGACCTAAGCTCGAAAATTATTGTGACAAAGTATGCTATATAAAATAACTATATTCCTTTGCATAAAAATATTTGTTTAACATTATTTCTTTTCTATGTCATTATTATTTTGTTTTTATATGCTATTAAATGATTTTGTTTGATCATACACATTTTGTAAGTTTGATATTTAGAATTGATTATATTGTTGTGATATTGATTTTTGAAACCCAACATTTTTATGACATGAGTAATTGGGTTATTTTGGGCAATCGAATGAGCTAAATAATTTTAAAAAAAAATTAGTCATGAGATATGAAAAGGCATTTGTGAAGTTTGGGTGGAAATTTAATAGTATGATATTTACATACTAATGTCGGAAATGTTCTTCTAATACGTTCAAGAGATTCAAGGAGAAAATTGGTCAATTTTTTTTTTCATGTCATGACCAAACTATTTTATTGATGTATCCACTAAATAAATACATTCTTATTCATAGTGTACTAATACAAATGAAATTACACATGAGGAGCTCAAATATTGAATATTTGAGTTAGTCAATTAGAATTGATATCAATTGATAAACTTGAAATACTAAACACAAATTCTGGCTTCTGCATATCATAATTATACCCCATTTATAACTAGTGTTGTTCAATTATGGCCAGAAGCCTTAAACATTTTTCATCTGCAAATTTTGAATTGTGCAATTAATATTTTATATATCACCACCATAGTGTATTTCAATGGGTATTCTAATAATAATTATCAGTTAATTTTTATAAAGCCCAATATAAGGGATCAATATCTTTTTTTTAGTACGCTAATTGAACATTTAATGAAATTATTTCATGGCATTAGGGGGAGATTTAAACTCAATATTTATGTGAATGCCGAGAAATTCTATTATTTTGCACTAGATTGACTGAACCAGAAGTTCAAAAGATTATTGGTTTGCAATAGCAAATAAACTGTCAAACTATTATGATGAAGTGACAAAGTCCCTTATATTTATAATCAATGGACTACTGGAAGTGGAGTTCCTCAGGGACATAATATTTTAAATAATTATTGGATCAACGCTAGAAGTGTGAAAGACTTTATGATTTGAAAATTAAATATCTGCGGAAATTAATTTTAAAAAAAATAGTCACTTCCAAAATCATCTGAAGAGTTTGTTTTGATAATGAAAACTCTATTCTATAGATTTGTCTTCTGGACAAATATCCAGTAAATTCGTATGTGCATCAAAATAATCAAAATATTGGGTATGCGAAACAGCTAGATCCATACGTATTGGGAAATGATGAGGATTTTGTTATATAAATATAGAAAATATTATAAAAGTTGGGAGAAAAATATGAATTGAAACAGAAAGTTTTTGACAACCCATTGTCTTTTTGATTACTTTTACTATCTTAAATAATAATCTGAATCCAGAACTTATATTTGATATCAAAGTGCAAGAAGCACAAAAAATTTGATAAGACAGTAAAACAATGAGGTTGAACTTAACTCGTTAAATATTTATTTGAATATTATCTGAAATTATATAAATATTTGTCCCATAAGGACATATGAATGATAGACTGGTGTAATTAAAACTCATATGGTTCTTGCAGAGGCCCAATATATAAATGATGCATACTCTCCCATTATATATTACGTTTCGCTACTTAATTTATATGACAGTTTCTATATATTAATATATGTAGTAAATACACAACATTATATGATATACATGAGAATCCTCGAAGGATTAAAACTTCTCAAATTGGATGAGAATAAAATATCACAACATATAACTATAATATTGGTCATTGCCAGACCTTGAAACAGTTAATATGAATATGCTACATTTTAATTTGTTATTTCTTCCTGAAGAAGAATGAAAATTGTGTGTATATGAACAATTTAAGATTGAAATGAATAAGAAATTTATATAAGGTAACACATGCAAACATGACAGATTTTCAGAATGAAAGAATTTGGATAAACCAAAAATTAAATATGTAGATTGAGAATATCTTAAAGTTTAAACACCAATTAATATTTTTATGTTTGTTTTAGATAAATTTTTGATATATCTATCTATGTTGTATGTCAATTGTCGTTTTTATCCCTTGAAGTGGAAAACTAATGTCTATATACTTGAAGTATATAATGAGAATATTTTGGGATATAAGTCCCTCCATTCAGTGCTTTTAAAACACATGTTTTCTCATAATTGTATCAGTCCTGATATGCACTTATGATGAACTTGCTAGCAAGATTTTATGACTTTCAGACAAAGAGAAGTTACATGAAATTAACATATCCTCAAGTATTTCGTAGATACAAAATACTATTGGTTTATTTATAAGAAACCAACGTGACATTGGCATATTGATTTGAATGTAAATTAAATGATCCCCATAATATTGAAGTTTCAAACTGGCGTAATAAGATTGTTGATATAATAAATTTATAGCCCATGAGGCATGATGAAAGACTAATTTCCCTAGTCTTTTATAAGACAATAAATTATGTGTTGTATGGATGAACAATTAATATATTATGCGAGACATGATAAATTTATATGCTCTAGAAGAACAGTAAGTATTACAAATAGCATTTGCTCATATAAATTATTTATCATTGTTTTGTTTACTCCCAAATTATATTTTAGTATGTCCTTATAGTATTGTATTATCTAGACTCAGAAGATTGTCGTCTTCAGGGGGAGTGACAAGTCCAAGTAAATTTTAAATTTTCGATCTTGAAGATCAGCAATTATATAACAATGTATCCCTATTTTTAGGGGGAGCGGTAATTTCTAAAGAATCCAGAAGATTAAGTCCTGAAGACTAATAGTTGTACTATTTTTCTCTTTACTAAGTTTTTCCCACTGAGTTTTCTTAGTATAAGGTTTTTAATAAGACAACTAATGCAACACATCAAAATTATAAGACCTGTACTCTTTTTCCTTAACTAAGTTTTTTTTCGTACGAAGGTTTTCTTAGTTGAAGGATTTTAATGAGATGGGCAAGTTAAATGTCTTCGGGAAGAAATAACATCTAAATAATCCTGAAGATTGGGTCCTGAAGACCAAGTTGTACTCTTTTTTTTAACTAAGTTTTTTCCTACGAGGTTTCCTTGGTTGAAAGTTTTTTTAATAAGGCAGCTAATATGAAATATTAAATGATAAGACATGTACTATTTTCCTCGACTGGTTTTTCCTAAAGGATTTTCTAGTGAAGATTTTAACAAGGCATGCATATGACGTTGTAACGTCGTAATGTCCAAGGGGGAGTGTTATGAAATATTTTATATGGGCATTACTCTTTATATCATTATAATAGGAAGAGAGTTTATTACCATTGTACCCTTTCTCTTCTCTATATAAAGAGTAAGTATATTAGAGTTTATACACTGAGATATCAACAACGTTAATAAAATTTCTCTTTCTCCCTACTTCTTCTGTATTCTTTTCTTCTTCTTTATGATTCTTATTGCTCTTATCAAATAGTTTATAACATACATAAGTTTGTATGTAAATCCTGTTACTCTTTAATACATGAAAAATTACTTTTTAGACACATAAATTATTACTCTTTAAAATTAAAAAATTACTCTTCAAATTCTTGTAAATCCTAATTTTTCGACTACTCTTTAGTAAATGAAAAATTATTCTTTAAATACATAAATTGTTACTTTTCATAATTAAAAAATTACTCTTCAAATTCTTGTAAATCCTGATTTTTCGATTACTCTTTACTTTTCATTTTTGAGCTTTTTTCTTCTTTTTTTTTTTTATTTTTGGGCTTTTTTTCTTTGTTTGATTGTTTGCAAATTGTGTTTCTACATGTTTCGGTGACTAATAACTTTCTTGGTTCATTGTTCTTTTTCTCATAAACGAAGATAAATCTTACAATTAGGCAGCAAAACCTCTCACCGTGAGTGTCAGGGATATTTGACAACTTAATCGTAGGTTTCTTGAAGATTGTAAATAGATCTGGACTCTGTTCATTATCTGAAGATGAAGATTGACATTTAGATTTCTATCAAGTGCTTTCAAGTCAACTTGGATTAAGAAAATTATAGTCACCCTTCTAGGACCAGGTTGATTTTCAATTTCATAAAAAATTATATAGAATACATTATGAATTCTAATTGATTACAATAGTAATGGTATAAATTTTCTGGGTTGACCCTCGACTATCTTTGTTTTTCTACATACTAATCTTCATTTCCAGAGCAATGCATTTTATTATTATCTATGATTTCACTGCAATATGTGCTTCTATGGTTATTGTTCGTGATTGGGTCTTGCTTATATGGAATTTGTGGTGAATATCTTCTTTTTGGTGAACTTTCTTTCGAGTTTTGAACATGAAAATAGAATGTCACATGGTTTTGTGTGGTCCAAAATTAATTTTGTGTTTTCTGCGCAACGTATCATATCTCCTAGGGGTTCATATATAATTTTTTGTTGAGAATTGTTGGCGGATGCTGAATCTTTCTTATTGGATTCTTGGTTTTCATGGAATTATTGAGAATTATTGGTTGATACTAAATCTTTTGTACGAATTAGAGTTTTTAAATTAAAGTTTATGGGGATATTTATGTCATATTAATTAGGAGTATTTTCATTTAAAAATTAATGGGGTAAGTTTAGTAATTTAAGGGTATGAATAGCGGGCTCAAATTTTTATTTTTAAAAGTGACAAATTTTTATTTTTTTAAATAAAAATATTGAATATAAAAAATTTCAGTATGTAAGAATTTGATTAAGAGATAATATTTTTTATTTTAAAAATAATAGTTAATGGTTTAAAAAATAATATTTTATAGTATATTAAAAAGTAAATTCAATAAAATAGAATATAAGGTGGACATGATGCAACAAATAATTTACTAACATTAATTTTAACTACCTGTAAGGGTACGGGATGTTCTGTGACACATTGGTGTGACATATCCTATAACACCTGCTTATGAAATGACACGTGTCGGGGTGCAGAAATCCAATCTCTTGCCCCAAGGGTTGACTGGTTGACTTATAGTATAGTTTTCCTTCTCTCTCTTACGTGTCACTCATCCAACAAAGTGTCACAAGAGATGTCACACCAAAGTGGCACAGAAGATTCAAACCCATCGGTAAGTAATCCTTAGACACGTTCGACAATGATGTTTTCTTTAATAATAATAATAATAATGTTCTAGGTAGGATTATGTAAAATACTTTATGGATCTTGATTTAGTTAATGATTTGTAGTGTTTGGATGACATGTGTGCATCTTAATTTTGTTGGGAGTTTTTTTTTGAATTGGAAAATAATGAAATCGCGCGGACCTTAAAATTCAACCATGATATGTTGATTTTAAGGCCTCTATTCGACCACCTACGGTCGTTTTTTCTGACTTCCGTCGCTGGATGGTGGTCAACCAAGTGTTGTAGTGTTCGACTGGTGTTGGTCGAAAATTAACTAAATTGTCAGCCATTGTTGGTAGAAAATTGCCTAAGTTGTCAACAGTTGCGGGTCGAAAATTGGATAAGATTTCGTCTGCAGTGGGTCAAAATTTGGCTAAGTTGTCATCCGGATAGTGGTCGAACATAAGGGCTTTGGTTGATGGATGGTGGTCGACAAGCCATGTTTGAGACGTTTTATCCTTCTTTCGTTTTTGTTGGATTAACACTATATTATGTGTGTAACAACAAAATTTGAATTTATTAAATATTAAACATAAAAGAAATTACAAAGATAATCCAAAATGGATTGAACTTGAAAATTGAGTAAACAGTCTCTAGCTATCCTCTGATTCCTCTCTTGAGTTGACTTCTTGACTTTATCAACTTTCGGAGCTGAATCTTCGGATGAAGCTAGTCCGAGCTCGGGGTTGATTTGAAGCTTTAAAACGTTTATCCGGAGGTGTCGAGCCTTTGTTCGGATCAAACGCTGACTTGAAGATTTGTTGTGAAGTACGTCGCTCAATTTGGTAGAACGTTGACTTCATAGAGACAGATGGATGAATTTGATATGAAGAACACCGGATCGGAGAGGCTTAGCACCTTGGTCTTTGATCGGAGGTTGTTATTGACTTGAACTTGATTTGAAGATCTTGAGTGTTCTTCAACTTGATCTTGATCTTGAACTTGGTCTTGATCTTTACTTGAACTTCACTTGACTGGATCTTGATCGAACTTGATTTTCACTTGAATCTTCAGAGTTCTTCAGGTCTTCAAGATTTTCAGAGTGTCTGGAATGAGGACTGAAGATCCTTATTTATAGGTAGAGAAAATAACCGCTTGAGAGATATTTTCTCTTTAAAAGATATGTTGGGCTTTTTTCCTTTAATTAAGTCTGCTAGACTGGATACGTGCCTATTTAATTTAATTAAGCTTGTAGGATTTGACTTGAGCCTATTTAATTTAATTAGGTCTGCTGGATTTGATCTGGGCATATTTAATTTAATTAGGCCTGTTGGACTTGATTTGCTAGACTTTGTGATTTGAGTCAGACCCACATGATTTATTTCCTGGGCTTACTGATTTGGGTCAGGCCTTCTTGATTTGAATTGAGTCCACTTGACTTGAATTGAACCCATTTGACTTGGATTTGAGCTTAAATAATTATATTAATTATCAATTGTTTATTTATTTACTTTAAGAATTAATTTATTTAAATTCCTTAATAAATAAATATTTAATTAATATTTAATATATTTTCTTTCACTTTTTATTTATTTAAACAATAAAATTTAATTACCTACAAATGCCCCCTTGCATTTTGTTTACCGAAAACTACTTTGAGGTGGACAAATTGCAATACTGTATTAAGCAGCTCACACCTTTTTCCTTGATCCATGAACTACTGATTTAGGCTCTTTTTTCTTCGCCCCTCCTCATTAACTTGGGCCTTTTCTATTTCTTTTTCCTTCATATATTTTTTGATTTGGGCTTTTCTTTGTACTTGGCCCATAATCTTTTAGGATTAAATACACAGAGATATTAATCCTTAATATTTCCCTACCAAATCTTGTTTCAAAATATCCTTAATCATACCTTCCGAATCTGCAATGCAAATAATAATAATAATAATAATCCAATATAATATCCTCAAATTTACTGCCACATACACATCACCCACTGCCATCAATATTTTCCCTCCTTATTTTCCTATCTTCTCTTATTATGGGCCCAATATATATCCGCACCCTTCTCTTATAATATCCTTGAATATATTTTGAATCTAAAGAATAACCGACAATTACCATAGCTATATCACTAAACATTTCTTCAAGGTTTAGCCCAATTTTGAACCCCTCGAATCTTCGAGCATGTTTACGAAACCTTACTTCAAAATTCCACATATATTCTAATCAAAGAATAATATCAAATCCAACATGATATTCTAATCAAAGAATAATATCAAATCCAACATGATAACCTTAAATCTTGTACCATGATAAATTCAAATCTTATACTACAACTCATCTAAATATTCATGAAGAGTTATCAACATATACTTCCTCACCTATATAAGAAGACGTTCATGCCTCTAATTTTCAACATCACAGTTTATGATTATGAAATACCAACTGATCAAATTTCCTTTTCCTCCGCAGGTTCTTTCCTTCGTCCCAAGGCTATTGTAACATCAAGAACTCATGCTGCACTCACCAATTATCACAGTAACTATCCTCTTCTCAAACCATTTTTTTTGAACTGCTTATTTGTCTTCACGTAATCATCAAGGTAAGCATGTATCTCGCCCATTTTGTTCCTTGTTTCGCCCGTTTTGTTCCTTGTTTCCCTTTCTTTTTCCCACGAAGAGAAGAGAAGAGAAAAGAAGAGAGAACTTCCTTTTGAAGATGAAACAGGCAGTCGCGCATTCCTGGTGACTAGGGATTTATCCCAGTCGGAGGTCGCGGTGAGTCCGATTTGAGTCTAATGTTTCAACCCGTAATTTTAATGACTGAAGAAGATGGACTCGAAGACTGAAGTTTAGACCAACGGAGTCGAAATGGAGAACGGTTGACAACAGACCACCCATGGTGGCTGCTTGTTGGAGTCGTGCCCCCAGCAGTGTTGATATGAAGAACGGGAGAACGGTCGACAGCAGACCACCTATGGTGACTGCTTATCGAGCTTGTACCTTCGGCAGTGTTGCTGTCAACAGCGGGAGAGTGATTGATGGCAGACCACCTATGGTGGCTGCTTATCGAGCTCATGCCTCCGGCAGCATTGATTTGAAGAGCGAGAGACGAGAGATCCGGCGGAGGCGGTGACACGGCGGCGGAGAGAAGGAGCTGCTGGCGACGGCATGGTTTGAAGCGGCGATCTGCGGTGGACCCAGTGGCGGCTATTTGCAGCAGCGGATGGGGGCGGTGTCGCGATCCATGGTAGCGGCTGTTCCCGACGAAAGATCGGGCCGGTGAGGGGGCTCCGGCGTGAGAATGGTGCATCGCGGCAGATCCGGTGGGTTGCGGGAGCGTTTGCCGATGGGTAACGGCAGATCCGGTGAATGATGGCGTGGATTCAGCGGTCAAACAGAGGCAGCTGCGTCGGGCGGCTGTTCCGGTGTAGATGCGGCTGAGCGGCGGTGCTGCTACTCGCCGGGACCCTGAGCAGATCTGGTGGGTGCGACGAAGGCTGTTGGTGAGCAGTCGGCAGATTTGGGGAGGCGATCGGGATCGGCTGTTGGCGAGGCATCGGATCACCCGTGGCGGCTTCGCAATCCCGTCGGCGTAGTGGTGGCTGAACGGCGGATCAACGCTTCGAAGCGGTTGGCCACCAATTATTGGTCGCCGGCGATTTAGTGTGTACCAGTGACCGGCGCGATTTTTCAGAGAAGGGCCGCCGTTTCCGGCGGCGTGAATTAATCAAGCTTCCAATTTTGACTAACTTTTTCCAATTTTGACCAATCAAATGGGCTCAACAGTTTGCTGAACTGCATACCTAACTTGGGCCAATTATTAATAATTTGGGCTTCAAAATTAGCTTCTCTTGCTCTTGTTGGGTTGCCATGATGGGTCCAATTAACTCATGATCACATCAATTTATACCCAATATAATAAGTTTATCATCCTATGCTAAATTAAGAGAATTTATGAATGAATTAAATAATAATTCAATCAATAATTCTTAATTTAACAGTTTAAAATAATCCAATCCCTATTCGTCTTCTTTTTATGGCAATGTTTATCAGAATATTTTGGATTTTTTTTCGACATTCGAATTCCTCCAACTACCAAAACTTTTGTATTTCTTCACCCCAATTTGGGCCACCTACTGTCCTTTTCTTGTCAACTTTTAGCTTCTAAACTCCTTCATATATCAATTTGTTACTTGCCTCACCGACTTGATAAGAATGACCTAAATTATGACTGAACTTAGTAAAGTGCTAAGCTGTCTACGTACTTCTTTGCAGAGGATCAAATCATAACGTAGTTCAAAAGGGACATGATTTGATTTAGAGGGGAGGTGTCATACACAGTTTATACTCATGCGAGCCAGGAGTGACTATTCTTTAACTACTTTAGACAAAGTAGGGTATTTAATGCTTTAACCAACTTTAGACAAAGTAGGGTATTTAATGCTTTAACCACTTAAAATATCTGAGTGGGGTGAATTAAAAGTTTAATCACGTGTAATTACCTTTGGCGGTTGTCGTACCCAGTTTATACTCGTGCGGACCAGGAGTTCGTCGTACACAGTTTATACTCATGCGGACCAGAAGTAACATGCAGTTTAGGCTCATGCGTCATGGAGCGTTCCTTGGGTTTGACTGGATTACGCGTAGTAGCGTTTCAGGAATTTGCCATTTATGGGGCCAATTCCCACTCCATCTTCAGATATCAACTTGTATGCACCATTTGTATACACTTCTTTCACAACATGTGGGCCATCCCACTTGGGCAAGAATTTATTTCCAACTCGGTGAGTAATGACAATAGGCCTTCTCACAGCAAGGACAAAGTCTCCGACTTGAAAAGAAAATATCTTCACTTTCTTGTTAAACGTTTTGGAGAGGCGAGCTTGATAGCACTCAAATCTTTGTTGTGCTTCCAGCCTCTTTTCATCAAGTGCCTCTAATTCTTCGAGACGCAGTCGTGCGTTCTCTTCTTCAGTCAAACCTTCTTGTATGGCTATTCTCAAAGATGAGATTTTCTTTTCAAGGGGCACCACAGCTTCAACTTCATATACAAGAGAATACGGAGTAGCTTGAGTAGGCGTTCTGTAAGTGGTTCGGTATGTCCATAAAGCTTCATAAATCCTTACATGTCAGTCTCGCTTTGACTTGGAAACTACCTTCTTCAACATATTATATAACGTCTTATTGAAGGCTTCGGCGAGCCCATTAGCTGCTGCATTGTACATAGAAGACTTTCTTTGCTTGAAGTTAAACTTCTCACAAAACTTATCAATCAAAGAGTTACTGAACGACCTCCCATTATCGGTGATGATGTATCGAGGCACTCCATATTATATATAATGTTGATGCAGATGAAATCGACAATATTTTCTTTCTTAACTTCCCTAATGGGTACAACTTCCGCTCACTTGGAAAAGTAATCAGTGGCAGCCAGAATATAAAGATGGCCTCTAGAAGACTTCGTTAATGGCCCCACCACATCTAAGCCTCATGCATCAAATGGCCACGAAGAAACTTTTGGATGCAACGATTCAGGAGGTTGATGAATGAGATTTGCATGAAACTGACATGGCTGACATCTTTGTGCATAGTCTATGCAATCCTTCACCATAGAAGGCCAGTAATATCCCATCCTCTTGATTCTGAAATGTAACTTGGGTCCAGACTGATGGGCGCCACATATTCCAGAATGAGCTTCCTCCATAGCTCGAAGAGCTTCTTCATCACTTAAGCATCTCAAGAGAATACCATCAAACGATCTTCTATAGAGTGTATCTTTGTCATAGAAGAATCGCGGTGCTCTACATCTGACATCAACCCTTAGGTGTGGGTCACTGGGAAGTTTATCATACTTCAAGTAATCAACAAAGGGTTGACGCCAGTCTTCTTTCTCAATATCAAAAACCTCTATGGCGCAGTACTCAACTTCTTCACCATCTTCATCTTCGAAGAAGGGTGGTACCACCCAACTTTTACAGATCAACACTTGAAAACGTGCTTTGGGCATTGCTATAGTTGATGCTAGTTTTGCCAAAGCATCGGCTTTCTTGTTCTTGCTCCTTGGTAAATGTTCAATCTCTACATCTCCAAGCCAATTCATAAGCCTTTGAGCATAGTTATAATACGGAAGCAATTCAGGTTTCTTAACCTCATATAAGGCAAGCAGCTGGTTGATTATCAACGACGAATCTCCATATACCATAAGGTGTCGCTGCTTTACATCCACGACCATCTCCAAACCAAGTATAAGAGCTTGATATTTAGCTACATTTTTAGAGCAATTTTCAGTTAGACTGAATGAATATGGCAAAACTCCTCTATCTGAGGTTATAAAT
The DNA here is from genome assembly GCA_023678885.1 of Pogostemon cablin. Classification (NCBI taxonomy): domain Eukaryota; kingdom Viridiplantae; phylum Streptophyta; class Magnoliopsida; order Lamiales; family Lamiaceae; genus Pogostemon; species Pogostemon cablin. The sequence goes on from CM042960.1 coordinate 9,909,161, forward strand.
ACTACTCCGGTGCCCGCTCCTTCTCTGTGAGTAGCTCCATCCTAATACATCTTCCAAGGAGGAGTGATTTCAATAGTCAATATATCTTCATCGGGGAGATCATCAGACAACTCCCATTCTGCAGGCGTAGGATGATCAGCTAAGAAATCTGCCAACACTTGCCTTTTCACTGCCTTTTGGGGGACATATATAATTTCAAATTGCTGCAATTGAAGATACCACCTTGCAAACCTATCAGAGAGCACTGGCTTTGACATGACGAACTTTAATGGGTTGGCCTTTGAGACCAAGTAAACAGTATGAGCTTGAAAGTAGTGTCTTAATTTCTGAATCGCAAAGATGAGAGCAAGACAGAGCTTCTCAATTGGTGAGTATTTCAACTCATTTGGAGTCATTGTTCTACTTAAGTACTACAAGACACACTCATTTCCTTATTTTGTGCAAGTAGAGCTCCAACTGATCGTTCTTGAGCAGATATGTAGAGAATTAATGGACGTCCGGCTATCGGAGCAACCAATACTGGCGGCTTCATCAAATAAGCTTTAATGTTGTTAAAGGCATTAGTGCAAGCTTCATCCCATTCAAATGGGCTGCCTTCTTCATAAGATGACTGAATGGTTGGCATCGGCCGGCCAAGTTTGATATGAATCTTCTTAAGTATGCCAACTTGCCTTGCAAACTCTTGAGCTCATGTATGTTTCGGGACACCTGCATCTTCATGATTGCATCAATCTTTTCTTTGTCAATCTCAATGCCACGATGTCGGACAATAAATCCAAGGAACTTTCCAGAAGAGACTCTGAATGCGCACTTAAGCGGGTTCATCTTGAGTTGAAATTTTCTGAGATGCTCAAATATTTGCCTTAGATCCTTAAGATGATCCTTTTTCTTCTTTGACTTCACCACGATGTCATTAACATAACACTCGACATTCTTATAGAACATGTCATCAAATATCTTTTGCATGGCTCGTTTGTAAGTAGCGCCAGCATTCCTCAAGCCAAATGGCATAACATTGTAGCAAAATATTCCTTTTGGCCTGCGGAAGGCTGTTTTCTCTTAGTCTTCTGGAGCAAGACTAATTTGATTATAGCCGGATGACCCATCCATGAATGAAAGAACTTCATGACCAGTTGTTGCATCAATCATGAACTCAGTAATTGGCAGTGGAAAATCATCTTTTGGACATGCCAAGTTCAAGTCGCAAAAGTCAACACACACTCTAAATTGCCCGTTTGCTTTCCTTACTGGTACAATTTTAGAGAGCCAAGTGGGATACTTATCTTCTCGTATCTTTCCCGTCTCAAGGAGCTTATTAACCTCAGCTTCAATCAATGGAACCAGCTCTGGTCGAAATCGACGCTGCATCTGCTTAACTGGCTTGGCTCCTTCCTTTATTGTTAAATGATGAACTGCCACTTTTGGATCTAATCCGGGCATTTTCTTGAATGACCATGCAAACACGTCTCTAAACTCTTGAAGAAGCTCAATGTAAGATTTTTCTTCCTCAGATGTCAACAAAGCACCTACATAGGTTGGACGTGGATCATTAGCATCATCCAAATTAATCTCCTTCAATTGATCAACAGTAGATTTGATACCCTCCTCAAATTCTGGGAGAGCATCATCGACATCTTCCTCTTCAGTTGAGGTTTCTTCTTGTATAGTGACATGATTTACCGCAGCAACGTCCTCCAGAAATTATTGCCTTTGAAAATGTGGATTAGACCTAACTTGTTCATTTTCTCCCACTTTAACAATGCTCTCCTCATTTCGATGATCTTGCTTCGTAGATATCTTTCTGTATTGTGTAGATCCGTTTGCATGATAACGGAATGAACAACATCTGATGAGCCTACACTTTCCCGATCATCTTCTTCACTTTGGGTGAAGATTATTGTTCGCTTCTTAGCTTTCAACACTGTGTCACATGATATAGTCAGGAAATGTCGTCTTTTCATACGAGATGGGATCCGACTATGTATCTTTGGAAAACTGGGAGTCTCAGATATCTGGCGATTTCCAATTCTGGCTGGTTTGAGTCTTTCGAAGACTGAGATTCTTTATGTCTTTCTGTCTTTCTCATAAGACTCTTCTTCTTCAGAAAGAATTTCATCTTCAGTGATGTAATTCGTGTTTGCCCTTTTGATCGCAATGCGAACAGGCTTTTGTGGAACATATCCTAGACCTGTTTTAATATATTTGGAAGTGCGACCCCTTACTTTTGAACGTCTCTTGAGTGGTATTGAATCCACTAGGAGTCTCATGAGACGACTCTTTTATCACAACTCTTTCTTGCGAGTTGTATCCAGCTTTGATGAGAAGTTTGTAAGCTTGTGGGCTATATGATTTTGAAACGGTTGCCTCAAATACTTCTCCATGTTCAGTTTCAGCCCTTGAACCGGACGAATGAACCCTTTGAGTGGAGGAGGAGAGTGTTTCTCCGTGTCAACCTTAGTCAGAGGTAGTGTCAATCCTTCTACAGTTTTGATCAACTGTTTGCTTTCATTAGACTGTGTGGATGAAACATCATCTGCATTCTCTTTTTCTTGTTTATCATCACTTTTCTCTTGCGATGAACTTGCTTCTTGCTTGACGGCCTTGCTACTTTTTAGAAAATATCTGGCATCTGCAAAATATGACTCGGCTTCTGTAAATGGCTTTTCATTGCCAAGCATCTTTTTTATGTTTCCCCCATCGCAGTATTTGAATCATTGATGTAGCGTAGAAGGAATCACTCCATTTTCATGCAACAATGTTCGTCCCAAGAGCATATTATATGATGTTTTAGCATCAATGACATGAAACAGAACTGTTGAGACCATCTCATCTATCATTAAGTCTCAGACTGTTGTACCAAGTATTCTATGAACTTCTTGATTGAACCTATGAATCGTCAATCGACTACTGTCGAGTTCATTGGTTGAAATCTCCAACTTCTTTAATGTCATCAGGGGCAAGATATTGACTGCTGAACCTCTATCAATCAATATTCGATTCACCCTTTGCTCTTGAGTATCGGTTGTGAGATTGTGAACTGAGCAGTAAGTCTTCCACTGTGAAGGTAATCTTCATAGTATAGGTCTCGTTTTCAATTCCAGCCTCAACATTGTGTAGTTGAACTTCGCTTGCCATATGACATGAATCATTTTCACCGTCTGCAGAAGTAGAATTTGCAGTTGCATCATCATCTAGAAAGATCTTCCCTTGTTCCACCAATCGCATAACTTTGTCTTTAAAGACAAAACAATCTTTGATAGAATGTCCCACCAGTCTATGATACTTGCAGTATTTCGGATTGTCAGTTAGTCCCGCTTTTTCTGGTCACTTCATTTCAAGAAGCTCGATAAGTTTGTCTCTGAGCAAATCATCAAATATGCTTGGGACATCTGAATCCAAGAATGGGTACTTCCTTTCTTGCATCTTTTTCAAGGTCAATCTTCTTTGCCCCCTTTCTTGGGAATCGTTCTTTATTTTATCATCATTTTCATTCTCATTCCTTCAAAATTTGACAGTTGATGCATTTGTCGCCATGGATTCCTTTTCTAAAGATTTGTTGTAGGGTTTGCCCCCTTTTCTGGTCTCTTGCTTTTCTTTATACTTGTAGAATCCAGGAATCTGTGGCCATACAACTCCACTTATCCCCATACTTAGCTCTATGTCGTGAGGTCTTGTGGCCAAGTCTTCAAAGGTTTTAGGTTTAATCCCTTGAAGTATGTAACGAAGGCTCCACTTTATTCCTTGTGTGCACATCTTGATGCCCGAAACTTCAGACAGTCGATCTTTGCAATTTAAGCTCATATTTCTCCATCGATTAATGTACTCAATTACTGGCTCTTCTTTTACTTGACGGGTGTTAGTCAACTCCATCATGCTAACCGTTCTCCTAGTACTGTAGAAACGATTAAGGAATTGATATTCCATCTGATCCCAACTGTCTATAGAATCGGCCTCCAAGTCGGTGTACCATTCAAAAGCATTTCCCTTTAGAGAACAAACGAATTGTCTCACCATATGATCTCCGTAAGTTCTGGCATCATTGCACGTTTCAATGAAATGTGATATATGTTGCCTTGGATTACCTTTTCCATCAAACTGTTGGAACTTGGGGGGTTGATAGTTCGGTGGCATCTTCAAGTTGTCAATCCTTCTAGTAAAAGGTTTAACATACATGAATGAAGGCTTGGAGCTCTCTTCAAATTGGTCCTTCATTATCCCAAGTATAATGATTCTTAGCTGGCTGATAGGAACCATTCCATTATGGGAAATGTTCAATTCTTCTTCAATCACCATTTTTTCCATCGACTGACATTTTGCGGAGTCATTTACTTCTTTTTCAACATCTTCATCTTACTTTTCGTTCGCCTGGCTTGTTTCGGCACCAGCCATTTTTCCCATTAATTTGAAGATCAAAGTACTTTGTTCTTGATTTTGTTTGGCAAGTGCAGCAATGAATTCAGTTAAGCTTGTCAATTGCTATTCGACAGACGATGTGTTTTTACGGATGAATCAGACGATGAACTTTCTTCAAGTATAGGAGTTGAGCTAGCTGAGTCGCTTTCCTCATCTTTATCATCATATGGTATTACTCTAGAGGTAACTCAAACTGAAGAATTTATCTCTGAAGAGGCTTCAGATCGTGCCATCTTTGACATGCTTCTGGTTGTAACATTAACGTCTTCAACTTGTAGTTCCGAAAACTTGGAGACAGAAGCTGATCTATTGACTTTGACTCTTAGTGGAGTCATTTTACTTTGCTTATGTGAAGAGGAGATGAGAGGTAGAAACTGTCCCACTGGGCGTGCCAAAATTTGTAACAATAAAATTTATATTTATTAAATAATAAACACAAAAAAAATTACAAAGATAATCCAAAATGGATTGAACTTGAAAATTGAGTAAACAGTCTTTAGCTATCCTCTGATTCCTCTCTTTAGTTGACTTCTTGACTTTATCAACTTTCGGAGCCGGATCTTAGATGAAGCTTGTTCGAGCTCGGGGTTGACTTGAAGCTTTAAAACGTTTATCCGGAGGCGTCGAGCCTTTGTTCGGATCAAACGTTGACTTGAAGATTTGTTGTGAAGTACGACGCTCAATTTGGTAGAACGTTGACTTAACAGAGACAGATGGATGAATTTGATATGAAGAACGCCAGATCGGAGAGGCTTAGCACTTTGGTCTTTGATCAGAGGCTGTTCTTGACTTGAAGATGACTTTAACTTGATTTGAAGATCTTGAGTGTTCTTCGACTTGAACTTGATCTTGAACTTGGTCTTGATCTTGACTTGAACTTCACTTGACCGGATCTTGATCGAACTTGATTTTCACTTGAATCTTCAGAGTTATTCAGGTCTTCAAGATTTTCAGAGTGTTTGGAATGAGGACTGAAGGTCCTTATTTATAGGTAGAGAAAATAACCGCTTGAGAGACATTTTATCTTTTAAAAGATATGTTGGGCTTTTTTCCTTTAATTAAGTCTGCTGGACTGGATACGGGCCTATTTAATTTAATTAAGCCTGTAGGATTTGACTTGGACCTACTTAATTTAATTAGGTCTGCTGGATTTGATCTGGGCCTATTTAATTTAATTAAGTCTGTTGGACTTGATTTGCTGAACTTGGTGACTTGAGCCAGACCCACATGATTTATTTCCTGGGCTTACTGATTTGGGTCAGGCCTTCTTGATTTGAAGTTCACTTGACTTGAATTGAGCCCATTTGACTTGGATTTGGACTCAAATAATTATATTAATTATCAATTGTTTATTTATTTACTTTAGGAATTTATTTATTTAAATTCCTTAATAAATAAATATTTAATTAATATTTAATATATTTTCCTTCACTTTTTATTTATTTAAGCAATAAAATTTAATTGCCTACAATGTGCTCCTGCAAATGCTGTATATGGTCGGTGTACTCGCCCAACTGCATCCAATAAAAGGCAGCGGGCATTAGAACATCAACAACAAGATCAAAATGTACAACCACCAGAGCTAGTTACACTTCATATTGTGTAGGTTACAGAGGAATCCGTACCTTATCCTGAACAAGATCAATCGCACTACACCTGACCCTACTACAGCGAAGAGGCGAGCGTATTATGGCTAGTGTCCGATCTAGATTATATCAAGTTGGGCCATCCACTAGCGCTCCTCCTCTTCCAGACGTACCAAGTCTATCTACTATAGCTTACCTAAGGCAGAAGTTAGCACGATTAGGGATTTATCTTTTGTATTTATGTATGCACTTGTTATGACATTAGTCTTTTGCTAGTAACTTTAATATGTTGTAATTAATAATTCTGGATTCATATTTTTGCAATGACGTTGTGCTCACAGATAACATTCTATCTTTATAGTTAATTGTACAACTTTGGGGAAAAAATAAAAATATGATAGAACTTTGATAAGAAAATGGTACTGTTCGGCAACTATTAGAGAAATACTATTCTGTTCAACTATTGATGGTTGAAAATTTAGTGGAAAATTGTCCACTGCCGGTCGAAAAATCACATAATTTTCGTCCATTACTAATTGAAAATATCTATAGTTGTCGACCATCAATAATAAAAAATTGTAGGATTTCTCGATCGCTGCTAGTCGACCAGAATGATTTCTGTTGACCAATGGTGATCGAAAAAACTCATCCTATTCAGCCTCGATTGGTCGATTTTTTTTTAGATTTCTGCAAAATAATAATAATAATAATAATAATAATAATAATAATAATACACAAAGCTACATTTTAATTGGTTAATTTAAAACATGTATCATTATTATCTTTGAATTATCTTTGTCAACAGTTATACTAGATTTGTGTGTGAGAGTGACTCAAAGATCATTTAAGGAACGAGGTTTATTTATATATATATTGGTATTCAAAAGAGGGGAAATATTTTTAAAAGTAGTGAGTGTATTTAGTGTTTTTAATATTTTTGGTGGGCGAGTATCTTCTTATATATTAAAACAAAATAACTTTCCAAAATTAAATTTAAAAAATGTGAGGTGGCATGATTAGATTAATAGAGTATTTTTGATTTTTTTGTAAATTGTGAGGTGGTGAAGTATTATTGATTAATTGATTTTAAGAGTTCTTGGGTTCAAATCTCAATTGATACATCTTTTTAAAACTTTTTTAAATGAAAATTTCATTTTTTAATTGGGTTGAAATTTTAACTAAATAATTATATTTACCACACTCTTTATCTACCTAAGCCCAAATTCATCACACCCAAATTTCCTTTCAATTTTATAGGGATGGAATATGATTTTTTTTAAAAAAAAATATTTAGGTCCTTATACTCATTTAAGGACTTTTTATCAGGCCAATGAATTATATTCTAAATAATTATAATTTTTACTATTTCCCAAATCTCATATAAATTCATTCTTTATTTTTTAATTGAGTTTATTTATTTCCTCAAATCTCATATAAATACATTCTTTGTATATTATTAAATAAATTAATATTATATATCACCGATTTTAAGTATTATCTTACTACAATGGAATTCATTAATTAATGAAATTTTGTTAAATATGAGTATTTTTTATTATAAATATTACTATAATTATTATAATAACTATATTATTATTATATATGTACATTATTACGAAATATAACATGTAAAAAAAATTTATATATCAAAGTAAAATACATTTTCAAAATTAGATTGCGTGGTTGTATCTTTATGTTAATCAAATATTTATGTCTCCCCAAAATATGTTATATAATAAATTTTAGAGTGTTGTTATTTGCACACCCCTTTTTATTAAGTACACTATTTTTATTAATACACATTCCTTTAAAATTTTATTTTTTAAATTTTATTATATACACACCCCTAAAATTACAAAATCAACTTTATAAAATCAAAAAATAAAATTAAAATTATACACGCACAATTCTTCCCAAATAAATAATTTTCTCTCTTCTACACTCCTGCAACCATCGAGATCGGCTAAATCTTTTGTACAGGGGCCATCCGAGACCACTGTTTCTAGATTAGAATCTGGTGAATCAAATATAAATAACTCCACTATGATGAACAACTGAGATAGTACTAGGGTTTAATGTGAAAATACAATATCTATGAACACATCTAGACACACATGCTTCCCTTGGATCCAAGCTGATGGACAATGAAATTTCCAGTGTGGTAGTGAGTGATATAATCTCTATTTGTACAACCGTATCAAATTCTTAAACAAATGTTTTATGAAGTCGTATGTGGTCGCAAGTATGAACGACAAATTGATCGAATGGATTGGCTTTGCGACACTCCTAAAGGTGAGAAGCAGCAAAGATAATAATCTACAATTCTTCATAAAAGCACACAAAAAATCCCATAATCCTCGGACCCAAACAGAAATACTCCATCTCATATTTTCATTATTTTTAATTCTTTCTTTTTTTCTTTTTTGAAGCTTCAAGCAAAGTATTAACAATGACAGCTTATGCTGCTGTAGTTACACTTATGAACACCATTGACCACATCCAAAAACATTCTTGTTAGTCCTGTTTTCTCCGCAATATACAGATCGAATCCCTTTGGATTTCATCGAGAGTCAATCCTTGTGGAGGTTGCAGAGAAGACAAAGGTGAGGAGTGGTGGTGGTCACAATATTGCCTGTTGCAGGGAGATGGAAGATGAGATGTTGGAGCTACTAGCATCATAATCTGCCGATTTTAGGGGAGAAGAAAAATAGTGTGTATAAAATAAAGATAAAAAGATATTTTTGATATTTCAACATATCTATTTTTATAATATTATAATTAGGATGTGTATTTATTAGGAGGAGGTGTGCACATAGTCTAATCCTAAATTTTAATGGGTGGATTAATTCTTAAAAGGTCTTGAGTTCAAACACCTGCTTTCACATTATTTTTATTTTTATTTGTTTGATTTGGATTAAAAAATTTTATACTAGAAGATTTCGAGTTCAAACCTCTATTGTTCGTTGTCGCATTATTTTAACTTATTTTTATTTTTGTTTATTTGAATTGTACTTCAAGTTTATATTTTATTTAGGTAAATTCTTAATAATATCAGAAAATAACACTGAGGGTTATAAATATAATTTTGTTTAGGTAGGTTTTAGGAGAAACCGTCTCACTAATCCACTTATGTGAGACGGATCATCTCCAACCCATTTACAATATTTTTTAAAAAAAAAATGCAGTGCGCGCGTTCAACACTTTAATTCCAATAAATTTGAACAGTAAAGGCTTAATAGAACCCTTCCATTTATTCCAATAGTAACACCTATGCTTAATGTCTTTTTTTATATTTATTTTTCCGTTATTTTTATTACGTAAATTAATTATATTATTTCAATTTTTTAATATGAAATATCAATAAATATTTGAATAAAAATAAAAATTAATAAATATTATATTTAATTGAATTATTTTAAATAAGTTTTTATATTTCATTCGTTCTAAAAATTGTCCATGCAAAAAATAATTTAATTAATAATTATAACTTTTCTATAATTATGTATCACTTTTTATTAAGATTGTTATTACTTTATATTTACATAAAAAATTATTCATGTATGAATTAGTTCAACTAATAGTTAACACTTTTCCTTTGTGTATCACTTTTATTAAAATTATTATCATTAAATTGTTCATGAAATAATTTAGTAGAATTGATTATCACTTTTTCTTGATCATGTATAACTTTTTATAAAAAAAAATGCATTGCTTTTTATTCAAAAAAATAAATTATTAATTAATGAAATAGTTTAATTTGATGGTTATCACTTTCTATTTTCGTTTATAACTTTAATAAAAATGATACTATTTTTTATTTATCCTATTAATTATTCAATTAAAATTAGTTATCACTTTTTATTAATCAGATATTACTTTTTATTCGCGTTACTAATTTTTTTTTAAGGTAGGTTATCACTTTTCCTTGATCATATATTATTACTTTTTACTAAAAATATTATCACTTTTAATTTTATAACATACTAATTACAAAAATAAAAAATTAATATTCAAAATTTTATTAAATATAAAAATCAATATTGCTCATAAGAAATATAAAATTAAAAAAAATAATTATTATGACAATTTTTAATAAATTTAGATTGATTATAAAAATAATAAAAAATAAAGACAATTTCTTAATGATATCGATCCATGAACTTACAGTGATGTTTTGCACCAGATATGCATAATTCTATCAAATTAACGACATTCAACACGTAAAAATTAAAAGACAAGTTAATTGGGATGAGATCTTATTCGTCTTACGAAATTAGATCCGTGAGACGGTTTCACTCAAGTCTTTGTCATTTTGTTTTATTTTGTTTCAGTAACATCATAAAATTTAAATCTATAGAGATAAATATAAGTTTATAAATGAAGGGTAACTTGCAATATATTTCAAATTATCCCAAATAGATATGACTAAATTTTATTTAAAAAATATATATTTAAAATTAATAAATAAATTACAGATATAATAACCCGCGTAGCACGTGGGCACCGTACTAGTATAAATAAATTTAAAATAAATGGTGGACCAAAGGTGTATATATTTTTAATTGTTATTGGTATTTTTTGGCTACTGGTTCCTCACTGAAATTGTTATAGGTATTTTAATATTTTAAATTGAGAATTAGTAATGATACTGTTGAGTGCATGTGTTAAAAAAAAATGTACTAGATAGCATATGCCTATTTAATTTGGATAAAGAGTTAATTTATTTATTTAAAAGTATGTAGTATAATATGCTGGGCTCATTCAGGCCCAATTTATTTCTATATTCTTGAATCGAATATTAGAGGCCTAATTTCTTTTGGGTTTCATCATCTATCTTTCATTACAAAGCTGTATGGTTTTCTATCTATTAAAGCTTACACTTGTGATAATAAACTATAAATACTTTGGTTTCTCTTTAATAATTTGATTATAATCCAGTACTGATGCTACCGCAATAATATAATTTTTTTGGAATTATTGTAAATTTATTTTTAACCCAATGTTAGAGGTCGATTTCGATGGTTCTTAGCTGTTCCATTATCTTACCCTCCATAATTCAGCCCTAATTTCATTCTTTTCTCTCTCAGCTTACCAACTTCTAAGTTGCTGTTAGTGTGCTGTATTTGTCTGTTCTGTCAGCTACCGCCTTAACGGCTGCCGGATCTGCCCTCAGTTCATCGCTCTTCTGTCTGCATCTCCGTAAGTTTATCGCCTGATCCTTCTCTCTTACTTCTTATCTCAATTATAGAGTAGTTATGACGGATTCATAATTATCAATTCTTATTTGGTATGTATATGTATTTTTTTGTTTGCTTATGATGTATGATTATCTCTGATTTGATATGGATTTTCGGATGAATAATGTGTTTAGTAAGAAACAACAATCACACGTCTCACTGTGATCAGTGATCACCAGAATTTATTGTTTTGGATGAGTTTAAAAAGAGATAAGAAAATACGACGTTGTGTACTGAATTTAGTTATTGCATTTCGTTGATTCTTTGATTTGAATTTTTATAGTTATATTAATGTATGACTACCACTTCTTAATCAGCCAAGTTTTAGGTTGTACATCTGTATGATGTTCAGCTGTGAGGAACTGTAAATTGTAAACAATACAATTGGCTGCAGCCTACACTTAGTAACATGTTGTTCTTTTTAGAGCACTAACTCAGCTCTATCAACAGGAATTTTCAAATAAAGTAGTTTTTTTTTTCCTGCATTGTTTAGTTTCCATGTTTGTTAACTGTCTGCAAGAATCAAAGGAGTTCTGTTTTTCTATTTTTATTTGAGTTCAGTTGGAAATATACTTATTCGTCAGGAATTAAATACATACACATGAGCAACAAAATACTCCGATTTTCATGAAAACAATATTTTGGAACACCTGACATAAGTTGGATTGACATCTTTACGATTCATTACCCATGAAACATCGTAATTTTGTAAGACATTTTACAATTCATTACCTGTGAAATATCATCATAATAAGACATTGCACGACTCATTATACGTGTGGATTTCAGTCCGAAACATGTAGATCCTCTATCTGATTAATTCATTCATCATTTTTTGTCTCAATCATTTGCCCTTGGAAATTTATTACTATTTAATAGGTTGAACAGTATATGATCTATGTATTTTTAATTGACTTGTTGCTTTCTGCAATTTTTTTTTGCCCCCGATCAATATTACTTCCTGATTATGATATCTAAAAGTGAAGAATTGATATCTTGTTATTGAAGAATTGAAGCTTACTCATTTTTTTCTTAATTCTTTTACTGTATCGACTTTTAATTCTGTTATAATCCCCTTGAAGTTTGTGTTGTGTAATCTATATGCATATATTTTTGGAAACTTGTATACATTGAGCTATAATTTTTGGAAAATTGTTTATTTTCCACTGAGTCGCCACCCTAAGTAAAATTCATACTCTGTTTGGAGCTCCCGAAAGAATTATAGAAATGAATTAATTTATGAATACTGTAGATAATGAAATAATAAAAGCTAATAAGAATTTGGGATTTTTTTTTTTTAAATCTTAACTTTAATTTGGCTTCAAAAGATTGTCAATTATTTTTTAAAGATAAATCTTAGTATTAGACTATAGTTTCTAGTGTTCAACTCATTAGTTTGTAAATGTTGTGCCTGTGCCACAAGTTGGTTGCTTTACTTTTCTGTTGTGGATATTGCACTGCTGTGGACGTGTAAGATCTAAGTGCATGAAGTTGTTCGGAATCCCTTTCTTTTTTCTCTTATTTTTTTATAATTTAATTGTCATGTCTTAGTTCTGGTTATCCCATAGTTGTTAAAAGCGAGAGGCGCACCTAGGCGCCCCCCTAGGTGCGCAGGCACAAGGCGCGCCTGAGGCGCGCTCACATTTTGCCCAAAACTGAATTTACAATGTATATACACAAATATATCCTACTTACAATCATATTACCTAACTAAACTAAGGTAAAAATCGCATAACATCACATAATGATACATAATAACTCATAATAGCATTATAACACATAAAACATACACACAAATAAAGTTCAAGTAGGCGGCAGATGGTGGAGGTAGGCGGTAGAGGTGAAGGCAGCCCACCTTTTTGTCTTTGTTTTGAAAGTTCAAGTACTAAAACCCTAACCCTAATTCTCTATTTATTTCATTTTATAAGTGGGCTGTCCATTTTTATCTTTAAAACGTGTAAACACTAAATGATTGAGTAACAACTTCAAAAAACTTAAAAAAAAAAAAAAACAGGATGTTGAAGAGGCGCGCGCCTGGAATAGCAAAAAATCAACAATCTAGGCGCAGACCCTTGAGCCTGAGTGCCTGAGCGCGGCGCGCCTTTAACAACTATGGGTTATCCTATTCTCTTTTACTTACTCAGAGCCTAATTTCTTCTGAACACATGTATGTTTTTTTTTCAGGTTCACTTCTATACAGCTATAGCATGCAGTGCTGGCTGCCCCTTCAAGCGGTCTACCTTTAATTTTCCAGATAGAAATTGAAATAGGAAATGACTACAAATTTATTTCTTATTTTGGAGCCTGACTGAAAACCAGGAATTCTTTCAATTGGGACTTGAAATATCTTGTTCAACTATAACTCTGGAAAAAAAACAGTTACAATTCTGTGGAAAAAAAAATGAGGGTGTGGTGGGCTCTGTAAATCAGATATTTACTCAGGATTCTTCCAATACTATGAATATGAATTTAAGACCAACCGATCCTAATACAACAGTTGAAGCGAGACCTGTTCTCAATTACTCGATTCAAACTGGTGAGGAGTTTGCTCTTGAGTTTATGTGGGAAAGGGTTAATCCAAGGCAGCAGTATATTCCAAATTCATCAGATAAGGTTAACAGTGAGACTGCCCCTGTGAATCTAAATGGCATGCTTGGATCATCACATACTCCTGAGAAGCGGTCCGATGCTTTCTTGTTCCCCTCTGTTGAAAAGGGTAAAGTCCAAGATTCAGCAAGCAATGCTTCTTTGAGAGAAGAAAAACCTACCAGATTTCAGCTTCAATCTGGAACTAGAACCTCTTCAAAGGATACAATTCTTCACAGGTTTCACAGTCATTCTTCTTTGCATTCGGATGGTAGATCACCTAGAATGTTGAAGTTGTTATGCAGTTTTGGTGGTACAATTTTGCCTCGTCCACGTGATAGAAAACTTAGATATGTTGGAGGAGAAACACACATCCTCAGCATTAGCAAGGACATATCTTGGGTGGAGTTTAAGCAAAAGACATTTTTAATGTACAATGAACCTCATTCCATTAAATATCAGCTTCCTGGGGAGGATATTGATGCATTGGTATCTGTATCCTCCGATGAGGATTTGCAGAATATGATGGAGGAATGTAAGGCACTTGACGATGGTGGATCTCAGAAACTTCGGGTATTTCTTATTTCAAATGATGTTTTGGATGATTCTCAGCTTGGTCTTGAGAGCACGGAACACACTTCTGAAAAGCAATATCTCTTTGCTGTAAATGGTTGTGATTTTGGTTCAAGAAGAAACTCAATTAATGTGGATTTGGTAAACAATGATGAATTACACAGTTCAAGTATTGTAAGAGAAACTGGTCAAAGTGCTGTCAGCTTGGGTGCGGGTGGTACTTTGCGTCCAGAAATAGTCTCAGCTGGATCATATCAAACTTCTCAGATTGAGCCTCTAAGTTCCTCACATGCTTCTAAGATGAACTCCCTTAGCTCCCAGGTCCAAAATGAATGGAAATCCCCACATGCTTTCCACCAAATGAACGACCTCCCTTCTGCAGATAAAAAGACCGAAGTTTCATCTGCTGGTGCATTGAAATATGATTATGATTATGATTTTTGTACATCAAACCATGCACCGGTTGCAGAAAATTTGGTCTCAAATCCTATCTTGGAGCACATGATTCCACATCAGGACCCTGATGTGAGCCAACTTTATGTGAGCTCAAAAACTGAGGCAGTGGGAGTATCTGGGTCGGAAATAAACCTTGACAATAAAACTCCAGCACAGAAAAAGGCTGAATCTGATAAAGATCATTCTGCAGAGTCTGATGTTTATCCGATGGATAAACATCTGAACAAGGAGAGTTCAATCCGAGTTATTAATGACTTTATAAAAGATGAGTATGTTGATGATGGAAAAACAGTATCTTCAGATCCGTACATTTTATCATCTTTAAACAACAATAAATCAGATACATCTACTGCTGGTGCTGCCATGGACAAGGGGAGTTTGGTCATACCAACGGATATCAGTGAAGATAATCATGAAGGTGTTAAGAATTTTGTGCCTTCAAATACCGTTCCTTCTGAAAGGATGAATGATGTTGATGGTAATGGCTGTTCTTATATGTTGGGTGTGGCATCCACGCCTAATATTTGTGGTGACTCTGAGGCATATATGAAAGACAGCAGCCATGAACCAGATTTTCTTCCTCAACGACAGTTTCGTTCTGAAAGATTACATAGGGAACAGGCAGGGCTTAATCGTTGGTCCAAGTCTGATGATTCTTCTGGTCCCCAGCTCCTAATGAGTAAATCAGATGTTTCACAACATATCTCAGAATCAATTCATGGCTTTTCAAAATTGCCTGATAATGCTAATGGCAATAGTGGAACTCTTTCCACTTGTCACGATATAAATGAATCAGATCACAAAGCTGAGCAGACTACTGCGGTTGCTCCTATTGTTGCTACTTCTGCATTAAATTTTCCTGTACTGAAGCAAGGAGCTTCTGAACATCTGCATGATGATTCTGCACGTAACAAGTTGAAGGAAAAAACTAATGAGGTGAAACTACAGGTTATGGGTGGGGGAGATGTTTCTGTCGTAGCCACTTCCCAAAGTAATTCTCAAATTGGTGCTGGAACTCCGGAGCATGAAAACATCCTTATCGACATCAATGATCGTTTTCCTCATGATTTTTTATCTGATATATTTTCTAAAGCCAGAACAGAAGATAGTTCTTTTGGTTTTACACCACCGCATGGCTATGCAGCTGGTTTGAGTGTGAACGTGATTAATCATGAACCTAAATCTTGGTCATACTTTCAGAATTTAGCACAAGATGACTCCAGAAGAGATGTTTCTCTTATGGATCAGGATCATCATAATTTTTCATCTTCACAAGTGATAATGGGAGAACATGTACCCTTGGATTACAATTATCCACCTTTTGAGGGTGGTACAGTTGCAAGAGATAACTTGGATTCGAGTAGTAACCTTGGTGCTGATAGTCAAAGGCAACCATCTAGCCCTTTTAAACCTGACACCATGAATGTATCTGATTATGATGCGCCTCAAACTACTGGGATTCAAAGTCTACCATCTGATCACCCGACAAACTCAAGGACTGCTGGATCTAATCATGAGGTATTAATTTTACATCATTTAATATTATTGAGTTATTCTATTCTATTTTTTTTAGTCATAATTTTGATGACTTGATAGGGTGCAAAGAAAGCAACACAACCTACAGGCTTTCCTCTTGTTGACTTCTCCCTTGAAGATTTTGATCCCAATACTCTACAGGTATGGGTCCTCTTGTAAACAACACTGGTTCGCATCTCCTGAAAAGTAAATAATATATATCTTCTAAAACTTGGGAACTTCACGGAAACAATGAAATGAAAAACTTATGTAAAGCCAAAATCATTATTATGCGGATCAGTATTACCATTTACATCATGAGTTTCGTATTCTAGATATTTTTGGAGTCCCTAACTTTATCCTTTTCTTGTGAAGTCTTGCTCCTGTACAGTACTACATATTGTGTGGACAGTGTAAATCTTTCTCAAAAGATATCTGCTAGGAATATGTAGAAGTACCATAAATAGTAGGATGTTTGATGTTTTGTTCTGCTACAGATTATTAAGAACAGAGATCTTGAAGAGTTGAGAGAATTGGGTTCTGGAACATACGGGACTGTTTATCATGGTAAATGGAGGGGGACTGATGTTGCTATTAAGAGAATAAAGAAAAGTTGTTTCATGGGCCGATCCTCAGAGCAGGAGAGACTCGTAAGTTTCACATTTAGTTAATTTTTCAGATGTTAATAGTAGTAGGGGTAATATGTGAGATTGCAAATTGATACAAATCTGCTGCACTCAAAGCTTTTGTTTCTTCCCATGGCTCGACTTTTAGCTATAACCTTCTTATGATGTTCTGTAGACATCTGAGTTCTGGCATGAAGCTGAAATTCTGTCAAAGCTTCACCATCCTAATGTGGTGGCATTTTATGGTGTCGTACAAGATGGACCAGGAGGGACGCTCGCAACAGTCACAGAGTTCATGGTGAACGGGTCCCTGAGACATGCTTTGATTTCCAAGGATAGGTACAGTATACAGTTCTATATGTAGACTATTTCTTCCATGTTTACCCCTAAACTTCACAAGGAACTTAAACAGGCATCTTGACCGTCGCAAGAGGCTCATCATTGCAATGGATGCAGCTTTTGGAATGGAATATTTGCACTCGAGGAACATTGTGCATTTTGATTTAAAATGTGACAACCTCCTTGTTAACTTGAAGGATTCAACCCGACCAATATGCAAGGTGCCTCAGCACCATATCCTTTGTTTTGTATAAAAGATCACAATTAGGCTTGATGAAATTTTGAATCTTGGAAAACATTGTCCAGGTGGGTGATTTTGGTTTGTCGAAAATCAAGAGAAATACATTAGTCAGTGGTGGTGTTCGAGGTACCCTTCCTTGGATGGCTCCAGAGCTATTAAATGGTAGTAGTAGCAAGGTTTCAGAGAAGGTAACCATATCCCTTGGATTACACTCTCAATCTTACACCAGATTTTCAATGCTGATGTGTTTGTTTTTCACAGGTTGATGTCTTCTCATTTGGTATCGTGCTGTGGGAGATCTTAACGGGGGAGGAGCCTTATGCCAACATGCATTACGGAGCAATCATTGGTTTGCTCTCACTCTTCTTACTTTGTTTTTCATGTTTTCAACGACATCACTAATCAATTAACACATCAGGTGGCATCGTGAACAATACACTCAGGCCACTTGTTCCGAGCTTTTGTGATCCAGAGTGGAGGTTACTGATGGAGCAGTGTTGGGCTCCGGATCCGTTCGCTCGCCCATCGTTTACGGAGATTGCCGGGCATTTGCGTACGATGTCTGCAGCGTGCGCACCGACGAAAACACAAGCTCAGTTGTCGAAATGATTCTTGTGTAAAGATTATTATGGATGGAATGATTGTTTGAGTGAATGAACGCAGAGAAGTCATTTTTTATTTCTTGTATATTATTTATATATGTAAGTATGAATAAGGGATGGAGGACTTAGCTAATGGATTATGGCTAAATAGACCATTCATCCATTTGTATATTGTTTGCCAATAATAGGTTTGGCCGTATTTGTATGAAAGAATACGAATTGTGAGTTTGCTATGGAGAATGATTTTTATATCCTAAAAATACTTATGATTCAATTTGACGATTGTTTTAATCACGAATTTTAAATTCTTGAAAACTCTTTAATTTCTTCAATTTCATCTCCAACTGCATTTTGAAAAGTTAAATAACTGATGTGGCAAATCTAGAAAAAATTACTCTCACTGAATGATATTGAATGCTTTTTCAGTCTCAAGGAATGTGTAGGTGCAGAGAAGTAATGCTACTTGAATTGAAATCCCCGTCCGTAGACAAATATCAAGGAAAATTCAAATATGATTCTTTACTATTTTTACATTTTGTTTTGGGTTATGAAATTATACATAGAGAAAGAAATAAGTTTAATATTTATAAATTATACATAGAGAAAAAAATTATTCATTGAATAGATAGTGGATAAAAGTCTATTGTGAGAAAATACAGAACGATCATAAGACATGTTAGAGTAAAATTATTGTACTAAATATATTTATGGATAGATAAAGTATGTTTTTTAAATATAATAAATAATATATGTTAAAGTATAATTTTAGAGTATTATAATATGATTCATTACAAACATATTTTAATTATTAAATATACTTTATATATATAATAAATATACTTTAATAATGAAACTGTCTGTTTTAACATCAGTTTCACATATGTCCGTCTCACAAGAAAGTGTCCATTTCAATTAAATCAATTAATTTCAATTGATATATATATATATATATATATATATATATATATATATATATATATATATATATAATTAATTAATTAAGTTATGTACAAATAAACCAATTTTTACTTCTGCAAAACTGCTAGCTCGTACATTAGATGTATAATAGCTTGACCCACCCACACTTAATCACTTATTTTTTCTTTGGACAACATTTTCCTATTTTGACCACGTAATTTCTTCATTATTATTCTTAAGAAATCATATTTTGCACCATAAACGTTATTTCTAGCCCACTTGCTTTCTTAGATTATGATTTTTCCTCCCTACATTTTACTTTATTTTGCTCCAACCTGCGACTTTTTACCTTCTTTTTTCACAACGGAGGGAGCGTAACACTAGGGGTATTTTGGTAAACTCGTATATTTCTTCATATATATTTATAGATATTCTTTGGTATATTAGATTTAACTATGTATGTTATTTATTCTATCAGATTTTACATATATATACACACATTATACATTTACACTTGATATAAATTTTTAGTTCGCTTTGCGTTGTGCAACGATTCATTAAGAATTTTTTTTCTTTTAGTTTGGATTCCTTTATTATAATTTTTAATTTAATTATAATTTATATATTTTATTTGTCTTTTTATGGAGTAGTATATATGACAAAATATTTAATAATCTATATTTAATCAGTTAATGTGTAATTCAAGATTTAAATTTTATTATGTGAATATAATTTAATTTTTGAATTAAATTTATATTAATATAGGCATAAAAAAATTGTTATTTGGTTATAGAATTAGATTTAACATTAGTTATTCATAATATAATTATTGGAATTAAAATTATTGAAAATTTAATTATAAGTGTATAATTCATTAGTTTAAAGCACTTTATAGTTTTATAGTTATATTATTTTTTTCTTAAGCAATAGAGAATAAATACTTTGTCCGACGGATGGAATACCAATTTAGTGGAGATAATTTCACAATACGTATAGTCGATTCTAATTTTGTTCCATTTATTTTTGCATTTTAATTTGTGTTCATTTTTTTGTTAAATTTTAGTCTAATTTAGATAATTTTCATTCAATTTCAGTCTATTTTTTCAAATAAAAACACAGATAAAGTAAATAGATAGAGTATTAAAATTAAACATTAAAAAAAATTCTAAGAATTTGAGAATACAAATACAAAAAGAACCAAAAGTAGAATTATATATGTATTGGTGTAATGTGAAGTGTAATACTCGTGGTCATGGATATTCCTTATACCCATTTTTAATAATTTAATTAAAACTTTTTGCCTTATAAAAAAAAAACCAAAAGTAGAATTGGAAAACGCGAATAAATGTGATATTTTCTCCAAATCTAGTGTTACTTTCAAGCTAGTATCATCTTCAAAGGGGGTTGGCCACTCAACTTACCTAGAATTTATCAGTCAATTTTAACTTTTACGTATTTTTTTTACCGAATTTATTTGAAAACTTTAGTACGTGTTTACCTGCTCTAAGAATAAAAGATAACAATCTTCCAACTCCCTGATGTCCAACTGACGGAGACGGATGATACAGAAAAGTAAAACCTTATTAATTGCCAAGTATTAATTACTTACTCCATGTAACAAATTATCTGGAATTACAGCCAAATAAAAATTATTAATGTTTAAACCTAACACTCTTTATACTGCTTTAACAGCACAATTATTACTCTTTATCCAGAAAAGAAAAACAACTAATTTCAACCACCGAAATTATTTTACTTTAAACACAGAAATTACTTTATTCACAAGTAATAAAAATGTACACCGTTGAAGAAATTAATATTACTTCGCCTTAGGAGCAATTATTCCTTTCCATTTATGTCAAACTTTGTTAGGAGTCCTATATTTTAAGTAATAAAATATATGCAACACCTGTCTGCTCAACCCCCCCTATAAGTAACAATTAATCCTTTATATAAACCAACAGCAAAAGAGAGCTTATTACATAATTCAGGTGTAATTAGCATGATTCAGTAAAAAAAGCAAAGGGCAGGTTCAACTTCTTTCCATGCTACGCTATCTATTCTCATATTTCTCAATTCATATAATAACTCATCATCACTAACAAAAACTCTCATTCCACAACAGCAATCGAAAATAGAGAATGGGCGCGGCTCTATTTTCGATTGTGGTTGCTGGACTCATGCTTCATGTTTATGGATCGCCCGCCTCATCAATGGATGCTCGTTTCTCCCGGAAGAACGTTTATCCGGTCCATTCGCAGGAAATGCAAGGGCTTAAAGCTTCACACTATCATGTATTTCAAGAACGTAGTCTTCAACAAGCACCAGCTCCATCACCTGTAAGTAATAAAAAGATTTTATGTTTAGTCCATCTGATGTTCTGTAATAATAATATTATCTTATTACGTACACAGGCAAGAACGAGCCCGATTGTGTATCAAGTAACATCTTACGGTGCAGACCCTACTGGGAAAACAGACAGCACGGATGCAATTCTTGGAGCGATATCCGATGCTCTTAAGGGCCCTGGACAAGGGTTCTTATTTGATGGAATAGTGAATCTAGGTGGAGCCAGGGTTGATCTTGAAGGTGGCAATTACTTGATCAGCCGCCCTATCCAATTCCCAGTTGCTGGAATTGGAAACTTGGTGGTAAGTTTAACCTCGGTTTCAAGTCTTTTGTGATTTTCTGAAAATGACAACATTGTATTTGAAGAACTCGTTCCATTCAAGATGTCTCAATCATGACTCACAAACTATAATTCATGAAACATAGCTTAACGTACAAGGTTATTAGACTATGTAATCAGAGTCTAGTTTTCAACCTTCTAAAGCTATAAAGTAACAATCGTTCAATATGATTATTGCTTCGATGGTTTGAATAATGAACATTATTTCCATAGAGTGGGGGTGTAAATTCCACAACTAGACACATGTTAATTGTTCACCTAAGTCATCTCCCTATTCAAAGCCTCCATCCAATTTTTCCTCTTTTGAGATAAAAATTCTACTACTGCATTCATTATTCTATTGTTCACATTGTAACATCACTCTGTTGTTGGTTGAACAACTTTTTCTGAGATTAAATTGCCTCATTACTAATTTGCAATTACAGATTCATGGAGGATCACTAACAGCATCAGATGATTTTCCAAATGAAGGATATTTGATAGACTTATCACCATCCTCAAACGATGGTGGTGAATACAACTATGAGTTTGTAACACTAAGAGACTTGTTCATCGACTCCAACTTCAGGGGTGGAGGAATTCAAGTCGTCAAGTCTCTCAGAACTAGCATTGATAATTGCTATATAACTCATTTTAATACAACAGGAATTTTAGTACAAGGTGGTCATGAAACATACATCAGATACTCCTACCTTGGCCAACGCATCACAGCTGGAGGCAATCCTAATGAGAGGACATTTTCTGGCACCGGAATCATCTTAAATGGAAATGACAATTCTGTCATTGATGTCGTCATATTTTCAGCTGCCACAGGAATCATCATCACGGGTCAAGCAAACCTGTTATCTGGAGTACATTGCTACAATAAGGCAACTGGTTTTGGGGGTACAGGGATTTATGTGAAAATACCAGGTTTAACACAGACACGAATTGTGAATTCTTACATGGATTATACAGGCATTGTGGCAGAGGACCCAGTGCAGTTCACAGTTTCCAACACCTTTTTCCTAGGAGATGCACACATTGTGTTAAAATCAGTAAAGGGTGTGGTGAATGGGTTGAACATAGTGGATAATATGTTTTCAGGGTCAGGTAAGGGGATCGACATCGTTCAACTAGATCAAAGCAATGGGGCATTCAACCAAGTTGATCAAGTTGTGATAGACAACAATAACGTTTTAGGAATGAAGCTAAAGGCAACAGTTGCAAGAGGAACCGTCCGGGGCAACAGTAGCTCCTGGACAGCAGATTTCAACTCTGTACTATTGTTTCCCAACCTTATTAAGCAGGTGCAGTATACGTTCATCACAGAGGGAACTTCTTTCCCGAATCATGTTTTGAGAAATGTTTCGGGTAATAAAGTTTTGATTGAATCAGAGGTGGCAGTTCAAGCAAGTGTATATATTACTGCTGATCAAAGAGGAGCATCCTTCTAAAGCTTAGATGATTATTCTTTTGGTCTAGTCCTTCTAGCTTGTCCTAAAATATGAAAATTTGGATGGGTTCGTAATGTAGCACTTAAAAGTTCATTATCTAGATTGAAGGACAACAAGGCAGACATTCAGAATCATATTTGATCAATTTTCTGTGAAGTGAGTTGAAACATTTAGCCAAAATTCAAGTTTCAGCATAAAGAAAGTGACACATTTTTCTCTCCTATTAACCCCCTAACAAAGCATACACAACAAAACCTCTCTCTCTCTCTCTCTCTCTCTCTCATCCATTTTGACGTTAACATATACTACTACAAAAGAACAATTACACAAAAAATAGTAAAAATTAGGGGGCAAATTAGGTGAACTATCTACCAATTAACAAAGCGACTGAATCAAAGGAAAAGATAATTACTTTAAGAAGTTTCAACCGAAAGTAAAAGCAGCAAACAGTAAAACCTACTCAGAAAGGGTTTCTGATACAAATTACCTGTGTTTCCGTGGAATCATGATGCGGGTATTGAAATCGTGAGCATCAAACGTTATTCACAGAAAAAAACACCGCCTTTAGTTTCCTTCCAATGTAGTAATTCTCCATTCCTAATCCTAATCCTAAGCGTCATCGGCGCGGAAGTCCGCCGCCCGGTTGACAATTGGACGTTGGCGCCGTATCATTTCAATTTAAATTTGGGCCCAATTAAAGAGCCCATTAAAAGTCTTTTACTTATCCAACAAATTCGGATCCATTTAGATGCATAATCGTGACCAATCCATTTCCAACATTTTGACACATTCTGAGGTTGATTTAATCTTCCTCATAATTATTTTAAGAATTTACTTTTATGATCTTACTCACTTTTCCTTATTACATTACTATATAATTATAATTACTTCAAAATTAACATGTAATACACATGCTAGTTCAACACTAATAATTAAATTAATCTTGAATAAAATTAATTACCAATATAAAAGTAAGCAAATTAAGTTTTCTATCCAGTGTAAGCAATTAATTAAGGAGAATATGATTATGTTTATCCTAAGAATTTTACTTTATTTTATTTTTATGATTATGTTTTTCTAAATTGACCTAACATGAACTCCGTGCATACATTGTAAAAAAAAAAACAAACTTTTTTTACCAACGGAATATTCTGTTGGTAAAAGTCTTAATTCCATTGTTAAATTGGTTTATCGGATTAGCAGCAAAAAACGTTTGTAATTTCCGTTGGTAAAGTGATGGTTGATAAATTTTTAGCAACGAAAATTTAATTCCTTTGGTAATCTGTTGCTAATAATTCTGTTTGTAATTTATAGTACAATGATTCATTTGGTAATCCGTTGGTAATTATCAACGAATTGAATTTTATTGGTAAAATATAGAATAAATCCGTTGGCATTCCGTTTCTAAAAAAAATATCATTTTTGTTATCAAATCATTGGTAATTACAAACGAATTGAATTTCATTAATAAATTTCGTCCCTAAAAAACAATTTACAAAATTATTACTGTCTTTGTCCCATTAATTTATACTCCACTTACTTTGTAAAATCAAAAGAAGTATTAAAAAAATAGTAGGATATTGGAGGGAATATATTTGTCTTTCTTTTAAATATGATTTATTTATTAATTCCTATAAAACTTGTAGTCTTTAAAATGCAGGAATAGGGATTGGGGAAATTATAATTGCAAAAATTTTATATATTCCTAGTAGATTTTGAGATTAATTAAATTAGTAATATAAGAATAAGAATAAGAATAAGAATAATAATAATAATATCGTGTTCTTCCTTCCAGTGGAAGCAAATTAAAACTCATCATGAACACTGCAGTTGGTTCATTTTAGACTCTTTATGTACATGTTCCTTACACTGCTTAGTAATTAATGAATTGGTATTATCAATGAATAATGTTAAATTGTACCAGCTTAATGAAATTGGGTGATTTTTTTATATGTAAATGGCAATAATCATTGAAGTAATTTATAATAATTACAAATAAATTAAAGAAAATACATTAGAAAGAAAAGGAAGACAAATTTATTTTTCCTATAATAATATATTAAGCTAGCCTAATGAAATATACACCTAGATCACTAATTCACTATGATGCGTAGCTTCATTAATCTCAATATTATCCTATCTCCAGAAATCATCCTCAGTTGTTCCTGCAGGTAATGCATATTCGGACACAATATCAAAATAATCTAAAGTCAATGGGTCGGGTCTAGGGTTGTTCGAAACAAATAATTCACGATCATCCATAATGCATTTTCAGGCACCGGAATCACCTTAAATGGAAATGACAATTCTGTCATTGACGTCGTCATATTTTCAGCTGCCACAGGAATCATCATCACGGGTCAAGCAAACTTGTTATCTGGAGTACATTGCTACAACAAGGCAACTGGTTTTGTGGGGGTACAGGGATTTATGTGAAAATACCATGTTTAACACAGACACGAATAGTGAATTCTTACATGGATTATACAGGCATTGTGGCCGAGGACCCAGTACAGCTCACAGTTTCCAACACCTTTTTCCTAGGAGATGCACACATTGTGTTAAAATCAGTAAAGGGTGTGGGTGAATGGGTTGAACATAGTGGATAATATGTTTACAGGGTCAGGTAAGGGGATCGACATCGTTCAACTAGATCAAAGCAATGGGGCATTCAACCAAGTCGATCGAGTAAATAGTAAAAGAACAATTACACAAAAAAATAGTAAAAATTTGCGGGCAAATTAGGTGAACTATCTACCAATTAACAAAGCGACTGAATCAAAGGAAAAGATAACTACTTTAAGAAGTTTAAACCGAAAGTAAAAGCAGCAAACAGTAAAACCTACTCAGAAAGGGTTTCTGATACAAATTACCTGTGTTTCCGTGGAATCATGATGCGGGTATTGAAATCGTGAGCATCGAACGTTATTCCCAGAAAAAAAACACCGCCTTTAGTTTCCTTCCCTTCCCATATAGTAATTCTCCATTCCTAAGCGTCATCGGTCCGTTGACAATTGCACGATGGCGCCGTATCATTTCAA
This sequence comes from Pogostemon cablin, assembly GCA_023678885.1. Taxonomy (NCBI): domain Eukaryota; kingdom Viridiplantae; phylum Streptophyta; class Magnoliopsida; order Lamiales; family Lamiaceae; genus Pogostemon; species Pogostemon cablin. The sequence goes on from CM042960.1 coordinate 9,935,419, forward strand.
TTTAACTTTGGGCCCAATTAAAGAGCCCATTACATGACTTTACTTATCCAACAAATTTGGATCCATTTACTTCTAAATTGGGCCCAACCAAATACCAACTTAGAAAACTTCCATAATATGATTCTGAAGCTTATAATTAAATGCCAAGTATTAAACTTAAATATTTGTATATGTTCTGTACATGCTACTCCTAGCAAGATTCATAAATTAAACACAGCCAGTTTCGTTAACTTTCAATTAAATTCCCAAAATAATATAGTATAATATTTAAAAGATAGTTGTGGCCCTTTAACGATTGAGTGGCCCACTAATTAGTATCCAATAGGATACGTGTGTTCGGCCCACGAGCAATTCTTATAGAATGGATTTCATTCTACTAGTTAGACATGCACCAAAAAACTGGAACAGACGGTTCGAATCGGGGAACCACCGATTTTAACCAGAACGCGAAACCCGCAAGAAAAAAACCGAAACGGTAAAGGAAGATTCAATTTCGGTTCCTTATTCATGAGAAAAAAACTGGCGGTTCCAGTTCGAACCGGCGGTTTTTCAAAATTTTATATTTTTTTTTAAGTTTTTACGCTAAAACTTTAAAAAAATAAATAAAAATAAAACTGGAACCGGCGGTTCCGGAACCGAAACCTTCCTACCCTGGTGCGATTCCGGTTCCCTCTACCTTGGAACCGGAACCGGCGGTTCCGAACCGGGGTGCATGTCTACTACTAGTACTCCGAAGAATATCCAATTATTAAATGGATTGATAATTTTTTTATTTTTTTATTTTTGGTTTATTTTTTATGCATTCGGTGTATCATCCATGCACCTGTATTAATTAGAGTTTAGGATTTAGATAAATTTGTAGAGAGGGAATTAATTGTTGCTGATCAAATGGAATTATAAATTGGTTTTGATTGACGTTAATTGTCCTGGTATTCAAATACGTACAGATACTCATTTCTCATGCAAATACAAATAGGAAGTGCACAAATCTGAGAATATATAGGTGTGATTTCTAATTTGCAAAATGTGTAGAAACTTTTGCACACGTTCTATAATTATATAAGTGGAATTAAGGAGCATAACGAGTTCCGGTTTTCTATATATATTTTACAATGACATTTCACTTTATATTTCATAATGTGTTTTTTTTTTTATTAAAATACCGTACCATAAGAAATGACAATTAAACTCGCACACTAATTGCGGTAATTTATAAGTGAATGATTGTAAGATACGACATAAATTAATTAATACATGAAATAGTAAATGGAAGTATGTACTCCATATCAGTATACATGAGAGTATAATAGAAAAATAGGGTGATTCAAAAATTGGAATGACAAAGTGAATTGGGTTAAATATAATAAAAATTTTAAGATTAATGATGTTTTTTTTAATCCTATTACAGAAATAGTACTGTGTATGTAGTATAAGTACCCTTAATTAAACTATAATAATCTAGTTTAATTGTAGAGATGACCTTTTCAATTAACGAGAGTTAGATTTTATAATTCCTCAGGCATAAATATCGATCCCAAAATATTGTTGATTTTGTTATTGTTCGCGGGGGGGGGGGGGGGAACGATTAATTGGTTGGTGATGAGATCATGAGGGTTGAAAATGAAGATGCATAATCTTGACCAATCAATTTCCAACATTTTGACACATTCTGAGGTTGATTTAATCTTCCTCATAATTATTTTATGAATTTACTTTTATGATCTTACTCACTTTTCCTTATTACATTACTATATAATTATAATTACTTCAAAATTAACATGTAATACACATGCTAGCTCAACAGTAATAATTAAATTAATCTTGAATAAAATTAATTACCAATATAAAAATAAGCAAATTAAGTTTTCTATCCAAGCAATTAATTTAGGAGAATATGATTATGTTTATCTTAAGAATTTTTTTTTATTTTATTTTTATGATTATGTTTTTTAAATTGACCTAACATGAACTCCATGCATACATTGTAAAAAAAAAACAAAAACCAACTTTTTTTACCAACGGAATATTCCGTTGGTAAAAGTCTTAATTTCATTGTTAAATTGATTTACCGAATTAGCAACACAAAACGTTGGTAATTTCCGTTGGTAAAGTGATGATTGATAAATTTTTAGCAACGAAAATTTAATTCCTTTGGTAATCTGTTGCTAATAATTCTGTTTGTAATTTATAGTATAATGATTCATTTGGTAATCCGTTGGTAATTATCAACGAATTGAATTTTATTGGTAAAATAGATAATAAATCCGTTAACATTCCGTTTCTTAAAAAAAATATCATTTTTGTTATCAAACCATTGGTAATTACAAAAGAATTGAATTTCATTAATAAATTCCGTCCCTAAAAAATAATTTACAAAATTATTACTATCTTTGTCCCATTAATTTATACTCCACTTACTTTGTAAAATCAAAAGAAGTGTTAAAAAAATAGTAGGATATTGGATGGAATATATTTGTCTTTCTTTTAAATATGATTTATTTATTAATTCCTATAAAACTTGTAGTCTTTAAAAATGCAGGAATAGGGATTGGGGAAATTATAATTGCAAAAATTTTATATATTCCTAGTAGATTTTGAGATTAATTAAATTAGTAATATAAGAATAAGAATAATAATAATAATATCGTGTTCTTCCTTCCAGTGGAAGCAAATTAAAACTCATCATGGACACTGCAGTTGGTTCATTTTAGACTCTTTATGTACATGTTCCTTACACTGCTTAGTAATTAATGAATTGGTATTATCAATGAATAATGTTAAATTGTACCAGCTTAATGAAATTGGGTGATTTTTTTATATGTAAATGGCAATAATCATTGAAGTAATTTATAATAATTACAAATAAATTAAAGAAAATACATTAGAAAGAAAAGGAAGACAAATTTATTTTTCCTATAATAATATATTAAGCTAGCCTAATGAAATATACACCTAGATCACTAATTCACTATGATGCGTAGCATATATAGCATAGCATACCTTCATTAATCCCAATCTTATCCTATCTCCAAAAATCATCCTCAGTTGTTCCTGCAGGTAATGCATATTCCGACACCATCTCCGGAATATCAAAATCATCTAAAGTCAACGGGTCGGGTCTAGGTTTGTTCGAAACAAATAATTCACGATCATCCATAATGGTTGTAGTAGCACTAGTTGTGACAACATTAACATTATTCTTCCCGAAGGATAGGAAACCTCTCGCTGATTCTTCATTCCAATAATCTACTTGGTGATCAGGCTTCTCGAAATTCAAATTGATCGGGCCTTTATGTGGCCCGAACGTCGTACCTGCACTGTGGCAGCCCGTGAATTGCTGCACCAGGGCCCGGAAGTTGTTGGGGTCCGCCGTCAGCAGGGTGGTCGGCGCCTTCTTCGAAGCCCGGGACCGCCTTTTGCTACTCTGTTTTCCGATCCCGCCTTTCGAGAAAAACCCTCCTCCTCCTCCGTTGCTGCCGGACAATGGAGAAGAAAGCTTCGGGCTGGACGATACGTTGTTCGTATCGGTCACGCCCGAAGCAAAGAAGGATTCGTCATAGGAAAAGTGGAAGTTCTGCATGTTGCTCAGATGGTCACTAGTAATTATGTCCTAATATGTCTGTCGGTAAGAATTGTAAAGGAAATGAAATAAAAAGGCGAGGCAAATGTGGTCGTGAGCATGTGTTTTGAAAGTTGACCTTTCTAGTGTGATGTGATGTGATGAGATGATCCAAGTGTGGAAGAGTGAGAAAGTGGTTAGTGCCTAATAAGTGGGCCCTGTCTAATTTCAGACGGATACTTCCACGAAATAACAATGCACCTTGGCTTGCTTATCCTAATCATCAATATTTAATTACTAATAAACTTAATTAATTAAATCCTAAACTTACACCTAGACCTGCTTACATCACTCATGCGTGCACTCCATTCCCACTCTTGCAAACCATCTTATGAAACAGCTAGCCGTGTCCTTTGACATTCATTATTTATTCATATTTCCCATTTTTAAAATAACACATCTTTTGCACTGGTATATATTATGATTTTACTTTATTTCATCTACTCCTACCTATCTGTAAAACTCACATTTATCTTATGTTATTATAAGATAAATAAATTTGAATTTTTTTATAGGATGGTGGCAGTAATATTACTCTACAATGTTGAGAATATGTTTATTCCAGATTTTTGTAGATTTTGAATTTTTAATTTTTAAATCATCAATTGTGATTAATCTATTATCTATGTTGTCCTATTCAATTTTTGATAAGTTGGTTTTAAATACTTTATATCAAATTAATGTATAAAAGGTGAGTTGTGATATGTGTAAAAGTATTAATTGATACAGAAAGAAAGAGATGAGAAGAAAATAAAAAATATTATTAAAAGAGAGATGAATTAAGATTAATATAGTTTGCATGTGTATATAAGAGAGATTTTTAAATCTCAATTAAAAGAGGGATGTGTTTCAAACTCCAAAATAAACAGAACTTGATGTATGTTTGTTTGCGATTAATGTAGTTATAAAAATCATACTCCTAATTTATGTTTGTTTTATGTTTATGGTATATATAACAGATTTTAACTTTATTCAAATAAATGTGTAAAAAATTATATACTCTCTTGATCTGTCATTAATAGTCTCATTATGTTATTTTGATCGTTTAATTTAAAGAGATAATATTTTTGTTTATAAACATATAAAACTCACACATATTATTAATACAATTAAAATATGATATTTACTTATTTAAAAAAAACTATGTTGTATTAAGATTATGGGATGCACACATTATTAATACAACTAAAATATGATAAATAACTATTTTTTAATTTAAAAAAATACAACTAAAATATGATAAATACCTATTGTTTAATTAAAAAAAACTACATTGTATTAAGATTATAAAATATGATAAATACCTATTTTTTAATTAAAAAAAAACTACTCCCTCCTTCTCTTGCACGTAGATTAATGAGTATTATTATTTTATGTAAAATGAGGAGGTATATTAGAGAATTGTGATAGGTAGTGGTTGGTCATTGGTGGACCCTTTTTCTAAAAGAAAAAAATGGTACAATTTAAATAAAACGCCCAATATATTAAAATAATGTTATTTGAACGGGACGAGGGATTACGTTGTATTAAGATTATGGGACGCACACCCATTAATACTGATTAATACTGGCGAACCGGTATTTGGATGCGTTTAAAAAGGCCCAAACAACATAGCCTATGGGTTGGACACGTGTACTCAATAACATTGGCGAAAAACAAATCAAAAATAGGAATAACAAATTATTATAAAAAGGGGTTGTGAAGTTATCAAGGCTATTGACTTCCTATGAAACCGAACTTAATTGCCTCCACCAGCTTCATCAACAACAACGTGATTTGTTCCTTAATTCATAATTTTAAATTCATGTCATATAAATTTTTATGTAATGGATCAGACGTGCTCCCTCCGTACCACATAACAGGTTTTACAATTTCTTTCATTTATTTATCCCACAATAATTTTCACACCCTAAAAATTAAAATACAATTTTATTCAACAATTTTAAAAGTTACTTTAATTTCAATTTTGCTACCCTTTTTTAACACTCATAATATCACTTTACATTTTTTATTACTTAAAAATACTAAAATACCCTTAAAAGTTAAATTTACAAAAATGTCACTTTCAATACATTTTTTTAAATGTCACCCACAATAATTTTTTTTTAAATTTGCCATCTTTTAATTTTTTTGGACCTAAATACCCTTCAAGCACATAAGTGACCTTACATGCGACCGTTTGTGCGACCTATTGTGCGATTGTACGCTTCAAGTATAAACAACTTCTTGTGAAAACTAATTATGCAACTGCTTAAGAGACAACACATGCAACAATCTATGCGACCTTATGTGAGACCTTTCATGCGACCTCTTGTGTGATCTTGCATGCGACCACTTGTGCAACTATAGACAGAAACATATAGTCGCATAATTGGTCACACAAACAGTCGCAAGAAAGATCGCACAATACCGTGCGATCTTTTGTGCGACCCCTGTACGTATCTTTTTGTGCGACCAACTGTATGAAAGAGTGGGAGAAGAGAGAATGGATTTATGTGAGTGAAGGGGTATTTGAGTCTAAAAAAGTTAAAAAGTGGCATTTTTAAAAAAATATTATTGTGGGTGACATTTAAAAAAAAAAATGTATTGAAAGTGGCATTGTTAGATTTTTTCATAAAATTTTTTTTATTTTTTTTAAACAGCGTGAAACAAGAAAGTTATAATAAAATAAGGAAGTATTATATAGCTTAATAATAATACTCCCCCTTCCTAATAAAGTCTTCACATCTATGGTGGAAACTAATATTACTAATTAATTAACAAAGAAACTAGAAGTCTCACATTAAAATGGGATATATATACTGATGTATCCTATTTTGGCAGGAAACGTAGCTGTATGGAGGAGTATATATTTTGGTGTAGTCTGATATATTTGAACGATAGCAAGTGCAAGTGGGTCGAATATTAATTACTCATACTTATTATTTATGGGATTATCTAAAAGCCCACATTTCAAACGTATCATGTGATTGACCATGAACAGCACATATGGTCAAAAAAGCTCTATGACTTAGAAAGAGACTCAACATATGTATATAATGCATTCATATTTAATTTAGTGGTATAATAATATTATTATATTAGGTGGGCATCCCGTAAATTCAATTGTTAAAAACAAGATGATAGTTGTTTTATAAATTGAGTTGAGCTCCCTCCCAAAGAGCTTCACGATAAGATGATAGTTGTTTTGTAACTTTTTTAATAATAAATGAATGACAATGAATAAAATGGGAGGAGTATCAATTTTGAAATTTATAACCTCTTTCATTCACATTTTTTTTTCCTTTTTAATTTTTTTTTGTTTATTTTCTGTTTATTTATTTATTTAATTTTAGGAGTATAATTGTAAATTTATTCTTGTGGTTTAGGGTATAATTTATCCATAGGATTTAGGATATAATTATAATTTTACCCTTGTGGTTTAGGGTTTAATTTATCCCTAGGATTTAGGGTATAATTGTAATTTTACTCTTGCGGTTTATGGTATAATTTATCACTAGGGTTTAGGGTATAATAGTCATTTAAATATAATAAATTTAAAAATAAAATAAAAACAAACATTAATGAAGAAGCATAAATTAATTGAGAAGAGTGGCTGTACCCTAGTCACCCTCTAAATTAATACTGATAATATACATTAAAATAACTATTATACTAGTATAATATTTATTTTAAATTTAAACAATAAATATAATAATAATAATAATAATAAACAATATATAAATTGTTTAATTTTCAAGCTCGAGCTTAAAGTTGTGATTTACGAGCTAGTACTGCTGCTATCATTTGATTGATGAGTTAGGCTATGATCATTTAAATATTTGAGCTCTAAACTCGAGTGTAGGATATGATCCGAGCTTGTCCAACTCATCAAATAACAATTATTTTTTTAATATATTTTTAAATTATATTTTTAATTTTGAGATCAAACTGAATAATTTTTATTGAACAAATTTATATTTTTAAAATGGTATATGAGTCTAAAATTTATTTATTTGTGAATGAAATTTTTATTATTATTAACTTGGCCTAATGTGATCGTATTAAACATTAATGCCTATTTGTACTTTTTTTTGTTCGTTAAATTTATATATACTTCAATTAAATATTAAAGATAGTATATTATTTTAAAAGTGAACTGAATAATAATTAATATAGTGGGTTTTTGTTAACTTCATGAGAAAGTAAATTTGGAGAAAATTAGGGTTAAGAGCTAGTAAAAGAAAAAAAAAGATAAAAATAATTAATGATATATTGTTAATAAAAATAATTTCGAAATAGATCCGACGTTATAAATTTTGGAAGCATTAATTAATGTTATTATAAGAATTGGGAATTAACTAGTAAGTGAGGACAATTGCAATTTTATAAATGTGGAGTAATAATTATTGGGAATTAACTACTCCATTGATGACAATTGCAATTTTTATAAATGTAATAATTATTTACTCCCTCCATCTCCATTCGTTGTCGAAAATGTATACATTTTGCTATTTTATGCGTTCGCACCAAAGGTATACATTTAAAACATAAGACTCACACACATTATTAATGCATTTAATATATGAATCTCATACACCTCACTAATACAATTATTTATTACACATTAAATAATAATACTCCTTAATTCAAATAAAAAAAAAAAACATACCTAGGGCGAATAGAGTATTTTATTTAATTTATTTACGTAACAAAAGGACAGTTAGAAATATTGGATTAAGAGCCAAGGGTGGAAAAGACTAAAAAGATTGACTTTGAACAAATAATTAATGAAGAAGGGATGGATGGAGACCGTTGAACAACCACCATGTGTCTTTTTGTTTCACTGTAACCACGCACCTCGTTATAAACCAATTTTTACATTATTTTTGTTTTAAAGAAATTTTACATAGAAAAATAATTGTTTGTGTACGTAGTAATTAAAATGACAAATATTAAGGGATTAATTTGGCAGGATTAATGGCTTTATATTATTAATGTTTGTGGTATCGAAACAATTCAAGTTGGATTAAAGAGAGTACTAAAGAGTGATATTTAATTTTGATGAATCACAAAACTTGTGCACCTAATATTCATTCATTGAACTTATATTCGTACCTGAATTGAGTTGAAATTCTTAGGAAGTGATGATCATATATACTTTTACTTATGCAATATTTCTACTAGTTAAATTTTTGTATAATTTGAAACAAGTTGTCTAAATTATATACTATACTTTTACTTATAATATTGTGTAATACATTTTTCAAAATTGAATTCGAATCGTGACGGGTAAACATATCAAGAATCCTAATTGCAAATGCTAGGTAATTGTGTACCTCATTTAAGATGTGTTCGATTTGAGATCGATTGATCAATATTAAAAGGTTGATTTCGTTTTTAAGATATACATATATACTCCCTCCCATAGTTAAGTTCACAGACATTGTAGATATGGAGTTTAAGAAAAGTTACTTTTGACCAACTTTATTGACTTTTTAGGGGTATTGTGGTATTTTTAGATAATAAATAATTCCTCCGTCCCGGTCAAACTGCATCGTTTGACTGCATAAAGCTCTCACAAAAACTACAGTAAACGGTGCAATATGAGCGCGACGGAGGGAGTATATTATAAAGTGTGTTATGTGTTGGGAGTGGTATTTTTGAAATTAAGATAACTTTTGAGGTTGTTGGTTAATGTGAAGTTTTCTTTTTTGGGTGGTGAAGATAAGTGTGAGACGAATGAAAACGGAAAGTATGAACATAAGTGTGGGACGGAGGGAGTATATATATGTTTGGATTTTTAGAGTTATAATATGGTAGAATTTTAAAAAGGTTGATGAGTGTTAGAGTGTATTGATTAAATATTAAACGACTCTCCTTTCTACCAACTTTAAGCTTTTAGATGAGTTAGTCATTTAACACGAGAGTATTAATTTGTGTGGTAGCAGTGAAATTAATTGAAAAGTACATGATAAAGAGTAGGAAGACAATAATTGAAAAGTATGATAAAGAGTAGGAAGATAATCATGTTTTTGAGAGGAGTATGTAGAATTAATGTTAAGATTCAATTTTATAATAATCAAACTAAAACAAACACAGTTTTAAGTCATCAAGTAAAATTTTGAATGTTCAGCTGTAAATAAACAATTGATATAGATTTAATACATGCATAGTACGTATTATTTTTTCTATTTATATGTAGTAACTAAGTAGCAAGCTTAATTAATTTCATGACTTGAATAATAAACATGGCCAAGCTGCATATGTTACATGAATACTACTCCTAATTAAATTCCAACAGAAGAAATAATTAATTATACATGAATTAAGATGCATAAATTAGCTAGGTAGATATTATTAATAGTGATGGTGAGTTGATGCACCGAATTGCAAGGTAATCGGGCCTTTGGTGGTGTTGTGGCAGCCCGTGTGTTGCTGCACCAGGGCCCGAAAATCCTTTATGCTGGCGTTAAGGAACAATGTCGGAGCCCCGCCTTTGGACCGCTGCTTCTTCGCTTTTCCGACCGTCGCATTTGGTGAGGCTTTTTGATCTACAACCACCGTGTTCTTGTAATAATTTGTGGAATCTTCCTCAACCAGCTGGTAATTATAATAACTGTAGTCAATCTGCATTTGATTATCCATCTTAATTTCCTCTTTAATTCTCTCTCTTCTTGGTTAATTGATTTACGGACACTGCCTAGAGTTTTATATAGAGAAGAAAACGTTCGTCAAACCTAGGACACTAAAACCACGTCAATTGCAGCTTCAAGGAAGTATGCATCACCAATCCACATGATTGTGCATAAACAATTATAGGTGACATAAAAAGACTTGTGATTTCGAATTTATTATTTTATTGATTTCTTTAAAATAAAAATAAAATAATAATAAAAAAAAAAGTTCAAAGATTTACTGCCCACAGTATCATGTATGGCACACCTTGATTATTCTTCTTCCCGTGTTTTTGGAAATGAATGTCTCGTATTTGGAATCATATTTCATGTTAGATGATTGACACGCATCGACCATTGACATGCATGTGGGAGAAAAAATACGGATTGAATTTTTTATTTCATATTCGGTGTTTTATTGGTGTTTCACAATATAAAAAAAACTTTACCCTACAAATGACCAGAAAACCCTTGGGACATGTGGTGAATTTTGGGCATTGATTATTATGACATAGGATAAGAATCTAATTAATGGAACAGGAGATGGAATATGATAATGGAATAGGTGATCCATTTGAAAAATATATATACCTATCTTCTGAGGATTTATATTAATTTTTTATAGTATTACATCCGTCCCAAAAAGAAGTTCACAGTTACTATAGATTCGGAGTTTAAAAAAAATTATTTACTTTTAGGGGTAGTTTGGTATTTTTAGGTAATAAATAAATTATAAAATAAGGTATGTATGTAAGTTGTAAAGGGGTGATAATTTTGAAATTAGAGTGTACTGTGGAATTTTTTATTTTTGTATATTTTCTTATTTTGGGTGTGAATTTGTTTACGAAATGGGGTGAGTGTTAATTTTTTCTCTCTCATGTCTCACTAATTCAAATGTAGCAACGATACTAATCCACTCGAGAATCTAAACAAAGTGAATTTGTACTACATCTAGTAAACATAGTTTATAATCGACGCTGTTTAATGGTCATTTTATATCGCTTCAAAATTGACCAATAGTCTAATTACCCCAATTATACGTTCAACAAAAGTATTTCACGTGTTCTGTGCCTTCACAACAAATAAGATGTAATTAAATAAACGTGGGGTTATTAATTAATGCATGTACTACATTTTATAAGAATTTTATTAAATTCAAACAACCATTTTTAATAAATTAAATAATATAGATTTGAGTAAGAATTATTACTTTACTCTTCAAAATATACACTATTCATTATTCACTTTTATGTTACGTGTACTGTTTAAGAAAATGTATACTCACCTCGTCTCGTTTCAAACTTTACGTCTGATTTTTGCACGTAGATTAATGAATGTAGTATTTTAATGTGTAATGAAGTGAGGTGAGAGAAATAATATTTTAATATAAAGTGGGTAGATATATTAGTGTGATGTTTGGGTCTATGAAAAGAGAAATAATTAATTTGTGTGGATTAATTTACTAAAAAGGGAAATATAAAGATTGAAATGGAACGCCCAAATTGAACATATGTAAAGATTGAAATAAGACGGAGGGAGTATATATTTTAACTAATTAATTTTATTAATATTTTAGAGTAATTTTATATGTTTAGGTATTAAATTAAATAAAGAACAATACAATGTTAAAAAAGGCAAAAGTTTGATGAGCCATCTTACTAACCCTAATTTTTTAGAGGATTATCTATTAGCCTAATTAATTAAATTGTTTTAAAGGGCCTCTTAGATTGCTAGCAAATTACATTATTAAATCATATTATAATACTCTAAAATTATATTTTAATGCATTATTCATTTTATTTTTGAAAAATATACTTTAATTATCAATAAACATACTTTAATTGTATAATAGCAATCAAACTTTAACACATCTTACAAACAGTCTTATATAATTATTGTGTCAGAAGAGATTTTGTCCTTAATAATAATAATAATAATAATAATAATAAATAATAATAATAATAATAATAATAAACTCTACCTCTAAGTAGTAAATTAATCTTGCATCAAGTGACCAAGGATTGAATCCACAGCTACAATGTGGGAGCAATCTCTCAAAATAGTAAGATTCCTTGTTGCAGTGAATAACAATGGTCTAATCCATATTGATCAATTGAGTTATTATAATTTATCTCTCCGCTATTTTATCGGATCGGGGTTAGGAAGCCTGAAACGGGGGCGATTCGGCCTTTTTCATTGGATTGATCTTTTTACATTACAATGGAGATGCGAGGGGGAGTGATTAATGATAATAAAGCCAAGTTGACAAAATTGACCAAATATCTACACATTGACCGGAGGAAGCCTTGTACACACGTCACTTAGCAACTCAAATACTTCATGCTCCAACTTAATTTGTTTGAATTTCCTTTTTAATGTATCATCAACTTTTGATTTCGTACTATTGAATGAGTGAGGTTATCGTACTCTTTGCAATTTAAACTCCTACCAATATATATGATTAAATAAAATGTAGAGGAGAAAAGTTGTGTTCCTATGAAGCACAGTATATTTTCAGGAACACACAAGTTTTTGCCTTATTGAGTTAACTATTAAGAAAGGAGAGAATTTATACTTTATGAACAATCATAAAATTCTAAGGACGATTATTGAATTTTTTTTCATCAACCTACATATAAATTATACCACTAGTCACATAATTAAGAAATAGTACTATATTAAAAATGGCCGATGAAATTCAATTTGAATTATATAAAGCTCCAACTAGCGTTGAAAATCAATATTTTATTATTATAATTATTTGTAATAGTAATAATTATTATATTTATTAAAATTATTATTATTGGTAAGCTTTTTGAGTCGAGTTCGCTGGCTTATATATTAAGTACTCCGTTACAATATATTAAGCTTGAACTTAAATAGTGTAGCAAAATGAAATCGATTTTCACATGAGCATAACCAAATTGAGTTCTTACGTTAGCTTTGTTATTTCTTTAAGAGCTAGCCAATAAATATATCCATATATATACTCCCTCCGTCTCTAAAAAGCTTGCACCCCTCTTTTCGCCACGGAGATTAAGAAAGTGATAACTTTTTGGGGTATAATGGTATTTTTATATAATATATAAATGATAAAGTATGGTAGGTAGAGATGGTTTTTTGTAATTAAAGTGTATGGGGAATGATGATTGTTTTTTACTTTTTGTTTTTTTGGAATGTGCAAACTTTTGTGAAACAGCCCAAAATGAAAAGTGTGACATATGAAGTTTGACGGAGGGAATATATATTTTATTTTTTTATTTTATTTTTTAAAATTGGGGTTCTAGAGATACAGTTGTATCCCTTTACCACATGATCACCTCAAATGTTTTCTACTTATGTTTGAATTGTTATCTATAGATTTAAGGTTTCTTCTATGAAAGATTACATATTTTGAAATAAGTTTTAATTAAGTCTCTTCATAAAAGATTCAATTTATTTATTAATCACATTTATTCACTTTAATCTAATCAATATTGTTTTAAGAGGACATTTTAGTTTACCTTAAATCTTTAACATGGTATAAGCATTTACTTAAAGAGTGTTTGGTTTATTAAAATTATTAATTGAATTAACAAAATATAAAATGGACATAAATAAGAAATAAATATGAGAATTACCTTAGTTTTTTATTAGTTTAAAATGATGCAGTAACTAACTTCTTCTTGAATTGTACCGGACAGCTTAATTTTGATTAAAGGACTTAAAAAAAATTAAACCCGTTTAAATACAATTAGTATATAAACTCCCTTATTTCTCTATTATTTTTAAGACTCGAGAACTATTATTAACTCAATAATAAACAAACACTCCATTGTTTCTCAAGTAAATGGGAATTGCTAAGTAGGTTCCCTGATTTGAATTACAATAAAAAAATGTAGGCATATAGACGCAATATATTGAGTCAGTCCCATAGTAAACATCTACTCACACTTATCTTCTAAATCCTTGGAAAATGACTTCTCTCTGTTGAATTTTGAAATCAAGTGGCTTTGACCATATATTAGTTTGTTTGGAATTTTTATTTGAATTAATTAATAATATACTTACAATACATCTTTTTCAACAGCAGACTTTTTGTTTCTTGCACCACTTTTTCTTACAAAAATCCTTTCACACCTAAACTCCTTATCTTCTTAAGACTCGTTCTAATTTACTGAAACTTCAAGCTTAAAAGAAAATTTTATAAAGCATAATTATATAAAGGTTAATTGGTTAACAAAAAAATTTAATCCATGTATAAACACAGTAAACTTAATTAGTTAATTAGAATGGAGGAGTATATAAATTGCACTAAAAAACATTTTTTTACAAAGATTGAATTCTGTTGGAAAAATTAACGGATTTAAACAAAATATACATTTCTCTTTTAACAACAAAATACCAACATATTCATAATGTTTTTACCAAAGAAAAATTATTCATTTTTACCAACAAAATCATTACGTAAATCGTCAACGTATGTAATTATTTACTCCCTTTGTCTCATTTCAATGTTTACGTATTTCTATTTTGGACGTCTCATTTCAATGTTTACGTTTTCTTTATTGGAATATGGGACCCACCTAAAATAATTAATATATATCATCATGGTCCTCACATCCAATACTAATACAACTATCCACTTTACATTAAATATTATATCTTTCCACTCACTATCTATTAAAATATTATACTCCTTAATCAACTGCAAAAAGTATACGTAAATATTGAAACGGGACGGAGGGAGTATAACGGATTATATGTCAACGAAAATATTAACTTATGCATTTGAATTTTCATTAGTTAAAAAATCAACCACCTTTTTGCTGACGAAAATTTACCAACGAATTTTATTATTAAACAAATTAAACTTTACCGATTAAATACAAAAAATAAAAAATAAATTGATTTTCTTTAGTGTTGTTCGTGGGTTGCGCTTCAAAAGGGAATAGTCTACCTTCCAAGTTTCGACCAGTCTCATAATGACATAGGCACGTGACTTAATGATGACGATAAAACGAAGAAGTTTTAAGTAAATTAGAGGGAAAATTATTTTAAAATAATTAAAATACAATAGTAGTATATTTTTTTAGAGTAGAATATAAAAAATTTGGATCAATGTGAAGTTAATTTGAAAAACATATTAATTAAGAAAAAAATATTAAATAAAATTAAGGATTAAGTTAAATCCAAAGTAGAAGAAGGAAAAATTAACTCATAAAATTCGAATGTAAGAAAATTAATTTCTTATCCTCGATGTATGCAAAACTTTATCAACGATGAAAATGACAATTTCAGCTCTATAAATGAAGTCATTTTCCTGTATTATGTTATAAATATATTAGATGTGATAATATAAACATTAATGTGTGTATTTTCAAATTTGGGTCCACAAGTAATAAAATTAGGAAAATAAATATATATAAAATGAGCGCGAGTATTCCAATTGAGTTGGTCAATTCTAAGATTATAGTGAACTTAGTCCCAAAGTAAAGGTGACGTGGCACAATAAAACAGTCAAAGGATTAATTAAATAGAATTTTATGACACCGATTTTTGTCTCTTCTTTTAATCTAGATGACGTGTCAACGGGGTTGAAGTCAAAAGCTTTTTTTTCTGATTGGCTATTGGACTCATTAAAACATTATGCTACCGCTCATTAGCCAATCACATTTCGAAACGTGTCGGTTGCAAAGCCATGCGCCAATCCTTGTAATTCTATTATTAAAAAATGGAACTAATTAGAGCATTTAATAGAAGTGTTAATATTGATAAAAAAAAAATAATTCTGCTGTGAGCTAGTTAATGACAATTCTAATGGTGATTTATTAAGATTAATGTTATTAAAGATTAATTAATTATTTCATTAAGATGAGATCAACTATATATATATATATATGTATGGTGACTTGTTATTAATTCAATGGATACTACCCATAGTTGTTAATAGAATGATGACATGATATCTTAATTATATATAAAAGTAGAATAAATCAAATCTTGATTATCTATTTTTTTAATAAATCTCAGTCACCCATTTTTATGACTTTTTCAAATTAAGAAATAAAATATTATTATAAATCCAATTCTGATTATCTATTTATTAAACAAATCTCAAACACTCATTAAAATAATTAAATAATTATAATTATGACTTTTTAAAATTAGAAAACAAAATATT
Organism: Pogostemon cablin; assembly: GCA_023678885.1. Classification (NCBI taxonomy): domain Eukaryota; kingdom Viridiplantae; phylum Streptophyta; class Magnoliopsida; order Lamiales; family Lamiaceae; genus Pogostemon; species Pogostemon cablin. Next base: position 9,951,857 of record CM042960.1, read on the forward strand.
ATTTATTAAAGAATTAATAATATTAAATATAAATTCAATCCTAATCATCAAAGGGTTTAGGGTTTTAGGATTTATGACATAATATTTCTAGAGGCCAAGTCTTGACCATCTATTTCTTAAACAAATCTCAGCCACCCATTAAAATAATTAAATAATTATAATTATGACTTTTTCAAATTAGGAAATAAGATTGTTAATAATCTCATAAAAATAAAAAATAAATATATGCCAATTTTTTAATAATTATTAACTATATGGAAACAATATATACACATTATATCGTGAAATTATTACATTGAGATATTTAATTTAAAACTTTAATAATCTTATTAAATCTTTACCTAATATATAGCAATAATAAACACCAAAAAAATTAAAAATTAAAAAATAAATTCAATCCTCCCATCTATTTCTCAAATAAATCTCAAATATCCATTAAAATAATTAAATAATTATAATTATGACTTTTTCAAATTAGGAATAAGATATTATTTATTAAAAAATTAATAATCTAATCCTAACCAGGAAATAAAATATTATTTATTAAAAAATTAATAATATTAAATATAAATTAAAGCCTAACCATCAAAGGGTTTAGGGTTTTAGGGTTTTAGAGTTTAGGATTTAGGGTTTTAGGTTTATGATGTAATGTTTTCGGAGGGTCAAATCCTAACATATATTTTTTAAACAAATCTCATCCACCCATTAAAATAATTAAATAATTATAATTATGACTTTTTCAAATTAGGAAATAAGATATTATTATAAATCCAATCTTAACCATCTATTTCTTAAACAAATCTCAGTCATCCATTAAAATAATTATAATTATTATTTTTAAAATTAAAAATAAAATATTATTTATTAAAAAATTAATAATATTAAATATAAATTCAATCCTAACCATCAAAGTGTTTAGGGTTTAGAGTTTTAGGGTTAGGGTTTTAGGGTTTATAGCATAATATTTTCAAATGGCCAAATCCTAACCATCTATTTCTTAAACAAATTTCAGATACCCATTAAAATAATTAAATAATTATAATTATAACTATTTCAAATTAAAAAATAAGATTTTTTAATAATCTCATAAAAATAAAAAAAATAAATATATGCCAAATTTTTAATAATTATTAACTATATGGCAACAATATATACACATTATTTTGTGAAATTACATTACATTAAGACATTTAATTTAAAACTTTAATAATCTCATTAAATCTTTACCTAATATATAGCAACAATAAACACCAAAACAAATTAAAAAATAAATATATTACAACTTTATGGCCTATAAATAAATAAATATTATTTTCGTGAAATTATATTACATTGACATATTTAATTTGAAACTTTAATAATCTCATTAAATATTTTACTAATATAGCAACAATAAACACAAAAAAAAAATCAAATAAAAAAATAAATATATGCCAATTTTTTAATAATTTTATATGGCATGAATATATACTCATTATTTTTGTAAAATAACATTACATTGAGATATTTAATTTAAAACTTTAATAATCTCATTAAATCTTTACATAATATAGCAACAATAAACACCAAAAAAATTAAAAAATAAATATATGTAATTTTGTAAAATATTGTTAATAATCTTATTACTATATATACACATCATTAACGTAAGTAAAGTTTATTTCATAATTCTCAAAAAAATTTTAGAACATAGGTTTTACAATTGTTTCATAGTATACATTGATTAATTCTCTACCAACTAAGAAAAAAAAATATTGCCGTTAAACTCAGATGCGTTAGATTGTTTGAGTCTCCTAATTATTAAATTTTTGGTTCAACCAATCTGGAAGGTGTTTATCACAATGATGAGGTTTGTTTATATTTGTTACTTTGTTGTTATTTATTTTTTAATCATTTTGATCATCATGTTGTGATTTGAAACCTGAGTATGTTTTGTAGGGGTATTTGTTTATTTATTTTATTTATTTCTAATTATTCTGATGCATCATGTAGAGATTTGAAAGCTTGAATATTTTGTAGGGGTATTTATTTATTTATTATTATATTTTTTAGGGCAGCCGCATTCAAATCACGATATCTCCAAACAACCGATAGAGATTCCAGGCTAAATTGAATGAGGGATGTGTGTATGAAATTATGAAGTTCATGGTTTTACCGAACACAGACCAATACAAAACAATGTCATGCAGTAACAAAATCAGCTTAATGACAACTACTAGTTTAACATAGGTTTTCGATGAATCTTTTCCAGACATACCTTATAACTTGGTGTCCATAGATGATATTGTATCTGGCAAATTAGACGATCTTAATGTGCTGATAGGTACTAAAATTGCCATATACTATTTTTTTGCAAAATAATACTTCTAATCTCAATACATGATTGTTTTATATCTTTGTGAAATATTCTTTATGATAACCCTACCTGTTTATGATTTTTTCGTAGATGTCGTTGGAAGATAAAGCGATTCCGAGAAAAACCTCACAATCCAGTATAATAATAAACCAAAGAAAATTGTGGAGATATTACTCGAGGATCATGAGTAATTTTTTTGTTCCTATTTTTTTTTTTTATTATTTAAACATACGTTTGGTATTCATTCTAACTGTGAAGTTGGATCTGGAATTTCTTTAATGTTATTATTTCTTCGTCCACATCATAGAAAATAGTTATAAAAAGCATCCACATGTGACTATATTTCAGATAATGCAGGTTTACTAATTATTCATCGATTTTCTAATTAATTTCATACATTGTATTTACTATTAAAATACCAATATGTCACGATGAAGTATAAATTGGATCCTGGTTTCTAATTATTTGACGTGTGTTAAATACTGGCAGCATTCATTTTTTATTCTTATTTCAAGAAGGGATTAAATTATTAAATACTTAGTAATAATAATAATAACAATAATAACAACAATAATAATAATAATAATAATAATAATCTGTAATATATATTTTTCAGGAGCAGATCTTTAACGACTCTGTGGGAACAAGAATGTATTGACATGCTCAGGGACGTACGGAGTCTTACGAATGGAGAAATATGTGTAGTAATTCTTCAGATGTTTAGGCCAAAGAAGAATAATGGTATTAGGGTGACTTCTTTATGAGATATATATATAATGTCTACTTTTTTAATTAGTTACTAATGAAGTTAGTGCCTTTAACAACAGTAAATGGAGAATACACCGCATTCACTGCTTTTAGTCCATCAGATCGTTTCTTCTAAGAATTGTGATGCCATAGCACAATTCAAAAAAGGTTATATGATAACATGCGATCTTATATTATAAATAATAAATTAGTTCACGTTCACAAATATCTACATCATAACTAATGGTGCAATAATTGCAGGCTTTTTTATCCAAAGCAAATGGTATGCAGTCACCCAGAACAACCACTATAGGAGCAAAGAGTAATTACTCAAATGATGTTGATTCTGGTTATCTCACTACAATAACAATTGAAGAATTTTTAATGAAAGAACAAGTATGTTTACTTACAAATTATTCATAATATTAACACAATCTTAAAAAACTAAAATTCATAATCTGACATCAATGTTTTTTTTTTTTTTTTGGTTTTTTATTATTATATATATGTATAGAGAAGTTACTGGATTCATGGTAAGATTGAAGATGTTGACTGTGGTTGGTGGTATATGTCTTGCAAGACATGTCCGCGCAAGCTAAAAGAACAAGACAACAAGCTTTTTTGTCATGGCTGCAACAAGACCATGGTCTCCGATACAAGAAGGTTTGTGTTCTTTATTCACAATAATATGTTGATTGAAAACAGTAATTGTGAAAAATTCAAAGTACAATTTTACATAACAAACACTCATACAAGTTATACCTTCATATTAATTTCAGGTATATGATAACTGTTGCGGTTATGGACTCTGTTTTTAACTCTTTTTTCATGATATGGGTTACCATTGCAAATGAATTGATTGGGAAGACATCTAATATGTTGTTCGAGACTTCCACAATTGTAAGTCAAAATAGATCGATTCGTCAATTCACTGTGTGATGTGCTAACAATAAATTTTGGTTTTGAACTGTGTAAGTTAGTAATATATAATCTGGTCCTATAATTTAGAAAATAAAAAATCTTAAAGAATACATTTTTATTTGTCATATTAGCTTTGAAAGTAGAGCTGTCAGAATAGGTTGATGAGTCGGTTTAGCCTAAACCCATCATAACCCGCTCTTATGCGGGCTCAAATGGGACGGGTCACTTGCTAGTTGGTTCACTCGCCGGTTGGGGTGGGTCACTGGTGGGTCGACCTACGGGTTGGTCCAATTATTTTATTTTTTTATTAATATTTTTTTAAGGATGTTTCACTTACCACCCACTCTACCCCCACCCCACCTCCCCCCTAACCCCCACCCACCCCCCACCCCTTTTCCAAAAAAAAAGTTTTTATTTTAATATTAAATTTTTTATTAAATTTTAATATTTAAATAATAAAAATTATTACCACAACAGCTTACCCCCCTTCCCAAAAAAAAATTTAAAATAAAATTTTAGATTTTAATATTTTAATAATAAAAATATTACCACCCTACCCCACACCCATCCACCCCTTTTCCAAAATTTTTTATAACAATTTAAATTATAATATTTAATAATAAAAATATTACCACAACAGCCTACTCCCACCCACCTACCCCACCCCACCCCACCCCACCCCACCCACACTCCTTCCCAAAAATTTTTTATAAAAATTTAGATTTAAATTAATATTAAAAAAATTTGTTGGGGGTAGGGGGAGGGTGGGTGGGTGGGTGGGTGGGTGGGTGGTAGGAGTAGGCTGTGTGATAATATTTTTATTATTTTAATATTAATTAAAATCTAAATTTTTATAAAAAAAAATTTTGGGTGGGGTGGGGGTGGTGGGCGAGGGGGTGGGTGGGGTAGGGGTAGGATGGATGGTAATATTTTTAATAATAAAATCTAAATTTTTATAAAAAAAAAATTTGGGGTGGACGGGGGTGGGTGGCGGTAGGGGTAGGATGAGTGATAATATTTTTATTATTTTAATATTAAAATCTAAATTTTAATAAAAAAAATTTTGGGGGTGGGCGGGAGGTAGGGGTAGGGGTAGGGGTAGGATGTGTGATAATATTTTTATTATTTTAATATTAAAATCTAATTTTTTTATAAAAAAGAAATTTTGGGGGGTGGTGGGCGGGGGGTGGTGTGGGTGTGGGTGGGGATAGGAATGGGTGGTAGATTATTGGGTTGGGGCAGATTAACGCACGACCCACTGTGACCCACTGTGTAGTAAGCTTAAATGGGGCTGGTCATTTTGAGTTGGGTCAATTTTGGGGTAGGATACTGATGGGTTTTTATGGGTTGGGGCGAGTTGACCCATTGGGTTCAACCCAAATTGACATCTCTATTTAAAAGTACCAGAATATAGTCTCAATTAAAACCATACCACAACTAAAATTATGGTTTCTGACCTCATTGCAATATATTAGTAAACTTAGAATTGATCAATTTTAGGGTCTCGCAAGGTTATATAAGTGTTGCGTCCATAAATACATTAAACTTTAATATTAAAACATTAAGTTAGATAAAATATAAAGAAATATTATTCGGTTCAAACATAATAAAATCAAATGAAGTTGTTGCCCTAAAACTAACACATACCGTGCAACGAACAGGTTAGCTACTAGTTATGTTAAAAACCTTGTTATTAACAAGCTGGTTGGGGTGTGAATGCTATTAGGTATTGTATTATAAAGATAATAAAATACTTAATATTATTGCATTTGCATAGGAGTATATAGTTTTGAAAAGAACCTGACATTTGAATTAATATGTATACGGATAAGATTAATATTAGTAATCATAATAAATTATCACCTAAAAAAAATAGATTAAACTTTAATCACATGTAACGTAAGAAATTTTTGAATATTTAATTTATATTAAGTTAATATTATTCCATTAGTTTTATCAAATTATGAAAAATAACAGAGTTTGCACATTAATTACAAGCACATAGACTTATTGTCTTTCTAAGTCCATTAATAAAAAAGTAAGTGGCACAATTAAATGAAACTTGAGTTAGTATATATATTGTAAAACAGATTTACATTATTATAAACCTTATATATATATATATATCAACGGTGATTTGTTATAGAATTATATTTTACACATTGACGAATAAATTCAATGTAATAAAAAATTATGGACTAAAATCGATAAATAAAATCTTTAGACGAAGCATTAGTTTGTAAGTGTGAGGTATGGCTTAGGTGAAAGACCAGTTCCAAGAAAGAGGCCCAACAAGCCCAATAATACATCAAATCACTTTTAATAACACAAAGAATATCTCAATTTTAAAGTATAAGACTTTGATTTTAATTCTATCACTGCATTTTAGTATGAACTGAAGCAGTCATTGATATCTCGTTTACGTCGTACTTGGTACTGTATTTTTGGTACAAAAGTCCACGTTACAAATCGCCATACAAGTACAATAAGTTTTTTCTTTTTTTGGGAACAAGTACAATAGTTGGTAAGGAGACTAAAATGATTAGTTAATTTAGGTTAACGGGTAGAAATATTTGTATTAACTAATACATTTTTAATTAAAGAGTAGGTGGTCATTTTAAAGAACATGCGTGCTGTTGAATCGGTTTTACATGAACTTTTCTTAACTAAGATTTCAAAAATATTATACTGTTTCGTTCAACACTATCCCCTACAAAACTGAAGGAATATATTATAATTATAAAATATTCTATAATGTTACATGATCACGGGATAATATTATGAGGGATATATGGAGTTGTGTAAGCTCATTACTACAATACTACTATTTTATAATTAGGTATCATTTTTTCTCAATGATGTTAGTATTTTTCTTGTAAGATGGGAATACTTTTTATTTTTATTATAAATTATTAATGTAATAGTTTATTGTACTATTATCACTTTTTATTAATTGCGTATGACTAATTTTCATTAAAATAATATTTTCTTATTCGTCTCAAAAAGTCATTCCACTTATAGTTTATTGTACTATTATCACTTATATCTTTAAAATTAGCATTAAATTAAAATATTCTTTTATTTTATTTTAAGATTTTGAAATTATATTATCACTTGGGATTGGATTTTGAAAACTAAATTTTAAAACCCACCTCGCATACTTATAAATCCTAATAATATAAAAAAAAAAGACTTGTGTGATACCGTCTCACGTAAGGGCTTAAGTGAAACGGTCAGAAAGTGATAACCTTTATATATTGAAAAAGTAATACTAAATTAATGAAAAGTGATAATGTTATTTTATGAACAATTTATAGTATAAATTAAAAGTGATAACATTTTATAGCGAAAGTGATAACGTTTTATAGCAAAAATGATAACTTTTTTAAAAAGTGTAAAATGGTTTCACGTGAAAAATCTCACGCAATACCTATTAAAATAAAAATAAAAAACTCACCCTCTGTTACATAATTTCTCCTCAAATAATATATTTTGTCCTCATCTTTCCTATTTCTTTTCTTTTTTTCACATAAAATAATAATAGATTAGTAGACATATTGATCCATTAAAACAATATCATCCGTTTTGGGCTTTTCTAAGCCCTCACAATTTTGCATGACTTCCACCTAAAAGACCTCGACCTCTTATTAAGGAGAGTTTAGTCACACTTGTAAAATCATCATTCCCATGTGTTACTGATGTGAGATTTTAGTTAACTTAATCCACATTTCCTTCTTAAAATCCATTGAGCCACTCAATGAATGGGTCCAATGGCCATAGTTGAAGTGAGAAACAACCCACCCATCGGCAAAGCCACATCAGTTAGACATAGGGATGGTGATGGGTTTACATCGTATGGACTAAACTTAACTTTCTTTAACACAAGGCATTTTTTGTTAAAATTTAAGAGCAAAACAGCAGGGTCTTTATTGGTCTAAAGCGGATAATATCATGCTAATGGATTGAATGATCCATTAAGTCCTTTGTAGAATGTGGCTCTCTCCATGTAGACCTATACACCCAACAGTGATATCAAAGATAAATCCCAAACTTAGCCCATGGATAGGATGTTTCTCGCTTCAACTGTGCTCACTAAGCTGTGGAACCCAAAAGCAAAACCGTGAGATCAAGTGTGCACTAAACCCTCCATGCTCGCATAATTTTTATCTTATAACAAAAAACTTTATGTTATTGTAAATCCCAGAACAGACAAAAATCCAAATTCTCGGACCCTCTTTCTTAATCCATGTCGATCTGATAGGACTGTTCGCAAACTCCCCAAAGTCATTTTTATGTTTCGAATTTCCGTTCCAGCAGTTGAACAACTCACCAATTTCGTTACATGATTTTACATTTTCTAATTCAAGGAACTTTGATCGCAAAGATAAGCCTATACAAATCACATATACATTTGAGAGAAGAAAGAGAGGGGTTTAAAACTGGTGAGCTAACTTGTAATATACATTTTCTTTTTTCTACTCAACAGTAATTTCGAGCACAGTGGTAAGCCGTGGTTTTATGTATCTCCTGAGGAGGAGAGACGAGCAAACAACAGTTACAGATGACATGGCCATGCATGCTCCCGCCACCCACGGCGGCAGCCTCACCTTAAGCCAGGGGAACAAAACCCCGGCTGCAATCGGGATAGATACGACGTTATAAGCGCTGGCAAACACATAGTTCAGTCGAATACGGGAGAAGGTCTTTCTCGAAAGATCAATGGCAGTGATGACATCTTCTAAGCTACTTCTCATTAGCACATAATCCGCAGCTTCTATTGCAATGTCCGTTCCTGCCCCGATTGCCATACCTACATCCGCAGCAGCCAGGGCCGGAGAATCATTAATACCGTCTCCCACCATGGCAACTACGCTTCCACCTTTCTGAAACGAGCGGATGACATCAGCTTTTCCTGAAGGCATCACTTCTGCTCTTACATCTGTAATCCCAACCTGCATAATGCCGTAGAATTCAGAGGAAATTGAATCAGGACGTCTCGTTTAACTACGTACACATCAGAGGAAGCGGAAAGAATAAGATATCAACCTCTTTTGCAACAGCCTTGGCAGTTCTCCAGTTGTCACCGGTAACCATAACAGGATTCACACCCATCTTCATGAGCCCCTCGATAACCACCGCAGCTTCTCTCTTTAGAGGATCCGCTACACCCAGAACACCAATTAAATCGTAATCATAGGCAACGAGTATTCCAGTCTTGGCACTTTCTTCCAACTCTACAACAAACTTTTCCACGTTGTCTGGAATAGTGACTAAATTTTCAATCATTAGCTTTCGGTTACCAACCTGTCAAATTCGCAAAACCTTGGATGAGCTTAAACATTCATCAACAAAATAAGCCTTGTTCTCTTCTCTAGGGTAAAGATATGTATAACTTGTGCAAAGCACTCACCAAAATCTTTTTCCCCTCTATATGGCATTGCACACCTTGTCCAGGGAAAGCTGAAAAATCTGACACATCAAGAAGCCATCCAAAGGATTTAGATTCCTGCCCATGGATTTGAGCATCCTCTTTACCCAAATGTTCATCAAAGAAATGGAAGTGGCGGGCATATTCAAGTATTGCTTTGGCCAATGGATGTTCGCTACTAGCCTGTGCCAAAAGAAAGAGGCTGCATCAACCTACATGTTGAGCGATTCAAAGCACACACATTGATAGATATTATAGTTATCCTCATTCAAAACTAATGCTATTACTACTATTGGTCCAAAGGACAATGCAAGCACAAGAAGAAGCTGAAGGAAACAAAAAATTCAACATAGCTTTAAATCCTCCAATACCCCCAAAAAAAATTCATTTACCTCTGCTGAAGCTACTAAAGTAAGGAAGTTGCCACGATCCATGCCTGAGAAAACTTTTGCAGTGGTAACTGTGGCTTTTCCCTGGGTTAATGTTCCAGTCTTGTCAAATATGACATGCTTTATCTTCTGTGCTTTCTCCAATGCATCTCCTCCTTTTATAAGGACGCCATTGTTAGCTCCAACACCAGTTGCCACCATGACAGCAGTTGGGGTGGCCAGTCCAAGTGCACATGGACATGCAATTACAACAACTGATATTGCAAACATAAGGGAAAAAACAAAGTAATTGCTATTATCAGGCAGCCACTCCTCAGGGTAGCATCCAAGAACCCCAGCAAGATACCTGCATACAGGAAAATATATTAATTAAGAGGTGAAAAACCAATGTGAATTCTTTAAATTGGAGAAATATATCAAACACATGTTTGCAATATTAAGCTTACCATGCCAGTAATGTCAATAATCCCAACGTTACTACTGTAGGAACAAAGATGCTTGCAATCTGCAGGTGAGAAAAGTTGCTACATAAGGAAACAATTTACAATAAGTACACTGACATGAAAGAATAATATAATCTAATTAATAGCAAATATTCATTGACAGGAGAGGGAAGATTGTGTAATCATTTACTATTTGTCCCTTGGGGATATGCAAAACAAATATCCTATCAGCATAACAAATTCTCAATGAGTATTTCCTAAATATACATATAATCTTGTGAGCAACAACTGTCTGACTGAGAATTCCATGGAAATTTTAAACAAGGAGGTCAGACAAACAAAAATGACCTTCCAACAATACATGAATGCGTTTCTTTAATCTATTTTTCCCCCTATCACTTCTAGTACTTTTCCTTTTTTTGCATTTGATGACCCGATCACATTGATAAATCAATAAACGCATAAAAGCAAAACATGAAAAATAAGGAAAATTAGCACTCACGAAGTCAGCAAACTTTTGAATAGGAGCCTTAGACATCTGTGCAGTCTCAACCAGAGATATAATTTGGCTTAGAACAGTGTCAGAGCCTACTTTGTTGGCTTGTACATGAAGTGAACCGTGCAAGTTTATTGTACCTCCAATAACTGAAGAGTTGGATTCCTTCAGAACAGGAGCAGATTCACCAGTGACCATACCCTCATTTACGTAACTTGAACCCCAAACTACCAAACCATCAGCTGGAACCTTTGCACCTGGATGTACTTTCAATATGTCACCAGGTTGAATCAACAAAGAATCAATTTCTCTTTCTCCTACAACCTTTCCACCTGCAATTTTTAAGGTTCACTTATTCAGATTGATCTTGCAACCAACGTTCTCTTTGTCAAACTTAAGTTTTTCTTTTATATAATTCTAGTGCACCATAACAAATTCTGATAATTATATCAGGAAACACATACCTTTGTCTCTGATAAGTAATATAGCTGTAGCAGGAGCAAGCTCCACTAGCTTTTTGATAGCATCCGATGTCTTCCCCTTTGCAAGACTTTCCAAGTACTTACCCAAGAGTACAAATGTAATCAGCATAGCACTTGCATCAAAGTACGTTGGAGACCAGAACCCAGTCATCGCACCATATAGCAATGCACATACAGAATAAAAATATGAAGCTGAAGTTCCCAATACTACCAGGACATCCATGTTAGTAGAACCATTTCTGAGTGCTCTGCCAGCAGCTACATAGAATCTCTTACCGATTACGAATTGAATAACAGTGACCAAAGCCCAATTTAGCCAATCACCCATTTGAAAAGGCCCACAGCGCCAAAGTAGTAAAGAATACAGCAATGGTATGCGTGGACAGATGACTTGCATAAAAAGGACTGGAATCTGGAGCAATGAGCAATTGAACAGGAGTTAAAAAAGAACAGTTCTATTCCTAGCCACATCAGATAATTAATTTGTTTCTTAGAAACATCAAACTTTATTTAATTAAGCACCAAAAAGAATCTATAAGTCAATGTCTCAGCTGTAATTATTATAATATGACATTTTGCAGGAAAGATATGCTAAAATGATGCCAAATAATATCAAGAGCGCAAAAACAAATCAATCACGCCGAAATGGAGAAACTTACACTTAGACACAAGCTCGCTGTAAACAGCCGAAACATGTTAGAAGACTCCTCTAGATCCTTGGAAGTCATTCTGCTATAAGGGTTCTTCACATGCACCTTTAGTTTCCCATAGCTGCTACTTTCAATCTCATCAACCAATGTTCTGGAACCAAGGAGCTCCGGATCAAAATGAATTTCTAAATCATTAGACACTCGATCAAAAAAAAATTGCCTCACACCCCTTATGGCACTAAGGTTTCCTTCTAACATCTGTACATCAAGTTCACTTGCAATTCCAATAACCCCTAGCACAAGTTTATCCTGTTCATTACTCTGTACAAATGAAGCTTCAAAGCCAGCATCTTCGATAGCATTAATTATATCATCCTTACTAGTAACAGTTGGATCATATTCAACCTCTCCTAAAGATGTAGCTAAGGCAACTACAGCTTTTGTCACACCCGGTATATTCCTTAGAATCCCCTCTACAGAATTTACACAAGCAGCACATGTCATTCCTCCTATGGTGAACTGGCCAATTAAGGTCCCACGTGGCTTAGACTGAGACAGATTAGGTTCGGGTAGAATTTCTGCCTCGAATCCAGCATCTTCTATTGCATTTTTAATGTCTTCATCCTGAAAAAATGAATGGGGCAGCTTAGAGTCCAATCAAGACATTAACTGTAAAGTAAACCACAAGTAACTGATTTGCAATTGAAACACTAGAATTCATAGGGTATATCTATCATTGATACAGTCGTGCTATATGTAAGTTTGTAAACTACGATGGCACTGGGATATGAATTATCTCAAGAATCAAGTCCCAAAGAAGATATTTCAGCAAAAGTTTTTAATTTTATTTTTCATGTCCAAATTGGGAACATGATTGTACAACTACAACTTTTATTTCACTAGCACATTCCGTAGGAGCAACATTGGCATTAATAGCGAAGGCTGCAAAATCAGTTTATATTGATCACGGAAATTAGTACAAGGAGATCTACGAATCCCCAAGAAAGATAGTCCACAGTTAATACACATATTAAATTATTGCATTCAAACAAATACTAAAATCACGAAGTTAAACCAAACGAAAAATAAAATTACCAGAGTCAAATCATGTGCAAATAAAAATGAACACAAGTGTGAAATAGCAAGTCATGAAAGCATCCCCTGCCTAACTTCCAATTATATCGGTTATTTATGGAGATTTCCAAAATTAATCAGAGCAAACGATAGCTACAATAATACAATCCAGTAGTCAACCCGCACAAAAACACATGTAATCTACATGCACATATATTTACACAATTCTCACGCGAAAACAAAATTCAAAACGAGCTTTGACTAAAACCTTTACTGAGGTAGGATCAAAGGTGATATCAGCCTTGTTCTGTAGCAACGCGACGGAAGCCTTTACGACGCCGTTTAAGCTCATGAGAGCCGATTCCACCGAATTGGAGCACGCTGCACAAGTCATGCCCGTCACGCTCACTTGAATTCTCCGCAAATTCCCAGAATTTTCTTCATCGTAGGAGCTCAACAGCCTCTCCTCCTCGCCGGAATCCTCCGCCGATCTGCCCGAACCTTTTCCGGCAGCCGGAGTTAACTGCAGGCCTCTCATGGTCAGCGCCGATTAAACCCCCGACCAATAAAAAATGCAAAATAATACAGAGAGAAAGAGTTTGTACGTATATACAAATACGTAATTATATATATCTGTCAGTTGAGAATTTAAAATTATTGTTAAAACATGTATAAAATATTGGTGATTAATTATTTTTAGAGAGAGAAAGAGATAAATCTGTGGGAGGAGAGGGAGAGAAGGCAGGACATCGGATTTGGAAGCGAAGGTGAGAAAATATACTGCAATGGGAAATCTGAAAAGGGTGAAATTACGAAAAAGGGGTTGTACTACTACATGTACTACATATATTTGGTAAGAAGGGGGTGGGTAGGTTAGTTGATAATGTAGGTCAAAATTCGACGACAAAATTCCAAGAAATTAATGAAAAAGTTCAACTGTCCATATAGACATAACTAATTTATTAGGTGGGTTTATTTTACCAACTCTTGGGTGTAGTAGATTTGTTAGTAATTAAGTAATTATATGTGTAGCTTTCTAATGTAATATAGAGAAATGTGTTAATTACAAATTCGAATGTTCATTTTTGTATTTTTAAAAGTTGCATAATTTTTTATAAATATTTTTGTATTATTCAGGTTGACATCATCACCAAATATCTTGATATTCCATCTTCTATATAACTTCACATATATTATTATTATATGCATAAATACGAGTAGATTTTGTTTTGAAAAATAAACACGTAGTTTAAGTATTACATCTTTAGATAATGTTATTTATTATAAATCAAGCGTCATAGATTAGCAATATTGGCGTTTGAATTTGTGAATGCTTTAAGTTATGTTTTCATTGGAAAACTGATAATGTGATAGTATATTATTTATCATAGTTAACATAACGTTTTCCTTACCTACGACATCCCCACCCCACCCACAACATACAAAGAAAATAAATTTTGGCTTTTTCATTCAATTTACAGCATGTATATTTTTAGATATATAATGTTTTGTTGTGAATAATGTGAATAAAATAGCAACTGATTCACATTTTTGTATAGGATAGTTAATTAGAATCTAAAATCTCAATAATTCTTATGAATAATAAAAAAAAATTGTGAGATCATGTCATATAATAATTTACATTAAACAAATAAAAAGTGATAATATTTATAATGAAATTAAAATAATACAAAAAGTGATAACGCTTCACACCTCAAAACAAACATCTGCATCTCCTCACACTTGCATAGTCTAGTACGATCCCCTTCTCCAGCTTCTTTAATTTGATGGAGTTCTAGCGGTAGCGGAATTCCATCATCGAAAAGGGAAGTCGTTTCACTTTGGGAGGATCCATCAAGATCGGAGCACCATCGAAGTGTGTTTCGTCTTGCGGGAAAAGATCTCTTCTCGACTCAAATTATACACGTATCCAAGATCGATTTTGCACATTAAAGGTTTTTTTCACTAAGGAAATTTGAAGATCATCGTTTTTTCTCTTTTTATTAGTTTTTTTTTCATCCACACTTTCCACTGCTAGATATTTTGCATGATTATTTAGTATATCAATATACCAAGTAACCAACAATGTTTAATTAGATTAATTATCTTCATAATATTTAAAATTTAATATAAAAGTAATCCTATTAATATACTACCATGAATTTTCCAAAAAAAATGTACTCCCTCCATCTCAAAATTGATTGTACAATTTCCACATTTATTCATCCCAAAAATATATTGCACCTTCCAAAAATAGCAAAACAAATTACCAATTTATCCTCCACTTTTTAAATATTTATAAAAATGCATGGACAATTTTAAACATAAACCAAAATGCATGGACAATTTTACCTCTCAAAGTTGAGTTGAAAAGTCAATAAAGTAACATTTATTAAACTCTGTATCTACAGTAACAGTGCAATTAATTTTGGGACGGTGGGAGTAATTATTTATTGAAGTGATTAAAGAAATTCAGGTGGATTCAAGATTAAACCTCTAATTATGAGGTTATTATTAAATATTTCTTGTATATATTAGTATAAACTTATAATCATGAAAATAAAAAAATATACTCCCTCCGTCCCAAGAAAGTTTGCACCCCTCTTTCAGTAAAGAAATTAAGAAAGTGATATCTTTTAGGGGTATTATGGTATTTTTATAATAAATAAATGATAAAGTATGTTAGATGTGTTAGATATGAGTTTTTTTTATAAATAAAATGTATAGGAAAAAGTGATTGTGTTTTATTTTTATTTTTTGAGATAACTTAAAATGAAAAGTGTGTCATTTGAAATGAGAAAGTTTTCAACCATCAGAAAATTAGATGAATTCAATTTCTACTAGAAGTTTCTATTTTCTCGACCTGTGGTCAAATCATAAAAACACGTCTTTCTCTGAATTATTAGAAAAGGGCATTTCTGGAATTATGCATTAGAAGAAGAGTTCTTTTGGGGTGGGGCAGACACGGCGGCTTCCGTCGTCTGGAATCTTTGATCGGTTTATTATTCTAACTTTTTATTACATAAATTTCTAAATTCGTGCCTAATTAATTATATCTTTTTTTTTAACAATATTTATTTACTTATGAAAGTCGTGTTATAACTAGTACCCATATATGGAATATATATTTTAAAGTTGACAATTGCAAATAATGTTACTTTATTTTTTATTTATTTTTTTCAGTGAAGGAATTAAATTGAGTTGATTTTAGAATTTTAGATATAAATAAATTGAAATTTAAAAATAAAAGTTCGATGATATTTTAATTTCCATAGTAGTGGGGCCAATTTTTAATTAGTATCGTGTGGAAGTGGATCAAACAAAATTCGCATATAATATTCAACTATGGCTTTAGCTTAATATAATTATTGTATCTAATAAAAATATGAAAAATTCTCTTATTTGACGGATTTTTTGTGAGACGGGTCAATTCATGATTAAAGTATGTTTTTATATATAGTTAAAGTATGTTTATTTGTAGTTAAAGTATGTCAATAATGAATCATATTATAACACAATAAAATTATACTTTAATTCATTATTTATCATACTTTAAAAATATTTTTTAATAATAATTAAACATATTTTATCTATATAATAGATATACTTTGTGGATAAGGTGCAATTAATTAAGTAATTACTCGGATTAATTAAATATTAATCCGAATACGATGCAGCTTGAATTAACTTAAGTAATTCAAGAAATCTTCTCAAGCACTTCAGCAAGCTCGGTCCTAGGCTCAAGGGGAAAAAGGTGCAGAAGTGTATAGTTAGAGAAATGGAGCAACCTGTGCAAAATGCTAAAAAACGCACGCTTACCTTGCGTAATTTCTCTGTATTCGTGTGAAAGTCCAAATTGGCCATGTCATATACAGTTAGAAAGCTACTAAAGAGAGGATCGTTTTGGTGCAAGAATAACTCAAATCGGAGTTCGAATGTGAAAGTTAGGCTCAAAACAGTGCGACTGCGTAGAGCTGTTCAACTAATAGACCCCCAGTTCAACGTATGGTCCAGCTCAGGTAGCCCAACTCAACTAGTTCAGCTTCGCCAGTTCAACCCAATCAACCTCAACTCAAGCAGCCCAGTCCGGGTTGTTCAGCCTAACTACCCTAGCTCAGCTAGTTCAGCTCCGCCAGCTTAACCCAATCAATCTCAGCTCAAATGGTCCATCCCGGCTAGTTCAGCTCCACTTGCTCATTTCAATCGACCTCAGTTCAGGTGGTCCAGCTCAGCTAGTTCAACTCAGTCAACCACAACTCAGTATTCCAGCTCGGCTTGACCAGCTCAGCTGAATCATGCAAACTCCACTGAATATCAAAGCGACACATGTCCAGGGCTAGGTGGCAGCTGGCTGGTTTTGCTTCATATGAGAGTGCTGACTCATCAAGCCTATAGGTTTATAACCCTAGACCTAATTATTACATTCCCTAGGCTTTTTTGCCTATAAATAGCCCCCACATTGTGTACCTAGAATTCAATTTTTGGCAAATTGGACAAGTAGTGGACACCATGCCAACTCTCTAACTTGATTTACGTGCAACCAGCTAGATACGCTACTCCTCATCTTATCTAATTGATAGCTCCACTAATCATTCCGAATATCATTTGTGTTTAATCAGTCTCAATTATCACCTAAACTATGATTAGGAACTGATTATCAACATACTTTAACACGTCTTACAAACGGTCTCACAAGAGAATTTGTCTAAAAATACAAAACAAATTACGAGACGAAAAATTCCTATATATAGTGGTTTAGAAAACAAGTTTCTTATAAGAACATGAATGAAAATAATAATATAAGAAATAAAAATATAATTTTTAAAATAACTTTTCTACTTTATATTGCCTAATCCAATATATGTCATATATTATTTATTTACAATACGATACTCCTTCTATTCTCAATTCATATTTACAACTTGAATTTTACAAGTATTAGAAAATTTTAATTTTTTATTTACTTTTAATTAGGGATAGTTTTGTATTTTTAGTAATAAATAAATCATAAAATGTGTTATATGCGTAAGGCATTTGTGGCAAATTTAAAATCAAATTGTATTATAAAATTATTGATGAATTTGTTGTTGTTTCATTTTACTAACCAATATATTATAAGAACTAAATGTAGGAATTAATTAAATTAATTAATTAAATTAAATTGAATTTAATTGGTTAGTAAGGGTTGATGATTAAATTAATCACTAATTAAATGAGTATAGTGGGTGAGTGTAATTTGACTCATCTACTAGAGAGGTTATGTGAGGCGTAATAGGAAATAATACGAAATTATTATCCCATATAGGAGGAAAATCCTCAAAAATCAGATTACAAATCTTTTCATAAATGATGATTAGAGTAGGTTCGTTGAATCTGGTCTCAAACACAAGGGAAATGAGACGTCTCTAGATGACTTAATTGTCAAACTGAGAATAGAAGAGGACAACAGGAAGATGGATGAGAAGTTTGGTCAATCCTCAATGGAGGCAAAGACAAACTTAACTGAACATCGTGCGGGACCCTCCAAAAAGAGGAAGATGTCCGACGACAAGGGCAAGAAGCCAGTGCAAAACCCCAAATTCAGTGGGGATTGCTACATTTGTGGCAAGCCCAACCACATGGCCAAAGATTATCGTCAGCTTAAGAAGAACAAAGACAAGAACCACAATGCCAACGTGGTTGAACGGGCTCTAACCGATGGCGACCTGGCTGCTGTGGTCTTTGAAGCCAATTTGGTGGCAATCTAAAGAAGTGGTTCGTGGACACTGGTTCCACCTGCCACGTCTTCTCGGAGAAAAGTGCCTTCGCCACTTATGCGCCCGTTGAAGGGAGGAAACTGCACTTGGGGAATTAAGCCTCTTCTGATGTAGCCGGTGTTGGGAGCGTGACTCTAAAACTCACCTCCGGGAAAGAACTGAAGCTGAAGGATGTGCTACATGTCCCAAACATCCGCAAGAACCTGATCTCAGGCTCCTTGCTAGTTAGTCATCAATTCAAGCTTGTATTTGAGTCTGATAAACTAGTGCTTAGCAAATTTGGCCAATTCTTGGGCCGTGGTTATCTTGATAATGGGCTTTTTAAGCTCAATGCTATGGTTGTAAGCCGTGAAGGCAAGAAAGTTATGAATAAAAATGCTTCACTTCTTCTTATATCATTGAGTGCTCCTCAATATGGAATTTAAGATTGGGACATGTAAATCTTAAATCGATTAAAAGATTAAATAATCTTGATTTGCTTAAAGTAGCAAATGTTGAGATTTCAAATAAATGTGAAGTGTGTGTAGAAGCAAAAATGACAAAACAACCATTTCCAACAACGGAAAGGAGCACTAAAACTCTAGAGTTAATCCACACTGATACGTGTGATTTAAAGTTTGTGCAAACTAGAGGGGGAAAAAAGTATTTCATTACTTTTATTGATGACTGCACAAGGTTTTGCTATGTATATCTCTTGAGGAGTAAAGATGAAGCTTTAGAAGCATTCAGGCTCTACAAGAATGAAGTTGAAAATCAATTTAATACTCGGATTAAAACAATTTGAAGTGATAGAGGTGACGAATACGTAACACCGTTTGAACAAATATGTGTCGAATCCGATATCATACATCAAACAACGACTCCATATTTACCTCAATCAAATGGCGTTGTTGAACGCAAGAATAGAACTCTGAAGGAAATGATGAACGCAATGTTAATCAGTTCAGGGTTGCCTCAAAACTTGTGGAGGAAAGCTATCCTATCAGCTAACCATATTCTGAATAAGATTCCACACAAATCTAATGATCAAACTCCTTATGAAATATGGAAGGGACGCAAACCGTCATACAAATACCTCAAAGTGTGGGGGTGTTTGGCCAAGGTTGAAGTGCCACTACCTAAACAAGTTAGGATTGGACCTAAAACGGTTGATTGCATATTTGTTGGGTATGCACTTAACAGTATGCCTACAGATTTCTGATTCACAAATCAGAGATATCTGGCATGACTGAAGGCACTATGATAGAGTCAAGGAATGCAATATTCTTTGAAAACATATTTCCTAGTAAAGGAAATAAACAAGTGAGTTCTAGCAAAAGATCACTTGAAGATAGTACTACGGTTTAGTCTACCCAAGAAAGTGTAGAACCAAGACGTAGTAAAAGAGCTAGAGTAGAAAAGGACTTTGGTCAAGATTTCTTCACCTATGTGGTTGAAGATGAGCCCAAATCTGTAACTGAAGCTCTATCTAGTTCAGATGCACCATTCTGGAAAGAAGCCATAAACAGTGAAATTGACTCCATCATGTAAAACCATACGTGGGAATTGGTAGATTTACCAAAGGGTTGTAAGACCTTAGGATGCAAGTTGATCCTAAAAAGAAAGTATAAAGCTGATGAATCAATAGATAAGTATAAAGCCAGGTTGGTGGCTAAAGGCTTCAGACAAAAGGAAGGGTATGATTTCTTTGATACCTACTCACCTGTGAAACGAATTACGTCTATTCGTGTACTTATATCAATTGCTGCATTGCACAATCTAGAGATCCACCAAATGGATCTGAAGACAACCTTCTTAAATGGTGAGTTGGAGGAAGAAATATACATGGACCAACCAGAAGGCGTTATAGCACCTGGAAATGAGAAAAAGGTGTACAAACTTATGCGATCATTGTATGGACTTAAAGAAGCTCCAAAACAATAACATGTGAAGTTTGACAACACAATGATGTCAAATAGTTTTTGAATCAACGAGTGTGACAAGTGCGTGTATGTGAAAACTACACCAAATGGATTTGTCATTGTGTGCCTCTATGTAGATGATATGCTTATAATGGGAAGCAGTCATGATATAATCGTTGACACTAAAAGGATGTTGAGTCAAAATTTTGACATAAAGGACATGGGTATAGCAGATGTGATACTTGGAATTAAAATCCAAAAGACATCTAATGGAATTGCATTGTGACAATCTCATTACGTTGAGAAAGTATTGAAGAAGTTCAATGCATTCGACGATCCACCGGCTAAGACACCCATGGATCCAAATGTGCACCTTAGAAAAAATAAAGGTGAACCAGTAGCTCAATCTGAGTATGCAAGGGTTATAGGAAGTATAATGTACATAACAGATTGTACACGTCCTGACGTAGCGTGTTCAGTTAACAAACTGAGTAGATACACGAGTAACCCAAGCAATGAGCACTGGAAAGAATTGAGAAGAGTGTTGAGATACTTGAAATACACTCTTGATGTGGGGCTACACTATTCTAAGTATCCATCAGTACTTGAAGAGTACAATGATGCAAACTGGATATCTGACACAAAAGACTCGTTCTCTACAAATGGATACGTATTCACTATTGGAGGTGGAGCAGTGTCTTGGAGGTTTACAAAACAGACCTGTATAGCCCGTTCCACAATGGAATTTGAGTTCATAGATTTAAAAAAAGTTGGGGAAGAAGCAGAATGGCTTAGAAACTTCCTAGAGGACATTCCATGTTGAAATAAACCAGTCCCTACGGTAATGGAACATTGTGGCAGTCAAGCCACAATTGGAAGAGCTCTTAGTGATATGTATAATGGAAAGTCTGGACATATCCATTGGCGACACAACATGGTGAGACAATTGATCTCGAGTGGTGTAATATCAATTGACTACGTGAGGTCAAAAGACAATATAGTGGATCCGCTCACGAAAGCAATTAATCGAGATCAAATGAATAAATTTCTAGAAGGAATGAGATTAAAATCTACAAAGAAAATAGCTGAAACAGTGGAAACTCAACCTTGATGACTAGAGATTCCAAGAACTTGGTTCAATGGGAAAACGAAACTGTGGAGGTTCAAGTAAAACTTGGTACCTACCATTCTTTAGCAAAGCAATATTACCAAGTATGAGAACCCGTATTGTGGTGAGGTTAAGTCTTTGACTTTTAATGATTCCTAAAAAGCCTAGTGAAGGCTGATTGAGTATAACAGAGTACTCAAGATAGGAGATCACCTATGTAAGTGTGAAGTGAGTGGCCTCTTCAAGTGAAACACTTATGAATCCAAAGGGGGTCTATGACCGAAACGGACCAAAATGTGAGAACAAGGATGATGAGAGGCATTGATAAGTTCACACCGTTGTCTCAATATATGCTAAGGAGGAGTAGTTCAAAGACCTTGTGTCTACTAAGCCACCGGTATACTTGATAGTGTTAGACTACGGAAGGTTCAAAGTCCCAAGCTACCTATCCGGATACATTAGTGTCTCACGAGGACTGGATTGTGTGTCTGCATTTCATGTGGGTTCACTAAATTCCACTCATGTGGGGGATTGTAGGAATTAATTTAATTAATTAATTAAATTAATTGAATTTGATTGGTTAGTAAGGGTTGATTGTTAAATTAATCACCAATTAAATGAGTATAGTATGTGAGTGTAACTTAACTCATCTACTGGAGAGGTTATGTGAGGCGTAATGAGAATTAATACGAAATTATTGTCCTATGTAGGAGGGAAATCCTCAAAAATCGGATTACGAATCTTTTCATAAATGATGATTGGAGTAGGTTCATTGAATCTTGTCGCTATAACCCTCCATAATTGCTGATTAGAGGAAATCACGCAATCAAATCAAATCGTCTTAATTGCTGATTAGAGAAAATCACGCAATCAGCAATTAATACGTCACAATCACCATTATGGCTGAGCGAAATTGTGCACCTATAAATAGGGTCATTCATTATTCATTCAATAACACCACAATCAACAAGCATTTGCATCACAAAGCATTTGCATCTTAGTTAACGATCCAGTTCTCCATCTTCTTTCATTCATCGGAGTTCCAGCGATTGCGATGCTGCCTCGCCGGAAAGGAAAAGCCATTTTACCTTTGGGGAAGATCCGCCAAGTCCAGAGCACTACCGGTACGTGTTTCTTCTTGCGGAAAGATGTTCTACCTTGACTCGACTTCTACACGCTGTTCTCTTGAAGATTTTGTACAAAAGTGTAAGAAGATCCTCTGCTTCTTCTCCTTTAATTTCATTTGTAATCTTGTTAGTACTATATTTAGTACATTCTCCCTTCTACATTTCTATTCATAATATTGTAAAGTGATTGGTTGGTGCATATATAAACTAACACTAAAATATAATATAAATTTTAAGTAAAAATAAGGAATTTAAAATAAATCATGTTCGTTTTGAGATTTCATGTGTTTTGAAATTAATCAATGTTGTTTTGAGTTGTAATAAGATATATGACGTGAAGGATATCAACCATTAAGTAACATTTCCAATTCCTAATCATCCTACCGAATCGTCACTCGCTCGATATTAAAATACAAAACCAAATAGAGAATCAAATAATTTATCGCACTTGGTATGTTTATAATTTTGGGTTAAAATAATTAAGAATAAGTAAGATTGATGAATGAATAGATCTATCGACATGTTCTTGAACTAATGGCAATAGAAATGATTAAGAATAACTCGAGTTCAATTTCCATTGGGAACGAATTAGCAGAGGAGTTATAAAGTGCTTTAGAGAAAGGGAAAATATTGGTGCTTGGTGATTAATTGCCACTACAAGAAAACTGTTTTTACCAACGAAATATTCCTTTGGTAAAACCTTAATTCTATTATTAAATTGGTTTACCAACGAATTAGCAACGGAATCCGTTGGTAAAGTGGTGGTTGGTAAATTTTTAGCAACGAAAAATCAAGTTCATTGGTAAGTAATTTCGTTGGTAATCCGTTGCTAAAAATTTCATCGGTAATTTATATAAAGATTTCTTCGTTAATCCGTTGGTAATTACCAACGGATTGAATTCCGTTGGTAAAATAGAGAATAAATATGTTGACATTCTATTGTTAATTAATAGAAAAATATTATTTTGGTTGCTAATTCATTGGTAATTACCAACGAATTGAATTCCATTGGTAAATTCGATTGCTAAAAAATACTCCCCCTGTCCGCTTTCAAGGGTATCATTTTTCCATTTTGGGCGTCCGCCCCCAAGGGTCTCATTCATTTTTTATCCACACACACCCACTAATATAACTAAAAAATGAGACTCACACCTCCACCAATACAACTACCCACTACACATTAAATAACAATAATTCTTAATCTCCGTGCCTAAAAGCAAATGACACCCTTGAATCTGAATGGAGGGAATACTTTTTTGTAGTGTACTAAGTATACTAGCAACTAATATTTACCAATAAAAATAATAATAATATTAATAATACAAGGAGGACATATGTAGTTTTATCATGAACCTTTGTAAGTAGGGTCTGATTTTTTAGTAGCCACTATTAACAAAGTATAATTTTAAATAGCCACATCTGTTAAAACTAATTTTTACTAGTCACTTTTTAGTGCACTCCCCAAATTATCCCCATAACTGTCAGATAAAGGACGAAAATAAAGGGATCATCATCAAGCCAGTTTTAACTGCAGTAAATGCGGTGGGTGGACCACATTTAAATTTGTAATTAGTGGGTTGGTGAACCACATTTAAAGTTTTTAAATTTTGGATGTGGGTTGGTGGGGTATATCATTAACGTCATTTTTACTTCTTTATCTCCCTTCTTTCTTTCTTTCTCTCTCATCTTCCGTCCAACATCCTCTCTCTTCTTCTCTCTCTTTCATCCCAAAGTCTCTCTCCCTTTCGTTCCAAAGTGTCAAGCACAGTGCCACCCCTTTCTGAGTTTCTGTGCTCCATTTGCGGTCTCCCACATTATCCATCGGCCGGAATAGACATTTCCGACTAGGTGCATTCCGATGAATTTTGCAAATGGCAAATTTTCGGGTATGTATAAAAGCAGTGTTATTGACATCTCTAAATTGTGAGTTATTTGTGTATAATGTTTCCTACACTGATTTTTAGTACTTGTTTTCGAGGATATGACCTATATTTTGTGTGGTTTTGTTCATATGTGTAAAATATGAATTAATTTTGTATAATATTTCGTACATGTTGTGGTTTGGAAATATAATGTGTTGAATGTGACTTAATTGTGTATACATCATGTGTTGAATGTAGGATCGCAGTGGGGGTGTTCATTTGTTTTTGAATTTTTTTGAAATTTTGGTTGGCCGAATAGGGGTTTTGTGTAGGCCGAATAGAGCAAATTGTAGGAGTAATTATTTTGATTTTTTTTTGAAATTTTGGTTGGCCGAATAGAGGTTTTTTGTAGGCCGAATAAAACAAATCTTTAGGCCGAATAGAACAAGTGTTGGTCGAATAGAGCAAAGTTTAGGAGTAATTATTTTGATTTTTTTTAAATTTTGGTTGGCTGAGTAGAGGTTTTTTGTAGGCTGGATAGAACAAATCTTTAGGCCGAATAGAACAAGTGTAGGCCGAATAGATCAAAGTTTATGAGTTTTTTTGATTTTTTTTGGAAATGTTGGTTGACCGAATAGAGCATATTTTGTAGGCCGAATAGAGCAATATTGTAGGACGAATAGATCAAGTGTAGGCCGAATAGATCAATATGAAGTGGGAATAATCTGATAGCACTGACATTGGCCGAATAGAGTAATTTCTGTAGGCCGAATATAACAGTTTGTAGGCTGAATAGAAGGAACTGTAGGCCGAATAGAACAAATGTTTGAGTGTTCCAATATTTGGTCAGTGGTTGCAATGAATTTGCATATAATTATGAGTTTATGTGTTATTAAGTAAGCTGGTTGAATTGATGCAAAGTACATATATATGATGTGTATTACATATTATTTAGGAAAAAATTTATTTGTGCAGGGTGACTGGAAGCGTCCATCTATGCAGGGCCAGAACTGCATTATACATAATTACTGCAAACCTGGGGTTGTTATGGAAATTATTCATAGGCAGTTAACAAGGGTTGGGGGTAATGCGGAGGAGATGTTCAGGAGATCATGTTTTGGTTATTATTGGGATCTCAACGATGATTGGAACGCGAATGCTCATATCCACACTCTCATGACACGGGAGATTATATGTGGGGAGACGATTTAACTGCTAAATATTTTCAGGCTGAGAACGAGTGCCTTATATTTAGCAGGGTAGAGTTCATGAGGATAATGTGACTCTGCTTTCGGGATAGAGTCGGGTTTGATCCGAATGTGTCGTATAATATCCCGCCTGGTGGGGTGTACGATACGTATTATGGTCAAGGCGATAGACCATTAGTCTGTGAGATTGCTCGTGACTTTGAAGACAGAAGATTTACAGATGTTAGCCCCGATGACGTGGTTAAAATTGCCAAGGTGCTGTTGTTGTACTATTTTGTCCTTGGGTCTGATGTCACCAAGGTGAGTGTAGACAACTGGGTTTGGGTGCTCGTAGAGGACGAACAGAGATGGGATTTATTCCCTTGGGGGCAGGTCAGTTATATGACGCTACTGCACTTTATGGACCACATATTGACCAAACTTCCAGCTGGAGCAAATCCCGATCAGTACAGATACCACTTTTACGGGTGCACATTTGCGCTCCTGGTACGTATTTTAGTAGATTACTTAATTTTATAGTGTATTATCAGTTTCAGCAACAGTAATTATCTAACATATGTGGTTTACGTATGGTAGGTTTGGGCGTACGAGCGTCTACCTGCCCTTGCTGAATCGTATGGCCATGTCCCTCGCGATAGGGAGAATCTAAGGCCACTTTGCTTGCGATGGATTTTTCGTAAAATGAAGAGGGTTGATAGGAATCTGTTTAATCAGGTATGAATCATTAATCCATTTCAGTGAAGAAAAAATCAGTGATATTGTACCTAAATGTATTGGTTTTTTTTGCATTAGGATCTTAATGTGGTGGATTTTCCGCGTGTCCTCGCTAATGAGCGTAGAATGGGGTATTGGATTAGCATAGAGGATGATCCTTTGGAGGGGTTGATCATGAGGATGTACACCAAGGCATTTTCTAACCCCAGACAAAAGGTCGTCCGGGGCCTGATTACTCACATCTGGAGCAGCATACCACAAGGGAATCATACGATCCTACTAGTAATCTATGGGATCAGTAGTACTATTCGGGTATGGATGTTGAGGATCGGTGGCAGGGCCAGGGCACGGATGATCCTGCAGCGTGGACGTCAGATTGGGATCCTTATTCGTACCGACCTCCCTATATACTCATAGCCCTGACCAGAGTGGACATGCATCAGGGGAGACGAGGTATGCTGAGTCTAGTTCCTATGATCCGACGCATCATGTTCCTATTTCCTCCGCTCGTAGCTGGCATGCTCGCTTTGTAAATGAGCATGACAGACAGCAGCACCATGACGCTGGAGTGGATGAGCCCCCAATGTTTCATGAGAGTGGGATGGGTGACGCCTACGTAGATGATCAGGAAGACCACAGATATGATCAGGATTTTAAAGAAAGGGTCTTTCGTAGGTTGGATCAGCAGGATGAGTTGTTACACCAGATTGCTTGTCAGATTGTGTCTGAGCATCAGACATCACATTTCTTTCGACAGGCGCTTACGCTGGAGTTCAAGCGTCTTCGAGCTGATCCCCAAAATCTCACACCTCTCTAAAAGACTAGAAATTTGCTCCCAAATGCTCAACCTCTAAAATAACTAGTAGAAAATTTTTTAATAAATGCTGGACCACTATATATATATACCTCATTTATTTTGTATGGATATGAGGGAGCACATGCCTACATAGGAGTACTAGGTATTAGATATTATACTTTGCCACTTTATTCAGAAATGGAGAGGAATCGGATTCCTTTACTGTACGTTTGGTAATTTTGGTCAAAAATTGTGGAATCTCATTCTCCAAACATGTAAAAAGTGGGTCCCCATTAAGGGCATTTTGGTCAATTCCTTTAAAAGTAGCTAGAAAAAAATTAGCTACTTAAAATTACACTTAAGTAATAATGACTATTTTTGCCCATTTTCACTTGTATATATTAGTGTTCTTACTTTTCACTTTATGTACATCAACCTATCATTTTATGTGATGTGACAAATTTTATGTTAACTTAATTTGATGTTGATTGTTAGTACATTAATAAGACATTTGAAAGAGGGGAAAATATTAGAAGTAAAATTTACTAATTTTTGTTTGTTACAATAAATCTTATGTGATGTGACAAATTTTATGTTAACTTAATTTGATGTTGATTGTTAGTACATTAATAAGACATTTGAAAGAGGGGAAAATATTAGAAGTAAAATTTACTAATTTTTGTTTGTTACAATAAATCTCAAATGATTTGGTGCCCAAACTTGACTGTTTTTTATCCTTCTCATTGTATTAATTATAGCTCAAAAATTGAAAAGTGAGATGTCTTTCAATTATGTTGACAACTAAATGATGAGTACTCAATTAAATTTATTCGAGTAAAATCATCATAAAATAATTAATAATGTGATTTAAGATTACTCTTATCTAAATATAATCCTCCGATAAGGGCATTACAATATCACATTATTGTAATTAGTAAACATCTAGCTATCACTATTCTAATTAGAGTAATGTATCATTTCGGTTGAGATTTTGTCTTGGTTTAATTAAACATAGTTTCCTAAATATTTATTTAATTTAATGTAAAAAATTATAATTTAATTAATGATATGAAATTAAATAGAATAAAAGAAAAGCAAGTAATGATGGATGAGAAAGATAAGTGGTCCGTGTCATTAAGCAACAATCCAACACCTTGGGCTTTTCTCATTGGAAATGTGACTTTGTTTCCACTCTTTCAGATTTTATGTGGAAATGGGACCAAATAATTTTCAAATATTGTGTTTATTTTTGCTCTATTGATTTTTATATAGAATTGAATATTATCCATTTAATATAATTTGAGATTAATATAAAGTTATAAATTCAGAATTTTAAACTCAAATAAAAAGAAAAAAAAATGGTGGTACAGTAACTTTTTATGTAATCGATTTATAGAATTTTTTACATTATTTAAATTCATTCAATCAATTAAACAATTCAAATTTAAGTTAATATAAATAATGTAAATATTATGTGAACCGATAATAAAATTATGATGCAAGACTTGATACTTTATTATAATGAAGATTTAACTGATAAAAATATTACTATATGAGTGAAAATATATATAAACCATTTAAGTGTATATAATTTTATGTGCTACATGTGCAATTAATCTTTTTCAATTTTTAATATTTTAAATTCACACTATATATAAATGCATGTGAAATTTATTATATATATATTCGATTCTAAGACCAAGAATTGAAATAGTTGGGTTTTTTTTTTAAGTGTTGAAATATATTGTATATCAGGACGAGATGATTACAAAAAAGTAAAAACAAAAGTTTGATTGACAATGATAAAATTAATTTTCATAATGAAAGTGGATTTCTGTGTATTATTGCACTTATAAATTCCTCAAGAAAGGCAATGTCGAATTCACTAAATAAAAACGTTTTTATGATAATTTGATTGAAATGACAAAATAATCCTACATGCATATAACACGTCAAAAGATAATAAAATAATTAATTATAATCATCAACTAAAACTTTTGATCGATGTGTTTAAAAGATAATAAAATATGAATAAAATTGGAGACAAGAACATATATTAAAATAAACGATCCCATTTATTCACCAATCATTGATATATTATAGTTAAAGTACATAACTATTTCAATTCCCATGCATATATATTTAACTATAAATAGTATTTTCACGTCGTTAGTCCCTATTGTTGGGTCGAGCCTTTAATTTTTGTGGATGACCTTCTTAATATATTTTGTTCATGTGATCTCAATCAATAAATCAGCCTTTTTTGTGTTAAAAAAACTATAAATAATATTTTTTTCTATAAATAATATAATGTATGCTTTTTAGTCTCGTAACAAACTTAACATATTTTCATTTCCATCATTTAATAATATATCAATTTCATGATAAATATATAAAATAAAATATTACTTTAATTTTATAACCTTAAAATACAGAGTTGTCTCATGGGTTCTTCATTATTTTTGTAAAATTACTTTTTAATATGTGAAAAATAACTTTAAGAGATGAACTATTATTATTTTAAATGAAATATATTACTCATTTCAACAAGAATATAAAAAATCACAATATATCATAATTTGATTCATTTAAAAGAGTAATAGTTCATCTCTCTAAAATGTAAATTTTCAAGTACTAAAGAGTAATTGGTAAACTAGGTTACAAGAACCCAAAGAGCAGGGTGGCCTCGGGTTGAGAAGTGTGGAGCTTCTTAATAATGTAGCATTATGTGGAGTATTGTGGGATGTACACTGTGAGAAGAGATCTCTATGGGTCAAGTGGATTAGTTCAGTCTATCTTACCCAAGAGTCGTGCTGGGACATAGAGGCAGTTCCAAGTGCCTCTATCATATGGAAAGAAACTCTGCAGGCGAGACATATGATATGTGCTTGGCTAGAAGGAGATCTATTTGCCATCTCACCGAGTGCTCAGAAATAGGTCGTTTGTTGACGGGCAGACTCTACTCTAGAGTTGTTGATGTTGGCCAGGTGAGGTATGTCTATAAGAAATTGTGGTATACGTGGGTTTCGAGGAAACGCTCTTTCCATATGTGGCTGGCCGGGAGGAATCGGCTGAACACTATGGATAGATGGAGAAGTGTAGAAGGGCCGTTGTTGTGTGTTTTGTGTGTAGGCAGACTGGAATCGAGAGATCATCTCTTCTTTCGATTTCCATTTGCAAAGGAGGTATGAGATTGTGTGAGAATTAATGTGGGGTGGAACAGGATGGTAACTACGGTAATGACAGGTATCAAGTGACTTCACAAGGATCGTCGGGTCCATGTGTGAGAGAAAGCGCGGGGTGCGCTAGCGTTATATGGATGCGTGTTCTTCATCTGAAAGGCACGTTGTGAAGCGCTGATTGAAGGTGTTCATCCGACAATTGATAGAGTTGTATACTCTATTGATTGCGTGTAGCTAGATTCCTTCAATTTTTAGCTATATCGTAGTTTTAATTTGTATTGAATTTCGTGTGGAATTGTAAGTGGACTTGGGCTTTGCCCTTTTGAAATAATCGAATAAATTAATATTTAATTCAAAAAAAAAACTAGGTTACAAGAATTTTAGGAGTAATTAATATTTTTCATTTAGAAGAGTAATAGTTAATTCCTATAAAAATTAAATCTTTATATACTAGAGAGTAATCAGTAATTAGAGTGCACGTTTGAATCCGATTCATACCAGCGTTTAAAATACATTCTAATTTTAAGATAATGATCATCTCCACTGAACACATATTATTGTAGTAATTGATTTTGAGAAATGGATGACTAGAAATATGAGTTTTTGCAGTGATGTAAAATTCATACTATAAAATTCAAATTATAATTGTGAACTAACCATAAGTTGCACTAAATCAAATGTACTCCATATATTAATTTAAAATTGTACTATTCTACTACCCAGTTATATTTTGTAATGCAAGGGGTAGTTACAATTAGTTAAGAAGGGTTTTTCCTTGTGTCTACATCAAGATTAGATCCATGAAAATGATTTTGTTGCTAAGCAACTCCAAATTGTTGTTGCAACGTCAGAATTCACGTACTAGTTCAATATATTAATTAATACCGAACAAGAAAACTAATTTTTATATAAATTTTAAACATTTATAATTTATTTAGTATTTTCCCTCTTCCACGTTGGGGGGTTTGTTTGCCTAAGTTGTCGTGTTACTTTGGTGAATGAGAAAACAATTCCTTGAAGGGTTTTCATTTTTAATTAAATATTTTGTTGCCCAAACACAAACTCCATCATTTATTGCACAATAATCACTAACAAAGATCAATATTTGCATCACCTTTTAATAGGTGAAATATTTTATCTTTTATTTATTATTTCAAAATATCAAACTATCTCTAAACATAAGTTAAAAAGTAACTTCTTTTCAATATATATTATAAATTGTTCATTAAATAACTAACTTTGCAATTACACAGATTTTCACTTTTTATTAACTCTTTATCCTGAACTAGGCATAATGCATAAAAAATCAACCGATATTCTAGTGGGTAATCTAAATTTTAATTGTTGGTCATTCTGAACATATAATTCCAGCCCAAACAAAAAAGGCCCACTTGAAAATATTCATAATGTGACGCCTTCCTAAATAATATATCCAGCCAAAATACTTTTCCATTCCCATTTTCCAGGCTTCATTAATAACAATACAGCCCAAAAGAAAAAAAAAAAAAAAAAAAAAAGACGGTCCCATTTAAATCACATTTCTAGGTTAGACTGTAATTACATCACCAGTGCTGCAGAATTGGTGAAAATATCTTTCGGGAGAAAGAGGAAAATGAGAGGGGTGGGCGTGATTCTACGTCGTTTCATTGGCAGTAGAGCACCGTGCATGGCTGCAATCAGCGAAAACCTCATTCTGTCGTCCTCCGCTGCCGCCGCTTCCTACTCCACTTTGATCCTCGCTGAAGAGAGTAACCGTCCGCTATTTAATTCTGCGATTGCCGTTGGGACCATTGCAGGATTTCAACCCGGTCCCCTCAATCATTTCCGAGGTTTTTCCTCTTCATCCTCATCCGGTACGTCTCAATCTTATTTCGTTGTAATATCGAAGAATTTTGGAATTATAGGAAGATTGATTGATTGATTATGAGCATAGTTGGCTTTTTTTTTTTTTTTTTTGGATTGAATTTTGATCTTCGGAATATATGTTGTTGAAACTAGGTTTAATTCAAGATAGGGACTCTTTATGCTCTTCCACTTGCCTCCCCCACCCCTCCCAAGATACCACTCAACATTTTTGGTGACATGTGAGTGTATGAATATGAGATGCTTCATAATTCTGGATTCATTTGTTTAGTTCAATTTCCACTACCCATGTTAAGAATCTTCGGCGGAAAACAGTTGTCCATGGTGTTCAAAAAGTTCATCAAAAGTAATAGTGTCAGATCGTGGGTGCTCATTTTTCAGAAGTCCAAAAGATCTTAAACGTAAAGAGCTTGAAATTTCAATAAACTGAACGAATCAAAATTTAGCATAGCATACTTTCTCGGTAGTGAAAACTAAGAATTTGTATTTTGGGGGTGAAATCAAACATTCCTTTAAGAAAAAATAATCATGTGATCTTTTCCTGGTTGGCTGAGTATACGAACTCAGAAGGAAAACTTCTCTTTAATATTAATGATAAAATAATCATGTGATCTTTTCCTTATATACATTGATCGCTTACCTGACTGTTAGACTCTTTGGCTGCAGGTTCGTCAAAGGTGGTATCCATAGAGTCAGAAGAGCAGTTTACTAATTCTCTTCGCAGGATACAAGGTATGCTAGCTGAAATCAAGCCGACTGCAGTGTGCTTGTGATATCCTAAAGTAGCTTGACACTGTATTTATATGTTGATTGGAATTTTTTGTAGATGAATCTTTGCCTGCAATATTCTATTTTACGGCAGTTTGGTGCGGTCCCTGTAAGTTTTCAAACTAAAATTTTCTGGTAGCGTTTTAAATCTGATAGGGTTTGCTTAAAATTTTATTGTAATTGTTTCGCTTGATGCAGGTAGATTGTTGTCCCCCATAATTGGGGAGCTCATCGAGAAATATCCCCATGTCACCACCTATAAAATAGACATTGACAAGGTGGTGCATCATCTTTACATACCAGAAACCATTATCTTATCTATTTTTTTGATGAATCAACCCTGCTATTAACGGATGTTCATGCTGGCATTATTGAAATCTTGGAATGTGCAGGAAGGGCTAGGAGATGTACTAAGCAAGCAAAACATTAACTCTGTGGTAATTAAATTTATCCTATTCCTATCATTCTTATATATGGAATTCTGGAATATAGTTTTCTGAAAGTTGAGGTGCATGTGAGATAGTAATTGAGGAAATAACACAAGTCCTGGAATTGATGAACTGTCAGTTCTTCACCGAATAATTTATTATGGAAGGCAATAATACCGTTCATCCCCAACAAACTAGCTATTTATGTAGGAACTAGGATAATCCTGAAGAGTAAAGTATCCATACTATTTTGCCATTTTTCAGCTTATTGGATTGATCATCATACAATTTACTCACTGGTGAAGGAAAAGGATCACTTGGATTGAAGATACTTCATTGTCATTTACTTAAGAGTAACACAAACTTGGTGTGTGGATGATAATTCAGATAGTTTAATTGTTAGTTTATGGATGCTAAATCATGTAATAACCCTTTTTGGATTCTTTCATCCCTCCATACCCTGTTCTATGCTTATATAGTAAGCCCAACCCCACCTCCACCAAAAAAAACCCTCAGAGAGACAAAGGATCTGGAGAATTTTCCCATTCTTGGTGCATTCTATACTGTTGCTGAAGCCTTTAAGTATGATAAACATACTTAGATGATTTCTTTCTTATTTAATTGGTTAACTTGCATTCATTTCACGTTTTGATAAGAATTTTTCTTGATGCAGCCTACGCTACACTTCTTTCAAAATGGTAAAAAGGCTGAAGAAGTTGTTGGGGCAGATGTTGAACGCTTGAAAAATATCATGGATTCGCTATACAAATGATCTTTATGCTGTAAATCAAGAATCTAGCACACAATTGCCATTTTTCTCAGAGCCTCCAATTATCATACCTTTAAAGTCCAGTTAGGGTTTGTGTTTGTAGAAATTAATTTGGTTGATCTTATTGTGGCTGCATAGTGCATATCCCTTTTTTGTTGGATGGATTCATGGAGATATATTGTGTTCACATTTCCAATTGTGTCAACTTTTGCAAATTCCCAAGTATTTTTCAATTAACCTTTTGTTTATGTTTCTGTTTTTGTAGATTAAAATATGAGAATGCATTATTTTATAAACTTCTTGGCATATCAAACATGTTATTCATGGGCCCGTTGTTATGAAGTAGGAAACATCAGTTGACTCCCTTTTATAATGCAATTATTTATTAAATAATTACTAAAGTCATGGTAATTTTGTTTAAGCCTTTGGGCCTCATGATTATTGGTTTCGATGTATTAGTAAACAATCAATCTTCTCTTGTCAACTCCGAAAATGATGCTTTTTGAAGCACATGAGCCAGCCAGAGTTGCCTTGGTTGATGCTCTTATCTTTCCTTACATCAGTGCTGTTTCAAAAAGGAGCATACAATGATTGTCTCACCTATGGAACCTGTAGGCTAGAGAAGGTAATTTTCTGCTTTCCAAATTTGCTGCTTACACTTGCAATTGAATATTGGTTATATTTTATGGTCTTGGATTAGTACTTGTTGCTGTGTGTGAGTCCTGAACTTCTTTATGCTAAGCAGACCCCTCTCCCCCAATAGAATGATGGGGGGTACGCTGTGGGGTGGTTTGGAGAATGAGTCTTTAGTGGGTTGCATTACTCTCCCTTAGAAGGATGAGTAAGCTTAGTCATGAAAAATGGCCTTTACTAAGTACGTGTATTAAAGAGTTTCAATGAAAGAAATATTTTCTAACTCGGGTCCATCTTCCCTCCCCTTGTTCTTTGGGATCCTTTTATTTGGTATGGTGAATTTTGCTTTATAGCCTTGAACCTTCTGAGATATGCAAACATTTGTAATATATCTGCATCACACTCAACCTGTCGGCTTTCTCCATTGTGATTTAGAAAGTTTATAGGTATATCTGATAGCTGCCAACAAGGTGATGGCCTTAAATTTCTTTCTTATGCTTGAAACAGAATGAAAAGATGATGGAACACATCTGACATCTCTAGACCTTTACTGCTTTACGTGGATATTTGTCTGTGTTTTATCTATACAGTCTCTTCAAACTGCGGAAGAGATATTGGCCAAACTACCGCATCTGAGGTTATTACTATGTTGTTATTGTCAAAACTAGTCTCTTTTTTTTATGTGATTCTTGGTTTCTTCTTTTGTTCAGAAGACCTTAGTCTTCATTTAGTTTCTGTTATTTCATTACTTGTGATGTTAATGTTCTATTTCATTTGTCCATTTTTTCGTATACATTCACCCAGATGTGCAGTCTATGTGCTGCCTCTTGTTTTATGAACTCCAACTTCTCCCATTTTCAATCAATATTGTTTTATCTCATTAAGTTTGATATGTACATAATTATGTATGCTTTCAAGTTTGAGTTGCGTGAAAAAGATTGCTAGTTTCGATCCCCCATGTTAGGTTTTTCTTTATTTGCTAATGGAAGGTGTACTTCGATGGTTTCTTACTATTCTTAAGATATTGTATGCACACTACTGCACCCTAGGATCAAGTCCCTCCTACACCTAAGGCGCTAGGCATACTTAACAGTAAGACTGAGTTGGCGTGTATGTTAGGGCTGTTAAATTAAACGAGCTGCTCGGTGGCTCGGTTTGGCACAGCTTGATAAAATTTGGGATCGGCTCAACTCGTCACTACTCAAGCTCAAGTTCAAGTGTATACAATACTTTTTATGCTAATGAGCCAAGCATTGTTATTAGCTCATTAGGTATTCAACCCAAGCTCGAGCTCGCAAGTTCAAGTGTATACAATACTTTTTATGCTAATGAGCCGAGCATTGTTATTAGCTCACTAGGTATTCAACCCAAGCTCGAGCTCGGGTAGATAAGTACTCGAGAGTCGAGACGAGCTCAAGTATGGGGTGCTCGGGCTTGCTCGACTTGAATAACACCGAATCTTTATTTTCTGACCTCTTCAGTTTTTTTTTTTTTTTTTTTTTTGTTCCAAAAAGAACTGCTGAAGTAATGAAGTAGGAGTGGTAGATCACAGCGGCGAAATCTGCTTCTACTGTGATATAATTTTACTCTATAAAATTAAGGTTTGTTATGCTCTGGGATTTTCAATATGTGAAGCCCCATTTAATCAACCTATTTCACTGATACGTTATTCATTGCCTTTTTTTTTCCCCTTCTTAAAACTAGAGATGAAGTGTTTCCCTGCTGCACCTCCTTGCTAAAGCACTCCTTAAGCAAGGTGAGAACTCTATGTAATTTTGAGGTTCACAAGCACTGTCAAGTGACTTTTTGTTTCTTATGCGAGGCTAAGTCATGCATTTGATCCTTGAGATACTTGAGAAGTGTCCAATTATGTCATGCTCCATTTAATTTTGGAAAGTTATTATTACTTCTGTTTTTTAATCTCAGTGATGGTATATTATGCTTTTTATAACTTTGATGATGTATTAAAGCTTTCTGGTGAAATGAGTAGAAGCATGAGAATAGTATGTAGATTTTTACAATACTACCGCACATTATAATGAATTACTTAGTCCATCTCCCACCATCGCACCATACATAAGTTTTGTGGTACGAGCCTTATCTCTTTCTGAGCTGTCTCAAAAAAATTGTGTGTGGTGAAATTGAGCATAAACCTAACTTATGACGGCAATATTTTTGGCATTACCCAGAATTTTATAATTATTGAAAAAAATCTCATTTCATGTAATCACCATATATATTTTAATTGTTGGTTTTCTTGATGTTTAATTATCATATCTGTGAATTTTGTATTTGGTACTTTTCTTTTGTATGTATTTATAATTAATTATCAAATATAGTAATATTAGTAAAAGATTAAGTTTATGTAGATAAAATTATTGTTAAATCTCCGATTTTATTTCAGGATATTACATCAGAGCTAAAATTTTGAAGAACATCCCCAGGATTTGGCCCATTTATTAGCTACTGTTTGTTGAACCGAACATTAATTTTGTATTGCTAAAAGATGATACGGAATTTATATCTAATCGTGTACCTTTCCAAAAGATGTAAGTTCTTAGTTATGTTAGGCTAAAACCACTAAGTCACCAGTGGATATCTAATGTGCATTCCTTTAATTGTGTTTATGGGCTGTTTGTTTGTGGTTGATGTTGTTTTTAAAACCAAATGAACAGCGATAATTTTTATTGATTTCGAGTTTTTTTGTAGCTAGGATTTAAGATGTCAATATCAATGTGTAACTGTAACACCCCGTAAGTTTAAGCCATGACCCAATCATCAAGCTCACTATTTCCAACTCCTTGAAGCCCATTAATTCGAACTCTTCAAAGCCCAGCCCATTTCGTACTTCTATCAACAGTGAGTTCAAACTGAAGCAGATTAAGATTTCTTGCTCTTTAAGAAATAAATCGTGCTATTCATAAAGAAGATATATTTTCCCCTTATCAACCCATATCTTAGGAAATTAGTTAAATCATATGAAAGGATATCTTGTACCAGCCGTAGAAGTATAAGTCTATACCGCTACTGCAATCTTAATCCACACACACGATACACTTTCACACGGCTGTAAACAGTGAGAGGTAACGCACAAATTTACTTCTTCTTTTCTCTTCTTTTTCTTTTCCTTTCATTTTCCTTTCAGCGTTCTTTTCCTCCTTCCTGTTCATCGTGGGAACCAATACTGAATTCTTTTCTTTTGTTTTCAGCTTCTAACATTAAACCCTAACCCTAATAGTACAAGTCTGCAATCCTTACGAAAATTTCAGATTTGTTGTATGATAGTATTACAACATTAAAATAGTAACGATCGATCATGTAATTATAGGCTTCGAAGGAGACTCCGAACGAGACGTTAGTACGCAAGCATAAGACTACACAAGTGTTTAAGGTGGGGATTTTCTCATCTTATGTATGTTGAATTATATTCATATGTGAAAGTTGAAGTTGATTGGAAATTGTTATCACACTGTGATTGTACTTTCACTTATGAAATTATATATGGCATGAGTATGGGCTGCACTAGTGCCATACTATAGCATGGGTATGGGCTGTAATAGTGCCATACTATAGCATGGGTAAGGGCTGTGAAGGAGTGTCTTACTAACGAATCGCGATATCGTAAAGTTACATGGATAAGGGCCGAAAGGTGCCTTATTTTGACATGATAAGATTGTTTTGTAAGTGAACTTAATTCTCGCACATGATATACTTGACATTTGTAAGCATGATAAAGTCTTCACTGAGCTTATGGTTGCTCACCCCGATAATTAATTTTATCTCAGGTTAAGCGAGGCGAAAGCGTACGAGCGGGGGCGCGTAGGCGAGGAGACTGAATAAACATTTTGACAAAACTACAGTTCATATGCTGCAAACATGTTTTAAATTCGATAATTTTATTGAACTTGAACTATGATTGACTTGCATGTCTGAGCCTCTGTCATCGGCAGAGTGTTTGAGTTTTGTTTTATTGACATTGTTGGTTAAATTTTAAATTCAGGGTTCGAATTTCGTGATGGAATTTGACTTTTGAAATCGAAAGTGTGTTTGCATGAAGTCGATTGCTTTATTTGGTTTGTGATGAACAAGCATGTCAATTTATAGTAATTGTTTACAGAGGTGTAGCTGTATGCATATTGTTAGTGATTTGTAGCGTGTGACTTGTACCTTGATGTACCACCTAAGTTATGCATGTTGGAAGAACATTTAATTAGTCAAGAGTAGCAGTAGATAAATAGTTCGAATAGGTAGTAGTACGAGTGGAGAAAATTTTGGAATAAAGGTCAACTGTTTTATTTTAGTTTGCAAAGTCTCCATGTCCTGTATGTTGGCTACCTGCTTGCTTAAGGTTGTGGTTCAGTTGGGGACAGGCTGGCACTTAATAGTGTAAGTATACATGTTAATTTAATTTATTTCATTGATTGGTATTGAATAACAGTTTGCGTATTATAGTGGGGTAGAGTCGGTGGTTTCGAGTTATGCTCATGGGTGTTCAAGCTTGATTTGCTTTCCTTAATATGCCACTTGACGTTAAATTAGGTAGACGTTGGTGATTGGTAGGATTGCATGCAGGAAGGAATTGGATTTTTATAATCCAAAATGTATTAAGATTTTCAATGCCTAATAATAGAAGAGTATAGTGGAAGTGGCTGGGTCAGTAGGCCATCGGGGTAGCTTTCCTTCCCCATTTCATTATATTATTTATTTATTCCTATTTTGAATAGTGAGTGCCCTGCATATTTCACCCTATATATTTTTGTAAGTTGGACAAGTCCTGTATGTTTTGTTTTGCAAAGTTTTGGGGACATCAAAGTTGGTCAGTGGGTGCTAGTTCGTTCGAAATACTTTCAGATTTTGTTTGATAGGTGAGTTTGCAAGTTTTATAAATCTTGAAATTCTTCTGATAACTCAATTTAAAAGATTTCTATAACATTCGCAGAAACTTGTAGGACCTGCTCTCTATTTATCTTTACCTCTTCTTAAAATATTACTTGTTTATCTATTTAAAATGTCTTGGTCATGTCCTAAATAAATTTTTTATTGAAAACTATATGCAAACTTCTCTTTATAAAATTTGGGTGTGACAGTAACAGTGTAAGAGGTGAGTGGTGATGTGTGTTATAGGGTTATTAGTTGATGTGAAAACAAGATGAGAGGGGAGAACAAAGTATGGATCTGTTGAGGATTGATAGGGTTTGTTGGCGTATGTAGGAAATGGTGATGCTATTAAATACTGGAATTTTATAAGCACAACTATAAAATTTTAGGTTTTCAAAAATCTAAAACCCGGTTCTAAAACTGGAAAAAAAAATCCCCCTAGGGATATAGAATTTGTTGGATTTCCTGTTAATTATCCTTCTCTGTAACCTTATTTGAATTCAAAATACATTTTTAGGCGTTATCTTGTGAATTGCAGATGTTGATTACTATAACCTCGTCTTTTTTCTGTTTTATGTACATTGCTTTATGTTTTGATAAGGAATTTAATATTCATTAAGGGGAAAAAAAGGTTTTATCTATTGGGTAGCAGTGTGAAGTCATGTATGGAAGGCAATATTATTTGGTCTTTTGGGATTCGACTGGAGTGATTAGCTATGGTATACATGAAAGGCATTTGTTACTTCCTAGTCTTCATGAACTTCACACGTAGTTTCCAGGTAAGCTTGTGGCTTAAAATGGTGTACCCCACCATTAGGGGCCCCCACCGCCCCTGTCCTTAGCTTGTGGCTTAGTTTAACAAAATTCTAATGTATGGCTTTATGTAAAAGGGTGTTCTTAAAAGTTGATACTTGTTGAACTTAATATTTTGTGCTTAGTGTGTGGATTTATTATGTAAATTTCTGGATAATTAAATTTATTTTATGAAAACCTTTATGAAGTTATCAGAGAAGCTTAATCAACGCGCTACAATCTAATGCTAAGAGCTTCACCAATACGAAACCTATGACCATTTACTCTGCTGTTAAATTCATAATCATATGGATGAATGGAACATCACCTAAGACAAAAGACTAACGATGTCAAGGTATGCCCCAAATTACTTATTTATTTCTTTATTATTTTCATGCAGTGTTACAACTCATACAAGAGCCTTGTAGAAATTTTAACGTATCTGATGGAAGTTTTACTTGTAATACAGTGTGAGTGTGAGACCAAGTGGAAACCAGGTTGTTCTGAGCGTGCTGTACAGTGTGTATTTAGTTTGGCTGGGCCCCTTATATCTCATGTGGGCTTATAAGGTAATTATGCTGCTGTATCTTTTAACCATGTACTTAATCTGATATTCCTAATAAATTGTTGTGCATGAGCATTTGTGAAACAGTAACAATTCTTGTGCATGAGGATTTGTAGAACTGTACTGTCTAATCACTTAAAAAATCCCAAAAAACTTTTGTGAATCTTAAATTCAATTATGTTGTATGATTATATGAATGATAATGGTCAGCATACTCATGTTCTTTGTTTTAATGACGCCCCAGGAGTTTTAATCGAATTTAATGAGTTCATGTGCTTTCATTTTGTGTGGTGCTGACCTAATCTATTTTAACTTAACTTAGTTTATAAAATCATTTTAAAGTACTTCTGTGTTTTATGCCATCTCCAGTCATTTGACATACTTAGGAGATGGTAATTAGAGGGAATGTGCTATTTTGAAATCTTGGGGAGACTTGGAAATCTTGTCTGAAGAGTTTGAGCACCCTATGTCTAATCAATGTGAAATAAAATAGATATCCATATCTTGCGAAGAGTGTTTGATTTATTAAAATTATTATGTAGATTAACAAGGCTTGAATATGTCAAAGACAAAAAATCAGCATGAAAAATGTCTTAATTCTTGATT
The DNA here is from genome assembly GCA_023678885.1 of Pogostemon cablin. NCBI lineage: Eukaryota > Viridiplantae > Streptophyta > Magnoliopsida > Lamiales > Lamiaceae > Pogostemon > Pogostemon cablin. The sequence goes on from CM042960.1 coordinate 9,993,799, forward strand.
AATTTCTTGAGATATTATAATTTACCTCCCCTTAGGTTGTGATCCCTCGGGCCCGCTTAGAAGAAATCAAGCCCCTACTTATGTGTAATTAGTGTGTGAACTCTTATTTTTAATAAGTTTTTAAGACCAATGAAATATTATTAATCCAATGTGAACCAAACATCCCTAAGTGTATAATAATAAAATGCGTTGTGGTTTTAAAGTTTGGGTTTTTGAAAACTCGAACTTAGATTTTGTTGGGTTTTTCCAAATCCAAATTTAGATTTTAAAAAATTCAAAACAGAGTTGTAGTAGATTCAATTGTAATGTAAATTGTAAATGGTTAAATTATGTTTACTTTTGGTTTATTTGCATTTTGAAAACAAGTGGATAATTGTATATGTTTATTTTGGGTTTGTAGGTTAAGTTTTAACTTTTAACTTTATGTCAAATTAATGTGTAAGAAATGTGTGGTGATATGTGAAAAAGTGTAGGAGTATTAATTAATGCGATAGGAGAGAAATAGAGATAATGAATATTAATTGAGGGGTAAGAATGTATAAAGGGTGTGTGGGTTAAGGGTCATTTGTAGGTATATATCCGGGTTATTTAAAAAAAAATCATAATGTAGATTTTGAAACAAAATACCGGCTTTTATTGAAAACAAACAGCCTAGTATGCATTACTTTTTACATAAAAATATATTTTTGTAAAAAAAATCCATTATTTCATTTATCCTGTTCTTATGGTTTTTGATTAAATAAAACTCTATTTTTTAATATACTTTTATCATGCAATGTAATTTTTTCTTTAATACTTATATTATGTGAAATATTATAATCTCATATTACAATTTTATTATAATTGATGTTTGTAATTATTTATCAAAAATCAATTCATTTAAAATATACTCCCTCCATCTCATCCGAATGTTTATGTTTGCATTTTGCACGAAAATTAAAAAATATAGTACTCTCTCCGTCCCAGGTATTTTTACCCGTTTGTACGGACACGAAGATTAAGACTTTTTATTTTTTTAATATATAATGTAAGAGAAAATATGAATAAATTAGTAATTTAAAAAGAAAAAGTGAATAAAGTTATTGGGAATGATGAATAAAGTGTAAAAAAGTAATTAAGGTTGTTGGGATGGTAAAAAGTAGGTAATAAAATATTATATATTTTGCCAAAAATGGAATGAGTAAAAATATATGGGACACTTCAAAATGAAAAGTGAGTAAAAATACGTGGGACGGTGGGAGTAGCATTTTAGTGTAGAGTGGGTAGATTTTAATGATTTTTTTACCTTTTAAAACTTAAATTTGAATTGATGGCAAATTATATAGTAGTATTATAACATTTTTAGGGCTACTAATATTTAGATTTGTAGTAAACATTTTAAATAAGGAAATGTAAACCTTTAAGTTTCCGTTCAAAATAAAGATATGTACTCTCTTCGTCCCGGAACAATGTATACATTTGTTTTTTGCATGTAGATTAAGGAGTATAATATTTAAATGTGTAATGAAGTGAGAAAAAAATATTTTAATGTGTAGTAGGTAGTTGTATTAGTATAGTAGGTGGACCACATGTGGATATAATAATTGTTTTGTGTGGGTCCCATATACCAAAAAGGGAAATGTATATTCCCTCTGTCCCCTTGAAACATAAACGTTTGTTTTTTTCACGTGAATTAAGGAGTATAATAATTTAATGTATTTTGATGTAAGAGAAATATTTTTGTGGGTAGTTGTATAGTGTTGAGTGTAGGGCCATAAGAAGTCACATCAATCTAAAAAAGGAAATGAATATTTTGTAATGGGACGAACCAAAATGGTAAAATGGATACGTATTAAGGAGACGGATGGAGTATTTTGTTTTGGAACGGACCAAAATGAAAAAAATTATACCTAGTTGTGGGATGGAGAGAGTAAACCTTATGGTAGGATGGAAGGAGCATCATAAGGCTCCCTTTTTCACTTGATATATAGATTTATAATTTTTTCATTTTGGGTGTGCACTTAAAAAATTAAAATTTTCCTATTTGAAAAAGGACTCATTTTTAATTTTTTCATTTTGGGTGTGCACTTAAAATATTAAAATTTTCCTATTTGAAAAAGGACTCATTTAAGGCTTCAAATGCACTACTAATACAATTATTACTACACAAAATAATACTCCCTCCGATCTGTGTATATATGCTTATTTGTATTGGCATGTAGATCAAAAAATGTTGTTTTTTTAAATATACTACTAATGTAAGAAAATGTAGGGATAAATTGGTAATTTAATAAAAAAATAAATGAAATTGTTGGGAATGATAAATAAAGTTTTAAAAAGTATAAAGTTGTTGGGATTGATGAATGCAACCTAAAAAAATAGGTAAAATGAAGTATATTTTTACTATTAATGGAACGTGCCTAAATATTTGGGATAACTTAAAATGAAAAATCGGACGGAGTAAGTATTTTTTTTATGTACGTACAAAAAGTAGACGTAAATATTTTTAATAGATGGATGGAGGGAGAATTAGATAAGTAACTACACATGTATCAAAGAAAGTCTTTTTAATGCTAAATTTAAAGGAAAAAACAAATGATAACTTAGAAGGGTGCATTTATACTGAGGGTTAACATGGTTATCCTCCTCGTTCAATCCTGGTTAATTATTATTTACTTTGAGGGTTGTGAAATAAGGATAATTTTCGGGCTTTTTATGGTTCGATTCGAACTAATATTGATAGAAGGCTAGCCCAACCCTCAAATCCTTCAGGAATAACTCTCAACCCCAGGTTAAGATTGTGTAATTATAATTTTTCCCCCACTATTACAAAATAAAAAAATAAAGAAGTGTGAATCCCTACTGATTGAACATCCCCCTCCCCCAATTTGTTCATCCCCAATCACTCCGCCTCCGTCACCACCACTGGACTCTCCTTCAACCACTTCCTCATCCCCTATCACATCGTCCCACAATAATCTCCAACAGCTCGTCGTCCAAACCTGCATTCCCACAGCTCGTCGTCCAAACCTGTATTCCCACTTTTCAAAACGTAGATATAAACTCTCTTTCAACCACTTCCTCATCCCCTATCACATCGTCCCACAATAATCTCCAACAGCTCGTCGTCCAAACCTGTATTCCCACAGCTCGTCGTCCAAACCTGTATTCCCACTTTTCAAAACGTAAATATGATTTGGTCGCCACGAATTTCAGACATATATTTCATTTCTTGATCTGTCACTGATTTTTCGTTCATGAAGACGAATGCAAAAATGTGTTATGATGATTATAGAAGTGCTTTGATGATTATTTCTTGATGGGACGTGCTTTGTTTTTGACACAGTTTAAATTAATGGACATCAAATATTTTTTGATGTGATTTAGGGTGGCCTGTTGGAGAAGTTGGATGATTTATTCTTTTTATTTAATATATTATAATCAGGATATATTTGGAAAAAAGAAATTGGATTTTAACATTTATTTATTTAGAATAAGAATTTTTATATTTATTTTAATTTGGTGGATATTAATTATTTTGATATGGGTATTTTAGTAAAATACTTAAAAATAAACCTTTAACGCATACTTCACCATTAACCACACCCTCTTAATATTGATTCAACCCTAATAAACTTTCATAAATGGATTATAAACCTTATCCCTACCCACAAAGTAGATTAAACGTTGCTTTAATTCAAATTGCTTCCTTTTCTTTTATCTAATGTTATGAACATAAACTTTACTTTGGCAATCATGATATCTTATATCACCATAACATTTTTAAATGTATTTAATTAATGTCATTTTTGTGACTCACAACTCTTGTCCCAGTTTATACCTACTCTTTGCTTATACGTAAATGTTTTGTTATGTCCAAATTAATAATGGTGAAAAAATTTACTCTTTCCATCCCACAATAATTTGAATCATCTAAAAAAAGAAAATACTTCTTCAATCCAATTTTAAAGGGAAAATAGATTTTTTCGTCCACTAACTTTCATTCATTTTGAAATTAGTCCATTAACTTTTTTTAATTTTGAAATTAGTTCGTTAGTTTTATAACAATTTTGAAATTAGTCCATTAACTTCATAAAATTCAATATTTTGGTCATTTGACCTGCTATGACAGGTCTTTTGAATATTTTCACCTCAATTAATCAATATCATATTTTTATTTAACCAATTTTATCTCACTTTTCATTTTTCACTTCCGTATACCAAACAAACAATATTAATTTCATTACTAAAGTGGAGCAAATTTGACTAAATATTGATATTTCCTCCGTCCAATCGAAAGAGTGTATTTTTTTCCATTTTGGTCGTTCGTTCCAAAGAAGGTCACTTCCTTTTTTACACACATGAGATCCACACACACCCACTAATACAATTAAAATATGGGATCCACACTCCCACTAATACAACTACCCACTACACATTAAATAATAATACATCTTAATCAACGTGCACAAAAGTAAAATGCCCACTTTCGGGCGGACGGGAGAGTATAATATAAATTCTTAGTGGAGGCTATTTTTTTTAAATAGTATATATATATTACATATTTTTATTTTTATTTTTTTGAATAACCTGCTAATGACCTATTGAAACGGACGATTTTGTTGAATTTGGTAAACATGATTGACGATTTTCAAAATTTTCAAATATAGTGGACGAGTTTTAAAATTTTGCAAATATAATGGACGATTTTCAAAAAATAAAATACTTATGGACTAAATTCAAAATTGGGCAAAGTTAGCGGACAAAAAATCTATTTTTCCAATTCTAAACTTTAATTGGAAAATTTTCTCTCCTACCTAACAAATACTCCAATCTACTAGTATTTTATAATTTATTTGATACTTTAAAATAATACATTATCCTTTAAAGATTAATAAAATAAAATTAGTATAAGAATACATATGATATTGAGAGTTTATATTTTTGCTATAATAAAATTAACAAAATATTGATAAAATATACTCCATTATTTAGGGATTTTATTTAATCTCCCAAATTAATATTTAAATATTAAATAATAATAAATAAAGATTGAAAAAATTATAAAGTATTTTATATTTTAATTTGACAGAAATTAAATATTTTATTAAAAAAATAACAAAATTAAATATCGACATTTTAATATCTAAATACTCCAAAATATATACTAGTATTTTATAATTTATTTAATACTTGAAAATAACACATTATCCTGATTAATAAAATAAAATGAGTATAAATAACTTTATATATAATGTAAGTCTGCTAATTACTGAGGAGGGGACTATGATGCAAATAAATTTAAAGATGGATTATGGTGCAAATAAATTTAAAGATGGAGATGAAATTAAAACAAATTTAGAAGTAAATATAGTATATAAATAAAGTAGAGGGAGCATATTGCTATAAAAGGATATGGTGCAGAGGGCTAGAGGTGCCAGGCATGTAGGCCTGAGAAGACATACATAAATACCATGGAGAGCCATCAGTCAAATTGAGGGATTGAAAAACAATCATCCAACCACTCTTGTCCTGTCCCATTCTTCATCCCAATTAATTATTAAAGCATGGTTACATAGAATAGAATTAAAATTAATTGTAATATGCTAATATTATTGATTAGACATCTCATGAAGAGAGGTAGACGAAGGTGTAATGGTGTTAAGAAGCAATAAGCCGCCAAATTAGAAAACAGAGAGCAGATGCTAGTTGCTGCTTAAAGCCTGCCCTTCCCTGCCCCTCCCTGATGGGGATGGATGCCTTGACATGACCTATAAAAATACTGCATTTATTATAACCCTATTTTTAACTCAAATCTCTTCCAGCACATACTCACCACTCCTGTCCTGTCCTGTCCCTCTTTTACAGACCCACATCTATATACATCCATGCATGCATACTACATACTCATACGGTATCCTAGAGAGAGTTGTATTTGTACTTGTATACATGCTTACAGATTCATATGCATCTAAGTGGGTCCTGGCATCTGCTCTCCCAATGAATTTGATTCTGCACCTTGTATTGAGATCTGCTTTTTATATACTCTAGCTAACATGTCAATCATTGGAAATTTCATTTGTGAAACTAGAATTTTATTGTTGGTTTTCTACTTATTTCTTTCTACCCCATATTACTTTTGTCATTAGACTTGGCTTTACTTTAAACATGTCAAATTACCCATTTTTTAAAAATTATTTTTGGAGTGAAATATGCTAGATTTGTTTTCAGAGCCCTCCAATCTAGATGCAACTTGTTCACATTTATATTTATATTAGTTAAATCTAAAGATTTTTCGGCTCTTACTTAATGTATTTTTAAAATAAATTTGGTGGATTTGACATGCTTAAAATTCAAAGTACTTCATATACTCTCTAGACAAATCTTTCAAAAGTGATATATCCTAGGTTGGATCGAGTTTAGGAAATTGGTAGATGGATCTAGCACATTAACTTGAATTTATTATTAATTTAGGTTGTGTTAAGTTTGAAATGGATAAATTTAGGAGTCAATAGATATCCACTCATTTGAAAAAGTAATAATAATTGAGTAAAGAATTATCTAAATCATTCACTCAAACCCCTGTTTCTAAAGACATTAATGAACTTGAAATCCTCTTTAGATTAAATTGTTTCCTTTTGAGCCCTCTAATTCCATAACATAAGTTGAGATTGCATGCATATTGGTTAGGGGTTTTATTTAATTAAAGAATTTACATGAAGTCCTTCTAACATGGTCATCTCAACACATGCATGTTAATTCAACCTCGTGTTAGTGTTCAAAAACAATATAGACATAGTGCACAGTTACAGTAAAATTGCAGGAAAACACAAGATCTATGTGGCATAGTGAAATAGGATTGTTTAATTGAAGAAATATGTTGGATTTTCTTGGTGGAAATGAACACAGAAAGGAACTAGTGCATGAAAATTCGAAAGCTGGGTCCATGGATCAATAATTGTACAATTTTGGTCCTACTCTTCACCTCCAATTATAGAAGTATTCTCAATTACTTTGACTGCATTTTGTTTCAATTGACCGGATGTTATTCCCTCCTTTTATTTTCCTTCCCACCATTTTTCTTGACAGTGACGAAACATATCATGTGTTTACTAAGTCGTTTCTCAGAAATTGGTCAGTTCTCTTCTACAATTATGGACCCTTTTTTTTTAATCATTTTTTTTAAATTTAATTTTCTTCTCTTTTGGACCCAAACATCTTTAACGACGACTACGATGTTGGATTTGATGGGTTCTGAGGTACTTGAGATTCGAGTTGCATCATGGACAGTTATGAGCTGTTATCTTGTTAGTATTTGTTTGTGCTGTTAATAGTCGATCCGTTATTCGTTTTTAACATTAGCATGAGAAATTGATCCAACTCTCTAGAACGTTCTTATTTTTGGGTCTTGCAATTGTTTACTAAGTTTCAAGAAACATAAATTTAGGGGTGTGTTTAAATAAGTTTGATTGTTGGAGAAATTTAAGATATTATTAGCCTAGTAAGAATATGTTGTATAGTATGTCGTAAAATAGACAAAGGGGACCAGGTACCTCGGTTACTCTCGTAGCTGCTTAAGAAAACATCCTTAATCACTTGGAGTATTGGTTTATTTTATTTTCACTGAAGGATAAGAAATGAAATATTCTTAATTACATTGCCTAGGAATGCTCATTTGATCCCACAACTTCCCCTGTTTTTTTTTTTGTGGCTACCCATCCCTCTATTCTTTTAACCTTCATATTTTATACTCTCTTTTTCCGTTTCAATATTTACCTTTTGCACGTTGATTAAGCAGTATAATATTTTAATATATAATGTGTGGAAAAATATATTATTTAATGTAAAGTCGATTAGGTGTATTAGTGTTGGATGTGGGGATTATAATGATATATTAATTGTTTTAAGTGAGTCTCATATTCCAAAAAAGAAAACATAAACAATGAAATGGAACGCCCAAAATAAAAATATGTAAACATTAAAATGGGACGGAGGGAGTATTTATTTATATTTATAATCAGGGAATGTGGCCTTTTTATTTTATTTACAATTTTTTTTTTACTTTCTGCCTCAAGTTGTGGAGTTTATAGAAAAATACTTCCTCCGTCCGCTTTCAATGGTATCATTTTTCAATTTTTGGCGTCCGCCCCCAAGGATCTCATTTCTTTTTTTATCCACGCACACCCACTAATATAACTAAAAAATGGAACTCACGTATCCACTAATACAACTACCCACTACACATTAAAAAACAATACTCTTTAATCTCCGTGCTCAAAAGCAAATGACACCCTTGAATCCGGACGGAGGAAATAATGTCTACTGGAAAAATATGTTATTATACCTAAATTATAGAATCAAAAGGTGGATAATATTTACTCGTAGGGTCAAAGTTATGTAAATGTTGTTCGAATCTAATTGGGGGGGGGGGGTTGAAATTAAATTGTATTATGAGATTGATTCTGTTATTTTATAATAGAAAAATTGAAGTGAACAAAAATAAAAATGGTTTGGACTGAGGAATATAAATTTGTGGGCCTTGTATTAAAAATTGTGTGCACGTAAATATTTAGTAAAGTGAGGGTAAAGAAGGAGAAGGGTAAAAAGGGAAAAGAGAGGGTGTTGGCGTAGAGGTTACGTGGCAGTTCCCCGTATGGGTATCGTGACACGGTAACTATACGTACATGTGTGTAATACTAATAGTTTGCAGTTGCAGGGTAGGGTAGGGTAGGCTAAGTAAAGAAATGAAGTGGGAGTGTGGTGGGTCCCATCCCCACCCACCCACCATGTGACCTGGTATGTATGCATGTATGTATTGTATGTATATACGTTTCTTTTGTGGTCCTAAACCTGCAACGAATTTAGGTTAACATGTATTAAAGCCTTTGTCCGCAACTTGCTTCTGTGGGTGGGGAAGATATCTTAGATTTCGAAATTTTGGAATTTCAATCACAAAATGATAAAAACTAAAATCAAATGCTTCGGATCAACTCAACATAATTGTAAGTATAATTCAATATATAATTTTAATTGTAATCACATTTTTCTCTTCGGATGATGCATTCTTATCGATTTAGGACCCTTTAGTGGGTTTGTTAATGGGATTTAGGTTGATTCTTATTTTTCATGTTTGGTGCAAGGTTGTAAAATTTTTTTAATCATCTTTGTTATTTCAATAATTATTCTTATCAATTTTTATTTATTTCATTGTTCCGGAAATATTTATTCACATTTACCTTTTCAATTTAACAAACCATTTCAAATCAAAGCGTACTTTTGTCATATTAAAACTTTAAAAGCCATTACATCAAAGTATGTTAAACTAAAAAATTAATACTACTTATTTCCTCGAGCAAAGTTGATCGTTTACTTTTTACATGTATATTAAAAAATTTTATTATTTTATGTGTATTAAGTAGTTTTATTAGAGGGATGAGATGTGATGAGTAGTGGTGTACCATTTTTACTAAAAAGGGGAAAATAAGAACCTTTAAATGAGACACTCAATATAGTAAAATGAGAACCTTTTGGCGAGATGAAATGAATATTATGTTATTTTAAAAAATATGTACTCTCGCTGTTCGATTCAAATAGATCCATTTACTTTTCTATGTGAATTAAAGAGTACTAATTTTTAATGTGTATGAATAGTTATATTAGTGAATGTGCGAGCCTCATATTTTAATTGTATTAGTGGGTGTGTATGAGTTTTATATGTGTACTCAAAATGAAAGAATGACTCCTTAGAGCGGACAAAGTAAATAAAATGTCCTCTCTCCGTTCCTTTGCAACGTGCGCGTCGCCATTTTAATCTGTGTCAATACAAAATATACATTTTTTTTTGTGGAATTTACATCTGTGTCAATACAAAATATACATTTTTATTTTTTTTTTTGTGGAATTTACGCAAATCAATTAGGAGTAATAAATTTAGATTAAAATTTTTTATCTATTAACTCAATTAACTAAAATAGATATCTCAAATTACACATGTTTTTAAGGAGACAAATGTAGTATTTTTAAAAGTTAAACGAAATAAAATTATAGGTATATATGCTAGTTTTATTATAATTCAAAAAATTAATTCATTATACAAGAAATTGGACAAATGTTTAAATGTTATAAGTCTTTTAAAATTTAGTTCGGGATGATTAATGTTATAATGTAGTCTTTCCAAACTTGTCGATTAATGTTTATAGTTTTAAAATTTAGTAATTCAAAATATAATTATAAAAATAATTGATCACGTTTTTTTATACATATATATACTAGCAACTCATACAATTAAATCTGAAGATTATTATTTACTATTGTTTATTGGAAAGATAAATTAGTCAAATTTAAAAGTATTCGAAAAAGAAAATACTACTACTATATTTATAAAGTTGTTTGATAATTTATGAGCATTCATAAATTAAAATAGAAAATATGGAGATATTAAATTTTATCATATCAGTATTTAAAATATATAAATATCAATTAAAACTACATCAAATTATTTAGATATTTCAATAATATATAAACTCAGATTAGTAGTTTGATTTTTTTTAAAACAATTTAATTATTGCAAAATACTACCATTGTATTTGTACACAATTTTTGTTTCTTCGTTCCATTTCAAGTCGTCCCAAACGCCAAAAATACACTTCAAATCTTACCCAACTCTTACATTTTATTCATTAATTCAATTTCGTTACGATTTTATTTACACTTTATTCATCATTCCAAAATAATTTTATTTATTTTTTCTCCCAAAATTATCAACTTATCCCTACTTCTTTTAAGAGTATTATATATTAAAAAACAATACTTATTAATTGTCAGTATAAACGGATAAAAATACCCAGAACGAAGAGAGTAATTTTTATGATTTGTTTTGTAGTTTTTATTTTTAATATTTAATTATTTGAATTTAAGTTAAATATAATTCTATGCGAAGTAATTTTTTTTTTTTACAAACTTATAACACAATATTAATCTGTCAAGCATGAATAAAAAAGATGTGGAAAAGAAATTAGAACAATTAAATATACACAATTTATAACACAATATTAAGTTACATAATAGTCAACCATAACGATGCCTATCATCCATGGCTGATATTGATACGACATGCACAAAAGAGTATATTTCATAATTAGTATTATTACAACACCAATAATAAACCTCAAATTTATTATTTATAATACTCTTAACTAATTGATATAAACTATTTAAAATCATTTTCACTAGACACCATTTTCATTCAAGATAGTGGAGACCTATGAGGTGATCCTTTTCTTCTGTTGTTTACGGAAAGCATAATTTTGGGAAAAAATCCCTTATTCTTGGAATAGTGTGTGGTGATGTGGTTATTGTCGGAAGGACCTACCTGTAAGTCTTCAAATTGAGATATGGTAAAATTGGATTGATCGAACCGATATATAATGCTCGATAAATCCTCCCCTTGATATACCATGTGATCCACCTGCAACCATATTTCGTTACGTAATTAGGGTTTTCAGGAGTGTTCCATAACATAAAATTTAAAAATGATGCAATTTATAATTTTAAATAAAAATTAGTAATATAGAGCAACCTTGCAAGAGAGGGAACAGAAGTGGAAAGAATCTTGAAGAATTCTGTCGCAGGTAAAACATGGATTGCCGGAACCCTTGCAAGAACCTCTGTAAGATTGAGTTCTTTGATTCAAGAATATCACTTTCGCACTATTTATTGTGTATGGCTGCATTCATTTATTCATCCACAATTATCATTAATTCATTCCTATAATAATAATTAATTAAATTAATATATTGCATAAGTTACATGATACCCATAATAATTCATTACCTGAATATAAGAACAGTCGATGAGCTTCTCGAGGTCGTCCAATCTAATCACATCTTGATACACATATCTCCTCACCTACATGCAATGGCGTTAGCTACTAGTTTAATTACCATAGTCAACTATATATATTCAAGACTCATCAACTACATAAATACAAGACTAGTGTACAATTATAAACCACATGCATTTTATAAGTACACGAAGTATCAATAATCTCAAAAGTTGTGATAAGTTTTTAATTAATGAATCACACATCAACTATGATATTTATGTATTAATTTTAACAAAATCAAGTAAGTTTCAAATTTAAGGTGGTTACTAGGTTGAATGGAATTCAACTAAAATTAATCAATAATAGTACATCCTCAGTGGTAAATTCACAACCACTCTTGAAATTAAATACTTGTAAAATTGAGTTGATCATCATGACTAAGGGACAATATTTACTTAATTAAAAATTGAGTGGTGTTATTGGGTTTGATAAAAGTTAAATTACATTTATTGTGGGCAACCAACACACTTGTAAGTCTTACATAAAAAAAAACAAAATAAAAAAAAAAAGACAAAATGACAAAAAAAGAGTAAAAGGGTCAAAGTTGGGTTTGAATGAAAAGGATGAAAACCCTACTACAAATGGGTATGAAACCAAGACTATGAAGTGTTGGCCAAAATGTCCAAGTACTCCCTTACCACAATTTGGAAACACCCTTCTAGGAAATTGATGACGCTCTATTTATCATGTAATAACAAAACAGTACCTTTTAACCTAAATTTTACTATTACATTAATTGGAAGTTTTTCATATTTTAATTTTATTTTAAATAATTTGAAGGGTTCCAAACTAAAAGGGTATTAAAGAATTAAACAGGCCTAGATTTAGCTCAATTGCCATCAATCAATTAATTATTACTCCCAAGTTTTAAATAAAAGATATAATTAGCTAGGTTCAACTCTAGGTTCTGGAAGCTGGAAGAATGGAAAAAGAATATTATTATGATATTAGAAAATAAAATTAAATAAAATTGTAAGTGTATTGAAGAGAGAGAGGGGGGGTGGGGGAGACCTGGAGAAGGGGGTGGTGGGGGTGATGAGAAGGGAGACAGTGAGGGCAAAAACTCTGGCAACAATTCAAGCAGAAAATGTTCTTTTCGTTCTTCCTGCGATTCTGGTGGACCCCACACTCTCCAAAGAATGTCTCCGCCATTAATCCTTGAAGCCATGCAGGCTTTATCACCTCTTCTTCTCCATCTTCAACTTCTCTCATCGTCATATTCATATCTCTCTCCTCTCTCTCTTTTCAGTAGAAAGACACAAGTTATGTGTATGTGGTGGTGGTGAGTGTGTCTCTCTTTTGGCTAATTATATAGTAGTACGTTCACAGAGGGTGAGCTTTATTAACCCTACGCTTCACTCTCTGCAATTGCACTTCCACTTCCGTATACCTACATACTATAGAGTATATTAATGTATTGGAGGCGTATACAAATTAATCCCCCCACTCACCCAAAAGTATTTGCACATTTTTTATTTTGATCCGTTCCATGAATACTTGTACACCTTGAAAATGAAAACAATACATAATATCAATAATCTCACAATACTATAATATTACAAAAATGTTATATTCTTTTTACACACAATCTAGTCAAATTCAATTATATCATACATTTTATTCTACTCAATTACCAAAAATGCATCCTCTTTCTTACATCACACTACCAAAAAGTTACTTAGACGAATGTATTCCTATAAAGGAGGGAGTACTATATATGTACATTTTTAGAAGAAAACAAACCACATTATTAACATAATCGGCTACCACGAACAAGTACTAAATTTCACTTTTAATTATATGTTACTCCCGTATATTAGTAAAATTCACTTAAGTATTTTAATCCCTTTGTCCCGAACTATCCTTCCTGTTTAGTGTACCAAATTATTTTAAAAAAATTGTTCTTTTTATCAAATTGTTTAATTTAGAGGGTATTGTAATATTTTTAGATAATAAAAAAATATAAAATAATGGTATGTGAGAAAAAATGAGTGTCAAATTTGAAATGAAAAGTAACTTTTGAAGTGGTTGAATAAACGTAAGGGTGATGTGAGACGGACGAAAAATGAAAGTGTGAAGGATGGTGTATTTACTTTTGAGATTAAAGAAAATGTGAATTTGAATTTTGAACCAATAAAAAAATTATTACTCCATCCGTCCCACATATTTGTTCACATTTATACGGGCACAGAGACTAAGAAATATTTTTTTAATATATAATGTAAGAAAAAGTATGGGTAAATTGATAATTTAAAGATGAAAAGTAAATAAAATTATTGATAATGATGAATAAAATTATTGAGATTGATGAATAAAGTGTAAAAAGTAGATTAGATGTATAATGTATTTTTATTATTAATGAAATGTAAATAAACACGTGGGACACCTCAAAATAAATACGTGAAATGGAGGGAGTAATTAATTTTAAGTTGAAAATGAATGAGTAATTGAGTATATACCTTCCCGAAGTAATTGAAAAATGTTTTTCTCTGAATTTAAATAAATTCACCCATTGACTTAAAAATTAATTTGAAGTAAGTGAAATTTGTTTTTCACTGAATTTAAATAAATTCACACATTGACTTAAAAATTAATTTGTTTAAATTTAAATAATAAGTACTAAATTAAAATATGGTATATATATGTAAGTGAGAATGGCAATTTAAAATAAAAATAATCATTCTATCTCCATTAGCTTTTTACCATTATTGTATATACTAAATTTAAGAATTGTAGTATTGTTAATTAACTTCAACTTTTGGGATATTATAATATTTTTAAAATAATAAATAAATAATAAAGTAATTATATAAATTAAATGAGAGTGGTACTTTAAAAACTTTTACTACTATTTTTCAAGGAAAAAAAATATAGCAGAACAAAGAATGAGTAGAGAATACAATAGGATAGAGGGTTTGAAGGGCGAAGAATGTAGCCGAACAAAGAAATGAAAAAAGAGTGGAGAGTCTAACGGAATAGAGCAGGTATAGTATAAGGTTAGTTTTAAAATTTTTGTGATTTATTTAAGTACTAATTAAGTTTTGGAAACTTAACTATAGTGTTGAAACCTCATAAAAAATTATTAGTATGTCTTTTTGATAGGTTAGGGTTTATGTTGAAATCGAACATCAATTTTATCGGTTTAGATTTTCTATGTTATTTTGGTATATATAATCTCTTGTGTTATATTGTTAGATAGATAACACGTACGAGAGAGAATGAAATTATAGCTTTAAAAAAATAGATTTTTTTCCACTCTTACGTATTAATTATACAATGTATGACATAGAATGTTATGCACGAAAATGGTGCATGTACGTTTTTCCTATGCATCAATTGAATTTCAAACATAATACTTCCTCTCGCCTCTTAAAATATTAATTTTGCATTTTAATTTTTTTATTCTATGACATACTATAATTTATTTTTAGGGAAAAAATACAATAAAAATTTAATGCATATTAAAGTATTAATCTATGTTAATAAAGCAAGTGTACATCTTAATACATAAAGGATGGAGAGAGTAATGTTCATTGTTTCATACTTATTTGTACATTTTCTTTAGTTTGTTCTTTATGTTCACAATTAAAAAAAAAAAAAAAACCTCCACTATAATTTATTTATTAAAAAAATATCAAACTATCTAAGGTTAATAAATTAACTCTGAAGGAAACAAGTGTCCACTTAAGTTTAGAACGTAACACAGTATTTTCTTTAAATACTGTATTCTTTATTTTGAAAATTAAATGAAAGAGCACTAAATAAATAAAAGAGGGAAATTAGGTAGGGTTTGATAAATGACAAGGATATGGGATGTGGTCATTAATGTAGAATTAATATTTACCTAGTACTCCTACTAGTTTTTAGCAGTGGGAGTATAATATATTTCCACATGGTTCTACGTGTTTCTTTTATAAATTATAAAAAAAGCGTTTTATCTTTTTGTGGGACGAATGTAGTACTAATTATAGAAGACCCATCAATAAAACACACGAATGTTTTGAGTGAGGCTATTGTGGCATGGGGACACCGTTGATCTTTGCAATTTTCATACTCCTTTGTAATTTATACTCCTAACAATACATTGGTTTAAATAGAATATAGAGAGGAAGAGTTGTATTCCTATGAGGGCATGATGTGTCCCCGGGCAGGAACTTTTACCAATGGCTTATGCAAGAGGGGGTTCGAATCATTTTTTTTTTATGGATGGATTTAATCTCTTGTCAACCGATCAATAATGAACTATCTCTATTTATTACTTAAAGGCACAATTTGCGATTTACCAACTCTATCGATCTCCGATATTTGGGTCTTATCATTAATAGACACAAAGATGGTTTTCTATTAAAGACGGCGGGACGCGTTAACTTTAAAAAACAACTTCAAATTCACAATATTTTGCCTCAACAACTAACAAAAGAAAAAATTAAAAGCATATCAGTCTTGAAATAATTGTCTTAATTATTGTAGAAATTGAGTTTAAGAAAAATTAATTTTCAATCAATTTTATTGATATCCTATATCACGGTATTTTTAGATAATAAATTAAATTATAAAATATATTATAAGAGTATGTTTTAAATGAGAGTAGTATTTTTAAAATTAAAATAAATTTTGAAATAGTTGGTTAATGTGAAATTTTCAATTCTTAATAAAAATATGACAATTTATAGTGTGCACCCGGGTGCATCTAAAGATAGGGTGCATCCATATACAAATATAAACAAAAACATATACAATTAAGAGAAAAAATATAAATTTTTTTAATGAAAATTTGTATATAATATTCAATAAAAATTTATACACATATGGATGTTAGTTTTTTTAATGAAAACTTAATGTGAAAAAAGTATACAATTATTACAAAACACGTATACAAAATAGAATAATATGTATACAAAATAGAATAAAAAGACATACACATATGGATGCACTCTTGCACCCGGGTGCACCCAATATACACTAAAAATATTTATTGTATGACGGATGGGTAGTCATTAATAATTAAACAGATGTAGGTAGGAGAAAAAATAATTATACAAAGAAATGAATATTTGTAATATGGAGCAATTTTATCATAAAATTTGATGTGGAACTAAATTGGAAGAACCACTTTTTTTTTACTACATCTGTCCCATAGAAATTGACACATCTCACTAAAATTGACATATTTCCTTTTTAATACATGAGATCCACACAAAAACAATTAATCTATTTTCATGGGCCCCATATATCACCTCTAATACAACTACCCACTACACATTAAATATTATTTCTCTCACTTCACTTTACTTCACTTTACATTAAATTATTATACTCTTTAATTTTCGTGCCCAAAAAAATTATACCAATTTCTATGGGATGAAGTGAGTAATTTTTATCGCACAAGCTGTAATGTAGAGAAATTATTTATTTTAATACTTTTATTATTTTGGGAGATTAGTAATTTGAGAAAAAATAAAGTTTCTCGAAAAAAGAGTCGAAAATGTCCTTTCAAAATTAATAATTAAATTAAATGTTAAACGCATTGAAGAACTAAATACAACAATATTATTTTTATGTTGTATTGATAAACTCGAAACGCCCATCTGTCGTTTCAACTTCGTAACTCGTGTCGCTTCATTAAAATAATCTGCACTTATTATGTATGCTATTCCATTTTTTACTACTATTTTTTTTATAAAAGTATAATGTAAAATTAAATTAGAACCCCATTAAGTATATCAAAACTAGAATACGAATAAAATTACTCTACCAACTTTTCATGAGAATAATTTGTCATGGTTCCACCGAGTTCATTATCTTTTATACATACAAAGATGTACATCACAACATACGAAATAAAGAAATTGATGATTGTCAATCATTTTTTTTTATAATTTTTAAGTCCATTAATTGGGCATTAAAATCAATATCGGAGAGTGATTCATTATTATTATAAAGTTCATAATCATTATATGATTACAAAACGAAATTCGAAAATGTTCGTTAATGGGCTTTAAAATCTATGAACATGAATCATATACTTAAATTCTATAGTTTTTTTTTTCTTTGCCCATAATTTATCAGATTGGGATTTTAGGTAAGGCAGCACTTGACTGTAGACTGTTTGCATGTAAGAGCCCATTACACATTATGTACTACTTTTATTTTATTTTTAATAAAATCAGCCCAACTCAAATATCTACAGCCCACTCTATCCTTATATTCTTTATCCCAAAGTCAGCCCACCTTTCATTAAGCCCAACCTAAAAATTCATGAAGAAGTAATGGCTCCACGCATTAAAAGTCCCATTTGTAAGTTGATTATATCTTGTATTTCACGGGTCTTGATCTCCTGTGACATTTTGGTGTGACATCTTTTGTGACACTCCGTTGGATGAGTGACACGTAGGAGAGAGGAAGAAAACTATACCATAAGTCAACCAGCAAACCCTAGGGGCTATGGATTGAATTTCTCCACCTCGCTACGTATCATTTAATGAAAAATATATTATAGGAGATGTCACACTAAAATGTCCCCTTTAAATGTTTACACATCAGCATTTTCAAAAAATATATAATTATTAAAATATTAATTAATTGATTCAATTATTTATTTAAAATAAAATGTAAAATATTCCATACAATGTTATTGAAATCTGACCGGATCAATCGGTTCAACCGGTTGGACCAAAAACTGGTTCGGAAATCAGTCCAAGAACACCAAGAAAATTGCTTTTGTTGTTAAATAAGAAAAAATCAGTTGAATCAGGAGAATCGAAAATTGCCAATGATGTATTTTTAAAAAATTATAACGCTAAGACCAAAGTTGATGTGGTTACCACATAACCCTCTATTCACTTATTGAATTTTTCATATAAAATTGAAATCACGCTCACAATAGTGAGAAATGATTACACCTAATTCTCTCTGCAATAAATGTAGATGTAGAGAGGGAGAATAATAGAAAAGAAAAAAAAAATCCTTTTTTCGCTGGAAGGAGATGTCAAGCCACAAGTGCCTCCACAAACTGTTAAATCACAACAGCAAATTTCACGACTAATTTTCAGCTACATTTGGTGCAAGTTCGAGAGAGAGCGGTGGCTGATTGCTAGGGAGCAAAAATTAACCTCGTCTCGTGTAAGGGGACGTATTAGAGTGACTCAATTAAATATTAATTAACACAACTTTCTATAAATTTAAACTTTTAGATGGGTGATCATTTGTGGCGGAGTAATAAGATGCTAATCCTACAAGTCTTCCTTTTGACATTTAACATTTTATTTGAAGTTTTATTGATATTAAAATCTATCCCAAATAAATAAACATTTACTTTTTAATAATAATATTGAGTGGGCTTTATGAGATGCTATACCTAACATCAAATGGACTTTGTTTTCAAGTGTTGGACATACATGACTTTTAAAATTTTTTTATTTATTATATTATTTATTTTAATGATTATTTTAAAATATAATTAAAAATATGTATAATCTAAATTTTCGTTTGAATTGGTCTGATCAATTGAACCTCAAATCATTGTCTTCATCGATTTGATCTCCGATCTAATTATAAAAATACTAATTTCATAACTAAATATTACTATATTTTAATTAGTTGCTATATTTTATATATATATATATATATATATATATATATATATATATATATATATATATATATATATGAGATAATTTCAGATTTAGTCTCGTAAGAATTGCTCAATGCCAAAAAGGTCCCAAAACTAGCAGATTTAGTCACATATGAATTTTTCATCAAAATTTGTTAATAGTTAATGAAATATTATGAACCATTAACAAGACCAGAACGGAATATGTCTATTTTGAAATACATAAAATAATATAAATCTGATAATTTATAATAATATAAGTTAATTTGAGATGAAAATTTTCGAAAATTATGATTATAATATTTTTATGGGACCAAAACCACTAGTTATAAGATCAATGTATTCCTACAAAACTATAATTGAAGTAAATGAATTCTTATAGGACCAAATGTGATATTTTCCCATATATATAGACAAAAACATGCACGGACCGTCTCACGAAATGAAATTCGTGAGAAGGGTCAAGTATAACCAAAATTAAGTTTCGCGGATCTGACCAACCCTCTACCGTTATTACCTTCTAAATTCAAATAATGCGCACCGACACTTGAAGTTAATTAATTCTAAATACACATAAGGCGCAGCTGAACTTAATTAATTCCTCTCTCTTTCCGTTGTTTCTTTTTATAATTTAATTACACTTTATTTGTTTGTTTTCTTTTTTTTTAATTTATAAGAAAATGTGCGGTACGCTTATTACATTTATTTATATTAATACTCATAAATAAAATTAAATAAATTCTTATATAAAAACACAATTAATGTAAATCATGTCAAAATAATATATAATCAATAAAATAATTGAATGACAACTTTACTATTAATTATCACTTTTTATTTATTACATTTATAGTTTATTAATTAATTTATTTGAATGATTTTTTTAAATGCGTCACTTTTCATTAAAATATTATCACCTTTTATTCATATAATAAAATATATTAATTAATTGGACAACTTTTCTTTGATCAAATATCACTTTTTGTTAAAAATATTATCACTTTTATCTATTCTATAAATTTTTCATTAAATAGTTTTATAATTGGTTGTGTATTGCTTTTTTTTGTTAATCAAGTATCACTTTTGATTGAAAGTGGTATCACATTTTATTTGTATAACAAATTATTTATGATATATATATATATATATATATATATATATATATATATATATATATATATATATTAGTTAAGTATCATTTTTCTTGTTCGAATATAACTTTTTTATTAAAAATATTATCACTTTTGAATTTATGAAATTTTCATGAAGAGAAGCTCTTGTTTGAGACCGTTAATGGTGATATAATTTCACATTTTCATAATTAGTTATTACTTTTTATTAAAAATATTACTATCATTTTTCTTATAAAATTCTATCACTTTTCATTTATATAATAAATTACTCATAAAATACTTCTCACTACCATCATTAATTTTCATCAATTACATATCATTTTTCTTATTAAATGTTATCACTTCTTATCCATTCCAATGAAGTCATTCCAAGGGAGCTTTTCATGACATAGTTCAATATTAAATGGGCAAAGACTTGTGTGAGACAACCCCATGTAAACCCTTACGTGAGACAAATAAAAAGTGATAACATTATTAATGAAAAATGATACTTAATCGATAAAAAGTGATAATGATACAATGAATTATTTTATGAACAATTTATAGTATAAATAAAAAGTGATAATATTTTATAGCGAAAACGATAACTAATTATGAAAATATAAATGGTCTCACCGTGAAACAGTCTCGCACAAGACTTGCCCTAGTATTTAAAGATAATTTATATTATTACCTTAAAATACTATCACTTTTATTTATATTATAAATTATTCGTAAAATATTTCACATTACTATCATCACTTTTCATCAATTAAGTATCACTTTTCTTTATAAATATTATCACTTTCACTTTTATTTATAAATATTATCACTTCTTATTAATTTCACGGAAGCAATCCTGAAACAAAATTTTCCTTTTTATGAAATAATTCAATATTAAATGTATCATTTTTTTAATGTAATAAGTGTAATACAATAGTAATGTTCACTCAATTAAATTATTTTATAAATAATTGATTGCACTAATAAAAAATATAATATTTTTAATGAAAAAGTGATGTCTATTAAAGTAAAAGTAAGTATTTCATGACGGATAAAAAGTAATAAAATTTTCAATAAAAAGTAATATCAGGGAAAAAAGTGCATCTATTTAAATTATTTCACAAATTTTGGCAAAAACTCCTGTGCACCCGGGCGCACGGACCACATTCTTGCGTATTTAGAATTTTATGTTGAATTGTATACCCTTTAGTATACAGATGTGTACCCTTTATTTTCTAAAGAAAATTATTGTGTATATCTGGGTGCATGAACAACACTCCGTGTGCCTTTAGAATTTTGTGTTAAATTGTATACCCTTTAGTATAAAAATGTGTACCCTTTATTTTCTAAAGAAAAAATATTAATGAAAAGTGTATACCCTTTAGAACAAAATGATGTACCTTTTATTAATTAAAGTGTATACACTTTAGACCAAAACAATGTATCCTTACCAATAATAATAAATTTTTAAAGGCGCACGAAATGTGTTCCCGTGTGCCCAGGCGCACGCAAGCCTCACTCTAAATCATTGGTCTAATATAATTAAAAGTGACAAATTTTGTAATAAAAAGTGATACATAATCAAGTAAAAAAGTAGTATCCGTCCATTTGAATTATTTCAAAGTTTGTCAAACAAATAAAAAGTGATAACATTTTTAATAACATGTGATAATATTTTTAATGAAAAGTGATAAAAAAATATCATATTTATCCAATTAAATTATTTCATTAACTTTTGTTTAACGAATAAAAAGTGATAGTATTTTTAATAAAAAGTGATAATAATTAAATTAAATTATTTCATCTACTATTCACATGGCTAATAAAGTGACAATATTTCTATTAAAAAGTGACACATAATCAAGTATAGGTGATATCCGTCCATTCGAATTATTTCAAAATTCACATGAAGAATAAAAAGTAATAATATTTACGATGAGAAATGAAATATGTTCAATGATAAGTGGTACTATATCAGTTCAAAGGAATTCTTAATAATTCATATTAAGAATAAAAAGTGATAATATTTTTATAAAATGTTATACTCTAGTAAAGATAAAGAAATAACTATGTATTCGACAATTTATGGGATGAACAATCAATTATAATATTTTTAATAAAAAGTAATATATTTTTAACAAAAAGGTAATATTAGTTTAATTTAATTTATTTATTAGAACAACATAAAATTAAATTTCATACTTAATATAGAGTGTATATTGAGTGCACCCATATGTGTATGACTTTTTATTCTATTTTGTATATATATTATTCTATTTTGTATACGTGTTTTGTAATAATTGTATACTTTTTTCACACTAAGTTTTTCATTAAAAAAACTAACATCCATATGTGTATAACTTTTTATTCAATAGTGCATACATGTCTTTTTAATAATTATATATTTTTTACACTCAATTTCATTGAAAAAACTAATAATTAAATTGTATACATTATTACTTATAATTGTATATGTTATTGGTTATATTTGTATAGAGTGCACCCAATCTTAGGATGCACCCGGGTACACACTATAATTAGCCCTTAATATATATGGTTACATTTTAATTACATAAAATTAAAATAATTTCTATGTGAATTATATAAAAAAAGTAACGAAACAAAAAAGGAAAAGCAAAGGGTGACGGGTGAGCAGGGAATCATGGGATTACTACCGGCTATTCAAATTGAATAATGGGAAGCGCCTTTTTTTTTAATAATTATATTAAGGGGTAAGATTAGGATCCGTCTCACGAAATGAGATATGTGAAACGGTCTCACCCAAAATATATATATATATATATATATATATATATATATATATATATATATATATATATATATATATATAATTCAATTTGTGTATAATAACAAAATACTTAAAATAAAATATTAATGGTAAAATTAATATGAGAAAATAAATAAAATTTTATTATTTAGAATAAAATATTAATTAAATTAAATGTTAAATTACCTAAAATAAAAACACATTATTTAGAAAGATTAAGGTAGAACGACACTTACATACATTTTTTTTGAGAATGAACTTGCAACATACATTTTTTTAAGAATGAACTTGCAACATTTTCAAGTATGAACTTGGTGATGTTACGTCCACAATTTTAAAATTTTATTTTTGGCCTACACTTTAATTAATAATATAATTAAGACGAATTTTCTTGTGAGATAAGTTGTGATCATTATAAAAATATGATTATTATATAAATAAAGTAGTATGATTATTATATAGGTAAAATATGTTAATTCATAGTTAAAATATATTTTTTTAATGATAATAATGATTTAAAAAATATTTTTAAAGTGTTATAATATGATTCACGACAAACATACTTTAACTATCAATAAACATACTTTACCTAAATAGTATATACTTTAATAATGGATTGACACGTCTCACAATCCATCTCAGTATCGATATAATTAATAATAATGATGATTTTATGGAGTAATATAATTTTTTAAATTTTGTTTTGTTTTATATTTCCCTTTTTATTTAATTTTATTTTTCTGTTTTGTTTTCTAATTCCATTTTTATTTAATTCTTTTTGTAAGTTTTAGTGTAAATTAAGATATAATTGTATTTTTTATTTCATAATAAATGAGAGTATATATAGCTCCAACCGGCTGGTTTCGGTGGGCTACTTTACAATCGTATCTTATTTCGAATATTCCAAACAAGGCATTACTGTTAATATTAATGGGCTTTAAAACAACCAACTCATTCCCAACTAATTCAATTGTGATACCAAAATAAAATAAAATAAAATAAAATAAATGAATAAATAAATCAGTAAAAGTATATATGACGACTAGTAAAATGGTTTACCTCAATTTAAAATTTCATATACGTATCCACTTGTCAGGATGATTACATTCATGAGTAATAACAAACATAAATCAAGAAAAGCCCAAAGAAGTCAATATCAAATGCAGGAGAAAGATTTAAGGATAAAATTTAAAATGGAAGCTGTTGTATATCCTTATTAACGTATTTTTGTACACTATACGTAGATCTTGGATGTTCTATTACATTTGTGTTACATCTTTTGTTCTTACTCGTTAGGTGAGTGACACGTGTATGGGGAAGAAAATTACAACTATTATCCTTAGAGTTTAACCTTTCCTTTTAAGTATATGTTTTATTATATCATAAGTGTCAATCATATAATGGTGCACAACAGAAAATGTAACACTAAAATCTAACAAGAAAATCGAATCGTAACATATATACTACTACTCCATAATTTAAGGATAAATAGCCAAATTTTTAAAAATTTATTAAGTGTGTGACGTTCGTTTTCTTGGGTTGCATAAAAATTTGATGTAATTCTAGAGTGTGTAATTTACGGGTTACTCAATTATACTTCATCCGATTTCAGATGACACACTTTCCATTTTGGGTTGTCCTACAAAAGTTTGCACCTTTCTAAAAAGTAAAAAATCAAACACAATCACCCTTACCTCTACACTTTATTTACAAAAAAACCACACATACCTAACACACCTAAGATACTTTATCATTTGTATTTATTATAAAAAAATACCATAATATTCCTAAAATTATCACTTTCTTAATCTTCATGCCAAAAAGAGGGGTGCAAACTTTCTTGGTACGGAGAGTAACTTCTACTAACTTTTATGTAAAACGACGCAGGCTTTTTATTTTATTTTTAATATTAAGTAATTTAATCTTTTTTCATTATAAAGCTGTCGGTGGAGATTATATAAAAATGAATGTTGTTAGTTGTTACCAAACATATATTTCCAATGTATCAATTAAAGATTAAACTATGATTTTGTCGGCACATCCCTCGTCCACAAGATTTAACACAATATTTTTATAATTGGATCCAAGATTGTGGAGTCAACGTTTCAATTGCAAAATTAAATTTATATATTTTCAATTATAAAATTATTATTTATAAAAAATATATAACCATCATTTTTTTTTACAAAATTAAAAATTAATTTTAATAAAATATTTATAGTTCATAATTTGCATTCCACTTCATAAATAGTTTACAACACGTCCCTTCAATACTATAATTTATAATTTTTTCAAGAATTTAAATTATCTTCTAAAATAGACTAAAGTAAAAAAGAAACATAAAAATAAATAAATAATCAAAATATAAAAAAAAAGTTAAAAAAAAATAATCGGTTGAATCAATTCAACCAATTCTTTTGGTTTTGACTGGTCTAACTCGATGTAACCTTGAATTCTGGTTTTTTAGTCTTCTGATTCTAGTTCTCGGTTCAATCGGTTAAATCGACCGTTTGGTTTGATTTTAACAACATTTAACATTTGGATTTAAAAATAAAATAAAATAAAATAAAATAGATGAATATATGGCGTGTAGGATAATTTAATGAGAAATTACTATAATAATAACTCTTCACGCTATTTTAATGACAAAGTCTAGTTGTATAAATGTGTACGAATCTAAACCCGTATATTCATATTCATCCAATAAAAAAATAATCTCTTTATGTTTTAAATCAAATACTTTTTAAAATAAAAATAATGCACTTGACTTTTAAACTAAAAAAAAAATTCTTAGCCAATGATAAATAATTGTATTAATACTTTTTATATTTCAATTGTCTATTTTAATAAAAAAAATTTATTCTCATTAATTAAAATAAATGTATTCTAAAATAAAATAATCCATCCGTGGTAAGATTTTTATTTTATCAAGCAATTTACTACACTATTTTTCGTAATATTCCCTCCATCCCAAAAATATTGACACACTTTCTTTTTTTAGTTGTCCCACAGAAATTGACATATTTCTTTTTTAAGAACATGAGACCCACACAAAAACAATTTCTTTATTTACATTGGCCCACACACACATCACACTCACCACTAATACAACTACCCACTACATATTAAATATTATTTCTCTCACTTCACTTTACATTAAATTATTATACTCCTTAATCTTCGTGCCCAAATAAAATGCATCAATATCTCCGGGACGGAGGGAGTATAATATTAACAACATCATTTCATTTTTAAAATCATAATCCACAGCAACTCAACAAACTAAACATATTTTATAAATTAAAATTACCTTTATACTATTCACAGAATACAAAGTTAGTTATCAAATGTTAAACTAAGCTTAAAACAAACATGGGATGTAGGATTGTTTCTGATCAACCAACATTAATTGTTTCAAATAAACATGCATGCAACGGTCAAATTAATAATTAATATAATGCTCTATAAAATAATAATTACATTAATTATTTGCAAAATATTTTGCGCTTTTATTTTTCCACGTACATGCATGGTTCATCATTTAGATGCTTGATAATTTTAATTATAGGAATACAAAAATAGCCTTTAGTTACTTTTCATTTTTAAATTATAGCATCATAATTATTTTATGAGTGTACAACTTTAATACCAAGTTGATCAGTAGGTATTATATAATTGATTATTACATTATAATCTGAATACTTATTTTCTAAACCCTAAACCCAAAAGTCAATAAGAAATTATATAAATGATCATATTCTTGTTTTCTTCATTATGGGGTTTGACAAGTATAAAAGTTATAATTTCTCTTTTGATTATATTGATTTGAAGTTAATCTCTATTTTCACCCTATTCTTATAATTTATAATTTAAATTAGAGAGGCTAATGTTGTCATTAACTCCAACTTCATGTACTCGCGTCATATACACTCTTTACATTATTATAAGCGAAACACAAACAAGAATATATTCCTATCTTCCAACAATCTCAACTGATATTACTATTCTCTATAATAATAAAAAATAATATATATATATATATATATAGAGAGAGAGAGAGAGAGGAGTATATGCTTATGTGAGACACCATCTTAGCAAATGAAATCCGTAAGATTGACTCAATGACAGAGATAACGGAGTTCACCGTGCAAATTATAAATGTTTCTTATATATGTATCAACCTAGCTATATATCTGTGAAATTAATAACACGATGAATGATGATTAACATGCGGAGATAACCAAGAGCATGCATGTCTTTCTAAAGGAAACCAATTCATGTGATAAAGGAAAACATAAAATTATATTCCTGGAGTGGGGCTCCTGTGCACCCAGGTGCACGGAGCACATTCTGTGCGCTTTTGCAATTTTCATGCCCCTTTTTTATTTAATTCCCCTAGCAATACATATGTTTAAATAAGATTGAAGGGGGGGTTGTGTTCACACGGGGACACGAAGTATCCCTCCGTGTCCCGGGGGCGCAGGAACTTTTGCCATATTCCTGTTACGTATCGAGGGCCATCGGACTCATCAGAAAAGGATGCTCAAAACCTCAAATGTGGCTTACAAAAAAACTAAATGATACACAATTTGGAAATAAGGCTAAATCACAAATATTGAAAGCTGTTAGAGTGATTTGTTTAAATATTAAACGATTTATCTCTCTACAAGCTTAAGCTTTTAGATGAGATGGTAATTTAATATGGTATCAGAGCCCATGATTAACAAATGTCCGGTGTTCGAACATCATCGCTACCCATTTATGAAAAAATTCCACATGCAAAGTTTGATTAACACCGCCTGCATGTGAGGGGGCGTGTGGTCATTTAACAAAAGCCACAACCCACCAAGTCACCAACCTCACACCCTCACTCCTCTCGCGTGTTGGAGGCTTTTAGATGGAGTGATCATTTAACAAAAGCCACAACCCACCAAGTCACCAACCTCACACCCTCACTCCACTCTAATTTCAGATGAAGGAACAGGAGCACACAACACCATTTAGATTACTTTTCATTATAAGGTTATCACTTTCTATCAATTGGGTATTACTTTTCATTATAAGGTTATCACTTTTTATCTGTTTTATAGAATCCATTACGTGAGATAGTCTCATACAAGTTTTTGCCTTAATATTTATCTTATTCAATGCGATCAATTATATACTTAGAATTAACACTAAATATTAAAAACAAAAATACACCATAAACTATAAGAAAAAAAATTACAATTATACCTTTGAATTAACATGAAATCATATTAAATTTTAGGGATAAAATAGATCATGAACTACAAATGGTATAATATTACATAAATCACAGAGGTGAAACTAAAATAGAAAAATAATATAGGTTATGAATTATGTTGAAATATTTTATAGGTATATAATTTAAGTTATAATTAAAAATAAAAAAATTAAAAAGAATAAGAAGTCGAACAGTAACAACAGCCTGTTCATAATCAAAGTTCCAAGCATTATTTATAAAGTATTTAATACAAGGTTCTTTTATGTTTTATTTTAAAGATAACGGTTTGTTTGAACATATCAAAAGGATTTAATTGATCACATTAAATAAAATGAAAGACTTGAATGACCCTTTTAATCTCGGGGCAAAGGGTCAAACATGACCCTGAACTTATACATTAGGATCAATTAATCCCCCAACTTTTATTTTGAACATTTAATATTTTTAATTTTTAAAACGAGATCAAATAAATTGACATTTTGACTATTCCTTTTAAAAAATTTGTCAATTTTCCAATTCAAGTTTTATCAATACATCTTTAACGACACACCTTTTACAACAAGGCCTTTATACTGTATTTTCAGAGTTTAACTGCGGTGCACCAGTGTACCTGAATAATCTCAATCGTTAGATTATATTCTCATTTAATCTTCACTACTCAATAAAATAAAATAATTAAAATTAATAACTACCCACTATATCCCAATTTACCCTATAAACTTCCAGGTGCACCCGTGCACCAAGTGCACTGTACAATAACTCTAATTTTCATATCCATTTTGGAGCGTGAGAATATAACTCTTCAATAAAATTAGCAAAAATTAATATATTTTTAAATAATGTAAAACAGTTAAGTAAACGAAATCATGGACAAAATTACTTATTTTTTTACAGTAGTATTTAGAGATTTTTTCTTACAAAAAAATATGGACATAAGTTTTTTTTTCTTTTTTTTTTTACAGTAGTAATTAGGAATTTGATTCTCGTGAAACAGAGTACTCTCCATCATTTAGTGTTTGAATCAGATGCTCATTTACAAAATCAATCAACTAAAATTATAAAAAAGAATAAAAAAAAATAAATAAAAAGTAAGACTAAAAAAAAAAACATCTAACCAAACTTTTTGTTCATTTATTTAATTAATTAATGATTAAATTCGGAGGTGAAATACAAACTCCTGCAAATGTCAATGGCTTGCTTTGAATAACTTTGATCTCATTCTCACTTATGTTTGACTTTCTCGTAATCAAGCGGCTTAATTAAAGAAAAAACAATCTGAATAAGCTATTTAATAAAAAAAAAATTATTTATTAGTATTATATATTTTAAGTGCCAAATTATTTTTTATATAGAAAAATTTAAATTATTAAATAATTTAAAAAATATTTACTTTAAATATTAAAATATATTAAAAAATTAAATTTACATTGCATACTTAAAAACTTGACAAAAACTTACATTACATTAAAGATGTGTTGTTAAAACTTAGATCGAAAATAGACAAATTTTTGAAAAAGAATAGTTTGTCAATTTATTTGATTCATAAAAAATATAGGGTGCATTTAATCTTATTTTAAAAGATATAAAAGGTGCTAAATGTTCAAAATAAAAGTTGGGGCATAGTTAATCCATAAGTTTAGGGTCATGACTCTTTTCCCTTCACATTTTAACAATTTGGTAGAGGCTATAGCCCTAGACATTGTCACCTTCACCAAACCATCTCACTGTATCTCTTCTCCCACTCCCATTTGAAGAAGTCCACAGGCAAGTACAAATTCATTCTCCATTCACGTTGATATACTCATCTTCTTATGTGAATCCCATTGCCATTTTGCATATTTTATTATAATTAATTTTTCTAATAATAGAACAAATCCGTCAATTATGTTATTGTTTGAAGAATGAACAATCAATTTCAATAGTTGGGACCATTTATAGTGTTTTGGGTTTTTAATTAACATATCAAGTGCTATGCTTACAAGGTGTTTGAGAAAATGCTTAAGTCAATAAACAAATATCTAATTCATTCAAGTAATACAAAATTATATATGAGATTAATATCACAATAACTTTGTGATTATAAGAATCATTATGTGTAATGCTCAGCTGGACTTCTAGCTATTTCGCCACTAGTTCAGTCTAAGGGGGGAAAAAAGTGTTTTAGGTGAATATATTTTATTTTTTTCAGGTTTGAGAGAGGTATGTTAGTAAAGTATATTTTACACGAGGATAAAATTACACCATACAATAATATTAATATTTCCAATCAAACACAATACAATATTATTATCACTTTTTATATATACACTACCAAATAAATTTATTTATATATATTACTTGCTTATCTCAATCTCAATCTCAATATACATAATACACCCTTACTTATTACACATTTATCTTTATCTTGCAAACATTATGTATATATTATCAGAATAAGTAGGAGTAAAAGTTAAAAACACAAAGTAAAATCACCAAGTGAAAAAATTGAATTTGGGTTCAATTATAAACCATTATAATAAATAATTCTTTAAAATTAAAAAATAATTTAACTTTAATAAAGGTACACACCCACTAATGATTAGAGTGATGATTAGTCGAAAAAATGAGTTAATTTAAGATTTATAATAATTCTCAAATAATAACTAGATGGGTCATGATTAAAACTGCATAACCACTCGTGTACACAACCAAACTTTTTTTCCTTTCCGTAATTACCCTCGAGGATATATTCGACATTTGGAATAAACTGATCCTTTGTTCCACTTCCATTATTAATTCTTTGTTTTCTCATATTTAACCACCGAACTACCACCAAACTGAAACATCTCTTTCTCTTTCCATAGATGCATCCAATCTCGCACTATATATACACTCAATTGAACGTATAGATCTGGCGAAGATCTAGGCAACCTTAAGAATTACGCAATGAGAGAACCGCTGTCCGATAACAATGCGCCGCCGCAGTCGTTGCTTGAGCGCCTCAAAGATTACGGCCAGGAAGACGTGTTTGGCCTCTGGGACGAGCTATCCCCTGAAGAACGAGACCACCTTGTCAAGGATATCGAGGTATGTTCAATTTGCTACTAGCTTCTTTCGATCTAGCTAAGTATATTTCCGTTTCGACGTGTCGGTTTAATTGTTGGATGACTGTAGATGAAGTGTTTGAAGTTGGTCGAGATTTTATCTGAAACAGAAGTATTGAATATGTATTTGAATTCGTTGACATATTATATACTTTTATCGTAATCCGTTTGATACTTTGATATATTTTTATTTCGAGTATTTGTTAATATTGTTGTTACCCGTGATGCACATGTGTGATTACTTTCTCTGAGTTGTAGTTTCCATGTTTAAGTTCAATTTCAGAAGCTTGGGGTTAATTATATTTTATTGCAGAGCTTAGATCTCCCCAGAATTGATCGGATTATCCGATGCTCATTTCGCTCTCAAGGTTCTTGTTTACTGCCCCTTTGCATTTTTGTGTATGAAAACACACTGGTCCCTGACGTGGTTTACTTGAATTTGAAGGGCTCCCGGCAGCAGCAATAGAGCCAGTTCCTGAGAGCAATGTTTCAACGGTAGAGAAGCGTACAATGGAAGAAAGGGAGAGGTGGTGGAAAATGGGGGTAAAGGCCATTTCAGATGGAAAGTTGGGTGTAGTTCTTTTATCTGGTGGACAGGTTTGTTGATCCTTCCCCATTAATTAATCAATGATAATGATCAGTTCGATTGTTAAGTCTAGAAGATAAGTCAAAAGCTTTGGAAAGATACTTGAGGAACTTTTTATTGGTTAATGATGAAAAAGATGGTATTTTTGGTCATAGAGGTTGGTGAAGTGTCACTTTTAGTGTTAAGTGCATGATGACAATATAATCTTGAGTTATTGGTATAAAAAGAAAGGAAATTATTATTCTGTAAGCTTTATAAATGGTTAACCTAGTGTACCATCTATTTCATTAGAAATGCTGCTACATGTTAGTAATTATGTTGAAATGGTTTTCCTCAAACCTTCGTGTCGTGAATAGGAATGCATGTAATGCCAACAGGGGCGTACTGTGACCATAATATGGCTCTGCAAATATTTGCTCAGGTGATGATCCAATGGTTTCTACATGTTGTAGCAGCATTAAATTGTCTCAGTATGAAAAAACCATGTTGTTCTAGGTCATGCATCTAGCAGTTCTTCTTGCTATATATTAATTACAATTGCTCATAAATATGATATTGCTTTTCGATTCTTGGACTACCATTGTTATTGTATATTCTCTTTGTGATTTTTGATCTTTTGAATGTAGGGAACTCGCCTTGGAAGTTCAGATCCGAAAGGCTGTTTCAGTAAGTGAAACCAATGCTAGCTTTGACTTGATAAAAAGGGCTAAAGTTAGGTCATGACTTTTCATTTTCTGAAAAGACTGTCAGGATTCTGCCTTCACATGTATATTGCCTACTCTCCATTAATGACATATCAATAGTAAAAATAAAATAAAGGGAATGTAGAAGTAGATACTTGATTGTTCTTTTCTAATATTACGAGACATATCCTTTTTATTTGATGTAATCTGATTGTATTATGAAATTGAGGTTTTCTGTTTAGGTCAACTCATAGAGTATTTCTGAAACTAGTCATTATCCTGACTTTTGCCATTTATAGTCTACTGTATGAGAACATCCAAGAAATGTGTTCTGTTTTAGCTAGAATATATTTCTTTTCCTTGAACATGTTTGTATAATTGGTTTTGATATTTGAGTATGTTATCCACATTATAGACATAGGACTTCCATCTGGAAAATCACTTTTCCAACTTCAAGCTGAGCGAATTTTGTGTCTACAGAGATTGGCAGCTCAATCTGTGAATGAGGGTGAGTACTCTCTTCTATATTGCTGACCTTACTCATTTGTTTGACATGCATCCCTGACCACTCTGGTATGTTCAGGTTCTGGAAGTGGTATGCCTATTCATTGGTACATCATGACTAGTCCATTCACTGATGAGCCCACCCGCAAATTCTTTGAAAGCCACAAATATTTCGGTCTTGAAGTAGATCAAGTGAGAAAATTTTCATATTTGGCCTTGATTTCTTGATTTTCAAACATCAGTGACTAATAGCAAGAGACTGAATTGTGCACAGGTCACATTCTTCCAGCAGGGTACAATTCCTTGTGTTTCAAAAGATGGTAGATTGATAATGGAAACTCCATACAGAGTAGGATTCGTTCTCATTCTCTTTAATTTACATGATTATTGAGTGTTATCAACACATCTAAACCTTACTACGACTTGATTAGGACATTTTAAAACAAATATTTGTCACCATCAGATATTGTTAAGCATGTATCAGGCTTTTATTTGTTGTATGTATGCCTACAATATATGTTAAAAATTGCATTTTGTCTTTGTTTGATGCCTTAGATTACACCTCCAGTTTAAGAGTATATAGTTATAATTATCTTAATTTTTTAAGCCAGGTGGCAAAGTCTCCTGATGGGAATGGTGGAGTATATTCAGGTAAATTAATAGTGAGAAGTGCATTCCTATGGGTTGTCACTTGCTGTTAGCTTCTTTTTGATCAGCACAGATTGTGACTTTATTTGCAAAAAAAATTGTGGCAGCTTTGAAATCTTCAAAGTTGTTGGAAGATATGGCTATGAGAGGCATAAAATACTTGGACTGTTATGGAGTTGATAATGCTTTGGTGAGTTATTTCTTCACTTTCTAATCCTTTTATCTGTTTCTCAATTAAGTTTTCCTTGATATGTTCTAAACATAACTACGAATCAATTATTCTTTTAAAAGGTACGCGTTGCAGACCCAACCTTTTTGGGTTATTTCATTGATAAAGGTGTTTCAGCAGCTGCCAAAGTTGTTCGAAAGGTATTTAGTTTTTCAGATTTTTTGGTTTATGTAGCAGTGTTTACTGTTTATACCAATTAAGGCATCTTGCTCAATTTATTGGATTGCAGGCATACCCACAGGAGAAGGTTGGTGTATTTGTTCGACGAGGGAAAGGTGGACCAATCTCTGTGGTTGAGTATAGTGAATTGGACACAACACTGGCTAGTGCAATTAATCAAGAAACAGGTCGTCTACAATTGTGTTGGAGTAATGTATTGTTCTTACCCTACTTTCTTTTTTACTGCTTCTTGTTCCTTTCTTCTTTCTTTTACATTTGGGAAGTCGTTTTTGTATGGGAATGGAATGCAAACCAATGTGTTATTAATCTAATAAGAAAATTAGCTTTTCCTTGGAAGCATTATTAGTCTAAATGATCCCTTTAACTTTGTGATAACTTAAAAAGGAAAGTAATGTATTTTGGTGAGCAGATGCATTGAACTTAAAAAAAAGGTAATAAATAATAATCCATGTCAGCTTACTGCTGCCTGAATATGCATGCAGAATTTATTTGTATTTGATTTCGTTGGTGGGATGATTAAGTCCAAATCCACCCACAAAATGGGATAATTCTAGGCTATGTGAATCACTTCTTGCAAACATATCTGAATAAAAGCTGTCTTCTGAAATTATGATTAAATTTTTTTCTTAGTCATTTTCTTTCTCCCATTTGCCTTGTCTCAGGTTTGCCTGCATATGTTCACTCTGGACTTTCTGAACCAAGTAGCTAATGGTCTTGAGAAAGACAGCATGTCAGTATTTCTCTCTCTCTCTTCTCCCCCCCCCCCCCCCCCCCCCCCCCCCCCCCGCCCCCACTCCCATATTGTGTGTCCCTTGGTTGATATTGTCCTGTCAATATTGTTCTCATTTTGCATCCCCATGAATTTATAGGTTCGCATAGTTATTCTAGATTGTGATAACTTTATTTCTTGGAAAACTTAAAAGTCTATCTCAGATTACTGTTGATCTTTCAGTTCTCCAGTTGTCTTGATTCTTGCATTTAATCGAATGCATCTTTGATTTTCCATAGTATATTCTAGTGTATAAGATTTGCGTCTAGGTTGGTTGTCTTTCCGAACATACCTTCTTGTCCTGTTGAATCCTAGTGATGATACTGTCCTCTATGAATTTCAATGTGAGATATTAAGTTCTTCTTTTGTTGGTGCAGCTATCATCTAGCAGAGAAGAATATACCTTCAATTCATGGACACACAATGGGATACAAACTAGAACAATTTATATTTGATGCATTTCCTTATGCACCTTCCACAGCACTTTTTGAGGTATACAGATCTTAGTCACTGCTTCAGGTTAAGTGAATTGGTATGGCTGATTTGGATGAATATTGCTGTTGTATTCTCATCATGTAGGTATTGCGTGAAGAAGAATTTGCACCAGTGAAAAACGCCAATGGTTCAAACTTTGACACTCCAGACAGTTCCCGGCTGCTTGTCCTTCGTCTGCACACTCGTTGGGTGGTTGCTGCAGGTGGCTTCTTGACGCACTCGGTGCCCCTATACGCAACTGGTACTTTTACCTTTAGTCTTTGAACTCACAAAACACGCACGCACACAACAGCTTCACTCTCATATCTAAAAACTGGAACATTTTGATGATAAATCAGGCGTGGAAGTTTCGCCACTTTGTTCGTATGCTGGAGAAAATCTAGAGGCCATTTGTCGGGGTCGAACATTCCATGCTCCCTGCGAAATTTCGTTTTAGTTTGGCTTTTAATTTCCCAGATTATGCATCTGAATTAGGTGGGGTGGTGTGTTGAGGCTTGTACATTGCGAGTGATGTATGATATTGGATTTTAGTTAAATTTTAGAATGATGCTCATCCGACTCAAAGCTGTTAATTTAGATATGTTTACTTGTGAGTAAATTTTACCAATTGATTGTTGGAACTGTGTCCACTCCCTAACTGAATTTTAATTTGCTGCTACTAATTCTAATTTCAGAAATTTAAGATTTGATGATTTGAAGTTTCCACCATGTCTCGCATCTGTCTTTCTTTAATCTGCTCATAGGCCATTTTAGGAATATTTTTAAAAAATAATAAATTATAATTGGGGTCTTGAATTTGATACTAGTATATACTGAAAGCAATTTCTTTTCGATCAACTTGTATGAAAATTAAGACCACGTTGATTACGTTAATATATGAGGTTTTGATCTTTGAATATGGAGAATTAGTGAAGGATCATGTGTCTTTTGTTTACAACACCTTAAATACAGTATTTTTATTTTTCTAATGATAAATATGTAATATATGGAACTTTGAGTTGACGAAATAATTTTATTTTTTGAATTAACACTATATCTTAATGTAGTAAAATTATACCCTAAAATATGGAGTAAAAT
The DNA here is from genome assembly GCA_023678885.1 of Pogostemon cablin. NCBI lineage: Eukaryota > Viridiplantae > Streptophyta > Magnoliopsida > Lamiales > Lamiaceae > Pogostemon > Pogostemon cablin. Next base: position 10,030,676 of record CM042960.1, read on the forward strand.
AGAACATTAGTCGATGGAACATGACTCGTCTTAATTTAATTAGATGGATCTAATTCTGCCCACCCAAATCCAATTATACACTTTTTAGTATTGAATGTTAATATTTTTTAGTATAAAATTTTAATTTTAATTTTTTAGAATAATTTTTTTTATTTTAGTCAATAATATTAGTCATTATTTTAGTCAATAATATTAGTCAAAACCATTTCAGTCGATATTTTCAATAAAAAATAATACTCTTATTAATTAAAATAAAATGTTATACCTGAAAAAAAAACCTCTAATTTAATTACAAAATATCAACCCTTTGTCCACTCATATTTTCAATATTTTGATTTCATATTTTGGTAGTACAAAGCCATACGTCATTTTACACAGAAGTTGGACATTTGAGTGAGTGGAAGATTTGGGGTTTGAAAGCCCAAAGAAGATGAATCGGCCCAATTTGATCCAAGAGAAAAAATTCATTTTGAAATTCAGAACCCTAACTTCGTCGATTCATTGATTTCAATTTCAATTTAACTTTCCTTTTTAAGTTCCTACACTGGAACATCCATATGCGAAGCACACCTCGCCACGCCCATCCTCTCCTACACCACTTGCTTTATAAGTTTTATTTCTAGGGTTCTTCGATTCGAGCCCCGTCTCTGAGCAGATTGGGTCATCGAGACGAAATGGCGGTTTGATCAAGCTGAAATTTGGAAAGCAAATTCACAACAGCTGTAAGTATATTCTAATTACTTGAATTTTATTATTCCTAGCATTCTGAAAAGTATTCTAGCAATTGGAGTTTGGGTAATAATGATGGCATTGTTATTATCAAGAAATGATTCTTTTGTTATGTGTTTGATTAGATATTTGTTTCTTTTGGCATTGGTGTAATTACCTTAGAAACATTTTCGCCTCATTCGGCTTAGTGATATTTGGTATTCACAGGGATTTTAAATGGTGGTCTAAGTTATCGCTGAATTTAGTATCAAGTTGGAAAAAATTGGCAATGAGTTTGATTGCAAGAGCTAGGCATCATTTATCACAAGGAAAACATATGAGGGCTTCAGTAATTGGATCTTGTTCCCTTAAATTTAATGGGGTAGCTAGATACTTTGGTCAACTGGCAGCTGAGGAGGAGGTAGAGATAGACCAAAGAAGGCTCCCGGCTGATTACGACCCTTCAAACTTCGACCCTACGGAGCATCGTAGTCCCCCGAGTGAGAGGGTTTGGAGGCTTGTCGATGAAGTATCTAGTCTCACACTTGCTGAGGCTGCAGAGCTCGGAACTATATTGATGGCGAAGAAGGGTATGAAGGTGAAGCCTGTGGTTGGGGTCATGAAGGCAGATTCTGGTGGGGTGGCTGGAACAGTAATGAAGATGGGGGGAGCAGCTAAGGAAGAAACAAAACCAGAAAAGACGGCTTTTGAGCTCAAGATGGAATCTTTTGATGCAGCTTCGAAGCTGAAGGTGATTAAAGAGATTCGGAGTTTTACAGACTTGGGGCTGAAGGAAGCAAAGGAATTGGTTGAGAGGACACCTACAGTTTTTAAGAAAGGAGTCTCCAAGGAAGAAGCAGAGCAAATAATCGAAAAGATGAAGGCTGTTGGGGCCAAAGTGGTTATGGAATGAGTAATCTTATGTTAGTCCTGGAACAACATTATTTTAATTTCAATCTTACATGAATCTTGGATTGACTTTAGTCTATCATCGTCCCTTTTGTTTTGGCTTGGTGAATTTTGCTTGAGAGCATTCTGAGGTTTGCAAACAATTATACTCATCACATCTAAAGTGATTGTGTTAGCTTTCTAGCTTATTCTTGAATAGAATGAATTAATGATGCAAGACATCAGCTTTACATGGATATCTGTATTTTGTGTTTTTATCAATTCAGATTCTCTTCAAACTACCACATCTGATGTTCTTATTGTCTAGACTCTAAAGTTAGAGCATCTTTTGTTTTGTGATTTTGATCGAACCTCATTTAGATTTTGTTGCTAATCTAAGATATTGCGTACACACTTTGCTATCCAACTTTGGTTGCATATTATTAACTTGTTTAATTTTTTTCTCTCTCACACTTCATAGTTGTCTTCATTAGTATTCTTTCTTTTTTTGCTAGTAATAAAAAGATTTCATGATGATATTATTGATTCTCAGACTCAAAATATATGTGCTATTCATTAATAATAAATTAATTCCAATAATTTATAACAATGCAATCATATATTTTCTGTGAATAAGTAGTAAGAATAAGAGAGGTTTTTGTAAAATAAAAGCAATTAAATGAATATTATTACGTGCTTGTGAGTGAGGGTATTGATCAATTCCTTCCGACAGTGTTGTTAGCTCCTTCCAGAGAGACAGAGATAGCCATGAATGAATAATTTAAAAGAGAAAACAACAGAACAGTAACTAAAGCCTCAAATTATATGACGATCGATCCATCAGAGCTCATGTTCATCGAACAAGAGAGTTACTACTTTCCCTTTCTACATTGCATTCTTCCAGCATGAATCAAATCAAAGTACAGCTAATAAGAAAGGAGGTTTGTAATTTGTCTTATCATGATACTTGATAACTAATCTCTCTGTGTTTTCATCTATTTCATGGATATCTAATTTAACTATCTCACTTATCACTTGCATGCTCCTTTTTGGTAGATTCATGACTTTGCTGCCTATGTCCACTTGTAGATACTGTCAAAGTTTAAGTACCAGAACTCGGTTTTATGGAGGATGTTACTAGTTCACTCGGTAGTTTGTTGTCATCACCTTCCAAAGAGATTAAATGTGTTGAAAGTATTGTTTTCTCTTCATTGAATATGAGATACCAAGTTTTTTTTTTTTTTTTTTTTTGCCTTAAGCTATTGAGCAGCTTTATTTTCTATTTAGCCTTACTTGAATACTTTTTTTTTCTTGTATTGAGATATAATACTTATTGTTTTGATCAAAGAGTTCACTAAGTACTAATATTGAATCAAATTTATTATCTTTGACTAAAAATTCTTACAGATTTAGGAGCAAAATTATTCTTAAATTTTATTATTTTACTTTTATTCTTATTTGGAAAAGGCATCTAAACTTTATGTTTTAATTGTGCTAAACATTCATCAACTAATAATTTGTACCTCTTAGCTACTATGGTTTTGTTAAGATATTCTTCATAGTTGGATAATTTTCTAATTAATGTAATAGAAAAGAAGCTGACTGATGTAAAGACTTTTTGTTTTATACTAAATGGCAAACCCCACTTAGTGATTTAGTAGAAGCCGTAGAAGGCTTTTATCATGAGCAAGAGTTCAATAGTGAGTAATGGAGAATAGTTTTATTGAGATTTTTGTTAACTTGATTCCAGGTACAATTATTATCTGTAGTTTTGTAGCACTGAAGTCATCATGTTTGCTGTTATATGTGAGGTTATTAAGCCAAATCTGTATGTTATGATTCTATCAAGTTATCCTGTTTTCCTTATGTGTGGATGCAACATCTTTTGAGTGGTTGTCCCAACAACTGAAATATGCTACTACCTTTTTGCAGTGCTGCTGTAACCTTTACAACAATTACTTAATGCTACATATCTTTTGAGTGGTTGTCCCAACAACTGAAATATGCTACTACCTTTTTGCAGTGCTGCTGTAACCTTTACAACAATTACTTAATGCTACATTTAAGTGAAGAATGACAGTTAACACGATTCTAGCAAGAAAATAATTTCACTGTTATCGCTAGCCTGGAATTCTTCAAGGTGATAAATCAGACTCCCTTCTTTATGTTTCTGTTGACAATGGGAAGAAGATTTGCTGGAGTGATGATTTTCATTCAAAGGTAAATTTGTGCTAAATTACATATTAAAATTTTCTTCTAATGGATCATATTTGTCTTGTAGACGTTTCTGAATATTTCTTTTGTATTATTCCTCAAACTTCTATTTATAATTTCCTCTGCATCACGTTTCTCATGTAAATCATTAGAACACGAAATTTATTCCTGAAATTTGAATATAGTTCACTATATTTTTATTTAAACTACTCAGAGTTACATGCACAAGAGTTATCCTTTTTTGACTTATTTGTTGCCTTAAAAATATAGTGATGAAATGGAAATTTATTTAGGCAACCTCTCTATGCTAATTTTTCTGACTTATAAAATGGCTGCTGTACACATTCTTGACTTCTCTATGCTTATTTATTTACAGTACACATTTTTGCCTTCTTGTGCATTATGGTGAGCAAGTACATATAAATCTTTCTTTATAGGCTGTTTTTCTCAATAATTCTTAGGCCTTTCCTGCTCAAGTTTTTAGAAAATCAGCACAAGCCTCAAATTCATCATGAAAAATTTGTGAATCGTCTTCTATTTCCGGGGAATGAATCGTACAAACAAACTGAAACTTCAGATCAATACGAGTAGAAATACCAATTGCATAAAGGGTGCGATAAGAAAAGAAATCTGGCATTCTGTGATCTTAAAAGTCAAAAGTCCTTGTAAGAATGAGAATGGTGATTTTTTTGAATTGCTAGTTTATATGTCCTCTTACCATTCCTCATAATCATAATTGTGATCCACATGACCAATCAAAGGTTCATACTTGAATATCCAAAGGTCCCTGCAACAGAAAATTAATTCATATCAGCCCACATCTAAATCTAAGCCAATGAAAAAGTGAGACCAGCAAAACCATTTGATCCACCTAGGTGGCTGTTGCCTTATGCTCCAAATACACCAGAAAGTAAATAAACAATTTAACTTGGCAAATTAGAATTATTGACTACCATCATCAGCAAAAATTCAACTTGCCTCTAGCCAATTCTTCAGATTCCTGCAGAGTGCAGTTTGAGAGAACGCTGGGGCCTGATACAGTTTCGCCTGAACCGTTTACACTCTTGCACTTTCTGATAGCCCCTTCCATTGCAGTTAAAGCAATGCAGTAGCTCTCTTGGGATAGAGAACCTTCATACCCTAGTTTACAAGCACGCTGGCATAAAGTATTGTAACGTTGGATTCTTGACTCAGTAATATCTACTTGTCTCAACATCTCTATATTCTTTGCATCCTTCGTCCACCGCTTCAAGACATATTTGTGTGGTATGTTATTCACATCAGAGATCTGAAGAACAATCATCACATGTCTACAAAGGTAACCATTGTACTCAAACATACGACACGTACAAGAAGCATCAGCCGTATCTTCATTCCAAGACACTTTATACACTTGATTTTGTTCAAAGTCTTGAACGTTGAATGTTGTTGTAGGACCATCCTTGCTTTCTAGTTTTGGATGACAAGCAACCACTCCTAAAACCTCAACTTGGAATTTCTTGAATACAGCATGAGTGTATATCGTTGCCATTTGTTTTCCATAAGGCGAGGGGGATTTCAATGCTGTTTGCTTGTGCCAAGAATCGAAATCTGCTTTTGCTTCATCGTCACATCTCTTCTGTAACATAATATTATACTGGTGCAGAAACTCCTTTAAATTAGTTTTACGCAGTAAACATCTATCCAAGAATGAAACAACACTTTCCAAACGTTGTGGTGAAGACAACCCTGCCAAGAAAACATCTTTCATATACATCGGAACCCATTTTTGGCGGTCATCGTAGAGGGATTTAATCCAGTCGTCCGTTTTCAAGTCAAATGTGTATACCATTTTCCACCATCTTTCTTCAAAATGCTCTTCAGTTTGTGACCTCAAAATACACTTGTAAATTTCCTTCATAAAGTTGTCATGCTGCCTCATTTTGTAACCCAACTTTTCTTGAATCTTACTCAATATGTGCCACAAACAAAAACAATGGCGAGAATCCGGGAGAACTTCAGCTATGGCTTCTTTCAGTGCAGGGTCTTGATCAGTCAATATAACTTTTGGAGCTTGTCCATGCATTGACCGAACCCACGAACGCATTAGCCAAGCATACGAAGATTTACTCTCATCAGCAACAAATGAACACCCAAATAACAGGAACTCAAAGTGATTATTCACACCAATAAAGGGAACAAAGGGCAACTTAGATTCATTCTTTAAATACAAAGTGTCAAGCAATACCACATCTCCAAAGTTCCCATAATCAATTCTACCTTTGGGATCAACCCAAAAGACATTTTTCAAAACCAGTTCTTTATTCAAATCAATTGCATAACAAAAGTAGGGATTCTCATCTTGCATAGAAGAGAAATATTCAAGCATGACCTGCGCATCTCCCTCTGTAAAACCTAAACAAGTCGAACCAGCTTGCTCATCAAGACCAGCACACATCTTCTTTTTCCTTGCCTTAACAACATCTGGATCACGAACATCCCGGTCCAGAACAAGATCATGGTTATGCTCCCTCACAAAACTGCTAATAATCCATCTACCATCTAGCCTTCTCTTCACGTGCATACAAGCCCTACAATCTGTTTTTGACCATGATCTATTTATTCTTCCTCGTTTTTTCTTTACAGGGATGGCCACTGTGTCTGTAATATCTGAAGTTTCAGACAAACTAGTGCCTTGCTTGCTGCCGTATCTAGTACACACAAACTTTGCATCGATAAACTCCCCAGAAATCCTTGATCTACGACTGGCCTTTATGATCACAGAAAATCCAACAAATAATGCATATTCTTTATAAAATTTAAATGCTTCATCTTTGGACTCAAACTCCAAGCTGTCATTTAGCTCAACCGATTTTCGACTACACCCTTCAACTCCATCCACATCACCACAGTTCATTGCATCGTCTACACTGAACTCTATATCTTAATTCAATTTTTAATTTTCCTGCTCAGTGAAGAGAGAGAGAGAGAGAGTTGTGAATTTAACCGACAAAGAAAAAAAAATTGAAATGCCACTTCAAATTACACGCTAACAATGCAGCTAAAAAACGTAAAATTTATTACTCCAGTTAAATTGAATTTGAACTCAGCATTCAACTGTAACTATAGCAGATTATTATTTTTTCAATAATAACGTGAAAGAATAATCTTGAAATTCATCGATAAAATAAAATTCACAATTCAATTGAGAGTACATTTCGAAGCGTACTGATCAGGAGAGGTGAATAACGCCGGTTAATCGGAGCAAAGCAGGCGTCAATTTGGGGGCGAGTATGAGATTGCAGTTCAGAATTGAGATGTTATTTTAGCGTACTCGCACTCCCACCCGCGGGTTACCACTATGGGCCGCTTCAAGCATCTAATTACCTTAAGGCCCAATATATTTTGCTGCTAATTTTCCCAGGCCCAATTCTCTGATCTTATGTTCATTATAAAAATGAAGCATTAATTAATTAAAAAAAAAAAAATTCTCCCATCCAAACACAACCTAAATTATCTTTTTGAAACTGAAAATTAACAAGTTCTTGTTGCATTTAACAGTCTTATGACTCGAATCATTCGACTCGTGAAACTTGACGTTGTACTTCATGTACCATTTAACATATCAATTGCGTAGCTCTACATGAGTTGTACATACAAGATATCTACGAAACCACCATCTCATGGGCTTTCATTAAGCCTTGGCACATTATTACTACAATGAACTCATCATCTAAAATTCTGTGGCAAGATTGAGAAAGAAAATAAGAATGTAATTTACACGTAAAAAATATTTTGAAGAATGAGAAAGAATGAAGCAAGTTCCTACAACTAATCACGGACATTGCATTGTTCCAGGTATGGATGCTCATACTTGACATGTTTCCTCCAGAAGGGCTTATACTTCTCAATCCCTATATCCAGCCATGGTTTCATTACGCCATCGTAATGTAGAACCACTCCTTCATCTATGTCCTCCTGTCTCACACCAGACTCGTATCCCAACCCGAGCACGTGCCAGATCTTGTCTAAAGCTTTCGTGTGCTCGTAGAAGGTGACCCACCCGATGGGTAAGCTTCCTGCTTTCCACAGTGGCCTCTGATTGCCCTGCAAAAACAATATATATTGGAACCTCATCACTGAATGGACTTAAAACTAGGTGATTATGAATGTGCATCTGGTTTAAGAACAATTTAAGAAAGTAGCCTTCTATGATTTCTGTCAATCTGGAAAATTTTCCACTCTTCAGTAGCAGCACAATATTAGATAATTGAAAGGTAGTAAAGCCATGACCATCATGAATCAAAGCAGTATAAAGAAGGGGTTAAAGAAAGGCAACGACTAACTCAAAATAGGTCTCACTATGAAACTGATCGACTGGGAAAAGCAAATTCAAGAATATAGATATAAGGGTTTGTAAAGGTAAAAGTTACTGACCCAGCGAAGGTATTTGTGATAGAGACTGGTCAGATTTTGCCGCCTCCATTCATGCAGATCGAATAAATTCATCCCAAAGGCCCATGTGCATGAGTTAGCATCAAATGTATGTGCCACAATGGGGTCAGTGAAATTGACCAACGTATCCATACGACGGAAAGAAGGCTCCCCTTGGGTACAAGTCTGCACAGCACCATTTACTTTTCCTCTCATGTTAATGCTCCAAAGTCGTGTTAAGTCCTTTTGTACTACCACATCATGATCAAGTAGGACAATCTTATTCAGATGAGGAAATACATCTGGCAAATAAAACCGAAGGTAGTTCAACTCAGAAGTATATCGTGGATCAACAGAACCTTCCCTCTGCAAAGTTGTATTATATCTAGCTGTTAACAATTTGAAACTATCAATGCTCTCAACATGAACTGCAGCTTTTCCAGGAGGGTTTGATATGAACCACATAGAAATTGCTGGGAGGTTGAGAGCATCCGTCACAATATGAAACACAACCTTCCCTGGTTCCTGTCACACAAAGAAGATTCTATAATTTAGGATGTAAATAATTGAAGGAAATTGTTTCCTTTTCTGTGAGACACTGAAGTATCATACTTATACTGTCTCAAGAAAGTGCCGCTGTTTATTAGCCAGAAGTATGATGTGCAAGTATAAACCTCTTTATTAACTAAAAGAGCTCTTTGTTAAAAAAAAAAATTAAAATAAATAAATAAAAAAGACAAAGGTGACAATGAGGGCTACATTAGGAAAACAGTGATATTATCATAGAAGGTCAAGTCATCAGTGGAAGGAAGGAAAGTTGCAACAATTACCTTGGCAGTTGACACAGTTGAGTTTACGACAACTGAACAAGCCAATACATTGTCAGAGAAAACGGCAATGTGAAAAAGATGAGGATCTTGTAGTTTATGTTTGTAAGGGAGCTCCCTTTCCTCAGGCTCCAGGGCAAAATACTCAGCAGTCAATCTCATAGAGAGGCAATGAAGGCCTCTTGGGATGGTTCTTCCCCCAAGTGCCCTAAGAAAGGTCTCCTGATTCCTCTGTATCCGGACCTGCTCTTCAGCATTGAATGTCATAGCACGGAGTTTCTTTATCATGGCAGCACAATCAGGGTAAAGACGACTTGCTTTTGACAAGGTGGACTCCATTGCTTTCATCTTCTGCAGAGAACTAAAAGAAGAGGTTCATATATTTATTGAACTTACTATAATCTCATAAAATAGTTTGGATTTTGCACCATAATGTGAGCATGGACATCTACATTCCCATAAGGAGTGACTCAATGCATGTGTCATGTTGATGTGTTCAGTACTGTATCAGTATATACAGTTTTAAATAGCTACAGACAGCATTGAGATTAGAAGTACTAGTTTATACTTGATTTGACTAACTGTTAATCACTTGCCTAGAAAACTAAGAGAAGCGCATGATTACCAATATGAAACTTGAGAAGAGAAAAATAAGAAAATCTTTAAACTCATCACTAAGCTGAAGTAACATCCCAAAGCAAATTAAATAACCAACTGACTCTAACATTCCGCTACTAATTTACTAAAATCCAGTTCTGACCCAGAAAATCAAAGATTCACAAAAAAAAAAAGCAGAAACAAAAATGACTATACCCACTATTAATACCTTTGAGTACAATTTCTCAAGGTGATTGTGATCAGTAGGCATCAAACACCAATCAATGATTTGTTAATTTTACTTCTTTGGAGGCAGAAGTGAGCATTTGCAGTGAGTTTACAGCCAAAGTTTAGTATTACAATATCATATATTCGAACAGAACAAAATACAAAAAGAGTGAAAGCAGGAATAATGTAGTACGGAATTTAGCAGCATGATGACCCAAAACCATGGCTGATGGCTCATAACAAGAAAAAAATTAACAATATTATGTGGCAAAAGGCATACCTCTTAGATATACGAGAATCTTTTACGCACTGACTAGTGGCTCGTTCAACCTCTTTGATCCGAAGCTTCAACTCTTTCACAAAATGAGAACTGCTATTGGCTGGTGTAAATGTTAAGTATGCTTTTGCCCTGATCACTTGGTCTTTCATTTCTCTTAATTTCTCATCATAAGTTCTCAACCTATTGTGTAAAACGCGATCATTTTGTACCCTGCCTGCATGTGATTCTTCCTTTGATGAACCAAAAGAAAACATAAGAATTCACAAGAAAGTAGAAAGGATGACTTAAGTTAAAGAAAGAGAACTATAAGTCTATAACGGAATTTGACACACTTATTTATGATGCAGAATCACCAAGCACAAATTAAACAAAGGAAAGAAGCATTTGAGTGAAATTTGCAAGAAAAATAGGCATAAAAAGCAGCATTGCTAAGCCTAACATCCTAGAACATGTCATACAGTAGATGCACAACCTGCTCTTACTGTAAATCATACAGAAAGAATGCATTCATTCATTTCTAAGTACTTAATAATACCAGAATTCTGAGATGGACATAAAATGAAACAAAAGGGGATCATACCAACTCTAAATCCTCTCACAAAGAAACACACCATAAAAAATCCAGGGAACATTTCTCAAAGCTAAACTTGCGCAAACCTATGGTGGGCTACCATAAGGTATGGTTCATTGGTCACATGCATCACCAGGCACTCAATTCAAACAAAAGATCATTACTAATAGTTTTGAGTAGACTGTAAAGGTTTGGCCAATCCTCATCATTCATTCAATACTAGCAGACTTGTATAGTCACCGAAATAACAGGATGTAATCATGTAACTGAACATCTACACTCTACAGTCAACATTAGCAAAATATTTAACTATAATGTGCACCATGATACTTAAGGTTATGTAGCACACAAAAGACCTTTTAGAGAAAAACAAAAGTATGATGAAAAGAACATTGAGAGGATCGCGGTAAATTTAGGGTTCAGAGTAACACACCTTCTGCCTAAACACAGGCGACTCTCTCTCTGGCAGTTTATTTTGACCACCTTCAACTGTGTCATGGCTGGTTACTGAATTTCAAATGAAAGAAAAAAACTTTTACTGATAAATACTGCACAATAATTATTAAATAACTTCAACAGAATTAATACAAACCATTGGTTTCCAAGAAGCTAGCATCATTCGCTGCATTTCTAAATTCACCAAATCTAGCATTCTCTTTAGAACTGAAGTTAACATCCAAGGTTGAGATATCATCTTTGTAAACCACCAGGAGTGGTTCTCTCAGACCTTCACTTTCTTCCTAAATTACAAAATTACAGAATATTAGTAATTTACAAATCAAAATGACATTATACTTTTTTTTTTATTGAGAGAACCCAATCTATTCAATTACCTGCTTGATTGCCCTAAGTGTTTGTGCCTCTGTCCTATGTTTCTGCGCAAGAAACCCAGATTGAAAAGTTCAGATAACAATACAAAGACTCAGAAGGAGAGATTCTCAATAATTAAGACCTCGGACAATTATTAATAAATCTTATTAATGGGAACAGAAAGAACGACAAACACATAAGAAAATGTGATTTCATTTTAATCAGTATGTATAAGTAATCATTTATCCACAGTGCTCATCATACAATTGCAAAGATACCAAATGCGAGAACATAATCTCTAACTGTACGCAACTATTCTAACTCAAACATAAACACACAAAACAACAAAAGTGAAAATCTATACGAATCTTCAGTGTCAAGCAATCAATTAATGCCAGAAAAGATACTCAGATACCAATGTAGCAGACACGTTATGCATAAACCACCGTCTACAATCATCAATTAGGTATAAATAACTGTAAATGTCAGGAAGTAGTGAAGATCAGAGATTCATACAATGATAGATAAATCTTCAACGAAGCCTTGGGACACTGCAGCAAAAAAAGAAATAAAAAATTAAAGAATCCGATAAGCATTAATAATCAATCTCAGGTATCCATCCACTGACACAGAAAAAACACTTACCATCGGACTTAATATGTTTGAGCCTGTGCGAGAGTAGAAGAATAGGAATCAAAACAGAGACGCACAAAAAACAGAGGATCAAGGACCTCGAGTACACACGCAATGCCCTCATCGAATTCCCCAACAGAATAGAGTTAATCAACGATCCTCCGCATCGGGAAACCAAAGAGATAAGAATGATCCGCTTTCCAAATATAGAAACTGGAAAAGAAGTAGAAGATTTAGTAGTGAGGAGAGGGAGTGGTTAGGGTTTTGAGCGATAAGATCTGGAGTGGATGAAGTAATTTTCCGTATTTAAATTTGATGAAAAAAGAAAGGGAATTTGGAAAAGGAATTAGGAAGCGGGGAAGGTGGTGGCATGTTCATATCCGGAGGGGGTGGGGGTGGAGGTGGGGGTGGGGTGGAATGAGAATGTGATTAGTTGGTGGGATTTCATTTTTTTTTTTTTTAAATGAAGTAATTATTTTTATATAATAATGTACTTTAATAAAGTTTTATTAAAATTTACCCTTAAATCGATGGGCCCCACCTCACCGCCCTTTTTATAAACACAATAGGCATGACATAACCTTTCTCTCTCTAACTTGTGCACCCAAAGAGCCTTCTCTCTCTCCTCTCGTCTCATTCCAACGATGACTCACCTAAGTTGCGCCGTCACAAGCGGTGGCGCCGCCGCTTCCAAGAGTACAGAAAGCAACTGCTGCGGAAAAACGCAGACAATGCAGCTAAAAAAACGTAAATTTTATTAGTTAAATTGAATTTGAACTAAGCATTCAACTGTAACTACAGCAGAATTTTTTTTTTTCAATAATAACGTGAAAGAATAATATTGAATTTCATCGATAAAAATTACAATTCAATTGAGAGTACATTCCGAAGCGTACTGATCGGGAGAGGTGAATAACGCCTGTTAATCGGAGCAAAGCAGGCGTCAATTTGGGGGCGAGTATGAGATTGCAGTTCAGAATTGAGATGTTATTTTAGCGTACTCGCACTCCCACCCGCGGGTTACCACTATGGGCCGGTTCAAGTATCTAATTACCTAAGGCCCAATACATTTTCTTTCTAATTTTGTCGGGCCCAATTCTCTGAATCTTTTTTCAGACGTTAAATTTAGATCGAAGGTGAGGTCTTTTTATCTTATGTTCATTATTATCAAGTAATAAAATGAAGCATTAATTAATTTTAAAAAATAAAAAATGCTTATGTGAGTGAGGATGCATCTCGACAGCTTATTTATTTATAAAAATAAAATATCCAACATCCTACTTCCCTCAATCCATCCATACATACTTTAAGCAAGAGGGACACTTGGCAAACACTAATTAATCATAATAAAAGTAGTTAAATTAAATTAATTCCTAGATAAACGAAACTATTTTATTAATTCCTAATAATGGTTGCAATTCGTGCTCGTGTAGTGATTACTAGGTTCATGAATTTAAAGTGTGCAGTATCATGAATATAGATGTCATTGGTTAAACAAAACATCACCTCAATTTTAGCCTAAATTCTTGCACTTGGTTTTTCTCAATTACACTACATGCATGCATCCCAAGTTAATATTCATGGATACATCAAAAATAAAAATTTTATTAATTAATTTGTTTCAAACTCAATTAATGAGTAATTTAAGTTGTGATGATATGATAAATTGAAAGAGAAATTATATATATTTATGTATATATATATTCTCAGAAAAACGATTCTTACAATAATTCTTTCGAGAATGCTTACAGAATGTGAAAGTTAGATATTTATAATTTATTATAAGGCTTGATTGTATTAAAACAATTATATATATGCAAGTAATATGAGAAAAGGAGAAAATACTCAAAGGTAAATATGAGAGTGAAACTTAAAAAAAATGTAAAAAATATTTATTGTTATGTGTGAGCGAGGTTAAATAAAATATGATTAGATGAGAGGAACCAAGAAAATTTTTAATAGCATGATAGAGTTTGAACCATTCAAATTATATGAACATATATAAAGTACTAAAAATGTTCACAATACATAAATCCTCATATGACTATATATATAGAGAGAGAGATAGAGAGGAGAAGAAGAAAGAACGTATGCATGAAAAATTACTGAAATCAACTTATAACATAAACAAAAAGGTACAAATATTTTGAATGCAATACAAATATTTATTTGATTGTGTGTTTATATAGACACATGATAATACATACAAATTAATTGAAACTATTAAAGGAGATCATATTTTCCTCAATATATTCTATGAAAAATAGCTCAATTATTGATTAGTATTTAAATTCAATAATGAATAATTAGAAAAAAATAAGGAAAGTTTAATTATAAAAAATTGGGAAAAAATAGAAATAAACGTAAAATAACATAAGGAAGAGAGGAAATCAAAACGCAAAAACTTATGAAATAGGAACATTACAAAAATATTTTTAATACAAAAAGGAGAAAATAAAAAATATTATTATAGAAAGTGCTTCAAACACTCTCCCCTTGACACGTCACCAAGAAGGATGAAGAGCTACTCTAAGTCAGCAAATAGAAACTGCTATATAGATGTATTAAGATAAGATAAAAAGGAAATTTAATATTGCCCTTAAAATTAATATATATTTTTTATTAGGATATAATTTTTTCTATCTATATTATATAAAAAATGTATAGTACAGAAAATGTTGGACCTATATTTGGGAATGGTGTAAATACTAAATAGAAGCAGCAAAAGAACATGTTGTTGGGTGTTTAATAAATTCCAATGTTAAATATCAGTACCAAATTAAATAATTAATGATGCAAACATAGGAAATGGCCATGTGACTCTGCGAACACTGATTTGAGTAAGCTCAAGACAGTCTTCCATGTGATGACATAATACACAATAAATAAATAAATATAAATATATATATATATATATATATATATATATATATATATATATATATATATATATATATATATATATATATATATATATATATATATGATGCATGTATGTATGTGCATAATTACTAAGATAATCTTTCATCTTTCATGTAATTTGATTATATATAATTTTTTTTTTTAATCTCTTTAATAATTTAATCCAAATTCAAATGATCGAGCTAAGAAAAAATAAGTTATGATGGAGTAATTAATTCCGATAAAACATCACATCTCATTATATAACTCTATACCCACTTAAATGCTTTTTTTTTTTTTTTCGAAAATCAAATTTGACGCCAAATCCCGTCACATGACATGCACATGATGTTCAAATTCGAAAATTTAAGGTTGTTTACACTTGACAAGCCCTATCATATAGTGGGACAAAGACGCCACATCACATGCCATGTTATTTCGAGGGAAATTTTAATAATAAAACTATTAGTATTAACAATATTAGAGGGTTTAAATTCCACTTTGATATGTTGACATCCCTATAAACATTTGATTCTTTAAATATATATCCCCTCCGTTCCGCGTTAACGTTGATATTTGTTTTTTGTACGGAAATTAAGAGATATAATATTTTAATGTGTAGTGAGGTGAGAGAAATAATATTTAATGTAAAGTGGGTAGTTGTATTAGTGTTGTGTGTGAGCCATCGTGGAATAATTAATTATTTTGTATGGGCTCAAGTTGACAAAAAAGAAAATGTAAATCTTAACGTAGGACAACCCAAAATGAAAAACGTAAACCTTAACGTGAAACGGAGGGAGTATATGTTGAAAATTTAAGATGAATGGAAAAGTTACTTTAATTTAGTGTTTATTAGATTAAAGTTGTCTATTAAGAGGTGTGATCAGAGGTGGTGTCTTTTCATCAAAGGATATCTGAATTTAAATTCAAAACTAAATCAAATGGTTGCTACAATTCACGAAAAGACGTCTTAAAATCTATAAATAGAACTCTCATTCCTCAATCCATCACTTGAATTTCACTTGCATCACTTGCTCATACACTTCGCAAATACTTACATACAAATTATCAAAACACAAGCCTTGGATATCTAGTCAAGTCGAGTGAAATCGAGTTGTTCAAATAATTCGTAGTGTATTTATAGATCGTCCTACTCCTAAGGTGAGTTCATAATACCAGTTGATTTTTCGTATCTTATGATTTGTAGTGCTACTATCACAAGATGTGAGTCGTTGTATCTTAGAGGTGATTGTCAACGAACTGTAAGTATCAGAGCGGGGCAGTTTCATCTTAAAGAGAAAGAATGTAACTCTTGACTCGACTCAAATTCCATTTCTATAAATTTCTGTCATATCTTATTGTCAACATATTATGTCGAAACCCAAATATACACAATAATATATATCCGATAATTAATCATATCACCTTAAATTTAATAAAGAGAACCACAATCAAAGAGAAAGAAAGAAAAATCTAAAATTGAGAATTTAATTTTAAAAATGACCAAGTTAGAATCGTATATAATTACATGAGAAAATTTAATACTCCCTCCTCCGTCCCGAAGTTATCACATTTTTTTAGCACGGAGATTAAGAAATATAATAATTTAAAGTATAATGAAGTGAGAGAAATAATATTTTACTGCAGTGATAGTTGTATTGAAAGTGTATGTGGACCCCATGTGAATAGATTAATTATTTTTTATGGGTCTCACGCGCTAAAAAAAGAAATATGTCTAACTTTTTGGAAAAAAAATATATATAGGAGGGATTATATATTTTCGCATTAATATTCATACATATGAACATGAGGGGTGGATGAAATTAAGAGGATAATGAATTAGTAAATAGTTTAAACTAATATTACAAATGATGACATGGATCGAATATAATTTCAATGAAACCACCATTTTAATTAGTGCAAAAGAGATTATGGGGAAAATATTATAATTAAGAGATACTGCTAAGAGGAGATCTGCAAAAAGTGAAGTTGTAAACGGATCTAATTATATGGAGTGTATAATTACATATACCATAACTTTATAATTAGTGACCATATGATTGATCATTATCATGGTGACTGACTTGTGACTCACTGATCTTTCCCAATTATATATATACTGCAATTACTTAATTACTTAATTCGACTTTATGGGATATATAATTTAACAATCAGACCCTTTGTACTAAACTTATATAATTTTGACTAAATACTCTAATTATTCACCATATATGGTCAAATTGACGTATTTTTTATATTTTCTCAATCTGACAATCAATATTAATTTATATTATACTAGCTCTACCACTTGCCCTCATCATTTTGTTATTAATGCATCTCTGGACCCTAGTTAACTTCCAAATCTCCCAGAATTTTTATTGTTTTAGAATCTCATGTGAATTCAGTTCATTATATATCCTTGATTTTATAAATATTATATCTTAATATAAAATTTAATTTTTAAAGAGATAAATTATTTTTAATTGAGAAGAGTAAGTAGTTTTTTTTTTAAAAAAAAAAACAAAAGCTACGATAGCTTGAATATCAGTTTCAACATAATTCATAGCCATATCAGGAACACTAAGAGAAAAAAAAGGAGAAGCACAAGTAAAAACATAATAAGATAGAGTATGAGCAACCATATTGACATTTCGTCTTGTCCAATTGTAGGAAATATCTCTCATCTGTGAAGCTTTTCTTTGAATATTCCGTAGTACCCTACCAAAAATATAAAAAAAACACAATATATTAAAATTTTAAAAGCAATATATTTCATTTAAATGAGTAATATTTAACGTTTTTCTATAAAATAATTTATCATATATTAAAAAGTAATTTTGTTAAAATAAGAGTACAAGTTAAAACAAAACAAGTTCACACATGCCATTATTCATTAAGAAAAAGTTATTTCACTTTATTAAAATTTTATACTACTAACATATATAGAATTATGACTACCTACGTATCATTAATTAATCTGTGCAATATTTGTTCTGTTGTTATTACTCTCCATATATCATGTGAATAGCTGGATTTAGGTGTTATAGTTAATGCAAATCTTTAATCAGATTAATCAGTTTATTAAACACTTATATATTTATATTTCTTTGGCAAAGTATTTTCATTTCTCACCCTGTATTATAGTGGTATATAATGTCACAGTATATATATATATATATATATATATATATATATATATATATATATATATATATATATATATATATATATTCACTTGCAAGCATAGTAGAAATAAATTATAAGCATAAACTTCGATTTCATAAGTGCATGGTGAATTAGTGGTGTGCAGATTAATAAATTAGGCATAGTTTGAATTGGAACAAGGAACATATTCATGGTCAATATTTAGTATTCACCTCGACTCTATCAACGCTTGGTTGGAATCTAGTAATACCTACTATTTTATTTTATTTTATTTTATTCTAGGACACACTTTCTCTACAAAATAGTCTCATTAGTTTCTCTTTTGATCCCACATGATTTTTTGTTTGCAAACTTAGTCCCAAAACTCTATGAAATTGTGCATTTAATCCCAATTCTGTCAAATCTTAACATTCTCTCACTTCAAATTTAATTTTTTACTTAACATAAATAAATTATGTCTAATAAAAGTAAAATTCATTCATTTAAGTATGGGAAAAGGAATCACAAGGGTTTTTCCGCCAAAAATACGTCTCACAAACCTGATGACATTTCATCTTTCCATTTGGATTCTCCAAAATCTATTCAAGTCAATCAAAATTTTCGGTGATTCCACATCTCTATGGCGAGCAAGAAGGATGTGATGAGGTCTTCAAACCCCAATAATGGTATGATCGAATGAAGTTTTTTTTCCTTTTTTTTCATGGTATAAGATACATCCAAATTGATCTTTGATATTGTAAATTGAGTTGTTTATGTTGGTATTAGTGTAGATAAATAAGAAGTATTAACATGTTTCTTCAGCCCTGCTTCTATTAATGTGTGAGTTGAGGGAGAGAGAGAGTAAGTGATAGACGTGAAAGAGAGACATATCTAAGATGATTTTTTTCATTAATTTATACTTTGTTTTTGAATGTACACTTGAGTTTTGAAATTATTTCCTGTAGAGTAACATATAATACTTTTGTTTCAAATGTATGATTCAAAGGTGATTTCTTTCAATAATTTCATTTTTTTTTTGTTTCAAATGTATGATTCCAACCAAAAAATGGATTCCATAAACATGGAATCAAGTTTGGGACCAAGTTTGCAGACATGGGACTAATTATGCTAAAAACTTAACAGAAAATATTAGTTCGCGACTAAGTTTGCAAACAAAAAATTCTGTGGGATCAAAAGAGAAACTAATTTGATCATTTTGCAGAGAAAGCGTGTCCTATAGGACCAAAAATACAAAATTTTCTATTTCCTCAATAATTTTTTTCACTGATATCTCTATTTCGTTATTAAAATTTTTGGCATTATGTGTTTTCCAAATGAATCAAATTATACTATGTGGTCACTCTTATTATTTTCAAACCATAAAAAAAAATAGAAAAATGATATATTTTCAAAAATAAAATAGAGTGGCTACATAGTACAATTTTCGAACTTTTATACTATTTGTAAGATTATAATTTTTTATTTAATTAATATATTTAAATCTAATATTGTACACAATTGTTTTCATGCAATACTTCAAATTCTATAAAAATAATAACACTACATTATTATAATTATTAATATTTTATTAATAAATAAATTTCACTAAGTCTACTTTATCATCAAAAGACATGAACGAGCCTTTTAATCAAATTAAATTTATCACAAAATATATATTAGGGTAAGTGTTGCGTGAGACCGTCTCACGTGAGATCATTTTACATTTTTTAAAATGATTAGTATCACTTTTGTCATAAAATATTATCACTTTATATTTAGTATATTATAAATTATTTATGAAATAATTTGATCATTTTTCATTAATTTAGTATCACTTTTTAATACAAAAATTATTACTTTCTGACCGCCTCACATAAGCCCTTACATGAAATGAGTGAGGCTTGTGTGCGGCCGGGCGCATGGGAACACATTCCGTGCGTCTTTAGAATTTAGTATTATGAGTAAGAGTACACTGCTTTGGTCTAAAAGGTGTACACTTTAATTAATAAAAGTACACTATTTTGTTCTAAATGGTATACACTTTATTAATATTTTTTATTTTTCTTCAGAAAATAAAGGGTGCACATATTTATACTAAAGTGTATACAATTTAACACAAAATTTCAAAGGTGCACGGAATGTGTTCCCGTGCCCGGGCGCACACAAGTTTTTGCCTGGTACACTACTTTTATACTAAAATGTACACAATTTAACACAAAATTTTAAAGGCGCACGAAATGTGCTCCCGTGTGCCTAGGCGGACACAAGTTTTTGCCATATTTTTTTCTTTATTTCTTCATTCATATATAGTTACAATAATGTCATATTTTATACCAATGTCTCATTTACTCAAAAACAAAAATTGAGGAGATATTGAATTTATCCATTTTCTTTTATCATATTTTCTCAGGGTACTTTTTCTTTTTAATAGTTTATAGCTTACGTGGAGTTTTGAAAATCATAAATAATTTTATTTCCTTCTTTGGGTTTTAGAAATGGTTACCTTAAATTGACGAAACGATAATAATCAATTTAATACTAAAGATTATGAGGTGCGCTCAGAACACAAGTTTTTGCCAATGAAATAATTATTTTTATATAATTATTTACTCTAAAAAAGTTTTATTAAAAGACAAAGTCTTTGAGACGGATTATTTATGAGACGGGTCGATTCATCCCTAAAATATACTTATTATATATAGGGATGACAACGGATAAGGTACCCGCTTATTTTGGGGTATCCGTACCCGTATCTGTATCCGTCCCATTTAAAAAAACTATTAGGGTACCGTACCCATCCCATTCCCATTTATCAAAACACGCAGGTACCCGTATCCGTTTAATATTCATTTATTTTATATATATTTATATTTTTTATTGTCTAAATAAATATAATATTAAAAATTACATTATTATTAATTAAATATAAATTAAATATAATATAAAATCTATTATTTTAAATAAATATTTAATAAATATGATTGAATAAAACTTATAATTATTAATTAAATATAGAAAATATCTTATAATATATAAATTATATAATATATATTAAATTTTATAAAATATATATATATATATATATATATATATATATAATCGGGTTACTCGCGGGTTTTGAGACATTACCCGTAGCCGTCCCAAACCCTAATGGTATTTCTTACAACTACCCATACCCGTCCCAAACCCTTTTACAACTATTAGTACCCTACCCATTAGGGTAGACCGGGTACCCGGAAATACCCGTCCCATTGCTATCCCTAATTGTATAGATAAAGTATGTTAAATGATTATTAAAGTATGTTTTATAAAGTATGTTGCATTAAAGTATGATTTTAATATGTTATAATATGATTTATTATTAACACACTTTAATTACAAATAAACACACTTTAACTATAAAATAAATATACTTTAATAATGAATCAACCCGTTTCACATCCGTCTCACAAATACCGTCTCACATGGGAGTCTCTTTTATTAAAATTCACCCTTAATAATCTGAATTTTGATAAATGGGCCCACCCCACCTCCCTATTTATAAACCCAATAGGCATGACACTACCTTCTCTCCCCCACTCTCCCTCTCCAACTTGTTTACCAAAAAGCCTTCTCTCTCCTCTCATCCCAACGATGCCACACTTAGGTCTCCCCGGGTGGTGCAAAACCAGTTGCGCCGCCGCTTCCAAGAGTGCTGAAAGCAACTGCTGCGGGCTATCGAAATTGATTAGACGGCTGAAGAAACAGAGCAAGATGCTGCGACCGGCGAGCCGTCAGCCGTCGTTCGAATGCCGTTACGATCCGTTAAGCTATTCATTGAACTTCGATCGAAGCGATTCCGGAGATTTTTTGGACGAAGATTATTATAAATTTTATGCTTTCTCATCGAGATTCGTAGCCACTCCAAGAACTTCCGATTCTCACAGATTAGTAGATGTTTCTCGTTCATGAATTTCTCTTTTTTTTTTAGTGAATAGATCAATGAACAATTTTGATATTATGTGTATACGCCTATTCAGATCATTAACTTATAAATGAACAAATTGTTCTTCACGATTTTCATGTTTTTAGTTTTTCTTAATCTTATGATCATATACTTTGTATTTATATTTTTAGATTATAATAAGAGTTAGATAAACTTTTACTGTTAATTTAAAAAGAAGATAAGAAGATTAATTAATTGTGTTACAATGTAATCTTGGATGCATATTAACAAATACTATTGTATAATATTCGTAAAAGCATTCATATCCTAATAAAGTAAATTAAATGAAATATATCGAATTTAATTTCGTTAAATATATTGAAATAAAGTAATTATGAACTATAAATGTTTCTAATATAAAGTATTGCCACCCGATTCTCAGACAATAAAATAAATTACGATCTACTATCTTAATTATGAATTTTTGCACCATATATAGTAATAATCCTATATTTATGAATTTTTAATTCGATGGCATTAAGGGTGTGTGAATTAACTAGTTAGGGAAATGAATCCGTCCTAAATTACCACACAAGATTAAATTGTTGAAAAATAAAACAATTAATTAGTGCTTGTACTTTCAATATTTTCATCAAATTCAAATATACACACCGATCTCACGCATATATTGATGAGAGAGAAAGAGAAAGAGAAAGAGAAAGAGAAACATGTGCCATGTGCTGACATCTCCCAAGATAAACTTGGTCTGAAATTCATTTTAATTTTATTTCCCCTTTTTTTTTCACTAGACATTTTGCTTTTTTTTTATTTATTTTCTAAATTTGGTACGACAAAAATCCATAATTTAGGGAAGCAATATTTGATTTTGAGTATATATTTTGTATAGCTACGAAATAAATTTTTTCAAAGTTTTACATGAATGAATGAATAGTAAAAATATTACAATAAAATTGGTGTGTACCAATTACGCAGATGGATTTTACTCATTATTCATCTTGATCAAAACAGAAAATAATTTTTTTAGAATATAAGAATTAGCAAAAATAATAAATAAAAAAATGGAGGGCTCAGATTGTGTAATAATTTGTCGTCCAGAGATCGGACAGTGGGGGTGACCCACCCACAACAAATGTGTCTTCATTGCCAGCTCTGTCTGCACCAGACCGGAATCGAACCCGGATCTGTACCGTGGCAGGTACTATTCTACAACTAGACCACTAGTGCTTTGATGTTCATTTTTTAATCTAAATATAATTAATAGTGAATCTATTTAATTATCCAAAATATTAGAGGCCCAACTATATCAGCCCATCAACTAGCCCAGCTCATTATAGTTCTTTTATTGATGGACAGCACATTCTAGTTACTGGACTGGAGTATAGAGTTGGTTTTCTTTAAAATTAGTAGTATAAAGTAGTTAATGCTGTTTTATCTTTTGTAGTTCTAGTTTTAACTTCTTACTTTATAATTATAAAATTATAAACTTTGAGGAGTTAAAAATTAAAATAATCTCACAACTTTTTACTTTGTTATAAAAGGTTAAAAAAAAGTTAGAATAATTAATTTAGTCCAACAACTATTAATATTGCTTCGATTCAAAAATTTCCGGAAATTGTATATATTTCGGGAATGGGTGGCAGAGTAACACGTGTGCGTTTTTAAAAAAAAAGCTACAATTTTCGATGAAATTTTAACTAAATTGTCGAAAATTTTTAAAACTAAATAAAATTTTATTTAAAAACTTTTATGTGATTATTTCGAATAAAGTAAAAAGTTGAGATCATTTAGGTTTTTACTCAAAACTAAGATTGAGACCTATATAGGTTATGAGAGTAATTAGGTGATCATCAGTGATTGTGATGATCAGGGATTTGTATTATATACAATTAGAATGATACATCATCTCCGTAATTTACGGAAGACAAATCAAAAGAAAAATACGTACAATGAATATAGACAATAATATACAAGAATAGATTGGTCAACTATTTCCCCTAATACCCCCGTCAAGCGCTGCGTGGGATGTAAGCAAACGCAAAGCTTGGAACGCAAGAACTCGAAGGCCGGACAGGGTAAACCCTTGGTGAAAATATCAGCAAGTTGAAAATGAGAGGGAACAAACTGAGTATGCAACTTCCCTGAGGAAACCAAGTCACGAATAAAGTGACAATCGATGTCAATGTGTTTGGCACGCTTGTGAGCAACTGGATTCTGACTTAGGAAAATAGCGCTCTTGTTGCCACAGAGCAGAGTTGCAGGAGTGTCTGGCAGTTGGTGAAGTTCTTTGAGCAGATTACACAGCCAAATGATCTCAGAACTAACATTTGCCATCGCCCTATACTCAAACTCACAACTCGAACGGGCAACAGTGGGCTGCTTTTTAGCACTCCAAGAGACCAAATTTCCATCCAGAAAAATTGAGTACCCATAAGTCGAGCGACGAGTCTCAACACACCTAGCCCAATCTACGTCAGAGTAACCCACGATCGATCGCTCCTGACGATGTGTAAAGCTGAGGCCGTAATGAAGTGTACCCTTCACATAGCGAAGAAAGTGATCATCGATCGGAGAGTGAAGATACTGACTAACTGTGCTCACAGCGAAAGAAAGATCGGGCCTAGTAATAGTCAGATACTGAAGTGCCCCTACCAGAGACCAATAGAATGTAGGATCCCCGAATGAAGAACCCGTACTCTGCAAAGAAGTCCCGACAGTCAGAGGAGTAGAAACAGGCTTGCAGTCTAGCATGGCAGCACGTTCTAAAATATCATGAGCATATTTGGCCTGCCCAATGAAAATACCAGTGGATGCGTAAGAAACCTCAAGCCCTAAAAAGTAGTTCAGCGAACCCAGATCCTTAATAGCGAACTCCGCATGAGTGCGAACAATGAATGAGTGGAGGAGCTGCTGATCATTCCCCGTAAGGATGATATCGTCTACATATAAAAGTAGATACAAAAGAGAGGACCCCTTCTGCAAGCAAAACAAGGAAGAGTCTGACTGAGTTTGTCGAAAGCCCAAATCCAATAAGTAAGAGCTAAACCTCTGAAACCAAGCCAAAGGAGCTTGTCTGAGTCCATACAGAGCCTTCTTGAGCCGACAGACATGATCCGGACTGCGGGAATCAACAAAACCTGGTGGCTGAGCCATGTAGACAGGCTTTGTCAAGACCCTATTCAAGAAGGGATTTTTGACATCCAGCTGATGCAGGGACCATTTATGATGCACATCCAAAGCTAAAACGGTTCTCACAGTGTCCGTCTTGACAACAGGACTGAAGGTATGATGGAAGTCCGAGCCCGGAATCTGGGTGAAGCCCTGGGCAACGAGACGAGCCTTATGACGCTCAATGGATCCATCTGCTCAGTATTTAGTACGAAACACCCACTTAGAGCCCACAATGTTGGTGTTAGGTGGAGGTGGTACTAAATCCCATGTCTGATTAAGCATCAAAGCATCAATCTCTTCTTGCATAGCAGCCACCCAGTGCGGAGATTTAGAGGCAGACTTGAAACCACGAGGCTCAGAAGCACATGATAAGGATGAAAGTAAAGCCATCGAAGCAAGATCAATCGGGTACTTAGGCGTAAAAATACCATTCTTAGATCGTGTGATCATCCGATGTGTGGGAACAAATGGCGCCGGAGGTTGAGGACCCGTGGGCACACGCGGCACCGGGGAAGCCGGGAGTATAGACGGTGGAGGGTCTGTTTGAACCATAGGTGAGTAAGTTGTTCCTCAGGCTCAGGCATATCTGGAGAAGCCTCATCAAACGACTCAGCATCATGATGAAGATGAGGTGGAGCCGGCGAGCCGGGCACCCCATCGCATGAAGAAATTGGTTCCAAGAAACTGGATATCGGTAAATCAGGTGGTGACAGAGCAGTGCTGCCAGAAAAAGGAAAAATACGTTCATCGAACTGGGCATGCCTGGTGATGTAAATGCGTGCGGAAGAAGGATCAACGCACCGAAAACCCTTATAAGTACTACTGTAACACAAAAGAATGCATGGGCGACTGCGGGGGGAAAACTTTTTGGCAGCATAGTCCCGAAGGAAAGGGAAAACCCTGCACCCAAAGGGTTTAAAAAGACCATAATCTGGAACACTATGAAATAACAATTCATACGGAGATTTACTGTCCAGGACCGGAGATGGCAGCCTGTTGATGACATATACGGCAATGGCAAAGACATCAAACCACATAGCAGCAGGACCAGAAGCATGAAATAACATAGAAAGACCTGTTTCAGTGATATGCCGATGTTTGCGCTCAGCTCTACCATTCTGCTGCGGAGTGTAAGGACAGGACAATCGATGTAGAATTCCAGATTGGTCAACTATTTCCCCTAATATAGGTGTAAATTAATACTCCATATGAAAACATTAGTTCCAAAAGTAATGATTTGATTTTTAATGTATGTCAATCAAAGTAATACTTACTATGGGTTTTTACTCTGTACGTTCATCCTTAACTAATTATCCTCACATAATTTTCTCTTCAATTATTGACCCCCTCTCTATCACTGCTGACATCATCAGAGGTTGGAGATGCTGACATCACATAGCATAACAAATGGAAATTTCCCTACTATTTTCTACACCTACTAGAAATTAATACTCCCTCCGTCCCGGGCTTATGTTCATCGGTACTGTAGATACGGAGTTTAAGAAAAGTTACTTTTTGACCAACTTTATTGACTTTTTATTGGTATTTTGATATTTTTAGGTAATAAATAAATTATAAAGTATGTTAGGTGTGTTAGGTGATAGTGATATTTTTGAAATTAAGAGAACTTTTGAGGTGGTTGGTTGATGTGAAGTTTACTTTTTTGGGTGGTGAACATAAGTATGAGATGGACGAAAACGGAGAGTGTGATCATAAGTATGGGACGGGGGGAGTAATTGTTACGAATTTATGTTTAAATTGGTAAAAATATAGGAAATTGCATGGAATTTACATTCTTGACTGCAGGATACTGAAAAAAGGTGAATATGCACAATCTTAATTTCTCAGAAGCAGTATTACTGAGAATCCTACTCAAAACTGCACACAATTATTCTCTACACATCTCGAGGTAATTATTATTGAATTAAACATTTTAAAATTGAATTCTAGCTCTTTCTTTCTAGCACATTAATTAAATTACAAAATCTAGGCATGCAATATAAAGCCATGTTATTCTTCTTCATATGCAATCATCATCCTCCCAGACTGTTGCAACACCCCCCCCCCCCCCCCCCCCCCTCCCCCTTTTTTGTCTGAAAAAAAAAAAAACTTGTCTGAAAAATTTTAGTCATTCATCCCCCTAGTTTTCTTCGGGGAACATTAAGGAAGGTAAGTTTATCCTCTTGATCTTGTTCTTGATATTATTCAAGTCTAAAATGAAAATGTTGTCTGTTTGTGTGTTGATGTGAATTAAGTATCTATATATTTATTATTATTATTATCATGTTTGTAGAGTTGCAAACTCATCAATGGGAATTCAGCAATCCAGAAATTTAAAAAAATCGTCAGTAAATTGGAAGCAAAGGGAGGGATACGAGTGTTCTTCACCTCAAAGTAAGTTCATTCTCCTTAATTCACTTGAAAAACCTTAATTACTTACTTGCATGGTATTTTTGACATATTATCCTGCTTGATATAATTATTACACGGAATTAATCTTAACTCATTGCTTTTATTTTGGGAAAAAAAGAAAAAAGAAAGAACTTATTTATAAAAGAATTCTAAGATAATAGTGAAAAATATAAAATGGTGTACCCCACCATTAGGGGCCCAATCGCCCCTGTCATGGGGATTGGTGGAGGAGGTAAATAGCAGGATGTGGCTCAAGTGGCTTATAGAGAGGGCTCACTGTTAAACTTGTGCTTGCAAGGAGTCAAATCCATGCCAAAGGCAGGATTCGAACCCCCACCCTACAGCAACCAAGCTCAGTTAAAAGATATTTCCACCCTCCCCTCTACCACTTGAGCTGGGCATAATAGTGAAAAATATAGAACACACATATCGTTGTCACCATTTTTTTGCTTTGAATATTTGTGTTGGAAAAACTAATTAAGTCATGTGCAAAGACTTGAGGTCAACGAGAGTGGTTGTAGAAAGCATGCTTAACTATTGTAGTTGTGGGGACATGTAAACTAGTGGTAGAGTAGATATTTTTGGACCACATTAAAAGAAGAAAAAAAAAGGTCGAGCTCAAATTTTATACCATCACTTAAAATTGAGCATGTCTTGCTAATGTTAGAATTAACTTATTAAAGTATTAATTGATATTCCTTCCGTTCCACTCAAAGAGTAGCTTTTGTTTTTTGCACGTTGATTAAGGGGTATTATTATTTAATGTATGGTGAGTAATTATATTAGTGGAAGTATTAACCCTATATTTTAATTGTATTAGTAAGTGTGTGTGGTCTCATGTGTATAAAAAAGGAAAGAGAACTTTTTGGGTGAGACACCTCACCCAAAATGAAAAATAGAAACTCTTAGAATGGAATTGAATGAGTATTTTTTGTATAGAATTAAACTTTGTAAGACGATCGTTTAATATGTATAGAGTCCTAACATAACAAAGGTCCAGAATTTAAATAATCGTAGCAATAATAATTCATAATATGAAAAGTTATGTTTCATGCATTAGAGAAAAAACTTGGAATGTACAAGGAATAATTTGCAAATAAATTTAATGTGAGTGTAAAAGAAAAAGAGTGATAAATTTTGTTTTACTAAAAATATATAGAAATTAAACAGATTTTATATAGCTTGGTAATACAATATAATTAAGCAGGGCAGAAATAGTTAACTGAGCGTGTTCCACTACACAAAGCTGCTCTGAAAGGCGAGTGGGATGCTGCTAAAAAATTTCTAACCGCAACAAACTACTCCCTGCATTGCACATAGCCGCTGTGGACGGGCATGTCTATTTTGTTGAAAAGTGTCTCCAGAATATGAAAGAGACCGACCTTGAAATAACAAACGGAAAGGGAGGCTGCAGCAGGGCACCTCCACATCGCCAAACTCATGGTGGACAAGAATGCAAATTTACCTAAACTCAAGGGCGAAAACGGAGTTACACCCCTTTATATGGCACCTCTCCAAGGGTTTAAACAAATGGCTCAATAGAGAAGACGTTGAAACAGGAGGAATTAATGTTGGAAATTATCAATTTCCTTTATAATCTAATTATGGGCAATATATTATTATGCAATTATATTAGCTATTCAATTATATTATGGATTTAATTAAGTGATCCAATTAAGGTTAAAGGTCCATGGGCTATAATAATAAATGATATGGGCTTATTGAGTAGATACCCAATACTACATGATTAGGTGATTATGGGTGGTCTAGTCAAGTAGTATATAAAGGCTCCCAGGTTATGGTCCCCAATATACTAAGCCGCACATCGTCTTCCCTTCTCCCCATCGGGAGGGATTACTACGGTCCCCATAAGGAATAAGGAGGCTTAGTTGAGGAAGACCATATAACCACTGATCCTGAGTTCGTGTTCCGCCTAGAGACTTATTGGATCAGGTACGCTTCCGCTTTACTGTTTAAATCTTGTTAATCATAATAGGGTTAAGGTTTCATGGATTTATTTCCAACAAGTGGTATCAGAGCCACCCTATATATGATTTTCTGAGATCACAATAATATTGTGGTTAGATTCGAATGTGTGTTTGAATCTTTATGGTAAATCACGTTTTTTTTATTAAAGGATTGATATTGTTTAACGATTCATAGATTAATTATCGTATTCCAGAATTGATAATTGAGTACACAAGGATGTTTAGTCGTGTCATGATCATGATATCATTTTAAGGTTATATATGCTGCTCATTATTTTCTCCTCTATGCATATATAGATTTAATATTAATTAAATTGTGATATCTTATTTGCTCATTTGGAGAATTGCGTCAATTCCATATTGGTCATATTAAATAAAGAAAGCCGGTTCATTCAGTTTAATAAATCAGTTTAATAATTGATTTATGGGACAATTATGTGATTCAATAATATTTGGTTATATTCTATTTATGGCATAAGAAATTAATTGTGCAATATTTATTATTGATTCTGGAATCAATTACGAGTCCCATTATTTTGGAAAGGATTGAGTTTTATATTAAATTGAGATTTTGGAATCCCTAATTAAGTAAAAGAAATCTTTCATCATTATAGGGTAATGAATCATCTAATATTCCTATTTGGTTGGTGGAATAAAATAAAATTAAATTGGGGAGACAGTTAAATGTCGTTTAATTAAATTAAATATTTTAATATTTATTTAATTAGTCTAGTAAACATTCAATCTAGTCAATCGAAGCACCATGTTGCCACATCAATATCGTGTGTGGAGAAAAGCTTTATTGAAATTACATAGATGGGTGTGGTATTATTTATGTGTTCTGTGTTCGGCCCACAGGTAGGCACAGTTTGACAGAATAATAACACACATGTGATAATAAGTATGTGATAATTATTTGGATTATTCATGTGAACATGAGTCGGTCCACAGATAGACTCTTGTTTGACAGAACTTATTGTCAATACTTGATTGTTACACCAAGATTACCCCTGCAGTTAATTTTTGTCCACAGACGAGGTTAATGTTGCACAAGGTGTCTTGTGATGGGTCCCTAATTAATAATGTTGTGCGAGTGTATTTTCATACGGGTATTGATCGGCCCATAGGTAGATTAATATTTGGCAGAAATACACAAGCACCTGTGGTGGTAAATATGTGACGATTATTTGTTTAACATGTGAGTAATAAGTCGGCCCACAGGAAGGCTATTGCTTGACAGTTTTATTGTCAGTATTTGACTACTACAAAGAAGTGCCACTTACAAGTTAGTATTGTTGTCATTGGACTTGATACTAATGTTGTGCTCGATTCCTTGAAATGATTCTAAACTATTTAAATTTTGAAAGATTATAAAGTTTAGTGCAAGCATGATAATCATTTTGGATTAATCCTCTATACAATTAAGAAGTCTGTTAATTAAGTTTAGCCTATGCCAACAACAAAATTATACATGATGAGAACTTCAACAATAAGAATGAACTAATAAGTTTCTAACAAACTCTTTCTCAATAAAGTATTAGGGCAACAAAGAAAAACCCGTTTGGAAAGCTGTCAAAGTATAACCTTTCGTTTTCTCCAAAAGGCTTGTGGAATTGTTTTATAATACACCACATTAAGATTACTTAGTATGAATGGTGTTGTGGTGTAGTTAAAAGACAAAAAATAGTACTCCACAATATATGGTTACTAATTGGAGAAATACTAAAGATTGCAGCTTATGGTCTCAATAAAGTTCCAACCAAAGTAGTTGTGAGAACTCTTTGAGTTTCACATATGGTGATATCCAACTAAGGCTAGATCATTGGGATCTACTAAAGAAAATTGGATTCAAATAGATACAAGCTACTTTATTGGTATTAAATAAAGATAATAAGTTTATGATCCAATTGATCGGATCATATTTGAGACGGGTAATACGGTATTATGTGAGGATGTTGATTTTGGGGGAAAAATAATATTAGAGACATTGTCCTTAAGGGGAGTCGATTCGATCCCCACTTATGCTTTAAAGAATTGGTGCAAATTCAGAATAACGATATGACAATGTCAATAATATTTAAGGAATAACAAATTCAACAACCTCAAGAATTAATGTCACTAAGGAAACCACTAGAGTTGGGAGAAAGATAATTCAGAAGATTATGTAGTTTTCTCCTAAATAATGAGGACACTATGGAATTAATGGTAGAACATTCAAACAATGTTCATCAAACCATGAAAGGTCCAATTACTCCAAAGTGTGTTAATACTATAAATTATGAGTATAAATCAATACAAGATGATTAGGTTTGCATCTTGATATAGGATTAAACTCAAAAGGGAAGGAAGACATTATTATAAGATAATCGTGACATTAGTAGCACATTTTGATCTTGAATCATATTAGATGGATGTACAGATAAAGTTCCTTGATCGCAACACTGATGATACGATCTAAATGGTTTAAGAACTAATAAGAAATCCATCTATGCATTCAAGCAAATTTTTTCCGTAAAGGAATCACAAGTATCATCATGAAGTAAGTGTGTCATTTGGTTTTGAGACAAATGTAGATGATTATGTGATTCAGTAGGAGAATGTTTAAGTTAAACTAAAGGAGACAAGTGCAGTCTCAATCAGGTGCCCTAAAGTTAAACTAAAGATTTAAGAAATGTAGAAACATTTCATATTCATTGGTTGTTGGAAGTTGTTGTATGATGAGGTCTCTACAAGACCTAATTTGGCTTATGTTGTTGGTATATTAAGTAGACATTTAAGTAACTCTAGTATGGATCTTTATAAAGTATGTATAGAGAACTAAGAATAATATGCTTGTACATCAGAGATCAGATTTGTGAGAGATCATGAGGAATTCTGATTCTGAGTTTGTTGGATGCCAATACAGTATAAGATCCACTTCAGGCTATATTTTCTGTTGGTCGGAGAGCTATACAAGTAAAAGTATTAAGCAAACACTTTAGCTCATTAACCATGACAACAGAATTAGTAGCACACTAAGGGCATTCAAACATGAAATAAAGGTTGCGAAGATTTGTCACATAAAGTTGATTATGACAGTGAGTTCGCAATAAAGTATTAACGACAAGAGTACTTATAAGTCAAGCATATTGACATAGAATTCTTGGTTGTTAAAGAAAGTGTTTTGTGTAGATAAAATTTTAGAAGAGCATATTATGATAGACTCTAAATATGGATCCACCAATTATGTATTCAACGCCCTGTAATTTTTATGAGCTAGCTACTCATATGGGTGTTATATGATTTTAGAATACATTAGTTCAGTGGGAGTCTATATTTATTGTTCTTTAAAATTTTCAAAAACACTTTGATTTGGATAATTCAGTTTTCTGCAGAATTAAGTTGATGGCTTTGAATTCATTGTGAATTCACTTAAGTAATTTCATTTTGTAATATTTTATATTATGGATTGGTCTCACTAAAGTTTAAAGTTGGACCAGTTGGAAATAGACATGATGTTGATCACATTTGACATGTAATTTCCATGCTACTCACCATATTTGATCTATGTCATTGAGTATATTGATATGGTGATTGTCGGGGTTTAATCACGATTTATAATATGGTGAATGCCGCGGTAGTTCCATATTAGTATATGAGATGGACCAGATTGTTAAGTATAGCCTGAAGAGGAATAGCATAAAGTTGCGCAACTAAGGACTCTTGATATAATTGCTAACGGAAAATATATAGCCCAAGTGGGAGATTGTTGGAAATTATTAATTTCCTTTATAATCTAATTATGGGCAATATATTATTATGCAATTATATTAGCTATTCAATTATATTATGGATTTAATTAAGTGATCCAATTAAGGTTAAAGGTCCATGGGCTATAATAATAAATGATATGGGCTTATTGAGTAGATACCCAATACTACATGATTAGGTGATTATGGGTGGTCTAGTCAAGTAGTATATAAAGGCTCCCAGGTTATGGTCCCCAATATACTAAGCCGCACATCGTCTTCCCTTCTCCCCATCGGGAGGGATTACTACGGTCCCCATAAGGAATAAGGAGGCTTAGTTGAGGAAGACCATATAACCACTGATCCTGAGTTCGTGTTCCGCCTAGAGACTTATTGGATCAGGTACGCTTCCGCTTTACTGTTTAAATCTTGTTAATCATAATAGGGTTAAAGTTTCATGGATTTATTTCCAACAATTAATAGCCTTTCCAAGTTGTTTTAGCGGATGCAGGAAACGAGGAGTTGTTGATTGAGCTGATTAGAGGGTATCCGGATTTTCTTTACAAAGTGAACGAGTCGAAGCACAGCATCTTCCACATTGCGGTTTTGCGACGTTATGTGAAAGTGTTCAGCTTGATGTACGAGTTGGGAGGTGTCAAGGACTTGATTGCAACTTACTTAGATGTCAAAGATGGGAATAACATATTACATTTAGCTGCAAAATTAGGGCCTCAAAATCAACTTAACACTATTCCTGGTGCTGCTCTGCAGATGCAAAGAGAGGTAGCCTGGTACAAGGTATAACTCCTGAAATTTTTTGAAAATAGTCCCAAATTAACTCCTGAAAAAATTTCAAAATTGTCCCAAATGTTGGAAGTTTTGAAAATTTTTAGGAGTTATAGGACGATTTGTGATGAAAAATTAGTTTTGGGACGAAATCTAAAATTTTGCGATAGCTATGGACTAAACCTAAAATTTTAAGTTATTTGGGACGAAAATTAAATTTGGCAAAAGCTATGATACTGAAAGTGCATTTAACTCTACCTTTTGTTTTTCATGATAAGTATATTGATTATGATAATTCAAGATATATGGTTAATTTCATGTAGGAAGTCGAAAAACTCGTGCCACCATCGTATAGAACGAAGAAGAACTTTGCAGGGCAAACGCCATACGATTTATTCGTGGTGGAGCATGCAAAGTTGATAAAAGAAGGGGAGAAACAGATGAAGCAAACCGCGAAATATTGCATGCTCGTCACAATACTCATCACCACCGTCGTCTTCACCGCGGCCTTCACTGTCCCCGGAGGCTACAACAACAACACTGGCATCCCAATTCTTGAAAACAAAAAACTCTTCATGGTTTTCCCCGTATCTGAGGCCATAGCGACCCTCTCTTCTTTGATCTCGATGCTCATGTTCCTGTCGATCCTCACGTCTCGTTGTTTGGACAACGATTTCCTGAGGTCGCTGCCGATTTGGCTGGTGAATGGAGTGGCTTCACTCTTTGTTTCGATTGTGGCGATGATGGTGGCATTTAGCACAAGTCTCTTGTTCTTTCAACATGGATGGAAGATTATTACAATGCTCTTGGCTTTCTTTGCTAGTGTGACTGTTATGTTTGTCATTTTGAAGTATCCTCTTTTGGTCACTATTCTACGTTGTACTTATAGTAGCAGATGGTTGTTTCGATCCAACAATCAATTGCATGTTTAGGGGTTGTACTCATGATTTTATTACAACATGCATGCAACCCATGTTTGAAGGTAGATCCATCGATATTACAAATGGATGTAACTTTTCATTTTATCATTTAATAAACCATCATTTCAATATTAAAACGTATTAATTATGGACAACTGCAAAAGATTTGCTCCAAATAAAGAGCATTCATTAATCAATAATCTACACTAGTTACGTGGAACTAATTGTAATCAAATTTCACTCCCTCGCTATGCACTTCCGTCATTGTCTATCCCACGGTAACTTTCACCTCAAAAAAACAAAATACTACACATTTATCCAATAACCTTAAATGTTACTTTAATTTTAAATTTGGAATACATTTTTCACATTCATAATAGTATTTTATACTCCCTCCGATCATTGTTAATGTATCTATTTGCTTTTTGTATGTGGATTAAGAAGTCTTATTATTTTATGTGTAATGGGTAGTTGTATTAGTGGAGAGTGTGAGTCCCATATTTTAATTGTATTAGTGAGAGTATGAGTCTCATATGTCTAAAAAAGGAAATAGATAGATTGACAA
Source organism: Pogostemon cablin (assembly GCA_023678885.1). NCBI lineage: Eukaryota > Viridiplantae > Streptophyta > Magnoliopsida > Lamiales > Lamiaceae > Pogostemon > Pogostemon cablin. Next base: position 10,066,403 of record CM042960.1, read on the forward strand.
TGGAAGATCTAAAATAGTAAAATGAATAGATTAAAAGTGGACGGAGGGAGTACTTTATTAATTTATTACCTAAAAATACTAAAACACTTTAAAAGTTAATAAATTTAGTAAAAAAAAATATAACTTTTTTTTGAAAAATGTAAAACCATAAAGATAAAGCGTATTCCGGAACAGGAGGACATCATAATGTTTTACTTGAATTATATAATCGCTTATATAAGACGGACAAAAGAGAGTAGTATACTAGTAGTATTCATTTTCTAAGTTGGGATAAAATCTACATAGAGAAATGGGTAGTGAGAGACTTTCTAGAGAGAGAGAGTGAGGTCAAGGGTTAATGTGTGTTTAAGCCATTCCGAGCGCAACCCAGTGAGGCAAAAATTCTACCCTGTGAGCGACGACGGCGGAGCGAGAAGGTATGAGGCTTAGTCAGAACTACCAGGGTCGGAGACTCAATAATTTCTACAAAGATTGCACGACGTTCTTCTTCCGAAATTTTCCAAAGGAGTGCAAAGAGGAAACTTTATTCCAGAAATTCAAGGAAGCAGGTGATGTAACAGATTTATTCAAACCAAAAAAAGTGGACAAAACTGAGAATCATTTTGGGTTCGTTAGATTCAAACGCATTGGCAACGAAAATCCGAGAGTAGATTGGAATAAATTAAACAATTTATGGATCAAATCTTATAAATTAAGGGTTTTTCAATCCCGTTTTGACAAAAGGAAGAGCGAATACAAGATTGGGGAAAAGTTGAGCACGAGAAGGGATCACCGCGGCAGGGTCGAAATTAATAGATGGCACAGGATCAACTCAGGAGCGCTTTCACAAGCGAGAAACAACAAGCAAACAAAGTATCATCATACGGTATTTAAATCCAGATCGGAAGACATTGAATTCTTAAAAAAATGTAAAACAGGTTGGCTGAAAGGAGATTTTGTATGCGAAGAAGTCGGGGAAGAAATGAAAGAGGAAGCAAACAGTATGACTTTGATCACTCATTTGGGGGATAATGTTGTGCTGGTCAGTTTTTCAGAAAACAACATTAGAAATAACAAGGACATAGAAGAATGGAAGAAATACTGGTTCCGCGGGCTGAGACCATGGAAGGCAGAAGACGTTGGCTTTCGACGGCGGGTATGGACCAGATAGTATGGTGTCCCATGCCACGCATGGAACATCAATTTTTTCAAGGAGGCTTCAACATGTCTGGGATCTTTCATTGATGTTGATTGTGCTAGAGAGAATAGAACAAGACTTGATATGGCCAGGGTTAAACTCGCAGTGAACTACCTCAAAGATGTTAACACCATCTTAAAAGTAAATATATGGGGGAAAGTTTTCTCAATTAAAATAGTTGAGGAATAGACATTGATTGAAGAAAACAATATAGACGACGAAGGAAACAACAGTTCAGATCAATCATGGGAAGAGGAGATTCAAGATTTAGAAAATTATCCGACCAAAACGACATGGATTGAGACGAGAAAACCCAAGGTGGATGATTACAACTCCGACGGTTCTATCATCAGACCCCAACAGTTAGGTTCGGATCTCGAGATGGATCTGAGGACAAATGATAAAAGCAGTTCACGAAATCCTCATGGGGAAATGGAAAGATCCCACGATCACATGGGGAATACAACATAAAGATTGCTTGATAATTACAATTGTAGTCAGAGCATTAATTCAAAGACAATCGACTACCCCCAGGATGGACCCACTCAACACAACAGACCCAGAACAGTCTAGAAAATGGAAATGAAAGTGACAAGAAGAATAGATAAATAAATCCATAGGACTCAATCAATTGGGCCAGCTTAATGCAGAAGGAAGAAAAGAATAAATAATAGAAAATGTGACAGAGAAAGAGGGTGTCACAACATAAGTGTATGAGCTTTATTCACATATCAAAGCGATCCCACAAAAACAAAATCTAGACGAAGAGTTTTTAGGCCACAACAAAGCAAGATTAGATCCAGGAAATTTAATGTCAAGACATTATTGAAGTGAGAGGAGTCAAACGCATATCACCTCATCCTCAGAGGAACAATTTACGGGAAATGAAGAGATGAGGGACAGTAGAATAAAATCGATGGAAAAGAAGAACTCAAGATCTCCATTAATTAGTCAAAGCCTGGACAAGAAGTGTATGGAAAATAAAGAAGGCGGTCATTCAAATTTCAGTCAATCTGATTCTAGAACAAATACTGTTCTGAAGGACGACGAGGGTATGATCTCCAAGAACCAATCAAAAAATAAAGACAAAAAAGATGAGGAAAAAGGCAGAAAAAAAGCAGAAGGAAAGAGCCTGAAGGAATTCCTAAAAGACCTCTCATCCCTATCGGAAAGATTGCCAAACAAAAACAATTCAAGAGGCAATATGGGTCAGAGAATTGCAGATCTCAGATGACTTAAAGAGACTGAAGAGGTATGGAAATTGGGTATAAATCTTGGGCTTAATTCCAAATCATCTGATGCAGTTATGATAGATTGCATTGATAGAGTTTTGAGAGAAAAAGAAATAGAAGCTTGTATGCCTGGGGGTGTGGAAAATAATCTATCTTAATGAAGATGCTCAGTTATAACATGAGAGGCTTGGGGACAAAAACAAAACGTGGAGAAGTCTGGGAATGGATCAACAAGAGGGGAATGGATTTCTGTATGATTCAAGAGACAAAATTAACTCAGTGTGATGAAAGTTTACTTGGCGAACTAAGTGCTAAGGAAAAATTCAAATGGAATGCGAGAAATGCCCAAGGGAGATCAGGGGGATTACTTACTGGTTGGAATATGACAAAATTCTTAGCACGAAGTTGGTGGGATATGGAGGGTGCTAGTATAGTAAATGGAGTGTGGCTTGATGGATTGATTGAATGTGTTCTAGTAAACATTTATGCCCCATGTGTGGCATCTGAAAAACGAGATCTCTGGGAAAGATTGGAGTAGATTGTACAGAAATTGAGAATATGTGCATATGTATGATAGGAGATTTTAACTTAGTAAGAAAAGCTTCTGAAAGGGTAGGCAGAGGGAGAAATTTTAGTCGCAGTGAAGCAGCAGCGTTTGAAGAACTCATCTCAAGAAATGGGCTGATCGATCTACCTTTGAATGGAAGAAGTTTTACATTTTATGATTCATCAGGTGGCTGCAAGAGTCGCATTGATAGGGTATTACTTAACTATAATTGGATGAATGCTTGGCCAGACTCGTATGTTATTGGGATGAAAAGAATATCATCTGATCATGTTCCACTATTGGTAAATACAGATAACAGTGTTTGGGGTCCATGACCTTTTCGGAGCTTTAATGATTGGTTCTCTCATCATAATTTCAGACAGTTCGTGAATGAAAAATGGAACAACTACAAAGTGCAAGAATGGGCAGGATTTGTATTAAAGGAGAAAATGAAGATGTTGAAGATGGATCTCAAACAATGGAATAGAGAGGTGTTTGGTTTTATTGATCACAGAATGGAGGATCGGAAACTCTAAATTCATCAATTTGACATGATTGATGACACTCTTGGGCTTGAGGAAGAAGAGGTGATTGAAAGAAACAAGGAGCAAGCTCTTTTGCTGTGTGATTTAAGGAACATGAATAGTATGCTTGGACAGAAAGCAAAAATAAAATGGATAAAATCAGGGGATGTAAATTCGAAAGTCTTCCATCGACATATCAACGGGAGAAGGAAATTGACAGAAATCAAAGGGCTAATGATCAACAATGTGTGGGTTCAAGAGGCAGGAGTGGTAAAGGAACATATCAAAAACATGTTCCACAATCAATTCAAATCTCGCAATATCCTTAGGCCTCGAATAGGAGAAAATTTTGTATTTGAGAAGATTCAACCAGAAGAAAATGTTCAACTTACAAGACCATTCTCGGAGGAAGAGGTATTGGAGGCGTTGAATTGTTGTAGTGAAGATAAAAGCCCCGGTCCAGACGGTTTTAACCTTTTGTTATTCAAAGAATGCTGGAATGCGCTCAAATACGACATCATTAGTTTCTTGAATGAATTCCACAGTAATGGCAGGTTAGCCCGAGGTCTCAATCATACATTCATATCTGTCATTCCAAAAGCAAATGGCTCAGCTGAACTCAAAGACTTTCGACCCATTACCTTAATTGGAGCTCCTTAAAAAATTCTTTCCTAGATCCTTGCAAAAAGATTAAGCCTGGTGTTGGACAAGATCATATCGGATAATCAGTTAGCATTCATAAAAGGGAGACAGATTACTGACAGTATCATCATTCTCAATGAAGTATTGGAGGAACTGAAAATAAAAAAAATAGAAGGATTTTGTTTCAAAATTGATTTTGAAAAGGCATATGATTCAGTCGATTGGAACTACCTTTGTGATATGATGGCTGCATTCGAATTTGATACTGAGTGGATTAAATGGATTAGTGAATGTATCTCTACAGCACGTGCTTCAGTTCTAGTTAACGGAAGTCCTACGGGGGAATTTGGTCTGGAAAGAGGAATAAGACAGGGTAACCCTTTATCACCTTTCTTGTTCCTAATTGCTGCAGAATGCATTAGCGCAATGATAAAAAGATCTGTTGAGTTGGGATTATATAATCCAGTGGAAATAGGAGATAGCAGTGTGCGCATTTCTCACATCCAATTTGCGGACGATACTCTGTTCTTGGGCAAGGCCTCGCTAAAAACCCCATCTTTCTTAAAAGAATGTTGTTGTTATTGGAGATGGTTGCAGGTCTAAAAATCAACATCAACAAATGCAATATTGTGGGATTGAATGTAGAGGGAAGCAAGATGAGAGACATTACAGACATACTCAAATGCAGAATAGGCAAGCTTCCATTCAAGTATCTCAGAGTTCAAGCTGGATGCTCACACAGAAAAAGTTCAGATTGGGAGTACATTGTGGAGAAAATTCTAAACAGATTAAATAAATGAAGTGGGTTGAAGGTGTCAATTGGAAGACGTCTAACCTTGGTAGACTCTGTCCTAGCCGCCATACCAACTTATACCTTCTCGCTATTCCGTGTGTCGTCCTGTGTGTTAAAAAATTACTAGATTGTAAAGATCTTTTCTCTGGGGAGGAGTGTGAATGTTAGGAAAGCTACATGGACGAAATGGTCCAATGTCACTTGTAACAAACTCAATGGGGGAATGGGTGTTCGGGATGTCAATGATTTTAACTTGTCACTGTTAGGGAAATGGGCTTGGTGAGCGCTGAATGAAAAAGGGAAACTATGGGTCAGGGTCCTTCAGACTAGAAGAGGTAAGTATCTTGGGCTTGGGGGGAGAGAAGAAGAGGTGAGTTCGGTTGTACTCAATAGGGGATGGTGGGGATCAGTCTTAAAAGCAATTAGGGATCAATATGGGGAATAGTTTGATGAGAAATTAGACAGGGTGGTTGGAAATGGTAAAGACATAAAGTTTTGGGAAGATAGGTGGTTAGATCGAGTCTCTCTTAAGTGTCAATACCCACGTCTATATGCTTTAAGTCTTGTAAAAAGTCAATTGGTGTCTAATATGGGGAGTTGGGATGAAAACGGGTGGGAATGGCAGTGGCAATGGAGACGAGAGTTTAGGTCTAGGGAGTAGACATGCACCCCGGTTCGGAACCGCCGGTTCCGGTTCCAAGATAGGGGGAACTGGAATCGGAACCGAACCGGGGTACGAAGCTTTCGGTTCCGGAACCGACGGTTCCGGTTTCGGTTTTAATTTATTTTTTGATTTTAAGCTTAAAAAATAAAAAAAAAATTAAAAAACCGACGGTTCGGAACCGCCGGTTTTTTCCCAAAATATGAGGAACCGGAACCGAACATTCCTTGGCCGGTTCGATTTTTTTTTTGCCGGTTCCGAAACCGGTGGTTCCCCAGTTCGAACCGCCGGTTCCGATTCATTTGTGCATGTCTACTAGAGAGTCTGAATATTTTCACATGTTGCTCACTGATATTGACAGGATTACCATGCAAAGAGAAATTGAAGACAGATGGAGCTGAAAATACAACTGAGAAGAGGAATACTCCGTCAAAGCGGCTTACAATCTATTGCAGGAGAGAAAGTCAGGAGGAGAAATTAGCAATAAAGAAACATCTTAACTTCTTTGGAATCTCAGGCGATTCTCAAAACAAAGTGCACTCATGGCTGATACTAAACAATGCTATTCCAACCTTGAAGAATCTAAAGAGAAGAAACTGTCTGCAGGGAAATCAAACGGCCTTATGCGCTCTATGTCAAAAGGATTAAGAATCGACGGAACATATTATAATAAATTGCCAACAAGGCTTAGCGATATGGCCAAAAATTTTGTCATGGTAGAACATTTCTACTGCTTTACCAGCCAACGTTCAGGACCATTTCTTGTCATTTTGCAACCTCATCCAAGTAAAAAAGGGAGAAGCATTATGCCAAGTGTATGAATATGTTGTGCGTGGCTGATATGGAGCTCGAGAAACTCCATCATTTTTCAAAATGACTCAGGGGAACAAGAGAGGATTATGGAGGAAATTAAGAGTATAGTTTGTAGTTGGGTCATCCACGCCAAAGGAGGTATGTTAAATGATACAAATTTCAAGATTTGGTCGATTAAACCAAGTTTATGCATTGATTTGTTATTATAATCATAGGCTGGGTGTTTATTAAAACTTTTTGCAATAGATGCTCAAGAAATTGTAGTATCTATCTTTATTATCTTTATATGTTACTTGTAAACTTGACAATCCTCATGCCTTTTTAATAAATTTTTACTTATCTAAAAAAAGTAGTATTCATTTTCTAAACAACAAATTTTGAGTACAACAACGTTCAGCCCGCGTATAAAAAAAAATTATTGGAGCGATAATTATAACCAATTTCTATTTCTATACAAAACTATTGGAGCGATAATTATAACCAATTTCTATTTCTATACAAAACTATCCTGAGCTTCTGGGAGAAATAATAGTACACCCTTCATCCAAAGTATTTACCACACTTTTTATTTAGAGGTGTCCCAATTTATTATTAATACACTTTTAATTAAGTGATAAATTTAAAACAAGCAACATTCATTCTCAAAAAAGACTAGTAAGATTATAGCCATACGTTTTCTCGTAGCTGTTACTGACATGTTGGGCTTTTCTTTTATTTTTTAATTTAAATAATTTTTTTGGGATCAACGTTTATGCCGTGATTAGACTACTGCACAAGAGGAAAGAAAATTCTAAAGAAAAGATGAAAAAAAATCAAAGATTATATTCCATTAGAAAATTATTATGTAGAAGAAAGTTCGTATGGCTGAACTTCGTTGTTGCAATTATTGTTATTCGAAGACCAAATGTTGCAGTATGAAGTCAACTTATAAATTCTTTCTTTCAATTTCAATCATATTTCACAGCCGCCCTGAAATATAAGTAATAAAAGAAAAGAAATTTAAAAGAAAAAGAAAACTGATATTTTTATCTTCAATTAATTAATTATTTGCATGCATGTCTTGTGGTGGAAGGGGTAAAAGTGGTTCGATTTTTCTATTACATTTTGATGTTATATTTTCTGTTACGCATCGTTAGATGATTGACACGTTTAATATAAAAAAACATATATCCTAAAAGAAAACCTAAATTCTAAGAGCAATGATTGTAATTTTCTTCCCTTTATATGTGTCACTAATATAATACATATAATAGAAAATATAATATCAAGTGTAACAGAACATCTAACATCGGGGTTATCGAGGCAATATGGGAATTTGTATTATAATTTTGACTTTCTATCCATTGAAAAGGACATGTTTACCTAAATACATATGATGGATTAATGATTTCTCTTAAAAATTTATTATTATTATTTTTAATATAAAAGTTTTACAATTTCGCCTTTTGAATGATACTAACACGATACTATGAAAAATGTAAGCCCTAAATTACAATTCTTGATTTATCTTTGTTCACATGCATGCATATATATATATTAAAACACTAGTTATATAGATATAATTGTGAGAAACTCTCTATTAAATGATACAGATTTTTGTATATAAGGTTAATTTTTAGATATGGCTGTTATTTAACATAGTATTAAAGCCAATAGAAAAAAAAAATTATGTGAGGGGATTGAGAGTGATTTGATTATATTAAAAATTTGATACTCCATTGTATGAGTTTAACCTGAATTATTCTTGTAACAAAATATTTCTTGCACCCAAATCTACGTACACCAGAATTTTATTCTTTATTTTTTATACATGAAAATGAATTATTTATATCTTTAGAGTAATGAACCCTTACTCTTCAGAATAAAAAATGGAGTATTATTTATAGCCAATCAAATTACTCCTTCTCTAGAGTGACGAATCTTTACTCTTTAAAGAAAGAAATATTACTCCTAATTAAATTTTGTTTGCAATTTTTTTTTTCATAAAATATCTTTTATTAAGAACTAAGGAGGGTAATAGCATTTTAATATGGGAAAAGCTCAAGCGCACTCAGGGATACGGGACACGGTCCGTGTCCTAACACAACTCTTTTTCTCCCTATTCTACTTAAATTTATGTATTATTAGGGAGTTTAAATTGTAAAGGGGTACAGAAATTGCAAAGACGGATCTAAATCCGTGTGCCCGAGCGCACGAGAGACTCACTATTTAAATATTACTTCAAAAGTAATTTTTCCAAGTATTAAAAAGTGAAATTAGAATGCATAACGAGTTCCAAGTGAAAAGCTCATGATCAAATACGTCCGTACCAAATACTTTCTCGTTTTATAATATTGGATGTTTAAATTTTGGCCAATTTTCCTTTACATCTGGATGCACAAATTTAAATTAATGCACCGACATTCAAAATATTTATATTAATAAATAAAAAATACTATGTACTACTGAATAAAAATTTATACATTTAACAATGTTAGTTTTTTTAATGAAAAAAAATTATACATTTATTAAAACACATATATTATATACTATTGAAAAAATACACACATATTAGTGCACACTTGCTCTTAAATTTTTTATGTTAAAAAAATTAAAGATAAAATATGTACGATATGTTTAACGCACATTAGTCCTTTGTGATAATTATTCAATTAGTGTGAAATTTTCTAAAAGATCAGTGACCGAAGGAATTACTTTTATGATGAAAGAGAATTAAATATTTAAATTAGTTGCAGAATGCATTATATTATTGAAAAGTTGACAAAGATATATGCATGCATGTGAAATAAATGCAGGCTTTTGTTACATCTGAAAATTTACATTCTTTATTGCATTAACATTTTATTCTTTGCAATACAGCGCATGCTCATGATTTTGATGACGTGTCCACAGTAGACGAGATGTTAAGTTTTACAATTACTAAAATATATATGAAATAATTAGATTTAATATGATTAGTTCTTAGTTGTTGATGTACTTAAATAATCGATTCGATGTTCTTCGACCCATTCACATATCCATATACCCATTTTTAAATTTGTATGAACATGTTATACAGTTAAATTATTGTACATCTAATTAGGTTTTTATAAGACAAATGATTTATTATTTAAAAAAAAGAAAAATTCATGATATTTTGAACACAATAATAGTTTATTATAATTTACTAAATTAATAATTTACCATTTTGAAAAGGAATTTAGATATACCGTACAACTATTGGAAACCATTATTGTCATCCATCCCGGTTCGGATCTCCTATTACATTTGGTGTTACATCTCCTATTACAAACTGTTGGATGATTGACACGTAAGATAGACTAATCTATACCCTAACATCAACCCTAAGGGGAAAGATTGATATTTTCCTCCCCTCGTACGTGTCACTCATCTAACACGTGTAAGAGGAGATGTAACACCAAAATGTAACAGGACATCCAATGCCCATCCAAAACTTTAATAATTGTACAGCTAAGAATTTACAAAAGTTAAAAGTTCATGCATTAAATTATTTGCAAAATAATAATAAGCGCTCCATATTGCTAAAAGTTAGAAAACTTTGTGCAACTTTTTCTGCTATAATTAAACACAGCAATCAAAAGTACTACTCAATTTTCAAGTATGGTGTACCCCATCATTAGGGCCTCATCGCCCCTGTCCTGGGGATTGGTGGAGGAGGTAAATCGCAGGATGTGCCTCAAGTGGCTTATAGGGAGGGCTCACTGTTAAACTTGTGCTTGCAAGGGGCCAAATCCATGCCAAAGGCAGGATTCGAACCCCCCACCCTGCAGCAACCAAGCTCAGCTGGAAGACCTTTCCACCATCCCCTCTACCACTTGAGCTATGCCCTGGGGCTCAATTTTCAAGTATGTTTGACTAGATAGATAGGGGAAGCTTTCATAATCTTTCCACATCTAATGGAAAAATATGTGGAAAAAAAATGAAGAAGGAAATTGCATGAAAATTTCCGTGGAATTCAATTCTAAAAAGCTGTTCAATTCCTCCACTAGTCTTAATATAAATGTAATGAATCTTACTCAGAATTAAGCAGTGAGGAGTTGTACCTATTAATTCTTTCTCAAGGTAATTATAAATCTCTGCAAACTACATACATTAATCATTCTTTGGTCAGACACCCACCGTCCTCCTCCCCCGCCAAAAAAAAAAAAGAAAAAGATGATGATGACGAAGAAGACTGAAGAAACGAGTGTTGTTCTTGATTTTAGGATGGATAAAGATGATGTCTGAATTTGTTTTAATTAAGGAAGTTCCTCTTCTTCTAGCTAGCTAGGTTAATTCACATATAAGTTATAACTAATTAGAGATTTATGTATTATAATTATTAATTTTTATAATAATGGCTGAAATATTATGTATTTTTATGTAGAATTTGCAAAGTCGATGGGGATTGAGCAATCAAAAAGGGTTGAGAAATCGATTATAAATTCTAAACAAAGAGTTGGATGTGAATTTTCTTCACTTCATCGTAAGTTTCTTCTCTTCCATTAAATCTCATTAGTTTTAACTTGTTTTTTCGACATATATTTCTTCTTTTTTTCTTTTTAAATAAATACAGATGATGAAATGCGTACACATCTAATCTATTTACATACGACAACATATATTTCTTAAGTCATTTGCCGTTGTCATATTGTAAATCAGCGAATTAAATTCTTTTACGCGTTACATTCATCTTCAGCTGGAACTGAACCACCTTGTTTAAGAACCACCTTGTTTAAGAAGCCCACTAATATATATATATATATATATATATATATATATATATATATATATATATATATATATATATATATATATATATATATATATATATATATATATATTAATTTAAACATTTAATTGTGCTAACTTTTATAGGCGCTATTATTTAAACATTTGTCATATTAAATTTATGTGGCTTTCTATTTTCATTGGATTTATTTTTGATAAAATAAACCAATTAAACATTCAAAACATCAACTAAACTCGTACAATTTTTATTATTTTTTTTATTACCCAGTTCGAGATGAGTGACAATTATGAAATTAAAGGTTACTGTAAAGTATAGTTATTGATTATGTGTTATTTTCTAATATAGAGTGTAAATTTGTTAATGAGATGGATTAAAATAACAAACATTAATTTATTTATGGGTTGAAAGGAATATTTACTTATAAAAAATACTCTCTATGTCCACCTAAATAGTATTTCCTCCGTCCCAGAATTTTTTGCATACTTTCTTTGTAATTTACAAAGAAAGTGTGCAAAAAATTTTGGGACGGAGAAAGTATTATTTTCCATTTTAAGCATCCGGTTTAAAGATTATCATTTCCCTCATTTTGGAAGAAAGGATCCACCCATGATTCACTATATATATATATTATACTAATACAATTATTTACTGCATATAAATAAATAATAATCTTTTTTTGATGTGCAAAAAACAACCGATACTCTTGCGGACGAATGGAAGGAGTATAATATAAGAACAAATATATTTTTTGATTTTTTTATGATGTATGATAATTTTTTTAAATATTCTTGTATGACTTGAAATAAGAAAATAAAATTTATACTAAGTTTTTATATATAAAGAGTCAGTCTCCTGTAAATCGAGTTCACCGTATAAATCATGTGGTATGATATTGCTTTTCCATAGAGTATAATAGGATTACAGGGGGAGGGGATCACATGGTTTACACTATGAACCCGATTTATATAAGTATTTACCGATATATAAATTGGACTCTAAGGCCATGTTTACTTTGGGTTTAATCTTCCAAGTTTAGATTTAATAAATCTCCCATATATACACCCACATACCCTATTAACACTTACCCACTCCTTACAATATATTATCTCTCATCAATTAATACTTTTTTTCTTTCTTTATCTTTCCTCTTCTCCCACCTCAATTAATACTTGATTTGACATAAAGTTTAAATCTACTCTAATCAAACCCAAAACAAACATGATAAATATAAAATAACATTATTCACTGATTTATTAAATCAACTTAAACTTAAAAAAAATCACCTAATTTAATAAAAGAAACTAAATTTAAATTTCAAATTGAAACACTCATAAAATTAAATTATAATTTGATATATAAATTAAAAATGAGGTCTTTATATAAAATTCTTATTATTAAAAAATATTTTATGTGGATGGATGAATTACAAGTGAGAAATTTGGTGAGACATTTATTATTACTGATATAGTATGGGGCCAAAAATGCGCGGGCTCTGCTTACGTGAGCGGAAGACTTGAGGTCAACGATGGTCAATTTTTATTCCGTTCGCAATATAATTCTGGATATATTAATTAAACCCCAAAAATAATTTTCTAATACTCGTAGTTATATTTGGTTTGTATGATTTTGGGTATTAAAATGCGATTCGAATCTCCTATTACATTTGGTGTTACATCTCCTATTACAAACCGTTGGATGATTGACACGTAGGATAGACTAATCTATACCCTAACAATCAATCCTAAGGGGAATGGTTGATATTTTCCTCTCCACATATATATCATTCATTTAACACTATAACAGGAGATGTAACACTAAAAAGTAACAAGATATCCGACCCATTAAAATGGGGCTGACTTAATTTAGTTGGTGAAGTGAACCTAGTTTTGACTAAATCAACATTAAATTGCTTATTATACTATTCAGAAATTGATTAAAGTCATATATTATTGACATGGTATACTGTGTGTACGGGCGGCGCACACAATACGAATTCGTTTAACTGTATACTCCCTCCCTCCTCCCTCGTATGAATACATTTGCACTTTTCATTTTAATTCATTATTTTAAGAATATTTTTATTTCCTAAAAATAAAAACAATATACGATATCAATAATTTTACAATACTACAATATTACAAAAATGACACATTCTTTTTACACATAATCTAGTTAAAATTAACTATATTATACACTTTATTTTACTCAATTACCCAAAATACCCCCTCTCTTTCTTACATCACAGCAACAAGAAATTACTTTTCTTAAACTGCATGCCATATAATACGCGAATGTATTCCTGAGATGGAGGGAGTATCATTTTTAACCGTATAACATTTTATTTTAAAATATATACTTCATACGTCCCACAACTAAGTATACATTTTTCCATTTTGCTCCATCCCAAAACAAAGTATACATTTTCCTTTTTGGTTGATGTGACCCACACAAAACAATTACTCCCTCTGTCCCAAGAATACATTCGCCCTTTCCATTTTGGTCCGTCCCAAGAATACATTCGCCCCATAAAAATAAAAACAATACACAATATCAATAACCTTACAATACTACAATATTACAAAAATGCCACATTTTTTTACACACAATTTAGTCAAAGTCAACTATATCATACACTTTATTCTACTCAATTACCCAAAATACCTCTTCTCTTTCTTACATCACACCACCAAAAAGTTACTTTTCTTAAACTCCGTGCCCAAGAATACGCGAATGTATTCTTGGGACGGAGGGAGTATTATAAACACATGGGCCTACCCACTACACTAATACAACTACCCACTACACATTAAAATATATTTTATCTCACTTCACTATACATTAAAATATTATATTCCTTAATGTACGTGCAAAAAGTAAACGTATACCTTGTTCCCGGACGGAGGGAGTATACTTTAATTTATAGAGTACACTTTAAGTTATAAGAGTATTTTTTTTAATAAAATAGTTAGTTGAAACATGATATTAATATTTGATTTTAAAAAAATTAAAAATATAAAATTTTACACTAAATGATACATCATCTAATAATAAAAGGTACAACTTTTCAAAATTATCAAATTTGGAGCACAGTGCATCAGAGGCGCAAGTTTTAATCTTTATTATTCCTTAATCAAATATTCCACCATCAATTAAAGAAAAAAGAAAAAAGGCAAGTCTTGTATTAGACCGTGAAACTCGTAGGCTTAATATGAGAGAGATAAAAAGTGATAACAATATTATCAATAAAAAGTAATTTTAAAATGACAAAAATAAAATATTGAGGAGATAAGAAATGATGTGGCAATTAATCAGAAATAATTTCAAATCTTGGATTGATAGTTGACCTATGATCCCTAAATCCTTTTTGTTTAATTAAAACTGTTGTATGATTATTTCTTGCATGCATGCTTTAACAGGGCCAAAATACTTGATTGAATGCATTCCATTACACAAAGCTGCTCTAAAAGGAGATTGGCATGGTGCTCAAGAATTGTTGACCAAAGATTCCACTTTAATCACAACTCCAATAACAAAGGGAGGTGAGACTGTATTGCACATAGCCGCCCTGGAAGGCAATGTTTATTTTGTTGCAAAAATGGTGGAGAATATGAAAGAGATCGATCTTGAAATAACAAACGAAAAGGGAAGCACTGCACTTTGTTTCGCGGCTGCAGCCGGGCACCTCCACATTGCTAAACTCATGGTGGAGAAGAATTCAAATTTACCAAGAGTGAAGGGGGAGAATGCAATTATTACACCCCTTTATATGGCAGCCCTACAAGGGTTTAAAGAAATGGCAGAGTATCTTTATCCTTTATCTGATTTCCAATCTTGGACACTTGAAGATCAAACTACATTGCTAACAACCTTGATTGAATCTCAGCTGTACGGTAAGATCATTTTACGCATGCTGAACGTGTTGCATGGAATGCGTTTCGTGAGACAGACAATCTTATACATGTCTTTTACTCGTATATATATTGAGAGACCTTCAGATTAAGCTTGTGAGTTTTGTATGGTAAGATGAGTTTGAAGATTATTAGTAACTTACTATTAAAATAATTTCTTTCAATTTAGGGCTAGCAATGGAAATTGTGCAACAACACACAAGTGTAGGTGTAGCAAACGATTGCAATGGTGAGATGCCCTTAGAAGTGCTTGCAAGGCAGCCATTAATGTTTTGCTCTACTACTCCTCATGGACTGTGGCTCAATATTTCCACTACTAGTTAGTATTCCGCATCTCTCGTTCACTCTCTTCTTATTTGTTTGTCTCATAAAATCCTTCGTCCTTATTCTAGCTAAAACCTATAAAGTATATATACTTAAATTCCAATATTTTTTTTAATACACATCACATGCATGCATAAATTTTCTTATCTAATATATATTCCAGTTCTACCCCACATGACTAAGAAGGCACCATGTGATGCATATTCATTATTTGATTGTTTGTGGGACATGGCAATACGTGAGGAGGACATTGAAAAGGGGCAATATGGGAACCTCTCCAAATTATTTTTCTTAGCAGCAGATTCAGAGAATGAGGAGTTGTTGGTGGAGCTGATTAGAAGGTATCCAGATTTTCTGTACAAAGTGAACGAATCGAAACACAGCATCTTCCACATTGCGGTTTCGCGACGCTATGTCAAAGTATTCAACTTGATGTACGAGTTGGGAGGTGTCAAGGACTTAATTGCAACCTACATTGATGAAGAAGGGAATAACATATTGCATTTAGCTGCAAAATTAGCTCCTCAGAACCAACTTGATACTATTCCGGGGGCTGCTCTTCAGATGCAAAGAGAAGTACTCTTGTACAGGGTAAGTATACCCCCTCAATCCCCCTTTATATTTTCCTTTTTTTTTCAATTACAAACTAAGGTTTACACTTATTTTTTAAGTGGGGCCACACAATATACTGTTTGATTATTGGTTAATTAAAAAAAATCACGAACAGTGTAAATTAATTCCCACCTTTGAAAAATTGCAAATTAATCCCCCTTTAAGCATTGTTATAAAACACACTTAATTTTTCAAAAAAAAAAAAACTCAACTTTTAGTCACAAATTGAGTGCGTTTTGCAGCAATGCTTTAGATGTGAATTAATTTGTAATAAAAGTAAAGTTAGTTGTTTTTCTTGCAATTAACCCTTAATTATTCTACTTAAGCCCACCACAAATATTATAATTCCTCTCCGCACACTACCTATTAAAATATTATATTTCTTAAAACAGTGTGTAAAAATCTAACATAAACCTTGATGGGAAGGGGAGGAGTATATACTTACATTCTTAAATCATGTTTTGGTCTTGAAGCACTTAATTTTTGTCAATCATAAGTATATAACTATACTAGAAATTACAAATTGATGATTTTTGCACATCTTTAGAAATGATGTTACACTTTAATGAGTTACAATGCAAATTGATAGGAAGTGGAAAAGCTTGTTTCACCATCACTTAGAAGCAAGAAGAACTTGGCAGGCCAAACACCCCACGAGTTATTCATGGCAGAGCACGGAGAGCTAATGAAAGAAGGCGAAGAGCTGATGAAGCAAACCGCCAAATACTGCATGCTCGTCGCAATGCTCATCACCACCGTCGTGGTCACCGCCTCCTTCACCATCCCCGGTGGCTACGACAACACTACCGGCGTTCCGGTTTTGGAAAACACGAAGCTATTCATGATTTTCCCCGTGTCTGAGGCCGTTGCGGCCCTGTCTTCGTTAACCTCGATGCTCATGTTCCTGTCTATACTCACTTCTCGCTACTCCCACAGCGATTTCCTTAAATCGCTGCCGGTGTGGCTGGTGGTGGGAGTGATGTCGCTGTTTGTTTCGATTGTGGCAATGATGGTGGCTTTCTGCAGCTGTGTGTTGTTGTATGAGGTAGGGTGGGTGATGATTATAGTAATGTTGGTGTTGTTTGCAAGTGTGCCTCTGCTTTTTGTGATTTTGAACTATTCTCAGTTGGTCACTGTACTTGCTTCTGCTTACAACTGCAGCTTCTTGTTTCGATCCCATAATCGCTTGCATGTATAGATTTATTCAAGTATAATTATGGATCATCTGTATATATATACAGCATCAAAATGTAACGGGAGATAAGACCAACCTCTTCTCAAACGATTGGATCCTCATTCCAAACTACTATTCCATTTCGTGTTTGTACTGTTTTACACATTTTAAACTTACTATTGTCGTGTATATATACTCTCTCACCACAAGAATTACTACGAGTTATATTTCCATTCTTAGTAAATCAGATCCGCTCATAACAATATATATTCATGGAGTTCGTACAAAATTAATACGAACTACGCACTATATAAAATATTATATCTATCAACTCACTACACATTAAAATATTTTATTCCTTAATCGCACATACAAACAGGCTAAACAACGCAACTCTTGTGGCGGGACAATGAGAATATATATTTTGAAACATTTTATGCTTTATAAAAAATAGTATAGCCATATATATATATTAGGTTTTACATAAATACGGTTGGATGAACGAATAGTCAAAAATACCAATCGCATACAAAGTGTATGGAAATACCAATGTGACAATAAAAGGAGTGGATTATGAAACTAGTATTGTTGTTCTACAATTTACGCAAAAAAGGCTTGGGCCTAAATTATGGAAGCCCAATAGCTTAACATTTATTGGAGTTCCCAGGGAACCATAAATTCAGAAATTGGGCTTCTCAAAACTGGGTTGTCCAAACAAGCCGCTAAAATTTTCCTCATGTTAATTTACTCTACAGACCTCTTCTCATATCTACCAAAGATTTAGGGTCCTTTTGGTATTTTAAATGGGATGAGAATGGTAATGGGAATTATAATATAAAGGAATGGAAATTGGTATGATGTTTATGAATGGAAATTGGTATGATGTTTATGAGTGTATTATTTGGTTGGTAGTAGGAATCACTATCATAGTCTTAGATTTTGTTTGGTTCATGTGAAAATGGAATCAATTATATTATATTTTTATTTTTTTCAAATTAAAACATTATTTTTATAATTTATATTCTATTTTTATTATTATTAAATAATGTTTAAAAATAAAAAAATAAAATAAAATAATCTTACCTCTCCTTTGTTGGAGGGAATGATTCCCAAAGTAGCCAAAAAGTGGAGAAATGGTCATTCCACACTTTTGAGATATTAAACTACTGTTCAAAGGAATCAAAGTGATGAAACAAACACCACAACTCTATTTCATTCCCATGCCACACTCTCAAACCTCTAAAACAAACAGCCTCTTAAATAATTAGAACCAGGAATAATTTTCCATATGACATACTAAATTAAAAATGTCATATTTTCCCACTTTATCCTTCTATGATGAAGTTATATATATAGAGTGGAATATACACTGTAATACTTTTTAATTTATCAATAAATTAAATAAATGACTTGTGACAAGTGTTATTAACCAACTTTATCGTTTTCTTTAGGGTTAACCATTTTGTTTCAAAATTTCAATTTTATAATTTTTTTTCCAATTCAAATTATACTATTTCAATTTTTCATTATGCATGTGGCGGCCAGATTTTATCTTTCCGTATCACATTGATTATTACATAGGACGCCACGTGGCACGTGGAAGATGGAGATATTTTCGGTAGTCACATAAATTTATCAAGACTAGATCTCTGATTAATCAAATTACTAAAATTAAATAAATTATGTATCAAATTAAATACTAAATAAAAGACGCAATAGAAACCGAGGAATTGTGAGGGAGGAGTGGTCGATCGGTAAGCTCTCCTATTTGAAGATGTGCTAATTGAGATAAAAATTATTACTATTTATATATCAATCTCGTTAAATAAGCTTGTCGGCTTCTAATTACGTGCTTGTAGTAATATTTTTTTAATGAATTTTTAAATATTTTATAGTGTAAAATATTTCAGCTTTATTACACATGTAATACCATTTTCAGATGGCGACGTTAATGCTTATGGATTATACGTAAGCGTGTCGTGAGACGTAAGATAGAATTAATGATCGAAAGAAAGCAGTATTAGGGAGGTTAAGTATTTTTTTATTAGAGTTGTGATATTAATACGATCATACGAGGGTTTGTTAATATCTAATTATAGCTAAGTTGTTATTTTTAGAAGTTTGCTCTAAATATTTGAAAAGATGAACGTAGAAAGCAGAATTAGTTCGGTTTGGATTCTCTGTGCTATTTTGGTACATTATTTGTGTGTCACATTGTTGAATGAATGACATTTAGGAGATTAGAGAAGTAAATTATATTTTAAAAAGGAAAGTATAAACCCTAGGGACAATAGATAGATTTCTTTACATTCTTACGTTTGTCAACCATATTTGGCAATGGTATTAGTTCATGGAAGGAGACTTGCATGTGAGGATAGCCATTGTTATAATAAATTAAAAAAGTTAAAAGAAAAAAAAAAACTTCACTCAACAAATTAGTTGGCTACCTATATATAAATATGCACATATATATAAAATTAAAAATGAAATACTATTAATTGAGTAGCCGGGAAAAGTATGTTTTAATTATTTTAGTTTTATAATGCTTGAATTGACGCAATATATATAATCAGTTATATTAAGAAATCAATGGCCAGTAGCGTAAAAAGTAGGCATGCAGTAATTATATTTAATTTAATTGGTAAATAATTCCTTCTTTACAGCTTTTATTTAATAGGTGAGGTTTGCTTTAAAATAATAAAAAAAAAATTGGTGAGGTATTAAAGAAATACAACCAAAACGCGTCCTATTCTCCGCAGAAAAGAAGAAATTAACCCCACCTCCAACCAAATGGTTGAAAAAGTAAAATTAATGGTTATGTCAAAAGATATTTCTCATGGTTACACTTTAATTCGGCAATATTTAAGAAAAGTACAAAACTGCCCTCATGCTGAACATTCAACTTTTTAATGCTCTAGAGAAATTTAATAGGGATCTCTCTGTTTTTTTAGGCGTCGTTGACATTTTAGATCTGTACTTGTTTTTGGATCGTGTTATATTTAGATGGGTTGAGCGGAAGAATAATGTTTTATCTCATAATCTAGCTTCTTATGCTTTTTCTACTTAAGCATCTTTTGTTTCACCGGCTTTGCCCGATAATATTGTTAACCTTGATCACATCGATATTTCAGTGAGTTAATATCTATAATATCTTCTATTTTTCAAAAAAAAAAAAAAATAGTACGGTTAATTTGGAAGGTCAGGAATGTAATAATTTTTTAGAGATTTAATTTTGTTTTTGATAAATTGATAGAAGAGATGAAAAGTAGAGTATTGAGTTGGTTTTATGTCAATGATAATGTGAGTCGGTCTAAATTGTCCTTTAATGAGTGGCTTGTTAAGTGAAACTTAATTTAGAACTATTCCCTCCGTCCCTCACTAAGAGAGTCTTTTGCTTTTTGGCACATGGATTAATAAATATTATTATTTAATGTGTAGTGGGTAATTGTATTAGTGGGTGTGTGTGTGAGTCCCATATGTATAAAAAAGAAAAGGAGACTTTTTGGGTGAGACGCTCAAAATAGAAAAAGGACACTCTTTAAAGGGAATAAAGGGAGTTGTACTTTGTAAATTTTTAGGTATGAGTTATGCCCTTATCAATAAAATTTTTATTTACCTAAAAAAAACCATTTTCATTGAAAAGTTTTCTTTTATTGCATTTATATATGGATATTGTGTTACATGAATATTTTCATGCAAATTAACTTGAAATTTATATATATGCGAAATGTTGAGAAGATCAACTACGTATATATTATAACACACAAACATGATATATATATACACAACCATCCACATATCATACATATATACACTTTTTATATATATAAAAGAAATAATTATGTATATTTGGATATATAGAATGTATGATGAGTAATCAGAAGCTGGGCAAATGGAGCTGAGCTGCGCTAAGCTAGCTGGATCCGAAAAGTCGAGTTATGGAGTTACCAGACTTCTTTTTGTTTTTGATGTTGGCAGTATTGACCTCATTTTTGGTCAAGAGAGAACTTGCAGCTGTGTTATCATGTTTTTGGGCAACACTACCACCCTTATCATAACCAGAATACTGAGCAAGCAGTGAATCGGGTTGGGGATTGGTGTTACGGGTAGGGTTTGAGGTATAGGATGAGGGATTATAATTTCCAAACCCTAGTTTTTCTGCAGTAGATGACATTGTTTGATCTGACTACTTGAGATATAGTATTATGATGAAATGTTGCTTGGACTAATTTATAGAGGCAGTGGAGGGTGATTTCGTTATTTCATTTATCCATTTTTTTTCATTACAAACATAAATGTCTTTCTAATTCCGGTGGCACCAACCATTAATTTAGTGTAGTGCAAGGATATGGTTGTACAATAACCATATGGTTATTTTTTTTACTAGCTTTTTTTTTTTTGAGTAATGTGATATTTTTAAATAATATATATAATGTATAATTAAGTGTGTGATATGTGTAAAAAGTAAATGACATTTTTTAAATTAAATTGTATTTTTGAGATTTTGGATTAAGATAATATTATTTATTAGGAGAGTGAATCATTTTATGAGACAAAAAAATGAGAAAAGAATTTAGGGACGGAGAGAATATATATTTAAATGTACATAAAGTATCATTTTATGATATATATGGATTTTAGAAAA
Organism: Pogostemon cablin; assembly: GCA_023678885.1. Taxonomy (NCBI): domain Eukaryota; kingdom Viridiplantae; phylum Streptophyta; class Magnoliopsida; order Lamiales; family Lamiaceae; genus Pogostemon; species Pogostemon cablin. The sequence goes on from CM042960.1 coordinate 10,088,208, forward strand.
AAATTCTGTAAAAAGTAATATTTTTAATATTTAAGAAAAAACAAAAGAGAAATGTCTCACCCTCTGATACAAAGAAATTATTATTATTATTATTATTATTATTAATTATATGATGATGATGAGCATGTGTAGTATTAAAGTTTAATTTTCCTATGAGTTATTCATTTGTGATGGACGTTGTTACATTGGTATGTAATATATGAGCTGATCACATCATTTGCTATAAATAGGGTATAAAAATTTTTTCCCTCTTAAATATAAAAATTAAAATTAATTTAAATTAAAGTATATTTAAGGGCAATTATTATATTATATTGTATTAGATGAAAGGTAAATTGTACTCTTCTTTTCTTACAATTATTTATCATTACTACTGTAATGATTGAGTGAGCATCTCTCCATATTTTATACTTTTCATCTCAAACAATTTTGCTCTTTATTGATAAATCCAATTTTCGAAATTTAGAAAAAAAATTGTGTAAAATCGTCTAATAGATGACGTTCATTTGTAACATTTTTTAATGAAAAGGAATTCATGTAAAATTAAAGAGTAATAACTGTGCAATATAATTATTTCATACACAATTTATTAGATAGATGAGAAGTGATAATTAGTAAAAAAAAATTAGCACGGTGTAAGCTTAATTAACTCACACAAGATTTGTTCTTAATTATATTATTATTTGTTTGACCACTTTTCATTGCGCTTGCTACAAAAGGCATGCAACAAAACAAATGCATGAAAATTCTCATCTTTAACTCTATGTACCTCTTTTTTATTTTATTATTATTATTATTATTTTTTTAAATATAGAGAATTGGATCTTTCATTGCATGACAATTATCAATAACATTATTAATCATTGATGTAATTATCGAGTTGTAGCTGAAGATGGATTTAAAAGGTAGTCGATAAAAAAAGTTTGCTAGTACTTTTTAAAATTTAAATTTCTTTGTGTTACATGGAAATAATTTTCTAACTTTCTAATTTTTAAAGTTTCATTTTCCTTGAATCGTATCATCACTCTTACTAATTAGAGTAAGATTTTAAATTTGCGATGATTTGTAAGTAGTTTTTGCTTAAGCATGATAGCTTACACGACATTTGTTTTTGTATAAAATACAAAATGAGATATTACCAACGTATTTTTGGTATATACTCCATGTACAAATAAAACAAGCGACCATATGGACATATGTGTCTTCAACCCAAATAAGTGGCACCTCATTTTTTATTACAAAATGTTTAATTTCCTAACCAAATACAGCTAGCTAGAGGTTATGAAAATGATGTTATTATTTAATTACTTGAATAGAAACATACAATAATAAAGTTAGAATTAATCAAAGCTGAATAAGAAAAGAAATTTTGAAGAGAGTGTCACACATACTAGCTGATATCTGTCTATATATATTATTCAAATAGAAAAATAAAAATAAATTATGAGCAACAAATTTTTTAAAATGATGAACTCAAAAGAGACAGGAGCAAGAAGTATTAAATTAAATTATTTAGAAAGTTTCGATTTTTATCAAGGACTGAAAAGCAATTGGTTGTACAATTTTCTTCGCCTTAAAACACAATGATAAGATGATGATCAAATATAAAAAGTTTCTTATGTAATTAACGTGATCATTGCTACTCAATCGGGACAAATAACCAAGTTAAATTATCAAAACATAATATTTAGTGTATCTCATCAAATCATAGGATCCTATATTAGCTTATGAACAAATGGTAAAGGGGGGAATTAAACTGATAAAACAAGGAATGTTAGATAAATATATACAATCAAATGTTTTCATAATCCATAAATCAAATGATTCAAGCATTAAAAAGGGAGAGAAATAATCATATGAAGGTGTTGCAAACCCTCAGAAAAAAAAAATCCCCACGTTCAATATTTTCTTGAAATTGAAATTGTGATCTAAATTAGAAATGAAAATGACATAATTGAAATAGTAGAAGACTAGAAGTGTAGAATAGTAATATATGTTATTTTAGATGAACTGGATGGGCTTGAGAATAATCAAATGGACTCTCATGTTTTAGAAAAGTGGGCCACCACTTCCATTTGTCACCAATGATCCAATAAGTTTGGTTTCTAAAATAAACCAAGTGGGCTCCTAATGATGGGCAGTTCTACATCTCTTAAACGGGCGGCAGTAATTTAATTCTTATGGGCCTAGGATCGTAATTGGGCCTTATCAAAGATAATCAATAATATATTAATTCGTGTGTGTGTGTGTGTTTCTATTTCTCTTTTCAACATAACCGAACTATAAGTGGATTCAATTGATAAGGAAATCTCACACCTATTAATCTTAGTCAATTTTTTCTTTTGAAAAATAAAATGTAGATCTTTTCTAGAAATTAAGTCATGATGCATGATTTCTTTCTTATAATTAGAAGGTTAATTAAATTGGGATGAATAAAGAAAAAATCGTTTGTCACTTTTTAATTTTCATAATTATTTTATTTTATTTTTAAAAATAAATAAATATCAATTATAAAAAAAAGAAAAAAAAACAAACAATCATATTTTTGAAATGGTATCCAAGTCCAACACCCCATTCAAATCGAACACACTTATGCCTAGTTCAATTGGTTGGTTTAGAGCACGGTTAATTAGATCAGTATAATAAAAAGAATAAGTAATATTTAATATATAATTTAAATAAATTAGAATCAATTAAAATGTACTAAATTTAAGTGAAAACACGTATAACATTTAAAATGTAATATTTTTTATTTAAATTATAAGTAATAATTCATCTCTTCAGAACTATAATTTTTCATGTACTAAATTTAAGTATAATCGATGGATCAGACTGCAAGAATTTAAAGAATAATATTTTTCTATTTTGAAAGAATAATAATTAATCTTTTAAAAATAAATTTTTATATAATAAAGAGTTATCGATAAATCAAAAGTAACATGTGAACACTATTCATGATAGAAGTGTTCACCATTTTAAAAATATTATACCTAGATCAGCAGCTTTTTGTAGAAGATATGATCATACCGAAATTATAAGAACAACATAAAAAAATAAAAATAAAAAAGGAAGCCATATTTGATCATATAACGAAGAAAATCTCAAACATATTTTCATGATGTGCTTAATTTATTGAGTCAATTATTGTCAACAACATATTAATAAAAGTCTATAATATATCAAGTACATTTTAATTTTCGATGAAAAAAAAGACATGTACACCACATGCATACGTATTAATAAACAAATACGTATTGAAAATGATTTTATTAATTTGCTTCTGAGAGAAGTCTCTGACCAAATGTTTGTAGTTCCACACTTCTTATGGAGTCGAGGACTTAATTTCGGTCACTACTTTGAAAATAATTTGTTTATCCAATGAAAAATATCAATGGATTATATTAATTTGTAGATGATGTATATATTTAACTTCTAGATAGTTTATTAATATTGGAGGAACAGGTAAAGTCAAACGTTTTAGGATTATTTACTCAAATTTTTTTTTTAATTCAATTATATATATATATATATATATATATATATATATATATATATATATATATATATATATGCGCACGCATTTTATTGATCTCACTGAAAAAAAAAATTAAAAATATGAGTATTAATCTTGAATTTTACGTGTCATTATTTCTCTAGAGATCTTAATAATGAAAACTAATTATTATTATTATAATATGAATACATAAAAATGCAATGTGAACGTGAAAATTAGAGTAGTAATTTTATGAGCTCAATCTATTGTGGCAGATCTTGGTTCTTGACCATTGGCTGTTTGTTTTGACTGTTGATATTATTATAGCTTTTGAACACAGCAATAAAAACTTTCAGAAATTAAATTATCGGCAGCTACAATTTAATTTACTAAGGTTGAGAATTTAATTAATTTGTTTAATTAGGAGTAATGAAATTAAGTCTACTTAAATTAATGAAAATTTAAATATCTTTCAACACAATAATATTATGATAAATTTAAATATTTAATACAATGTTTAACATTTGTTATGGACCTACTTAGGAAAGTATTAAGAATATATGTAAATGTAGTATCAAATCTACCATCACATTGTTTGGGTGGTTTGCATTTTGTTAGTATTGTACATTGAATTTATCTTCCCTTTAATTTAGCTAACAATTGATATAATTTTTTTTCTTTTTCTTTTTTAAAATAATTGTACTGACCTTCAATATCTATCAATCAAGCTTGACTTAATTCTAACGATCTTAATTAAAGTTAATTTTTTTTTAAAAAAATAATAATTAAAAAGCTCTTTGATTTCTCTCTCTCTCGTAATTATTTTCGAATTAATATATATATTTTCGAGATAATGTTTATGAAAAAACTGTAACATGGGTGTTTAGTATTCAACATAAACTTGAAAGCATGTGGTCATATATCTTTGACATTGATAAAAAGGGTGGTCGGCTCAAAAACTTTACCATACCGCCCACCCCCAACTCCCATAATTTCAATTACTCGATTTAATAAATGTTGTTTTCATGACTATTTTTATAAAGACTAAAGCTAATTGATGGGATTAATACTTAATAATACCTATTAATTATCCAAATCATACTATCTATTTCAACAAATATGTATGTATATATACATAACCTAGACGATTTTTATTTATTTATTTTTTGTTTTGGACAGATTAACATATGTATGCAGGAATAATTATGAACCACATGCACATGCTCATGCCCATGTAATGAGTTGTGGGATGTTGATGCTTCTTAATAATCTAAATTATCAGATTAACTTATTATTAAAATTCATAACCAATTTAAATAAAATAATTAAAATAATATCCACTAACCCTATATTAGCCTATTTATGTACCTATATGTTATATCACTTTTGACTATTGATATGTACATCACACGGCAAAAAAAAAAATTCATAACTTAATTGTAAAAAAAAAAGAAGTAAATCTTGGTATTAATTTTCATTTGATGATCATAATATTCAAATCCTAAGAATTCTAAAAAAACGCGTCATGATGTCTTTCAAAGTATAGTTGAAAACTTAATTATGTGCAAATTAAATAAGTTAATTTTCGAAATCAATACAAAATAATAATAATAATAATAAAAATACATGAATAATTTTCTGTCTTATTTTAATATATTGTTTCTCATGGCATAATGTTGAATGCCTTATTTGTCGCAGCAACTGAGGGAACTATACTTCATAAGTAGTTTCATAACATAAAAATATTATACTCTATAAATAAATATAAAATTTTTGGAACATGTGACATTAATTTGAGAAATAAGATATATATCAATTATGATGAAATACAAAGATGAAACACCATATTAAAATATGTGATATATTTCTTTAATCAGTTTTAGTTACACAAAATGTTGCCTTAAATTATAATGCTATATCCTCCTTTTAAAATTAACAACATATTAAATATGTCGCTTATACAATAAGAATGTCATCGTTAATTACAATTAAATTAACGAATACATACATATTGCATCAATTATTCCCCGAATGATATAAATTAATGTTGAATGTAATAATACAAAGTTAACACATACATATAAATTTGACCTTTTTTGTTGCTTTCTTTAATTTATCTTTATATTCCTAGCTGATTATATATGTATATATATTTTCTAAGTATCAAATAAAATCAAATTATATTATGCTCAATTATGTATAAAATATAAATATAATTTATTATCATTTTAATTTCGTATAAATTAAATTTAATAGTGACCTTTTATTTTGAAAGTTGAATATTACTGTCTACAGAATTATTATCTAAAAATATGTGTACATGATTATAAGTAGGTGTAATAACACAAGCTCGCTGCACTAAAAGCCAAAAGTTTTGGAAGAATAATCACCTAATTAATTAAATTATTCCATACTATGAAAGTGATGCATAACAATCAGATTTCATAACATTAATTTATTGCTAGTTACATAGAATTTTTAAATAATTGAGTTGATAAACTCGTGATTTTATTGAGTGCTGTATATGTATTTTCTAATAAAAATATTATTTTTTTTATATTCAATTATTCATAAAGTAACAAAAAAAAAAAAACAAACTGTATAGTTATTTATTTAATAATATACAGTATATACTTATTTATTAAATAATAATAACAAACTGTATAGTTATTTATTTAATAATATATTTTTATTAATAAATGTATATAAATGGAATACAAGTGCACGGATTAATATTTTGCTTTAAAAATTATAGTTATATATATTGCATTAATCATTTTATACAGTATTCAATTAGCTAGTATTCATAAAGGATACTTATAATTAGTTTTTACTTATAATTAAGCAACTGACATTGATTAGATAGTGATTTTTTTTGGATAATTCACCAATATTATTTCTGTAATAATTTATTCAGTCAATTTTTGTACACACAAAAGGACAAGTATATTTCCAAACTTTTTTTAAGTAAAAGCCAAAAGCGTTCGTCATCTCATGCAATCCTTCTCTAACGACAAATTTAGGAATCAGGATTGTGTGATGGTGGACCAATAAACCTCAATTTAATTCTTTTTCAAGGAGATCTGAAAATTAAATCTAAGTAATCATATATAATGTTGGATATCCCATCTGCCAATCTCTTTGTAATATCTTTTTCCATAGCTTGTTCATCAAATAAACACAGATGAGAGAGAAAAGTGAGAGAGAGATTTTATAAGTTTTATTTATTTATATATATCGAAATGAAATTACATATGATACTGAATTAAACGACAACAATATGATACTGAATTAAACGACAACAACAACTCAAATACTATAAATAATACTCCAACATAAGTTGTTGACATTAATTCGTCTTAACCACTTTTACCTTTTTTCTTGCCCAGTATGAAATCTGCAGCTCCACCACTGCTCTTCTTCTTTGAGGTTGTGCTAGAAGTAGTTGTGCTTTGAGCTAAGAGAGAATCATTCTGTGCTTTGGAGTTGTACCTAGGGTCTTTAGAGGTTGTGCTAGAAGTGGTTGTACTTTGAGAAAAGAGAGAATCATTCTGGGCTTTGGAGTTGTACCTAGGGTCTTTAGAGGTGTCCGAGGAACAAGAATTTCCAAAACCCATTTTTTCTGCAGCAGACGACTGATCTAAATGGTTTGTGAAAAGATATATTGAGTATACAGTGAACTAGATATATGTTAAGAGGAGAGACAAAAATCTGTGTGATATAAATGTGTTGCAAATGAGGGTATATATATAGGTAAAATGATATTTAGTGAATTAATTAATTGATTAATATAAAATGGAAACTATATGAGAAAATCAGAAGAAAATAGCTATGAAATGGGGATATTATTTAATTAACTTGTTACTTGAGAAGGAAGGATCTGAATCATCAAATTAAGGCAGAAATATATTTATGACAATGTATATATATATATAATGCATGTACATGCAACATCTATAGCACATAGACGATACACATTTGATGTGTCAGTGGGGGTGGGAGGCTGTTAATATGATTATATATAATAATAATATACACACACACATAGCGATACACTTTTGATGTGCTTGTCACCGGATGGGAGGGTCATACCACTAGACACGTACTCACTCGAAATGTGAAAAGAACGTGACGTGTATGAATTTTATCAAATATTTTCACACTGTCCACAATTTGAAATTAAATAATTAATATATGCTTCCTTGTTTTAAATTTATAGAAAAAATTACTAAAATGAGGACATAATATATATATATATATATATATATATATATATATATATATATATATATATATATATATATATATATATATATATATATATATAATTTGTGAGTCATGATGACTCATTTGATATCAAAGTAATTTATAAAATTATAGTTCAATTCAATTCAATTTATTCTTATTAATTACTCCCTCCATCCCATAGTTAAGTTCATCGACACTGTAGATACATAGTTTAAGAAAAGTTACATTTTGACCAACTTTATTGATTTTTTAGGGATATTGTGGTATTTTTGGTAATAAATAAATTATAAAGTATGTTATGTGTGTTAGGTGGGAGCGATATTTTTGAAATTAAGATAACTTTTGAGGTTATTGATTAATGTGATTTTTTTTTTGAGTGGTGAAGATAAATGTGGGACGGACGAAAACGGAAAATGTGAACATAAGGGACGGAGGAGTAACGCTTAATCAATCAACAATCATTTTGCGTAATATTCCGTTAATTAAATTTTTACGTGACTATATGGCATCTTCTTGAAAATTCTTAAAGGGAGAAATGTAAATTAATTAAAAAATACAATAAAAATGAAAACAATTAATTACTTGTGTATATACATATGCATACACTTGGCACGCGGTACCAAAAATTTAGGGAAAGTACTGACGGCCACCTCATCTTTTTCCTTAATCTTCATCCACGTAATTTAATTTTATAGATTATGTAAAATAAAATCTGGAGAATTAAATAAGTTTCGATGGAAAATAAAATTTATGTAGGTACCATTTGTACCCTCATGTATTTTAGTTTTATAGTTGCTCTCAAACATGCATTAATAATCTACATGAGTATTTTTATTCAAAATAGTCATTAACATGTTTTTGTACAACATAAATAAATATTTGAGAAACTCTATTGTAGGACGGATTATTTATAAGATGGATATGAGATGAGTCGACCTATCACTAAAATATAATTATCCTATAAATAAAATAGGATTATTTGCAGTTATAGTATATTAATAATAAATCATATTATAACATGCTAAAATCATACTTTAATGCATAATCTAGCATACTTTAGATTACATATTTTAATAACCATTAAACATATTTTATTTAAATAATAAATATACTTTAACACGTCTTACTGATCGATCATCTCACATAACTAACGTCTTACAAGAAAATTTTTTCTAAATATTTTATTAAATTGTTTTCACTCTGCTCCACATGAAATTATTAAACGTGTGACGGTTTAATTAGGTAAGACAAAATTACCAAAATAACACCCATACAAATTATATGTAGCCTGCCTTTAGAAAAAAATCATGGTTGTATGAGATGTTATTGTCTTATATTCTTGGTACAATTATTGTCTTATATTCTTTTTCAGTTATAAATAGAAAAAAATAATTATGTCCATTAAATTTAAGAGTAGAGTTTAAATGGTGGAGTTACTATACATTAATTGTCCAAAAGAAATTATACGTACCTACATACTTACGTGATGCTTATAATACCGTCAACAAAATCTGCAAAAAAAAAAAAGCTTTTTAAATGAGTTATCACGTGAGATCATTTTACAATTTTTAAATTAATTATTACTTTTTATTTATATAATATAAATTATTTATAAAATAACATTATCATTTTCATTAATTGAATATCACTTTTCATTATAAAGTTATCATTTTTTATTCACATTAAGTCTTTGCCATTATTTATTAATTCACATGAAAAATAAATGGTTGCCTTGCAGCGGATGGAGGGAGTAATAAAACAAACCCTTTGATCTTTCTCTATCTCTCAAAATTATTTTTGATTTAATATTAAAATTTTGAGATAATACTTATATTTAACATAAACTTGAAAGCATGTGGTCACAAATATTTGAATGCGATATGTTGATAGTCGTTTTTAGCGAGTTAGATTAAAATAAATTAAGGTTAGAGTAGCGATTAATCGGATACCAACCTTTGAAGGAACAACCATTCCTATTTGATATTATTCATATTGTGAGCCCCCGAGCTATTCCGGCCTTTGAATGGTCGACTTTTCTGTTTGAGTATTTGAGTCAAATGCTCTGACCGACCTAGCAATTTCTCTTCATGGAGAGATTGCCGATATAATCCCATTCGTTTTTAACGGCTCCCTTTGAGTATTTGAGCGAAACGCTCTAACCAACCGAATTCTCTCCCCTCATAGAGAGATTACTCACATTGTGAGCCCCAAGCTACGTTTATTATTCATATTGCGAGCCCCCGAGCTACATCTCCATTTGAGTATTTGAGTAAGACATTGTAACCAATCGAGATATCTTTAATCATAGAGAGATTATTCACAAGCCCCTAAGCTATACTTGCAAGCCATGTCTTGCATTTTACTGATTCTTATGCCAATGATGATGTTAATGATGATGCATATGATAATGATGTTGGCATTCGATCATTTAGTTAACGTAAACCGTTAGGGTTCCATATGTTTCTAACAGTCAGTGGAAGAAAGAAAATATAGAAACGTATTACCTTTCACCAGGGTATGTTGGAGAAGACGAATTCTCGCCACCAGCCTATGCAGCCTCACCGTTTTGAGCATAACTCTCTCATCCGATCTCGGATTTGAGTGATCTATGTGCCAAAACGATCCTCTCTTCCATGGCTTTTCATCAGTATATTACAAGTTGAATTATGAGATCTGTACCATTTTATAAAAATTATACAGGTTGACGAACAGCAGCAGCAAACAACCTTCCCGTCTTCTGCTGTATTCCCAAGTCCAATCTCGACGTCGTGTGGGCGACGATCCTCAAGATCCTCTCAATTTGCTATTCCGTCTACCCTCTTCACGTGTTAGGCGTGTCTCATCTAGGGTTAGAATAGTTGAGATGACTTATATATGGGCTACAGCAGGGACCAGGAGGAGAAATTAGAGTTGGGCCTCAATTGGGCTTAAGTATCCAAGCTTAGCCCAAAGCTTATACTTAAGTTCAATAATAATAATATATACCACTAAAATATTATTGCTGCACTACCGTTCTAATCCCATAATTACGTTATGGGCTCCTTCTTGTTATGAGCCCGTTAGTCTCCCCATGTTTAAGATATACAATGTTCATTAATTAATTAAGTTACTGACAACTCCATTAATTAATATCTTGTCCGAGAGTAGTACCACTCAACCTCATTATCATGCCGGAATAAATCCACCTGTAGAGTTTACATGATAATCCTTATGAGCTCTTCAAGGGGACATCATCATCAACCTATAACGGACACAAATTTCTTCTACAATCAACAGCAAACCATAGAGATAGCACTACTTCCCAACTCACCGAGTTTGTTAATTTAATACATGTAAATCACACCCATTGATGAATCAAAGAAATACATACTGCCTTACGTATCGAGGTTATTATATAGGGATTAAGAGCATGAACATACATAATAACTGATATCAAGTTCTCCTATAAGTCAGTATAAGTCGAACGATCTCAAGCGGTCCCGCTCAATACACACAAAGTGCACTAATGTGATTCTATAGCCAAGACAAGCTAATACCAAACCACACTATAATTATCCCGATAGAGAGTCCCCGTCTATCTCGGTTGTGAGCATCTGTTTATACTTTATAAGGAAACCAATAATATTATCTTCCGCGTGTTGTCACACAACATATTATCTACAGTATAAAGTAAGTGGACTATTGCATCGAACATATAAATAAATTATAAGATGCAATCATTTGATCATATGATTCTCATTTCAAATTAAATTGTTTAAACATTGTTCATACAAAAAGCTAGACTTTTAGTATACAATCCAACAAATGATGCTTATGATGATGATATGATGATGCTGATGAGTATGTTTTTGACTCGTGACTCACCCTTTTATTGACACTTAGCCTTTTTTTTCTGAGTTGTAATTCGCCTTTTCACATGTAGGCTGAGGATAATATCATATCCTCATCCCCGTATTTTTTCCGGATCGATATACGACCTCATATTCCACCATAATTTTTCATAAAATTCGATACCAAAATAAATTTCAATACCATAATTTTCCATACCGATACCATAATTCCACTAATTTTAATACCATAATTTTCCATACCGATATCATAATTCCACCAATTTCAATACCATAATTTTACATAAAACCCGATATCATAATTCTCACACTATAATTTTCCATATCAATACCATAGTTTCAGAAGTATCGATACCGAAGTAAATTTTAATACCATAATTTTCAATTCCCAAATACCGATACCATAGTTTCAGAAATACCGATACCAAAATAAATTTCAATATCATAATTTTCGCCATTACCGATACCATAATAATTCCCCCAATACCGATACCGAAATAAATTCTCAAATACCGATACCATAGTAATTCACCAATAGCGATACCAAAATAAATTTCAATACCATAATTTTCAAAAATACCGATACCATAATTCCACCAATACCGATATCGAAATAAATTCCCAAATACCGATGCCATAATGATTTCACAAATACCGATACCAAAATATATTTCTAAATACCGGTACCATAATAATTCCAACAATACCGATACCGATACCATAATTCCCATAAATTCTGATATTGCAATTTCCATAAATATTGATATCATATAATTCTCATAAACTCTTTTAGCAGCATAAGATGATACTCAATTGCCCCGTAAGAAACCCAACCTTTTATTTCTTTAAAGATTGAAATCGAGTCTAGGCTAGCACGAGCCGACCCTTTTTTTTCTTTTTTTTATCGATTCTGATTTGAGTTCGTTCCTTAGCCTCCGATTTGTGTTGTTTACGCGCTAACCAATTGCGCCACCATTGCCCTTGTTTTCTTTCTTTTCCTTTTTTCGCGCTCTTAGGACAGCGTATCCGAGCATCTGACAGGTATGAGGACAGAATATCTAATCTCCAATGGATGAGGTCGGATTTCCATTTCAATCCACACTCTTGCTTTCTTTCTTGAGGATTACATAGCCTTCGTTCGCTGACCTCCGAGGTAAGTGGGCAGAACATGACCACCGATGGATGGATGAGGTTGGATTTCCCTTCCGATCCACGCTCTAACCAACTATGGATGGATGAGGTTGGATTTCCCTTTCAATCCACGCTCTAACCAACTGAGCTAGCTGATTTCTTCTTGAAGATAACGTGACCTCCAAGGCAGAACATCCGACCATCGATCGATAGATGGGGTTGGATTTTCCTTTCAATTCACGCTCTAACCGACTGAGCTAATGGAGTTCTTTCTTGAACTTTCGCTAACCAAGGTAAGATGTAGTATATTCGACCTCCGATGGATTAGGTTGGTTGGATTCCCTTTTTAATCCACGCTCTAACCGACTGAGCTTAACTGTTGATTCCTTGTTGAAGATTACGTGTCTGACTTCTGATGGATGAGATTGGCCGAGAATCCGATGAGATTCGCAGAACATCCGACCTCGGCAGAGTATCCGACTTATGATGGATGAGATTGGTAGAGTATCCAACCTCTGATGTATGAGATTGGTAGAGCGTCCGACCTTTCTTAAAGTCACATGTTTGACCTCGGAGATTTAAAGCTGGATTTTCTTACATCCCTTCTTCCTTGCCTTCTTGCATGTGTCCTCGTCTTTGTTGTAAGAAGGCATAACACATCCGTGACGTGAAGGCAGAACACATCTGTGACGTGACTTTTTCCTCTAAGATTCTGGCGGTTATTAATCAAAGCTCTAACCTGCTGAGCTATATTCCAACCACCATTTTCTTATCTTTACTTTTTCTTCCGTCTTCCTTCATCATCAGACCTCGACCTTTGATTTTTTTAAGCTGGTAAAAACTCGCTTCTTAAACCGGATAACCAACGTTCTAACTCACTGAGCTAATCTTGTCTATCTTATTCTTACGTTCCTCCTTACATGCAATTTTCCTCGGTATCGTACACTGCTTTCCTTTTCTCTTCCATTTGAAAAACATATTCTTCATACCCAGGATGGAGACCTCGGCCTCGACATCTCGGTCTCGGCATTTTTAGTTAAAATCTTTATTTCTCACATGAAATTCCGTCCATTACACGCTCTAATCAACCGAGCTATGTACCGACCAATCTTTTCCTTATCGTTATTTATTCTTCCCCTCTTTCTTCACCACCTGTTCCTTCATCAGACCTCGATCTCAATTTTTTTTTTTGAAAATTCGCTGGTGAAAATTCGCTTCTTCATCTCGACTTCTTTGTTTGTCAAATCTTGACAGTTAATAACTAACGCTCTAACCAACTGAGCTAATCTCCTCCATTCTTTTTACATTCCTTCTTATGTGCCTTTTTCTTTCTTCGGTATCATGTATTGCTTCCATTTTCCCTCATTTTCTTTTCTATTTGAAACATCTTCTTCATACCTCATCTTCAGCTGTAATCTTTATTTCTACTGTGAAATCTCATCCATTTTATGCGCTAACCCATTGAGCTATATAATGATCGATAGTTATCTATTTTTCTTTCTTCTTACATTTTCATACCCAATTGGAGGGAGTCTCGGCCTCTACATCTTTAGTTGGGTGGAGATCTCGGTCTCTACATCCTCAACTGGATGAAGACCTCGGACTCTTCAACTCCAGCTGAAAACTTTTTATTTATCATGTGTAATCTCATCCACTACATGTTCTAACCAACTGAGCTAAGAAGATAATTGCCATTATTCTCTTCAAGAATTTAATGTCAACTCTTTTTTATAATGATACTCCATCTCGGCTACCGACTTCAACTACGGTTGTTTAGCCGCTGGATGTTTCAGCGTCAGTCCTTCCTACCACGCTCTAACCAACTGAGCAACGCCAAATTCTTTCTGACATCTTCTCCCATGTTTAATATCAAATATGGCTAATAGCAACGTTAATCAACGAAGCTATCTTTTTGCGCTAATATATTTTCTCGTGCCGTCTTCTTCATCACAATTAGATATGGCTAATAGCAACGCTCTAATCAACGGAGCTACCCTTTTGGCCCAATGTATTTTCTCAGGTTGTCTCTTTCATCCCCATTGGATATGGCTAATAGCAACGCTTTACTTAACGAAGCTACCCTTTGCGCTAATATTTTTATAGCTAATAGCAACACCCTAATCAATGGAGCTATCCTTTGCCAATACGAAACTTCAATAGATAAAGTTCAGTCCACGCTCTAACCTACTGAGCTAACTTTTTCTCTATTATATGGATCTTCGCTCCTTCATTCCTGCTGGATTAAATTTAGAATTTTTATTCTTTACTGAATAGTGAGTTATCAGACGCTCTACCTTATGAGCTATCCCTTTTCCTTTCTTATTTTTTCATCTTCACTTCTTCACCAATTTTTTTCTTTATGCAAGGTCAGCCCTCAAACGCTCTAACTGACTATAATGGAGTATCAACTCTGCACTGCAAGTGGAACATCAGCTAGGACACCTCATCCAGGTGGAGTATTTTTTTCTACATCTCACATGAGTGGAGCTCAGCTTCTACACCTCATATGGATGTAACGTGCTTCTACACCTCGGCTGAGTGGAGCCTTATCTTCCTCGTCAAATTTGTATGTAATAACACCTCACGCGTTAACCGATTGAGCTCTCTTTTCTTTTCTCATTTCTTATTTTTCTTATTTTCTCAATTTTTCTGACCAGCTTCATTTCTTGTCGGTTTTACCGATCTTTTTTTCATAAGTATGTGTCGGATGGACATTTTTCCTTTCTTATCGGTATCCACATAGGATTGGCCTCGGTATCGGCATGTATTATGCTTTTTTCATTCTGCTTCCGCCACATGGGATTTTCTTTTCTTATCTCATATGGATATCATCCCGACAGTTGATAAGAAAAACACGCTCTAACCTACTGATCTACACATCTTCTGCGCATTAGTTCTGCTCGGCTAGACATTATTTTCCTCTCGATAGTTGGTGAGAACACCTCTAACCAACAGATCTCCAAACCCTTTTTCCGTGATTTTTTTTAAACGTCTTTCTGCTTCATTCGCTTCCCTTTATCTTCCCACGATCTAACCCACTGAGCTATACATCACATGGGTCAGACTTTTCTCAAATATCATCGGCTCGGCACTTCGGCCTTGGTACTGCAACATGGGTCACCTTTCCTTTCCTTTCTGCGTCGGCCTTAGACATGCTTCCTAATTGATGAGCGACACACGCTCTAACCGACTGAGCTATACATCGCATGGGTCAGCCTCCTCTTAAACATCCTCGGCCTTGACAATGTAGTGCTTTTGCCTTTCCTTTCTTTTCTGCGTCGGTATTCACATGGGATTGACATCGACCTCTTATTTTTTTCATCGGCTGGATCTTTCTTTCTTATCGGTATCAACGCCACTTCATTCTTTTCTACTTTTTCTCATTTTCTTTTCTCACCCCGACATGTTTCACTCTAACCAACTGAGTTATACCTCGAATCAGCTTCTCTCCAAATATCCTCGGCATGGGTTGCTCTCGGCAAGACCACCTCAACCTCAGCTTGCGTCAATTTTTTTCTTTTTTTGCTTTTCTTTTTCTTTCTCTTTACCGTGATGAGAAAAACACTTCCCAAACATCACCCACCTCGGCACTGCAAGTCATCCATTCCTTTCTCTTCATCCTCTTCCCTCTTCCCTCGACCTCGGCATCAATTTTTTCTAGCATAACCCTAACCTTTACCGTTGATACGAAAAATATGCTCTAATCCACTGAGCTACAAATCATATCTTGATTGAAGCTGAACCCTAAACTTATGCCTTCTTTCACGTTTAGCATCAAACATGAAAAATATGTAAAACATGCTTTCTACTCTAGATTTAGCATAAAGCATACGCAAATCACGCTTTCGCTTCAGATTTAGCATAACACAGTACGAAAAATATGTAGGACATGCCATATTATGCTTATTTCATTTTTCTGCATTTTTTTTTATTTTGCAAATTTAAGGTTGGAGATTTTAACATTACCTCAAAGTCATCTCTTAAGATGAGTCATTCCTCTTCTACCCATGAAGGACTTCAGTCTCTCCATAATGAGCAACCCCCGCTCTAACCAACCGAGATATACCCTGCCTTCTTCTTCTTCCGCACAACGACACATATTCTTACTTCTTTGAGAAACAGGGGATACGTGCGCTAGCCAAACGCAACACCAAGATTTCTCCTTCTTCTTCGTCCGTAAGCTCAAAGTCATCTCTTAAGATGAGTCCTTCCTCTTCTGCCCATGAAGGACTTCGGCCTCTCCCTAATGAGCAACACATGCTCTAATCGACTGAGCTATGCCTGTCTTCTTCTTCGTCAGCGACACACGCTGTTGCTTTTTTCTTTCTTTTTTTATCCCGAATATCGATACAGCCATCCCATGAACACCATCGAAGCTCAACTTTGCCGGCTGAACCGAGGGAGGTGAGGCGTATTCATGGATAATGGTTTGTACATTCTCGCACCTTATAACAAACTGAGCTAACCCAGTCGTATTCTTTTTTTGGCGACACACGTTGCTTCTCAATTTCCTCCAGATTTGGTTCTTTCTTCCAACTTCTTTATGGGATCCGTGATTTTTCTCTTTGGGTAACAGGGTTACGCGCTAACCAACTGCAACACCAATCTTACTTGTTTGATGGTCGTTTTTAGAGAGTTAGATTAAGATAAATCAAGTTTAGAGTAGCGATTAACTGGACACTAAAACGGACACATCAAACAAGTAATTTTTTCTGTCGCCCCATAAACCATTTCCATATATTGATATTTGTCTTCCAAGTTCCATGAAGGAACATTATATTTGTAGAGAGAGAATTATACATGTGTGTTTATCGAGAGATAAAATGAAGTGGCTAAGATGATCTTGGAGAGTGAAGTGTCAACCAAGTCTTGTGTTCCCCTTCCATCTGCAGAAGTGTTGTCTTATAGTGGAGATATTTTGTGGATGATCCCCCTTTGGTTTGCCAAACGTTGACACGTGTTCCTCCAAGGGAATTTTGTCTGTAAGAAGGTACAATAAGATCCTGACAAGTTATCTCCATGCAGAACCTGTGTCTTCCTACGGTCTGAACATAATATCGGGCTGATATCCGATGGTCGATGGGCTTAGAGTAATACGCCGATGGGTAGCAGGCCAATGGTCGGAGACCGATAGCTGATGCCGACTTCACCCTCGGTATCGACATGTAACTTTGTCTTCTGCTTTCTGCCTAGTCAGCCGAGGTCTTATACTCAGTGTCGGCTTCTTCTGTCTTTTGCCCCATCAGCATGTGTTCAAATCTCACTCTTATCCTTAAACTCACTTATCTTCCGGGTTGCACCGCGTGTATAAATCACGCCTTATATGGTGTATAAACACCCATAACACGATAAATAGGGTGCCTGGTCGGCTCTATTTAATTTATTATTTGTATGAAATGGCAAGGAAACATTCATTTTAGTGCTTCACGTACATTCAACATTATAATTGATCATAGTTATCTTTAATACAAATATATGAAAATATGGCTGCATCATCAAGTTGAAAATAAGGGTATATAATTTCGTCGGATTAACGTGGCTCTTGATTCCTTTTGATTCTTTGAACTATATCTTATCAATTATTATTATGTACTCGAGATTAATTGTCTGAATTTATCCCCTTAATTTGATGAATATTTGGAGTAAACAATTAATAGTAATTAGCAAATCTTGCTTAGCCTCACGCAATGATTGATGTGGACCTATAACATAATGATGCAATTTTTTATTATAGAAAAGCAATACTTATATAACTATAATATATATATAGTATTGTTTTGATCTTTATTCGACAATTCTTCTTTAGTCTTCGGGCTTGTTAAGAATTAAGGAGACATGAACTTATCTTCAATCTCCTTAATTAGGTTTAGGGAGTATTGCGTTATGTTTGACAAATAAGATATTGTTGTATATATATAATAATATTCCCACCATTTCAATTACTCTCCTTAATTAGGGTTTAGAGTTTCGATGTAAGACAATTTTTTGCCGTTTCTATTTGAGACGGTTTCGGGCGGGCCAAGAATCGAGCTCAAATATGTGGAGTGTAAATTAATCTTAAGTACTTTGAAAATAAAATAGATTCAACACCATTGAGATTAATAATATATATCCCATAAATTAATTATAAGAAGAAGATCAGGAAATTAAATTCTTAATTTAACTAGTTATTATGAAGATAAAAACATAACTGTTATAGTGATTAAATAATACATCTCTAACAACATAAACTAATTTAGACACGATGTTCATTTAACAACAATTAATTAATAAAGTGGTAAACAATATCATTCAATTTATAACTTATACTCCTAATAATGTGTATTTATCAAATATAAATGCAAATGTTTGTGAACATGATCATGATCATGATCAATTAGTAATTATATAGAAAATCATGCTGATTTACGTGGAGCTATATTAGCCTACATATATACCAATGCTATATCACTTTTGACTATTTTCATATTATTACACAACAAAAAGAAATTTCATTAATAAATTGGTCAAAATAAAATCTTGGTAGTATTTCCATGGAAATTTTCATATGATGATGATTTTCAATTTCAAAGCAAATCCCACAAATTCTACAAAACCGCGTCATGATGTCTTTCAAAGTAGTTGAAAGTTTAATTATGTGATCTCTTCCAATAAATCATCGTTGTCTAATTTTCGAATAGTTGCACGAAATCAATACAATAAAAAATTACAGTCATTGATTTTCTTTGTTATTTTATAGTATATCAGTATTTCTTATAGCATACTGTTGAATGTGTGATACATTTTTAACGATATACATTATGAGGAGTTAAAATATATTATAACCAGTGATACATGTAGATATAAAAATAAAAATCAACATATAATTAAAAGAATTTTCTATCAAACACTTGATTATGTGACACCGCAGTAGGTTTGATTAAATTTTTGAAACACTGATGTAGGGTTGATTAAATTCTATCAATCATGTAACTATAAAAAAAAAAAAAAAAAAAATTCGATGCATTATAAGATACCTAGCTGTTTATTAGAATTAACTTTTAGTTACAAAATGTGACCTTAAGTTACTATATATATTATCCTCCTAAAATTTTACAACATGCTATTAGTTATATAATATGTGGCGCTTATATAATAAGAATCTAATTATTAATTACAGTTAAATGAATACATTAACAAATCCCCTTTAGGAAAAGCATGCAGGTGGAATGTATAGGAATCTGAAATGAAAGATTCGAATTAGTTGAATAATTAATGTTGAATGTAATAATAGAAAGTTTATCCGACATATCAAAGCCGAAATGTGTGGTCACTATTTGTCCTTTTTCTCGTCTCGTTGCTTTCTTTAATATTATACATTTATTGTTTAAATTTCATATGAAATCAATTAAATTAGATTATACTCAATGTATAAAATACATAGAGATATAACGAATTTATAGTACTATATATACAAATATAATGAATTTATAGTACAAACATTTTAATTATTTCGTATATATTAAATTTAATAGATTTTTTTAATATTACAGACCACTGAAAATCTAGATCATATACATGATTAGTTAATTAATAGCAAGCCTGTTGCACAAAAAGCTGCCAATTTTTTTTGAAAGAATATTCACCTCTATCTATCTGTCTATATTATATATAATGACAACAAAATTTCAATTATTCTTTATCAAGAAAGTGACATATAACAATCAGATTTCATCACATTTATTGATAGTAATTAACATTAAATTTATTTATTTATTTATTTTTAAATTAGCTAGTGATGATCCATTATAAAGGATACGCGTTTAATTATCTTCAATATTAATTAGTTGTTAATTCGTTCTAATCGAACCAATTAAAATTAAGCAATTGATCTTGAGATGGTATATTTTTGGATAATCCCCAATATTTTTTTTTGTAATAAATAATTCCGTCAATTTTTTTC
The DNA here is from genome assembly GCA_023678885.1 of Pogostemon cablin. Taxonomy (NCBI): domain Eukaryota; kingdom Viridiplantae; phylum Streptophyta; class Magnoliopsida; order Lamiales; family Lamiaceae; genus Pogostemon; species Pogostemon cablin. The sequence continues at coordinate 10,108,870 of CM042960.1, forward strand.
CACAGTAAAGATAATGTCTCTAAAGTCATAACTTTATAGTAAAAGCCAAAAAACGTCATTTTATTCAATCTTTTCAATAAAATGTTTAAGAACAAGGATTGTGCTTGTAATGGAGGACACGACATTTCGTTTTCAAAAGAGATCTGAAAATTAAATCAATTAATTTAATTATCATAACGTCATATTACATCTCTTTATATCTTTTTCCATAGCTTTCTCCATCAAATACACAGAGATAGGAGAGATATTAAAGTAGGAGGAAGAGAGAGAAAGAGAGATTATATAAATTAAAGACTTTTATTTATTTATTTATATGGAATAGGAACATATGATCTTGAATTAAACAACAACAACTTGAATACTATAATTAATACAACATAAGTTTGTTTACATTAATTAATTAATAACTAATCCATAGGGCTTTTAGGATCATGCATTAATTCTTCTTACTTGTATCTTCTTTCTTGCCCAATAGGCAACCTGCAGCTGTAACACTGTTCTTCTTCTTTGAGTTTGTGCTAGAAGTGGTTGTAACTTGAGCTAAGACAGAATCATTTTGGATTTTGGAGTTGTACCTATTGTCTTTGGAGGTGTACGAGGAACAATAATTCCCCAAACCTATATTTTCTGCAGCAGACGACATCGTATGATCTAAATGGTGTGTAAGAAGATATAATTAATGAGTATACGCAGTGGATGAGATCTATGTGTTGGAGAAGAGACAAGTTATTTTGTGATAACATTTGGTTGTAAATGGGGGTTATTTATAGTTATTAATTCATTTTATAAATTGATTAATTTAAAATAAAATTAAACTATATGGGAAAATTGAAAGAAAATAGAAAGAAATGGGGGATATGAGTAATTTACTTGTGAAGGAAGGATCAGACTAATGCAAACCTTGTTTATGACATTGTGTGTGTTGGGTTATGTATGATGCATGTACATACAATATATCTATAGCACATTGCTAATACACATTTGATGTGTCACAGTACCCTGTGGGGGTGGGAGGTTGTTAAATAATATGATTAGATGATGATGCATGCATATGTGTATTAGTGTATATATAAACACACACACTGATACACCTTTGATGTGCTGGGCTGGGGTGGGGGTAGGGGTGGGGGGTGGGGGTCATTATCACTTGACACACGTGTGGGTGCATGTGAAATGGGAAAAGAACGTAGCGTGTATCTGATTTTTTCAAATATTTTGACTGTCCACAATTTGAAATTGAAATATTTTTATTCAAGAGTCTTTTGTGGGCCCGGGCAACCCAAATTATTCATTTGTAATTTTCGTGCCCCTTTACAATTTAAACTCTCTACCAATACATAGATTTAAATAGAATAGAAAGAGAAAGAGTTGTATTTATATGGGGACACATACCGTGTCCCCGAAGGCGCATGAACTTTTGCCTTTATTCTAACTAGTCATTGACATGTTTTTGGACGGCATAAATAAATATTTTATTAAATTGTTAAGAAAAGAGTAATAATTCATAAATAAATATCATAGTAAAGAGAAAAGTTCCCAAAAAAAGAAAAAGAAATATTATAAAATTATGAAATGTTTGTATATTTCCTAATGTCCCTTATATAATTATATATAAAATGTTATTGCAAAATTGGGTGTGTAACTACTGATTTTGTTATCGGCAAACAAATATTTAATTTGACTCTGCCTCCACGTATTAATCAAAATGCATAAGTGTTTATGTGAGAGAAAATTAACCCCATAAATATTTATTCATCCTACCTATTTAATTCAACAAGAGTATTATAATTTTTATATATTTTTAGAGTATAATATTTATTTTTATTGTTTAAAATTTTTAAGGACACGGTTAAATTTACATGCTGATACGGCCGTCTCTTACTTGAAATTGCTAGAAGGTAGAAATATAAATTAATTGAAAATATAATTCTGAAAATGAACATATTTAATTTATTAATGAATTGAATGCAAAGGCATACTAGAATTTTTAATTGAATTATATTTATAATTAACAATATGTGGCTGTACCTGATATATAAAACATATTTATTTAATAAGCAATTACCACAGCAATAAAATTAGTATTACTAACGAAATTAAAATTACTGTTTGTAATTTATTAATTAATTAATGCATGCACTTGTACGTTTAGGAATCTTGAGTTTGATATATTGATTAAATTTATATATAAATGTAGAAATGAAGAATGATTTAGGTTGCATTGATGCACTTCTTTTAGGCCATTTATAGGGTGTACCCGGGTGCACTAAAGATAGGGTGCATCTATATACAAATATAAACAAAAACATATACAATTAAGAGTAAAAATATACAATTTAATTGTTAATTTTTTAATGAAAAATTGTATATAATATTTAATAAAAAGTTATATACATATGAATGTTAGTTTTTTAATAAAAACTTAATGTGAAAAAAGTATACCATTATTACAAAACACGTATACAAAATAAAATAATATGTATATAAAATAAAATAAAAAGACATACACATATGGGTGCACCCTTGCACCCGGGTGCATCCAATATACATTCCTTCTTTTATAGGTTAAATTTAAAGTATTTTTATAATTTTTAATTATTTTTAAAATTAATTTAAGGTGAGATTCAATTAACAATATTTAATGGCTTAAATGAACCGGTACACTTTTACATCTTGAGCAGCACAGTAGGAATCATTAATTAATATCAATCAACTATAAAAATTAATATACAAATATATTAGCGGTATAAATGAAATAAGAGCCAGAAATCGTCAACAAATTACAGCAACAGTGGAGATATTTCCACGTGTATGATGGAAAATTACGTAACATACTAACATAATCCTCTGACTTTTCTCTACATTTTTTTAATAAACGCGTTATTTTTCTTATTAGTATTATACTATTAATTAATTAGGAATGGCCATAATGGATAATTTACTCTTTTTTCATGCGAAAATTCCTATGGTTGATTTTAAATTATTGTATATAATTTTTTGAAAAAAAGAATGATAATAGTTCTTTTATGTAATTATTTTCATGATCATACACGTTAAATTTATTTTGAAAGAAACAAACTTATTTGCTCCTTATCATAACTTATATTTTACATTCCATTTTCTTCAGTTTGATGTATTCATTACTTTTTTATATGTAACCTACTATAATTTTCACATTTTTTTTTGTAATTACAAAGAAGTGTGAAAATTATGAAGGAATAATATTTAATGGATAGTGATAAATTTTAAATATTCTTTCCAATGAAATCACGGTTATATCATGGGAATTAACATCAAAATAAAAAAATGAAAATATTATTTTAAGAATAAAATAATATGATTAATCACTAGATGTTATAAAATCAAATTATAATCATAAGAATAAAACAATATATGAACTATAACAAAAAATAAAAAAATTACAACGTGCAATAAAAATTAGCTAGCACTGAATCTAAATGATAAAAAATAAAACTTATAGATAAAATAATAAATGAACTAAGAGTCATGGATATTGTCATGCTCTATCCAAGTTTTTGTCTAAATTTAAAACATCAAATACAATAATTATTAGGCTCTCAATAGAAAAACGGCTTTACTTTTAATAGTTGGGCCAGTTTAAAGGCTCAAATTAGGCCGACTATATTATTAGCTTACAGATATGGTCGTTTGATGATCCATAACATCAGATGATTGGGCCTTTGAAAGATGTTCTAAATCTCATAAATAATTATTGGGCCTCGTGCCTTCACTCTTATTAAATTGACACAAAAATAAATATATAAATAAATAATTGACAGCAAATTTAAAATTTAAAACAGTAGAACTGTAGAAGATAAATTCCTAAGAAATTTGTATCAATATATTAAATTTGTAATTTTATGATTGATTGACTAAGAATTAATTTGAAAGTGACCAATGGTTTTACTTAAAATTTTCTGCGAATTCATACGGTTTAACTATATATCCAATGACGTTGAATTTAAAATATGAAAGAGTAGAAGGGAAATACATCAAATTATTTACTAAAGTATGAAATTAAGTTTGATAATTCCTAACAGTCAAAATAATTAAAAGGCCGAGAATGTTAAATTTTAAAAGATATCCGTCTCTGTTGAGATGTGTTTATTTGAAACGAGTCATAAGACGATAAATCTATCTATTGAAGTATGATTGTAGAATAGAAAATGCATTATAATCAAATATGTAAATTATGGACTAACTAAAATATGATTTTAAAATAGTTATAATATAATTAACTTAAATGTGATGTGTAATTTATTGAAAGCCTGATTTTAAAGATGTTTAATCACTTATAATACTTTATTGAATCACACTTTATTACAATCATAAAATAAAATTTTACCAATTTAAAAATCATACTCTATGTAGTTATGTGTCAAATAGTAAATTCATGAATTTATACATCATAATACGTCATACTCAGATACAGTCTGATATATTGTTTTTAAATCCCAAATATATATAATGGACATGATGAGTATTTCATTTCAGAAAGAGTAAAGAGTAATTATATTTTTTAAAATAATAATAATATCTTATAAACCTTGAAATATTTTTAGAGATTTTAATTTTACCATTTTACCTTAGTTATGAAATTAAATAAAGGATTATTTTTTAATTACTTCTGTAATGACATTTGTTATTATGTAAATAATAAAAATATACTATATATATACATTAATAAATATGAATTCATATGTTATAGTTGTTTAATAAAAATTGAATATAAAAAAAATATTACTCCATCCGTCCCACTCAAAGAGTTTATTTTTTCCATTTTGGACGTCCCACCCAAAGAGTTCATTTTCTTTTTCTATACATATGTGATCTACACACACCCACTCATATAACTACCTACTACACATTAAATAATAATACTTCTTAATCTACATGTCAAACAGCAAAAACTACCCTTAGTGTGGGACGAAAGGAGTATACGTTTATTAAAAAAATATATATACACTATTAAATAATAAATATGAGTGCAAGTGTAGGAATTGCTATAGGACCAGTATTTTCGAGTATACGATCTAATAGAATGAGTACGAACCGAACTCTAACAGAATGAGTACGAGTAGTTCTAAATGGGTTTGAGACTAGTACTGGTAGTTACATAAAATTTTCTTAGGGTTTGAAACGGATATGGATAATATCTTATTATCCATTGATATATACTACTCCCTCCGTCCGGTTCTAAGGTATTCCTTTGTTTTTTGTACGTGAATTAAGGAGTATTATTATTATATGTAAAGTGAGTAGTTGTATTAGAGGGAAGTGGTGGGCCATATTGCATACTTTTTTACTAAATAGGAGAAATGAATACATTTGAAGCAGACGTAAAAAATAATAAAAATGAATACTTTAAAAGCGAATGAAGGGAGTATATGTTAATTTATAGTAAAAGAAAATATGTGACAAATTCATATCCAAATCGATAATTTTATATATTTCATCCCTAAATTAATAAAAATAATTCTATACTTTAACCATTTTTTCAGGTAAAGGCCTCGGATGTCTAGATAGCTTACCCTGAATTGAAAATATTCCTTGAAGAAAAGAAGAAAACTCGTACATTGTATGAATCTATGACAACACTTTGGCATTTTCTCTCTGAAATTATCGATCAAATACTTCTCTTTTTTCTCGTGGGCCAAATGTGACTCGTTATTTTTCTTTTATTTTTACATACTCCTAATTAAATTAATTGTAAAATTTACATTTCATTTAAGTACTATATATTTTTTATTTTTATTCATTTTTGTGACTATATATTGCAACCTTTTTCACGACTTGATCATATTCGCCATGCACTTTACTCCCCTAGATTTGCAACTTTTTAGATGATAATGTGCATCCCTCAAAAGCTTCTGTGCCGACGTGTTGTTTACACAATTTTTTTATTTTTTCTTTTTGTCCCACATTCCTTTTTTGATTGATTAATTCTCTGTTATATTTTGATTAAGTTTTTAGATGATGTTGTGGCATCCCTCAAAAGCTTCCATGATGACGTGCGGTAGATGGCACGACTCGTGCCAATTTCCAGACGTGGCCCAGTTTCGTGTTTTCTGTCCGTTCGTGTTTTTAACGTGAAAAAACCTACTTTTAAATCAGGATTCGTGAAGGATCAGTACTAGACTATAAAAGGAGTCATTGGGGTGTTCCAAATCCTAAGTCTCCATATCCATACGTACTTTTCCATACCATTTCACCGCACCATCCCATCCACCTATTCCGGGGAGTTCATCAGTATTGCTTACTTGAGAAGGAGAACAATAAGGTTCAGAATCACGGAGGAGAGAACGGAGAATCATACCATATTTAGGGTTTTTCTTACTCTTTCTTTCTAAATTTTGGATAATATGTTTTCATGCCTAACCATGTGTCGTTCACACAATTTTTTGATTTTCTCTTTTTGTCTCACCTTTCTTTTTTGATTGATTAATTCTCCGTTATATTTTGATTAATTATTAATTATGATTAATAAATTTTATTTTCTATGTATAGTTTTTAGTAATTAATATAATTTGACTTTATCCCACCTTTCTCTCCTTCATAAAATTTTTTACTATTTAATTAAAACAACTTTTAACAACTTTTAATTTCTACCGTAAGAGTTGGCTTAATAGTTATTGTTATAGTTATTATTATATTAAAATATAATAGGGGATGACTATTTACACCCCCTAAACTACTTAACATACCCCAAATAATTGAAAGATTAAAATAAATATAAACAAAAGACATAAAATTCCTTTTAAAGATTAAATAATTATAATTAAAAAAATAACAATAAAACAAAATAAAATTTCATCTCTTCCCAGTCATCACGGAAGTTCATCATTCTTCATCATCATTATCAAATTCTCTGTAATCTGATACATTTGCACTTCCTACTTATAAACCTCTCTAAAAATAGATCTAATGAAGGCCGTCTCTCTCCCACCGCCACTGCCGTCGAAGCATTCTTCGCACCCCAGTTTTTCATTATCGTCAATGGTGATCGATATCCTAGCCATCGGTTTCCTGCTCATCAGCTACTACGTCTTTGTGATCAAATGTTGCTTGAATTGGCACCGAATCGGTTTGCTGCGGAGGTTCTCATTCTCGAGCGGCGGCGAGTGGAGTAGCTGCTGGTAGCGCACTCACCTGCGGTGAAGAATCAAGGGCTCAACGAGGCAAAAATAGATCAATATCAATCTTCAAGTTCAAGAATGGGGAAATCGAAACTAAATCAATGGAGTGTGTTGTTTGTCTAGATGAATTTCGAGAAGCAGAGAAGCTCTTAAAATCTAAAATATTTTGTACTGCCTTTCCAGATCTGAAATCGAGCAGTCGTCTTCCAAATTTCATAAAATGTCGTCCAATCTTCAAGATCAGAAAAACCAAAGGCTCCACGCTGACCAGCATTCCTTTTTCCTCAATGAAGATGAATATTTTTTCTTTTTATTATTTTAAAAAATAAAATTAAAAGATTGAGAAGGAGGGTATAATTATCTTAATTGGGGTGTGTTTAGTAATGTTTATATATATTAGTAAAATATAGCGGGGTATATTAAGTAGTTGGGGGACATTAATTAATTTCGGGGGTACTCCCAATATAATATTATATACGTATAGATTGTATAAGCTAATTATTTTTTTAACTTTAAGGAAAAAACTAATAAAGACAAAACTAATAATTTGGGATGAGACTCCTATGCTTAACCATTTTTGTTTTGAGGCACTTGATTGGAGTTTAAAGGACATTGTTAGAAATGTTTGTGATGAAATGGAGATTTACTTTTTGGTGGGAAAACCTTAGTTCTTGAAGGTGATTTCAGACAAATATTGTCCGTTATTCCAAAAGCTTCTAGAGAAGATATTGTCTTTGCTATGATAAACTCATCTTATTTGTGGGAATATTGTCGAGTTTTAAAACTTACAAAAAATATGTCGTTGTTATAAGATATCACAAAGAGCACAGCAGAAGTTGATTGATTAGTGTGAAAATCTGCGTGTTTTAGAGTTCGATCTAGCACCATTTTATGGGATTTATATCCGTATTTGAGCATCTTGAGGTAAAATTGTATAAATTTATGTTTCAGATGCATGTAAGGTGTTATTTAGTGTTTTTAGGAAGAAAACGAGGTAAAAAGAGCAAAAGCGGAAGTCGAAAACGAAGTCGGAACGAAGTCGAGAGAAGGAAGAGCCAGCACGACTCTTGCCGGCCAGGAGGAGTAGGTCGTTCCGCAAGGCACGCCAGGGCGTGCCGCAAGCGTTGCCGAGAGGCACCCGCATATGCCGCCGAGTGCTGCAGAGCACGCCCCGGAAGTGCACGACTCGTGCCACTATTTTGCATGACTCGTGCCACACTCAAATGGACGAATTTTCAGGAGTTCTTTATATGGTTGGAAAGCCAAGGAAGAGAGGATCGCGTGTGCGTAAAAATTACCTCAATCGAAGATTGGATGAAGAAGTTATGAGCAAAACCGTGAGGTCGCACAACCTACTACTAATGGGTGGCACGACCCGTGCCACATTTGGCACGACTCGTGGTGACCACCCAGCCAGCGCCCATGCGCCCGTGCTGCCCAGCTGCCGAGAAATTCCAACAGCATGTGCCCGGCACAACTTGTGCCACCAATGACACGACTTGTGCCGCTTCCCAGCGAGCCCGTTTTGTCATTTTTTGGCCCGTTGTGTTTTTGACGTGAAAAAGCCCACTTTTGAGTCATAATTCGGGAATTATCAGTCCTCAACTATAAAAGGAGCCCTTGGGGTGTTCCAAACCCTAACTCTCCACATCCATATGTACTTTTCTATACCGATTTACTGCACCATCCCATCCACCCATCCCGGGAAGTTCATCAGTGTTACTTACTTGAGAAGGAGAACAAGAAGGTTCAGAATCACGGAGGAGAGAACGGAAAATCACACCATATTTAGGGGTTTTCTTACTCTTTCTTTCTTAATTTTGGATAATAGGTTTTCATACCTGACCATGTGTGTTCCTTGTAATACCATGAGCTAGTACTTCTTGGATAGTGCTAGGTTCTGAAGGTTGAATTGTTTTGAATTGATGATCTAGAATATGTTGCAATATACTTATTCCTTTATTAATGCTTTGATTTTAGACTTATATTTTTGTCTTATATGATCTGTCCTTATTCATGAGTATGTCATTGTTGATGCATGTTTATGATTATTGCTTGTGTCATAGAAGGAATTATATTTGTCAACCTATTATGGGTAAATGAGATCTAACCATATAACCTTTATTCATTATAATAATTAATATAAGACACTTAATATATCTATTAATTATCATTCTAAATTTGGTTTATTAGATTATTAGGTGGGAATTGAGAATTAATTCTTAAGTACCTATAAAGGGAAGTCTAGTATTTTGCATGAAGTACCTAGAAAAGGAGTATGAATTATTCTTCTGCATCTGAGAGTTTAAACTAGATTTATGTGTTAAAGTTTGCTTTCAAAGAGGGATTTAACATAAATTAGTGATTGCTTTCATAAGAACTACATAGATTCCAACAGATTGTCTAGTGATTTGATTTGATCAATTTAACTGGATTTCCTAGTACTATCTATCTTCTCTTAAACACTTCCATATTTAATTTTATATGCTATTTTATTATTTTTAGTATTTATTTTCTGCATCTTTAATTAGGTAATTCTCAAAGTACCCAGATTTGTCTTATATTAGAATAATCATAAATAGATTAAATAGTGAGTCTAGAATTATCCTTTGGGTTTGATAATAGACTTGGTCACACGCTTATCTGCAACAGATTTCCTACACTTGGGGATATGCAAAAAGGTGAACAAGCAGGCCTGATGGACATCGGCACGAGTCGTTCTGGCAGCTTGCGTACAGGATTCTTCGGTGCTCTTGGCAGCACGAATGTGGCATGACTGGGCGGCACGGGCTGGCACCCCTTGTTCAGCTCGAAACTTCACGCTTTTTACAGACCGTATTCATATGATTATTATATTATTTTAACATTATTTGTGGAGATTATGACTTATTTTCATAATTTCTATTACTTTATGGGTATTGTTGATATTTTGGTTGGATCATTTCTGGAGTGAAACTGATGAAAATATGAAAAGAGGAGCGAGAGAGACATCATGATTGATACTTGCCTTGGGAATTAATTGAAAATGGCAGCCAATTGCCTATATGGGCCATGAAAAAATTGAATTAAATCATAAGTGCCACGTGGTCTGATTCACAAAGAATTTCAGGTTCTAAAAAATCATTGGGGCCCATGTTATCAAGTATTAGAAATTGAGCAAGAGTAAATTGTGGCCCATGATTTCTTACTTGCTCACACTTCACGTGGAGAAGGTTAGAGAAGAGCCCAAGCCCATTCACCATCTCACGCCTAATTCTCGCCCACTTACATATACACAGCAGAACTCTGCCTCCGGAAAAAAATAGAATCGCATGATGCCGTGAGATCAAAACTCACGCCCATCGGCTAGTACTTTCAGAGAATATATGTTAATCGAATTGGCTATCCAGAGATTTATAAAATTTGCCTTATTAGTATCTAGGAAGGAGGTTCAGGACTATTCGCGCATCGTCTTTTGATGTATGTCCAAACAGTATGAATGAACAATAGGACGTCTAGGAGACCAAATCAATTGCACTACACCTGACATCTTAGAGTTGTTATTTTTCTCCTGATCATCCTTGAATAATTCCCATTGCTTTTATTTATTTGTTAATTGTCATTTATATTCTTAGATATTAATTCATTCAAATACATGGAAATTTGGTTACGATAATTCTAATTAAATAGTAATATAAATTAAATAAGTAGTTAGCTGTCTCAGTGGGAACGATATAATTTTAACTGGGGTACTTGTCATTGCAATTAATATCCCTACACTTGAGGATTTTAATTGAGGTGCGCAATAAATGCCTAACACCCCTCGGCAGCTCTCGGCGCTCCAGACGCTCATGCCCGCACACCTTGCGGCACGACTGGGCACTCTTGGTCGGCACGACTGTCCATCCTGACCGGCACGAGTAGTGCCGGCTCATTTTCCTCCGACTTTGTTTCCAACTTCTGTTTTTATTCTTTTTACCTCGCTTTTCACCTAGAAACACGAAATAAACCTCACATACATGTGTAACACAAATATATGCAATTCAACCAAAAGATGCTCAAATATAAATATAAATATAAAAAAATGGTGCTAGACACGTACTCACGTGAAATGTGAAAAGAACGTGAAGTGTATGAATTTTATCAAATATTTTGACACTGTCCACAATTTGAAATTAAATAATTAATATATGCTTCCTTGTTATAAATTTATAGAGAAAATTACTAAAATGAGGACATAATATATATATATATATATATATATATATATATATATATATATATATATATATATATATATATATAATTAATTTCTCAGTCATGATGACTCATTTGATATCAAAGTAATTTATAAAATCATAGTTAGTACAATTAAATTTACTCTTATTAATTAATGTTCTATCAAACAACAATCATGTTTACATAACTCATTTTATATCAAAGTAATTTATAAAATCATAGTTGGATCCAATTAAATTTACTCTTATTAATTAATGTTCTATCAAACAACAATCATGTTTATATAATATTCCGTTAATTAAATTTTTACGTGACTATATATATGTCATCTTCTTGAAAATTCTTAAATTGAGAAATGTAAATTAATTTAAAAATACAATAAAAATTAAAAAAAAATTAATTACTTGTATATATACATATACATACACTTGGCATGCGGTACCAAAAATTTAGGGAAAGTACTGACGGCCACCTCATCTTTTTCCTTAATCTTCATCCACGTAATTTAATTTTATAGATTATGTAAAATAAAATCTGGAGAATTAAATAAGTTTCGATGGAAAATAAAATTTTTGTAAGTACCATTTGTACCCTCATGTATTTTAGTTTTATAGTTGCTCTCAAACATGCATTAATAATCTAAATGAGTATTTTTATTCAAAATAGTCATTAACATGTTTTTGTACAGCATAAATAAATATTTGAGAAACTCTATTTTGAGACGGATTATTTATAAGATGGATGTGAGACGGGTCGACCTGTCACTAAAATATACTTATCGTATAAATAAAGTAGGATTATTTATTATAACATGATAAAATCATACTTTAATGCATAATCCAACATATTTTATATTACATTCTTTAATAACCATTAAACATAGTTTATCTAAATAATAAATATATTTTAACACATCTCACAGACCATTTCACATAATTAACGTCGTACAAGAAAATTTTTTCTAAATATTTTATTAAATCTAAGAAAAGTAAAAGATAAGTACGTTATAAATAAATATTACAATTAAAAAAAACTCTAGGGAAAGAAAAATAAAAGATTATATAATTATGAAATTTATGTAATTACATACTCCCTCCCTCCGTTTCTTATATTTTTTCACATTTTTTTCACCTTTTACATAGTTTCACTAATAGTAATACTACATAGTAATATTTTTAAAACATTAAATATAACAAAATGTCACGCACTTTTTATACTTTATAATTAACCAAAACCAACGACTTTAAAAATAGTTTTTTCTTTGAATTACCAAAATTATCGCTATTTTTTCTTACACTAATTTATACGTGAAAAAATACTCTATCCGTCCTACAATTGAAGTTTCATTTACTGTTTGCACAAAAATTAAGGAATATAGTAATCCCTTCATCCGCCGGCAACGTATATTTTTTGCCATTTTGGACATTCACATCAAAATATACATTTATCTTTTTAAACGCATTAGGACCCAACAATTACACATTGAGTTGATATCATGTTTAGTACTCTGGTACACACATCCATATATATATATATATATATATATATATATATATATATATTTTAATAATTGTATAGTTTTTTTCACATTTTATTTTTTATTAAAAAAATTAATTGAAAATTTACTAACAATATATATACATTTTTATTCATTAATATACACAATTTTATTCATAACTATATATATTTTTTAAATTAGATGTCTGGTGCATTATAATTTACCTTGAACCATTTGATGTGTCATTATGAGTAGATTTACGGGAATGGGGAGTGCAACTGCTATAATAGACAACGAATATTTTCACTTTGCTCCACAATTTGAAATTATTAAACGTGTGACGGTTTAATTAGGTGAGACAAAATTACCAAAAATAACCCATACAAATTATATGTAGCCTACCTTTAGTAAAAATCATGGGTATATGAGATGTTATTGTCTTATATTCTTGGTACAATTATTGTCTTATATTCTTTTTCAGTTATAAATGGAAAAAAATAATTATATCCATTAAATTTAAGAGTAGAATTTAAATGGTGGAGTTACTATACATTAGTTGTCCAAAAGAAATTATACGTACCCTACATACTTACGTGATGCTTATAATACCGTCAATATTAGCTGTATTATTTTTATTAAAAAGGCAATGCGGAAAATTTAGCCAGTTTACAACCACTACAATCAGAAATATTATGACTTTCTAAATGACCTAAAACTCCTGTAGACACCAAAAACTTTAAACGAGACCCAGACACATGACCTAAACGAGAATGCCAAAGATAAAAATCAGAAGACGAACGACTCAAATGAAAAGACGACAAATCCACAGTAGAGGCAGCAACATCTGATACTTGTAGCTCATCCAAAACATAGAGTCCCCCGTCCCTACGGCCTGTCCCAATCACCTTCTGAGATCGCGGGTCCTGAACACAACAATTGGTAGAAGTAAAAAGAACCGTGAAACCAGAATCACACAATTGACCAACAGACGCAAGATTTAAAGTTAGACTAGGAATATGGTATACATTTGAAAGAGATAAATGAGATGTGTGAACAGAGCCAATTCCTGCCAATGGCATTGGAGTGCCATCGGCGGTCATGACGGACAAAGATGGAGCAGAATAACAAATACAAAAGAATCGATATCAGGAGACATATGATGAGAAGCGCCTGAATCTAAGATCCACAGGGGAGACGATTTACCTGAATTATCAGACAAGGACAAACCTTTATGAGAGGAGGCTAACATGGCATGAGGCTGTGAGGCGAGAAACTGCTGAAACTGCTCCAACATATGTGGATCCAAGGACGGGGCAGCAACTGCGTTGTTGGTCTGAGGTGGGCGATACATCCATGGAGCAGTCTGTGGCGGGCGTTGTTGTTGAGGTGGTCGTTGATACTGTGGTTGTTTGCTTTTACTCAATAATTTCGGACACTGAGCCTTCCAATGACCCTTCTGCTTGCAGAAAGCACATTCATCCTGAGAGACCTTAGGGGCAGGTCTATTTTGGTTGCTAGGAGTAGACTGTTGTGAAGCAGCAAAGACAGATGGAGTTGTAGGTGTGACAAACACCTTATCCGCGTTAGACTTAAGCCGAATCTCCTCTGCTAACAGTTCATTAAGCACAGAATCAACAGACGGAAGAGGAGAACGATGCAGAATTGTTCCACGCAATCCCTCGAAATCATTCCGAAGAGCCATAAAAAACTGTACCAGACGTTGTTCTTCTCTACGAGCCATATACGGTTCAAATTTTCGCAGCTCTGCGGACTCAGTGAGAGCCAACTGATCCCAGAGATTAGACATGACAGAATAAAACTCTTGAACACTCATATCATTCTGCTGAAGAGCACGAATATCTGTCTCCAACTAATACTGCTTGGCGAAATTAGACTGCGTGTACAATCTAGCAAGATGATCCCATACCTCTTTAGCCGTCTCATACTTAGCCAACTGAACACCAATGGAGTGAGTAATAGAATTGTTAATCCACGTAATGATCTTCGAATTATCAGCCTCCCAACTGTCGACCAAGTCCGCATAATTAGTCTCCTTCTCGTCTATAGGCTTAATCCGCACACCTGTGATATAGCTCCACATAGATTTTCCACGCAAGAAATTCTTCATAACATAGCTCTAATACGTATAGTTTTTACCATCCAATTGAACGCTAATCGACTGAAGTGAATCATCCTTACGACTAGCCATGATGAAACAGAACTCTACGAGCACACCAAATCAAACTAAACAACAAAATCCAATAATCCCCAAAGTACCAAATCAACAGAATACAACCAAATCAATCGAATCCAATTCAAACCCTAACACCGAGAGCACGAACAAATAAAGGGAAAATCGAAAATACCACCATAAAAACTGTACGGACACCGATGCCAAACTTGTACAGACGCCGAAATTGTACGGACGTCGCCCGAAATTGTACAGACGCCGAAGTTCAATCCGCGATAGCTGTGGATTGGATTATAACTTCTTCAATCAAGCAAAGAGAAATCGATGAATGGTGGCTCTGATACCATGATAACATAGAGAAAAAAGGAACTGAGGATTTCTTATTGACTTGCTTAATGAAATAGAATACAATAAGAGTATATATAACTAGGGATTACAATGAAAAGTAAATAGACTAAAATACCCTTAGATAATAAAAATAATACAGGTAATAATCACGTGAGACCATTTTATAATTTTTAAATTAATTATTAATTTTTATTTATATAATATAAATTATTTATAAAATAATATTATCATTTTTCATTAATTGAATATCACTTTTTATTATAAAGTTATCATTTTTTATTCACATTAAGTCTTTGCCATTATTTATTAATTCACATGAAAAATAAATGGTTGCCTTGCGGCGGATGGAGGGAGCATTAAAAACAAACCCTTTGATCTTTCTCTCTCTCAAAATTATTTTTGATTTAATATTAAAATTTTGAGATAATACATATATTTAATATATACTTGAAAGCATGTGGTCACAAATTTTTGAATGCGATATGTTGATGGTCGTTTTTAGCGGGTTAGATTAAGATAAATCAAGGTTAGAGAAGCGATTAACCGCACACTAAAATAGACACATCAAATAAGTAATTTTCTCCATCGCCCCATAAACCCTTTCCCTATATTGATATTTGTCTTCCAAGTTCCATGAAGGAACATTACATTTGTAGAGAGAGAATTATACATGTGTGTTTATCGAGAGGCAAAATGAAGTGAAGAAGATGATCTTGGAGAGTGAAGTGTCAACCAAGTCTTGTGTTCCCCTTCCATCTGGGGTCTTATAGTGGAGATATTTTGTGGATGGTCCCCCTTTGGTTTGCCAAACGTTGACACGTGTCCCTCCAAGGAAATCTTTTCTGTAAGAAGGTACTATAAGATCCTGACAAGTTATCTCCATGCAGAACATGTGTCTTCCTATGGTCTGAACATAATATCGGGCTGATAGCCGATGGTCGATGGGCTAAGAGTAATACGCCGATGGGTAGCAGGCCGATGGTCGGAGACAGATAGCTGATGCCGACTTCACCCTCGGTATCGACATGTAACTCTGCCTTCTGCTTTCTGCCCAGTCAGCCGAGGTCTTATCCTCGGTGTCGATTTCTTCTGCCTTTTGCCCTGTCAGCATGTGTTCAAATCTCACTTTTATCCTTAACCTCGCTTATCTTCTGGGTTGCACCGTGCGTATAAATCACGCCTTATATGGGTATAAACACCCAAAACATTAGTCCCAGAGGTTGCTTTTTGTGTGAAACTACAAGGAGCAATCTCGAACCTGAGCTCTAAAATTCCGTCGGCCTCATTAAAAACCTCCATACGTGAAAACTCAGTGGAAAAAACTCGTATGTAGGAAAAAGAGTACCGTAAGAACTTTAGAACTCTGATGCAGAATAAGCCCTTTCCATCTGCTTATCCATCAGTGTGAATGTCGCACATGCGTAGTGGTCAGAAACCTTTTCTTCTTTCTGCTTCACTTTGTCCGATTGTTGATTTCAACCTCGATGTCTGATCGGGATTGACACATTCTTCCATACTTTAATCAATCGAGTTATTTGATTTGATTTCCTTTTTCAATCCCTGAGTGTCTGAGATGTAGTCTTGGTTTCTGAATCTCCTTCTCATCGAATACTTATTGGATTATCTTCAACCCCGAGCCCCCGAGATGTAGTCTCGGCCTTATCTTCATCCCCCGAGTTCTCGAGATGGAATGTCGATTCTAAATATTTCCTTGTAGTATGATCATTTGATTTGAATTTCCCTCTTCAGCCCCTGAAATGTAGTATTAGTCTTATTTTCAGTCCCCGAGTTCCCGAGATGTAGTGTCGGGTTCTGAATCTTTCTATGCAGTGTGATCGGCCTTTCACATTCAGACCTCAGTCTGGTTTTCCTCTATGTTTTAACTGACTGAGTTATTCTTATTGGAGGGAGTTGCATCATCTTTTCACCCAAAATATTTCTCCAGTTCGGTATCGACATCTGCATGAGATGTTTTTGTTTCTACTTCCCCAAATGCCTTTTCTCTCTCCACTTTTGTTTGAGTGTTTCGATCCTCTTCTCATTGATTTGAGATTTCATCCATGCTCTAAACAGCTGAGCTATTTCTTCCCTTTTTATTGAGATCCGAACTTCAGCCCTCAAAATGTACACACGGGTTCTGAAATTTTATTTTCTTTCCATTCTGCAAAACTGAGTTAATTGTAATAACTTTAACATAATTCCAACTTACTTGATTTTTTTAAAGATCATGCCGATCTGATCCCTTTTGATTTTAGCAACTCAATTTAGTTTCAACCTTTGAAGGGACAACCATTCCTATTTGAGATTATTCATATTGTAAGGCCCGAGCTATTTCGGCCTTTGAATGGTCGACCGTTCCGTTTGAGTATTTGAGTCAAACGCTCTGACCGACCGAGCTATTTGTCTTCATGGAGAGATTGCCGATATAATCTCATTTGTTTTAATGGCTCTCTTTGAGTATTTGAGCGAAACGCTCTAACCAGCCGAACTCTCCCCCCTCATAGAGAGATTACTCACATTGCGAGCCCCCGAGCTACTTTTATTATTCATATTGCGAGCCCCCGAGCTACGTTTCCATTTGAGTATTTGAGTAAGACATTGTATCCAACCAAGCTATCTCTAATCATAGAGAGATTATTCACATGCCCCAGAGCTATACTTGCAAGCAATGTCATGCATTTTTACTGATTTTTATGCCAATGATGATGTTAATGATGCATATGATAATGATGCTTATGATGATGATATGATGATGCTGAGGAGTATGTTTTTGAGTCGTGACTCACTCTTTTATTGACACTTAGCCTTTTTTTCCAAGTTGTAATTCGCCTTTTCATATGTAGGTTGAGGATATGACCATATCCTCATCCCCGCATTTTTTCTGGACCGATATATGACCTCATATTCCACCATAATTTTTCATAAAATCCGATACCAAAATAAATTCCAATACCATAATTTTTCATATCGATACAATTATTCCACCAATTTCAATACCTTAATTTTCCATACTGATACCATAATTCCACCAATTTCAATACCATAATTTTACATAAAATCCGATATCATAATTCCACCAATTCCCACACTATAATTTTCTATATCGATACCATATTTTCAGAAATATCAATACTGAAGTAAATTTTAATACCATAATTTTCAATTCCCAAATACCGATAACATAGTTTCAGAAATACTGATACCGAAGTAAATTTCAATGCCATAATTTTCGCCAATACCGATACCATAATAATTCCCCTAATACGAATACCGAAATAAATTCCCAAATACCGATACTATAGTAATTCCACCAATACCAATACCAAAATAAATTTTAATACTATAATTTTCGCAAATACCGATACCATAATTCCACCAATACCGATATCGAAATAAATTCCCAAATATCGATACCATAATAATTTCACCAATACCAATACCAAAATAAATTCCTAAATACCGATACCACAATAATTCCACCAACATCGATACCGATACCATGATTCCCATAAATTCCGATATCGCAATTTCCATAAATATTGATATCATATAATTCCCAACCTTTTATTTCTTTAAACATTGAAACTGAATCTAGGCTAGCTTGAGCTGACCCCCTTTTTTTCTTTTTTTTTGATCGATTCTGATTTTGAGTTCTTTCCTTAGCCTCTGAGCTGTGTTATTTACGCGCTAACCAATTGCGCCACCATTTCCCTTGTTTTCTTTCCATTCCTTTTTTCGCGCTCCTAGGACAGCATATCCGAGCATCTGACAGGTGTGAGGACAGAATATCTGATCTCCAATGGATGAGGTCAGATTTTCATTTCAATCCATACTCTTGATTTCTTTCTTGAGGATTACATGGTCTTCGTTCACTGACCTACGAGGTAAGAGGGCAGAACATGACCACCGATGGATGGATGAGGTTGGATTTCCCTTTCAATCCACGATCTAACCAACTATGGATGGATGAGGTTGGATTTCCCTTTCAATCCACGCTCTAACCAACTGAGTTAGCTGATTTCTTCTTGAAGATAACGTGACCTCCAAGGCATGACATCCGACCATCGATCGATAGATGGGGTTGGATTTTTCTTTCAATTCACGCTCTAACCGACTGAGCTAATGGAGTTCTTTCTCAAAATTTCGCTAACCGAGGTAAGATGTAGGATATCCGACCTCCGATGGATGAGGTTGGTCGAATTTCCTTTTTAATCCACGCTCTAACCGATTGAGCTTAACTGTTGATTCCTTCTTGAATATTATGTGTCTGACTTCTGATGGATGAGATTGGCCAAGAATCCGATGAGATTCGCAGAACATCCGACCTCGGCAGAGCATCCGACCTATGATAGATGAGATTGGCAGAGCATCCAACCTATGATGTATGAGATTGGCAGAGCGTCCGACCTTTCTTGAAGTCACATGTCTGACCTCGGGGATTTGAAACTGGATTTTTTTACATCCCTTCTTCCTTGCCTTCTTGCATGTGTCCTCCTCTTCGCTGTAAGAAGGCAGAACACATCCGTGATGTGAAGGCAGAACACATCCGTGACGTGGCCTTTTCCTCTAAGATTCTAGTGGTTATTAATCAACGCTTTAACCTGCTGAGCTAGATTCCAACCATTTTTTTTCTTATCTTTACTTTTTCTTCTGTCTTCCTTCATCATCAGACCTCGGCCTTTGATTTTTTTAAGCTGGTAAAAACCTGCTTCTTAAACCGGTGATGAGTGATATTTTCACATAGATTTTAGTGTCTTTTTATGTGTATTTTTATATTATTTTATCCGTATTTGTGTACTATTTGGTTGTGTTTTGTATTATTAGGAAAATGTATGAGAATGAGCTTAAATGTATGATTTACAGGTAAAAAGAGATTCTAGAGGCAAAAAGAAAGACATAGGAAAAGTGGATCTCAATTCGGAGTTGAAACGAGGGAGAACAGGCCAAAACAAAATGAAGAAAAATAGGGATCGCACGAACATGGCCAGTGTTCCGTACACGGCCAACACCTACACGGCCAGTGTACCAAACATGGCCCTGTAAGCTTTGACCGTGTTCCGTAATCCGAAACACCTACATAGCCACCCCTATGGGCCGAGTACCGCACACGGCCGGACGTGTTCAGTACAAAGCCAGGATACCGTACACGGCCCGTGTAGGTGCAAAAAATCAGAAAAAATCAGAATCCTTCTAGAAGCTTTCCAAAGGGTATAAATACCCAATCTTAAATATTTCATGAGATTTTCGTGGGTTTGGCCTGTACACACACATCACACACATTTTCTTCCATTTTACACCAACATCTTCATCATTTCTTCATCCATCCATCTACACTTGATCCCCTCCATCAAATCCACCATCCAAGTGATCAAGGAAGCAAGTGAGAGTGAGATCACAAGAAGAAGAAGAAGAAGAAGAAGAAGAAGAAGAAGAAGATGAAGAAGAAGAAGAAGAAAAAGAAGATCTCCATTGAAGACCTTCAAAGTGGGAATCTAATTCTAATTTTGTGATTTTCTTTATTGTTGATCATGGTTTGTAAGGATTTTAATGTCTATGTTGAATTTCTTGTGACTATGAGAGGCTAATCTTCTTTCTGAGATTAGCTCCATGATTGATGTTGGATAATTTAGTTTTTATGCAAATTGATTTTAATCTTAAATGAGCTTTGTGTTATTTCTATCATTAATTGTTGATTGTTTGATGCATATGATGATTTGTGTGATTAATTGTCATAGACATGTGATTAGATTGAGAAATCAATTATGTGTTTAGGATAGTTTATTGAATCATTTCATCATACATTTCATGTGCATTAATTTATAATGAGATAGAGATATCCTTCTAGATTTAGAACCATTTGATAGAACATTTGATTAGCTTAATCGAGAAGTTAGTTGATTAAATGAGGGGACACAAACCATTAGTAAATTCATAGTACCTTAAAAGGGAATATTTCCTATGATTTAGTACCTAATTAGGGAACTCATAAAGTAATTAGTACCTAGTGGGAGGTGTTTGCTATAGTCTCGATCCTATGTGCGTTTAGGAGCCTTATTAAGGGCCTACATCCTATCCATCTCGAGAGAGAGCTTAGGTGGTATTAGTGATCGCTCCTATACCTTGTCCATGAGAGATTAGAACTAATTGTATAATTACTTTATTATCTATGTCATAATTGTTGTTAATCTCATCCTTTCATCATTTGGAACTCATTCATTTATCTTTTCATTCATTTTATCCTTTATTTCTTGCATTGCATTTCTTTGCATGCTTATCTATCATCCTTTTCGATTGTCCTTATAAAATCACGATAAACTTGAGATCGCTTAAACTCTAGTATCTTCCTCCCTGTGGTTCGATAAATTCTTGTATTGATAATCCCGACTATATAAGATCAATCAACCGGATAACCAATGTTCTAACCTACTGAGCTAATCTTGTCTGTCTTCTTCTTACGTTCCTCCTTACATGCAATTTTCCTCGGTATCGTGCACTGCTTTCCTTTTCTCTTCCATTTGAAAAACATCTTTTTCATACCTAGGATGGAGACCTCGGCCTCGACATCTCGGTCTCGGCGTCTTCAGTTAAAATCTTTATTTCTCACATGAACTATCGTCCATTACACCCTCTAATCAACCGAGCTATATACCGACCAATTTTTTCCTTATCGTTATTTCTTCTTCCTTTCTTTCTTCACCACTTGTTCCTTCCTCAGACCTCGGTCTCGAACTTCTTTTTTTTTTTCAAAAATTCACTGGTACTTTCAGAGAATATATGTTAATCAAATTGGCCATCCGGAGGTTTATGAAATTTGCCTTATTAGTATCTAGGAAGGAGGTTCAGGACTATTCGCACATCGTCTTTTGATGTATGTCCATTAAAACAGTATGAATGAACAATAGGACGTCTAGGAGACCAAATCAATTGGACTACGCCTGACACCTTAGAGCTGTTATTTTTCTCCTGATCATCCTTGAATAATTCCCATTGCTTTTATTTATTTGTTAACTGTCATTTAAATTCTTAGATATTAATTCATTCAAATACTTGGAAATTTGGTTACGATAATTGTAATTAAATAGTAATATAAATTAAATAAATAGTTAGCTGTCTCAGTGGGAACGATACAATTTTAATTGGGGTACTTTCCATTGCAATTGACATCCCTACACTAGGGGATTTTAATTGAGGTGCGCAATAAATTCCTAACACCCCTCGGCAGCTCTCGGTGCTCCAGACGCTCATGCCCGCACACCTTGCGGCACGACTGGCACTCTTGGTCGACATGACTGCCCATCCTGACCGGCACGAGTAGTGCCGGCTCATTTTCCTCTGACTTTGTTTTCGATTTCTGTTTTTACTCTTTTTACCTCGTTTTCCACCTAAAAACACGAAATAAACCTCACATACATCTGTAACACAAATATATGCAATTCAACCAAAAAATGCTCAAATATGAATATAAATATAAAAAAATAATACTAAATCGTACCCTAAAACACGTAGATTTCCATACTAATAATGAATTATCTTTGTACTCAATTTGTATTTATTTCATCATAAATACAAAAAATTGTTGTTACAAATTTTGGTACGCCCGGTGGGACAGTCTCTACCTCTCATCTCTTCTCTCTACAAGCACAAAGAATGACTCCTCTTAGGATCGCGACTAAAAGGTCATCTATCTCAAAGCCTTCAGAGCTGCAAGCTTTGAAGACTCAAATGCTCCACTAAAGATTGTGATACGTAGGCCTACTGCAACAGTGCCTTCAGAGTTGCAAACTAAAAAGGTTGAAGTCGTTGTATGAAGCCTACTCAAAGAAAAACGATGTGGTTGGGATTGCTCTCAATAAGTCATTGCACGGGGACAAAGACGGTGAAGATGACTCTGTCTGTTTAGCTCCTCTCTCCACGCCAAGCTCACCATCTGCTTCAACTACTACTGCAGTGATGACGATGAGTGCTACAACTCTCGAGGAGCAAATAACAAGTATGATGAAAGCCATTGAAGGGCTAACAATACATATGGAAGCTCAAAACTTAAAGATTTCCCAACTAATGAAGAAAATGGAGAATGCGGAGTAATTAGAGTGGAAATTCATGTATTTTTCGAACCTATTTGATACATCTTTGAGTGTTTAATTGCTATTATTTGCAAAAATTATATTAATACTTTGAATGATTATTGAATAAAAGGTGCTTGAGAGGTATTTTGTTGTATTTTGATAGGAAAAAAAGATAAAAAATACAAAGTTGAAATGAAGGGTGTACTTATGCAACATGCAAGAAAATGAAGATCACTTTGCGTAATTTTTATATATGCATGTAGAAGTCCAAACTGGTCATATGATACATAGTTGGAAAGACAAGGAAGAGAGGTCGCATGGGCACAAGAACCGCTTAAATTGGAGTTCAGATGAAAAAGTTATGCTCAAAACCGTGAGGTCGCGCAGCTGCCGGCGAGAATCCAAAAATTACCCTCTTTTTCTTATTTTCTTGGTGGCCAAATTATTTCTTAATATCACATCCCTCCATATCTTCCATAATTATATATTTTCTTATTTTTCAAGATCTCATATCTCCTACTCCTTATCTTATTTCATTCTCACACCTATATATACTTCATTTTCATCACCACATAAAGGTGTGGAGAAATCGTCTAACCTACCTTCACTCACCCCCTTCCATCCATCAACCGGAGAGACGATTGGAGTTGTTACTTGGATCGGAGATGGAGATTCCGACGGAGATCGTGATTGAAGCATCGGAATCCTCATGAGGTTTATTACATCATTATGATTTGCCCTCGTAAATCCATAGGCTAAGTTTTTTTGTTGGTAATATTAAGGCGTTAAGATAGTTTTGACTATGTGACCGATTAGTCCAGGAGATGATGGGTCTTAACTGTAAGTATAATTTCAATGTAAGCAATTAATTCATTAATTGACATGGATCTTAGATCTTCATGATTTTCACATCTTGTAACAGTGATGAGAAGAATTACCTTGAGACGACCTTATGTTCTTGCTAATTACGTCGGGAACTTGTTTCTCTCTCCTCACCCTTTTTCTTAGAACACGGTACGTAAAACTTAATGTGATAGAGAATTCATAAAACTGTGTTTCTTTAATAGGTGGAGAGAGGACAAGATCGGATAATAAATATTTATCAAATAACATTTTATCAATGTGATTGTTATCCATAAATATATATGACCTTATTTATCTCATATATATTATTTATTTAAAACATATCTTTATTTAAGATATTTGATCTATGTATTTAATTATTAATGACACTAAACCATAATAATCTTACATTCTCCAACTTGGCCAAGTGACAGAATTAAACATTAAACGTGAGGGTTTAAATAATTTACATAATGCGCACGATATAAGATAACGTAATTGGTCAACTCATAATGTCAATATTAAGTATAGACTAACAAAAGTCATGACGGTTCTATATCATTTATTTACTCAACCTAGTTCCTTCCATATACTATGATATTAGCTATTAACTTAACGTGACTCATAAACGTAAAGATCAATAATGGCCTACATAAGTATCTCAAATTTGAGATAAAATCTTGTTTTATTAATGTCAACATTCATGTATACTAAAATGACAAGATATCAATTAGAAACAAAACATAATGAGCTCTTAATGTCAATAATTCATCATAAGTTTGTTACGGTCTTTCAATGATCTCATATTCATATAACATTCAATGAATGTCTTTAGAGAAGACCATTTGCGTAACAGATTCGAAATCATAAGATTGGTGTAATTATGTTCAATTGACATCTTTGTTTCTAAAATTCTTCTTAACGACAAATACTTTTATTCATATATGTTTTAGCATCTTTGGAATATCCATCGTTTTAGAGAAGAGCAACGTAGCGGAATAATCATAATAAGTTTTCAGCGACTTGACATTATTGCCAACTTATTTCAAGTCCTAAATTAAGTTCCACATTCAAATACCTTAAATTGTAGCCTCAAATCATGCCACAAGTAAACTTTAATAGTGAATGTAGTTTTCAAAATTTTCTTCACACTTTGCATGACACAATATTTCCGACTATGAAATATAAAAGTCGAAGTAAACTTTCTTGCAACATATAATAATCTTAATCTGGATCTATATTTAATTACATCTAAGTAATTAGAATTTCGATAAGTAAGCACAGGTGCTTCATTTCATACAAAAATACCATAATATTTCCTTATGCAATATTCTTGTGATTCATTTATGAATCACTTCAATAATAGCCAAGCATTCTTACGACAAGGCTGATATTTGGTCTTTATACAATTTTGTATATCTTAAGCTACCAATAACATATGCATAAGGAATATCCTAATACGTTCCAATTCATTATTGGACATTACATAAGGTTGAACCTATCTCCCTTCCAAATTGGAACGATGCTTGACAAAAACTTTTTCAGAACTTTAATAACATACTTATGGAGACATCTTAACGTTATTGTGATATGTATTGAAATAATTCTATCTCAATCACACAAGTTGTCTCCTCATATATTTCATTCCAAAGTTCTTTGAGAGATATTTATTGGTTTCTCATAATAAACCGAGATCATCAGTAGCAAGCAAGTTTATCATCAACATATAGAATTAATGTGCTCCCACTGACTTTCAGATATGTACACCGATTTACGATTTATTTTAAATCCAAAAGAAAGCATTCTTAAGTTCATATATTGATTCTTTAAGTTTACACGACATGTGATATTTTCCTTCAATAGAAAAACTTTTGAATTGATCCATTTAAATTCTTATACCAAATCATCATAATGAGATACCAAATCCATGATAATTCTAATAGATTTATGTATAGAAATAACTTGTTATATCTCTTTACAATTATTCAATCTTTTTGAGTAAAACTTTAGCAATAACTCTAATTTTATATCTTTTAATATTACCATCTGTTCATTCTTGATTTTAAAGATACATACGTATCCAATTCTTTTATAACTTTCTGACAATTCTTACAAGATATAAACAGGAAAAATGCACTTTTGGTCCCGTAGGACATGTCTCATTTCATATTTAGTCCTTTTGGTTACATTTTTTGTCATCTTGGTCTATTTTGTAAGCTCAGTCTATAAACGGACGTTAATGTTCCTTCCTTTTGTTAAAAAAAAATCCGAAATTCATAATGCCCACTGTGATTGATATATGTATCTGGTTATATTTTTCTTGTTAAATGAATTACGAAAGAATGAGGCAAAGGCCAAGAAACAACTATGAAATTGGAAAAGCGACTAGCATTAGAGCAAGCTGCTGGAATGGAAGCAAAACTTAAGGCAAAAGAAGCTCAAATTAAATTAATGAATGAAATGAAAAGGTTGATTTGATGATGTTCGTATGGCTGAGGAGGACCTACAAAGATCTCACAACGAGACTGACGGAAATTTCATGCAATTGATGTGAAGCTAAGACAGACAGAAGATTTTGCAACTACTTTTGATTCTGCATATTACTGCTTTTGTTATGAATTTTATAACTTTTGTTTTTTTGTTGATTTTGAGCTGTTATCAGTTAATTAATGTGCCCATTAAAAAAAGTTTAGGTAAGAAACAAAATTCAACTATTGTCTTTACAAATGGCAGCTAATGTTCCTTATTTTTTATTTTTTTATATATATTTTTTAGTTAACATTTTCCAACCAAAAACTAACGGATGTGACCAAAAGTGATTTTTTTGGGTCCAAAAAAAAATTAGGGACAAAAAATGAAATGAGACGGGAAAATATCACATTTGGTCTCATAAGAATTCCTTCAGTTCAATTAAAGTTCCGTAGGAATACACTTGTCTTATAGCTAGCGGTTTTGGTTCCATAAGAATATTATAATCATAATTTTCGAAAATTTTCATCCAAAATTAACTTATATTATTATAAACTAGCAGATTTATATTATTTTCGTCAACTATTAACAAATTTTGATGAAAAATTCTTATGGGACTAAATCAGCCAGTTTTGGGACCTTTATGACATTGAACAATTCTCACAGGACTAAATCAGAAATTATGCCGAAATGAGACATATCGTATGGGACATAAAGCGTATTTTTCCCAGATATAAATTGCATTATGAGTCATTGATTTCAACTCGTCTTTTATAGCATTTACTCGTTTAATAGAATTAGTACTTTTCACGACTTTTTCAAAACTGGAATTTTATCATTTATTATAATATCAAATTTTATATTGCACCACATATGCAATCGTTAGAAATAGCGGATATATTGTCCTTTAGATATTCTTAATGTTATTTGATGTGATATATCTAATGAAAGGTCATTGATAATTGATTTAGTAAAATCAGATTCATTAAGAGAGTACAATAACTTACATGTTGTCCCTAAAAGTTGTTTGACTATTAAACAACTATATAACAACTTTAGAAGAAGTTTTAGTTAAATGCATTTTCAACTTCTCCACCAAACTTCTTCATTAACCACATTTCATGGTTTTATACTCCCACTGATTTTACAATTCTTAATGAATTTGACATTCCAATTTTAAAATTCTCGTACTATGGTTAAAACCATAAAATCCATACCCTATAGACTTTATGGATAAATTATACATAGTTAAATTTCTTTTATCCCATTTCTTTTAGCGTGGAAGTAAATTATTATCCCTGCAGGACAATTTAAAATATGCAACTGCCTAAGATCGAGTTTTCTACCATTCACATTTCATAAGGTGTTTTGAAAACTGTTTTACTAGAAATTCGACTATCAAGTAAGTGGCAGTTTTAAGTGCATATATCCACAAAATATAAGTCTAGATTAATCATTCAATATGCTTATAACCATATTCAATAAAGTACAATTCCGTCATTCTGCAACATCAATTTATTGTGGTGTACAAGACATTTTGAATTAAGCATAAATGCAAGCTTTTCTGTAATTTAATAATTGGGAATGATAATTCATCATACTTTCCATGAAATTCATCATTTCTTCTCAACTTTATAATTTTTACTTTTCTCATTAATTTTCTCAACTTCATTAATACATGCTTAACTAACATTTGTAGAATGAGAATTTCTTGCAAAGATAGATATAACCATAATGTGAAATTTTAAATTATTAATAAAAAATGATGAAATATCATTATTCCCTTAAGAAAGTTATTATCATAAGACTCACAATTAGCGGTGTAAACTATTATGAGAAGTTATATAGTTATCGTGGTTCTATTATTTGTGTGTTTAGTTTACTTTCCTTTAATGAAATTCACACAAATATCAAGATCAGTAAAAGTTTAGATCATGAAAGACTTTATTCTTAATTAATTTTTGGAATAATTCTTTTAGAGAGTTACTTGAAACATTAATACCACGTTTGGTATCAACTTCATTATTATTTATTTTAAATGAACATAATGTTTAAATTCTTTCTTAAACCTTTCCTTTGAACCAACATTAATTTCAACATTATGTGAATTTAATTCACATTCCATTTGTTTTTTCTTATGATTCATTTGGAACATGTCATACTTATAAGGTAATGAGTTTGTAAACTGCACTAATAAGTTTTCAATCACATTCATTATGAAAGGTTTAAATCTTGCTGCAATATTTTTCTTTAATGATAAGTTTATGTATGTCACGACAACAATCAAACTTCATGGTGGTTAAGGTAACCATTAATTTCTCGTCAAGAGGTTTATTAATAATTTATGAACGATTTCTCACTAATTTCATAAATTCTTTTAACTTTAGGTATGACAGACTTAATGTATTAGTCACATTTATTCGTATAAACATTCGGCTCAGTGTGTTTGATCTAACTTAAGCATTATAGTAAGATAACTTAACTTTTATTGCTGGTACAAGTAAAGAAGCAATTTATCTTAAAGTGACAAATAAAATCCAAAACACTTTGGTGAAATTAAATTTATTCTCACTATTTAAATTACTTTAATCCATTTTGTAATGGAATAGACGCAACATGCAAGTAGAGACTAATGAATATAGATATTTTAAGAATAAGAATAATATAATTTATTCCATAAATACCTTGAGCAATTTAATAATAGATTTAGGATAGAAGTCAATATATGTATATCGAAGTTCTCCTTTGGGCGATACAACAATATAAAATCATAACCATAATGATGCTTGCAAATTTAACATAATTTGATAATTAAATATTTTCATTAAAACTATTTTTTCATCTTTGGACATACAAAACAATTTGTCATAATATAATTAATTATCAATTTATCACATTTATGTTCATTAATTATAAAGACTAGTCATCACATTTGGGTGAATTTAAAGTCTTATAATTATGAAATTTTTAATAACCCATATAATTCTCTTTATTCAAGCATCACATAAATATGAAAAATTAAAATTTAATTATACTATTTATCTTTATAATCTTTCAAGTCAAACCACTTTGGTGATTAACATACCAACATTAAATAAATATAAATCATTATTCATTATAATCTTATCAAAGGTTCTCATAATAAATTATACTGAATAGCAAACTGAGTAATAATCAAATCATTATTTCATAAATATTCATAAATCACAGTCAATATCAACAATTAATTAAAATCTTAATAATGTCATTAGTAATATACATAACATATCCTTAAATATCACAATAAAGATATTGTGTATAATTTCTATTAGTATTCTAACGTATTTGACATCTTAATATATTTGAGACATTATTCATTATAAAAATAAGTCATGAGCCATTATTAAACAATAAGTTAGATATTTCTTTAAAGCAAATAGACGTATGTCTCATTAAATGACTATTTGAGCATCAAATATGTACCTTAATATATGTCTAATATCTAATAAATTTCATAATTTTGATTTTATCTTCATTAATATAAAATTATATATTAGGCGACTAAATACCACACATTAAGCATAGAGTCAATTATTTCATGCACAACATCAAATTATAATTATGTTAATAATAGGGCATTAGAGTGCGCCACATCAAGCCATATTATAAATTAGGCAGATTGATTTATTAATTATAATTAGCTGTCATTATTCTTAATTTAGGAAAATCAATATACTCCCAAAAAGTCTAGGAACCATATTATGAATTAGGCAAATTGATTTATTAACTATAATTAGCTGTCATTATTCTTAATCGGCCTAGGAAAATCAATATACTCCCAAAAAGTCTAGGAAAATCAATATACTTCCAAAAAAATTAAAGGTAGGCACATAACTTTATATTAAAAATCACATAATTAATATCCATAATCTATCATTAATTGTTTAGTCCCATAATTAATTTCCATAATTTATTATTAATTGGTTAGTCCCAGAAACTAAATAGGGCCGTTAACATCTTCTTAATATAGTAATCAATTATTTGAATTATATTTGTCATACATCATCAATTATACAAAATCTTATTATATTTAATAAAAAAAAATGTCCACGCACAAAACATCAATACTTCTGCAAGAAGAGCAATCACACTTGAATTTTTAAGTCATGAATTAATCAATTAATATATCATAATGTGGAAAACCCCTTTGGGTATTGTCACGAAAAATTACGTGAACGTAAGTAATTAATTCATTAATTGACATGAATCTTAAATCTTCATAATTTTCACATCTTGTAACAATGATGAGAAGACTTACCTTGAGACGACTTTATGTTCCTTTTAATTACGTCGGGAATTGGTTTCTCACTCCTCACCCTTTTCTTTAGAACACCATACGTAAAATTTAATGTGATAGAGAATTCATACAACTGTGTTTCTTTAATAGGTGGAGAGAGGATCAGATCAGATATCTTATGTATTTAATTATTTATGTATTTAATTATTAATGACGCCATAATAATCTTACATTAACAAATCCTATGACACTCACGAAGAATTAAGGCTAAGTATGTTTGTTTCAGATTTAATGAACTAGACGTTTAAGTTTTCAAAATTCACACATAAATTTAAAAAAAAAATCACATAATATACACCTACAAACTCTAAATTTTTTAAATGACCCACATCTCGCCATACATTACCTCTTTTGAATTTTTTTTTCTCTCACTTACTCTATCTTAACCAACATCAATTAATGTACTCTTACATATATCACCACTCTTTGCTCTAATACATTGATTTAATTTAATATTAAAACCCTAAAACCAACATATATGTAGATAATTATTATTCATGATTTATAAAATCTACATAAAAAACAAAGACAAACATTATATATACACCTTAACGGAATTCTCATACTCATTATTTGTTTATCATACACAAGCTATATTAACCCAGAGATTAATGCTCCATTATTATTTCATATATAGACCGGGATGTTCAAATATATAGATGCTCCATTATTTTAATGCGAAGACAGTCGCAACTATCAGATGTATGTTCAAATTAATATAATAAATAATGTAGCATAAAAACAATCACCCAAAAAACATTTTTTTACCCATAACATAGGTAAAAGCCTTAATTTCATTATTAAATTGGTTTATAAAGGATTACCAAAGAAATCTACTGATAATTTTCTCTGGTAAAGTGGTGGTTAGTAAATTTTATTGGTAATCCATTGCTAATAAATTCCGTTGGTAATTTATAAAATAAATTCCATTGATAAAATAAGGAATAAATTCATTGGCATTCCATTGTTAAAAGAAAATTGTCATTTTTGTTATTATTCCCTCCGTCTCACTAAACTCTACACCAATACCATGGGCATGTGTGGTCCAAAAAATGGTTCCTCAAACCCTGAAAATGAAACCAAGGAGGAAGCTGAGTTACAGCGCAAGGCTGAAACCAAGATCGAGAATGGAAACAAGAAGAGTCCTGGCCAGGATGCCTTTCAGGAGCCTAAAAAGAGTAAACCCCAAAATTCCGATCTTAAGACGGAAGCTAATGGAAGTCCGGCCGAGAAGAGTCCTGGCCAGGATGCCTTTCAGAAGCCTACAAAGAGTAAACCCCATAATTCTGATGTGAAAACGGAAGCTAATGGAAGTCCGGCCGAGAAGGGTCTTGACCAGGATGCCTTTCAGAAGCCTAAAAAGAGTAAACCCCATAATTCCGATGGGAAGACGGAAGCTAGTGGAAGTCCGGCCGAGAAGGGTATTGGCCAGGATGCCTTTCAGAAGCCCAAAAAGAGTAAAACCCATAATTCCGATGTGAAGACGGACGCTAATGGAAGTCCGGCCAAGAAGGGTCCTGGCCAGGATACCTTTCAGAAGCCTACAAAGAGTCCACCCCATAATTCCGATCTGAACACGGAAGCTGATGGAAGTCCGGCCAAGAAGAGTGCCGGCCACCACACCACACTTCACTCCTCAAACAACCATTCTACTCAAGGTAACATCACTTTTCCATTTATTATTATTATTATTATTATTATTATTATTTTCTATATCATGGATTTGATCGATGACTATCTTGTGATCCATTGACTTGTTAAAAAAAGAAAAATCGACTTCATGTATGAATTACAAATTAGTTGTATACTGGCTAGAACACTCATTAATTAAACCTCCGGGATTCATAATTAATAAAAAGTTAGAAAATCTTTTGTGAGAGGGGTTATTTGTGAGACGAATCATCACTAAATATGTTTATTGTAAAGATGGATAAAGTATGTTTAATGAATATTAAAGTATGATTTTAGTGTGTTATAATACTCCCTCCCTCTATGAAGATTGAAAAATGGAAAGAGAAATAATACTGTTAAATACAAGGTGTACGGATACTGGTGTATGAAGGCATATGTGATTCTGGTCTCTGCTGATAAATCTATTTTAAGTAGTGGAGATGGGCGTGTAATGCCTTCAAAGTGATCATGAATGTATTAAAGCAACACTTGTGCTAAATTTTAGCTCTTTAATAAATTAATTTGCTTGACCAAAAAAAAAATTCCCTCCGTCCAAGGAGGATCTTTTACTTTTGTGCATATTGATTAAAGAGTATTATTATTTAATGTGTAGTGGATAGTTGTATTAGTGGAAATGTGAGTCTCATATTTTAATTAAATTATATTAATGGGTGTGTGTGAGCCCCATATATGTAAAAAAGGAAATAATTCTCTTTGGGACGGATGACAAAAAATCCTATTTCGAGCGGATGGAGAGAGTATGATTTATATTAACATACTTTAACTACAAATAAACATAGGGTAAATATCAAAATTGGTCCTGTAAGTATGGTATTTTCCAACTTTAGTCTTTTATTATTTGTAATTCTCAATTTTGGTCATTTTTGTCCAAATTTAGTCTTTTAAGTTAAAAAAATATCCAAAAATAGTCCGAAAATATATACATTTAGGACCAATAGTGGACCAAAAAAGGACCAAATTTTAAAAAATGACCAAAACTGGACCAAAAGGACTAAAATTGGATAAAAAAAGATCAAAATTAGGAATTGCAAATGATAAAGGACTAAAGTTGAAAAATGTCATACTTACAGGACTAATTTTGATATTTACCCAATAAACATACTTTATCTATACAATAAACATACTTTAGTGATGAGTCGACTCGGTTCACAAGAGAGTGTGGTGAGACGGGTCGATCTATCACTAAAATATACTTATTGTATAGATAAAGTATATATTTAATTGTTGTTAAAATATGTTTTCTAAAGTGTCCTTGATTATGTATTAAAGTATAATTTTAACATGTTATAATATGATTTATTATTAATATACTTTAACTATAAATAATCATATTTTATCAGTACAATAAACATACTTTAGTAGTTTGTCGACCTGTCTCACTCCATCTCATAAACTAAAAAATTAAATTAAATTAAAAAACTAAATAAGCTTTAATTAATTGAATAAACAAAACTACCTTCTTTTGATTTTTTTAATGGACAAATGATCAGATATCCTCTTTTGCTTAAAGGGGCAAAGTAATGTTTCTTCTTCTTCGTCACTCTCCATAAATGTTTTTTCCTCTTTTCATAATAAATGGCTTTTAGGGTTGTTGAGTTAAAATAAATGTTTTTTCCTCATATAATAATTTAGTTACAAACTTTTTTTAAATAAGAAGAATATATGACTTTTTTTTTTCAATTAAATACATAATTTTTAATTGGTACAATGAAATATGAATTCTTATATTAGTAAAATATATGAATAATATAATTAATAAAAATTAAGGCATATCAAATATATAAAATATAATCCATAAATTATACACTACAAGTATTAAAAAATTGTAAAACAATCTAAACATTTTGTGCCCTGTTTCTATTTTCTACTGACCAATATAGAAAAAAAAATAGTTCGAAAACTGAAAACATGTTTAAGATAAAATTGATTTTAAGTGATAATGGTTAAAATGTATAATTTCTACTCCCGCCGTTTCATTTTAGTTTTCACCTTTCCTTTGTAAAATATATAGGAGTGGTGCAATCTTGTATGGGACGAAGATATAATATTTAGTAATGGTTGATTAACAGATAAATCACGGCTGAAAAAAATTATAAAAAAAGGTTAATTACATTTTTTAAAAAATATATAAAAGAAAAGGTTAATTACAATTAAACACGTAACTTAATTTTTATTTTTGTCGATTTAATCACAATCATTATATTATAAAAAAAATAGCATTCCCATATTTTATAAAAAAAATAAATGACATTCTCACCTTTTATTAATGGACACATCTGTGTGGAACCTCTCATGATAAAATTATGCATTCATAATTAGTTATTCTTTTTCATTATACATATTATCACTTTTCTTTAATATGTTATCATATTTTATTTATATTATAAATTATTAATAAAATAGTTCACACATTGTTATCACTTTTCAACAATCATGTATATATTTTTATTATAATAGTATCGCTTCTAATCTGTCTTACGAAAGATGATCTCGTACGAGTCTTTGAATTTTTCAGTGATGAAAAAAGTTAAATATTATTATGAGTACAAGTAGTAATAAAAATAAAAAAAATATATCAGAATTTACAAATCACAAAGCACTAATGTTAATGAAGAAAGATATTATCTAATTACAACACATTATGACTTTCTCAATTTAAAAAAGAACATTATTCTCATCAATTATATACACATATTTTTTCTTTCTCTCATTCAATTTAATCATAAACATTTTCTTATGCAATACATGTTATTTATGTTTCACTATTTATTTAATCACAATTTTTTATTAGTAAAATATATGACTATTTTAATTAATAAAAATCAATATACAAATATTATATTTCGTAACACATGTCACACTCCAAAAAAACATCACATTAACTTATAATCTCAAAATATATTTTAATTATCACATTAACTTATAACCTCAAAATATATTTTAATTTCAAATTTATCGTTACCTAACCCAGACTATATAATTTATTTATTACATAAAATACTCACATTACCTCTAAAAGTTACTCAATTTTTTTCTTAATTGTGTCTACCGTAAATGTGACAATTAGTGACAGAGAGAGTATATATAATGCATATATCTCATCTTATATTAGGAAGAAAATGTAAAACCATTCATTAAAATTGTTTGAGCAAGCAGAAATTACTAATTACGCTATTCAATTATACAAAGAGTACTGTTAAATACACACATTTTTTTATTGAATACACACCCCTTATTAAATATACATCCCTATTTAATTGTTTAAATCTTAATTTTATTGTATACACACCCCCTAAAAACCCAAATTTACCCTTTTTAATTTTAATAGGATACACATCCATATGCGTTGTACACTTCTGTTGAATTGCTACTTTCGATATCAGTTTCAATGAGCGTGAATCTGTTCGTGAGAGTTTGTGCTTTGCCACGACGTTCATAACGATGAACATAAGTGTGAGGTGTAAACGTTAATGCACATGTCTAAGTGTGGTTTAAGTGTTTACAAGGTGATCACAAGTGATGATGTACAAGCTGCATGAGGAAATTGTATACAACAAGTTCATCACAAGTTGGGATACCACAAATCATACACCAGGTGCATGCATGGAATAGGGCCTGTTCGTGTGGGTTTTTGGATGTCTAAAAGGATGAGTTAGGAGCGGTTGAGCACATGACTGGAAAGCTTCACACATCAGCTGTTAGTTGGGATTGGTTTCAGTTAGTTTGGTAACCGTTTGATACACCAACTGTATGCTCTAAGTCGGTTCAGCAAGTTGGTCCCGTAACTTTCTGTTTCAATTAATTTGTATATATAAAGTTGTATTCACAGCTTTATTCAAGTGTAATCACCTCCACAATCATGTCATGTAGCAATAAGATATTCTCTCCATAGTGGATGTAGGCTCGTTAGTGAGTCGAACCACTCTAAAAAACCCTCGTGTTCTCGTTTCATTTCTTCATTCATAGATTAGGATCTATCCTTCAATGTTTAAGTTTCTAACTTGGTTTCTGCATTGGCGCCGTCTGTGGGAAAAAGGGCAGGCCGAAGAAGTTGGTGATTGAAGGGCATTGAATATCAAGAAGGTTTATGGAGGATTTCGGATTACGAAGAAAGAAATCTTCGAGCGGCGGTTCGAAGTTGAGAGCGGGTCAATATGCAACCAGATCTGTGGGTTTCTTTGATTGGCAAGAAAGAGAATTTTTCTCGATATCCAACCATGGAGAATCAATGTTGCAATTAGGGGTAATTGGCAACATGAAAGTGTTCTCGTATAAGATCGGCAGAGAGTCGATGGTGGTTGGAGGCAGTATAACTCGGCGGCAGGTGTGATAATGATCAATGCTATGGTGTGTCAGCGGTGATGGATTTCTGGCGTGCTCGACGAGAGGTGATCTTTGGCGTTCTCGGCAGAAGCTTTGCGGATAGTCAATGACATATTTCAATGGTTGTTCAAAAATGTGGAGGCGTGGTAATTTCCGGCATCAACGGGATAATGATCTTCTGGCGGAAATAGCGGCTTTTGGCGTTCTTGGCTAGCGAAAGCTTGAGAGATCGTGAAGCGTGATGATGAGATCAGTGGGAAAATTAAAATCCCATTGATGGGACCTCGAGAGAGTTGTGGCAATTGGGTCTCAGATTTTACAATTTACACAACTTGAGAGGGATTCAATTCAGTTTTAGGAAAATTGGCCCAGGGAAACGTTTTGGCAAGGAAACTAGTAGACAAAAACTGGGCGGCGATCGTAACTGGATGGAAGAGGAAGGTTCTCTCCAGAGATGGATGCGCCGGAAGCGTCTTAATGCGGAGGTGCGACAACTGCCTAGAGCTTCGACAACGAAATTAATTGATATTCCTGTGATCGATGAGAAGGCCTGGACAATTTCCCGCAATTGGTACTGGCTGAGCATGGAGGCAGTGAGAATAAACTCACGGTAATCGTGATTTTCGATGAGATTCTTGGACTGCAGCGATTGATGTTCCAGGCGACTGGAGTAAGGCAACAGCGGTGACTCATCGACGACTTGGAAGTGAACAACGATGGATCTCTGGTGGAGATGATGATGTCAGAAGCGGCTGGCGAACAAGAGGAGTTGGTCACTACAGATTCGAAGAACCAGATCGTAGAAGCGAGGTGGAGGCCCGGCGTCGCAAGATACTATTCTGGCGAGAAAAATGACTTTGAGTTCCGATGAAGAGAGCGGTGGTAACCGTCGTTGGAAGATTTGATTCTGGTGGTGGAGTCATCTTTAAACAATGGGAAATATTGGACTGCACCACAGTGATTCGATGGAATTCGGGACGCTCGAAATTGAACGGAGGTGACATCTCCTCTCCAGAAGTGTAAGATGGTGAGCTTATTGACAACGTGAAGCTGATGGTAGGCTCAACATGATAACAGATCGAAGAGGCGCTGTTGGCTGGGGAAATCCAGCAATGGCTAAGGATGTTTTTCGTTCGGTGGCAGAGGGATTACAGGCAACAGGAGGCAAACTGATGTGCTTATAAGAAGCTACTGATATTTGGTAATGGGAAGGGAGTTAATGGTCAGAGGCTTCAATCTGTGGGTGGGGTGGAGTATAAGATCAAGTATCAGGTTGATGATGGTGATCGGTCAGAGTCTTCTAATCATGAAACTACAGAGGATGAAGCAAAAGGATCAACAACTCAATAGTTATCAAATGGCAAGTAGATAATACTTGGTCGAGTTGTAGCAATTAAGATAGTTTTGGAAGCCTGTTAATTTTCTCACTAAGGTTCTACCTAGTTCTAAGCTTGAGCTATGTAGCAATCTTGTTAGTTTGTGCGAACCATGTTAGAAAGGAAGTTGCTGCTCTTTTTAAAAGCAGTGGTACAAGTCGGTTGGGAAGGTTTGTAAGATATGGAATTTTCAGGTAGTGAATGGTGTTTGTGGGAAGCAGCGGATTCGACAAGGTAGCTAAGAGATGTGGTGACTTGAACTCGGTGGCGTTATATCGGTAAAGAGTGACGTGGTAACAACGGGTAAGTAGGAGAAAGCATCGGTAATCCTAGAGGGTTTGAATAGGCTTCAAGAGACGACACATTCGTTAGGAAATTAGTTCAAACTTGTTGTGGCTCGGTTGCTACTCAAGGTGGAGTAGTGTGGTTGCTACTCAAGGTGGAGTAGTGTAATGGAGTTTTGCTATACTCGTTAAAGAATAGTGTTGAGTTCTGCTACTCTCTTCAAAGTAGTGTGAAGTTTGTTGCACTTGTTACAAAGCAGTGGAATGGAGTAGAGAGTTGCTACGTTTGCATTAAGTTTAAGGTGGAGATTTGTGAGGTGTAAACGTTAATGCACATGTCTAAGTGTGGTTTAAGTGTTTACAAGGTGATCACAAGTGATGATGCACAAGCTGCATGAGGAAATTGTATACAACAAGT
Source organism: Pogostemon cablin (assembly GCA_023678885.1). Taxonomy (NCBI): domain Eukaryota; kingdom Viridiplantae; phylum Streptophyta; class Magnoliopsida; order Lamiales; family Lamiaceae; genus Pogostemon; species Pogostemon cablin. The sequence continues at coordinate 10,148,089 of CM042960.1, forward strand.
TCATCACAAGTTGGGATACCACAAATCATACACCAGGTGCATGCATAGAACAGGACCTGTTCGTGAGGGTTTTTGGATGGCTAAAAGGATGAGTTAGGAGCGGTTGAGCACATGGCTGGAAAGCTTGACACATCAGCTGTTAGATGGGATCGGTTTCAGTTAGTTTGGTAACCGTTTGATACACCAACTGTAGGCTCTAAGTCGGTTCAGCAAGTTGGTCCCGTAACTTTCTGTTTCAATTAATTTGTGTATATAAAGTTGTATTCACAGCTTTATTCAAGTGTAATCACCTCCACAATCATGTAGCAATAAGATACTCTCTCCATAGTGGATGTAGGCTCGTTAGTGAGCCGAACCACTCTAAAAAACCCTCGTGTTCTCATTTCGTTTCTTCATCCATAGATTATGATCTATCCTTCAATGTTTAAGTTTCTAACTTGGTTTCTTACTTGCCAAATCTCACGACAATACGCAACAATTTTGCGGAATTGTAATTCTTACCCGGTGATCTTATCTCTCTTGCTTTTCAGTTGATCTTATCTCTCTTGCTTTTGTGTTTATAACTAACCCTATTTCTTTCTTTTCTTTTTCTTTATATGAATTGCAAAAACCTTAGTAAGACTCTATTTTTACTACAGGCCATTGTCCAATTCATGGCTGATCTTGTTACTCAGAGAAAAGTCAAGTAAAGTGAAGCAAAATAAATCTTGTTCAATTAAAACATGAGTTTCGGGTGAATCTGTGTTAGGGTTCATGAGTTGTAATATGAAAATTCTAGGATTATTATTGTTTTCTAGACCCGCAACAAATTTTATGTAAATTTCATCGTTTCGACATGGATTGAAATCTCTTATTAAACTCACATTAATGTTGTGCTATCTGCTCTGCTCTGCTTAAAATGTTTCTATTTAGTTTTTATCTTTTCTATCTCTACTGCTGTAGTAATTATTATTTGTAGCATTAATAGATTTTGTTTTATCAAACCAAATGAGTAGTCTCGATATGCATGTTGTTCATCTTTCTTCATCTCAATTTTTTTCTCCATCTCAAGAAATACGTATATAGAATTCATAGGAGTGTATATGACATATTTTAATTTAAGGTTTATTAAATTTATTTAGTATAAAATATATAGGGGATGTGTATTTAACAAATTAAGAGTAATTTAGACTTTTTAAAAATATATATTAATTATATATTAATAAGAAGGTGTATTTAATAAAAGAGGGTATGTATTTAATGAGATCCTTATAAAACAATAGTTAAACTTAAAACGGTGTGTTTGATTTTTTTTAAATTTATTATTCTTTTAATTTTTGTTGTAAACTTTTTTAAACTTAAATTGTTGCGTACGTACATTGATGTAGAAATATTAATTTCAAAACCAAAATTTTTATGAGAATGAGGTTGCTTTAATTTTAATACAATTGTGTCAATCGAATTTACAGTGTAAACCCTATGATCCTCTTCCAATCCCATATATATTATATATTATTAGCGTATTTAAATAAGGAAGAAAAAATTTATGTTATAAACCCAATTTAATTTACAAGAGATCGACTAACTCTAATTTTAGATCATAATGAATTTTAACGAATTGCTCTATAATATATTTATTTTTTATTTTTTATGATATGTATGAATTTATATATTTTAAATTTTTAATGTTTCTTGATTTTTAATGTGAGACCCCACTTTAAAACATACTCAATTTTTAATAAAGAATATTTACCAATTCCCAAATTTGAGAAAAATATCATACTCCCTCCATCCCACGAAAGTTTGCATGTATTTTCTGACACGAAATTAAGAATAGTGATAATTTTAGGAGTATTATAGTATTTTTTTGTAATAAATAAAGTGATAATTTTAGGAGTATTATGATATTTCTTGATAATAAATAAATGATAAAGTATGCTAGGTGTGTAAGGGTGGATTTTTTATAAATAAAGTATATGGGGAATTGTAATTGTGTTTGACTTTTTATTTTTTTTGAATGTGCAAACTTTTGTGGAACAATGCAAAATAAAAAGTGTGTCATCTGAAATAGAATATACGATGCATTTTTTTTTTAATTTAAGATTGAGAATTTATGTTACTTTTTATTGAGAAAAAACATTTACATGCATCTTTTTCATAATTTTTTTTTTGTTTGTGGCTGGGAAGGCTTATAGATTTATTGAAAAAGATTAGTGGTGTTTGAACGGGGTTTACTATACAAAGATTTAAGTAATGTTTGGATGAAGGGATTTGATGGACGATTTATACAAAGATTAAGTTATGTTTGGATGAAAGGATTTGAGGTGATTTCATTCGTAAATTACTCCCTCATATCCCTAGCACATGTCGGGATGCAATCAATGAAATTTTTTTAAGGGGAAATGATCAAATACACCCATGAAGGATCAAGTGAGCCCTAATCTTTATTTTGGTATATATATGAGCCCTTTTAATTTCTTTTAACTGATGAATTTCACCCGTCTACTTTATAAATTATGCAAAGTAACATTTCTATTAGTTAAAAATAATACTTAAATGCTGGGTAGTTGAAAATTTCATTTCTATCAACTTTCACCTCAATTCCTCCACTGTATGTATACATGAACACAGCTGCTACAAACTTCAAATATGCTATGTAAAGATAATTTCAGGCTTTCGATCAGGCCTTTAGGAGAAAAAAAATTGTTAATCTTGATAAGCAAATAGACAGAAAATTACATTTCAAGCCAATCAAGATGTGTTCCATTTATTTTTTCAACAGCTAAAAATAAAGATAACTACATCAATATTCTGCAATCTTATTTTTCTTCAACACCTCTCACTTTTCATGAGCCAATAGATCTTGCATGCATAATTGAGATGAGAAGACTACAAATATCCAATGATTGTCTTCTATAATAAATACTCCCTACGTTCCCGCCCAAAGGTGTATTTTGTTTTTTGTACGCGAATTAAGGAGTATTATTATTTATAAATGTGTAGTGGGTAATTGTATGAGTGGGGGTGTGAGCCCCACATTTTAATTGTATTAGAGGGTGCGTATGAGACCCATATGTATTAAAAAGAAAAGTAAACCCTTTAAATAAGACACCCAAAATAGAAAAAAAGATATTGGGTTGGGATGGAAAGAGCATGTATTAGCGGTTAGAAGTAATGGAGCAGTTCAAGTTTGTATCGCTGTACAAAATGAAAGACTAAAGGGTTTAGTAACAAAGACTAAAGGGTTTAGTAAACTTTACATAATAATAATATGGGTGTACGTTAAAATATACTTAAAATTTCTTAGATTTTAAATTAAATAATTTACAATACATTGGTTAGGATGTCGGGTAAATTTATAAAAAGATTTCTAAATCAATAAATTTAAAATTTCTTGTTTAATAATCTTTTAAAAAAAATACAATTAAAATGGTTAAATTAATCATTAAATTATATATTTTTATTATATATTAATTAATTTCATATAATATTTAATTATAAAATAAATTAATATATATATATATATATATATATATATATATATATATATATATATATATAACTTCGCAAATTACATCAAAATAATTAAATATCATTATGAAAATAAAATAATTTTATGCATTACACATATTTTATTAAATTGCATAATACAACAACACGTACACAATGTGTAATACGTAATTTTAATTACTCCCTCCGTCTCCTTGAAAAATATCATGTGACTTTTTGTACGTAAATTAAGGAATATAATAATTTAATATATAGTAAGATGAGAAAAATAATATTTTAATGTGTAGTGGATAGTTGTATTAGTATTGAGTGTGGGATTATGATACAAGATTAATTTATAATATATTAATTATATAAAATGTAATTATGTACTCCGTATTTGATATGAAACATAAAAATACATTCAAATAATAATAATATTAACCTCAAACAACTTTTATAACAATTCTAACTAATTCCATCTTAAAAGGTTCAAAATGCTTCCCACCCCAAACAATCTCCATTTCTCTTACCTTCTCTTTTACTACCGCCCGCCGCCGTCAGCTTGCCACCACGGCCGGTCTCCAATATAATCATCGACATTTGCCGACATGTTACACTCACCTACATCCATGCATACCCAATTTTAATACCCATTCTCCACTAATACTTAGCTTACAATTTTTTTAGATAAATAAAATAATGATAATATATAGAAAGCAATAGAACACCTAATTTAATGGAGAAAATCCAAATTCGAAAAGACAAATTCTCTTGTGAGACGCTATATAAGTGGAACGATTTGTGAGGTATGTTATAGTATGTCTATTATTTAGATAAAATATGTTTAATGATTGTTAAAGTATATTTTCTAAAATATGTTTGATTATGTATTAAAATATGATTTTAACATATTATAATATAATTTATTATTGACATACTTTAACTGCAAATAAACATACTTTATCTCTGCAAAAAACATACTTTAATGATGGGTCGACTCGTCTCACAAATAATCCGTCTCACAAGAGCGTCTTTCAGTAGAAAAAATTTCTTAATATTAAAACAATATTTTTAGTATGAGTAACTCTCTTGTGAGATGAGTTATTTGTGAGATGAGTTGACCAATCACTATAATATCCTTATTTTATAGATGAAGTATGCTTATTTGTAATTAAAGTATGTCATTAATAAATCAAATTTTAACACACTAAAATCATACATTAATACATAATCTAGCATACTTTAGAAAACATATTTTAACAACCATTAAACATACTTTATCTAAATAATATACATACTTTAACACGTCTCGCAAACCGTCTTACGTAAATAATGTCTTACAAGATAATTTATCTTCTAAGTATATATAATGTAAATTATTTAGTCTTGATCACTTATATAAATAAAATAATTAAAAGTAAATTCCGTAATTACCTAATTGCCCTGATTTTTACAGATTTTTACTATATAAAGTGATAATTAATTTAAAAAGAATTGAGATTTTTAAGAAAAATTAATACTCTATTATTTTTGAATATTTCTAAAATGTGATATTAATATTATAGACAATGATACGTGGGCTTCAACTTTTTTTACGAGTAAACACGTGAAACTGTGTGACGAAAGATTTATATGATACAAATTAAAAATAATGATATTTTACTAAAGACAAACCATTTATATATGTTTGTTTAACAGTGAAAAAATTACAAAATTAGTCCCGCTCGTCACGGTCTCATTTGGGTTTGGTCCCAATAGTTTTGACTTCAGTCCCAAACCTTTTTTCTCGACAAAAGTGGTCCCGCTCAAATTTTTTTTTACAATATTAACCCCAAGCTGTCTAAACTTAACGGAATGACGTTAGGGTGAATAGAAATAAACATCACGTGTTCCCCAAACGAGCCCAATCATATTTCTCCTCCCAAATTGAATTCGCGCGCTGTTGTTCCCGTCGAAGGCCGCCGCTCGCCGTTCCTGTCAAAGCTCGCCCGTCGTTCCGTTGAAGCCCTCTCCTATCTCGTCGTTCCCGTCAAGGCCGCGCAGCGTTTCTCATCTCCCTAATTCCCCCTTCTATTGTAGACAAACCCTAATACCTAATTTCTCCCCAAAATTGAGTCCGCTGTAACTCCCTCCCTTCATTAATCGATTTCTCCCCGTCGAATCCCTTTCTCGTCTCAACATTTTGCAGTTTCGATAGCACAATGTGGCGAAAAAAAATCCCTCGTTTAATTTTCGGCTCCAGATTATGGTAAGTGCAGCCTGCAGGTTCAATGTTGAATTTTAGTTTTTCATAAATTTTAAGCACTATGGATAATGACAATGGATTCTTTCATAATGTTCATAAAACTGTATAAAAATCTATGGATGTTTTAGAATTATACAAAAGCTATGAAACCTGTAAAAAGTTCTATTACTTCTTTATTCTGCCTCCTTGAATTTTTGGAGTTTTATAATTTTTTGCCCACAACCATTGCCTACTTAACTGACCATATTTTGTATCTTTAAAAAAGAGTTTCTAATCCAACCAATGAAGCCAAATTTCTTACATATTTTTATTAATCATGTTTTCCTCACACGTTTTTTATTTAAAGAATATTTTGTGAGAGTTCTTAATTTAACTGCAATTATAAAGAGTTGGGCACATTTGTGTTGATATATTAATACCACACATGAAAACCTAAATTTTTACTTACAACTTAGCTGCATTTCTTGATTTTTATGTTCACCCACTAGTTGTATGAAGATAGACCTTTTTGTAGTTAGTTAAAAGGGTTGTGAACATATAAGATATCCTTTTACCAAACAATTCTACCATATTAGTTATTGAATTTTGAATTGATTACAAGTAATTTCTCCCAACTAAATGTTTTAGAATTTTCTAAATGAGAATTGCTGTAGATCTCACCATAATTGTTGCCAACACTTTTGATTTTTGAAGTATATTGACGAAGGAGCACCCAAACTACTTTTTCTATTTATGCTTCTGTCTATTACGTTTCTGTCTATTTAGCTGGTGAAATTATTTATTGTGACTAACAAAAAATGTTGGTATGTTTTGTTTTAGTTAATTCTCTGAATATGTATATTATTAAGTTGCATCATGGTGGAATGATGATTGGGAATACTGATTAGCCATAACTTGTAGTCGGGTTGACCAATTCAAGAATTTATCGAACCACCGGGAGGTTGGCGCTAGAGCTTAAGCGAGATCACGTTTATACAATTTTATAGAGACTAAACATCAATGATTGGTTTTGAAACACAAGTAAATAACAATTACTAACGCAAGTAATGGTAGCAAATAAAATAGTAAAAGATGAGTGGTTTTACAAGTTGAGTAAAAGTGAGATTAACAACACTAATGAAGTGGTAATTCAAGGATTCATGCATTAAACTCATATGTATCAAGGGTTAAGATTAAGGGCCAACACATATATCACCTACACTTCCTCTCAAAATGTATAAGATGTAAATCATTTTCACAATCTCAAAAGAGCTTAAAGGTTGGTTCTCAATTAAACTATTTCAACTAGGTACTAAATTCAATTAAAGAGTCCCTTCATATAATTAATTGACTTCTCAATCTAAGTAATCACATGTTCTATCAATGAGTTCTAAATTCTAAAGGATTTCTCAATCTCTTTACAATTTATAATGAACATGAGGTGTTTGATGAAATGATTCACTCAACTATCCTAAGCATATAATTGATCTCTCAATCTAATCATATATTTAGAACAATCAAACACACAAAACATCATAGATCTCAAGATATTAAGCATCAATGATAGAAAATCAAATATCTCAATCAACATATGAATTTAATTACGTAGATCCACAAACTATCCAACAACCTTCAAGTTGCTAATCTCACAAGGGAAATTAGCTTACAATCTTCATAAGATCCTTAACATAGACATTAGAAATCTTACAAATCATGGTAAACTATAGGAATAACACAAAATTAGAATGAAAACTCCCTTGGATTGGATCCAATTGAATCTCCTTTCTTCATTTGGTGATCACCACTCTTCCTTGCTTCTTCACTTGATTTGGATGGAGACTTTATGGGGAGATGATGATGGAGTGATTAGATGGATGAATTTGATGAAGGGTATGGTGTAAAATAAAGGAATTGGTATGTGAGGTGTGTGAGCAGCTAAATTTCTGATTCTCTCTTCTCAAAATGTTGAATGAATTGATATATATACCCCTTGGAGGCCTTCTAGAAGATGTGTGAAAAATATCTTGTTCTGGCACCGACACGACTCGTATGCTTAAGAATGAGTTGAGTCGTGTTAGGGTTTATCGGTCAACCTTAACTCAAGACGACAGACGAGTCGTGTGTTGACGCACGACCAGTGGGTGGCCATGTTGGATAAATTGATGTCCCCGCATGGCTTCCCCTTACAGGCGCGTGTCGGCGACACGAGACGTGTGCTGCGGCATAACACGTGCGCCTGACACGGGTAGCCATGTTGCTGCTACCATATTTCTTCTTCTTTGTTTCATCTTCCATCTCCATTTTTTTTTCTCATTTTTCACCTGTTTTACATATAATTTAGTTCGTTATCACGTCAAATTGCCACGTCAGATTGACCAACCAGAATTGAAGCATGATGTGGTGGATTTCGGCGAAATTTGTATTTTTCGACGAAAATGGGTAAAAATTGAAATAATTCGTTACTTATAGAGCAAAATTGAACCACTTATCTTTTTAGGGCAAAAATCAAAATTTTGCTTAATTATAGGGTAAAAAATGAATTTAACTCTGGGTCAGAGGGAGTACATAATTTTATCAAAATTAGGAGTAAAATAGTAAGTACTAGTATGAAAACCGTGTTAAACGCGAAATGATTGAGATATTATATATGTATAAGTTATTATTTATTACTATATAAGTTTTTAATTAATTGGTTATCACTTTTTATTATAAAGATTATCACTTCTTATACGTTTCAAAAAAGTTATTGCATAAGACGATTCCACACAAATCTTTTCCATTTAAAATATATTGCACATAATAATACACAATTTTAAGACCACTTTTAAGATTCTTAAATAGTTATAATTTTTTATCAAAGATATTATCACTTTTTATTTATAACACAAAATATTTTTGAAATAACTCGAATTATTATCATTTTTTTGTTAAAATGTTATCACTTCTTATCCATCTAATGAGAGTCTTCTTTTATATATATATATATATATATATATATATATATATATATATATATATATATATATATATATATATATATATATAATAAAAATAATGTAGAAGTATTGTAATACGTCAAGTATGCTTAAATTCAATTCAATTATTAAGAGTAGAACTATATATAATAAAAATAATGTAGAAGTATTGTAATACGTCAAGTATGCTTAAATTCAATTCAATTATTAAGAGTAGAACTATATATAGTTCATGAGTTTATTACTAAATTATTGTTATCACAATTTATTAAATTATTTATTGGATTGGATTATAGTACTAACTATATCATAGTTAACGCAAGCTGTTATGTGAAACTAAATATCTAGACTAGGATCATTAGACCTAGTAATCTCTACTTTAATTACTCCATTTTCTAATTACAGTTGATATTATTAATGCTCCATTATTTATATATAGACTAGCTAGGATTAATTTTCAGTGTACAATTTTGAACATGCACGCCTCTACTGATACACTTACACTGTGTGACAGTTGCAATTCTGCGTGAAACGGTTTAATGTTATTAATTTTATTTTATTTTTCCGAATTAGGTCGAATGGAATTTTATATTGATTACTTGTTTCATAAACGTTATAGTTAAAATGGGTAACAAATACGAGACTTACTAAACAATTAAACAATTGGTCTTCAATGTTTTGTTACACTTGATGTTACACACGTTAGATGAATGACTCATGTGTGAAAAAAAAATCTCAACCATTACTTCATGTGGTTTAAGCTTTCTTTTTAGGATATATGTTTTATTATATTATACGCGTCAATCATCAAATGGTACACAATAGAAGATGTAATAGAAAAATGTAACAGAATAACCGTATAGCTTGTCTACATGGTTATCCATTTCTCATTTGTGATCAAAATATCCACTTCTCATTTCTAATCAAATTTGAATTGAATGTAAGTATATATCTTTGAATTCTTAATTACTTTAAAATAGATTGCATTTCACATAAATAATTAAATATCCAGTGTTGACAACGTAACTTGCATTAAATGCAATACATATATGCCGTATATGTTTATATAATTATCTCCATTTAATGAAATATGGACAAAAATTTGTGTGATATTATACAGTGAAAGAATTAGATCAATAATAACATTTTAATAAAATATAATATTTAATTTTTAAAAAGTAATTATAATAATTATTTTATAAATAATTTTTAATATAAATAAAAAAATATAACATCTTTAATAAAAGTAGAGGTCTCACTTGCCAAGTGTTAATCGTAGATCTAATAGACCGCGCCCCTACGTTTGATACACTTGATATTTTCTACCAAAAATTCAATTTCATTTAAAATGATCAAAATTTAGCAATTATAAAAATAAAGAAAATACAATATTGAAAAGGACTACAAAGTGGAACTGGATATAATTAGTTATATATACAACAATTTTTGAAAATATTTCATTTCATTAATTAATATACGACTTCATGAGTAAAAATGCATGATTCAAATACATTTTAGCACATGATCATTAATCTCAATATATGATTCCACTTTTTTAGTAGTCTCTTGTTGATTGTTGATCTCAATTACTATCAGTTATTATCATTTAAACTTTCCCCCATCAAAGTCTTCCTAATTAAATGCTACTAAATGTTTTCTTTTTCAGGTTGCGATTTCTTCTTCCCTACTTAATGACATGTCCATAGGGAGGGCATATTGACAGTGAGGCAACCAAAAAACCTAGAAGTTTCCCTGTGGTGAGGTTTGAGGTGTTTTAGGGTGAAATTTCATGAGGTCACAATTTGAAATTCACGAATACAATCAACAGCTTTTCGTACGGAGCGAAAATCTCTGATTTTAAATGGGGTCTCCACTAGTGGACGTACTATCCTCCCTTGGATTATTTGGTTTACGAATCAAATACCGATTCATTAATATATATATATATATATATATATATATATATATATATATATATATATATATATATATATATATATATATATATATATATATATAGTGAGGCAAACACTTGTGTGAATCGTGTTGATTTAACGATTAGTATTCTATGAACTATAATCAGTGATTGAAAGATAATACTCCTAAAATTCTTACATCCTAATTTACCAATTATTCTTTAATAAATAAAAAATTATTTTATTAAGACTTTTCAAGTTCTAATATATCATGATCTTTTATATATTTGTTGAGATAAATAATATTTTTCATTAAGAATAGTATTACTTTATCTCTTCAAAAAGTAATTTTTTACAAATTAAAGAGAAGTTTTATTAAATTATGGTGCATGGTGATCGACTTTCACATAGACTCAATCTTAGATGTTCTGTTACAATTAGTGTTACATCCCCTATTACACGCGTTACATGAATGACACGTGTACGGGGAAGAAAATTACAACAATTGCCTTAGGGTTTATACTTTTCTTTTAGGGTATATGTTTAATTATATCATACATGTCAATTATCCAACAGTGCGCAATAGGAGATATAACACCAAAATATTACATGAGAACCGAACTCCTTTTCCATTTAAAATATGGAGTATATTGCACATGTTGAGCTAATAATACACAAAATATTGAGACGGTTTCATGTAAGACCACTTTTAAGAATATAGTTCATGAGTTTATTATTAAATTATTGTTATCACCATCACTCTTTATTTATTGGATTAGATTATAGTACTGTGTCATAGTTAACGCAAGCTGTTATGTGAAACTAAATAGCTAGACAAGGATCATTAGACCTAGTAATCTCTACTTTAATTACTCTATGTTCTGATTACCGTTGATATTAAAGCTCCATTATTCATATTTAAACTAGCTAGGACTAATTTGCAGTGTACAATTTTGAACACGCATCTACTGATATACTTACACTATGTGTGACAGTTGCAATTCCACGTCAAATGGTTAAATGCTATTAATTTTATTTTATTTTTCCGAATTAGTTAAAGTGGGTAACAAACACGGGACTTACTAAACAATTAAACGCAACTTGTCTACGGTCTTAAATGTTTTGTTATACTTGTGTTATATCTTACACGCATTAGGTGAGTGACACGCGTGCGTGTGAGGAAAAATATCTCCCCTAGAGTTTAAACTTTCTTTTTAGGATATATGTTTTATTATATTATATGTGTCAATCATCCAACGTACGCAAAAGGAGATATAATACTAAAATATAACAGAAGAACCGCAACCGCTTGTCTACGTGGTTATCCATTTCTCATTTGTGATCAAAATATCCATTTCTCATTTCTGATCAAATTTGAATTGAATGTAACTATATATCTTTGAATTCTTGATTACTTTAAATTAAAATAACACTAATTGATCTAGCTTGCATTTCACATAAATAATTAAGTATCCAGCGTTGACTACGTAACTTGCATTAAATGCAATACAATGAACATGATAAAGTGAAATAAGAAATTAAGAACCCTAGTTGTATATATATACAATTTATGATCATTTCATTGCCAAATATCATATCCAAGCTAAATACCAATACCATGGCTCCTGCTTCCACCACCCCTAATGCCTCAACTGATCCTAAAAATAACAACACTACTCCTGCGACGAATGGAAAAAAAAAGAAAAACCCCGTATGTTTTGGGCCAGGGAATAACAACCAAGGATCGGGGCCAACACCCACCTCAAATGTGACTATCGCTGCTCCTAAGACTGCATCTCCCTCGAACCCCAAGAATAATGAAGACCCTGGAAAAGGGTTATTATGTGACACTTCTCCTGCGATGAATGGAAAAAAAGAGAAAAACCCCGAGGTTCCTGCAAATGGCTTACTCAACCAGGTATCTCTGAAGAAAAAAGGTGACGAGAAGCTTACAGTGGAAAAAGGTCATGGCCCGAATTTCATTGGTAACACTCCTGCGACGAATGGAAAAAAAGAGAAAAAACCCGTAGGATCGGGGCAAGGGATTATCGCTGATCTTAAAACTGCAACCACCCCCAACCCAACACCCCCCTCAAATGATCAAGGTATCATCACTTGTACGGATTTACATATTTCCAATCTCTATCTCTCTCTTTTTCCTTTTTATAATCATGCCTTCCACTGTGGGACTTATCCCTCGATTTGTTTTAAAATTTTCAACATTAGGTGTTATTAATTTGTTCAATATTAATCACACTTTAAATTTTGAGCTTCCAGGTTTCATATTTAGAAAATTAACTAGGTTTTTGTTATTTTGTTTTTTTTTAATGGACAAATGATCTGTCATCTTCATCTTACTTTAATTAAGGGGGCAATTTATTATTATTATTATTATTAAAATATATTAATAAATAATATTTGTATGAAAAAAATATATTGTATTACATCTTTATATATATAAAAGTAGAATAAATCTAATCCCGGTCATCTATTTTAAAAACAAATTTCAGTCATCCATTAAAATAATTTTATAATTATAATTATGACATTTTCAAATTTCAAATTAGTAAATAATTTAATATCTAAAACAAATTTTAGTAACCAATTAAAATAATTAATGATTATAATTATAACATTTTCAAATTAGGAAATAAAATTTTATTTATTAAAAAATTAATAATATCTATTGACCAATTAAATTGCGAGTTATATACGAGGTTTCCTCATCCTTCACCCATATAAGGAGCCCTCCTCCATTCATTTCAAACCCACCGAGAATGATTTTCTAAGAAGATCAAAAACTTCAGAATTGTCTAAATAGTTCTTCGAATTCTTCAATAAAAATGTGATAAACTAACCGGCCTAATCAAGCGTTCTACAGTATAAATTTTGAACGACCTATAATCTGGTTCTAAACCGTCCAGATTAAGCGTTCTAAAGTAAAAAATTACAGTAAAAAATTTGAACAACCTATAAATCTGGGATTTAGGTGATAAACTAACCGGCCTATAATCTGGAATTCAGGTGATAAACTGCCCGAATTTAAGTATTTTTAAGTCGAGTACCCATTAAAATAATTAAATAATTATAATTATGATTTTTTTCATTTTACCGCAATTTATTATTATTATTATTATTTATTTATATTTGCCCGGTTTCGATTTCCTTTTTTTTCTTACTTATTATTATTATTATTACTTGTCAATTTTTTTTAAATTATTTATTATTATTACTAATTATTATTTTTAATAACATGTTCATATCTCATATGCTACAAATAATAATTGATTTTGAAAAATGTCATCAAACATAAACTTTTTAGGAAAATACCAATTTTAACTTTTTTTTCCATCTCATCATTATATAATAATATATAGTTGTGTGCAATGTCGTACATATATTAGTAAATAAAAACATATATATGATCATATATAGTTGCGAGTAGGGTCGCATGAAAAAAATTATATATGAAATTGTAGGCTTAATTGCAGGCATGGTAGTATGAAAAAATTATGTATGAAATCGTAGCGCAGTTGCAAGTATAGTTGCGGATATAGTCCGTAAGGTGTCGCATGAAAATTGTGTATGAGATCGCAACTACAAGTATAGTTGCGGATATAGTCTGTGAGGTGTCGCATGAAAATTGTGTATGAGATCGCAACTATAAGTATAGTTGCGGATATAATCCGTGAGATGTCACATGAAAATTGTGTATGAGATCGCAAATGTAATTGTAGACGCATCGCAAAAGAAATCGCAGACTAGATTTAATATATTTAAAATGTTTTTAAAAAATACCATTTCTCCAAAAAAAAAATTATAATAAATGAGATTTATCCAAAATAAACTATTAAAAATGACTTTTTTCAAAATGCATATATCTAAATATCTAGTAAAATCTCTTAAAAGAAAAGGACATTAATACTGTTTATGAAACCTATATTTTGATTTATATATATATATATATATATATATATATATATATATATATATATATATATATATATATATATATATATATATATATATATATTTCTTTTGATATTGGAAGGAGTCACTCCAACATAATTAACATTAAATAATACCTTATAGTAATATTTTAATTTCATTTAATAAAAATGTTAACACTTTTTAAAGTTATATTATGGCATGTAACATTTTTATATAAATAACATTACTTATATAACCTTTCACAAATATAATATTGTAATATAATATTTATATATAAAAAACATTTTTACGTAACACTTCTACATACATAATTTATTTATATAATTTTTTTTAAAAGTATTTTTTAATTGTTCATATTTATAAGATAAATATTAATTTTATATATGATAAAATAAATTCATTATATTATATTAAAATATATTAATAAATAATATTTGTATGAAATAAATTATAATTCATAGTCAAGGTATCAGATAAAATAAAATAATTAAAAATAAATTTAATAAATATCCACTACATCTTTAATTTAACCTATAAACCTTCAGGTGTATCGGTGTATGAGATGCACCACAAAATCGATTCGGATCTCTTGTGTTACATCTCCTGTTACAAATTGTTGGATGATTGACACGTACGATAAACTAATATATACCCTAACAATCAACCCTAAGGAGAAAGGTTGAGATTTTCCTCTCCGCATACGTGTCACTCATCTAACGCGTGTAACAGGAGATGTAACACCAAAATGTAACAGAACATCCAAGATCCCAAAAAATAACCCAAAAATAATACTATCTCTTTTCTTTTCTTATTTATTTCACTTGGAAACACAAATAATTAGACTCCAATCTGCCTCATAATGAATGTATATTTGATTTATTTTCCAACCCCAACTTCACAAATTTATTTTCTTGATACAATTTCAACACCTCTTAAGATTTTATTTTTATTACCTTATAAATCCCACCTATAAATTAGGGCGACCTTGATTTTTTTTCTTAAAAAAACTCAAAATTTTATTAATATAATTAATTACTGGAGCTAGAATACAAAAATTATATTATACATGTGCACATAAGACTATATTAGTTGTCGTATAATTATTATTTAATAAAAAAGTTACCAACTATTACTTAATTTACCTACCATACATTAAATAAATTTATATACGGGCAAGGTGTATAGTCACAGCATACATATATACTTTATTATGATCATTAACGTATAAATTAACGAGTTGTTTACGCGAATTCATTCCATTTAAAAATTGTAAATATAATTATATTCTTTAATGTTTTAAATTCTAAAAATAAATATTAAACTCTAAAGATAAAATAGACTATAACCTATTAGAGTTCACAGGATTAATTATGCGGGTGTGTTAATTTGTCATTTTTTATATATCATCCTATAGTTAATTAGTTTATGTTGACAGGGTCAAAGAACAAGGAACCAAATGGAGGCAGCAATACTCCCAACAAGAAAGGAAAAACAGAAGAGAAAAAGAAGAAGAAAGAAAATGGAGACAGCAAAACTCCCTCAAAGGGTGGAAAAACCAAATGAGAAAGATGATCCTGATGTCAAGAAGTAAGGGGCTGCTCATGTTATTTGGCTCTTATTATCCTTACACTATATATATATATATATATATATATATATATATAATTTTTTTTTTTCCAGTATATTTTAAGACATTTCATGTACTTTTGTTTCTGTATAAAATCACTCATTTAAGAAGAAAGTTTTGTTTTTGTCGTCAAAGTGATTTCAAAAGTTGGAATTAAAACTTTTGGGATTATTTTGATTACAGTAAGAAACTTTTTTTTTAAAAGTGTTATTTTGTATGGAACAAATTACCTTTAATGTCATGTTGTGTATTGAGTGGTCCCTACACCCAAACTTCTATATACAATTAAATAAAATCCGTGTGTATCCAGCAGTTGCTTTATGTATAAATACAGCTTTATTTTATATTAATATATACTACTTGATATTAATAAGTGAGATATATTCATGTTATTTTTGTTGAGAAAATACCACTCCAATGCATCTTTTGCTTAATTTAATTATTTAATTTTAATTTTTTCTTAGTTGGTGGCCAAGGAAATCTTAATATAATGTGATTAGAATTGTTCTAGATTTTTATTTGTTTAGTATTTATGATCTTGTAGAGTAAAGAAAAAATTGTTACTCCAAAATACTCAGGTAAAAATAATCCGAAAATTGTCTTGTTTATTTGGGCTTCTTACCCGATTAAGTTTAAAACGGGCCGGCCGGTGTATTATACCTCACTTCAACATCATTACATGAAACAGACATGAACCTTTATTCAAATGCAACATGCAACATTAACACTAATCTCGTCTCATCACAACCTAGCTAGATCCAAAAATTCGGGTTGTGGGGTTGGTGGACGGGTTCAGGCTTTTCACTACAGCTTTGGTTTTAACTATTGCCAAAGAGATTAACAGCATCTGCACTTTTAAAACTTGTAGTGTATGAATTAGTGTTTGGATGAGATGAAAGGTGAGCAAGGAGTGCATTATTTTGGGGTTTGGTGTTCTTCATTCTGAAACTTGGATTTGAACATGACATAGTATAATATTACAGCATAGCCTTATATAGAGAAATGTTTTGGCCCTATTACTATTACAGCACAGCCTTATATAGAGAAATGTTTTGGCCCTATGGGTGGTTGGGGAATGGGGTGACATGGTGTACATTAGTGTGATATTATTTAGGTCATATATGTGTGTGATGGAGAAATCTATGGATATGCATTTCATAGCTAGATTGACAAATAATACATTGAGCACACATATTGACATACATGATATACATACATGCTTTTTTCACCTTAATGTCTAAGGAGCAATTTCAATTATGATCACAAAAATCTAAAAATTTAGTAAGGTATCTGACTAGCTAAGTGTTTTTAAGTTAATAGTATTTTAGTAAAAAAAACAATATACATTTATAAAGAAAAAAAAAGTTTTATAGTATTTTAGTTAAAAAAAATATACATTTATAAAGAAAAAAATATACATTAAGGAATAAAAAATTGTACGGTTGTTTTGAAATAAGCAAATTTGATTAAACATGATTTTCTATCTTCAGTTTATATTTTGGAGTAATGAGTTCTATAGAATACACATCCTCAATTCCAACCAACTCACTGTATTGCAATTGAAAATAGATCTTTATCCCACCAAAACCCTATCTTCTCAATAAGTATTTCAGCCATCAAATTCAAGGTGAATCGGATTCATACATGACCTTGTTTTCATGACCTTTTGACCAATAGAAGCCAAATATTTGATTTATTTGTGCACATTAGGCTTGAAATGAGGTCTTTCTTATGTGAATTTAGCCTTTTCCCTTGAATATTCGTGAATTTTTTCTTGATAGCTTTGATTTGCTTCTGATTTAGAACTTTATTCACCGCAATTTGTGGCATTCTATTGCATCTTCCTGCGTGACCTGCTGAAGCAATTTCTGTAGAAATCAAAGTATGGAAACCAAGAAGATTGGATATTCATAGTAGCAGTTAGAATCAACGAAGGTAGAAAAAGAGAGAAAAGGGAAACTGTTTTTTCATTATTCAAAACTCTAAAATCAGAAGTTACATAGTGTAGAGTGTAGTGTATATGCTAAGTATTGAGAAAGCTAACCTATGGAAATATGACAAGTGACAATACAATTGGAAAATATCTTCTAAATGATCATGTGCTAGGCACATGTCTACACCCCCTCCTCCAGTTGGACATCCAACTTGGACAACAAAGAGCAACAAACAAAAAAGAAATAGAAAACAAAGGCAGCAATCTTCAAAAACAAACTGAAGCAGTAGCCAGCCAATCTTCAAGGGCAGCAAGAACATATCCATGTAGCAGTAGTAGAAGTGCATACCAGCAACATAGCATCAAGCAAGTGCACCCAAAAGCGTAGGAAAAATGAGAAGCAGCATTGTTCCAAACCATAGCAATAGAGAATCAAGTGGAACAACAGTCTCGTAGCAATCGATTAGCAATAGAGAATCATTAGTAGTAACACCCAAAAGAAACATGAGGTTTAGCAAATCAGAGCTTGGTCCGGTCGGTCGTCCGTCGTCCGCCACTACTCGCCGCTGCTGCTCGACCGCCGTCCGTCGGAGGTCTCTGTCCGCCACCAGCCGCCGCCACCTTCCGGTCAGATTGGTGATTGGGGAATGTCTCTCTTCGATCTTTTGTTTTCGAAAAATTTTCAGATTTTTTTTGCCAATTTTTTCGGATAGGAAAGTGTCCCGTTTACTGATTTGTTCTTGTTGTATCTATGTGATACCCTGAGGCGGTTGGTCCTCCTTTGTGATGCTGTGAGGCGAGTGGTCCTCATTTATGCTTGTGATTTCTGTGCTATAGAATTAGGGATTTTTTGTGATTTGTTGCCTGGATTGGTCAATTTCTGTGTATCTAAATTGTGAGTTCTATATCTGTGTGATATCCTGGTTTGCTTTCGTTGCTAATCTGTTTTTTTTTTTGGAATTTTTGCTCTTTTTGCTATGTGTGTGAATTAAGTTCGTTTCCAGGTCGTAAGATAGCATTTGCTCACATGTGTGTGTGATTGCATTGTTTTTTGAATATGTGTGAGTCGATTCACTCAACTTTAAGCATCTAGCTTCTCCTAATGCATTTGGGCAAGGAGACTTCAATATCTGGAAACAGAAGATGAAGTATGTGGGAGTGTTCAAAGCTGTGAATGACTCTTATGATTAAGAGATAATTTCTTGTGTCAATTATTTGATGCCTTTTAAAATTTTATGTGTTTTTTAATTAGCTAGTTAATTCTACATGTGATTAGGATATTTGTTTTTCTATTGTGTTTCTCTTTAAAACTATGTGTTTACTTTGTGTGAGAAACTTGTTAGAAATTTATTTTCTACGTTTGTGCTTGTTTATGTGTTAAACTTCCTAGGTTTTAGGTTGTTCCTAGTGAGATGGAGTATTTGCATATGTGTTAACTTTACGTTTTTGTGCCTAGTCTACATGCTTATTTGTTTCTCTTAGTGAGGTGGAGCATGTTGTGTGCATTCGAATGTGGTGTAACATTTTATTGTTGATTGTCTATGTGACTTTTATGTCTATGTGACTGTGTATGCTTCGGTGTGAAGTGTCTGTGTGACTTTTAACTGCTATAGGTTGTGTGTCTATGTGATTTTTAAAGGCTATAGCTTGTGTGTCTATGTGACTAGACTATGTATCTTTAGAATTTTGTATTTTATTCTGTGTGATAAATGTATGAATTGTGTATTCATGATCTTTGTGATCTCATGTTAGCTTTCTGCTTAGTTTTGTTCTATGTGAATTGTTCGTGTGTCATGAGAACTGTGAATTCTAATCTATATGATTACATGACTATGTGAACTTTTGTGACTTTGTGTCATTTTTGACTAACTTTGTGTTTGTCAAATTTTCTGGATCTTGCATCTAACTTTGTGTTTTTTTCGTTTTGCAGATATCTGGGAAAAGGTGCGATGATGAATTCCTAGATGAACACGAAGGTGGATGATTTGGGCCAAGGAGGAGATTTGTTGGGTCCGTTGGGCCTGTTGGCCCAAATGTTTGTCTTCAATCTCAAAATATTGGGCCAAATGTGTTTGGCCCATAGCCTTACACCAACAACCCATTTAATCCACTAATTCGTGGACCCAACAAGTGTGGTTGGAGCAGAATACTCTTTTTTAGTAGAGAACGGGAATCTGAGCACCTCCCGTCGCCTCCACCTCCGGCGACGTGCTCTGGCATAGCTCCGACGACGAGGACGACCGCATCCTCCCAACAGCCATTGCCATCGCCATGCATGCACTCTCATGGCAACTTCCTCAACGCCAACACCCTCACCACCTTTTAAACCAAAACCCAACTCTTTCTCAAAACGGCATCACAACCCAGAAGAACGGATTCAGCCCTGCCAGCTGTCATCTCGGATTTCCTCCACCGCGCCGATATGATCAACGGCGGTTAGCTTTCAGTTTGTTGTATTAATTTCCAACCGCTGTGGTGGCGTTAGCTTGGTCTTATAATAATTAATCTGTTCAACATGGAAATTGATCGAAAGATCAAAAACCCTAATTCTAAATGTTATTAGCTAGGTTTTTTTCTGTTCCCTAACTCCATGTATAGCTTCAAACATGTTTGTTTTCAAAAAAACAAGAGGATTTCTATCTAACCCAATCAAAAGCAAATATTAACTCTATATATATATATATATATATATATATATATTTGTTTGATCATAAACTTAGTATACATTTACTCGCAAATTGGCCTTAATCCACGTGAAAGTTGGGTAGCAAGGTGGCGGCATTTGATCAGCTGCTCTATGCTATATATTTTTTCAGTCGAATAGCAAGTGGAGTTGTGGCGTAATTAGAAGAAATGATAAAGGGTTTACACTCTCCAAGAAGAATTTAATATAAACGGACATGCCAAATTAAACAGAAACAGGTCAAACACATTGCATATAATTACTCCACATTGGTTATTACATACGATACAAACAATTCATGAACAAAACAAACTCGGATGGATACAATCAAATTACAGAACAAACAAACTCGGATGGGTATGATCAAATTATAAAACACACATGCATGCAAATACAAACATCACACGATGGTAACAATTAACTTTTCTCACTAGCTACCTCCGAAAATTCGGGTTGTGGACGTCTTTGGGCTAGTTTCTCCTTCGATTTTAACTTCAGTACTAATGGCGCTACCAAAGAGATCAGCAGCATCTCCGACTATAGAGGTAGTTTCGTGATGATCAGTTGAGCATTGTTGAGCGAGGATTGCGTCAATTTGGAGTTTGGTGTCCATGGAAACAGTACCTTTTTTATCATCATGAGTTGAACGCTGTGCAAGAAGGGCATCAGTTTGGAGTTTGGTGTTGTTGTGAATTCAAACTAGGGTTTGAAGACATTGTGTACAATCAATATCAAGATGAGTGTGTGTGTGTGTCCAGTGATAAGAATAATACTTACCCAACGGTCAATTCATGGAGAAATCAATTACAATCATATATATTAGGTGATAATTCTTGATTTGATTTTCACTGTATATTTTTGGTAGTAGCTATAACTCTGTGATTGTGATTTCACACTTGGTAATTGTGTATATATAATATAGGCCATTGTGAACGAAATCATCTTGAATTCATTATCCTTCAATACAAAAGTTCTGCTATTACTTTCTCTTCTCAACAAATTATGAATTCTATCATATTTCAACATCCAGTGGGAGGGTTTGTATATATAGATGAGCTTCCTCCATGTAGGAATTAAATTATCATTTTTTGTGTTAAGAAATTTCTACTCATGTTCTACTGATGTTCTACTCAACTTCAACTTATTAATATACTATGCTTTCAGCTAATTCTTTTATTCATTCAGCCATATGTGTCTGATACTCTGATCGAATTACGATCCATGTGTAGAGTGCAAAATATATATACAACATATGCTCACGTATACGTAAATATGCATGCTTCAAACTCATCTAGAAGGATCAATTAAGCCTGTGGTTTTGTGCAAACTGGTTAATTTGGAAAGCTAGGAATAACAAAAACTTTCAAGATGGAGAAACCAATTCGGAAAAGATCGTTTGAGGAATTTAAAACAAATAATAGTGTATTTTTTCTACATATTATATACTCCATGACAACTTAAACTAAGAAAATCAAATTTGCAATATGATGAAGCAACAATAACCCATCATTTCCGCACCTTCTTTACCATATATATGTTTGAGATTCTCTATTCCATTCACAAAAAGTTTGTTTGAGAGGAATGTGGGGTAATGATAACGGGAGCATGTTAGATATTATTTTGATGTTTGGTCAATACAAGGGGAATCAAAATTTCACAATAATTCTCATTAATTCGTTAACTATTCTATATTCTTCAATGATTTTAATTTAAATTTACATCAAATTAATGTTTAGAGTATGAAGTAATGTGTGTGAGAGAGTAGATAGTTCAAATCAAAAACATGAAACTCTTTCTTATTTCTAAATATGGATTTTAGAACCATAAAACATCTTGAATTCAACAAAAATTACAGGGCCAACGCGGATTTGATGTAACTATAAAATCTCAACCTTTTAAATTTTAAATCAATTAAATATTATCTCTATTTTTTAAAAAAAAATTAAAAACAAAACTCTAAGTTTAACATAAACCGTGCATCCAAAGTGGTATTAACTCTCATTCCCAGTGTAATAAACTTCCATATACCCATATATTAACTCTACCTACTCAAATAAACTTCCATATATATACCCATTTAGAATGCATTCGGTAACTTCATTCCCTATTTTAAGGATATGCGTCGTCCATTCCATTCCATTCCTTTATGTCACATAATATAACATAATTACTTAAATATTCTTTTAATATATTAATTTGTAGTAATATTTATTTAAAATTAACTTAATCGTATTAGAATTTATTATTTTATATAAAAAATTTGAAAATTTAAATTTAAATATAAATATAAAATATAAAAATTTTATTAGAATAGAGCAATATGAAAAAATAAAAAATTGATGTTTTTTTGCCAAAATTTTAAAGGTTGAAATTAAATAGTAATTTAAATAAAGATTAAGATTTTTCTTGAAATAAACTAAAAGATCATTGTGGAAGTAAATATGGCAATGATGAATGCCACGCTAGCAATCTGGTAGCTTTGATTGCTCGATAGGCGCAATTTGCAACAAGCATCAAAGGTGATGGTTTTTTTACTAATTCTCAAAAGATAGTACTAAATTACAATTAAAGTAAAGATTGAGGTTATATTTTCAATTAATCCCTTAATTTATTATTCATTAAAGAGAAAAAACTTAAAAGATTGAAATGAGATCAAATAAGTAAATCTTTGCCAATTGGATCATGAAGGTAGTGAAACGGAGAACACAGTGATCTCCAGCTGGAAGGGCCCAAAACCCAATAATTCTACTACTTTCAAAATTTTCGTTTTGTTTTTTATTTTCTTTTTAATGAATGAATTGAGGGGGTGTTTGGGTATTAAATGGTGTTAATGGAAATGGAGGTGTATTGATTTTTATTGTTGATGTTTGTTTAATTTAATTGGAATTCAAATTTTTTAATCATTCTCATTGATTCAATAATTACTCCCCACCCTTTAATCATTTTTCATTCCATTGTGATTGAGCTCCTTAACGATACCCATTGTCATTTCGATTGAAAAATTCGAACCAATCAGCCCTAAATAGAATATTTTGAGTACACTAGTTGGGTTGGGTCAGTTATCTTATTGGAGTGAGGCTCCTGTGCACCCGGGCGCACGGAGCATATTCTGCGCGACTTTACAATTTTTATGCCACTTTGCAATTTAAACACCTAGCAATACATAGGTTTAAATAGAGTTTGAGGGGGGATTGTGTTCACATGAGAATACGGAGTATCCCTCCGTATCCTCGGGGCGCAGGAGCTTTTGTCATCTTATTGGGATCCACCTCAAAGGAATCTTCAGAAACCGATCACACCATGTCTTCTTTAATTTTATAAAGTGTCACGCTTTAATACTACGTACCCCTATTCTACTCTTCTCATTTGCACAATATATCCTTCACATTTCAAAAATTAAAATGTTAATTGTTGAGAGGTAGACGTTTGCATACGTTAAGTCAACAATATAACACTTGGAAGATATGTTGGATGATCAACATATAAATCAAGGGTTATGGTCGAGTGTTGTAAGAATGAGCTGCCAAAGTTAATGTGGTTAGGTATTGAGGATAGCTTGCTATGCAAGTTAAAGAGTTTATATAAGACAAGTTAGAATATTTAAAATAATATCAAGAAATTAATTATCTCTGTATCTTTATAAATATAATATTGATTTGCGAAACCACTTACGTGAGACACTCGAATCGTGTTCCCTAAAATTGATAAGTGATAAAATTTTAATAAAAAATGATATTGAATTAATAAAAAATGATTATAATAACTATTTCATGAATAATTTATAATGTAAATAAAAAATAAATATTTTTAATAAAAAGTACTAATAATTAATTAAGAAAACGTAAAATAATTTTACGTAAACGTACCACGCAAGTGTTAATCCTAAATCTAATAGACAACGTACTTCTGATACACTTGATATATTCCACTAAAAATTCAAATTTCAGTAAAATGATCAAAATTTAACAATAACTAAAGAAAATACAATATTGAAAAGGACTACAAAGGAGCTGGATATAATTAGTTATATATAGAACAAAACTTTAAAATATTCCATTAATTAATACATGACTTCATGAGTAAAAATAAGAATGCATGATTCAAATACATTTTAGCACATGATTATTAATCTCAATATATATGGTTTCACATTTTTAGCAGTTTCTTGTTGATTGTTGGTCTCAATTACTATCACTTATTATCATTTAAACTTCCCCATCAACGTCTTCCAGATTAAATGCTACTAAATGTTCTCTTTTCTTTCATAAGACGCATCCACAATTTGACCATAGATGTTTGTAATTTCTTCTTCCCTAGTTAATGACATATCCCATAGGAAGCCATATTTGGGTTAGATTTGAAGTGTACATTCCCTAATCTCGAGATTAAGTTAAGAAATTCGCGGATGCGATCACTAAGCATGGGTTAATTCTTGAAATGAGTTTCTCTAGAGGAGTTGGTTCTAGACTCCCCTAAACTATTTGATCTACGTACAGATCGAATACCAATGCATATAAAAGAAGTAATGCAAATATTTGTGTAAATCGGGTTCAAGCATCCACCTTGATTTATTAATTATTTTTTTAGTACATGAAAAGCTATAGATCGAATACCAGTGTGTATAAAAGAAGTAATGCAAATACTTATATGAATCGGGTTCAAGCGTCCACCTTGATTTATTAATTATTTTTTTAGTACATGATAAGTTACATTTTAGAGAGATGAACTTTACTTTTCTCAATGAAAAATATTACTCATAAAATTTATACATTTATTGATTACTTTTTAATAATAAAAAATTATTTTTTAGTCTCTTAAAGTTATGATATGTTGTATTTTTTATATTTTTGTTGAGATGAATAATATTTTTCATTAAAAAGACATTTTTATTGTTAAATTAATTTACTAACGAATTTTAAAAAAAAATATAATTTTAATTGGTAAAATAGTGAATAATCAATCATATATATATATATATATATATATCAAAACTCCATTAAAACAATTCATATTGAAAAGAGCATATTAAAATTAGATAATTTAGAACCCCAGAGAGATTGCGTGTTAAAATTAGATCATATTGACATGTTAAAAGAGCATATTAAAATTAGGAGAATCGGACACACTTATCACTCATGATCCTCTCACATAAGAGGTAAGAGGGTAGTAGTAATTCCTGACATGTAAGCCCCCATCTCCTCTCATTTGAGAGGGTCATTGGTGACCACGGGTCACCAAAAATTATTCTAAAATTAGACATAAGACATGATAAGATTGCATGTCACCGAAAATAATATTGACATTTATTAATTAATTAAAACCTATATCTCTATTAAAATTAATTTTTTTATTATCCCTCTCTGGACTCTACATACGACGTATTTATTAAGGTTTAGGTCCTACGTGTACACGTGTGTGTAAATTTTATTATACTAGAGAAAAGTTTTTAGTTTGATAAGATGCCATCACTCAATGCAATTAAAGATGATAGTGTAATTTTCTTTATTCATGTTATTTTTTATATTATTACAATAAATACTAATTATTCTTAATTTCTATTTACTGTAGGATAGTAAGTTTGTAATTAATTAAAATAAATAATTAAGTAATATAAATATAATTATTCTTAATTTCTATTTACTGTAGGATAGTAAGCTTGTAATTAATTAAAATAAATAATTAAGTAATATAAAT
The DNA here is from genome assembly GCA_023678885.1 of Pogostemon cablin. Classification (NCBI taxonomy): domain Eukaryota; kingdom Viridiplantae; phylum Streptophyta; class Magnoliopsida; order Lamiales; family Lamiaceae; genus Pogostemon; species Pogostemon cablin. The sequence goes on from CM042960.1 coordinate 10,174,563, forward strand.
ATGTATAAATTTGATTGGTACGTGTAATTTACACATTTAAAATTACATCAAATTTGATATATAGTACAAAATTAAATACTCCATATAATTAACAGAATTATAGTTTAAATAATGATAAAGTCTATGAGATGTGTTTATGTAAGACGAGTTGCGAGATGTTTTAAATATATGTAGATAAACTATGTTTATTTGTAGATGATTGATACATTAAAATATAATTTTAAAATATTATTATAATATAATCCACAACAAACATATTTTAACTATTAATTAATAAACATACTCTATTTATATAATACTTATATATATTAATGTATCGACTCATTTCATAATCTGTATACCTGTCTCGAGAGTGCTCCTAAATAATTTTTGTAATAAGATCAATTATTTAACTTAAATATAATTCGAAAAAAGATTACTTACATTAATTTCACCCACTTTTTTTCAAAAGTTTATACTTTTTTATTTTAAATTTATTATTAGTGAAAATTGTATTGGTTTAGCCTCTTTAAAATGACACCCTTAATTAGAGTGGGAGGATTGTGTTCACATGGGGACACGAAGTATCCCTCCGTGTCTCGGGGGCGCAGGAGCTTTTGCCTTTCTTAAAACAACTATAAGTTGTCGTATAACTATTTCCACGGAAAAAATAGTACCGACTATGACCTCACCTACCACAAATTAAAATAAGCACATACTTATACACGAGCAAGGTGGAGTTTGAAATTAAAATCATCTCATACAAAATTTACTTTATTCAAAATAGCTTCAAAATTTTTAATTTCTTTGAAATAGTAACAAAACTTTTAATTATAAATCCGAACTAAATCTCCATAAATACAAATGGCCATTGTTTAATCATAAGAACAATACAGTTATAGATCAACTAGCATCCCACCATTATATTGACAATGTAACATGCATAGACTCTTCCTTCTCCTACAATAGGAAGAAAAATCATATATCAATTAAATAATATCAATTATTATTATGTAGAAAACAAAAGTATATTAATATAACTCAAGAAAAGAGAACTTACATAAGTCATTAAAGGCTTCTTAATCCCATGGAGTTGACGAACCCAATCTGATCCATGTATCAGTACTTGTACCACATCCAGAGTCAATCTAGAACGATAAGGATCTAAAATTCGAGTCCCTGCACTAAATGTAGCCTCTGATGTCACAGTGTTAATAAGAATAGCTAAAACATCACGATCCATCTTAGACAAGACAATGAATTTCAGATCTTGAGATTTCCACCAAATTAAAGCATCAAACGCTACGCTATCATCCCCATCTTGACATCTAAAAACTCCTTCCTCCAAATAAATATCCAACTCTGACTTTGAAGGAACATTGTGCTCAACATTATTCAAATACTCATCATACATAGACAAACCATATGGTATAACTTTATCTTTAGAGGTAGCACTAGTTGTGTCATCTGTACATGTATCATCTAATTTCTGAGAATTCAATTTACGCGTCTTCATGTGATCAATTGTAACATACTCAGAAAACAAATCATGCAATGCATTTCGAACCATTGCCACATTTGCTCGTGCATCAGCCTCATTATATATTTTATTGAAAGCAAAGTCAACCAACCTCATTTTGAACCTAGGATCAAGTACTGCTCCAATAGCCATCAAAAGATTACAATTCCCCCAATATTTGTCAAACTTTACTTTCATCTTCTCAACCATATCTCTTACGAACACCTCAACATGTTTTTCATTCTCATTCAACACATGTTTTACTCTCCAAATGACAACTAGAAAAACATTAGAAGTAGCAAGAACTGTCCTCAAACTTCTGAATCCAGCCCTAGTTTTTGAGCTTACCATCATCTGTAATTTGAGATAGAGGGAAAAAGAGTAATACCTTCACCACTTGGAGAAGAAGCAGCAGCGGCGTCCACGGCGTCGGTACTCAGTAGAGCGTAAGGTTGGAGAAGAAGCAGCGGCGTCCACCGCATCGGTAGAGCGTAGGGGTAGGCAAATCCCTAATGTTGCGGCTGCAAGACAAAGCCCTAATCCTATTTATATTTATAAAATAATTTAATAATATATATATAATATTAAAATATAAAATATATTATTTATTCGAATATATTCACAAATATTTGAATCTAATATTTTGTATCTCATATTCGATTCGATTAATTTTCGAATCAATATTCGCATTCGAATTCGCAATTTTCGAATTCGAATATTAATAATCGAATTCGAATGCCTAATCGAATAAAAATATTTGAATTTGTTTACAACTCTAGTGGCCGGGGAGATCTTACAACTCTCACTACAGAATTGCTTATAGTATACTCCTTTCGTCTCTAGGTAAGAGTCTCATTTTGCCATTTTGATTGTCCCACCTAAAGGATCTCATTTTTTTTACACATAGGACCCACCTACACCCACTAATACAATTAAAACATGGGACTCGCACACACACTAATACAACTACCCACTACACATTAAATAATAATACTCCTTAATTCATATGCCCAAAAGCAAATGAGACTTTTATCAAGGGACGGAGGGAGTATACTGATATATATATACACACATTACTCGAATTTAAATTATAAATTCTCTTGTATTTTTTTACTTTATCTGAAAAATCATAAAATAGTTAGAATATTACATTTTTCGTTACAAACCTTTTAGTTTTGTTCATCTTCAGCTCATAATAATAATTTTTTACCAATTTCATTTCATAACTTGTAAAAGTACCAATTCATTATTATTTCATGTAATTAGAAAAATTGAGCATTTTTTAGTTTAAAGGACAATTTTGGTGAATATTTAAAAGTTATCAGATTATTTCGAAAAATTAAATTTTTTTGACTATTTTGAATAAAGTAAATTCGTATAAAATATTTTTATTATAAAATCTTACGTCACTCTATAAATTATCTTTTTGCAAATGCTTGTCCACCTTTGGATGGATGGATGTATGTATTCATGTTTTTACTAATTATTTATTTTATTCTTTATTACTTATTTTTAGGATTAACAATAAATCTTGTGCTAACACCTATTAATCTTTTCACAAAAGATAACACTTACTAAGTCCCACAAAAGATTGCACCCACAATTCTGGCACGGAGATTAAGAAATTGATAACTATTAGGGATATAATGGTATTTTTTTAATAAATAAATGATATATTATGTTAGGTAGAGATGATTTTTTTTGTAAATAAAGTGTATGGGGGAATGATGATTATTTTTTACTTTTTGCTTTTTATGAAAATGTGCAAACTTTTGTGGGAGTAAAGAAAAAATGGTTACTCCAAAATACCCACGTAAAAATGGTCAGAGCCGGATCCACTTCATAATTAGAGTGGTTAATAGTAATACTAACATTCTCCTCCTAGCTAGATCCGAAAATCCGGGTTGTGGGCTTGGTGGACAGGTTCGGGTTTTTCACTGAAGTTTTGGTTTTAACTTCACTGTTGCCAAAGAGACTGTTGCCAAAGAGATTAACAGCATCAGTACTGTTAAATCTTGTAGTGTATGAATTAGTTTTTAGATGAGATGAATATTGGTGAGCAAGGAGTGCATCATTTTGGGGTTTGGTGTGCTTCATTTTGGAACTTGGATTTGAACATGACATAGTGTGATATTACAGCACACCCTTATATAGAGAAATGTTTTGGGTGGTTGGGAATGGGGGGTGACATAGTGTATATTAATTTTATTAAAAAAAATAAAAATTAGTGTGATATTATTTAGGTCATACATGCTTTTGTCACCTTAATGTTGAAGGAGCAATTTCAATTATGACCACCAAAATCTAAATATTTTGTAAGCTATTGACTTGCTAGTATTTCATTCTTCTACTATTAATTCGATTATGGAGTTTGTTCATAGTGAAATGGTTTGAGTTGTTCGAATACTCTTTTATTGAGTATATTGAGAAAAAAAAAAAAAAAGGAAAGTTGTAAATTATTGTAACTGTTAGGGTATTTCTTATGCCCACGTTTTATAAATAAAATTCACAATATTTTCTTAGGAAAATAATTATAAATAGAAATTATTAGTGACAGTTTTTATAAAGACAAATGTGGACTATGTTAAACATAAATGACCAATTTTAATGTTTTCCCATTTTATGTATGATGGAAATTATTTAATATAAAAGAAAAATTAATACTTAAATGAAATTAATATTATAAAATAATTATTTTATCATTAATGAAAAATGTGCCGTAAAGTAACTAAATTGGCTACAAAAGCCAAAAGGAAAAGAAAAAACAAAAGAACTTCCAACGCGATTGAAGTAATTACCTATGGAAACAAATTAATAATGTGTCCTAAATATTTGTCTTAGCGGATAAATTTATTAGAAGAATTTGTAACTATATACTTAGAACAATATTTTACAATGCCGACTTGTACTTGATTCGTGTTTTCCGCGTCTCGTTATTATTTATTAAGTTCGAATCATTCGATAGTAATTGCTCTTAGGGTTTATCCATTAAATGACAACAAGTAATAAATAAATATATAATTAAATAGCGACTTTTGAAATTGATCACTTATTCCATTCGAACCCGATGTAACGACCGACAAATTAAATTTAATTTTAGATTGATAATTTTTAAAAAACTCTTTTCCTTTTTTTTTTCTTTTTCTTTTTTGTTTCTTTAATAAACACTGCAAAGGAAGGAAATCATGAAGACTAAATTTTAAGAATCATGAAATCATTGATATATAGCGTAATTGATTGTTTTCAAACTTCGTACATTATTTGGTGCGATCCAGATTTACCGTGTAAGCATACCATTGAATGAAGATTTCAAATATGTTATGTTATATTTTGACATTACCATTCATGTTACACGACCGTAGATGAATGACATGTGGCGAGAACAAAATTTCAATCATTGTCCCAATAGTTAATATTTTCCTTTTACGAGTATATTTTATTACATCCTACGTTTCAATTATCTAACAGTTTATAACAAAGGATGTAACACTAAAATATATTAAAGGAAAAAATATACTCCCTCCGTACGTTGATGTTTGCTTTTTGTACGGAGATCAAGAGATATAATATTTTAATGTATAGTGAGGTGAGAGAAATAATATTCAATGTAAAGAGGGTAGTTGTATTACTGTTGTGTTTGGTCCCTACATGAAATAATAAATTGTTTTGTTTGGGCCCAACATGACAAAAAAAATGTATACCTTATATAACTTGGAACAACCCAAATGTAAAATGTAAATCTTAATGCATGATAGAGGAAGTACTTAAAAAGAAAAGCATAAACTTTGGGAGCAATGATTGAATTTTCTCTTTTTTACGTGTCAATAATTTTCTTTTCTACCGCTTAAATTTTTAGATGAGATAATCATTTAATATGGTATTAGAGACATAGACTAACTTGCTAGGCTAAGGTTTGAACCTCACTATCAGTCATTTATAAAAAATTTCCACTAGCAGGGCGGAAATCTCTCAATTATATATAATTAGTGGTGAAAAAAAATTATATAAAAAATAATCCAAGAAAACTCGTGTGCATTTTGTGTATCAGTATTCGATGCCGTAGTGTTGAATGAGCAATATGTATAACGTACAATAAATGATGCTAAATTGACGTGAGACCGATTATATACAACTATACAATAAGACACTTTTTATATTTCACATGAAAGACATATAAATATATTTTATACTTTTGGATTAATGTAAATATTTAAATTCTAATATTCATAATTTATTAAATTAAATTTATCTTAATATAAATATTAAGAGCTGTTTTTTTTGGAACATAGAATTCCTGAGCAATGAAGTATATTATTAAAAGAAAAAAAAATACTTTTCACAGTAAATTTTGTATATGATTATTTTCAAGCTAGCATAATTATTTTATTCATAAATTTTACTTCCTCCGTCCCACAATATGTTTTACGTTTATTGTTTCACGTTATTTAAGAAAAGTTACATTTTTTATCAATTTTATTGACTTTAGAGGGTATCGTAATATTTTTAGACAATAAAAAAGTATAAAGTAATGGTATGTGTGTGAAAAAAAGGAGTGACAATTTTAAAATTAAAGTAATTTTTGAAGTTTTTGAATAAAATAATTTTCATTTTTTGGGGTGTGAAAAATATTATGGGACAACTGTGAATGGTTTTGTGATACAGAGAGATTATTATTTACCTTTTGTGCTTAAATATCTAAATAAATTATCTTATTAAAACATGTAAAACACTCTCATTTTTTCTTGCATCATCACATTATAAATCAATTATTCTTAAAGTCTTTATTTTTCTTATTTATTTATCCTACCACATCCTTCATATTTTTTTATTTTTTTTAAATGTCTAATTAACACTATACATTTAATTTTCTGATCTCAACTTAATACACATGATATATTTATCAACTTAATTATTTATTATTTAAAAATCTAAATTATTTAAACGATTGATGAAACTAACTTCAAAAATTACTCTTTTCAAATACTCCACATGTAAGAATAAGCCTACGGAAATATATTATGGGAAGGGTCCGAAGGGAGAGGATTATGTTACAGTATCCATTAAGTTGACCCGGTTACCCACCCATTTGCAACACCCAAACCAGTCGTTTTCAACGAAGCCAAGTGTAGTTAACACGCGCCATCGCCATACATGCACTCTCATGGCAGCTTAATTCTTACCTTACATATATACACCCTCACCACCTTTTAAACCAAAACCCAACTGTTTCTCAAAACGGCGTCACTTCACAACCCAGAGAAGGTATAAACAAGGATAATATCAATTTTGTTCCTCTATAATATGCAAAATCCAACTTTAGTCTTAAAGTTTGATAAATTTTCAAAAGTGGTCCTACAGTGTCAGCTTTTAGTTCTTTTTATCTACTTTTTATCCATTTTTAATCCTTATTTGGCCTATCCTAGAGGATCAAAAGTGGATCAAAAGGACCAAAAGTGGACATCGAATGATCACTTTTGAGAAATTACTAAACTTGAGGACTAAAGTTGGATTTGGCATATTCTAGAGGAAAAAAATTAATATTTTCCCAGTATAAACACTGGAAGAACGGACTTGATCAGGCCTACCAGCTGTCATCTCGGATTTCCTCCACCGCTCCGATATCAACTGGTTTACGACGGCTAGCTTGACACTTGTCAGAGGTTGAAGAAAAGATGAAGGATACTTTACACTCTCCAAGAAGAATTTATAATTAATGGACATGCCAAATTAAACAGAATATATATATATATATATATATATATCATGTCATGTCATGAAGGTAGCGTAGTTGGGGTTAATGGAAATGCAGCAGTTGAGATTTGTGAACTCTGTGTCACTACTTGTTCTACTCTCCTCCCATGCTCAAACTGAAACAGAAACAAATAGTAGCAGTAGTAGTAGAATTAGGTTATTTCCAGTTGGTGTGATTCTTGAGCGTGACTCACTGGTGGGCCGCATTGGCCTCACTAGCTTGTCCTTAGCTCTCTCCGATTTTTACACAACCAACGCCAATGCCAACTACACCACCAGGCTTGTGCTTCATGTTAGGGACTCCACACCAAGACTCACCTCTGCTGGTATACATTCCCTAGCTAGCTTTTATTCATTTCTCATCATCTTAATCATCTGCTTTAATTTTGTAGCTCTCAGTTTGATCAATGATGTTGAAGTGGATGCAATAATCGGGCCTCAAAAATCCTCACAGGTGGCCCTGGTGGAGACGCAGCACGAGTACCCGTCATTTCTTTCTCTGCAACAAGTCCCTCTCTCCATCCTCCTTCCCCCTTGTTTCTTCAAACTGCTCAAAGTGATGCTGCTCAAGTTGATGCCCTTGCTGCCATAGTCAACTACTTCCAATGGCACCAACTTGTCCTCCTCTATGAGGACTCAGATTATGGCCACGGGATCATTCCTTACCTGTCCAATGCACTGCAACAGCTCAGCGCTAGAGTTGCCTACAGAAGCGTTATCCCTGTCTCAAAACTATGCAAACACGTGTATTCCTGGTCCATGCTTCCTCCTCTTTTGCTTCCAAGTTGTTCCCCAGAGTAAAAGAAGCTGAGATGATGACTGAGGGGTATGCATGGATAGTAACAAGTGGCCTAATGGATCTGTTCCACTCATTACATCCAAAGGTCGTTGACACTATGAAGAATTTATGCATCTCAAACTGATGTCTAGCCACGAGACTTTGTTTGAGGGGAAAACGTCTTAAATGGATGTCTAGTCATAGAGGACTTTGTTTGAGGGTAAAAAATACGGCGCGGTTGGTGGCGGACCGGCATGCATCTCAAAAGTCTAGCCATGGGACTTTATTTGAGAGGAAAATGCGACGCAGTTGGTGGGATGTTCTCGCCTCAAACTGATGGTCCAGGTGCAAGACTTTGTTAGAGGGGGAAATGTTGGTTGGTGTCAACCAAAGTCCCACATCTGTTAGAAGTGAGGATGGCGATGGGTTTATAAGTGAGGACAAAATTTTCCCTAGAATGAGTCATTTTGGGTGTGAGCCCAGAGAGCAAAATCGTGCGGGCAAGTGGGCGGCCCAAAGCGGACAATATCATGCTAGTGGATTGAGTGGGCCCGACTCCACTAGGCCGATAAACCGAACACATATGTCTCCATATTCTGAATTACTATCCCTGTGTACAGTGTATAATTAAGTCTAATTTGGTTTATAACACCCTTGGTTCATTTGGAAAGACATAAACAAGAAAACCTTTGAAAATTTTCCTTACTCCAAATCTTCTTAAACTCCCCTTCTATTCGTTCTCAATGGAAATCGAACTTGGGTCCTTTGAAAAATTTCCTTACTCCAAATGTTCTTAAACTCCCCTTCTATTCGTTCTCAATGGAAATCGACCTTGGATTACTTAGGTTAGTGAGGAGTCTAGTGGCCAGGTGAGCTAGTCCACGTTTATAACACCCTTGGTTCATTTGGAAAGACATAAACAAGAAAACCTTTGAAAAATTTCCTTACTCCAAATCTTCTTAAACTCTCCTTCTATTCGTTCTCAATGGAAATCGAACTTGGGTCCTTTGAAAAATTTCCTTACTCCAAATTTTCTTAAACTCCCCTTCTATTCGTTCTCAATGGAAATCGACCTTGGGTTACTTAGGTTAGTGAGGAGTCTAGTGGCCAGGTGAGCTAGTCCACGTGGTTATTTTTAAAATATAGTATTTCCTCCGTCCAGGAGAAGTTAACACATTTTTTTGTGCACAGAGATTAAGGAGTATAATAATTTAATATAAAGTGAAGTGAAGTGAAGTGGGGTGAGAGAAATAATATTTAATGTGTAGTGGATAATTGTATTAGAGGTGGTATGTGGGCTCCATGAGAATAAATTAATTTTTTTGGTGTGGGTACATGTATTAAAAAGGAAATGTATCAACTTTAATGGGACAAACCAAAAAGAAAAGTATATCAACATCAACAGAAATTGTTGATTTTTTAACTTTCATGAGTAAATTTGATAAAGAAGACAGAAAAGTATATAATTTCTCTCCCCTCTACATATCATGCATCTGTAAGACATAAAATTCTACAAGTGGCACACGGAATGATATGGAACGATAAAATTTGGAGAAACGGAACGACTTCCTATATAAATATTATTCAATCTATTGAGTAGCCACTGATATTTCTCTTGATCTTGTAGGCCCCAATTTAAAGTTTGATTAAACTGTCATGAAATGTTCCAATTAAACTAGAATTATATGTCGTGTTATGATTTTAAATATAAAACACTAGTTGATCAGAGGTGGATCCAATAGGGGACTGGGGTACAGCTGTACCCCAAATTCAAAAATAATAATTATATATGCAATGTACATTTTATAATTTTGTCCAGTAGCTTGGTGGTTAGGGTTGTCATATTTGACCCCAAGGTTAGGGGTTCGACCGACCCTCTTTCATTAATTTTTTTCTTCTTTTTACCCTTTCATTCATTTTTGATTTTTTATATTATATTATTTCTTCATTTTTGATTTTTTATATTATATTATTTCTAAAATTTATTTTATATTATTTCTTTATATATTTTTTAATTATTTTATATTATTTATCAATCATATTACTTTTCGGCTAATTATAATGTGCATCGGGGTACACCCTAAGATAGAGTGCATCCATATACAAATATAACCAAAAACATATACAATTATGAACAATAATGTATACAATTTAATTGTTAGTTTTTTTAATGAAAAATTGAGTGTAAAAAATATACAATTATTAAAAAAACATGTACACACTATTGAATAAAAAGTTATACACATATGAATGTTAGTTTTTTTAATAAAAATTTAGTGTGAAAAAAATATACAATTATTACAAAACACGTATACAAAATAAAATAATATGTATACAAAATAGAATAAAAAGTCATACACATATGAATGTACCCTTGTACCCGGGTGCACCCAATATACATTCTTACTTTTAATGTTATGCTATACTTTTAATTATTATTTTTTTCCCTTTTAAATATTGGTGTTTCTTTTTCTCCTTCATTGTTTTGTATATGTATATACACACAAAACATATTAAAGTTCATATTTTATAAAATCATTCAAAATTTTCTCATTCGTTTATTGCCTAAATTATTAATTGCAACATAAATTTATATTCAAATTATTATTATTTTTCTAAATATGTGTTACAAAATTCATGATAATAATGTCCTAAATTGCTTTTTAAAAATGAAAATTAGACAATATTAATAGTAATCATAATTTTTCCATTTTAATTTATTTATTATGTGATTTCGAATATTAAATAAATAATATTTTATAATTATATTTCGTACCCCAAATTTTTTTTTTTTTGAATCAGCCCCTTTAGTTGATAAGTCCCATGTACATCCAATATAGAGAATCTCTTTGACATTTTTAGACTGATTCATAAACGAAAATATGTATAGGCATCATGTACATCCAATATAGAGACGTATTACATTTTTTGACTGATTCATAAACGAAAATATGGGCGTAGACCGGAGCCATGTTGGGGCCAAGAGATCTCAACTCTTTTAAAAACTTTTAGTATATATGCAATCAAAATTTTAAATTACCAATTTGGTAGGCGCACTCATTTTGACCTTGAAGGATAAGTGTTCGATTCGTAAAGAGCACATCCTTTTTTTTCCATTTTATTTATTATGTTTTCCTATTTAATTTATGAAGAGATTTAAAGCTAAATACGTAACTTATGTTGAAATTGTATATACAAATCGAATAAAGGCATTTTAAGTGATAAAAATTTATTTTTTAAAAAAATTGAATGGCATAAATAATAATAAATTTATACTACAAGTTACCTATAACTACAACACAAACAAGTGAACAGTATTATCCAGCATGCTGAAGTTTTAATAATATGAGCTACGGCCCAAATGTTTATTTAGCCCATAGAAGCCCATCAACCCATTTTATGATGTCACTAAGTTGGATACCGCAGAGAAATAGATGCAGCCTGTTTCTTCCAACAAAAATAATTGGGCCCACCATTAGATTCTATAAAGGAGCCCATACAAACATAGATAATTGAATTCTGAATAGTTTTATTATTTTTAATACCAAAAATTCATTTTTCCGACTCCAAATAATATGGATTTGAATCAAATAAAATCACATTTATTACTAATAATTTAATTTATTATTATTATTTTGAAAATATAATCAAATTATCTTTTTATAAATTAAACTTTAGATATGATATTCATTATCTGTAATATCACACATACAATTGAATGTCTAATAATTATAACCCACTATCTTATACTCCTCTAGGACCACTGCATGTTCCATTCTCTTTAATTTTTGGGCATTAATTATTTCACATTATTTCACAAAAATAAAATAAAATAATTAAATAGTGCTTGCCAAATAAATAAAACAGTTTAATATTTTAATACAATCTTGTAAAATAAAAAGAAATTGAATAGTCACACTCAACCTTTATTGTGATTGTCTCTTATTTTGCATCTTCATATTGTCTTATATACTCTCCAACACATGCAGTGTCATTATCGATTAATAAGAAAGAATTTAGATTTGTTTTCTTGCTCTCTTCAAAAGACATTAAAATGGGACCTCACATTTAATGTGGGTAGTTGCATGTAGATACTATAATTTTGTATCTATATATATAATTATAATAATATGGTAACATTATGAGTTATCAAATATGAGAGACAATAGATATAGTTATGGGTAGACTTTTCCATCACGATGTTTTACGAATGGATATCATGAGTAGTATAACTATATTTTTATTTTTGTTGTATTAATTAGGTGAGAGTCAAATTTGAATTTAGAATGTATTTTAAAATTATTGAATTGAGATTTTTTTATTATTATTCTTTTTTGGTGCAAATGATATTATGAGACAAAGGAAAATATGAAAAAAAAAAAGTAATTGAGGAAAGTATGAAAAAAAATTAGGCAAAGGGGCTTAATTAACTTTATGTTTAGAATCTATTTTAATAATATTTAGAGCTGAATTATTTATAATTATAAAATTCAAACGCAGGTATGTAAGTCCAACATAACTATTCTAAAATAATTATTATTTTTGCTATATAATGTTAACACTTTTCATTTATATTATAAATTGTTCATTAAATACACTACAACATAAATAGTTTTACGTAACACGTAAAAAATGTTATCTAATAGCTTAAATATGTTATTATAAACGTTAGATAACACTTTTAGGGGTGTCGCTATTGCCCATGTTACATATTAACACTTTTAGGGGTGTCGCTATTGCCACTTATCCTTCAACATCAAAACATATATATTAATTAATAAAATATATAAACTAATGAATAAAAACTAGTTAGATTTTTAATTAAATTTTTTGTTACCTTTATTTTAAAATGAAAAAAATAATATAAAAAAGTAATATATTTATTAAAAAGTAAGTAATATACATTATTAAATAAAATCAATACAAAAATGAGTGCATAGAATATCAACTCAATAATATTTTATGTGTCACTAATTATATGTTTGACACGTAGGAAGAAATAGATTATCAAGCCTATACTCCTAGATTTATACTTATAATGATAAAAAATTTTCTTTCATGTTTGTAATTCATCCAATAATAATATAACATATCAAATATTACGTTAAAATAGTACAAGAAATTAGGGGCATAAATTTTTTTTTTGACTAATTAATATGTGAATATCCTATCTTTCTAGAAATAAAACAAGAAATCATGTCGAGCATGATAATATAAAAATAAATAATAATGATAATAATAATTATAAGCAATGCAATTTACCAACCAACCGAATTCAATTCATTTATAATTATTAACTTCAATAAAATAAAATTATAATTTTCTTTTACGGAAGGAATGCCAAAGAATTCATTATGTTTCTACAATATATACCAAATGAATCATTATATAAATTACTAATAAAATTATTATCAATGGATTTTCAACAAAATTATTTACCAATATAATTGAATTATTGTTTGTTAAAAATTTTCCGACCACCAATTTACCACGAAAAATAACCAAAGAATTTCGTTTTTAGTTAAATTAAGTTATGAATTCAAGCAGTTTTTGTTTTTTAAGTGTAAGTTTAAGAAGTAATACTATCTTGTCCTGGATCATGTTCATTTTTAAAAGTAAATTTCTCTTACTTTGCTGAAGACACCCGATCGGATCAATGAATAAAAATATTTTGAAATGACCATTATAACCCTGCAGTTAAATTCACACAATTAAATTACTTCACACCCCCAAAAATATAAAACGCATTCTGTATTCATGTGTAACTTTCAAATGAATACTGTGTTGACCGAATAAGAGATTGAGAATCGCTTGAAGAGAGTAACCAATAGCGATGATAAAGAGATACAAATTAAACTTGAATGTTTAAAAATTGAAATAGATACAAATCAAACTTGAATGTTTAAAGATTGAAAGAAAAGAAAGCATGACTAAAGTAGAAGACAAACATAGAGCCCCCAAAATCATCTAAAAATAACGAAGATTAGTACATAGTGTTGGAAATTATTAATTTCCATTATAATCTAATTATGGGCAATATATTATTATACAATTATATTAGCTATTCAATTATATTATGGACTTAATTAAGTGATCCAATTAAGGTTAAAAGTCCATGGGCTATAATAATAAATGATATGGGCTTATTGAGTAGATACCCAATACTACATGATTAGGTGATTATGGGTGGTCTAATCAAGTAGTATATAAAGGCTCCCAGGTTATGGTCCCCAATATACAAAGTCGCACATTGTCTTCCCTTCTCCCCATCGGGAGGGATTACTACGGTCCCCATAAGGAATAAGGAGGCTTAGTTGAGGAAGGTCATAATACCTATCGTTCGTGTTCCGCCTCAATGGATGGCTCAATGGATCAAGGTACGCTTCCGCTTTACGGTTTTGATCTCGGTTTATCATAATAGGGTTAAAGTCTCATGGATTAATTTCCAACAAGTGGTATCAGAGCCACCCTATTTTATGATTTTTTGAGATATTGTGTTTAAATTCACATATCTATACTTGAATTGAACTGGAAAATTATAATTTTAAACCTCAGATTTAAAATTATTTAAGGGTTTTCATAAGTATTGTGTTCAATTTGATAATTGATATTGAATTCATGTGATAGACCCACTTAATTATCCGTTGGGATGGTTAACTATCCATACGAGCTATTATTAAATTAATTTTTGTACCACAGAAAATTGAATTGCTGGAATTATCAAAGCATGCTTTTGTATTTAATAATATTTTATCAATTGAATGGTTTTGGCCTCACGTATGTGTGTCGTCCATTTGTTGTTAACTTATTTGGTTATCAATTGCACTATTTAGTGTGTGTCTCCTCTGTGGAACAATTGCTGATGTAATGGATTGATGATAGTTCGTATTTGAACCCATTGATTTTGCATCATCATGTACTTGTTAATTCAGTATTCCAAAATATTTTAATAGTGGGAATCATTTAGTTTATTTATTTGTGAATTCCACTGGTTTGGTTTGATTACATGAGTAATTGGTAAGTGATTAATATATTTCTGTTGCTCAATGTATTGTATATTGTACATGTGAATTATATATTAATATCTCTACATGATTGAGAATTTTTTGTAATAATCTATTGGATTGATTAAATAGCATGTTATCTTGAATATCAATTCATTTCTTTAATAAATGAATTATGGAACCTATAAAATTTAAGATGAAATCAGCCGCAGATGGTTATCAATTTAGCTAATTAATTGCTAATTTGCTATCATGCGTGAATGCATAAATTCATATTTATTTTGATTTGTGTGGCTATTCAATAATTTGAATCCAATAAACGATTTAACTATGTAATTTTGGTAAAGGATTTGGTGAATATTTTATTAAAGTATATTTGCTTAATTCAGTTTATATTAAATTGGGATTTTGGAATCCCTAATTAAGTAAAGGAGATCTTTCATCATTATAGGGTAATGAATCATCTAATATTCATATTTGGTTAGAGGAATAAAATTAAAATTAAATTGGGGAGACAGTTAAATGTCGTTTAATTAAATTAAATATTTTAATATTTATTTAATTAGTCTAGTAAACCTTCAATCTAGTCAATCGAAGCACCATGTTGCCACAGCAATATCGTGTGTGGAGAAAAGCTTTATTGAAATTACATAGATGAGTGTGATATTATTTATGTGTTCTGTGTTCGGCCCACAGGTAGACACAGTTTGACAGAATAATAACACACATGTGATAATAAGTATGTGATAATTATTTGGATTATTCATGTGAACATGAGTCGGTCCACAGATAGACTCTTGTTTGACAGAACTTATTGTCAATACTTGATTGTTACACCAAGATTACCCCTGCAGTTAATTTTTGTCCACAGACAAGGTTAATGTTGCACAAGGTGTCTTGTGATGGGTCCCTAATTAATAATGTTGTGCGAGTGTATTTTCATGCGGGTATTGATCGGCCCACAGGTAGATTAATATTTGGCAGAAATACACAAGCACCTGTGGTGGTAAATATGTGACGATTATTTGTTTAACATGTGAGTAATAAGTCGGCCCACAGGAAGGCTATTGCTTGACAGTTTTATTGTCAGTATTTGACTATTACAAAGAGGTGTCACTTACAAGTTAGTATTGTTGTCATTGGACTTGATACTAATGTTGTGCTCGATTCCTTGAGATGATTCTAAACTATTTAAAATTTGAAAGATTATAAAGTTTAGTGCAAGCATGATAATCATTTTGGATTAATTCTCTGTACAATTAAGAAGTCTGTTAATTAAGTTTAGCCTATGCCAACAACAAAATTATACATGATGAGAACTTCAACAATAAGAATGAACTAATAAGTTTCTAACAAACTCTTTCTCAATAAAGTACAAGGGCAACAAAGAAAAACCCGTTTGGAAAGCTGTTAAAAAGAAACTAAAGTATAACCTTTCGTTTCTCCTAAAGGCTTGTGGAATTGTTTTATAATACACCACATTAAGATTACTTAGTATGAATTGTGTTGTGGTGTAGTTAAAAGACAAAAATAGTACCCCACAATATATGGTTACTAATTGGAGAAATACTAAAGATTGCAGCTTATGGTCTCAATAAAGTTCCAACCAAAGTAGTTGTGAGAACTCTTTGAGTTTCACATATGGTGATATCCAACTAAGGCTAGATCATTGGGATCTACTAAAGAATATTGGATTCAAATAGATACAAACTACTTTATTGGTATTAAATAAAGATAATAAGTTTATGATCCAATTGATCGGATCATATTTGAGACGGGTAATACGGTATTATGTGAGGATGTTGATTTTGGTGGAAGAATAATATTAGAGACATTGTCCTTAAGGGGGAGTCGATTCGATCCTCACTTATGCTTTAAAGAATTGGTGCAAATTCAGAATAACGATATGACAATGTCAATAATATTTAAGGAATAACAAATTCAACAACCTCAAGAATTTATGTCACTAAGAAAACCACTAGAGTTGGGAGAAAGATAATTCAGAAGATTATTTAGTTTTCTCCTAAATAATGAGGACACTATGGAATTAATGGTAGAATATTCAAACAATGTTCATCAAACCATGAAAGGTCCAATTACTCCAAAGTGTGTTAATGCTATAAGTTATGAGTATAAATCAATACAAGATGATTAGGTTTGCATCTTGATATAGGATTATACTCAAAAGGGAAGGAAGTCATTATTATAAGATAATCGTGACATCAGTAACACATTTTGATCTTGAATCATATTGTATGGATGTAAAGATAAAGTTCCTTGATCGCAACACTGATGATACGATCTAAATGGTTTAAGAACTAATAGGAAATCCATCTATGCATTCAACCAAATTTTTTTCGTAAAGGAATCACAAGTATCATCATGAAGTAAGTGTCTCATTTGGTTTTGAGACAAATGTAGATGATTATGTGATTCAGTGGGAGAATGTTTAAGTTAAACTAAGGGAGACAAGTGCAGTCTCAATCAGGTGCCCTAAAGCTAAACTAAAGATTTAAGAAATGTAGAAACATTCCATATTCATTGGTTGTTGGAAGTTGTTGTATGATGAGGTCTCTACAAGACCTAATTTGGCTTATGTTGTTGGTATATTAAGTAGACATTTAAGTAACTCTAGTATGGATCTTTATAAAGTACGTATAGAGAACTAAGAATAATATGCTTGTACATCAAGGATCAGATTTGTTAGAGATCATGAGGAATTCTGATTCTGAGTTTGTTGGATGTCAATACAGTATAAGATCCACTTTAGACTATATTTTCTGTTGGTCGGAGAGCTATACAAGTAAAAGTATTGAACAAACACTTTAGCTCATTAACCATGACAACAGAATTAGTAGCACACTAAGGGCATTCAAACATGAAATAAAGGTTGCGAAGATTTGTCACATAAAGTTCATTGTGACAGTTAGTTCGCAGTAAAGTATTTATGACAAGAATACTTATAAGTCAAACAAATTGACATAGAATTCTTGGTTGTTAAAGAAAGTGTTTTGTGTAGATAAAATTTTAGAAGAGCATATTATGATAGACTCTAAATATGGATCCACCAATTATGTATTCAACGCCCTACAATTTTATGAGCTAGCTAATCATGTGGGTGTTATATGGTTTTAGAATACATTAGTTCAGTGGGAGTCTATATTTATTGTTCTTTAAAGTTTTCAAAACACTTTGATTTGGATAATTCAGTTTTCTGCAGAATAAAGTTCATGGCTTTGAATTCATTGTGAATTCACTTAAGTAATTTCATTTTGTAATATTTTACATTATGGATTGATCTCACTAAAGTTTAAAGTTGGACCAGTTGGAAATAGACATGATGTTGATCACATTTGACATGTAATTTCCATGCTACTCACCATATTTGATCTATGTCATTGAGTATATTGATATTGGTAATTGTCGGGGTTTAACCACGATTTGTAATGTGGTGAATGCCGCGGTAGTTCCATATTAGTATATGAGATGGACCAGATTGTTAAGTATAGCCTAAAGAGGAATAGCATAAAGTTGCGCAACTAAGGACTCTTGATATAATTGCTAACGGAAAATATATAGCCCAAGTGGGAGATTGTTGGAAATTATTAATTTCCATTATAATCTAATTATGGGCAATATATTATTATACAATTATATTAGCTATTCAATTATATTATGGACTTAATTAAGTGATCCAATTAAGGTTAAAAGTCCATGGGCTATAATAATAAATGATATGGGCTTATTGAGTAGATACCCAATACTACATGATTAGGTGATTATGGGTGGTCTAATCAAGTAGTATATAAAGGCTCCCAGGTTATGGTCCCCAATATACAAAGTCGCACATTGTCTTCCCTTCTCCCCATCGGGAGGGATTACTACGGTCCCCATAAGGAATAAGGAGGCTTAGTTGAGGAAGGCCATAATATCTATCGTTCGTGTTCCGCCTCAATGGATGGCTCAATGGATCAAGGTACGCTTCCGCTTTACGGTTTTGATCTCGGTTTATCATAATAGGGTTAAAGTCTCATGGATTAATTTCCAACACATAGAGATGGCAAAATTTGATAGAAGAGAGGGAAGACCAATTATTGCAATATTACAAAAAATTATTGGAAAAAATTACAGAAACTCAAAGATTGAAGTATCCAGTTTTAGAGGCCGATGGTATGATTGCTCGATTCCGCCCAAGAATTGAGTGCTTGATGCCAGAAATTGAGTTGTTGATGATGGAGACGCTCCTTCACCACCAACCACGACGCTGTTAGATTTGTACTCACCACACTTCTCCATTCCTCTTTCAACAACTCCACTATACAGGTGTAAGAGTAAAAACTTAAAATGAAGAAGAAGATGATTTGCAGGTTGGGATTCCAGAGAAAAAAAAATAGATTGGGTGTGGTAAGGTTTCATAGATTTGAAGGTTATAAATGTCTTTTCATTAATTTTTATGGGATGATTTGGTGCCTTCACCAAAACTTTGGGCGACAATATTGCCACCCTTTTTTTTAACTGTATTCCCATCTTCACATGTCATCTACTATTATCTAATTAAATTTTAAATAATGATTTAACCTCTAATTTTTGTTTTTTCATTTGTGGTGATATGACAAATTCATATTCATAGATATTAATTGAATGACACAAATTATTTAAATAATGATTTAACCTCTAATTGAATGACGCAAATTATTTAAATAACTATTATGAAATACAAACATACAAAAATATTACTACTAACTATATAAATATATAGTGATATTCTAATATTACCCCTATAATGTGTTGCACATAAATATTTGTGTGCAGTAAAAGTTCGTGTGCAGCAAAAGTGTGTGCAGTAAAAAAAAAGTATGTGTAACAAAAAAATGTAGTGGTCCGGCGGTGGTCCGGCAGAGCTCTGGTGGCGGTCCGGAAGTGCTCCGTTGAAGCTCCGGCGGCATCAGCGGAGGTCTAGCGACGACAGCAACGATCCGACGGTGTGTGAGTGTTTAGGGTTTGTGGTTTAAAAGTGTATGAGTTTAGGGTGATATTTGGTATTTTACTTTAATATTTCACATCAATGTATCTCATAGTAATTACGAG
This sequence comes from Pogostemon cablin, assembly GCA_023678885.1. Taxonomy (NCBI): domain Eukaryota; kingdom Viridiplantae; phylum Streptophyta; class Magnoliopsida; order Lamiales; family Lamiaceae; genus Pogostemon; species Pogostemon cablin. The sequence continues at coordinate 10,194,682 of CM042960.1, forward strand.
TACAAAGTGTGTACCTATTAGTAATTTTTCCTTTAATATACAATTAATTAAAATAATAAAATTTAAATTCGGTTTTATAATTACTTAAATTTATAAACAGGTTTTATATAGTTGAATATAAATGTGGTATAATACTTTTGAAATAAATAACTTTTTGCTGTTCATTTTTTATAAAAAAATTAAATCTATTCGAACAATATCTAAAAATTCGAATTTTCTTTTTAAGTATTTTAAATAACCTCTAAAAAATAAACCAGGAATTATACAAAATGTGATAGTTTAATTAAATAAATTATTTATCATGAAGTGTCCCATTTAATTTTATTATACATAAATATTGTTCAAGTTGAATATAAAAATTTTACTAATCATTATCATATAAAAATATTATGTATTTAAAATATAAATAATAATTTTTAAAAATATAAAATTATATTCTCACGGGTACAAATAATAATTAATTAAATTCTGGAGGATATTGTCGAAACTCGAAATTAACCTAAGATTACTTTAGATCATGCTATGTACTGGTGCCTGTTGGTGGCCGGGTTCGTTGAGAAGTTGGATTAATGATGTTCCAAAATAATATTATTGTTGAAAAATGGGCTCCTTCGGATGTATAATGATACGGCCCAAGAAAAATAAAAGCCCAACATCAAGGCCCAAGTTGTTCATGAATGTCAGCCCATCATATTGATATAAAATTAGGGAAAACTAACTATTTATTTCTTATAATTACTAGATTAATTAGAATCAGTAACCTGGGGTTGTAATTCAATTATCTATGACTAAAATATTAAATAACTTAATAAATAAAGCAAAGAAGAATAATTCAAGATTAAATCATGAGATAAACAACAGTTTTAAGGTATCATGTCTATAGCAATTAATTTGGATTCCTAAACTTCCAATTGATTATTCATGCAGCATCTATTAAAATACACCATATAATCATGTTATCCCACCAGATATGATCTGATTTTAAGCTAACAATATATTTTGATTTATTTTTTAAGATGTGTGAATATTAACAAGCCCCCTTCCTAGATACTAATCAAAGCAAACAACTATACCTACAGATGGCAAGTTTGGCTAACAAGTTATTTTTCTGAAAGTACTATAAGGCTTACTCACTTCTTACTTGAATGTCTAATTGCATTGTTCCAATAAATAATTGAAGTATCTGATTTTACCAGTTCATGGAATTAAAGTGTTTATAGCGGAACTAATTTAATCCCTAACAGATAGACAATATCAATCATGAACACACACAAGTTAACATAATAAATCAAGCATTATAGCGGATGACATGAATTTATTATGAAGATGTTACAAAGCAGATAAGCAAGTTTAAATAAAATCAGAATATCAACTGCATGAAATCACAATTTTGGTCTAGGATTCCAAATAAATTAAATCTAACCGTCAAACCTTAAAACTGTAAAGGGAATAAGACATGAGGTTACAAGCAACACTCATGGCTATAGAATTCATACCACAAATCAAGACAAAGGAAAGTGAAATATTAGAAACACGAAATCCTAGCGTCAGCGTAGATCTGCGTTCCTTCTTCGTCCCTCCGATCGTCCGATCTCTCTCAATCTGCACTTGGAACCCCTTCAGGATGGATAGAAGATCGAATGGATCTGATGAGGATCTGATGTGTGAGGGTTTTTTAGCATGAAAGTAACGATGTGTAAAGTGTGGATCTGATGGGTTCTCCCTTCTTGTGCGTTGTGTTCTCCCATTTTATATCTTGGGCTATTTCAGGGCTTTCTCGTGTTGAAATTACGCTAACACACGTTCTTAAAGTCGAAAATACATTGCTGGATTGAACATACTGTGGTTGGGCTGAAAAACGTGCAGCTCGACACCTAGTTCGGCTCGAGCTGGGCTTGGACGCTGTCGAGCGGTGTCCAGGCTCACTTGCCATGTCTCGTAGGACCCATCGCATACCAACTCGGCTGGATCAGAGTGTCGAGCGGCTCCAGCTCGGCTCGAGCTGATAGCCAAGCGATTCCCAAGCTGGTCCGTTCCGACTTTGTTCCATACTGCTTCCGATTATGATCTGCTTTCCCCTATTTTAAGCCTTCGAAACTCACACAAACACCTTAGTAGCCTAAAAATCATGTAAATACTTAAACGTACACAATTCCATGTAAAAATAATAACTTTCTTAAGTAAAATTATGTAATGTGCATACATAAAATGCGTGAAATTTCACACTCAATACATTACAATTTTATATTCATAGATATTAATTGAATAACGCAAATTAAAAGAAATTGAAGAAATTTATAGAACGGGAGAGGATCCAAATTCTCTCCATACTTAATACTACTAATATTTACTCCTTTAACTTAATACTCCTCCATACCTAAAACTTTTCCTTTGTTTATCTCATTATATTTCGCACAGTAAATTTTTTAGTATTTTACTCTTCTCCATACATTTTATCATTTTAATATTATTACACACGTTGTACTTCTGCTGCTTTTACCAACGCATGCATTATAATTATTTTGGTAAGACTTTTTTTCCTTTTCTATTTAATTTTAATTTACAATTCATAATTCTCCATAACAAGTCTTTCATGATACGTCTTCAGTGAAGACAACAATCTTTGTGAAAACCGTCTCAATGAAACGAAGTTTCATTATGCATAGGGAAAAGGGTCATTTGAGCCCTTCATCTTATTTAATGAGATTAATTAAACCCTTAAATTTTTATTTTTTTACATGAAAACCACTTATTTTTTTAATAGAATCAAATAAACCCTTTTATTTTTAAAAAAAAATACGTAAGGGCACCTTTAATTATTTCTCGTAGAAATTTTGAATACTTTGTTGAATTTGTAATTGGAAGTCAAAATAATTTCATACATTTGTAACAAATTAATAATAAAGGGGAAAAAAAGAAAAGGAAGAATATATGAACTTTTATGGAGTATTTTTTAGGAGGGGGGACTTTTGAATCCGGTGCACATGCTTAAGAATATTAAAGTGTTATTTTAAAGGATATTTATTTTATTTAATTAAGATGTTGTATTTTATTTGAAAGACCCGGATTTTAGTGTTTGATTAAGATTCATTTTTTCAAAAAATTAAGAATATTAATATTTATAAGTACAAAATATTATTTAATTAACAAAAATATTACATTCGGAAAGGATCCGTGCGCAGAGAGCTCTTTTTTTTCTTTTTCTTTTTAATCCTTTTTAGGAATCTAAAATGTCACCATTAAAATGTGATCTTACTTAAAAAGCTAGCCCCATGGATAATTTTAACCAATAAAGTAAATGCACCAATTGAAAAGTTAAAAAGAACATTATTTGTAATTAATAATAGTAATATTATTATTATAAACTAACGTGGCAGAATATTCATGTTACGACAATCATACAAGGATGTGAAAGGATGAGGCCCACAAAATCGAATGCATCATTTTCAATTTTATCCACCTTATCCTTGACTGTCCTGATCGAATCCAATAAAGAATATTCCATTAATTTTTAATGTTTTCTCCTAATTAAATTTGTATTGAAAAAAAATACACATGAAATAATTCATTATTTTTCAGTACGTGATCTTTTTAGAGGTTCCTTTTTTATTACATTTACGTACAGGAATTTTTTTTTCCTCTAAATAAATATTTTATCTATTTGATTGGTAATATTATTGCGTGAAATGAAACAGTATTGTATAGATCCAGACCCATTTTCTACTACAGGGATGGAAGTCCCAAAAAAGTCATGATAGTTTTCATCCTTTGACTTATTGCTAGATAAAAAGATTTCTTTTTGACGCAATTTACAGATTAATTAATATTGTACAAAATTTTTTGTGAAACGCTATTTATATGAGACTATTTATAAGACGGGTTAAAGTATGTCTATTATATAAATAAAGTATGTTTAATGATTATTAAAGTATGTTTTGTAAAGTATGATGGATGATAAATTAAAGTATGATTTTAAGATATTCATTAGTGACATATTTTAACTACAAATAAGCATATTCTACCTATATGATAAACATACTTTAATAATGGATCAACTCGTCTCATAAAAAACTCGTCTCAAGAGAGTCTATCTTCTATAAAATATTACTATGAAATAAATTGTAAATTATTTAAAGAATTAAATTTTAAATAATTTATGATAATCAATTAAATTAATAACACAAACAAGAACACTAAAAAAGTTATCCACAAAGTCTTGAAGCGCGATTTAAATATGAAGATTTGAAAAGGTCGAATTTAAATCTAGAAATTGAATTGTAAGAGAATATGAATAAATATTTAGGAGTATAATTAATTAGAATTAAAATCTTGGATTTATTAAAAAAAATTATGATAAAAGAAAATAATATAATTAATTAACATTATTAATTGAATGTTGACTTGACACTTGTCAATTGACTTTTCAACGTGAACAGAGGTGACACCTATTTTAAGAAATCATAATTTAAACAAAATATAATAAATACAGCAGATTATTACATTGGATGCAACAAACAAGGAAATACAAATACAAATAAAATGTTATGCTACAACATTATAAAATCACGCATTATTAAACATACAATGTAAAATAATTCCTCTCTATAACTTGCGGGTGTCTTTTATTTCCGTTTCACATCTGCCAAAGATATCATCAGCGGCAGCCGCACTAACTTTGGAAAAGTCTCACCGCTTTAAATTTTGGGACAGTTTCACATATTATGGGTTGAGATGACAAGAAATTAAATGAAATGAGATGTCAATTATTGGAAAAGCCCCTTATACTAATGTCATGGGATCAATGAGGACCTCAATCTTGCATTTGGTACGTTTAAGCCCTTAAGATTTTTAAAAAGGATCGAATTCACCCTTATTTTTTATTTTTACTTTTTTAATGAATTATCATTCATAAAATAACTTTTTATGAGTTAAAAATTAATACTTTTGTTAAATAAGTGGGCCCACTATTTTTCAATTTATTATTCCTACCTGATTTTGTCATCTTCATCCATTCCACACAAATTCATCAACTGTACAGTTGCTATTTTTATAAAGATGAGATCCACAATTTTTATACTTGCAAGAATTTATTAAAACAGTCAAAAAAAATCTACAATGGAATACACTAACTCCATGTTAGGTATAAATTGTGCACTCCTATTAAATCCCCAAGTGTAGGCATATCAATTGTAGAGGCAAGTGCCCCCAGTTAAAAATAATATCGTTCTCACTGAAACATGTAACTATTTATTTAATTTATATTACTATTCAATTAGAACTATTGTAACCAATTTCCAATTGTTTGAAAATGATTATAATCTAAAGTATTGAAATATTAAATAACTTAATAAATAAAAGCAAGGAGTAATTCAAGATTAATCAAGGGAGAAATAACAACTCTAAGGTATCGGGTTCAATGCAATTGATTCGGTTTCCTAGACGTCTTACTGTTCGTTCATACCGTTTTAATGGATTTACATCATGATTCAATGCGTGAGTAGTTTTGAACCTCCTTCCTAAATACTAATAAGACGAATTTTATAAACCTCCGGATAACCAATTCGACTAACATATATTCTCTGGAATACCTATTCTATCTTATTCACTTCCTACTTGACTTCTTAATTGCATTGTTCCACTAAGATAATCAAGTACCCTATTTACTAGCTCTTAGGATTAACGTGTTCACGGACAAACTACTTTAATCCCTAGCAATCAAAAAGTATCAAGTACACATGCACACAAGCTAACATAGCATATCAAACATCACGGGCAATATCAATAATATGCGATGAAGACGTTACAAACGTATGACAAAGTTTGGATAAAAACGAATAATTAAGGATTATCAACAATATAAATTCACAAGAATAGTCTAGGTTCCCAAATCAACTACATCCCATCAATCCTTAGAACTGTAAAGGGTTTTAGCCCATGAGGTTACACACAATCCTCATGGCTATCAAATTCATAACAAAATCGACAAAGGAAAAATAAAGAAAAGAATACGAAACCCTAGTGTCACGTGGTTTGCTTTCTTCCTCCGTCTCTCCGATTGGATTTCTCTCTCAATCGCACTAGAATCCTCATCTGGACCGATGGGATGGATGATGAAAGATTTGATGTGAGTGGGTGGATGGATGGATGGAGCGTGAATTGAATTCACGGTGTGTTTTTGTGGTGAATGATCGGTCCTCTCTCTTCAAGTGATCTGATCCTTTTTATACCTATTTTCTCAAAAACTGACTTGAATGGGTTGATTTTACACGTTGTCACGCACAGGGGATCAAAAATCCTAATTTTTGGCCCAAAATAACCTAACACGAGTTGGCCCTACGTAACTCGAGTTACCTAACTCGACCAGTGTTGCACTAACACGACTCGAGTTAGCAACTCGAGTTGCTGCCTGTCAACTCGAGTTGCGATGCTCTGCATCCTGGATCGCTTCCAGACCTCAACAAGACTCGTGTTGCAAGTCGTGTTGGCTCTCTGGACGATTTTCGGACGCTTTTATGCCCCCTACTCGACTCGAGTTGCAAGTCGAGTTGGACATTGCAACTCGAGTAAGCTCTCTGGAAGATTCTGGACACTTTTCGGGGCCTAACTCGACTTGTGTTGCAAGTCGTGTTGCAACTTGAGTTGCACGTTGCAACTCGAGTTGGGTCTTTTAAGCCCTGTTTCTTGCTCGTTTTCGTTCCTGCTTCATTTCTATCCTGTTTTAACCTTCAAAACTCAACAAAACTCATTAGTAGCACCATAATCATGTAAAATATGTAGACTACGTAATCTAATATGAATATATGGCCTTCTCCTATCAAAAACTAGGTATTATAAGACAAAAAAGACGTAAATTTTCACTCTCATCACTCCACAGCCTCACTGATTAAAACAACGAAAATGTTACGATTATTTTTAAGTTTCAATATTCTGAATTTTAGTTAAGAATTTGTGAGATTTGGTCTGTCAGGTTCGAATTAAATTTTGAAGAGGAGATGGGAGTTGGGTTGATTTCGTAAGCGGATTTCATCGAATGACTTAACGACTCACGCCACTCTTTTCACTTCTCTCTCATTTTCCCTTGTGCGACAATACCGACCTTGTTTTATGTCTGGGTTTCTCTGGCGAACACTGATCCAAGAAGCCTGCCTCCGCCTATGTGAGAAAGAGAGAGAGAGGGAGAGAGAGAGAGAGAGAGGCTTACTAGATCCAATAGAAGGAAGAAACTAAGGCTTACTAAAGCTCAATCTGCTCTTCTCCATGAAAGCTTCAAGCTACACAGTTATCTTAATATCAATTCACACTAATTTAATCTTAATCCAAGTTGAACAGTGATAAGTAATGAATGATCTTCCCAAAACAATGGGGCCCACTTGTAATTATTTTTAACATATTATAGTAGAATAATTTATTTATTTATTAAGATATTGGATGAATTAAAAATGAGAAAATACTTAGACGTTAAAAAAATGAAAATTAATGGTTTTATTGACCTATTGGGATAAGCACATGGTGCATTTGATCCTTTTCTAAAAGGAGGGTTTAAACGTACAAAAAAGAGATGAAGGTCCTCTTTGATCACATGCCATAAGTTTAAGGGTTCATTTGAACATTTACCCATTTATAGATGAAGTTTGTCTTATTTTAATATTTTTATTTAAATTTCTGATTTTAAAAAATGGCATCCATCTCTTAACGAGTAAGTATTTAGTTCGTACGTGTGAGTAAGTAACGTATGTGTGGAACCAAAATATATTATTTATTTATCTAAGCACATTCCAGAGTGTTCCATATGTAACACATGACAATTTTCAATCCACATGAACTAGTTGTCCATGACGTCGACTTGGAAGAAGATGAGTAAATGGACTCTTCGTACCAAATATTTTATATTATCTTTTATCTTTTACAAATTAAACAAAGCCTAAAATTAATAGAAGTGATACTTAAGAAACTAAGAGAAATATTGGAATTTCCATAATTATTTTTCTAAACGGATAAAAGAGTTCCGCTAATATTGACTTAGTGGAAACGGTTGCATGTAAAAATTATTGGTTGTTACATCATTATTTATTAAAAAATATTATTATTTAATATGTAGTGTATAATTATATTGGTGAGAGTGTAAGTATCATATTTTAATTATATTAGAGAGTGTGTGAGTTTTATATTTGTAAAAAAAAAGATAACCTTTTTGGTGGAACGCCCAAAATAAAAAAAATTATTTATTTGCGATAAGGGGAGTATTTAATAATGGATATGTTATATATGATATAATAACATATGGAGTAGTATATTTTAAATTATAAATAAATTGCATTTGATCGAGAACACGTTAGTTATGACTTATGACAGGGGGTCCACGAAATCGCGGCAATTATTATCATAGGCTACTTATCTCAATGTCGTACCAAACCTGAATCTTCCATTTCGCCGGTGGACTCATTCTTTATTAATTAATTAATAATCTTTCATTCCTTCTTTTCTTCTTCACTTATATTAATGCGCATAAGTTACAAAAAATATAATAACACTAAATGTATTGGGTAAGTCTTGAAATATTATGAGTTGTTAAATTTAATATTAATTAAAACTTAAGATTATTAAGTTATTAATTACAGTCAGTTTTTTACTATTTAAAGTAAAAAATAAAATATAATGTCACTCGTGAGTTTACTCTTTCTTTCCAGATTTCCAAAAATGTCAACATTTTAGTTTAAATAAAAGTTGCCTATCTTTCCACCACCGCCGGACAGTTGGCGTCGAGCGGCGGATCAGTAACATTTCTGCAACGATGACGCCTTATACGACATAGAGAACAGCGGTGATCGGCGATGCGATTTTACGCAACGCCAATTACCATTTACGGTTGGCATCATGCGGTGACGTCGGTGGTTGAGGGTGGTGTTGGCCGACGGTCAAATAATTTCCAGAAATCATTATTTACAAAGCAAAATAATATAAATATTTCATATCATACCGGAAAAAAAGATTTATTTAAACAAAAACAACATAGATAATCTCAAACAACAATTACAACAACATTATTTGGAAGCTCAAATAAACGGTTACAACATAATTAGTTATAATCCGACTCAATTTTCAAACATAATACCTATATAATGATGTTTCTCTGGTTCTAGCTGGATCCAAACAACCGGGTCGTGGCCTTTGTGCACGGGTTCGGGCCTACCTTTGTTTCCGTTTCACTTCTGCCAAAGATATTAACACCAGAATCAGTTTTCTTTTTTGGGGTGATTTGCTGGTTATAAACCTGAGTAATGAGTTCATCCGTTCCGGGTTTGGATCCGGAAGATCCCCCGGGTTTGGATCTGGCGGAACTTGATTTTGAAGACATGATTGAATTATGTATGTGGAAGGGTAATACTGAACAACTTGTGATGAGCAAATGAAGTTATGGGGGAGAGACTATTATTTATTTATAGAGTAATTTTTTAATATTATTTATTTAAATTAATTTTAAAAAATGTCACTCATTTCTTAATAGTTGATTAATACTAGTATTTCTTAATTCACATTATCACATACGCATTCACATTATCACATACGCACACTGGAATGAAATGAATACTATATAAATTATACGCATTCACATTATCACATACGCACACTGGAATGAAATGAATACTATATAAATTATAATATATATATATAGTATTTCTTAATTCACATTATCACATACGCATTCACATTATCACATACGCATCCTGGAATGAAATGAATACTATCTCAATTATAATATATATATATATATATATATATATATATATATATAATTTTTATTATTATATTTGTAAAAAATATATACACGTGTCATCAACACATAAAGTGTTGATTTTTTTAATATGTTAACTAGTGATTGGTTGATTTACTCTTATCTTTATTAATTAAATGATGATTGTTTTAATTATATTTATTTAACTAAGATTCCTTAACGCATACTCATTGTTTTTATTTTTATATATTTTTTATTTTAAAACATTGAATATATTTTTAATTATGTTAGAAAAAATTAAAATTTTTATTTGATTTATAATATGACAAATATGTTATAATACATTCTTATATGAGACAGTTTGTGAGACGTTTTAAAGTATAATTATTATATAGATTAAGTATACTTAATGGTTGTTAAAATATATTTTCAAAAGTATGATGGATAATGTATTAAAGTATAATTTTAGGGTATTATAATATTATTCATTCTTAACATACATACTTTACCTATATAATAGATATTCCCTCCGACCCATAGAAGTTGACGCACTTTCCTTTTTGGTTTGTCCCACTAAAGTTGACACATTTCCTTTTTATACATTGGACCCACACAAAAAAAAATAATCTATTCTCATGGGGCTCATATATCACCTCTAATACAACTACCCACTACACATTAAATATTATTTCTCTCACTTCACTTTACTTCACTTTACATTAAAATTATTATACTTCTTAATCTCCGTGCCCAAAAAAATGTGTCATCTTCTCCGGGACGGAGGGAGTATATTTTAGTATTGAGTCAACCCGTCTCACAAGAGTGTCAATTAATTATATTTTCTTATAAATTTTTTTAATTTAAAATTAAATATTCTGCAACAAATAATTAATGTTTAACTAAAGTATAAAATTTTAAATAAAAATTTTAGGTGATTCTTAGAGTGCACAAAAAATTTAATATAGATTTAATATAGGAAGGGTTATTACTAGGTACATTAAAAAATCCTTAACTATTATGAGATACAAACATACAAAAATATTACTACTAACTACATAAATATATAGTGATATTCTAATATTACCCCTATAATGTGCTGCACATAAATATTTGTGTGCAGTAAAAATTCGTGTGCAGTAAAAGTGTGTGCAGTAAAAAAAAGTGTGTAGCAAAAAAATGTAGTAGTCCGGCGGTGGTCCGGCAGAACTCCGGCGAAGCTCCGGTGGCGGTCCGGAAGTGCTCCGGTGAAGCTCCGGCGGAATCGGCGGAGGTCTAGCGACGGCAGCAGCGATCCGACGGTGGGTGAGTGTTTAGGGTTTGTGGTTTAAAAGTGTATGGGTTTAGGGTGATATTTGATATTTTACTTTAATATTTCAAATCAATATATCTCATAGTAATTACGGGTACAAAGTGTGTACCTATGAATAATTTTTCCTTTAATATACAATTAATTAAAATAATAAAATTCAAATTGTTAAATTTAAATTCGGTTTTATAATTACTTAAATTTATAAACAGGTTTTATATAGCTGAATATAAATGTGGTATAATACTTTTGAAATAAATAACTTTTTGCTGTTCATTTTTTTAAAAAAAAATTAAATCTATTCGAACAATATCTAAAAATTTTAATTTTCTTTTTAAATATTTTTAATAACCTGTAAAAAATAAACCAGGAATTATACAAAATGTGATAGTTTAATTAAATAAATTATTTATCATGAAGTGTCCCATTTAATTTTATTATACATAAATATTGTTCAAGTTGAATATAAAAATTTTACTAATCATTATCATATAAAAATATTATGTATTTAAAATATAAATAATAATTTTTAAAAATATAAAATTATATTCTCACGGGTACAAATAATAATTAATTAAATTCTGGAGGATATTGTCGAAACTCGAGATTCGAAATTAACCTAAGCTATGTACTGGTGCCTGTTGGTGGCCGGGTTCGTTGAGAAGTTGGATTAATGATGTTCCAAAATAATATTATTGTTGAAAAATGGGCTCCTTCGGATGTATAATGATACGACCCAAGCAAAATAAAAGCCCAACATCAAGGCCCAAGTTGTTCATGAATGTCAGCCCATCATATTGATATAAAATTAGGGATTAAGCTGTTTCGTTGGATGAGAGAATGGATATTTGGCTAGGCTTCATGGTTTCGTCCCCTGTTTCTCCCCCCTTCTTTCCCCATTTTTTGGAGCTTACACTCGCTCGAAGAGTGCTATCTGTAATTTTCCTTTATTTCAATTAAAGTCGTATCATATAATCTAATCTATATCCTAAAAATAAAATAAAATATAAATGAAAATGTCCGTATTTTACATAGAAGTCTTTTTGCATAAAATTAACAGCTTATACAAATTTATTTACTCTATATAAAACTAAAAGGGCTTTGCTGCAAAACGGGGCCTGTTTTTGTTTCGTTGTCGGTCATCTTATCCACACGCGTCGACCTTCTACGAAGCCATTCACACGTGGCACAACAGTGAATGGACTCAACGCCCTCTACGCCCTACCGCCTTCCTCTGTGGGAATGGGATATCTTCTGCCCAATTTGTGCATTCAGAGACACAGGGTTCAACTCGTATAATCTAATCTATATCTATATGTTTGTCAAAGTTTGCACCTTTTTAATTTATTTTCTGGGTCAAAGTCTTTCGTGTTATTTTGTCCTACTGGAAAGATCCACTACATATTTAGAAGATAAAGATGGATGACTTTCTTTTCCACATTAGTTTTTAGTTATTTTCGATAATATTTTCTTTCTTTTTGCAAAGTAATGGCTATAAATGAAACCTTTAATTAATCATGAATCACTCATTCCTCCTACTCTTTTGTTTATATAATATTTTTAAGTTGCATTCAACAATATATATAGAGATTATAAGAAAGTATATAGAAATTATAATATTTTCTTTCTTTTCAAAACAATATGGAATAAACATGTAATTCCAAAAGTTCGAATGATGTTTGAAGGGTTATATGGGAAAGGATTCCAACAAAAGTTATGCTTCAAAGGAGACACAATCTTCTAGTGGGAGTAAACAACATGTGCATTTTTTGTGACTCATATCCAAAAACGGTTCGTCATGCTTTCTTTGAATGTCTTTTTGCGTATTAAGTTTGGATGAAATGCGTCAACTGGATAGGTGTGGAAACAATTCTTTCTTCTATTCCATCAATAAGTCTACTACACTTAGTAGTCTTAATTCGGGAATACGGGGAAAGAATTTTGCAATTTGTGCTTGGGAATGTGTTGTTTGGTTGATATGGAAATTTCGAAATTATTTCATTTTTCATAGAGAATGTTATGACTCGAGGAAAATATTGGAGGAGCTAAAAATCAGGTTATGGAATTGGCTACATGAATCTTATCCATCTAGGAGGTTATAAGATTGGTGGATTAATCCTATGAGTGCAATTGTATACTCCCTCCGTCCCGTACCAATGGTCTCTTTTTTCCATTTTGGTCGTCTCACCCAAAAGGTCTTCTTTCTTTTTTTATACACATGGATCCCATATTCACACACTAATACAATTAAAATATGGGACCCACACTCTCACTAATACAACTACCCACTACACATTAAATAATAATACTCCTTAATCCACGTGCAAAAAAACAAAATGCACCCTTGGTGCGAAACGGATGAAGTAGTTTAAATATATCTCACTTTGATAACTACATATATCTGTATCTTTATGAGTTTTTGATAACACTCTTACCAACTCTTTATTAATAACACTTTACCTAATAAAAAAAATAAGAAAGTACATAAATAATAAGCTTACTAAACTTTGCTTTACGTTCATCATTTCACAAAAGCTTTTATAAGACTGAATAAAAATTGATGTATTATATTTTTATAAATAAATAATAATGGAGTAATATATAAAGAAAAAAAGTGATATTCATTCACTCAAAAAATTAGTGAATAATTATGTAAGATGTAAATATAAAAATTATGCAATTTTAAAAATGTGTTTCACAAAATTATTTTGTAATTTACACAAATTTTGTGAAAAATTAATTCCTATAAATATAAATTAGAAAAATACGAAATGCAAGGATGTTGAGTTTTTTTGTTTTTTTTTTTCATGGTGGGAATTGAAAATAGAATTCTCACATGGAAAACTTGAAAAACAATGCTCAACAGTCAACCCAAAAGAAAAAGACAGAAGAAATAAATGTAGTCAATTAGTGACGTAGTAGATATGCATATGAATGTTAGAGAAGAGAAGAAACAGAGGTGAAGAAAGGATGGCAAATTGGGTGATTCATCTCCCCAACAACGTTAGGGCCTTGTCTGTTTCTGCTTCCTCTAATGGTTTATACTCTTCTTCTTATTTTCCTGTCTTTTCTCTTTAATTAAATACCCTCATCACAATTGGATTTCTTTTAGTTCAGACACCTACTCGATTGTAAGCAATGCTCATTATCTGGCTAGTTTGCAGTTATCTTATAATGATAATCTTGATTCAAGATTATTCAGGTTTACTTTTGTAAGTGATAGAAAGGGTTAGGGAATGAACACAAGTTTGCAGGTTCATTACAGAATGGAAGAAGTAAACTTGATGTATACTCCTATTTATTGGCAAATACTTTGTGTGAATTAGGTTCATGAGGAAAATCCTGAGGTCCCCTTCATATCCCATTATGCCCTTAGCAAGGGCTTAAATTAATAGGGATTACACCATAAACTCGATTTATAGGAGACTAACGCATATATTAGCTTTTAGAGATCTAAATACGATGTTTTCATTTATCTTTTATGGGTACAACCGTGGAACATGTTTCAAGGGAGTAGGGTAGAGTTTGTTGATCCCTAATGTCTTCTTCATTATAATATCAACATCACTAAATCATAACAAGTTCCTTTGTTGTTTGAGTGTGATGGATTCGTTGGGGGATCTACACTAAGTCATAGATACATGCAAAGTTAAATTCTATTTTAAAGTATCACATGTTAACTTTACCCTGCAACATGGAGATTGCTCTAATGCTTTGTGATAGCAGGATTTCCCCCTGGCCCTGGTGGGCTTCATTCTGGGGGGCCATTGATTCTTGAATTGCCCATTGATTCTTACGTGCCGATTGGTTCGGTAGATATCATGTTTTGGTCATAGCAATTCACATTTCCCTTGTATCTCCTCAGGCTTCTCTGGTTGTCACCGGTACGAAGCTCACCAGAGGCTAGGACTTCCGACTATACGCTGCAAAGTTCGCCGTGGGACTAAGGAAACACTCAGGTAACTGTTACATATAATTCTCTTGTCCAAAATCCTGTCTTGAATTCTAAGAACCATTTATAAAACTGAGAACTTTTCATTTTTGTGTTGCAGGCATCACCTTCGTTGAGGTTTCGTGTGATGGGAACAGAGGATTGCAGCTCCATCCCATGTGTATAAGCCATATTTAGTTATTTACAAATATTTAAAAAACAATTAGATATGTAATTAATAACATGTAATGAAACTTAGAATTGTATACAATTGTCAGATAATCAAATTGTCATTCATATTCTGAATAACATACCCGAGAGTCTTCAGCAAGCAAAAAAAAGTTGAAGGTATGAACTTCAATATAATTGTCTCAAATTACAACAATATATTATTAAAGATAACACAATTATCATTAGGCCACATAAATATAGAGATCATCTCGGAGGTACTAAATATACAAGATTGCTTCAGAATTGTAGTGTTTGAGTCTCATTTGTATGATATGGGACCAGATCTAGACACAGCAAATCTCGGCAACGGACTGGGACCCGTGCTACCTGATGCCGAGCCTTCAACGAATTTCGCCTTGCGACTTAAGCTGTAGTCCAAAGGGCCAGACCGCCTGCCATTCCGGTTTCTGAAGTCCATGCTTCTCAAGTCCGTCTCGTACTGATCATGGCCGTGTGCAGATGAAGGCTTAAAATAACCAGAATCGTTCACATTTGACTGTGGAGTTGTGTCAGCGAGGGGTTGTCTCAGGGAGGGAGAAGCATGGGCCAGTGACATAGCAGGAGAATGGCGCGGGGAAACACTCATCAGTGCTAGGGGTGCTGGAGAATTTGAATAGTATTGGCTGTATATTGAACGCAGAATGGAATATGGTACATGAGATTCCAACGTGCTCCTTGGAACGAACGGAGAGATCTCACAGACTTGATCGAGAAAGATCAGCTTTGCTACGAGGTGGGATCTGAACAAATAGCCAACTTAATAAAAAGTAACATGGGAATTGTCAGAAACGGAGGGGATAATAAACTTACCGACCGCTTTCACTCCTGTTGTATATGTAGACCATGCATGCATGCATGTGTGTATGTGTGACATATATCAACTAATATACACATGGAAGGTGATGATTGGTTTAGCAGCAAGTTGAATGAGAGGTTAAGATCAACAAGCTGCATAAGGTAAGCAAGGTGAAGCAATGGATCAGTTTAAGTCATGCATTGGGTGTATGGTTGATCAAGTTAGGTGTAGGTGGTGGTTAATCAGTTGTAGCTGATTAATGACAGCTAGAAGGAGTTGGTGATCGGTTTTAACCAACTGCTAACTGATTCATTACATGAAAGATACATGCATGATGGCAGTTGAGAGGTTGCAGGCTGCATATATGTGATGATGCTTCAGTTATCAGATCATCATCATCACATCTGTTAGATTCAGCAATTTAGGGTTTCTTAGAAGTTTAATCATCATCATCTTCAAGTTTGTAACATGTATCCAATCATATAGTGATTTCTCTCCTTAAGAAGTGGATGTAGATCATAAAGATCGAACCACTATACATCTTTGCCTTCTTCGTTTTTATTTCTGTTTTCAGTTGAATCAATACTCAACAAGTTAGTGAGAAGGATATAGTGTGTGGATTTGTTCAAAGTAGAGCTCAAACTTGCATACATTCATAAGAACTCCAAGAATCCAGAATGATTCCTGCTGAGAACTTGATGAACAGCTGCATCACGGACTTCATGCTAGCCTCTATCGCCAAATAGTTTTGTGTGTCGAGATCCATTGATTCATTGAAGTGGCCACTTGAAAGGGACTGCTTTTGTTGATATTCTCTGTCAAGTCTGATGCGTTCACTACCTGCAATAACAGCACATATGCACCTGATACAAAAAATTTATGCATCAAATTGCAGAACCAAATCGAGAACCCCAAATTGTATTCAAAAGTATTTTCATCATCAGTTGTCTTAATAATCTAGCAAACATGCTTATGTGATCCTCAAAATAATCAAAATGTCTGCCTGAATTTACAGAAGTGAAATATATAGCATATGACTATGTCTAACCAGATTATACTTTTTTTCCTAATTATACGAAGAAAGCATGTATATGCACCTGGCCAGACAGTGGATGTTGTTGCTGAAGCCTCCAGTGTCAACGTTGAAGGCAGTGGTGTTCCAGATAGTGGATGTCATAAACGTTGCAAATAAATAGGACAACAGGCTCCAAGAACCATCAGTTGCACCCCCAACCTCTTCGAGTATCAATCTAATCCATTCATAATCATGATTATTAACTACATTAACAGTGTTTGCCACTCTTCTCACTCTCCTTATCTCTTTCCTCTCAGGTATTTCGTCAGGTAAATGATCCGCAACGCCAGCTAGCAGTGAATGAATCAGAGGAGCACCTTCTTGGAGCACAATACCAGAAGCTTCTGCCAAAAGGGAATCAAAAACAATAGCTTGACCCACCTGAATACAGAACCTAACCATTGTATCCATATCAACTATCTGCTTTATATTTGCCTCTGTTTCAATCCTATCACCAGAATACATGCTTCCAGCAACTGCCTCCAAATTCTCACGATGTGCCCTCAATGTTGTGTCAATGCAATTTAGAAGGGCTGCTGTATGCTCTTTCAGCATCCTATCTAATCTGTCAACACCATAACTTCCAAATGTGCGAACAAAGGCTTTCAATTCCCGGAGATCTGCCACCGACTCAGCAAAGTACCCACCAACAGGCCGTGTACTTTTAAAACATCTATGAAGGGGAGCAAAGATGATTCCAGCACGAGAGATGTCCTTAACTATGTTTTCTATGTACCACATGCATACAGCTTCAGTAGCTGACCCTGTCTGCTGTTCAGCAGGTTTCTCAAACAACTGTAAGGAAGAAACCGGACCTGAGTAGGTCTCAGCAAGGAGAATTTCTCGAATACCCTGGGTCAGGTCCGTGCTGACATGTTGCTCGGCTAGATGAACTATTGAAGTATGCCTACAAATAAGTGATTCTAGGATGGATGGTCTCTGAAGATCAGAATCAGTTTTCAGAACTGTGAGTAGTCTCCTTTTGAAATTCCCAAGGATGCATTCTCTCATATACTGAATCGAAATGAAAGGCAGAAATACACAAGTTATAAGAAAATACATGATGAAGATTTGAACCAACTAGTCCGGTTGGCTACATAACTCTTCCCATGCATTATTAAATACTAAACGATCATAGCATCATTAAACTAATTACCCAGTGTGAAATATTTTTTAAACTTTTAGACATAATTAGCAATTCAGAAATCAGCATCCAGTGAACAATTTACAGAAATAAAAAATGCACACATACCTCCCTAGGAACAAATATGTGGTTCATAACACATATAGGCTCCATGTCATTCAAGATGGAACATAGATTTGTTAATCTCTGCATTGCAGCTTCTAACCTGTCTCCAGAATAGACAATGAGAAATAGACACATAAAGGAGAAAGAGGAGAAGAGTTTGTGAGAAGAAACTGACATTTTTATTGAACTATTGTTTTCAGGATAGCTCTCATAGCCAGGTAAGTGAAAACCGTAAGATGCTTTTGGAGATTTCATTGAAGGAATAGATAATCTGGATGTTAAATTCATAAGATTTGCTGCTTGGTCTGGGAGAAGCTGAGGCTCTCATAATATTAGTACAAGAACAATATTCTAAAATTACTTGTATGTTAAAAGCATGCATACAGGTAACAACCTGCATCTCCAATGAGCCAAATCCTCCATCTGAGTCGAGAATATTTATTAAACCTTCAAGTCCTCCCATTATAGATTCAATCAGGGATTCAACATATAGAACTGCATCACGGCCAATATTTGTCACCTATATTCAAAAAGTGAAGATTATGGACTATGATGGAGATTCTTGCACTGATAAAATTTAAGGAATTAACAAAGGATTTTTGGACCGTCATTTGAACCAATACGAATAACTGAATGATTGAAGTTACATCAATACCTCTTCAGGAACAATTGGTGAAGCACATTCTGGAAAACTGCTAGCAACACCAAGCCAGGCACAGCAGTGTTGTGGACGACCCTCAGGCCCAAACATGGTGTTACGGAAAACCTATGGTAACCATAGAGTCATGTTAAAGCTACGTAATGTTGTAAAAAGACAGTGGTTGCTGTCACTTACAGTTGTCAGATGTTGATGTAGAAGTAAAGTTTCTTCAGACCCCCATATTTTGATAGCTGAGTTTCAAGCTCATCAACACATCTACAAGGGTAAAATACGTTAAGTCTCATTTTGTTATGCACCATACAGAAATAAATATGCTGTAGATGAAATTAAGCGCAACCCCAGCATGCTATAAGTAAGTGAAAATTGCCAAACTAACCCAGGTTGCATACCGTGAAAATTAAATAGAATAAACATCTTGGAATAGAGAAGATTCAACTTATGATGAATCAGAATCATATTTGAGGATCCACCATTATTTTTCTAAACAAGCTTGGTAAATGTGAGAACCAGCACCTGGACCAATTATATGCAGCATTTCCTTCTGAAAGGAGGCCCTCTTTTCCAGTCGATACAGTAGCTTTCTCCAAATGTCTAATGTTAATAGATGAACGAGCAGATGTGACAATCATCAATATGGATAACCAGTCTTTGCGCAACTCCTGAATAATAAAATCCAATTCATTTCTAAAACTGACAAGCTGGAAACAATCTACAGGTGGAGTGGTGAAGCAACAGTAACTCAAAAAAACAAACTTAAAAACAAATGCTGGTTCTACCAAAAAAGCATCCTATAGGATGCTCAACTTGCAGCACAAATATAAATTCTCCAAAGGCATGAATACTAGCACAAATGAGTATTACAATTACTTCTAGCTTTGACCATCATTTATGCAGAAAATATGCATGAAAGTTCTTTGGGGATAAAAACCTTTTTAGTCCCATAACTTTCCTCATGGTCTTTTTTAGTCCCAAAAAAGATAAGTTTGTCAAATTAGTTCCACCGGTGAAGAAATAGGGCCAAAAACGTCCCATTTTCGCCAGAAAAAGCTGACATCACTGGAAACAGCCACGTCACAGTCGAAATCGTCGATTTCCGGCCGGCATAATGATGTGGCGCCCTGATGGCAGGTGAGTCAGCGAGATAAAAACCTATTTAGTCCCATAACTTTCCTTATGTTCTATTTTAGTCTCAATAAAGATAAGTTTGTCAATTTAGTCCCACCCATGTAGAAATAAGCCCAAGCACGTTCTATTTTCGCCGAAAAATACGGACATCACGGAAAAATGGCACATGATTATCAAGTGACAATCGGAATCGCCAATTTTCAGTCAGAATTAATTTTATTTTATACCAACAAGGCATTTTAATTTTTTTAAATTTTAAATAATTAGAAAAAAAATTAATATGGGTCATCAGCCCATTTCTCTTCTGGCACGAAATCGCCGCCACCACGGCCCCATCACAAACACCAGAACTTTGCCACTGACCATGATTTCGCCATCGGCCATGACACCGGTCGAAATTGTTTAAATAAAAATGTCTTATTGGCATTAAAATAACACTTAATTTTTTGATTCACCTGCCATCAGGGCGCTATGTCATCATCCCAGTTGAAAATCGATGATTCCAATAATGTCCGTATTTTTATGTGAAAATAAGACGTGTTTCGGCTTATTTTTACACGGGTGTGACTAAATTGACAAACTTATGTTTATTGGGACTAAAATAGAACATGAAGAAAGTTATGGGACTAAATAGGTTTTTATCCATCTGACTCACCTGCCATCAGGGAGCCACGTCATCATACCGGCCGTAAATCGACAATTTCGGTTGTGACGTGGCTGTTTCCAGCTGATGTCAGCTTTTTTCGGCAAAAATTGGACGTTTTTGGCCCTATTTCTTCGCCGGTGGGACTATTTTGACAAACTTATCTTTTTTGGGACTAAAAAGACCATGGGAAAGTTATGGGACTAAAAAGGTTTTTATCCCAAGTTCTTTGTTAGGGCATCGGATGTCCTATGATATTTTGGTATAGCATCTCTTGCACCGCTTCTTGGATGATTGACATTTGGCAGGGTGGAGACATCTATATATTTGCCCCTAGGCTTTATGTATTGACTTGGCATAGAACCCTTCTATCCCCTACGCGTCAGCACACGGCTCGTGTAGTGTATATACAATTCGGCTTGAACACGGCTCATGCGCTGCACTCGGCCTCCTCCTGGGCGTGTAGCATGTTCTGATGCTGGCGCACGGCCACCTCGAACAGGCCATTGTTCCCCACAAGGGCGTGTGCTCACACACGAGGCGTACGCAAGAACACGGGGCGTGTTCAAGCATGCCCTGTTCTCCTTTCTTTGTTTTAGCTCCCGACTCCATTTTTGACTTGTTTTATACACATTTAAGCTCATTTCCACACATTTATCAACATATACACACTTCTGCTAATTACATATAACTCCACTAAAAAGTCACACAAGTACAGATAAAAATATCCGAAAATCAACAAATAAAGACTAAAATCTAAGTAAAAATTTACAACGATCAAGGATCACCGATAAATATGTAGCATTTTTGTGGGGTTTCTAAACTTTTTGAAGTATGCTAGCGCGTGACGACAAAGGGGATCATAAAATAAATCAAATTTGCTGAGTGGAGTTCTAGGCGATTTTATGCGTTTCCCTCTCTAGTTCATACCGAAATGGATCGATTTTAGGGATTTAGCTTTGTCATTTCTGTACTGGATAACTAATTTTTTCAGTGTTGCTGCTGCTGCTTAAAATTGGAGGATTTTTGTTAATTAATGTGATTCATGTATTCATGTGGGGACGCCATGAAATTTGAGTTTTTACATAAAGGTTTTCTTTTCTGTCTAACCGACGATGAGCTGATAAACCATTATCCGAGGGACAAGATCAACGACCATCATTTGGTGGTTAATGTCATCCCTAAAGTTGATGTTTGTAAATGGGATCTGCATAAGAACGACACCAAAAAATTTAATTCCTCAATATCTGCTCAATTTGATTAATTCACTGTACTACAATTGATTCATTGATTATGCAGTTGAACCAAACAGCGAAGGAAGAGAGTGCTGAAGCGGCGGCGAAAACCTCTGCCAGGAAGCTCAATAAAGCTAATAAAGAGAGGAAAGAGAGACGGAGAGAAAGTTTTTTAAGGTTAGGGTTTAAGAACATCCGATGATGGGTTCCTTAGCCGAGAAGGCGAAACAAGCCAAAAACATATTTATGTATTTATGAAGAATGAAATTAAGTGAAACTGCCACGTAAGCAAAAACAATCAGATATAGCCAAAAAATTTGTTGGGCGATTGCATCTCAAGCTCAAATTCCCAACGACAGCATGTTCTGAATAATAAGGAACCAAAACTGGACAAAAATTACTAAAATCAGACACTAGAATATCTAAGTGGACTGAATTTGGATTATGTCAAACATTAAGAACTTATTTCAAAATTTTCTTATGCGTGCATCTCACGTTCTATTTTCCAGTAACTTTAAGGAATTTTTGATAAAAACGTTAAAAGTAAATAAAAATGACTAAATTCATACACACTAAACGATCAATATTAAAAATTTACCAAACCTAAAAGTATAATCAAGTAAAGATGAATGTACCTCTGCTAGGTGTTTTTTTATACTTGTAATATCTCTTGTAACACTTTCGGAGCTAGGTACTTCGCATACCTACATTTTTTAATAAAATTGATATTTTTCCTGATCAAAATCAGAGGCGGATACAGCCTGGTACAAGGGGGTACAGTTGTACCCCCAAAATGAAAACATATAGTTATATATATTAGATATAATCATCTACTATTGGGTGTAGATGGTCATGAGTTCAAAACATATTAAGCTCAATTTACTTTGATTTTTTCCTTTTTTATTTATATTCCAAACTCTTATTATTATTTCTTTGTTTTTCTTGTTCTCTTAATATTATATATAACATAAATTATTTATTTATTTTAAATCTTGCTGTAATATGCTTCTTTATTGCTTTACTTATGCATATACACACACACATCATATTAATATTTATGTTTTATGAAATTATTCACATTTACTTATTCGTTTGTACCCTTAAACTATTAATAAAAATTTACACTCAATTCACTATTATATTTTTTAAATTTATAATAGTAATGTCTTAAATTATTATTGTTTTTTTTTATAGGTAAAGAGAAATCTTTTATTGAATAAGTCAAGTGAGGTAAGAGGATTACCCGCACCTTAAAAAGTACAATTAAAGTTGATATGCTATTCTAATATAATCACAAAATATCTAAAACACGTTTATTAATGTTAAATACAACTCCTAGAGTTATTTACCCAATCATGTATGCTACATGTTTTATTCAAAAGATCTTCTTGAAGCCAGCTCCATAGTCTCAATTTCAACTATTCTATAACTTTCTCATCCTTGAATTGTTTGTCTTGAAATCTATAGGCGTTCCTAGTTTTCCAAATGAGTCAAATAATACACTCTCATGCGCAAATAGAGGAGTTCCTTTCATTCTTCCCTCTAAGAAGGCTACTAAATTGAAGTAGGCTCATAGAAGGGTTAGAAGAAAGGGTTGTTGCAACTCTCATCCACTTAAGATAATTCATCCAGATACTATGTGCAAAGGGGCATTCAAAGTGAACATGACGAATAGTTTCAGGGCATAAGTTACAAAATACACAATTGACATTCACACCTGGAGGGAGGTATTGTTGTCTTAAAAGCTCTTTTGCTGCTGGTATTCATTCCTATAGAACTCGTCATGCATGAACTTGTACTTTTGGAGTGACTAGCTTGTTCCACACCAAAGCAAACTCTTTTTTTTGTATAGAGATCCTCCTCTGTTTTTGTTCCAAAAGTATATCATAAGCAGACTTTGTTGTGTAAATGTCATTCTTCCCTTCCTTCCATCGCCAAGAATCCATCGCACCCTGTTTAGGACAAAACATATGAAGAATAGCTAAAATATTATTGAGTAAACTCTCCTCTCTCTGTCTAAGCTCCCTCCTCCATCTCCAAGTACAAGACCAGGCCCCATTTCTCCATTCCTCCATATCCCTCACACATTTTTCCTTATCTAAGGAAAGTTGGTACAATCTAACAAAATCATCTCTCAATCTTCTATTTTCTCCTATCCATACCTCATCCCAAAATTTAATCTTACTCCCATCACCAATCACCCTCTCTAATTTCCCAAAAAACCAACCCTCATTAACCCCACCCATAGCTTTTAGCACCTCTCCCCACCAACCAGTTGGATTGCTATTGCAAGTATCCCCCCTTCTCGAAACACCTCAGCCCATGCCACCCCCCACCTAGATCTAACAACCCTTGCCCATAGTCTATCTCCCTCATTAAAAAATCTCTACACCCATTTACCTAATAATGCTTTATTAAAGCATTCTAAATCTCTAACCTCTAGACCTCCCACATATTTTGGACTACATATAGTAGTCCATTTAACCCAAGAAACGCTACAGTTACTCTCCCCCCTCCCCATAGAAAAGCTCTTCGCATTCTAGATATCTCATTCAAAACCTGTTTGGGTGCACGATAGACGGGCAACAAAAATACTGGGAGAGAAGACAAAATAGAATTTACAAGGGTAAGCCTTCCACCAATCGAAATATTTATATTAGCCCATATTCAAATCCTATTTTTAATCTTCTGAACCATGTAGTTCCACTCTGAAATCCTTCTGTGTGCGCATCCTATTTGAACTCCCAAATATTTGAAAGGAATACTTCCTTTACGACAACCCAGAAAATCTGCCTTACTAGATATCCAATCAACATCCATATTCAAACCATGCAATTCACATTTGTTCAGTTAATTTTCAGCCCTGATGCTAACTCAATGATATAGATAAATCTCTTTAGAAATACAACGTTCTCTTCTGTTGTTTTTCCCAAGAATAATGTATCATATGCAAATTGTAGATGTGAGATTTGAACCTTCTCTCTTCCTACCTCCAATGGACAGAATAATCCATTGTTAACTGCTTTGGACATCATTATGCGTAAACCTTCTGCCGCCAATAGGAATAGAAAAGGAGAAAGTAGATCTTCTTGTCTAAGTCCTCTTTCGAGTTTGAAATCCCCTGAAGGACTTCCATTTACAAGAACTGATGCATGAGCAGTAGAAATGCACTCCATCACCCATTTTATCCAAGTCAAATCAAATTTAAACCTTTTCATAATTGTCTCCAAGTATCTCCAATCAACAGAGTCATATGTCTTAGCAAAATCAATTTTAAATAAGAGACTCCTTACTTTCCGTTTCTTTGCATCTTCTATGACTTCATTAAGAGCTACCACACTGTCTATCAACTGTCTCCCTCCAACAAATGCTGACTGGTTTTCAGAAATTATCGAATCCAAAACCTTGGAAAGACGATTTGACAAAACCTTTGAGATAACTTTGTAGATACCCCCAATGAGAGAGATAGGTCTATAGTCATTCAGATCAACTGCTTCCTCCTTTTTAGGGATAAGAACTACAAATGATGGATTAACTCCTTTGACAAGTTTCCCGTGCTGGTGGAACTCTCTCATCAATCTCATAAAATCTCTCTTAAACACATCCCAACAACTTTTCAAAAAACCAAAATTGAAACCATCCGGGCCTGGGCTCTTATTACTTCCACAAGAATCTATAGCCATCTTTACCTCCTCCTCTGTGAAAGTAGACACTAACATAAGGTTATCTTCCGCTGAAATCGTTTTGCAAGCAAAATCAAACTCCAACTCAGGTCTGCAAACTGTTGGGGCCGAGAAGTGATTCTTGAAAAAGTGAAATGTTTCATTTTTAACATCTAGAGCCTCTTCTTTCCATTCTCCATTGATGTTGATGCCCAACATTTCATTTCTCTTTCTCTGTTTGTTAATAAAGCGGTGAAAAAAACTTGTGTTGGCATCACCTTCTTTGATCCATTTTGCCCTTGATTTCTGATATAACAATCTGACTTTATCTCGCATATCTGAGAACAGCAGTCTCTTACCTTAATCTCGAGCATAATCGGGCAGTGATCAGAGAGGGATCTTTGTAGACCAATTTGTGATGAATTTGGCCATTGAGATAACCATCTGTTATTTATTAGAAAGCGATCAAGCCTACTTTTGCACGAACCATCTGGTCTGTACCAAGTAAAGAAGCGCCCATGTAATGGTAAGTCTATCAGTCCTGCATCACGAACAAAAGAATCAAAAGCTTCCACATCTTTTTTACATGATAGCGACTTTCTTCCTACCATCTTCGACATTCTAAGGATTGAGTTGAAGTCTCCAGCTATGCATACACAAGGATTTGAATTATATGAAATTATTTGCTTCAATCTACCCCACAAATCAATTTTCTCCACCAGAGGGCATGGCGCATACACATTTACAATACTACACTCTACTCTTTCACTACCCCAATAACCATTCACAGTTACTGCTCCTTCTATATGCCACCAACTAGATGCTGAAAATAATTCTTTATTCCAAAGAGTAAGTATACCTCCTGCTCTACCTTCTGCACCCCAGAAAGCCCATCCAAATTCATCTCTGCCCCATAATACTTTACAAAGCCCTTCATCTATTTATGTCTTCTTTGTTTCTTGTATCAAATAAAAATCTATATTTTTGCTTCTAATAATATCTCGTATCTCTTTCACTTTAGCAATGCACCCCAAGCCTCGAACATTATAAGATATTATCTTCATTTATTAATACTCATGTTACACTCCTTGACCTCAAAATGACGATGCTCTTCACCAACACCCAACCTCTTGATCTCATCAATGATTTCCTGCTCTTTCCCTTTCTTCGTCAAACCTAGCTTTTTTCCCATTTCTCATATCCTCTCTGCTTCTGATTGTGATCCTTGATTATCACAACATATTGGTTTAGAAAACGTGCCTGACATTCTCTGCGTAGCTTCCTTTTCCATCTCATCGGAATTGAATAAATCTGTCAGAAAATTTTTAAGCTGAGCTGATTCCATCTTCTTCTTCATGCGCTTGGATTGTTTAAAGCCCATTGGTGGTTTATAACCTGTCTTGTGATCATACAAAGTTGGATTCTCTCCTAATTTTGATCGGGCATCGCTACAAGAAGGTTGTGCATTATCTCGCATATTTGAATTTTTTCACCTAGAGATCTGTTTTCTTCGCTTCTGCCTCTGTCGAAGGAATCGATGATAATCCTGTGGGTTCACTAGTGTTGCATGGCCCATTATTGGAATCTCTGAGATTTATTTCAATCTCATTTGATGCCCCAAGTGTTGGCGAGGATGGTTTGCTTAAAGTTGTATTTGGGCTTGAAATTTTTTCAGGCCCATTTCCATTAAGAAACCTGTCATGTTTGGGCTCCGAAAACTTAAGCCCTCTAAGCTGCATGTTTGATTCTTCTACATCAGGAACCTCCACTTGTACTTGCTGGGGTCCACCACTAATATTCAAATTCAAATTTTCCGTCTGTTCACCTTCTCCAAGATTAATTAACTCAACAGATGCATGGGGAATTGGATTAAAATCACTCTCGCCTCATTTCTCCTCGAAAATAGCATTTGCTTTAACTGTGTTGGCGGCGGACGTGCAGTCTGCGTCCGAGTTTTCCAGCAAGTTGCTCCGGTCTTGTAGTGTTGCCATCGCCGGCCCGGACAAGATAGATCGTGATAATGAGTTGTATTCTGAAGACAACTCAAAATCTCTGTCTATTGAGGCTGCTTCATCATACATTTCCTTTGGCATGTGATACTCTTCCATCATCTTAATTCTGAAAGTATGATCATTAACCTTAACAGAGAATATTGTATTAATATCATTAAGATATGGCACTGATAATAGAACCTGAGCTACGTCCAATCTATCTTTTTTCTCCGTCGCACTGTCTAGTTTGATAAATTCCCCGATTATTGAACTAGCGGTGCTAAAGAATCTTGTGTTCCATATATGATAAGGAACTCCAACACATCTTGTCCAAACTCTCTGTCTTTGACACACATCTGACTCTCTCCATGGTCGGATACATTCAAACCAGTAAGATATCCACTCTTTCATCTCATTCATCAAGGCATCTGTTGGTGTTTCACTCATATTACATACCAAGATTGAATCATCTCCCGTGTAGCACAAATTAAGTTTAATCCCACATTCTTCTTGTAACTCCTCCCCATTTTCTTCCCACGAAAACACTTTTTTCAGTTGACCTAGCCAACATTTCGAGAGCCATACTTTCTCTTCTTCGTGAGGTTCGAAGCTAAGCTGTTTCCCCTTAGTTTCTTCTTCTGTTATCACTTCTTCTTTTTTTTTTTGACTTGTGATTGCCTCTTTGAATGTTTTCCCTGCTATGCGCTTGCCCATGTCGGCTCTGAAAGTATGAGTCTTTGGTATTTGCTTCAATGCATTGCTCTGATTGCGTTCAAATTTTGGAAGATATGCTTGGATCTTATAGCTTCCAAACCAGATATTGTTTAACTTCTCCAGAAAACCTTCCAAGTTTGAGAATTGTTTCCCCCAGAATCTAACGAAACCAAATCTTTTCCCTGCTTTATCTCTTTTTCTTGGGCAAAAAATATTTGTCACCTTACCAATCTTGCTAAAAGAGCAACATAATCTATTAATATCACAGTCTTCTGGGTAATTTCTAAAAAAGAAAGATGTTGAACCATTCTCCCAAGTGGCTGAATCTCCCTTGAAAATTTTGTAGTAGTTTCTTCTCCCAGAAAAATCTGCAGTCCGTCCATCTATG
This sequence comes from Pogostemon cablin, assembly GCA_023678885.1. Taxonomy (NCBI): domain Eukaryota; kingdom Viridiplantae; phylum Streptophyta; class Magnoliopsida; order Lamiales; family Lamiaceae; genus Pogostemon; species Pogostemon cablin. The sequence continues at coordinate 10,223,422 of CM042960.1, forward strand.
AATGAAGAATGGTATATTTTGTGCCTCACCGGTTGCCGCTAGGAATTGGTAATCCAAGAATCTACCCGAAACCTCACCCTCTCGCCTCTCTCTATCGTGGTAGTAAGTGAAGATATGTAAAACTCACTTTAATCTTTAAATTATTATTGTTGTTATTTTTAAAATTGACGGTGTCAACAGAATTATGATTTTTAAACTTTGATTTATTTATTGTAAAATTTTGAATATTAAATAATATTTTTAAAATTATACTCCCTCCATTTGCTCATTTTGCCATTTTGGTCTTCCACTCTTAAGGTATACATTTTTCCTTTTTAGTAAAAGGACCGCTCACATACCAACCACTTGCTATTAATACAATTACCCACTTTATATAAAATAATAATATTCTTTAATTTACGTGAAAAAAGTAAATGGATACCTTACGGACGGACGGAGTATGTCGTACCCCCAAATATAATTTTCTGAATCTGCCCCTGATCAAAATAAAGTATAAAATATATAGCAGAAAGTATAACTATAAGAGACAAAAATTGAGATTTAATCCATCGAAAATGTAACATGAGTTTCGGGATCTTCAGCAACCGCCTGTCAGTTCTTTTTAGGGTGCCAAAGTGCCGCTTATTTATCGAGTATTCATTAATGCTCTCTTAATATTGACAGTTCAGAGTGAGACCAAATAAATATACACGCAACACCCTTTGGATTTAACCGATTAATAAAATCAAGTAAACGAAACTAATTTAATTCATTTCACTTTTCATATGCTCTTATTTTAAAGAATATATCAAAGAGAATGATCACATGCAGATCCGATGAAGTCAACAAATTATATTTTATTTCAGATATATACTAATTCTAGAAAAGGACAGTAATCATATTGATATTTCGTGTTTTTCTTTTTTTAATTCAAAAAAATGTAATACATTTTCAAAGAAATCGTACATCAGATCAATTCTAAAATTTTATTTTCAACATTAATTACATATCGTAGTTCAAATTTAAAATTAAGACTTGAGGGATATTAAATTTTCCTTGTGTCTAATTTTAAAAATATGTATGTATATTTTTGACCTGCTTAAACAAACAACTAATTTCCTAAATCTAGAAAGAGTGCAGAAGATAAAGATAATTATGACTACCTATCTCACCGAACCTGAATATTATGTTTTGCAGGTAGACTTTTTGTTTATTAAAATCCTTCATTCCTTTTTTTCTCATTCACTTATTTTAATGCGCATAATATTATAAAAAAAAATGTAATAATATTAAATATATTGCGTAAATCTTGAATTATTATGATTTGTTAAAATTTAATATTAACACTTTCGACTCAATTAAACGTGGATGACCAGAGCCGATCCTATACAGAAGCATTAACCTGAATCGAGCTTCAAAAATAGTACAGCCCCTCCAAGTTCGTCTTAATTAATTATATAAAATTAAAGTTGTTAAAAATATTGTATATTACTTAAATTATGAGATAAATGTATACAACATAATTAAATTTAATAAAATCATGCAGTAGTAGAGTTTTAATTAAAAAAAAATTAATTTAATGATTATTACGAAAGGCAAAGATAATGCGGCATTGTTTTTTTTTTTATTATCGCATTTTTATAGTAGTATTTATATTTTATGGGAAAAAATAAAGAAATCGTGTCGATAACATGTAACACAAAAATAAATAAATACCAAAATCCCAATAACATACTCTCTCTGGGAAATAATAGTAAGCATTAGAGAATAAGCATCTGAAGGTGGTCCTCCTTGCTGATTTTTCTGCATCTCTAAACTCTTCTGGAGCTGGTGTATCAATTGTAATTTTCTCAAGCGCTACACAATTCACCAAGATGTATCTCACTAATTCTATATCCGTAGTACCCTAAGAACTTAACCACTTTAAGGTGCTGGTGTGGAAATCGAATGATTGCCTTCTTTCTTCTTTTCTCTTTCTCTGTTGCATCTACGTGCCATAGCAGCTGCATGACAGTTAAAGATCAGCTGACTCAGAACAACTCTTAAATTAAATAGCATGCTTAAGATATGGAGTTCAAACTCTAGCAGAAATAAGTGATTCCTAAAAGACTTTGATCACGGATAGCATCAGTGGTAATATTTAGCTTCTTCAATTTAGGCAGTTGAGGGAAGTCCAACAATTTCCTTTCACAAAAAATAAACAGCAACAACTCAACAAGCTCAGGATCATTCACAAGAAAGAGCCCATCTAATGTCATAACGTAGTGAGATTTGGTGCCGAAACCTTACGGGTACACTTGAAAGGCTAAAAATAACAGACCTCCAAGTGTTTAAAAGATACAAACTGTAATAAAGAAATGAAAATGAAGTTATAAATTAAAATAGGAAATAAAAAAATATGGATAGAGTACGTAAGTGAAATAAGAAAAGAAATTAATTAATCTGAAAATATAATTAAGGTTTAAATTTGAATAACTTATTTAAGTTAATAAAAAATATTTTATTAAGATAAATCTATTTATAAATATACTTTTATATTATTATTATTATTTTTTTTTTTTGGTTAGAAATGGGCCACACATATTTAGGGCTTTGAGTGGCCTCATGGAAGGACGGCCAAAAGGCGAAGCGGCGGCGATTCAGCGCTGAGATTTTACGCACCGCGCTGATTACCGTTTATGGTTGATATCATTTGGTGACGGAGTATCGCCGCCGCCCCCCCAATTGGTTGGTTACGCGATGGCGATGCGGCGGGGGAGTGTCGCGGCCCCCCCCCCCCCCCCCCCCCCCAAACAAACCTTTTATGGTTGGTTGGTATCATCATGCGGCGGCGCTGGGATTTTACGCGATGCGCCATCCGTTTGTGATTGGTATCATGCGGAAGTGAGCATGAAGGTGTTGGCGGCCATTAACTTACCGGAAAAAAAAAAGATTAATTTAAAGAAAAACAAGAGATTCATTTCATTTAAACAAAAAAAAGAGAGATAATCCCAAATAACAAATTACAACAATAAGTAATTCTTCACTGGTTCTAGCTGGATTCAAGAATCCGGGTGGTGGGCTTTTTGCACGGGTTGGGGCTTTTGGGTGCCTTTGTTTTCGTTTCACTTGCGCCAAAGATATTAGGATCAGCATCACTCTTTTTCTTTTTTGTGGTGGTAATTTGCTGAGCCATGAGTGCATCCGATTCAGGTTTGGATCCGGAAGAACTCACACTCCCGGGTTTGGATGGTTTTGAAGACATGATTGAATGATGTATGTGAAAGAGATTAGGGTTTTGGGTAGGGTAGATACTGAATAACTTGCGAAACCCTGAGGGTGGGTTTTTATGGGAAAATGCTACTACTTACTACCCAAATTTAATATGCATCCATCTTTTTTGCTCCACTCTTTCAACTACACCCAACCTTTAATGTCCACCCCACTTTTAAAGTGCACTTACAAATTATGAATTATAAGTATTTTTATTTAATTATATTTTTATTTAGATTGAGTTTTTTTTTTCCTTTACTTTGAAAAATAATTTGGGTGTGTATATAATTTTTTACAAGATTCAAAAAAATATGAAATTTAATTTTTCAGTTAAATATAAAAAATTCCAATCGATTAAATTTGGAACGAATGCCTCCACCAGTTCAATTTTTACTAAAATTGTTCTGCAGCTTTTTACTTAATTAAAAAAAGATTTCAAAATAATTACATTTATTTTGTCCCAAAACTATATTTGTTTGTCAATTTCGTCTCTAATACTTTGTAAAAACTTAGTCATGAATTTAGAAAAATTGAACATTTTTAAAGTAAAAAAAAAAAACAATTTTGGTGAGAATTTAATAATTATGGGACACTTGGAAAAATTAAGTTTTTTTTTATATAAATAAAATAAATTTGTATGGGATGATTTTGATTTTAATTATCTTGATTCAATATTTTACTTTTTTAACTGATAAAAATGGTTAGGGAATGAATAGAAGTTTGCAGGTTCATTACAGAGATGGAAGAAGTAAAGTTGATGTATATATATATTTATTAGCTGTTAGATATGTAGGTTGCAGGTTGAGATCTAAATATGATGTTTTCATATATATATATATATGTGGGCACAACCCTGGAGGGTGGAACATGTTTCCAGGGAGTGTGGTGGAGTTTGTTGATCCCTAATGTCTTCTTCATGATGACATCAATATATATATATTAATTATTTCACAAAATCATGACAATTGAGTTCCTTTGTTGCATGGATTTTGAAACATCGATTCTCTATCACATGTATCATGATCATTTGTTAACCTGATCTGCAGCATAATGCTTTAAGATTGCAGGATCTCCTCCTAGCCCTGGTGGGCTTCATTCTGGGGGGCCATTGATTATTGAACTGCCCATGGATAAAATTAGAAGACCCCTCATGCGTACAAGAGCAAATGACCCACAAAAAGTGAAGGAACTAATGGATAGTATCTCTGAAATTGGGCTTCAAGTACCTGTAAGCATCCCCATTTTCACTTCAGCATATGCTTTCTGGGGATGATGACAGATGAGCAAACAAGATTAGCTAACCCCCCACCCCCTACCAAAAAAAAAAAGGCAATTGAGAGTTGCATGCAGATGATATTAATATGCATCAGCATAATTAAAATTAGAACATATGAGTTGACTCCATGTACTTATTTCTAACTTTTTAATTTTCCATTTGATTGAATAGTATAATGGAGTATGGTGATGCATATAGTTAACATACTAGTTTCATTCACTATGAAGAATAAGATCATAAATTAATACAAGTGACTACATGATATATGAAGTTTGTTGTGGGATTTAAAACCTCTCCAACCTAATTTGCAGATTGATGTGCTTGAAGTTGATGGGGAATACTACAGTACATTTTTTTGTATTAAAAACATTCTTACGTGCCAATTGCTTCGCTAGATATCATGTTATGGTCATAGCAATTCACCTTTCCTTTGTATCTCCTCAGGCTTTTCTGGTTGTCGGCTTGGCCTTTCGACTATACGCTGCAAAGTTCGCCGTGGGACTAAGGAAACACTTAGGTAACTTTTACATATAATTCTCTGGTCCAAAATCCTGTCTTGAATTCTAAAAACCATTTATAAAACAGAGAACTTTCATTTTTGTGTTGTAGGCATCATCTTCGTTGAGGTTTTGTGTGATGTGAACAGAGGATTGCAGCTCCATCCCATGTGTATAAACCATATTTAGTTATTCATAAATATTTAAAATACAATTAGATTTATTATGTAATTAATAACATGAAACTTAGAATTGTATACAATTTGTCAGATAATCAAATTATCATTCATATTCTGAACAACATATCCAAGAGTCTTCAGCAAGCACAAAAAATTGAAGGTATGAACTTCAATATAATTGTCTCAATTCACAACGATTATACAACAAAGAATAGCTTGAGGCTTTCATCAAATGACTTTCAGGCTAAAAAAATAGACAATATATAATTAAAGATAACACAAACATCATTAGGCGACATAAATATAAAGATCATCTCGGAGGGTACTAAATATACAAAATTGCTTCAGAATTGTAGCATTTGAGTCTCATTTGTATGATATGGGACCAGATCTAGACACAGCAAATCTCGGCAACGGACTGGGACCCGTGCTACCTGATGTCGAGCCTTCAATGAATTTCGCCTTGCGACTTAAGCTGTAGTCCAAAGGGCCAGACCGCCTGCCATTCCGGTTTCTGAAGTCCATGCTTCTCAAGTCCGTCTCGTACTGATCATGGCCATGTGCAGATGAAGGCTTAAAATAACCAGAATCGTTCACATTTGACTGTGGAGTTGTGTCAGCGAGGGGTTGTCTCAGGGAGGGAGAAGCATGGGCCAGTGACATAGCAGGAGAATGGCGCGGGGAAGCACTCATCAGTGCTAGGGGTGCTGGAGAATTTGAATAGTATTGGCTGTATATTGAACGCAGAATGGAATATGGTACATGAGATTCCAACGTGCTCCTTGGAACGAACGGAGAGATCTCACAGACTTGATCGAGAAAGATCAGCTTTGCTACGAGGTGGGATCTGAACAAATAGCCAACTTAATAAAAAGTAACATGGGAATTGTCAGAAATGGAGGGGATAATAAACTTACCGACTGCTTTCACTCCAAGAATCCAGAATGATTCCTGCTGAGAACTTGATGAACAGCTGCATCACGGACTTCATGCTAGCCTCTATCGCCAAATAGTTTTGTGTGTCGAGATCCATTGATTCATTGAAGTGGCCACTTGAAAGGGACTGCTTTTGTTGATATTCTCTGTCAAGTCTGATGCGTTCACTACCTGCAATAACAGCACATATGCACCTGATACAAAAAATTTATGCATCAATTTGCAGAACCAAATCGAGAACCCCAAATTGTATTCAAAAGTATTTTCATCATCAGTTGTCTTAATTATCTAGCAAACATGCTTATGTGATCCTCAAAATAATCAAAATGTCTGCCTGAATTTACAGAAGTGAAATATATAGCATATGCCTATGTCTAACCAGATTATACTTTTTTCCTAATTATACGAAGAAAGCATGTATATGCACCTGGCCAAACAGTGGATGTTGTTGCTGAAGCCTCCAGTGTCAACGTTGAAGGCAGTGGTGTTCCAGATAGTGGATGTCATAAACGTTGCAAATAAATAGGGCAACAGGCTCCAAGAACCATCAGTTGCACCCCCAACCTCTTCGAGTATCAATCTAATCCATTCATAATCATGATTATTAACTACATTAACAGTGTTTGCCACTCTTCTCACTCTCCTTATCTCTTTCCTCTCAGGTATTTCGTCAGGTAAATGATCCGCAACGCCAGCTAGCAGTGAATGAATCAGAGGAGCACCTTCTTGGAGCACAATACCAGAAGCTTCTGCCAAAAGGGAATCAAAAACAATAGCTTGACCCGCCTGAATACAGAACCTAACCATTGTATCCATATCAACTATCTGCTTTATATTTGCCTCTGTTTCAATCCTATCACCAGAATACATGCTTCCAGCAACTGCCTCCAAATTCTCACGATGTGCCCTCAATGTTGTGTCAATGCAATTTAGAAGGGCTGCTGTATGCTCTTTCAGCATCCTATCTAATCTGTCAACACCATAACTTCCAAATGTGCGAACAAAGGCTTTCAATTCCCGGAGATCTGTCACCGACTCAGCAAAGTACCCACCAACAGGCCGTGTACTTTTAAAACATCTATGAAGGGGAGCAAAGATGATTCCAGCACCAGAGATGTCCTTAACTATGTTTTCTATGTACCACATGCATACAGCTTCAGTAGCTGACCCTGTCTGCTGTTCAGCAGGTTTCTCAAACAATTGTAAGGAAGAAACCGGACCTGAGTAGGTCTCAGCAAGGAGAATTTCACGAATACCCTGGGTCAGGTCCATGCTGACATGTTGCTCGGCTAGATGAACTATTGAAGTATGCCTACGAATAAGTGATTCTAGGATGGATGGTCTCTGAAGATCAGAATCAATTTTCAGAACTGTGAGCAGTCTCCTTTTGAAATTCCCAAGGATGCATTCTCTCATATACTGCATCGAAATGAAAGGAAGAAATACACAAGTTATAAGAAAATACATGATGAAGATTTGAACCAACTAGTCCGGTTGGCTACATAACTCTTCCCATGTATTATTAAATACTAAACGATCATAGCATCATTAAACTAATTACCCAGTGTGAAATATTTTTTAAACTTTTAGACATAATTAGCAATTCAGAAATCAGCATCCAGTGAACAATTTACAGAATAAAAAATGCACACATACCTCCCTAAGAACAAATATGTGGTTCATAACACATATAGGCTCCATGTCATTCAAGATGGAACATAGATTTGTTAATCTCTGCATTGCAGCTTCTAACCTGTCTCCAGAATAGACAATGAGAAATAGACACATGAAAGGAGAAAGAGAAGAGTTTGTGAGAAGAAACTGACATTTTTATTGAACTATTGTTTTCAGGATAGCTCTCATAGCCAGGTAAGTGAAAACCGTAAGATGCTTTTGGAGATTTCATTGAAGGAATAGATAATCTGGATGTTAAATTCATAAGATTTGCTGCTTGGTCTGGGAGAAGCTGAGGCTTTCATAATATTAGTACAAGAACAATATTCTAAAATTACTCGTATGTTAAAAGCATGCATACAAGTAACAACCTGCATCTCCAATGAGCCAAATCCTCCATCTGAGTCGAGAATATTTATTAAACCTTCAAGTCCTCCCATTATAGATTCAATCAGGGATTCAACATATAGAACTGCATCACGGCCAATATTTGTCACCTATATTCAAAAAGTGAAGCTTATGGACTATGATGGAGATTCTTGCACTGATAAAATTTAAGGAATTAACAAAGGATTTTTGGACCGTCATTTGAACCAATACGAATAACTGAATGATTGAAGTTACATCAATACCTCTTCAGGAACAATTGGTGAAGCACATTCTGGAAAACTGCTAGCAACACCAAGCCAGGCACAGCAGTGTTGTGGACGACCCTCAGGCCCAAACATGGTGTTACGGAAAACCTATAGTAACCATAGAGTCGGTTAAAGCTACGTAATGTTGTAAAAAGACAGTGGTTGCTGTCACTTACAGTTGTCAGATGTTGATGGTAGAAGTAAAGTTTCTTCAGACCCCCATATTTTGATAGCTGAGTTTCAAGCTCATCAACACATCTACAAGGGTAAAATACGTTAAAGTCTCATTTTGTCATGCACCATACAGAAATAAATATGCTGCAGATGAAATTAAGCGCAACCCCAGCATGGTATAAGTAAGTGAAAATTGCCAAACTAACCCAGGTTGCATACCGTGAAAATTAAATAGAATAAACATCTTGGAATAGAGAAGATTCAACTTATGATGAATCAGAATCATATTTGAGGATCCACCATTATTTTTCTAAACAAGCTTGGTAATTGTGAGAACCAGCACCTGGACCAATTATATGCAGCATTTCCTTCTGAAAGGAGGCCCTCTTTTCCAGTCGATACAGTAGCTTTCTCCAAATGTCTAATGTTAATAGATGAACGAGCAGATGTGACAATCATCAATATGGATAACCAGTCTTTGCGCAACTCCTGAATAATAAAATCCAATTCATTTCTAAAACTGACACGCTGGAAACAATCTACAGGTGGAGTGGTTAAGCAACAGTATCTCAAAAAAACAAACTTAAAAACAAATGCTGGTTCTACCAAAAAAGCGTCCTATAGGATGCTCAACTTGCAGCACAAATATAAATTCTCCAAAGGCATGAATACTAGCACAAATGAGTATTACAATTACTTCTAGCTTTGACCATCATTTATGCAGAAAATATGCATGAAAGTTCTTTGTTAGGGCATGGGATGTCCTATGATATTTTGGTGTAGCATCTCTTGCACCGTGTCTTGGATGATTGACATGTGGCAGGGTGGAGACATCTATATATTTGCCCCTAGGCTTTATGTATTGACTTAGGGCATAGAACCCTTCTATCCCCTACGCGTCACTCACACAACGTACTGACATAGTGGTGCAGAAGACATCACACCAAGGTATTACAGGACATCCAAACCCCTTTGTTTGACATGACTTTATAAATAATTCTAGTATATTATTTTGCTGATGAGATATGATCAAATATAATAAGACTGCTATAGCTTCGCGTCGCTTATTTCATTGTCCAAGGTCAACACCAAGCTTCAATCTAGATTTGACATGGATTAACAATGAAATTAAGAAAGAAAAAAAAATATTCTTGATAAACAGCTTACTGATAAATCACATGTGATCGCAGAGATATTTTCACCCTGAGGTTTTGGTATATTTTCTAGATGCTGAACAATCCTTTGGAAAAGTCCCTTCAAGGTAGCATCCAGGTCAAGAGCCACCATTCCAGGTGTACCCAGCAGGAAACGTATTCTACCAGCACAGGATGATAAGTAAGATAATGCATAGCCCCTAATGGCTGCAAGGGAATAAATTTCACATTTCAGCCATTGGTTAATTAGAGAAATGAAGTTTAGAGAAATAAAGTTCAGATTGTAACACTTTTAATTTATTGAAAAACCATTGTCAACAATGCAATACTATTGAAGGATCATGACACTTAGAAGTGTCAGTGAGGCCAATTAAAGGTTCTCTTGCATTGGTATCATTTTAAAGCTGTATGACATTTAAGTGTTTGCTGAACGTATTATCAGCTCAAAATCAAGAAAACTCATGCTCTGGTACCAATTTATTAAGCTGATCACTGAAGAAAATGAACAATAGATGCAAACATGGCATAATGACATAATCTTCAAATTCAGAACTTATAATAGCGATGAATGAATAAACATGCATTTGTAAATAATTCCAATATCTTTCCCAGAATGGGACCTAACCTGCAATATACTTGCGGACTAGGCAGCAAAGCCGTTCCATTCCATCCAATAAAAATCCAATGGTTGGATCATTTGGATCCTGCAATCATTATGCATTCGGTGAAATACTGTTTGGTTACAGAATACAATGAATCAAATCAAGAAAAAGATAATTTGTTATCTGAAATACATTAAAAGATTACAATATCAAACGAACAATCCTGTTTAAAAAAGTTATGACAGAAAATATTCTTACAATTTCCACAGCCACAACTCTAGTTGTTCTTGATCGAGAAGATGGGATTCCAACATGCTGAAAGTACCATAGCACCTCACTCTGTGCAAAGGCCAATGCAGAAAACACCATCTGTACAGCCACAGCAGCCATAGAATTTATCCACAGGAAATCAATAAAAAAGCATGTATAATAAGTGAATTACTTGCTCTTTTCCCTCTGATATGCAAGCTTACTCAGAATGGAGAAACTCACTATTTGATATGAGTAAAATATTTAACTATTTCTTGGATAATCAAATAATAGTAGACTCCATCCCCTAAAAAATGAACTAATGTAAAAAACCGCTGAAGCAATTTTCAATGTTTCGTGCCATTGTCAAACCCCCTCTACACATAAATACAATCTAGAAGAATGTTATGCTGATTTAGAAATAAACAAAAGTATGATTACCAGAAGAGATGGATGACTGTGGATAGTCGTTTATAAATTCAAGTTTTTACAGAAATATTGTGACATGATTGGAACAAACCTCTTTATAATGGAGACATCATTTAGGGAAAGTTCAGAGCATTTATACATACATTTCTTTCAGCGGTGTATCACAATTCACAACTACTGAAGTGTGATGATATTAGCATAACTCTTATTTTTCTATGAATTAATTAAGCATGCATATATACAGCTTGGGCATGCACACCTGTATATTAGGAGCCAATAAACTTGGCTGATCAGTAAAGAACAAAACCATCCTTCCAATCTCCTGCTTCAACAAAATTCTCCGTTCTTGGTGTATAGCATCACAGGAATATAGTGCTTGCTCATGAACTTCACTGATACAATAAAAACAACATTAAAAATTAGTTTTGAGCATAGATCTACAAGTTACCAAAGATCCTAAATAATTGGTAAAATCATAAATAAAAAGCATTATGAGGCTACTGAAACCTCTCCCCAAAAATTGCTTATGCTGAAAATGTAATAAAGCTATTTTATGATAGTTTTTGATATTCAAGGCTCAAGCAGTCTGAGTGCATCATATACATGCATTATTACATAAGGATTTTTCATTGATATGTATACAGGATGCATCAATTTATATCTTTTAACTACCTCTGTGATCACTGTACATATACAGGGTCACATTATGTTTCTTTCTAAATAGGCGGAACATTCGTTAAAAAAAAGAAAACAAAATAAGAAATTCTTCATCAATTAGTCAATACCTTATCATTTTCTCTACCTGCTTTGCAACACTGTACTCTAAATCTGCTTCTTTCTGCTTTGTTCGTCCCGACTTCGCCATCTTTTTGGATTCCAATATTCGTGGTAGTACATACAACTGATAGTCCTCATGCAATAATATATACTGCACAGACAAATAAACAGGATTTTGAAAGCTGTCTCAACTATTTTATCACATCAGACATAATATTCCAGGACCCTGTAATCTATATCGAAAAGATTGCTGTATATGATAGAAATAGATATATTAGTTTTCTGTATTTGTGTACGAACTACTCCCTCCGTCCCGCCGAAAGGTCACCATTTGCTTTTTGTGCGTAGATTAAAGAGTATTATTATTTTATGTGTACTGGGTAGTTGAATTAGCAGTGAGTGGTGGGCCACATGTGGGGCCCTTTTACTAAAAGTGGAAAATGGAGACCTTTGAATGGGACACTATATATATATACTCCCTCCATCCCACAAAAGTTTGCATGCCTTTTCCAGCACAGAGATTAAGAAAAGTGATAACTTTTATGGGTATTATGGTATTTTTTTGCAATAAGTAAATGATAAAGTATGTTAGGTGTGTTAGATAAGGGTGGTTTTTTTGTAAATAAAGTGTATGGGGAAGGGTGATTGTGTTAGATTTTTTGCGAATGTGCAAACTTTTGTGGGACAACCCAAAATGGAAAGTGTGCCATCTGAAATGGGACGGATATATATATATATATTATATTATATTAATACGGATTTGCCTTTGTCTTTTCAAAATTTGCCAAAAATTGCAGTTCTTACTCTACACAAGCTCACTGTCACTTCACAAGAATTGCTAATGAAGCAGAAGACATAGGTGTAAAAAAAAAGAGAGACAGGGACAGAAGGACTATTATTCCTTTGATTTTCTGTACTCTTACTGCCATTTTTAAAAGATTGGAGTGTTTCATTAATCCCTAGCTATCAAAAAAAAAAAAGATCAAATGATATCTTTGAAGAGTAACAAACATATAAATACTCACTTCATCCCTGAATAACGTCAGTACAAGGTTTTCCTTCAGCACAACCTGAAAGAAATATCATAAAAATATATATATGAAGAGATGTTAGTCATGGATAAGGGGTGTCTTGAAAAATCATTTATCAGAATTCTAGCATGCACACATGTTGACTAACCCAAATTATCAATATAACAATGTAAATTATAGATGATGGTGGAGAAGGGTACCAAAGAAATGTCAATGCTAGTGACCCTAAGAAGCTCATCTGGACAAACCAAATATCCAAATAATACCCACTCACGGTATGAAGTAAAATTTGCAAGGTCCTGAGCTCTCTGCAAACAAGAGAAAATTAAAAATTAAAGTTGTAGTAAAAGAGGTAAAAAATTATTTTTTGTGAAATACAAGCTCTCTTCTCAAGAAACAACTGCATGTTGAGGTATTCATATTCAAAAACTTATTGGCAAATGAAACATGGAAGGACGTATCCATATAACACCAGACAGCTTGTTACCATTGGATGTGCTGAGTTTGTGAGTATGTCAGGATATCTAGGATGAAATGGACTCAGAAAACCCTCATTTCGCAGCTTCCTTGTATCTGTGGACAAAAAGATAATGGGGCCCACTGCCTCTAAGACCTGATTAGCAAATGCATCATTAAGGACAATAGCACTTCTGAACATAACAAATAGTCACAAGCAACTTTTGAGTTTTGGAAGAAAGTCAAACTCCATAGTAATAGATGTAAGCCAAGAAAAATAATATAACCTCTCCGATCCGAGGACTGACAAAATTAAGATCTTCATGTAACCCCTTCAATGGTGGATCATACGAATCTACAAATTGAATTAATCTGCATCCAAGAAAGGAAAACAGATTAAACGCAATTGCAAGAAATAATCCAGCATTCAAGAAAACAAAAAGTATTTTCATCGTGAGATGTTGAACCTGATGTTTTCATCGTGTGTAACTTAAGGGATTATTTTATGCTTATTCTAGCTAATGAGGTTGTTAGCACTACTTATGAAGTTTTATATATTTTTTAGTGTTTGTTAAATTTACACACCAAGGTCAAGAGGCATGTCTCTATTAGAGTGACTTGATTATATATTAAAATATTAAATATACTCCTCTCTACTAGCTTAAGTTTTTAGATGAGGTTGTCCGTGGTCGTTTAACATGGTATCAAAGACAATGCTAAGCAAATGTCCAAGTTTCAAATCTCACCGCTGCCTATTTATCAAAAAAAAAAAAAAGGAAAACCACGTGAGGGGGTGTGTTTGAGTGACTTGATTAAGTATTAAGTGATACTCCTCTCTACTAGCTTAAGCTTTTAGATGAGATGGTCATTTAACAGCCTCAAGCACTAGAAATTCATACACCTCTATGTGCCTCTCACGGAGCATCTGCAACGAAGAAATAACAGCTATTCCCCATTGTCCAGGAGTTTTATACTTAATTTCTAACAAGCAATACAAATTCGTGCACCTCTTTGTGTCTCTCACGGAGCCTCTGCAACTAAAAAATAACACCTATTCCCCATTGTCCAGGAGCCCAATACTTAATTTCTAAAATGTGTCTGCTTGGCTAAATTCACCCAAACTCAAGACAAGGCATTTCAAGAGTTCCCAACAATAAGCTCTTACATCATTATCATCTCTGCAAGTGAATAAAATACACTTCTTAAATAGATAAACTTATCTATCCTGGAATGAGAACAGGCTGCTAGTGGGTATGGGAAGTTGCTTGTTATTATTTAACTGGTTTTACAGTATATGGTGAAAAACACATTTCATCACGCAAACTCATCAAGCACAGATGCCTAGTACTATAGACAAAGACTCGTAATTGATGGTATACCAAAAGAAGTTCATAAATATGAAGAGAAGTTATATGATTACCTATGGTAAAAGTCACAATCTCGATCATTTCGTGCCATGGCATGTAAAAGATTGTATGTTTGCAGCATCATTTTCCTAGGTATCTGTAGTGCAAGTGGATCATGCAAGTAAAAAAGATAAATCATTGATGTTTTCAGTAGAGAAACAAAAGAAACTGGAAACTACAATTGCTGAAGACTTGCCTTTTCAGAAAATAGATTAACACGAACAAATGAGCAAAAGAGATCCATAAAGGCATGTAGTATGAGAGAATTTTGGTGTGGCTGCAAAAAGCAGTCAAACTGTAAGAACAAATTTATCCAAAGCAAAGAGTGTTAACAATCTTTTGGTTGATTAGCATACCAGCAAGGTAATTACAGTACTGCTTAGGTCCAAGATGAGTCGCAGAGATTGTTCCCTGAATGCCATCAGGTCAAGAAGCAGCTGATCCAGAAAATCAAACAGTTATTGGTAATGGCATGTAGCCATGTACAAGGTAAAAAAGAATAGCAAGCCAAAGAAATACGTAATTCATGTCATTTTCTCATATAAACGTTTATTTTTTTTTTCAATGTATTCTCGGAGTGTAACTGGAGCTGAATTAACATAAATTTCAGAATGGTCCCCCTAAGGTTATTTAACTCAGCCAAATTGCACCAAACTGAATACTAAATGCTTTTAACCAGCAGTCACTTTACAGTAAATAGAACTCATGCACAACAGGCATATGAATACCAGCAGAATAGCAATGCATGTCGATCATAAATTCAATTCCAGCAAGATAAAATATGAAAAATAAAAATTTTATTGTCGCACAAAAAAGAACAACTCAATTTATAACTGCTTAATTATGTCACACCTGGATCCATGGCTCCAAGCTCTGCAGATGAACCTCAGCACTATCACTAATAGCGTCCAAACCAAACTTATCAACCTACCATTAGATTTTCATGAATCAATGAATTTTCAAGCCCAAATCCAAGAGACGAGAAATAGTAGATAGAATGTCATTTATCCAATAAATTGATCTGGAAGCGCTACCCGTTCGAGCTGCAACTTGCTGTGGTGTTCAGGGAACTTCTTCTCTAGTAAAATACAAATTTTGGGGTAATATGGGAAGAGGCCAGCTTTCCAGAATGCTTCAGAGTAAATATGATTAACCAAATCAGGATAATCCAAAATCTGATTCAATCTATATATTTTCGCCATCAGCCCTTCGGCTACATGTGTTAGCTGGTACACCCATTGCATGTTCAAACCCTTTTGGGATGAACCACCCAAAGTTTGGGTTGCCGCACCTTCAGCCACACCGTTATTCCTGGATGCAGTCTCTGGACCCAAGTACTCGATCCACCTTGTTGGCCCCTCCCATTCTCTTGACCTCACTGTTGCCTCTGCAGATGATAATACGTATTGAGCTGGGAAATGTGGTCTGGACTTTGCCATTGTGGTCACTCTCAAGCAGAAGTTTCAACCAAAACACACTCTTCCTACATTTTTCACAACGGAAATTTTAGAGGTAAAAAAAAGATAAATCCAGAAGATTTTGAATTTCAAAAATCCCTCTTTTACCAAAAAAAAGGGTTCGCCCAGGAAGCAGAAACCAACTCACATTTCTTCCAACACAAACAAAATTACTGCTTTCAAAGTGTAAGGTCGCACACTATATCCTATCAAAACATGAACTCTTGGGTTTAACATACGCTTGCTTCACCAAAATCTTCAATTTCTATCAACAATTATACCAATTACCACCCCCAGACTCTTTCTCTCCCAAACTAGGCCTAAATAAACACATAATCAACAACAAGTTCCCAATCACGGGCAGCAATTAACTGACATAAACCTTTTTCTCCGTCTTCAGGAAAACCTCATCAGTGTCCGGTAATTTTCATATAAAAAGTGACAATTCAAAAGTGAGGGCACCAAAGAAAAGGTACCATTATAGCATGGAGTGAAGGAGCAGAGGAAATTGATACAAAATTGAGCGCGTCGTCACTTCAGCTTCATCAACTTCAGATCTACCTGCTGCTGCTGCAACTATTACTGTCCACACTACGAATGCCGTGCGCCAGAGAGTAAATTGAATTTATAGCAGTATATAGCTAATTTACTGTTCACAGTTCATCAATAAACAAGCAGGTTTTGACGATATGCGAGTGTGTGTGGGGGGGATTGGGGGGAGAGAGGGGAATTCGGTGCAGTCTAATACTCGTTTTTCTGATACTTTTTGTTACCTTAAAAATATTAAAGAATTTCAATATATGAATATGACCCTCAAATTCTCACTAAAAAAAACTACAGTGTATAACACTTTCACTGCACAGGGAAGAGGTATAAATGAGTTTTTTTTTTTAATAAGTATTTTTGTATTATACTTCTTATCTATTATATGGGTTAGATGAGTGAGACGTATACAAAAAAATAAGAAAATCTCAACGATTCTCTTTAAGATTGATATTTTCTTTCTACAACAAATATAGCATCAAAATCAAAGTGTAACTGGAGATCCAAACCGAATATAAATCAATGCTTATAATTGACATTTAGATGAGTTGGTATCTTGTGTTCCAAATGTACAACGTGTGTAAGGATAAAATATTTGTGTGCCTTGGGACACACTGTGCCCCATAAAAATATAAGAATTTACATTTAAATTCTTGTGTTCTCATGAGGGCACGGTGTGTTTTCGTAGACACAGAAGACCAACTCTTTGTTTTAAAGGATATACTCATTTTAATGAATAAAAAAATTTTTTATTGAAAAGAGGCTAAAATATAGTAAATAATATAAATGTTTAATAAAAAATTAATTTTTTTCAAAAAATATAATGAGTACATATTTTTGTTAGTACAACATCAAGTACTAACTAATTTTCATACAATGCGAAATTTAGTGGCACGGTATCCGAGTATATGCAACTGCAAGTTTTAACCCATTTAGATATTGAGTAAAGTTCTGTTAAATTTTGTGGGAAGAAAATAATAAAATCAATATTCTCTATAATAAAAATGAAATAGACGAACATGTTGTTCATTTCGCGTAAAGAGAGATAGAAAAGAGAAAGAAAAAGAAGCCCACCATGATCTCTTATTCTATATTTGGCAAATTTTAAGTTATTTCATTAATACAATATATATATATATATCAAAAAAAATTAATACAATAATAGGAAGTAGATGAAATATTGGGGTAAGTCCAATTTTATAGAGTAAAACATGGGCTATTAGATTAACATATATTCAGAATTTTAATTTAATTATAAAAAAATTGATGATAAAATTTTAAGAAAATATATATAAATATATATACACTGTATAATCCAAAGAGTTGAGTTGAGTTAACTTCATTAAAATTCTATTAACTTTATTAAAATTCTAGATTAAAATAGTAATATTCATATATTTTGATATATTGCAACATGAACATTCCCTCTTTGCCAAAATTTTGCACACTAACCTTTATTACTAGTTTCTTAGCTGTTTTATTCATAACTTAAATTTATGAGTCATTATCTCGTAAGATGGATATATGTGAGACAATATATGAGATGTGTTTATTTAATAAATTATTTAAGTAAACTTATTTTATATATAGAGCATGTTTATGGGTACGTAAAATACGTTTGTAGTGAATCATATTATAATATTTTAAAATTATACTTTAATACATCACTAATCATATTTTAAAAAATCTTATTTTAATTATAAATAAACATATTTTATCTATAAAACGATCACATTTTAATAAGTCTCATCTCACAAAAGAACCATTGCACAAAATACGTTGTCTAAACTTATAATTTTAGTAAAATTTCAAAATAATTTTCAAATCTTATTACATGAATTTATAACGAATCAATGATTATATTTGCAAAAAATACTAATAAAGACACATTATGGCCTTAGATAACATCATTGTCAGTCCTTACAATTTAATTATGCTTCATCAATTTACCTCCCACAAGATTACAAATATATTTGAGAATCGCATTTCTCAAACCTAAAAACATTTCATTATCAACAGTCAATCATCCCTAAAGTTGGCTCTCATTATATTATGTGTCAAAATGATTATATCTAATCAGGACTAAATAATAACCTTTCTTTTTATTTTTATTTTGGTTATCAATTAATGTACGTTGAAACATACTCCCTAGTCCCTCCTTCTTGATTGTGTTTTTTTGATATGGTATGAAAAGTATAATAAGACAAATAAATAAATGTGTGGATAGATGGGGAAATATTTCTTTGTTCAATTAAATATCTCCAATCCTAAAAATATAAATGTTAAATCATGCCAATATATTTCACACTTCAAAGGAAAAAAAAAACCCTTTATTTGGATGTTTATTTGTCTTACATATACAGTGATATTGCACTTAAAAAAAAGAGTTGGTCTTGCGTGCTTCCGAGAACACACCGTACGTCTTTAGAATGTAATATTATGGGTAAAGGTACATTATTTTATTTTAAAGGGTATACATTTTATTAATAAATGTACATCATTTTGTTCTAAAAGGTATACACTTTTCATTAATATTTTTTATTTTCTTCAGAAAATAAAGCGTACACATCTTTATACTAAAGAGTATACAATTTAACACAAAATTAACTCACGGGCCGTGCGCCCTGGTGCACACAAGTTTTTGTCTAAAAAGAATAAAAAAAATTGTCGAAGTCTTTTGTATACCCAAATATACTAAATCCGAGTGCAAAATTATAATTTAGGTTTTGTAATTTAGGACTTGTACTTTACCCTTTTCACCGCACTTTCGCTTTGAAGGTCAATAAATTCAAAATAAAATCGATCACTCCAAATATATGAAAATATGATACTAATATTTTTTTCGGTGATTTATGATTCATTATTTTCACTCAGAACTACGTTCTTTTATTTGATTTATACACAAGAATAACGAATTCACAACTAATAATGACATAAGAATGAAGCCATATGTGATAAAATGAGCAAGTGGGGAGTTCATGAGTGGTGAAGTAGTATTTGGTGCAAATTATAAAAAGTATACTTAACTTTGACATCAAGGCTGCATCATTATATATTTATTTCCTGCAATATTTCGCTAATACACTAGGCTTAATCAAAGTTTTCATAGGTGGAAAAGCACCTTTAGACACCCCTATAAGTGTGTGCATATATATTTATATAGATACAACTTTTTAAAAGATACATAAATAATGACTCTATCAATGATGTTGAACCAAGATCAAAGCCAAAGAGAAAAATCACTTCCATTAAATATAGAGCCTTTTTGGTGTTTAAATTTGTGGATTATATGATCGAAAAATTATCTATTACAAGCTCTAACTTAAATATCCATACTTGATTGAATTTTAAATGATCCCCCATTGGTGGATTAAATGGTTGCAAAGACACGTATGATATATTATTAAAATTATGAAATAAATATTAATTTTCTTTTTTTTTTCTTTTTAAGTTTAATAAGCGGGTCTCCCTTTAGAAAACCTGACCTGACCAATCCTTAGTCTCGATGTGAATTCATATATTACAATTCACAATGTTGTTTCACTTCATGTTCCATAACATGTTTTTAATTAAAATATTATATTCATAAAAGTGATCATCAAGTCACTTTAGGATGATAATAATTTAAAGAATAATACACTACATGCATATTATTTTTATTATAAATGAAATAGGAAAATGTAAGGGATGATAATGTGCTTGCTTAACATTTAAGAATTAATATATGCAGTCCTAAGATAATAATATTTGCCGTATTTGCTTTTTTGAATGGACAACTTATATGTTTTGATATGGTTGGTTCGAATGAAACTACTCTTAAAAAAAAACAATAGGGTATTTAGTCAAGTAGATGGTTGAGTACTACCTGTTCCAACAGAAGTCCACATTTTCATCATATCATAATATGGTGGTTTTGTATTAACACGTGGCATGATTTAATTGCTAGATAACGACGAAATATCAATTTAATGATGTCTCACTGCAGTTGGTAATAATCTAATCAAACAAAAAATGGCATTCATACAATCTCACAGATCATTTAAAATAATTCTTGGTCAATGGACCTGTGTTTCCTCTGCATTTTGTCTTAGAATTCTATATGAAAGAACTGCAAGGAAAAGGGTGGGTGCATAAATGACAACCTTTAACTTAAAAGGAATTGATGTCCTCACCAATGAGACGGTTGTAATCGACATTGCAAGGCTTCGAAAACGGACCCGTTCGTGCTTTTCCAATCGACGTTTTACCATATCAGTCTCGTAGTCCTTAACAACAGATATCATGATGAAGCAGCAGATTGGACGACTTTCGATTTTCTTTGTTTTCATGGGGATATACCAGGAATGTGAGGAACAAGAGGCTTAGCTTTCTTCGTTTTCTCCACCAGTATGGCTTGAGTGGTGAGGATCATACCAGCGACGGACACAGCATTCTGAAGGGCGCATCTTGTAACCCGACAAGGATCAATGACTCCAGCAGCCAATAGATCTTCGTATCTCCCGCTCATTGCATTGTACCCGTACCTTGAACCACACACTTTAATTTTTTCCACGACTACATCTCCATCAACCCCTGCATTTTCTGCAATCAATCTTGCTGGTGCAAGAAGGGCCTGAAATTCATTCAAACAAACAGATTTAAAAAGAAGATCTATAAAATAATACAAATGAACTTTCTGTTTAATATTTCATCTAGCCCCTAGACAAAACTACCATATATCAGTCAGTATCTCTAAGCACATTTGTAGTATTCTAATTGCGAAGACCATTATAAACTTAGAACTTCTATGTAATCCTAAAATAGAAGGAAAAAGAAAAACAGGCAACAAACCATTCCAACAATGTCTGCGCCAATCTGCTCATCAGGGTCTCGAAATGCCCCTTTAATTGCAGGAATTTGCTTTGACAGATGTATATAGGTTGATCCGCCACCAGGTACCACTCCTTCAGCCATGGCTGCAAATGTGGCATTTTTTGCATCCTCTATTCTTAATTTTTTATCTTCGAGTTCAATTTCTGTATGAGCCCCAACTTTGATTACAGAAACCCCACCACATAACTTGGCGATCCGCTCACTAAGCTTTTCTGCCAGGTATTTGCTATCTGTCTCAGCTAGATCTTTTTTTATTTGCATAATTCTGGCCTGTATTTCAGCTTTGGTTGAAGGGTCAGCAACTATAGTGGTAAATTTGCTTGTTATTGTTACTTTTCGAGCAATACCAAGCTGATCAGAAGTAGCAGCTTCAAGTGTCAGGCCAAAATCTCCTGAAATAAAATCAGCTCCTGATTCATACAAATAATAGATGAAATCAGACATGAGGCACAATCTAAATTGCAAGTCAAAAAAATGGCAATACATGGAAATACTGAGTTTATATTTTTAAGAGAAGTTCTGAAATTTTACGCCTAAACAAAAGATTTCAAGTATGATAGTCCAAGTGAGCATTGAATCAGCTCATTCAATTTTCTCATTTTTTTAAGAGTAAATTTATGAAATATAAAATCAGAACTCAAGCATACCGGTCATAAGTGCAATATCCTGCAATATTGCTTTCTTCCCGTCACCAAATCCTGGACATTTTACTACAGCAACATTGAGCAAACCTTGCATTTTATTTAGAACTAGAGTTTCCAGCACTTGCTGAGATATATCCTCAGCAAAAATCAGTAGAGGCACGCTCAATTGTGTAGACTTTTCAAGTAAAGGAACAATCTCTTTGACAGCAGATATCTTTTGATCAGTCACCAGAACTCTGGCATTTTCAAACTCTACTAATGATTTGTCCTTGTTTGTGATGAAGTGCGGAGACATATATCCTTTATCTATCTGTAAGAAAAGATTGCCTGGAGAAATCAAGAGAATAATGAAAACTCAAGGGAAAAGAGTGCTAAATCTACAAAGAATGAAGGATGTCAGGTCAACTCTTAAATTCACAACACAAACACATTAGAAAGTAAAAAAGAAGAAAATAAGAAGAGGAGAAGTGGCAACATTTACTTGAGCATTATTTTTTTTCTGTCAGCATATTCAACCTGACCCTTTCAAAAAGCCTGGAATGGTGATTAAAATTTTGAAAATATAACAATATTCAGAATTATCTATTCACTTCTACATCATAGATTTCTAATTCATCGGTAAATATCGATCCTTTGAATGCCAGATTGAGACTATATCACTTGAGATATGATAACATCCAAACAGCTTTGATCTCACTCACCAGAGGAGGTCATGTGGGAGAAAGAGGGAGGAAAGAATGCTAAGTTCCTAATGGCTGCAAATAATAGAATTGGCTACAGAGAGATGGGGCTAATAAAAGAAAGCAAACTCTACACAAATCACCTTCATTCCTTCATCAACTGTCACAGAAGTTTCAGATGATGATGAAGATTCAATCAATATTACTCCATCAGGGCCAATTTTGTCAATAGCTTGAGCAATTAAATTCCCAATATATTCATCATTTCCAGCAGATAATGAAGCTACAGCTGCAGAAACACCAGAAGTAAAAGATATATAATACCTATATGTTGAGCTCAATGGAGAAACAAGAAAAAATCAAACCTTTAATGTCAGAGTTTCCTTTTACAGCATAACTCTTCTCCTTCAAACCTTTGATCAATTCTTCTACAGTTTTCTCCATTCCTTTTTTCAAGGAGACAGGGTTAGCCCCATTCGTGATAGCCAACAATCCAACTTTAATCATTTCACGAGCCAATACAATAGCAGTTGTTGTACCATCCCCAGCTGATCCATTTGTTTTGGTTGCAACCTGAAAAAGCCATGACCTACATTAGGGCATTATCTACAATATTAAATGCAACTGTTCCATTTATAGTAGACTAGATTTAAAAGCATATGAAGATTGACCTCTTGAAGTAGCAGCACTCCAGCATTCTCAATAGAGTCCGAAAGCTCTATGGCTCGAGCAATAGTAACACCATCATTTATCACTTTAAGTTTCTCAGATTCTGAAAGGACCACATTTCTTCCTACGTGAACAACAGAAAGGCAATAAAAACTAAATCAATTAACAAACTTTTTGCTCAAGTACATTAACCGGCAGGAACTAAAAACATAATGTTGCATCAATCAATAAACTGCATTATATATTCACAAATGTGGCAACATAAGCTACAAGATCACCAACATCTTAACAATTAGTTCCTCTCCTGGTTTTCCTAAGATTGAAGTAAAAGCTAACATTCCAGACTAGCACTTAAGCAACACTGAATATCCTAACACATGTATCACACTTATAAGCCTAATTCTGCAATACAGAGTACCTGCTCAGCAATTATAACCAAGTAAAATTCAAAATTAAGTCGGAAAACAGGAATAGTCAGCCCCCAGAAATCACTTTTTGAATTAATGGAGTGAAGGTGTATACACATACACACCTCTAGGTCCTAGGGTGACAGAAACAGCATCTGCAAGCTTATTGATCCCAGAAAGTAAGGAATCTCTGCACTTTCTATCAAATTCGACTCTCCTTGGACCTGCTTTCACCACTAAAAGCGTCTTCTTCACACTGCTTCTCCACAACCCGCATGAATTTGATTTTCCGTGAAATTCCTAAACAGATGGAATATAAATCAGAAATTAAACTGAACGAAAAGGAGAAATTGGGATAAAATCAGGTGACTTACTGAGAGAGAATGATTAGACTGCAAGAATAGCCGCGAGCAAAATGGTAATGACATAGTTTTGCTGCCTGGTAACAGAAATAGGGTTTAGAGAGGGCTTTACTGCTAAGCCAAAAATTCTAGTGTACAGCCAGAAATCCTTGTTCCATTGATTATTTAAACTAGATGTGTATACAATATTTATTAGCTGATCAGGGAAGCTTCAAGAGACAAATCTGCAACAATGGGAAAAAGAATCCACATTAAGATTATTTTACAACATATATATCATGTGTAAAATATATCTTAGTAAAAACCAAACTACTCTCGTCAAATTAGCCACGTTTAATAGGGAGAAATCTTTTCCAACGACTAACTGTTGTAATCATGCAACTTTTCAAGTTAGGAAAACAATTCTAATATCCTCATGGGTGTCCCTTGTGTGAAATTCTCAGCCAGCATCAAACAATGCAAACAAAAAGTTTTCGACTATCTTCATCTAGAAATTATCCTATATTTATTTCTTCCCCAAAACCAAATGCATTATTCTTTCATTTTATGAGCTGTGAAGCCTAGCAAATAATCATTCAACTCAAGATGCAAATATCACCAAGGTTATTCTGAATTATAAATTTCTTCAAATTTATTATTCATTTTCCAAGCTACACATACTAAACACTTACTTCATTAAACGAATTTAACCATAATTTTTTCAAAGAAAGCTATATCGATCTATCTAGACAGCGCATAAAAAGGAAGAAAAAAAAGGAAAAACAACAGCAGCGTAATTTCCCTCTTAATCATTTTATCAAATACGTGGTGAGCAATAACAATCCATGTAGCCCCCAAATAAGGAATAATTCGCAAATAGAAGTACAAGAAAGATAGTAATGACATCAAATTAACAGTAACCCGCACAAAGTAAAATCATCACTCACCTCAAATTCAAAGTCGAAAACATGCGGGAGAGAATTAGAAGGCCCGTAAAGAAGAATAGATTGTAGAACAAATATCAAAACAAGATCATGAGAAAATTCAAGAATAGGACCTTAGAAAGAAAATGTTGAAGCTGCTCCTGGGCAGACGAATTCTGCAAAGCAATAGAGTTTGTTTCATAAAAAAAACCATTCAAGTTTCAAGCCTTTTAGCTTAGTAGTGATAGATGTGGTATTCAGCTGAGCGCCTTGCAGTGTACAGAAAATTAACAAAAAAGGAAAGAACAAGAGAGAAGGGTAGACAGATATGAAAATATTGATTGCAATTGAAAGTAAGACATTTTTTACAACTATCATGTGTGAAATGTCATAGACAATTTATCAAACACTTAATGGGCAATAGCTTCGAACAAAAGAGTAGTTCACCCGCAACCAAAACAAACCCAGTTGTTTTTGTGATGTGGAAAACAAATAGCCCAGATAAAGATGATGAAGCGGAAGTGTAACATTAAAAAGAACTGTGAAATTTCGCAGGTGAACTTAAAGATGGTGTACCCACCATTAGGGCCCACCTTCCCTGTGGATTGGTGGAGGAGATAAATCACAGGACGTGCTGGCTTATAGAGAGGTGAACTTAAAGATCAACATACAAATAGACATGCTTTGCTTAAAGAAGAGTACCTTTGGCTACCCGAAGGTCGTCGGTTAAGGGGTGCATCGAACTGTGGAGAAACTTAGAGACACCGTCGTGGGAGTGAAGCGGTGGTCAAGAAGTGGGTGGCTGCCATAAACGGCTGAAATTGCAAGAAAAAAGGGGATTTGAGGTAAGGGAGTGGCAAAAACAAAAAAGCACAGAGAGAACGGCGAGAGACGTCGTGTACACCCGCTAGAAATTTGAAATAAATTAACAAAACATAAAGTCGAAAAGTCGAATTATATTTAATGTCTTTTGGCTTTGACTTACTGTTTTTATGCGATACTCCCTCCGTTTCCCTGAAAAGGTATTAGTTTTTTAACGTGAATTATGGAGTATAATAATTTAATGTATAATAAAGTGAGAGAAATAATATTTTAATGTGTAGTGGGTAGTTGTACTAGTGTTAGGTGTGAGGTGGTTATTGATCACATCAATCCAAAAAGGAAAATGGATACTTTGTAATGGGACGGACCAAAATAGAAAAATGAATATGTATAAAGGGGACGGAGGGAGTAGTTTCTTTTTGAAAACAAAATAACATGGCATTAATTCAAATTGCAAAAAAGAAGCTGTCGAGAAAGTCATCCACACAAGACGGAGGCTCGACCCAACAATGAGGGCTACTGAAAGAACGTGTTGCGCTAACAATACGGTGTGCCAATAAGGTCGCAGTACGTGATAGTTTCTTCAAAATGTAAAAATAATAATAATAATAATAATAATAATAATAATAATAATAATAATAATAAATTAATAGCTATAAATAAACTATTGAGTTTGATTTAATGGCATATTAATCCAAAATTTTTAAATTTTAAGAACTGTAAATGTAGTATGTATTATTTCTTGAAGTAATGATCAAATTATACTCCAAAATACATTTAAAAAAAATAAAATTGACAAGTGTTAAAATGCAATTACGATTAGTGTAATTCACCTCCTTTAGACTAGAAAGTGGAGTGTTTATACAAAGTGCAACACATTATTTAAAGTTGATCAAAATGCAACATACATTAAAAAGTCATTCATTTGTTTAGTCTGTTTTTTCAATTAAAGTATTGATCACACATATTTTGTACTAATTTTGCTAGGCTGACAATCGTTTGCCCATTCGCCTAATTGATAGAGATGGTGTTTATGAGCTCAGTTGTTGTTTCCCAGATCATGTTAATGTGTCATCTGATGATAGACGTCCAAGAATCAGACTGCTTTAAGATTGGCTCATCCTGAATTGAGCACAAACTTAATTATTGTCACCTTACCATTGATTATTCTTCAGGTCTCTATATCACTAATATTTAATTCACAATCAACACAAAATAGAAAAGTTAAAAGAAGATATCAAGAGAACAATGGAAAACTTTGATCCATTTCACTTTTAAAAGATTCTTATTCTAAAACTAACTCATGATGGTTAATAATCTTGGCTTCAGACAGATCAACACAAGAAAGAAACTGCAAATGGGAAAAGAAAAAAAAGAAAAGAAAAAACCCTTCAATCGCATCAGATAATAAGACGACCCATTGGAGAATTTTATTCCAATTAAATTGCAAGCTTTTCTCAGTGACTGGCATCTTCTTCTTCACAGAAGTTGGTGTATGCATCAGAGTCCATTAAGCAGTTGAGTTCTTCATTATTCTGCACCTCTACCTTTATGATCCACCCTTTTTCGTATGGGCTTCCATTAATCTAAACAGAGAACGGAAAGTTAATCATGATCATACGAATATCGAAGACAAAGTGGCATTAATGTAGACAATGCTTGTAGCATAATGATGCAACAACCAAAAACAAGATCTCGTGCTGTCAAAAGATGAACTTCCAAGAAGCTCTTTCCAGCGTAATCTATGTGAATGGTAAACCTTATTCCCAAAAGCTCTATATCTCAGCCAAATTGTTTGGGCGTAAGCTAGTTTCAAGAATAACATCAAAGGTGGTGTAGAGTACTGTATTCAACTCTATGTATAAGTAGATACTAAAAACAGAGACTAATTGAAATAAAATGAAATCCTGTGATAATTCTAAAGGCAATAGTTAGAAATCAGGCATAGTTACTGCAGTACTTAATGATGCACAAGTGCCGCACAATTTAATGATGTGAATACTGAATCTACATTGTAGAACAAGACATCAACGATGAGCCATTTAAAGAAGTTGGAGTCGTTTTTTCTCAAACTTAAAGTTTATGTATTTAACATCAGGATATTTAGAACAATTCTATACAGCCACAGAAATCAGAAGGAACTTACTCTCTCTAATTGGCAAGCGATAACTTTTGACTTCTTTTTAATATATTTACTTTCCAAAATTCCATTCTTAAACTCTATTTCAGATTTTCCTCCAGTCAAGCAATAAATATACAAAAAAAATTAAATGAACAACCAAGAAACAATGTACATTCATGTTAATGTGTCAATCAAATTCAGATCATACCAGAGCAGGGGAATTGTTGAGTTCTTCGTTGACTTCAATCACTTTCCCTGAGATGGGGGAATTTATGTCACTCGTGGCCTTGACACTTTCAACAGCACCAAAACTTCCACCTTGAGTTACCTGGGTTCCCGTTTCAGGTAGTTCAACATATACAACGTCACCCAAGTGATCTTGAGCATGATCAGTAATACCTATAGTAGCTGAATTACCCTCCACTTTCACCCATTCATGAGAGTCGGCGTACTTAAGATCCTTAAGCACTGCATCAGATGAAAAGGCACACATTAGATGAGATATGATAGGAAAATTAATGGAAGACCACTCCAATATTACAAAGTAGAGTTCCAAACCAATCACTACATAAGAGGAAAATCAGTATAAATTGAAATTAACACAAATTTATCATTGCAAGGCAACATAGCAGTGTCTATCATTTAAAAAAAAGAAAAAAGAGTTAACTCAGTAAAATAGATCTTTTTAGTATGTTTTATAATTTATTCAGCTATCATTACCGAAAAAAAAAATCATTAGTCTACAACTCCTCGCCTCTAATCAATATATTCCAAATTTTAAACGTATTTCCACTAATTCTTCAAAACCCTTAATTTCTTTCCTTCTAAACCCATTTTTGTTGACGTGTTTAATTCATTTTTGTGGGACAAGAGGCGGTAGTGGTGGCAAAGACAGAGTGCCGGGGTCCGGAATTATCCGACCGATGAGGAGTTGGTGAGATACTATTTGAGGAGGAAATTACACGTGTGAGCTTGCTGGTATGTAGAGATGATAACTTGTATGCATAGATTGAATGGAGTTTACATTGATTAAAATGGGGTTTTTATATAATTTTCTAGTTAAATGAGATCTCATCTAGGTAGCTATGTGTAAATGCCTTAGTGTTTGCTGCTGCTTCATTTCTTGTTTGAACCAACTTTAGCTCGTTTTATTCTATCTCGATAACCTTTTTCATGGTACATGGTTTTTTAATTAATCGATTGTTTTGCTGGTGAGGTAGTGTTGTTATCTGTATGATAATTGAGCTTTGATTTGCAGATATATATGTGTGAATTACTAATGACTTTCATTCCCTAGAAGATTTCAATTACTCCACATTGTTACTGGTGTTAGCAATTTACTCCTATAAATTATATGAAGTACAGGAAGGGGGAGGGGGAGGGGGAGGGGTTGGACTGGATTGGGGGGGTTGAGATAAGAGTTCAAGATAACATTTTACTCATTTTCAACACATATTAAGGCTGCTAGAATTTAGTAAATGAAAAGACAGTGAGCATATCCTTAATCTGAATTATATACAGACAAAACATCCAAATATTTTTTCACCATTTCTTGAAAAGTAATAATGGAACCAAATTAGCTATGTTAACAACTGCATACTACATGGTAACAAAAACTAAAGTAAGTTAGGCTGGTTCTTTAATTCAATCTGCAGTTGAATGACCAGAAATATATACATACAACAAATAATATATGAGAAAAGTATGCTTTAAAAAAAAACAAGATTATACACAAAAAAAGAAAAAAAGAGAGATTTGAATTTGATGAACCAGATTTTGGGCAGTTCTTGCTAATATCTAATTTAATGATTTATTTGAATGAAATTAATTATTAATGGTTGCTGGAAAGGGCTGGCATCGTTAATTGCTAACTTGAATAGAGCAATGAGAAAATTCAAGTTAGGATCAATTATTCCATTCATGATACCATTCATTCCAACATCATCAAAATGATCTTCCTAGATTATAATACTGATAATTAGCTAACGACGCTGCTCACATAACCTATTTGAATGGGCTATCACCAAAAACATCAAGCAAGAAACACCCACCAGCCATTTACAGAACATAGGAAGGGTGTTGTGTGTGAGATAGAGAGAAAAAGGGGGAGAAAACCACATCAACCAGAGATCACCAGAACAAATCATAAATAGAACAACACAATCATCTTTACCATATAACATCATTACATCAATGCATCCAATGCACAAAACGAACAACAAATAAGATCTCCCCACGATTCAAAACCAAAAGCCCGCATTGAAAAAACAGATCTTTCATGCCAAGAACAGCAGATCACCACGTTTCAATAAAATAAAGAAAGTAAAAAAGAAGAGATTCAAGAAAAACACATCAAGAATCAGAAATCTTACCGGTGGCGAAACCTCTGCAAGGAACAGAGATCTTGAGGCAAGAAGCAACCCTCGTCGCCCACAAGCTTGACGCCATTGTGATCACACAAGAAGCTAAGCCCACCGCCTTGCTCTCCTCAATACAAAAATGCAAGAGGCGCACTTCTAAGTGTGTGTTTTAATATACATACAAAAAGACGAAAATCTGCAATTTAATTAACAAGGGTTGGTGGGGTTTATTTCACCAACACCCCCTACCCATATTATAATTACGTATTTGCACCTCAAATCTTTTGCAAGATATACTGATTGATGTACAGCTCTATTCGGAAATGGAAATAATACACCCCCACTCACTTAATCTCGTCTCCAAATGCCTCTTTTTTATTTTTTATTTCCTTCCTTCAGTCCCTATCATCTTGTTCCCTTTTCCTTAATTTCCACTCTTATGGGTTTATCATTCAATTTCCTAAGCTTCTAGATTGATGGTGAATGATTTAGGAGTTTGCTTTCTCAGTTTCTCTTTTAAGAGAATTTGATCTCGATTCTAAACTCATTTTTCTTGGTACTTTGATACGGTCTATTAATTATTTTTAAATTTTTTTTAAATATATTGTTAATGGAAAATAGATTATTATACATCGCCAAATCAAATCATTATAATAAATATATGTTATTTTTATTGATATTTTGTATATTTTAAAATATATATTGAATTTGAAAAAAAAAGACAAAATCTTAACTTGAGAATTAAAAAAAATAAAATTGAAACCTTTAAATGAAAGATTTTTAAATTAAATTAGAGAGCAAAATTAAGACATACACCAAAAATTGTATCCTTGTATAAAAGTTTTCCACCATTAACTATACATAATTATGTACACCGTTTCATTAGCGCCCTTAATTTAGGGTTAGAAAATAATGAATTAAGGATGGTGGTGGTTCGTGTGTCAGCAAAGCCCAAGGCAAAAGTTGGTGAGTGGTGAATGTTCCCACTTTCAGTTTAGGTCTATAATCTCCTGCTTCTCATTCTCCGCATAATTTCTCTGATCTTGCCACGTGTGAGAAGTACCCATATTATTCAGCTTGTGCAAAGATTATACTAATATTGAAAACACATGGCATGAACAAAGCAGATGGGAAAATCTTAAGCTACTACAAAAGATGAGAACAAAGCTTTTTTTCATGATTTCATTTACAGAAAATTTGCAATATATTTATACTTACTAACAAGAATACACTGATCAGATGATATTAGGGTTCAAATAAAAACTCAAAATATGACTTTATATACGATAAGTGGCGGATCTAGAAATCCTATGGGTGGACTAAGTTTATTAAAAATAATATATATATATATATATATTTATATATATATTAATAATACTTACACACCATATCACTTTCTCAAAGGTGGATGAAGAATGAACTAAATTTTACTAATATTTATTGTAATGGGCTCATAAAATATATAATTTGAGAAGATATATTTATTTTTTTACTTATTTTAGGTGAGGGTAAAATATTTTTGGATTGAGCTAAACTTAAAAATACAATTTATTTACATACGTGGCAGCCCTAGGCTTGAGCCCATGTTGCCCTCAAGTAGATCTGCCCCTGTTAATACGATCCACTGCTTTATCATAAGTATGAACCAAGAATTACAAACCCAACGAATAAAATCATACCTCACCATACTAACAACATAGGAAAAAAAATTTGAACACAAGGACAAATGAAGGAAACGTAAGAAGAAGCAAGAAAATACGAACGAATGATGAAAAGAGTGATGCGGATGATAGGATCTGCAAATGTAAAATGGGCCGCATATATTTAAAGTTTTTATTGTACTCAAGAGGAGCAAATAAAAGGCCCAATATCGTCAATGTGAATTGTGATGGGCCATTCAACCCAATAATAATAATAATGAATGGAGTATAGCAAAATATATATTCTATAAATTTTGTACACATTCATTATTTATTAATTATTATCTTATCTCATACTCCCTCCATCCGCTTTCAAGGATATTATTTTTCCATTTTGGGAGTCCGCCCCGAAGGGTCTCATTTTATTTTTTATCCACACACCCACTTATACAACTAAAAAATGAGACTCACACCTCCACTAATATAATTACCCACTGCACATTAAATAATAATATTTCTTAATCCACGTGCAAAAAATAAATGACACCCTTAAAGGCTGACGGAGAGAGTATATACTCCCTCTGTCCCGTTACAACGTACGCATTTGCTCTTTGGGCGTAGATTAAGGGATATAATATTACTTTTTGCACGTAGATTAAGGGATATAATATTTTAATGTGTAGTGAGGTGAAAGAAATAATATTTTAATGTAAGGTGGGTATGTGTATTAGTATGACATGTGGACCCATGGAGAGAGAAGTAATTAATATGTGTGGTCCCCTTTACCAAAAAGGGAAATACACACAGTGTATTGGGACAGACCAAAATAGAAAAATTGGTACGTTTCAATGGGACAGAGGGAATATTAATTGTGAATACGCTGCTATAAATAATTTTTTATAGATGTGAGGTGTCGCAACGTGATTAATTGGCGTATTTTTTATTTTAATACCAAATACTCCCTCCGTCCCGAAATTTTTTGCACACTTCCTTTGTAATTTACAAAGGCAGTGTGTAAAAAATTCCAGGACGGAGGAAGTATAAGATTATAATTTTTCTACTTTTTAATCATATTTTTTATTGGTTAGGAATAGATTTTTTTTATTTTAATATCACATATAATCTTTCAATTTTTTATTATTATATTACTAATATATATCTTTATATTTAGAATTAAAAATTAAACCTTAAAATTAGATAAATAAACCAATTAATATATATCTTCAAAAATTTTGAGTATATCCTCATATTATTAAATTATTACAATATATGCATTCAGTATTGAATTATCTAATTAATTTCTTACAAAATATAATGCATCCGTATATTATGCGGGAATGTATACTCGTTATTAATATAATAACATATCTTTGTAAATATTTTACTTATATATTTTTTAAGGTTAATTGCAAAAAAAACCTCAACTTTTACTTTTATTACAAACAAATCAGAACCTTTAAGAAATTGCAAAGAAAAACCTCGACCTTTAAGTTTTGCGTAAAACGCACCCAACGGGCAGGAGAGGGTTGCCCAACGTCCTACGTGGCGTTGACCTTTGCCTCGTCAAATTTGAGTTTATTGCAGAAAAATCTCTACCTTTACTTAAATTGCGATTTAATCCCAACCTTCGAGTTTTTAGTAAAAAAGACCATCAAATTTTTATTTTTTATTTTAAATTGCACTCATTATATTTTATATTTAAATTTTAAATTCTAAAAAAATATTAAATAATATAATAAATTTATTTTAGTTTTTAAAATATTTTATGCATTATAAAATTTTTATAATTTATAAAATCAAAGTATTCTTGAATATGTTTTAAGTTTTTTCGTAATTTTATATTATATTTAATATGACAATATATATATATATATATATAGTATTTATTTAGATGATAAAAAATATTATACAAAAATAATTTATAATTCATGTAAACTTAATTTATAAACTCATAATTTCATACGAACAAAAAATAGTATTAGTTAAACTTTAATTTATACAAATTAAATTTTCATTTACTCCCCCCCCCCCTCCCCCTCCCCCTCCCCCTCCCCCTCCCCCTCAATCTTTACATATTTATATTTTTGGCGTCACATTTTAATCTTTACGTTTCTCTTTTTGAAATATAGTCCACCTAAAACAATTAATATATCACCATGGATCCACATACAATAATAATACACTTATCCTCTTGCATTAAATATGAGTATATCTTTAAACTCACTATCCATTAAAAAACTATATTCCTTAATCAACGTGGAAAAAACAAACGTAAACAAAAAACAAATGTAAACATTGAAACAAACGTAAGAATTGAAATGTAAGTTTTAAATGTTTAAATAATAATTTTTGAGAATATAATTTTAATATAAAATATAAATTTTTTATTAGAATGGTGCAATTTTAGAAAAAATAAAAAATTTGATTTTTTTTGCCAAAATCTTAAATGTTTGATTTATTTGCAATAGAAGTAAAGGTTAAGATTTTTTTTTGCAATAAACTCAACGCTGACGTGGCAAAGGTCAACGTCATGTCAGATGTCGGACAACCCTCTCTGCCCGTTAGGTGCGTTTTGCACGAAACTTAAAGGTCGAAGTTTTTTTTTGCAATTTCTCAAAGGTTGAAATTTATTTGCAATAAAAGTAAAGATTGACTTTTTTTTTGCACTCATCCACAATATATATACTATAACGGCATGATTGGTACGTGGTAATCGATTAGGAATGGAATCACCATTCCTAATTTGATTCCTAATCTTATGATTTGTATATATTTAGAATGAGAATCACCATTACTTTTGGAATCACCATTCCCTTAAACAAAGGAATGATGATTCATCCCACCCCATGGTGTTCTCATTCCCATGCATGAAGGAATCAAATTTTTTTATTTTTTTTATTTATGTAGCATGCTATTAACCATAAAAAAATATAAAAATATTCTTTTAATTTATACCATAATATATATATATGTATATATATAATTAAAAAATATAAATATATTAATATTGTTATGTTTAACGTATAATACTAATTAAAACTTTGTTATTATATTATTTAATAAAAATAAAATATTAAATTATTTATAAATTAAAAAAATCATACAATTTTATATTCCCAGTAAAAATAAATTATTTTAAATTTTATTCTTTAAATTTTTAATAAAATTTATATAATTAATTTAATATTTATTCTAAATGAAAATTAATAAATTATAAATAAAAAATTAATATAATTGATAAAATTAAATATATATATATATATGTAATATTGAATACATAATTATTTATATATATATTTAATATTTTTTAATATATGTGATTTTTCATTTATATTTTAATAATATTGAGGTTCTATTTTATTCTTAATTTAACATTTTTAAATATAAAATATTCATTGAATTTTTTTAAATATATAAAATTTTCATTGAAATTTTAATTAATTAAATAATTTATATATAAATTTTAATTTTAGTATTATAAAAATATTATTAATGAGATTAGAACCAGTTAAGTAATACATTTTCTATTACTTGAGTTATTCCTAAACTATACCAATCATGATAATTATTATTTTTAATAATTCATTTCTCATCTCTATTCCATTCACAAGTTCATTCAATTCCATCATTATTCCATTCAGTTATATCAATCTAGCCCAAGTTATTTTCCTGTTCATAGCAATAAACATAAAAGAATTAAATGATTTAAATTCATCCCATAAATTTAATAACTAACTACTAAAAATAATGGGCATTGACTAATCATAATTAATACCATAAATTTAGTAACTAATCACATTAATATAGGAAACACTAATCCCATTGATTTAGAAAACACTAAAGATAAGGGAGTAATGAATCATAATTATACTATATTATATTATTAAATTATATTATAATATGTTGGGTTGACTAGGGCTGGGGAAAAAACCGAAATTTCGGTATAACGCCCTTACCATATCGAAAAATATCAAAATTTTAAGTATGCCAAAATTTTTTGTAAGGTATGATATCATATTGAAAATTTTGGTACGATAATGATATATAAATTTTAATACTGCGGTATTTTAATATATACTGAAATACCGTAAAACTATTCAATTTTTTGATAATATGATATGGTATATCATACATACATATAATATACTGTGTAATTATAATTATTATATATAATTATAATTATTATAATCCTAATAAATATATTATATATTATATATTTAAAAATTTTTAATTGTGTATGTGGTATAATCGCATTCATTCTTGAATGGCTGGAGTTGAGATAGTTAATACTCTTACCATTTAATATGTTTTGTTAATATTAAGATTTGAATTATAGTGTTTTACACTATTATTTAACTTGGTCACTTGTGAATTGACATATACTTCATCCGTCCCCTTGAAAGGTATTCATTTACTTTTTGCACGTGGATTAAGAAGTATAATAATTTAATGTATAGTAAGGTGAGAGAAATAATATTTTAATGTGTAGTGGGTAGTTGTATTAGTGTTGAGTGTGGGGTCATGTATATTGGTTGTGGGTCACATCAATCTAAAAAGAAAAATAAATACTTTGTAATGGGACGGACCAAGATGGAAAAATGGTACATATCAAGGGGACGGAAGAAGTATATATATATATATATATATATATATATATATATATATATATTAATTGATTATTTATTAGGATTTGTTTTATTGTTATTTTTCATTTTTTATATAGTTTTTAATTAGGTATACCGATATTTTAGGTATGATACGGTATACCAAAATATCGATAAGTAACATCAAAAAATTGGTATACCGAACTCTAGTATACCGAAAGTTTAGGTAAGGTAATAGTATGACTTTTTTTAAGGTATACTATTTACCCATATCGAAAAATTGGTATACCGAACTATGGTATACTGAAAGTTTAGGTAAGGTAATGATATGATTTTTTTATACCGAAACTTTCGATACAATATTTGCTATCCAGTATACCATAATACCCACCCCTAGAGTTGACCCATCTCTCAACCCGTCTTTCTCTTTCTAATGACCCGTTTTACAATCGAGTTAGATCAACTTATTATTGTTGACTATAAATAATAATTGAGAGAGAAAAAAGAAATACTAATAGAGAATTGAATCAAACGTCTATATATAGTCATGGGTGAGGGCAGGGGCATGAACGATTCACTACACTCACCCACTCAAAAAGACATAGAGGATGGAACTTGTGAAGGCAAGCAAGAACCGTAAACTGCGACCCCCACATGAATCGCCACCCACAATCGCCACACGACTCCGCCAGCCCCGCCTCATCTTCCACTCTCCTATTCATTATGTCTTTCATCAACCAAAGGTGCACCCCGCACTGCTCTAGGTTCACCTCCGTGAGGTCCTGCTCCGTCGCCCCGAGTATCTTGTCCACCCACACCGGGATCATCGACAATAAATTTTTTGCTTTTATTGCTCTCTTGTTCGCGCATTCCACCGATTCACCCTCCTGCTGCACCGTCATCACCTCCAGCGAAACCACCACCCCCTTCCACACACATCCCACCGCCGCCTCCGTCGAATCGGCGAAATCAAGGGCGGCGTGGACCATGGACTGAATCTGGTTGACGGGCATCTAATAATCGTCGTGCACTCTGAAGCGGAGATCGTCTTCCAGAAACGTCTCTTTCTGTTTATCCTCGTCCATCCATATGCCGAAGGTCTCTCTCCCCAGCACTCGCATCTCGCCGCCTTCAATGCTTCTGAATTTCATAGTTGTTCTGAATTCGAATAGGTACGCCTCCTCTTTTACTTCTCCGTTTTCTTCTTCCACAAGATCAATATCCCAAAATAACGGCTTCCACAAATCCTCCATCTCATCTTCTGTGCTATCCCAACTTGGATACTGTCTATAGGTCGAAATTATCTCATTATCTAACTTGATCTCGTAGCTATACTCGTACAGCCTTCTACGATCCATCGTCAATTGTTTTTTGAACGAGTTTGTACGCTGTTGTACTGGGCTAGACGATCATGGGTTCTTTTTATTAGGGTTTAGGAATTCTAGGAGATCTCATGCGTATCTTACTGATTCTTGCAGAAATAATATTTGGTGGTGTTATAGCGCTCCATTTGTCCCGCACCAATGGTGCATTTTGCTTTTTTGCACGTGGATTAAGGAGTATTATTATTTAATGTGTAGTGGGTAGTTGTATTAGTAGGAGTGTGGACCACATATTTTAATTGTATTAGTAGGTGAGTGTGTGACTCATGTGTATAAAAAAGGAAAAGGGACCCTTTGGGTGAGACGACCAAAATAAAAAAGAAACTCTTTGGACGGGACGAAGGGAGTATGTCATTTTCGTGTTATTGTGTGCAAAGTATGTTAGCTAAAAGCATATTATGTTTCTTTTATAATATGTCAAATCCGTATTATAGTATGTAATTTTTGTCTTATTGTATGT
This sequence comes from Pogostemon cablin, assembly GCA_023678885.1. Taxonomy (NCBI): domain Eukaryota; kingdom Viridiplantae; phylum Streptophyta; class Magnoliopsida; order Lamiales; family Lamiaceae; genus Pogostemon; species Pogostemon cablin. The sequence continues at coordinate 10,262,054 of CM042960.1, forward strand.
TAACTGAAACAATATTTTATTGAAATACATATGTCGTGGATGGGTTACATTGTGTAATTTTTGTGTTATTGTGTCTTAACTGGAAGAATATTCCGTCAATCGGTTATAGTATGTAATTTTTGCGACGTTGTATTATATATTAGATGAAAGTATATTTGGTTGATGTTGTAGTAAGTTGTTTTCGTCTTATAGTATGTCATATCCTTCCACCACCTTCACCATACAAACTGCTGTCATCCATTTCAGCTGCATCTGCCAACATTGTTACTCCTCCCAACCCAAACTCTAAACCTCCCTAAGTACCCACTCTAATACATAATCACAAAAATCTTAATCTCTATAACAGTTAATTCATTCTACGGAAGGAACATTACCTTGATATTGGAGATTCGTTCCAAACCATAGATGGAGTGATTCTCCAGAATAAAATTGGAGTTTGGACAGTGAAGAAAATCGGAATGATTATCTTCATAATTTGGGATTTTCTTCCAGAGGATGAAGTGATTCTCTTCCAAACGATAGATGGAGTGAATTTGAGATTTTTCTCTCTCCTCAATGGATTGAGGAATGTGTTGAATTTGGGAAGACTTTTTCTCTCTCCTACATCTAAACTAATAAGCAGATTTTAAGGGATTAAATAAATTAATTTATTAATGAAAATTAATTAAATTGAACCTGGAACCCGTCTTTGACCCGTCTCATCTGAATGGAGTTCTCATAAGAGAATTTGTCGATCAGATTATATTGACTCATTGTTAACAACAAAAGAATAAGTAGTATCTTTTACTTTTTCATCCCATTTCCCATTTCAAATTATTTTTTTTCATGAAAATTACGAAATAAGGTCCCAGCTTAGTTGTATAACTTTTATCAGTAGTGAGACGTATGAAGTATTTTAATTGGTAGAGAGATTAAGAAATACAGTATTGTAGTAAGTCGAAAGAGGAGTATAATAATATTTAATATAAAGTGAGTATTTGTATTGTGTGCAAATTTAAATATTAGTCCGTCCGCCCACTGTCAATCTATCCATTTCACCATTTTAGGTCGTTCATCCTTAATCTATCAATTTCCCTATTTGGACTATGAGATCCACACCCCCTAATACAACTACTTACTACACATAAAATAATATTACTCCTTAATACACGTGCAAAAAGTAAATGTATTCATTGAGGATGGGAGAAGGGAGTAATTGTTTTGTGTGGTCGGACGCCAAATTGAAATGAGATTGTTGGAGTATATAGGAGGACTAGGAGTATTATTATTTTATGTGTAGTGTGTAGTTGTATTAGTGGGGTGTGTGGGTCCCATATTTTAATTGTATTAGTTTGTGGATGAGTCTCATGTGTCTAATCTATCCAGTGGGCGGAAGGAGTACTTTTTTACAAGAATCTTATGGATCTATTATTTTTCTAAATGAAAAATATTACTCTTTAATTTTTTACACATTACTTAATCAATTACTCCTCTTTACTATTAGAGAGATGAATTATTACTTTTTTGAATAAAAAATACAACCTACGTGAGTAAAAATTAAGAAGTGTACTAAAAATTATTTTCTTCCTCGCCGTTGGATTCCAACAATTCTCAGCGGGCCAACATCCAGGGAGTGCATAAGATTAGGGCGTGTTGGCCCAACATAGTGCTTTCGCCGTTGGTGTTCATTCGTCTTACCGCGACTGCTGACAAATAATTGGAATAAGATTAGGGTTACAATAATTTTACCCAAAAATAAATTATTACAAAATAATCATAACTTTTCTTTAATTAATTAATGACAACGAATTTTCACCGAATTTTTAGAATCAAAGGAAAATTATATTTCTTAGGTATATTAAATTAAATTATAATAATATATTAAATGAATATTGATTGATATATTAATTGAAATTAAATATATATTGATTAAATATTTGTTAAATTTGCAAAAAATATCTCTTATATTTACCAAACTAGTATAGTACCCGTGTGTTACGCGGATTACAAATTTTTTATTTTAAATTTAAAATATATTATTTAATAAATACGAATGTATTAATATACTAATAGTTAAATACACCCCCAAATTGCATTTTAAAACTTTATAATTAATGTTTTATATTTTTTATATAGAAAATATTATTATGTGATATTTTTTTAATATTCTAATGTAAATAAATTGATATTCTATGTATTCGTGAATATTTTTAAATAAAGTATAAATCAATTAAATTAAATATTAATTTATGCAATTTATCTTTTAAATGTATAGATTATTTCCTTTTATTTTGGATTTTACAAAACTAATAAGAATCAATTTTACTATTATATGTTTTAAATGTGTTAATTAATTTATATTTATTTTTTTTATATAATTAATGTAAAATAAAGAAATTAATGAAATATATTTAATCATTAATGCTTAATCTATGAAAAGAACAACACATAAAAAATTTGCCATAATTAAATGCAATATAATATTGATAAGTAAATCATTAAATTACACAAAGTAAAAATAAAAATAATAAAATAAATACCAACCAATAAAAAAGTAACACATATGAAAAAAATTCAAAGAATGCACCAAATATTCACACATATGTTAACGACTATTTATACATATTTTTAATTAAGATTTTAAAGCATTTAATTACAATAAATAGAAATCAACCAATAATTGAACAACACATATGTTTTGAAAAATGTAAATCATTCTGGTTATGACACATATGTTTTTACAAAAAATTATTTTAGGAAACTACTTCCTAATTATATATATTAAGATTTATAGTATTAAGTATATATAATTGATTAAAAATTAGTCAAATATGCTAAAAATATCTCTCATATTTACCAAATTTATAGTATAAAATAAAAAAGTAAAATTTAAATAATAAAATCCACTATTATTAGTATAATTAAATTTTATGATTGAATCAAAATCATTAATTAGATGGTCAAGATTAAAATTAAATTATTTATAAATAAAGTAAAATTGAAAATAAAAATAAAAATAAAAGTGAGAATTTAGGTTTGCGTTTATATATGTATAGATAGATAGATATATAGATTTCTCATCATTTATTAATGTTTTTATTTTTATTTTTGAAATTTACTATAAAATGACTATTATATCTTAAACTCTAAACCATAAGAGTAAAATATACTATAAACCACAAAAAGTAAAATTACAATTATACCATAAACTTTAAACATTAGAGGTAAAATATACCTAAAGTCATAAGGGCGAAATTACATTTGTAACATCATATGGGTGAAATTACAATTATATTATAAACTCTAAACTTTAGGGGTGAAATAAACCCTAAACTATAAATGTTCGTTTTCGGGTTTCAAACCCAGGTTTTGATTTTCAAAACCAACATCCAAATTTTAAAAATCACCCCTATATATACCTACTACATTCTCTCTCATCAATTAATACATTTTCTCTCTTTATCTTTCCTCTCTCATTTAACTTTTTAAATAAATTAATACATTGATTTGACATAAAGTTAAAAGGAAAAATTACTCATAGGTACACACACTTTGTACCTCTAATTACTATTAGATACATTGATTTAAAATAATTATTATCACATACAAAATATTAAAGTAAAATACCAAACATAACCCTAAACCCATATACACTTTTAAACCACAAATCCTAAACCCCCACCCACAGTCGGAAACTGCTGGACCGCCTCCGTCGTCGCCGGGCCGACGGCGGCTGGTCGCCGGAAAACTGCCATCGCCGGAGCACTGTAGGACCGCCGGTCGGCCACCGAAAAAGTTGCTGGACCGCCGCCGCCGTCGGAGCTTCGCTGGAGCTCTGCCGGATCACCACCGGACCACGACACTTTTTTGCTGCACACATTTTTTTTACTGCACACACTTTTGTTACTGCACACACTTTGCTGCACACGAACTTTTGCTGCGCACAACATTTATGTGCAGCACATTGTAGGGGTAATATTGGAATATCACTATATACTTTTGTAGTTAGTAGTAATATTTTTGTATGTTTGTATCTCATAGTAATTAAGGGTTTTTTTGTGTACCTAGTAGTAATCCTCCCAAGTTAAAACCTATCCTAATCAAAATCCAAAACAAACAAATAATACACTATTCATGATTTTCAAACTCCACATAATCTCAAACCAAACATTACTAAGGCAAGAATTATAATTAGGGGGTGTTTGGTAAATAAGAGTGGGAATGAAAGTATTGAAGAATGAGAATGTGTATGAACATTATAAGTATAATGTTTGGTTGAAGTATGAAATCACTATGATATAGTTATTCATTTTGTTTGGATTGCTTCAAAAATCTTTAGGAATAGAATTAATATGATGTGTTTTATTTTTTAAAAATTTTATTTTATATTAAAAATTAATTTCATTTTTAAAATAATATTTAAATTAGAAAAAACAAAAATAGTTCTAAAAGAAATAAAGAACAAATACAGTAGGTTGGAATGAGAGTAATTCCCCTCAAAATCTAGAGGAATGGGGATTCCCAACATTTGAGATATCAAATCATTATACATGGTAATCAAAATATTGAATCAAACATCAATTTAAATTCCATTCCCATTCCTTTGATGCCAAAGTTGTAAACCAAACACCCCTTAGAGTTGATATTAGGTGCAAGAGTGCTTTCTATTAAGTTTTTCATTAAAAAATCTAGCATTCATATGTGTATAACTTTTTATTCAATAGTGTATAGTACATGTCTTTTAATAATTGTATATTTTTTACACTCAAATTTTCATTAAAAAAACTAACAATTAAATTGTATACATTTATATTTATAATTGTATATATTTGTTTGTATTTGTATACATTTTTTAAAGTGGGTACATAGTATAATTAGCCTTATAATTATATCCTAAATTATATGAATGAAATATACCCTAAATAACAAGGGTGAAATTACCATTATACTCTAAATTTAGGGTGAATATTATACCCTAAATTAAAAAAAAACGATAGAAAAAGAGAGAGTAAATTACAGAATTGGAGGGTGGGGGTGAGGACGTGGGATCGATTGTAAAATTCAAATTGCTAAAGACTAATTTAAGATTTAATATAATTGCTTATTAAGATTTAATTGAAGAAGTTTAATTTATATTGCTAAAACTAAAGACATCAAATATTCTATCAAATATTCGATTGAGAAATTCTTCTATATATCTTTCGAATTATTCGATTAATTTTCACCGAATGAAAATAATAATCTCGTAAAAATTAGACAAATATTTATTTCGATTACAAAATTATGTGCAGAATCACGCGATATATACTTAGAAGTATAATGATTGAATTTTTAAATGATATTAATACTTATAAATAGTGACATTCAATCGGTCAATACATGAACCACACCCATATAACTTCTCTTGTCAATCGGATTATAAGATTTTCGTATTATTTTTGCTTTAAAATTATAAAGTAGGTTAATATCTTTATATTTATTTTCACAAAGTCTTTTTTAACATGTATGATATTTATGTGAGACTATTTGGTTTTAACATTAAAGTATGATTACTATATAAATAAAATATACTCTTATTAATTAACAATTAAAATATTATATATTTTTAAAATATGATAAATAATAAATTAAAATATTTTTAAAATATAAAAAATATACATATACATATTACGTTGTTCGATTCTGCCATTCCCACAAGCAACTCATCTCGGAAAACCGCCCAAATTACACTTTCATCTGTATCTATCTATTCGTACATTTAGGTATAAATCTCTATCGGCGTCGGCGATTATAATATATTATTATTTACTTCTACTCGGATTTTGATGTAGAACACTCAGATTTGGAGTTCTAGAAGTTTGATCGGAGAAACGGTGGACGATAATATTAACGGTATGGCATCGAATCGCCGAAAAAATAAAAATATAGTGCGTATGCCAACGAAACCCCTGGATTAACAATTTTAATAAATTTCTAATTAACCCTAGCAAGTCAGTAAAATCATCTCCAATTTTTGGTTTGTTTTTCAAGTAGCGTTGTTTGGTGTTTAAGGAGAAATGTTTATTAGTAGCATTTTTTAATATTCATGCGAAAGATGGATTATTTATGCATTGTTTGGAGTTTTAATCGTGTCTGTTTCCCTTGGATAGATGGGCTGTTTCTGTTTACTGATTTTTGTTATGATACTTCGATTTTAGGATACTGTGATTGATACCGGAGTTTAATGTTTGATTTGCACTTAAGTTTGAAATGTTTTGGTATATATATTTCTAAGTTAATAGTCATGTTAAAAGTGTTTTAAATCTTCTTTTGTTGTGTTGTGTTTTTTTATTTCCCCTCGTATGCACGATTCACAATGGTGGTGCCGGGACAGTTCTTTTGACTGGTATATCTCAAACATAGACAAGATTGTCATGTTTTGGGGTGTATCTTAACTCATATCAAGCATGGATAATATAGAAACATATGAGATTTAGATGGTGAATTTTTATTGGCTCTCCTCTTGGTAAAGCATCAAGTTCTCTCCCTAAATAATTCTTACCCACACGCTTAACCACTCACTCATATCTCTATGTTGGTTAAGTTTTTCATTGGCTCTCTGTGTTTGTTAAACCTTTTTTACCTCTTATTTTCATATGAGGCAGATCCACTCCCATATTGTGTGCTAAACTTCTTGACTAACAATGGACTACGACGAGGAAGATAATGGGGCTTCTGGAAGCATTCCTGAATTTGGGGCAATATTCATGTCAAATAGTGAGACTATGAAAGAGTGCTTTGAACGGAAAGTTTTTGCACTGCCATATTCCAAGGCTGAATTTGTGAGACATGTAAAAGCTGGAATGGTTTTGTTCCTATTTGAATTCCAGAAGAGACGACTGTTTGGAGTTTATCAGGCTTCCTCTGATGGTGCTATGAATATTGTTCCCCATGGATTTAGTTATTCAGGGAGGCATTTCCCTGCACAGGTATTGGGAGGTCACTCTTGCTGTTTTGTTTTTTATTGTTAAGTACAGATTTTTTTTCGAAAGCTTGGAGTAGAATCCCTTTCTGAATTGTTGTTTTTCAAACCATCTGAGAATATTTTCTACTCTTCCTTCAGTTAATGCTCTTGTGTTTACTTGTTCAGGTTCGTTTTTCACCAATTTGGCATTGTGATCCACTTTCTGAGAAAGAGTTTAAAGATGCTATTATCAACAACTACTTTTCTTCCAAGAAATTCAATTTTGGTCTTTCTGGAGATCAGGTTTGGAATGATTCTGTTGTACATTAAATTGACCTTTCAGCAAAGTCAAAGCAGCTGAATTTTGTTTTGTTTCGATTTTAGGTACGCAGGCTTCTGTTTTTGTTCAGTTCTCGAAAATTGATAAATAGGATGCCCCCTCTTCGAGTGTCAGAAGATATTGTTGATATAGCTGGTGAAGACAGAAGAATCTTAACAGATGACAGACTTGGATTGAGTGTGAGAGGATACATGAAACCAGTTGACTATGATGAGTTCCACCCAGAAGCATTTTCTGATCACCATGTAAACTCTTCCGCCAGGGTCAATGAAGATAAAGTCTTGGCAGATGATGGGTTAAATCCTGAAGGAAAAGTGAATCTTTATTCTGAGGAAGATTATCTGGCTAAAAAGAGAAGACTGGGTAATGATGTCAAGTTAACAAAGAATGATGTGACTGGAAATGGAATACATAATCATGATACTATATGGCCCTTTCAATTTGATTCTCCAGAGGATTCTTTAGATGAGGTGAGAAGATTATTTGATGATCGCAAATTTTTTCCAGTTGAAAGGCTACACAAAAATCAATTGGATAGAAGTCTTAATCACACTGAGTACCTTGTGAATAGGAATTTGGAAAATAGATATCAAGATAGCGACCTGAATTCACACACAGCAGAAAGAGAATTGATTGATGATCTAGATTGCTTTAGGAAATTGGAAAATAGATATCATAGGGACTGTGATGGTAGTCCTATTAGCACCTTTGAACATCCTGATAAACTTCGGCACATAATTAGAAAAAGCAGGGCAGCTGGTAGGCCTCCAATTAATGACATTGAACCTGAGTTTGTTACTTGTTCTGGGGAAGGCTTCTCATCTGGGAAATTTTCGCGATCATTGCAATGTGGTCACAGGATTACTCATGAGAGGAGGTATCCAATTATGGAAGGAAGAATAAATGAAAATATGGTTGACAACAGTTTCTGCTCAAACAACTTGGCCAAGAAAGCTGTATACTCAGGTGTTGACAGACAAATGGTTGATCATGGTGGGTTTAGAAAGAGCAAGTTGTTACCAGAGAAAGGGCTTCCTCTGTCTACTCAACGTAATAACGTTGATCTCCATGGCCACAAATTTGATGATGCAACTATCACAAGAGTTTCACCTTACTCACCTGAACATCAAAATATTTCTCATGGATGCTCTGTTTCAATCACGCCTAACCAGAATTATTTTACCAGACCCCTAGACATAGCACCCGAATTTGGAAATGAAGTTTTTCCGACAAGCATAGCTGGGCTCCGGAGTTCTTTGCTCCGCGAATCCACTAATCCTTTTGTAAATTCCCACATTCCAGTTCACATGGATCCTCATACCTCTGTACCTATCAATTTCAGAGGTTCATTGTTTTCAAACCTTTCTCCACCACACACTGATTTTAAAGATATTGGAGGAGAAAAAGACTTGTTTGCTTATACGTCGAATTCTAGAGAAAGTCGTGTAGCATTCGATGAGGATCTTCCTATGGCTAGTCAACATGTTCGTAAGATGGGATTGTTGGCTGACAAAGATTTTAGTTCCACTGAAGCAAAAGATTTCGCTTTAGATATTTCTCCTCCAGAAAGAGATTGGGCAAGTGATGAGAAGCTGTACAGCGGGTACTCTTGCAGTATGAATCTCAAAGAGCTCCATAAACTTCCAGAAGCTCCACATGCCAACTCTGATGTTAACAGGAGAAGTGTTTTTACTCGCTTGACTTCAAAAGAAAATTCCAAGTATTACAAAGAGAGAAATGACATTGATTTTAGTTATCAAAACTATGTAGATGCTTCAGCTGATCATGTCATGGAGATGTTGCAGCAGAGTGGTAATGTTTTACATAGAAAGCTCAGGAAATATAGAGTTGGTGGACCGCCAACATATGGAGAAGCTGAAGTTTTAACTCGCTTGAATTCTAAAGAAGAATCCAAGTATGAAGAAAAGAAAAAAGACATTGATTTTAATCATCAAGATGTGTCAGCTGATGAAGTCATGGAGATGTTGCAGAAAAATGGCAATCTGTTGCAGAAAAAACTCAGGAAATCCAGAGTTGGTGGACAACCAACAAATGAAGAAATTTCAGTGGGTGAAAAAACCTTGTGCCCTGTAAAGTCTTGCCAGTCAAGAGTGGAGAAGAGTAAGCTACATGATGCAGGTCTATCTACTGAAGATGGTATAGGCGAAGTGCCTAAAGAGACTCGGATTGTGGGTTTTAAGCGTCGTAGGGACAGAAAGATCTTGGTTGGGAACAATGATGATTCGAATCCACATAACAAAATATCTTGTGCTAATGAAGAGGTCAAAAATACTGTGAAGACGACTTTGAAACAAAGGAAGCTGGTTAGACCTGATTTTGGTAAAACTGGATCAGCTATTGATGCTGCATGCAATAATGGACCAGCCCCTGTTTTCGCCAAAGATGACAAAACAAGCATCAGCATGTCTGAAGCTGAGATGCCCATTGACACCACAAGGTTGAGCAACTTATCAGTCTCATACAGTGTGCAACCCATGGAAAGCAATGTTAATGTGCACCAAAATCTTGAGGAGCAAAAGGATGTTATAGTTCATGGATTTCCATGTACAAGGCTTGAGCTTGACTTGGCAAATGTTGATCATATTGATGATTCTCAAGCTCTCATAGAAAAAACTCAGCCCATGAGTTCTGCTTATCAAATATCTCCTGAAGGCATATCAAGGCTTGAGCTCGACTTGGCAAATGTTGATCATCATATTGATAATTATCAGGCTCTCATAGAAAAAACTCAGCCCATGAGTTCTGCTTGTCAAATATCTCCTGAAGGCATATCAAGGCTTGAGCTTGACTTGGCAAATGTTGATCATCATATTGATGATTCTCAAGCTCTCATAGAAAAAACTCAGCCCATGAGTTCTGCTATCCAAATATCTCCTGAAGGCATATTAACCAAAGGTATTGATTCAACTCTCATTGACTTGAATCAGCAGGGATCATGTTTGGAAGGGCCCTCCCTTGGCGTTGGTTCTGGAATCAACCTTGTAGGGGAGGCTCATCATAAGATAAAGAAGAGAAAAAAACTAATTAAAAGGCCTCCAAAGTCGAATATAGAGTCTTCTTGAGGAGCAGTTCATTAGGCTACCCCTTTGCATCCGCCATGGATGCACCCATCCCCTCCCCCTCCCCCTTCCCCCTATGTAGTTTTTTGTCCATAACATAACTATGCCAATTAATTTGGATAGACTTCTATTCCGAACTTTGTTTCATCTCTTATTCCGTCGTTGAATTCCCACATGTATTTTTGAAGTCTGCACTAGTGGTGAGTGCTAAACACACTAGACTTTTAGGATACATGCGGTGGGCAGATGTAATGTTTGGAAAAGAGGATTATGTCTAAATTAATTGAGCCCTGAAACGATTAACTCGTGTTTGTTAGCGCAGATAATCTCAAGTATCTATACAGCTGTGGCTTTTGGCAGATAATCTTAAGTATCTGTACAGCTGTGGCTTTGTGTTTCGGGCCTACAGCGTTGTGAAGCCTGGAGTAAGAAGTCTTCTTGTTTTTTGAGTTGCAGCAGGAAAGCCTGTGGAGATTTAATGGCGTTAATTGGGCAATAGTCTTCTGCTTCACCCTGCCTTGCCTTTTAATTATGTTTTTTATTTTGTTGAGAAAAGCACTGAGTTTTAATACTGGCATATAGTTGTGGGTGGTGGTGGTGTTGTGTAAGAAATACTTTTTTTTCCCTTGAAATTGAATTTCTGTTCCTTCACCTTGAAATATGAATCTCTCTCTCCTCTCTTTGTGAGTATATTATCTTTTCATCAGGTAGTGAGAATGGTTTATCAACACAGGTTAATTAAAAAGAAAGTTAAATTTAACATGGGTTATGCAGTCCTTTTTATGTGAACGGCCCTAAACATGAGAATGTTAGCAGATTGATGGGATTTTCACCAATTGATTTGGCTTTTGCTGGAGTGAGAAAATTATACTCCCTCTGTTTAGGGTAAGAGTTCTCATTTGCTTTTTGCACTTGCATTAAAAAGTATTATTATTATATGTGTAATGTGTAGTTGCATTAGTAATAAGTGGTGGGTCACATGTGGAGTCTTCTTATTGAAAGGAGAAATTGAAGACATTTAAATGTGATGTTCAATATGGTAAAATGAGGACCTTTCGGTGGTGAGACGGAGGGAGTATTTTAATAAAGGTAGTATGGAAAATGGCAATTAACTTTTATTTTAATGACAATTTAAAAAAATTCAAATTAGGTAATAAACAGGCAATAGCCTCTCGTAATCCTGAAGTTAAAATAGTAAAATTTAATTGTTGATTAGTCAAAGATTAGCTCAAATTTTGCAATGGAAACGATAAATTAAATAATCATTAATGAGGTCATTATAAAATCATGAGAATAATGTTAATTGAATTTTGAAGGGGGTGGTTTAAATAGAATTATTAATGAGAATATAATGATAAAATGAGAATAATGTTGATTGAAATTTGAAGGGTTGAAGTAATTATTGACTTAATTAATGGGATCATGTGAATTCCAAACATCATTTCATTTTCATTGTCTACCCTAATGCCCCTACCAGGCAACCTCAATTGTGTCTGTTAAAATATTATTAAATTGCTTTGTAGCAACCTCTCAAGATCAACTTAAGTGATTATTTAATCACTTCACAAAGTTTGAAAACACTCCAAATATAAGCTACTGAGAAGTGATCAGTTTGTAAACACTTCTAAGAAATGATCACAATCCAACATTACACCTTTTATATGTGATCTTTAGTTAAAAAGGAGGGAGTTTTAGCATATTATTCAAACTTTAGAAGTAAAATAATTCGATTCTAAAATACCATCTAACATCAATTTAAAAGTAAATTACCCTTTTTATCTGAGTTGAAAACAAGATTGGATGACAAATAATTTGGATTAAAATTACATGGATTTCTTTTGCAAGAAGCTTGGAATAATCCCATCAACAGCCACTCATACAAATACAGCGGTACACCATTCTCTTTCCAGACCACAGTTGACATTGTGTCATTTGATGGGAAAGAACCTAAGTGGATAATAACGTCTTCTTCAAGAATTAGAATATTATAAAGATAAATTAGATACTTGACACGAATATATATAATTATTGTATCCGATTTAACACAAATACTTGCGTAAATCGGGTTCACGGTGTAAATCCTGTGGTCCCCCTTAAAATTCTATATACCCGATGTATTGCTAAGGTTGATAAAATATTTAAATTAAGAAGAACCACAAAGTTTATAAGAGTTTATAATGTAAATCCAATTTACAAAGACTAACTCTTGATTTAATTCTATCTTTACAACTAGAAATGAGTATAGTGAAGCAAAACATCACAATTATATATGTCCATTTAAATACTCCTCTGTCCCACGTAATCCTTACACTTTCTTCATTTGTTTTGTTTCACAATTAGAAAAAAATAAAAATGAAACAACACTTTATTCAATAACCTTAAAAGTTACTTTGATTTCGAATTTGTCACCCATTCCTTACACTTATAACATTATTTTACGATTTATTTATTACATAAAAATACTAAAATATCCTATAAGTCAATAAAATTGATAAAAAAAAGAGTTTGTTTTTAAACAACGTGAAACAATAAACGTGATGGGTGGTGTGAGATGGAGAAAGGATTCATAATTAGGATTAGACTCGATACCCATATGTATGAATCTAGGAAAAAGATATTTCATTCAAAGCTAGGAGTGGAGATATAAAGAGGCTTGAAGAAGGGGAATAAGGAGAATTGATGTATACTAACTACTGACTATACTAACAACTAACATTTACCGATAAAAAAAAAAATCCAAAGCTAGCAATTGTTTTGGTCTATTATATTATTGCAGGTTCCAATTATTGTTTTGTAACATGAACGTTTTTGTTAATACTATATATTTACTTAATTAATTTTATGAAATCCGAGTCAAAATCAAAATATTCCTTTTGATATCATGATTATCACCATTCTAGATTACACAAAGTTAAAGGCACATCTTTTTTTCTTTTGAGTTACTGTTTTATACGCGAATCCATGATAGAATGATAGTGTATTCAAAATATGATATGTGCAGTTTATATTACAATGTAGTAGACCATTAATAAGAGGAAAGAGGTATAAGATAAATTTTATACACACTCATCTAAAATGTAGTATTTCTTTTTTCCATGTATTTTTACAGGTGTATGCATTGTATAGATTAAGAGAAATACACACGTCAATGTGAAACGGGTGCACACAATCACCCTAATTTTGATATACAATATCACAATTCGCTACAAAATCATGAGTCTAACTACGGTGCACCTGAATAATCTCAACCGTTAGATTGATTTTCTATTTAATCTTCACCACTCAATAAAATATAATAATTAACAATAGATTGATAACTACCCACTATAAAATTTTCTTTTCTAATATAAATTTGAGAGATACACTATATGTATATTAAAAAAGAAAAAAGCTATTCACATTCAAAAAATGCTAAACATACAAAAAAAAAATTCATATTAAAATATTTTAATGAATATGACATAAATACTCTTGTGAAATAATATATTCCTTAATACATTTTTAGTCTAACAATAGCCAAAATACCGTATATATCTAATTAATCAATAGGCTTAATTGATTTGGATTACTGCTACTTTCTTCATCTGTGTGTTCAATCAATTCTGAGAAGAAGAGAGATACAATCCATTTCGTGATCACAAAAACCTCAATGGTTTCCATTTAAAAAAAAAAAAAAATCATCGAATTTTCTTGGCATGTGCGGCTGAACAACTAAAAAAATCACGTTCTCTCCCCTCGTATTCAAGATTCAATCTAAGCAAAAAATCAAAAGCTTTCTCCAACTTTGTGAGGAGGGAGTGAAGTAGATAAACAACAGATAAAATGTTCTTCATATTTTTGAATCGAAATGCACGGAACGAACTACTATAGTATACCCTAAACCCTAGAATACTCAATCACCTAAATTTGAATCCAGTAATCAAAGGGGATTCTAAAATCACAGCGCATGATCTAAAAATGAAAAAAAAAAAATTGAAACAGCATTATCAAGGCTGCTTTTACGATTAAAAAGCAAGAAAATATCAATTTTGGTCATCTAGAATAGGCTAAATCCAACTTCAATCCTCATGTTTTTGGTAATTTCTCAAAAGTGATCATCCGGTATCCGATTTTAATCATTTTTGTCAACTTTTGGTTTTTAAAGTTGCCGGAAAAAAGGACCAAAAAGTGGACAAAAATGACTAAATTCGAACACCGAATGACCACTTTTGAAAAATTACCAAACCTGAAGACAGAAGTTGGATTTGACCTATCTTATATGACTAAAATTGATATTTCCCCATTAAAAAGCCATTGTAATGTTTCCTAAGTTTTTAAAAGTATATTTAAAGGGGTATGTTGGGTAATGTATTTAAAAATGAGTTTTATCAATCCAAAACCTAAAGGACTTTTAAAAAATATATTATTTAAAATGGTATTTAAGTTAAATTATTTTTTTAAGACCCCTAACCTCATTTCTGAAAATCAACTCTGATGCAGCTTTTTTAAGACACTTCAGAGATGGGTATAGATATGGTGATTCGAGATGATGAAAGTGTATTTGTTGCTGGAAATTCAGTGGTGATCCCTGGTTCTCTTAGAGTTGATGAAAGTGAAGCCTTGGGTCTTCATGAGGCTTTATCGTGGATTAAGAAACTTGGCTTTGATCAGGTTATTTTTGAAGTGGATGATGCTAAGATAGTCCATGATGCAATTTCTAGAAATGACGTGGAGAACTCAGTATTTAATGATTTCATTTATGAATCTAAAAAATTACTATTATTGAGCAATTTTTATTCTCTTATTCTTATTCATCGTACTGCCAACTTTGTGACACATTGAATAGTTCGGACTTTTTGCGGTCTGTTGCAACCTCCCATCGTTAGTTCAAGTCTCCTCACTTTGTGAATGATCTTCTCGATAGCTTTTATTCATGTTCTACTTAATATATGCTCCTTTGTATGCTTTTAAAAAAAAGTTGGATTTTTTTTTGGGGTATATATTCAGCAATTGTGGGGATTTTTAATAGTCCGTGTACAAAAATTAACCTTGGAATTAATTGAGATGATCATTCCATTATTTCGGTGTCAATTGACATTTTTTCCACATATATATGCTAGCTAGGACTCACGAGGAACGAATGAGAATTACCTATTCAATTATTCAGCTATTAATTTCATCAAATATTTTATTGTATTTCATTTGCTATAATTATTGGCAAAAAAAACTTGTATACGCACGGGAGCACATTCCGTGTGCCTTTAGAATTTTATGTTAAATTGTGTACTCTTTAGTATAAAGATGTGTACTATGGCTTGTGTGTGCCCGGTACACGGGAACACATTCGTGCGCCTTTGAAATTTTTTGTTAAATTGTATACCCTTTAGTATAAATATGTGTACCCTTTATTTTATAAAGAAAAATAAAAATATTAATAAAGTGTATACCCTTTAAAACAAAATAGTGTACCTTTATTAATTAAAGTGTATACCCTTTATACCAAAGCAATGTACCCTTACCCATGATACTAAATTCTGAAGGCGCACACAAGCCTCACTCATAATTATTTTCTAGATTATCGCCAAATGTATAATGATTAAATGCTCGGGTACAACATTTCACCTTATAAAAAAAAATAGTGAAATACGGGATTTAGGGTTGTATATATGAGGAAGAGGAATAGAATTAGATTCTATTAGTAGAAGGATGTAAGTAACTAATTGGCGAATGTCAATGCCATTACTATTCCTATATATAGGTGGGCTGGACGATGCTTCATTCCACAGGAGCAATATTTGTTGCAAGAAACTTAAATGAGAGGGTTCATTTGATAGCCAAGAATGGCTTGCCTATACAATTGCCACAATTATATCATATCATATGTTTGGCTATTGTCTTGGCAGGACTATTCTTGGTTAGCTGATGACCTCTTATTATTACTATTTACTCCACTCCATCTTCTTCTACATCATTTGGTTATATCTCCTAACAATATTCTTTATTTTTTAATCAAACGTCACACACACACACATATATATATATATATAGTCCTCATCATTTTGTGTTGTACAATTAATCTAACTCATATATTGCAATGGCGTTTTCAGTTCAAATTTGATAGTCATTACCCTTCCCTTTAGGTGCTCTTCACTTCATGTGAATTTCACAACACCATAACGAAGAGCATTGATATATACTCCATGCGTCCCATCATAACGTTTACGCCTAGAATGGAAATGCATAAACGTTATGGGCTTCATGTGAATTTCTGAATAATCAGCATTTTGATTGCTTGCTGTAGTCTGTAACATGCACGATTTCTTGATATTCACAAGTTATCGCCTCTTTTCGAGATGCATCATGTCACCCCTTGTGATCAACTTGATTGTTGTCTACAAGAGATCTGTTAAAATTTCAGAAAATTAAGCATTGAAATGGTTTTTTATCATTATTTTTTTAAAAAATAATCCAAAGATTGAAAAAGAGAAAAACTAGCACTGCTGTCTACAAATGCAATATATGGATTTTGTGATATACTCCATAAAAGAAGTTTTAGATTATTTTCACTTAAAAAATGGATTGAGTACCAAATTATAAAAAATGGAGTATGTAATTATCAATAGACCTTTCAAAATAATTTAATGATGATAATTATATAAATTTAGTACATAATTGAAATGTTATTTTTCAATAATAATAAATTATAAAAAATAATTCTTAAAAAATATTAAATATATGATATTTAATATTATTTTCATTTTATTTTCTTGAATGATTTAATAATTTTAAGTTTTAAATTGATAATTTTATATTTTTCAGAAAGAAAAAACTTTTCATCCCAAATTAATAGTGTAATTCAAATTTTCAAGATTAAACTGAAAATACTTCTGAGTTAGGGATTTAAGAGATTATTACTTGTAGTTATACATTATTAACATATTTTTCTTATTGCTATTATATTTCATTATTAATGCAGTTGGTCCATGGTAGAATGGCCTCCCCAATAATGACCAGCCACATGAGTTACTTATTCCATCTGAGCTCACCAAAGAGTGAGTTGTAGTGGTCTAGCTCTAGCTTCATTCAAATTATGAGATACTCTGTTACAAAACGCCATTGCATTTTGACAGGTAATCATAGAAATGTTTTTTTTTTTTAATTAGTAATACACTAGTGCGTTGCATAAAAAATATTACTCTTCATTATTAATAAAATATTGTATTTTATTTGTATAAAAATGAAATGATATTTACATATAGGACAATACTTGTATATCTCAAGAAATGAGTTTTTTAGAAGAGTGGGAAGTGATAATATTTTTCATTAATGAAAATTAGAATTGTCCAATAAATTATTTATAAACAATTTATATTATAAATAAAAAATAAATAAAAAAGATAAATAATTAAGAAAATGGGAAACCGTTTTACCTCTTTCCACCATAATATTTGCGCATTTTTATTTCGGGTGTCCCAGTAAGATTTATATTAATGAATAAATAATACTCACACAATATTATATCTCTTATCTCACGGCACATTAAAATGCTATTTCTTCGTTCGTTTTAATTTCGGTACAAAAAGCAACCATCAGGCGTTAGCGTTCAGACCAGACAAAAGGAGTAATTAATATTGACAATAATAAAATTCAAATAGCCCAAATAAACTTAGGTTGTGTTTGGATTGAGTCATTTCAAATCCAATGAATTTGAAAATGAATGGATTTTAAATTTCTTGGATTTTAAATCAATTCATTTGAATTCCATTGTTTGAATAAATTATGGATCTTTTAAAGGATTTCAAATCCATAATTAAAAAATCATTTTTAAAATAGAATTTTATATATGATAAATAAAAATAATAAAATTTTATTATATATATATATATATATATATATATATATATATATATATATATATATATATATATTAAATATTACTTCCTCCGTCCCGAAAAAGTTTGCGCCCCTCTTTTCGGCAAAGTGATGACTTTTAGAGGTATAATAGTATTTTATTGTAATAAATAAATGATAAAGCATATTAGGTAGAGATGATTTTTTTGTAAATAAAGTGTATGGGGGAAGGGTGATTGTTTTTTACTTTTTGTTTTTTTTTGAAATGTGCAAACTTTTGTGGGACAACAAAAAATAGAATGTGTGCCATCTGAAAGGAGAGGGAAGGAGTAAAATCTAAAATTTTATTAAAAATATTTTTTGTGAATGAACTCTACCATCCAACCTATCCTCTACCTACCCCCTCCACCCTCATTCCAAAAATTTTTTTAATAAAATTTTAGATTTTTAATATTTGAATAATAAAAATATTACCACCCATCCCTACCTCTACCCCACCCCACCACCCCTCAATTTTTTATATTAAATTTTAGATTTTAATATTTAAATAATAAAAATATTACCACCCAATCTTACCACCCTATCAATCCAACCACCCACCCCCACCCAACACCCCCTATCCACCCACCAATTTTTTTTTTAAAAAAATCAGATTTTAATATTTAAAAAATATAATCTAAAATTTTATTTTAATTTTTTTTTGGTGATGTGGGGTGGGAGTGGTGGAGGGGGTTGGGTTGTAATATTTTTATTGTTTAAATATTAAAATCTAAAATTTTATATAAAAAATTTTTTGAGGGTGGAGGGGTGGGTGGGTGGAGATAGGTTGGGTATTTTTATTATTTAAACATTAAAATCTAAAATTTTATAAAATAAGTTTTTTTAGAGGGGGGTGAGATGGTGTTGATGGGGTGGGTAGGGGTAGATAGGGGGTATGACTGGGTGATAATATTTTTATTATTCAAATATTAAAAATTTAAAATTATATAAAATTTTTTTTGGGGGAGAAGGGTGGAGGTGAGGTGGGGTGGCCGTGGGTGGGTGGGTGGGGGTGGGTAGAGGGTACATTGGGTAGTAGAATTTAAAAAATAATATATATATATATATAAATTTATTAATTTTTCTATATTAATATATCAATTACACAACAACGAAAGGATTTCAAATGATACAGTTCTAGTGAAGATTTGAAATCCATTAAAAAACAACTAAAAAAATTCAAAATCAAATCCATGATTTGAAATCCATTGATTTAAAATCTTAGATTTATAAATCAATTAATTTCAAAGTTATCCAAACATAAAGAAGGGATTTGAGAGAATGATTTATTAATTTTTCTATATTAATATATTAATTACACAACAACAGAAGAATTTCAAATGACACATTTTTAGTGAGGATTTGAAATCCAATAAAAAAAAAACTAAAAAAATTCAAAATCAAATCCATGATTTGAAATCCATTGATTTAAAATCTTAGATCTATAAATCAATTAATTTCAAGGTTATCCAAACATGAGGGAGGAATTTGAGAGAATGATTTATAAATCTCTCCTCAAATTCTTCCATTCAAACACAACTTTGGTCAAAACCCAAATAAGCTCTTAATGCACATGCCCTTTCTCAATTAATTAATAATAATAATAATAATAATAATAATAATAATAGAAAAGGCCAAGCCCAACATAATCACTAATCATCGTCTCTTTCTCCGGCTCTGGATTCTTTTTAGTTTGCCGTGTTTGGCTTTTAAGAGTAAAGGCCAAAAAGTATGATTTCTTCGCTGATATGTGAACGTAAGTTCGATCTTCTCGCATTTTTCTTTTGAATTATTGTAGACATGAATTGTAGATTGCATTCTGTTTGTTTTTGTTCGATTTAATATCTTCCAGAAATGGGTATCCTAAACCTTTATTGGCTCTACTGACGAAAAAAAAATTACTCATTAAAATTTGTTAAAAAACAATTACTAGTATTTATAAATTCTGAATTCGAAATTCTTCTAAAAAATAAGTGAAATTCTTTGGGAAAGAGGAAAGGGAGTATTTACTATTTATATCAAATTACTATGCTTATGAATTTACAAATTCTGAATCTTTCGAAATTCTTGTCAAAACTAAGTGAAATTCTTTGGGAAAGAGGCAAGGGAGTATTAAAAGAAACTAAGGGGCGTTTGTTTTGTTATAAAGAATTAGAATGATAATGGTAACGATAATTGTGAGGAATGATAAAAAGTATAGTCTTTATAATTGTGTTGTTTGGTTGACAATGGGAATTACTATTATTACTATTGATTTTGTTTGGTTTATTCACGATTTTTTTTGAGAATGAAATCATTTTTTTTTAAAACTATTTTATTTCAGAAAAATAATAATGTTGAAATAAATTTTATTACAGTATTTTTTTGTTATTAAAAAAATGTTATAAAAGAAAAAAATGAGTATAAAAAATTTCGAATATATTCATGCTGGAAATAAAAGTGATAGTAGTTAAAATGTTGAGGAATGATAATTACTTACTTTTAGGATATGAAATCACTATTCACATGAATGAAAATATCCAACCAAACTACAATTCTTCATTACATTCTATACCCCTATTTAAAAATATCCAATATCTAAGTAAGATACAACTAATTGTGCACTAATTGTTCTTATATTTTGTTTTGTTGTTCCTTTTTATCAAGTGTGGTAATACTCCCTTAAAAGATTTAAATAATTTATAGTGTGCACTCGGACACACCTAAAGATAGTGTGCACCCACATACAAATATAAATAAAAACATATACAATTAAGAGTAAAAATGTATATAATTTAATTGTTAATTTTTTAATATTCAATAAAATATTATACACATATGAATGTTAATTTTTTTAATGAAAAATTAATGTGAAAAAAGTATACAATTATTACAAAACACATAAACAAAATAAAATAATATGTATACAAAATAAAATAAAAAGGTATACACATAGGTGCACCCAATATACACTCAAAGATTTATATTTTGTCCTTTTAATTTCTTTATAAGATTTACATTTTATCCACATAAAACAATCAACACACAAGAGTAAAACTTAGCCAGCTACATATTAGAAATGTTTGCTGATCCCATGGACTTAGTTTCTAACTTCTAAGTTTGAAGTTACTAAAAAATTTTTACAGTTGGAAAGGATAAAACCGTCTTTTCGCAGAAACACTGCCAAGCCAGAGTCAAAGTCGGTGAGTCATGTTACCGTTGATTTTCCGTTTTCCAACTGCACCGGACACTATTTAATCTCTCACTCAGTCACATTGAACCTCACACTTCATGCTCCGGCAACTCCGCACGCGGCGGCGCCCCCGCTATGGCGCCCACATCTGCGCGCTAATTGCGGCAGTTCTCCTCCTCCTATCGGTGTCTCTCCTTCACAGCCGCCTATCATTCTTTACTTCCCATCCCAAACACCCTTATCCTCACCCGCATGACTACCTCTTTAATCCTCTCCTCGACGATCTCGACACTGAAGCGATCACCGCATCCAATTCCAGGGACGATCGCATCGATGAACTGGACGACACCGTTTCAGACGAAAACAGCAATAATAATAGCGAGGAAGTCCTCGCCGACGAAGAAGACGAGGACGCCGCCCAGAATCAGAACACCGCTACTTCGTCTCATTACTTTTTTGACCACGTGAACGGCGTCGTTCGCAGATCTTTTAATCGGCGCTCAATTGAAGAATGGGAAGACTACGTTCCATTTAATTTGAAGTTTACATCTGATTTAGGGTTTGGCAGTGATGACTCTAAATCTGTGTTTGGATCGGATGATGTTTTGGTGGATGAGAAATTGAGGAAGAAATTGAGTGAAATGAATAAAATTGAGGATGCATTGTTGTTGAAGGGATCTGTATTGAGGGATGGTTGGGGAGGATGGTTTGATAAGAAGGGTGATTTCTTAAGAAGGGACCGCATGTTCAAGTCTAACATTGAGGTTCTGAATCCCTTAAATAACCCAATTTTACAGGATCCTGATGGAGCAGGAGTAACTGGACTAACTAGAGGTGATAGGGTCTTCCAGAAGGCTCTTTTGAATGAGTTTAAGCGAACTAACTTCTTGATGAAAAAGCCATTGACACTCTCTGGATCAAAAATTAGGATTACAGGCCAAAAAAGGGATGTGGATGATAAAGATGTGTGGAGAACAGAGAGAAGGACTTTGACGAATGATTCTATTAGTCATAAGAAAAGTAATCATGGCTTAGAGAAAGAATATTATGCGGATGGAAAGAGGTGGGGATATTATCCAGGTTTGAATGAAAGGCTGTCATTTGGGAATTTTATGGATGCATTTTTTAGAAGAGGGAGATGTAAGATGCGAGTCTTCATGGTATGGAATTCTCCATCATGGATGTTTGGTGTTCGGCAGCAGAGGGGTCTCGAGAGTCTTCTATATCATCATCCTGATGCATGTCTGGTGGCGTTCTCTGAAACTATAGAGCTAAATTTCTTCAGTGGATTTGTGAAAGATGGGTAACTCTCTTCGAAATATCAGCCCATTACAATTTTATTTTTTGTATGTTTTGTGTCCTATAGGTATCTTGTGTTGAAGTGCATTTGTGTTGAATGCAATAGCAAGTATCCATGTCCACTGCGTTGTTACCATGTACTTAGTTTTTCTGGTTAATAGCAGTTTAAGCTTCTAATTTCTGCCAGTTTAATTAAAAGGTTTTGTCATCTTTTTTAGATACAAAGTTGCAGTTGTGATGCCAAATCTGGATGAGCTGCTGAAAGATACACCAACGCATGTATTCGCTTCAGTCTGGCATGATTGGAAGAAGACAAAGCATTACCCAATTCATTACAGTGAACTTATCAGGCTTGCCTCTCTTTTCAAGTAAGCAATGAAAGTAGGTACATGGATGCTACATTCTGTTTTTGTGTCGTGTGTGTGTATGTGTGTGTGTGTGTGTTTTTTTTTTTCTTTTTTTCTTTTGGTACAAGTCCCTTTATTTATTGAGTGTGATATATGCTTGGTTATAGTTCATTCAATGCAATTCCACGAGGAAATTGATTCAGTTCTGAACTTAATCAATAAAATAGTATATGGAAATATTCATTCTAAGAAACTATAGAGATGGTTGTGAATTCATTTATTACAGTCTTGATATTTGAAAAAATGAACAGTAGCTCCTCTCGGACAGTGATTAACCTTAAGGTCAGCCTGATTTAGCGATTCCAACTTGCAGAATGTCAGCGTGATGAGAGTTATTTTCTTCAGAGTCATGTTTTAGCTATTAATTGTCTACTGATTAGTATTTCAGTGTTGACATAAAGGTCGTTAACACTTCTCAGGGATAACTCTTCTCAGATTTACACTC
This sequence comes from Pogostemon cablin, assembly GCA_023678885.1. Lineage (NCBI taxonomy): Eukaryota > Viridiplantae > Streptophyta > Magnoliopsida > Lamiales > Lamiaceae > Pogostemon > Pogostemon cablin. Next base: position 10,285,588 of record CM042960.1, read on the forward strand.
TAATATTCCATAACTCAATTGCCATTTTGATTTTTATATTTTGGATATTCACCAGTATCTCTGTAAATGTGGTAAAAGGTAAATATATAAGACAAACATTCATTATGTTTTTACTTTTGGTTTTTTATGAAATCTAGATATGGTGGTATCTACATTGATTCGGACATTCTAGTGTTAAAGCCACTGTCTGGACTCAATAATACTGTGGGATTTGAGAATGAGCTTGCCGGAAAAACTTTAAATGGTGCAGTCATGGCATTTAGAAAGCACAGGTACTTCAAATTTTGCACTTTAAAGTTTCTCTGCTATTGTTGTTATTGAGTTGGAGAAATATTATTCTAGATTTTGCAGTGCATGCCATGATTTTAATTTATGATACAGCCACAGCTGCAACTTCTGTCCCATTGGAAGGTTTTCCTTGACTTCGGATATTTGGAAGCTATTAGGCAGATATATAGTGTGTTAAAAGTAGCTCAATTAAGAACGGATATGCCAGAGGTCAGAATATAAATTGAAAAACCTTTTGGAGTTGTGTTCTTAAATGGATCACCACATTATTCTAGTGCCTAAAAGCTGTAATTTTCGATGGAAAAAAATGCCTTTAGGTGATAAAACAAGATTAAATAGTTTAGAAACACATCTAGTTAGAGACTAGATGCATTAGCGAGGCTGTACTGCAACAGTGCATGAAGATGGAAATGGATTGATTGGAACATGAAAATAGTGGAAATCAACGTGAAATGTTACTTTCTGCATGTCATGAAACTTATATTCATCAATGTATATTCTTGGATAAAATCTGTGATCTCTATGCAGTCCCTTTATTTTGTCCTGCTTGGAAGAGTTCTATGCGTCATATGATGATACCCAGTTGCGGTGGAATGGGGCAGATCTTTTAACTAGAGTAGCCAACAAATTCTTGAGTGACAAAGATATTTCAGATAGAAAGAATGAGCTCCAGTTGCAACCGGCTTCTGTTTTTTTCCCTATTAGTCATAATTCAGTTTCAAGGTATGCCTAGTTTACAGATTCAATAATTTAATGGAATCTCCTTGATACTATGATAAAACTTCTAATGCTAAATTTTCAAAATATCTTAAACTTGCCTGATTCTGTTCAACAAGATTAAATTTGTAGCTGAAGTCAACAAATGATGCCATTGTTTTATGATTTTTTATGATTAACATGTCATTAGAATCTGTGCTCCTCATAGTATAGTTGATTGCTTGTAACCCTTGTTTCCTGCCGTTGAGATATTATTCATTGCATTTCCTTAAAGTGGTTGTCTGGTTGATGCGCTACCCGACTGTTCACTCTATATATACAACATTGTTCTTTGCAACCTCTGTGACATCTGTTTCGAATATGTTAATTGGTTTGCAGACTAGCTTGTTTGGAGATGTTCAGTTTTACCTCCTTTTCTAAATTCTTGCAATCGTTTTCCAGATACTTCACTGCCCCAGGAACAGAAATCGAAAAACTTGAGCAAGATCTTTTCAACAAAATCTTGTCCGAATCAGTCACTGTTCATTTCTGGAACGGCTTAACATCTGCTCTGATTCCAGAGGCTGAGAGCCTTGTTTTTAGGCTTCTTAATCGGAATTGCATCCGATGCTCTGATGCAATGTGATATTTATTATACGGATTGTTTACTCGATTTCTGCACTCTCTGTGCATGCTTGAAGAACCAGAAGCTGAAAAATTTTGGAATCGGTTGATTAACATTGCAGCAAATATAGAAAGTTTGGACATACATTTTCGGACCTGTGACGTGGTATTGGAATTGAGCTGCAACGGTTCGGATCTCCTGTTATATTTTGGTGTTACATCTCCTGTTACAAATAGTTGGATGATTGACACATATGATAAATTATTCTATATCTAACAATCAACCCTAAAGGGAAAGGTTGAGATTTTCCTCTACACATACGTGTCAATCATCTAACGCGTGTAACAGGAGATGTAACACCAAAATGTAACAGAACATTCAAGATCGATGAGATATGTAGAACAAGTACATTTCTTAATTAATTATTTATATTTATATTTATTAAAAATTAGAATATAAATTTATGGTAGAATAAGCTTTTATTTTTCATTTAAGATCTCCACCCCCCACTTTCTTTACCATCTCACCGTCTCAACTAATTTATTTTATTTCTTTTCAATTAAATAAATAATTATTTCAATATTTTATTAATTCTATTATGTTTACGTGAGACGAATAAATAGTGATAACTTTTATAACAGGAGTAATAATATTTCATAAAAATATAAAATGATTTAATGTGAGACATACTCTTTTTTCTTTTCATGGAATATGTACCATTTCACACAAGATATTAAACAAAAATTATATATATATATATATATATATATATATATATATATATATATATATATATATATATATATATATATATATATATATATTAATTTTTTATATATATTATTTTATCAATTTTAGCCTTCTTTTATTTAAATTTATTTGATAATTATTTTTTGAAAAATATTAATTTATAATATATATTAAAAATTAATATTTTTCAAAAAAAAATTTGTCAAATAAAATTTAAATAAAAGAAGGCTAAAATTGATAAAATATTAAAATTAATATTTTTCAAAAAATAATTATCAAATAAAATTTAAATAAAAGAAGGCTAAAATTGATAAAATAATATATATAAAAAATTAATATTAATATAAAATAATAGACTGGAATTAAAATTGAATTATGTCATATCTCCAAAAATATCAACAAAGAACACCACCCATTAACGTAGTAGACTCCCCCTCCGTCAGTCCTGCCACACTCTTCCTTGATGCTGTGAGTTAACTTAGAAGGCTAAAAAAAATTCAAGAGCCTGTAAAGACAAGTACGCTTGTTCTCAATTTAGCCTTTTCAGCGTTCATCTTAACAGTGATTTGGGCTGTCTCCTCTTCATGTTCATTTAGTCCCGCCACTTGGTGTAAGTTAGTGCTGCTTGATCCTGCCACCATTCTACATGAGCATGCTGCACCTTGATTCTATCACCGCCCTACTGTAAGTTAACATAGCAGGGCCACCCTCTGTAATGAGCTGTAAGTTAACATATACTCGTAACTTAGAATCATATTAATCTCAATATAATCAAGGCTTTCGGATTGGAGTAGGGGAAAAAAAGTTTGTTTTTGCTTTATTAAATTTTAGGTACAGTAAATATTTTTTTGAAAAATATAAAAATACTCAATTTTTAATATAGATGTCACATGAGGACTTAATTTTAAAAATATTTCAAAAGTATAGTTTATCAATAAATATTTTTTTAGGAAAATTTTCATATAAAAATTTAATTCTTAATATAAGTTCGCTCTTGGACTTAATTTCAGTAATTTAATTTTGTTTTTTCTTTTTCTCAATTTAAGGTTTGTTATATTTTTTTTCTTCCTAATTTAATACATGTTATAGATTATACGTAATATCAATTAAAATAATATATATTCAATGTCATTGATTTGAAGGTGTATAATAATTTTTTAATTTTTTCTATAATAATATGAAATAAGGAAATAAATTTTATAGCAAAAAAAGGTCATAATTTGAGAAACAAAATTTAAAAATATAAACCTTAAATTGAAATACTTATAAAATTAGATTATCTTGACTTAAATTAAAATTTAAGTTGTTATTAAAATTTTCCAACATTTTCTCCTCCCCACTTTCATTTCTTCTCTTATACTACAAATTTGAGTTAATTTGTGGCAATTCTTTAAAATCTACTTAAAAGCGAACACTCCAAATCTAACCTATTTTGCAAACGCTTTTGATCAGTAATCGATCAGTTTATAAACACCTTTAAAAAATGATTATATTCCAACATACTTTACACATTCTTATAAATGATTTTTAGTTAATTAAAAGGAGTATATTATTCCAGCAATGGAATTAAAATAACTTGATTATTAAATACCAGCTAACATCAAATTAGAGTAAATTGTTGCCAATATCCCCTTATAGTTGATTTGCAAATAATTTGCATTAATACATATCCTTTTGCAAGAAGCTTGGAATCCCATCTAGAAACCAAGGAAATAGCCACTCTTACCCACACAACATACCCTTTTTAAACCACAGTTGACATTGTCCCAATGGGAAAGAATCTAAGTGGATAACAACCTCCCTTTCAAGAATTAGAATATCATAAAGACAAATTATATATATACTTGACACAAATATATAATTATTATATCCGTTTTAATTCCACTCTTACAACTAAAAACGTGTGTTTTAAAGCATAGCATGACAAAAAAAAAAGGCTAAAAGTTGCGTGTTTAGGGGCACCGAACCCTCTAAATTTCATGTTTTTAAAAAGTTTGTTCCTTTAATATTAAATGTTATATCTTTTAGTATAAGAACTTATATCGACATTTTCAGTAAAAAAATTATACCTTTATTAATAAAATGTATATCTTTTAGAACAAATGTTATATATATACATCGCACCAGCAATACAAGAGACCAACTCTAATAGGATGTACCATTCCTCCATCTCATTTTTCCATCTCATTCTTGAGATTAAAAGAGGTTCAAATTGAAATTGAATTAGATTCCATTACAAGAAGGAAGTAAGTTGGCGAATGTCAATGCCACTACTAATAGGATGGACCATTTCTCCATCTCATTCTTGTTCCTATATATAGGTGGCTTGGATAATGCTTCATTCCACATGAGCTGAGATGGATTAATATTTGTGATGAGGGAAGAGAGAGTTGAATGCATGAAACACATATATATATATATATATATATATATATATATATACAAATGAGGGTTCATTTGATAGCCAAGAATGGCTTGCCTATACAAAACATTGCGACGACTTGTCTAATGTTGTTACAATTTGGTTATTGTTAGGCAAGACTATTCTTGGTTAGCTGATGATCTCTTATTATTTCTCACGATCGGACTGAGAGATGATTTGAGGGGGCTGGTGCGAAACGCCATGGCATCTTGGGCAGGTTATCGCATACATATAGTACTCCCTCTTCCCCCTTAAAAGAACATTATTGTGCTATTTTGATTCATTCAACTATAAAGTATCAATATTTTCTTGTTAGTAAATATATATGAGTCTACATCTTATAATAAATTTACAAAAAAGTTAATTAAAATTACACAATATGATTTGCTCAAATTTTTGCAAAGAATAAATTTTGGAACATATAACACATGCATGAAAGAATAGCATACCCGCTTTTTTCTTCTTTTTTTAATGGATTTGGGATTTGACGCTCACATAATTTTTTGCTTCATTTTATTAAAATTAAGTTTGTAAACTCATGTTTCAATGAAATTCATTTTCAGTACGTATGGAATAATGAATGAACCAAATAATGTGCAGCTTTATATTATGGAGTACCATTTTAAAATGCATGCGATACATCAAAAAGTGAATAGGGTAAAACTATAAGAAGTAAGACGAAGGGCAAGGGATCAAATGAAATCAACTAATTTATTAAATATATGCAGCAAACACTTGTATAAATCGGGTTCACGGTATAAATCTTGTGGTCCCCTTCAAATCCTATTATAATCTATATAGAGTATAATGCATTCCCCCCCGACTCTTGTATTTTTGTAATTTTCATTTCGTCCGTTCCACTACATTTGCATGTTTTTAATAATAGCAAGACTATACATTAAAATATTATAAAAACCTTTTATACTAAAATAAAACTTTATTTATTTTTTCTCTTTAAATTATTCGAATTATCTTTTTTTTCTTATATTATACATTAAAAAAATGGACTTTTCAAAATCTATGTACTCACATAGTCATGTAAAACTATAAGGGCAAAGGCTATATTATAAAATAAAATAGAAATAAAGAAAAGGAAAAAAAGACATAATTATAAATACAAAAGAAAAGAAAAAAAAGTCACATAGTCATGTAAAACTATAAGGGTGTGTTTGGTTCACTAAGGTTAATAGGTGGGTTAATAAAACTTGTAAATGTGATAAGCAATGGATGAGCATTAGAATTCCCTTAATTTTATATTAGTTTCATACGATATTGTAACACACTTCCTATCAAGGTTGTATTTCACCGGGCCCCTTGCTTTTTATTAATGAGCTTAGATGAAAATTAAACCCACATAAGTCCAATTAGCATATAATAAAAAAAATTAATAATAGAAAAGAGAACACAATCTCCACTCGAAGCCGCGAATTCTTCATCTTGAAGCTCGGACGGAGCTAAGCCACTTTAAAATATTTTAAAATTAGGACAAAGTAGGAGTAGCATTATTGTATCACGTGCATGGGTCACACTATGGCCTGTTGTAATAGCACACCATCCACGACTACAAATTCAATAACTATGTCTCCCAAAAGAAGAGCTGTAACGCATTACCATATTCTGACTGCTACGAATAATTTTTAGTCTATGCCCATCATCCTCTTTCCTTTGTTTCAAACTATGTGAACTCCATCCCATTCAAAGAGATTTTTTATTTTTTACACGTGAATTAATAAATGTTACTCTTTATTTAATGTATAGTGAATAATGTATTAGTAGAAGTGTGAACTTCATATTTTAATTATATTAAAGATGTGTATCCCATATATATACAAAAAAGAAGATGGGACTTTTTTGGATTATATATATATATATATACACGATCCATCCTACATTACTTGTATCAATCATTTGTACAAATAATCTTGGTAATAGTACAAGTAATTTTGGGAGGATTGAGGAAGAGTATATAGGAGTATATAACAGTTTTTTTAATGAGTTGGTTTATTAGTAATCTTACTACTGTCTTTGCTGAAGTGGTATTAAGATTAGATCACTCGGTCTTACGTGGAGTATTGAGATTTAACAACAAAACTTCATGTCCGAATATGCATATTTACTCAACTCGGTATTTGCTGTGATATTAAGATTTGATCACTCAGTCTTTTACTGACGTATTATTTCATGTCCGAATACACTAACTCGGTCTTGGATTAAGATTTAATCACTCGGTCAACAGTATTTTGGTATTAAGATTTAATTACTCGATTAACAGTCTTTTGCTGACGTTAAGATTTAATCACTCGGTTTTGGTATTAAGATTTAATCACTTGGTCAGCAGTCTTTTGCTGACGTTTAGATTTAATCACTCGAGTATTGAGATTTGACCACAAAATATCATGTCCGCATAATCCCTAAAATCGGTCTTGATTATTTGAATGGTTAATATTATGTTGCTAAATCAATTAATATTAAATTAATTGAGAGATTTTATAACAACCCAACTATTGATATACAAATTATTTGAGAAAAAAATTATAAGAATAAATTATATCAACATAAAATATAATAATATTTATAAATAAAAACATTTAAAGTTTAGAAAATAAATCATTTATTAGTTTATATTAAAATTATAAAATAATTAATATCAAGAAATTGAAAAAATAAATAATGATATTTTATCAAAATATAAATTAATAATAATAATTGATGATACTTGTATTGCTAAATATTGATTAACCATTAAATTTGTATTATTATGAAAATAACTCAACTATGTGTATTTGGAAAAATAATATTTTCACTTAGGTCTTTGTTAAAAATGTCAGAATGTTATTATGTTCTCATCTCAAAAATTAATATTATGAATCTAAAAAAAACTGAAACATATTAGGGATATTTAAGTAAAATCATTTTAAAAGTGGGCATTTTTGCTTGTATTTAATCAAAGTATGCATTTTTGTAAATGTCAAAATTCATTTGGGCAAGATACCACAATTCTCTAGTAATTATAGCGGCATTTCAACAAAGATCGAGTGATATTTAAGATTTAAAAGACCGGGTACTGGGTCAAAAAAGCCCAATCAAATACCAATCAACCGTCACAACAAAATTATAAAGGTACTTTGGTCAAATTGCATAAAAAGTGGGTATTTTTACTTTTTTTCTTCTAAATCAGATATTTTTGTATATGGCTTTCTGACAGCACTATAGCATGCACCCCTGAAACAAAGACTGAGCTTATAATATCTTCATCGTCCCCAATTAATTAACACTCTTTTCTCGTTTGCAACCCAAATAGAGCCCATTATTGGAAATATGAGGATAAGGTTTCTGGATCACTTGTTCATCTAACAAATTTGCAGGTCACTGACTGGCCAGAAGCGTAATTAAGTTGTCGGGGAAAGGAGAGGGTGGAAGTGTAAAATCAAGTAGTTGGGAGGATGGTGAAAAATAAATTACTCCCTCTGTTCACCCCAAAAGAGTACATATACTTTTTACGCGTAAGTTAAGAAGTATTACTCACTCTATTCGCTTTTAAGGTATCCATTTTACTATTTTGGCGTCCGCTTTAAAGGTATTCATTTCTCCTCTTTAGTAAAAAAGAATACAATATGGTCCACCACTTCTCTCTAATACAACTACTCACTTTACATATAATAATAATACTCCTTAATCCACGTGCAAAAAGAAAATGAATATCTTAGAACTGGACGGAGGGAGTATTATTTAATGTGTAGTATGTAGTTGTATTAATGTGTATTTGAGCCCCATATTGTAATTGTATTAGATGTGTGTGAGTCCTACGTATGAAAAAGGAAAATAAGACACTTAGGGGATGACACCTAAAATGAAAAAATAGAACTCTCTGAAGCGAACAGAGAGAATGTGAGTTGGTCTTCTGTAAATTAGATTTACACCGTACATATCTGTGATATCTTTAATTTAAATCCCTAATAATGTATAAAGAATATAGAATTGGAAGATGACCACGTGCTTTAGAGTACTTTTTTTATTACAATTTCTTTTTTGTTGTTAAAGACAGGAGCTACATGCAAATTTTCATTGGATCTCGGTTGTTATTTTATTGAATTTGCTTCACTAATAGGGTTACGATTTGACTTTGATAGTTACCAAACATATATATTAAGTTAGGTAAATTTGGCTTACAAGAGTGTTAGTGATAAATTATTGAATTGACAAAGGTATAGTACGAGTTTGAGTCTTGTCAATAGTAGTGTAAGAAAGATGTACGGTCAACTCATAATTAAAAATGCATTGTGTGGAATCATCAATATTCTCTCAAGTAAAACGGAAAAAAGACTAAAGTATAGAGGCAAATGCTGAGTAGAATAAAAATAACATTAAAACTAAATTAAAAATACAAGATCTTTATTTTATCACTTCAAACTTTTTTTATTCAACATGGGCCTCCAATTAGTTTATTGGAGCCTTTATGTAGCCCACATGGGTGGAGTTGTTAACTTTTCTAAGGGTCTTCAAATCATAAACAATCCAACAGCGAGACTCGGCCTGTTTGAAGAAAAAGCCCAAACAATCGCAATCCAAGGTGCATTTTTTGGAACAATCCTCCTCCTTCATGGGCCCACTTCCCGTAGTATACCTACTTAGAAAATGGTTGACCCCTTCCAACTTATAGTACCTAATATCCTTGGGCTTACAAGATGTCAGCTTTGGAGGATGACAGCTTTTGGTCCAGCCCAATATCTGCGGCCCAGATGGACAGCCCACACATTGGCTGTCCTCACAAAGCCCAAAATTACCACATCTCTCAGGTAATTGGCATTCTCCACCAAACTCTCTGGGGAAAAGGGTATACGTCTCTTCCCATGCAAGGTAATCTACTCTGTTATAAAAAGTATTCACTTTCAAACTGCCATCAATTCCCAACCGAAGATACGATAATGTATTATTATAGTTGGTTTGAGCTAACAATGAATTTCCAATAGGATAATCGAAGTAAAATCTGTAATATGCTCCCTCAAGTTCTTCTCGATTACTGAATGTAAGAAAATCAAAAGTTTGGCCAGACGTGATTACTCGATACAACATGGGCCGAGGAGGATTCTTTGTCGTGTAATACATAGCCACCCTATTGGGCTCCACCACCATACTATAAGGCCCATCTTTATTCTCCATTACGCTGAGCCGGCTCACGAGCTTTCTTGGGCCTTTCAGACGGAGGGACTGGCCCAACAACAAAGTATCGGTGGGATAATCAAAGCTCTGCCAGACGAAACTACCCTTGGAGTCATAAAGCACCATGTTACCGTTCGGTAACAACTCGAATCCGACAACGCCCTTATTGGCCGTGTTGGATTGAAAGGCAACGCGACCGTCTGCATCTGCCAAGACGAGATTGCCGTCGGGGCCCAGTGAGAAGGTCGCGTTGTCGCCGACTGGGTTGCCCCGGTTGGCTTCCCAGACCCAGTAGAAATTGGACTCGGATCGGGTCGTGCCCATACGTAGAGCCAATGTGTAGGCGTATGGGGTGGTGTTGTAGAACATGAGTTGGAAAGGAGATCTGAAGATGTCAATGGAATGTCTGTAGGTTGCATCGTATTCATTTATGTAGACACCGAATTCACCAGCGTTGACATGCTGAAAGTTTGTGAAGGGGGTACCACACCTTCAACTATATGGATAATTAAGAGAGAGAAGAAGAATAATGCCATAATTTTTATTAAGTTTTCTACTTGTGTGTGTTTAAGTGTGTATAAAGCATGCATTTATATAGTTGAATGAACAATGGATTATAGGGTGGTAGCTGACCACTTCATCTATAAATTTAATGTGTCATTTAATCACTTTTGCACATCCGTTCAAATATCAATTATTTTAGCATACCTCTCGTTGCAGCGAGTTAATTTGTACCAAAAATTTGCATATACGAAAACAAAAAAAATCATATGAAAATGATATTACGAGTAGGTTCATGATATGTACTCTCTCCATCATTAAAGAATTCATTTTGTCATTTTGATCCGTCCTCATTTAAGATATTCATTTTATCATTTTGATCTGTCCACGTCTATTTTCCATTTTTAGATGACAAACACATTGCTCATACTCATCACTAATATAACTATCCACTTTATATAAAATAATAATACTATTTAATTCACACGTGCAAAAAATAGGCGAATACTTTGCGAAGTATGGAGTAATTTTAAACATATAGTATAGGTGAGGACGTGGCATGGACTAAAATTATTTGTAGCAGCCATGAACATTGATAATACATTACAGCTCTTCTTTTGGGACACATCTTCATTGAATTGGTTTATTTGTAGTCGTGAGTGGTGTGCTGTTACAAATTACAACTGACCATAGTGACCCATGCACGTGATACGATAATGCTACTATGTCCTAATTTTAAAATATCGTTATCCAAGAAAATATATATATACTATACACACAATCCATCCTATATTACTTGTATCAACCATTTGTACAAATAATCTTGGAAATGGTACATGTAACTTTGGGAGGAATAGTATTAACAGCTCTCTCTCTCTTTAAGATCGCATCTTGGTAACACAATTTTCATTATTTGTTAATTAGTTTTATTATTATTATTATTGAAAATGTTTTATACTCCTCGTATTGAGGTAATTCCATAAAACGGTTTCACATGAATTTTTGTGTGTCGCTTTTTTTATATACTCCCTCCGTCCCTCACTAAGAGGGTCTTTTATTTTTTGGCACGTGAATTAGGAATATTATTATTTAATGTGTAGTAGGTAGTTGTATTAGTGAGTGTGTGGGTTCCATATTTTTATTGTATTAGTGGATATGTGTGGGTCTCATGTGTGTAAAAAAGGAAATGAGACTCTTTGGGTGAGACGTCCAAAATGAAAAAAAGACCCTTTTTAAAGGGGATGGAGGGAGTATATCTTACATCCATGAAATATACATGAAATAATTTCTAAAAAAAACTGTTCTTACACCAAAGAAATATTCTATTAATAAACGACTTAATTCTATTGAGGTAATTCCATAAAACGGTTTCACATGAATTTTTGCTTTTCGCTTTTTTTTATATATATCTTACATCCATGAAATATACATGAAATAATTACTAAAAAAACTGTTTTTACACCAAAGAAATACTCTCTCCGTCCGCTTTCAAGGGTTCTATTTTACCATTTACAGCGTTCGTACCCAAGGGGTCTCGTTTCCTTTTTTGTACATGAAGGACCCACTAATAATACTCTCACTAACCCTAAATATATTTACAAATTACCCATTTGCCCTCCTCTTATTAATACACTAAATAATGTAAATTTAAATTACTAATCCAAAAATAATTTGTGTGGACACAAATGAAATTAAAAAAAATTATCATCTCACAAAATCAGTCAACAATCTCACACCACATACCACACGATCCAAACCCTTATGTTCTTGAAACCCTATCGGTCGTCTGAAATCCAAACCTTCTTAAGAACCCAAATCCCGTTGATGAGTCTGTAAACACGGTGACGATGAAGACCGATTCACCGTTGGATGCGATTCCAGGCGATTTCAGTTCGGGTTTTGTCCTTTTTTCGATTCTGTGAATGATTCTGTGGCCGAATCTTTAGATCCATTTGGATCGGTAGTTCCCGAGTCGATTGACGTATACGAAGGGCTTGTGGTGCCGAACTCCGAAGATGAAGCAGATCCCTTCGGATCTGTGGATCCCGAATCAATTGACATATTCGAAGGGTTAGTGGTGTCAGATTCAGAGGATGAGGCGGTCGGTGGCTCTATCACCGACTCGTTTGCTGAAATCTTTTCGTATCCTGTCGCCGATCCCTTCGTGATTAGATTTTTAAAACTTCTTTGCCCTGCAATTGCAACCTTACCTGAGTATTCTGATGAGGTACAATAGCTGATCCTTCCCTCTTCAATGTGCATTTGGGTGGGTTTTAAGGTTTTTTCAAAAATTTGTTGGTTATAATCAGAGGGGGAGGAAATGATGAAATAATGTCACCATGCATGATTTGTGGAGACTGGATTTCTTATCCATGTCACCATTGTGCATAAGGAGACATACACCATATGATGAGAATGTTCTGAGGGTGAAAAGAGTCAAAATGAATTACAGCATGTTCTTGTATGATGTTTGGTGCTGAGATAGTGTGTACTTGCTGTGTTATTATGATGTTTGCTGCTGTGTATATTGGCTAAGTATTAAATGGTTGTTTGAAATGAAGCCTGTGTTCTTCATTTCAATGAATTAATTACCCTATGATGAATTTGTTCTGAGGGTGAAGAATTAATAAGGTTTGGTACTGTGATAGTGTTTACTTGCTGTTATCTGATGTTTGCTGCTGTGTATGTTGGCTAAGTGTTGAATGGTTGTTTTAAATAAAGCCTCTGTCTTCATTTCAATTGTTGGGAGGAATTAATCACCCTATGATGAACTTGTTCTGAGGGTGAAGAATTAATAAGGTTTGGTGTTGTGATAGTGTGTACTTGCTGTTATCTTATAATATTTGCTGTTGTGTATGTTGGCTGAGTGTTGAATGGTTGTTTGAAATGAAGCATGTGTGTTTCATTTCAGTAAATTGCTGGGAGAACTTAATCACCCTATGATGAACTTGTTCTGAGGGTGAAGAATTAATAAGGTTTGGTGATGTGATAGTGTGTAATTGCTGTTATCTTATGAAGTTTTATGTTGTGTACGTTGGCTAAGTGTTGAATGGTTGTTTGAAATGAAGCCTGTGATTGTTGGGAGAACTTAATCACCCTATGATGAACTTGTTCTGAGGGTGAAGAGTTAATAAGGTTAGGTGATGTGATAGTGTGTACTTGTTATCTAATGATGTTTACTGCTGTGTAAGTTGGCTAAGTGTTGAATGATTGTTTGAAATGAAGCATGTGTGCTTCATTTTAGTGAATTGCTCGGAGGAATTAATCACCCTATGATGAACTTGTTCTGAGGGTGAAGAATTAATAAGGTTTGGTGATGTGATAGTGTGTACTTTTTGTTATTTAATGATGTTTGTTGTTGTGTATATTGGCTAAGTGTTGAATGGTTATTTGAAATGAAGCATGTGTGAATTGCAGTCTGTTATTGGTTGAAATGAAACATGTATGCTTAGGAAACATTGTTGGTTCACTTCTTTGATATGAATACATGCATTTATGGAAGTAAGGTGATTATTTGTTATGTGTTGAATTAAGTAACTATTGCTTGCAAGTGATGTGCATTAATTGACTACGACTTGCAGTAGAGAGTGCCATCACATTAATCCCATCATATTTACATCATGGAGTAGACTGTTTACTGCTTAAAACAAACCCTATTTAGGCTTGTTTTACAGCTGTAAACAATCACTTTTACATGCACAAAACTATCTATGATCACACCACTATCCCTTCCCATATTTATATATGCAAAAGCCCTTCTATCTTGCAAAATAGCTACCCTTAGTATCTTTCTGAAGGCTGGAAAGTCAAAATATGTAGGCTACTTCTAACTTGCAAAATATATACTCTAATTTCTGTCCCTCCAAAATACCATTCTATGTCTCAAATCATCCCTTCCACACTCTCTATGAGTTCTTCCAAGCCATCTTCTGCACTTTCTTCAATTAGATAGTCAACACTTGATTGAACTAGCTCAAGTTCCACCTCCAAATCTGTAGGAAGAGTCCCTTCCCTTAGTAATGCATTCTTACCCATGTGAGGGATCTTGTAGTTATTTGATCCTCTACATACCAAAATTTCCTTCAAACATCCTTGTAGGCTTAGAAAAATTGAATTGAGTTTCTTGTGACACAATTCTTCAAATGAATTATGTACTGCTGCCAATATTTCATCAACTGTGCTAGCTGAAGTTTTCACTTGCAATGATTGCAAAGCCCTAAACCATCCTAAATTATTCACATTAGTATCTGGACTTTTAGGAGGTTGAAATACTAAGTGTATGTTAAATCCATCTGAACTTGTTACCTTTCTCCACTCTGAATCACTATCATCAATGTGAGGCGGGGTATTGTCTTGTTGAATAAGTATGTCTTTGCTTGCTCCAGTAGGCCACTTAGCTTTAATGGCTGGTATAAACTAAAATACACCAAATGACAACAATTTATATGTGAGCTGTATGTTATGTTCCATAATTCAATGCTACAAGTATTCTAAAATTACATAGATAATGGTGTTTTAGATAGAGTAAGGAGAGTTTATCTTATTGATCAGGACATCATTAGTCACCTCTTTTGTGATTGATTCCATTGCTTTGGTTTCTAGTGTACCAGCTTCTCTGTTTTTTTATTTCCTCTGTGCTGCTACTTGTTCAATAAAAGGAAAAGGGCCTATTTTCCCATCAAATAAGCATTCCCCACTTGAACCATACAAAGGTCTTGCCACTGCACATATAAACATGACCTTAGTGATGAAATGTTTACTTTGGCATTCTCTATGTGGTTCTGTTTCTTCTGGTACCAAGTAATATCTTTTCGTAGTTCTTGTAATATAAAACCACTTCTCATCTATTTGAATTATGTGTTGCATGCTCTTGAATTTGATGACTTTAAGATCTGCATTAACCTCCAATGCTAATAGACTGTGCTTCATCCTACTAATCTTATGCTCATAGGTCAATGCTGGTTTAATTGCATTGGAATGAGATCTGATCAGTCCCCTCTTTATCCATTCTCCAACTGTACTTTTACCTACCTTCAACTCAGTTGCAATATTTTTAATAGTTCTCCTCTTACTGAACTCAATAAGTTGCAACTTATCTTTATCAAATTTGAGAGGAAATTATGCAGTACTTTTTTTTATTCTATAAAAAGATTGGAATACCTGCTAACATCTGTTCTTTTGCTCTTGACCATGTCTTTCTAATGGCTTTTCTGCTCACACAGAATTTGGAAGCAGCTTCATTGATTCTACATGTGCAATGTTGTCATTTGAAGAGCCCTCCAACAAGAACTGAGCAATGACATTTAATTCCCGAGTGTTCAGATTTTTTTTTTCTCATTTCTGGTCATTTATGTTTCTGCTCTCTTTTGTTGTTGGTGGTTGTGGAATTAATGTAGGAGTATTTATCATGTAAATTTAGGAGGGAATTAGTGATAAATTTATGAGGGAATTAGTGATTGGAGGGAAATCCTTTTTTATTTGGAGGTAATCTCATTTTTGTTGGTTTTTCCTCTGGTGTACTACTTCAATTCAGCATGAACAATGGAAAATGTATTGTGTATGACAATGACTTTAAATTTTTTTCTCTCTCCTACTTTTTGTATTTAATTGTCAGATTAGAGATAAATTAAGTGGAGGGGTAAGAAAGTAAAATTAACACATTATCTACCCAATACACATTAAATAACAATACTCTATAATCTCCGTGCCCAAAAGCAAATGAGACTCTTGAATCCGGACGGAGAGAGTATTTCATTAGTAAAAGACTTAATTATATTGTTATTTAAAAAATTAATATATATGACTCAACAAGTTAATATAGTATATATAAATATATATATATATATATATACTAGGAACAATATTCTATTTTAAAAAATACTCATCATTTAAAGAATAGCACTTAAAAAACCATACACTATTTCATAGTTGTATATCTCATCACTTTAATTCTTATCAGTTAAAAAAATTGTTATTACACAATTTTTTATAATAATACTTCATGAATATATATATATTTCAAATTTACTTTCCGACCAGGAATGAATCATGAATGTAATGGAGATTCGCATATTGAGAGAATATATATCCAATAATATAAAGTAGTGAAATTATTCAATAAATCGCGATCATTATTTCGGACAAAATTAATTATATTCTCTCCGTCCCAGGTATTTTTATCCGTTTGTACGGGCACTGAGATTAAGACGTTTTATTTTTTTAATATATAATGTAAGAGAAAGTAAGGATAAATTAGTAATTTAAAAAAAAGTGAATAAAATTATTGGGAATGATGAATAAAGTGTAAAAAATAATTAAAGTTGTTGGGATTGTAAAAAGTAGGTAATAAAATATTATGTATTTTTGCCAAAAATGGAATGGTTAAAAATACGTGGGACACCCCAAAATGGAAAGTGGGTAAAAATATGTGGGACGGAGGGAGTATAATATTATAATTTTTACGGAATAATGATTATTTTTATAGATGATAGATGCATTAATAAACAACTATGTATAATTCTTGATTAATTTTAGAGTAAAATTAGTTAACCTAAGTTTTAAATTAATCTTTATAAAATAAAATAATTTAAAATTTTAAAAATAACTGCAGAATGGCCCTTTTTTGGATTTTAAATGCTTATTTTAAAAAATTCATATAATTCAAAACATTTTATTACTTTACTTTTTTAAAAAAAACTGAGCTCATAATATCTTCATAGTTCCCAAAATATCCCCTTAATGTTGTTGGTCATAAAAAATGAGCGTGGGGAAGGATTGTGTGATATGTACGACAACAATCAAGAGATGTGAGCCCCCAATCAATTAAATACTCTTATCTAATTTGCAATCCAAATAGAGCCCACAATTGGAAATATCAGGATAAGATTGCTGGATCACTTGTTCATGAGACAAATTTGCTGGTCAGAAGTTTGTAGAGGAGAGGGTGTAAGCGTAAAATCAAGGTTGGGAGGAGGGCAGAAAATACATTATTGGATTGAGGAATGCGGTGATAGGAAGCAAAATTAGGGTTCAAGGTTGGGAGGAAGGCGGAAAATACATTATTGGATTGAGAAAGGCGGTGATGGGAAGCAAAATTAGGGTTCAAGGTCGACGGGGCGGGCTTGGGTCCACTTTCGTGGGCTGATATTATTGGATTAAGGAGCATGTAGGCTATTGGGCAAACGGAGTTTCCCGTTTGATTGGGCAAACGGTATTTACTGTTTGATTTTCTTTTCTTTCTTATTTTTCTGTTCTTATCAGGCTGCTAGGATTCTCTATGTCATTTGATACATTATCTCGATGTCATTTGGTAGATCATCTCATGTGTCACAATGTTAGATGGACGACACGTAGGAGAGAAAAATTATACCCTAAACCTTAAATTCTAGGGGCAATTGTTGAATTTATTTCCCCCTCTTACGTGTCAATTACATAACATGTGGTAAAAAAAATAATGCACAAAAATGACGGAGATGTGTGAGAAAGGTGGAGCAGGAATTTGAGAGTCCAGTCAAATTATGAGATAGAATATCTGCTAATAAAATAAATGAGACCCTTGTAACAACATTCAAATATGAGTCATAGTAATTATGGAGTAACTTGCTAATTCGTAGAACATAATTTTAATTTAATAATTTAACTCATTGCTTATTTTAATCATTATTTAGAATTTTATTTTTAAAATTATCTTTTCAACTCATAAATAAGATGATTTGTGTGGAATCGATTCCACGGATATTCTCTCAAGTAAAATGGAAAAAAGACTTAGGTATAGAGGCAAATGTTGAGTAGAATAAAAATAACATTAAAACTAAAATACATGAGGTAAAATGACATGTCGATGAGAGAGAGGTGTCAATAATTGAAAAGAAAATGAGCTGAGGGTAAGAAGGATGTGTGCATATAGTCAAAATCCATAACAGTGAATTATCTACTCGTGGTTGTTTGAATTCACATACATTTCCATCTAATCTTTTTAACCTATTATATACACAGTTGTTTTGAATCACAATCTAGGCACTGCATAACTGTAATAAATATCCCAGATTGTGTTGTTCTTCAAGTCCAAACTTGTCATAGAATCCATCAGTGAGGTCTTGAATGTACACACAACAGACACTAGCTTTTTTACCACATAACACACATTACAAATTTTGTGACCTCCCAAATGACATGCACATGCCATGGACTCTCAGTTTCTTTCAAGAATCAAGGTATGCTACATACACATAGGCAACAAGCTCCTGAACAGCTCATGTCTGATATTACAGCTGCAAAATGAACCTTTGACATCTTTACCAATGGCATGAAATGAGTTCTTCTAGCACGATCAAACAAGACAAAGTAATCCATGCAGAAACTGTTCTGCACAACATTCCCATAGAATCAATTCATGTACTATAAAATGATTCCTCATGAAAATATACAATGTAAATCGTGGGGTTCTTTTAACACAAAAGAGAATCGGGAGATATTACACCAGTGTCATCGGGAGATAATACTCCAAGAGTGTCATCGGGAGATATTACACCAGTGTCACCGAACATTCCCAGCCGAAAAACATATGTTGCATTCACGAGTGATCGTGGGGTTCTTTTAACACAAAAGAGATTATTGTGGATTCATGTTTGGTTAGAGGTAATGAGAATTCAAATCCCTCAATTACTTTCATTGTTTCAATGTATACCTCTACCCCTTCAATCAATTTTATTCTCATTACCATTACCCTTATCAATGTTTCTCATTACCATTGTCATTCCGAAATTTGAACAAAACGGCTCCTTAGATTTTTTTTCGAGTGGTGCATAACTTGTGAAGTGTTTTGTTTCGAAAGACTAAAGTATAGAGGCAAATGTGCCCAGTAGAATAGAAATAATAAAAAAATTAATGAGGTAAGATCTTCCTATGGATCTTAATTTGTAAGACGAATTATCATTAATTAAATGAAATATTTTTAATTAAATTTAAAAAAATTAAAGGTAAAATACGGAACCTATTTGGATTAGGATGAATTAACCGTCCCTAATCAATAAATCAAATTTGCTGCAAAATCTTTGTTGCGGAAATTGCAAAAAAAAAAAAATATATCTTTGAGATCAAGTAATTACTTTTATGAAAAAATATTATAAATTATTATTATAATAACAATAATAATTATAAATTATTATAATTAATTAAATAGTTCAACATCCTACTAATGGTTCATGAATTAATTTAATTAAATAATTATCACTTTTTTCTTTATCATGTAACATTTTTTACTAGAAATATTATGACTTTTTATTACTCAGATGAATTGTTCGTGAATAATTTAATTAGTCGGATATCACTTTTCTTTGATTAAGAATTATTTTTTATTAAAAATATAATCACATTTGATCCATTTTATAAATTATTTATGAAATACACTTATGTAATAAGTTATCATTTTTAATTAAAGATGTTATCACTTTTATTTTTTAAAATGTTATCACTTTTTGGTCATTGGCCTTCTCACTAAGGTGAGTGACCTGGGTTCGATTTTCTTCGGAAACGAATAGGAGAGTTGAGAGTTATAATGATGCTAGGAGAATAATCTTGGAGTATGGTGTTTTTTAGGGCAAACAGGGTGACCTTTTTTTTTTTAAGACAAGACGATTTTACATTTTTTTAAGGGAAAATAGATTTTTTTATCCGCTAACTTTGCCCAATTTTGAATTTAGTCCATAAGTTTTTCACTTTTTGAAAATCTTCCATTATATTTGCAGAATTTTGAAAATCGTCCATTATATTTGAAAATTTTGAAATCGTCCATCATGTTTACCAAGTTCAACAAAATCGTCCGTTTCAACAGGTCATTAGCAGGTTATTCTAAAAAATAAAAATAAAAAATATGTAAAAGATATATATATATATATATATATATATATATATATATATATATATATATATATATATATATATATATATACTATTTTTTTTAAAAAAAGTCTCCATTAAAAATTTATATTATACTCTCTCCGTCCGCCGAAAGAGGGCATTTTGCTTTTGTGCATGTTGATTAAGAAGTATTGTTATTTAATGTGTAGTGGGTAGTTGTATTAGTGGGAGTGTGGATCCCATATTTTAATTGTATTAGTGGGTGTGTGTATGGATCTCATGTGTGTAAAAAAGGAAGTGAGCCTCTTTGGAACGGACAACCAAAATGGAAAAAAGACCCTCTTTCGATTGGACGGAGGAAGTATCAATATTTAATCAAATTTGCTCCACTTTAGTAATGAGATTAATATTGTTTGTTTGGTATACGGAAGTGAAAAATGAAAAGTGAGATAAAATTGGTTAAATAAAAATATGATATAGATTAATTAGGGTGAAAATATTCAAATGACCTGTCATAGCAGGTCAAAGGACCAAATTATTGAATTTTATGAAGTTAATGGACTAATTTCAAAATTGTTATAAAATTAAAAGACTAATTTCAAAATTAAAAAAGTTAATTGACTAATTTCAAAATAATGAAAGTTAGCGGACGAAAAAATTTATTTTCCCTTTTTTTTAATTAGTTATAACTTTTTATTGTAAATGTTATAATTATTTTTAAAAAGAAAAAATATTACTTTTTATTTATGCCGTTCATGAAATAGGTTACAATAATAACATTATGAATGCCAAGATCAATGGGGTATTATGTATTGCAAAAGGAACTCAAGAGTAATTTTACAACAATCCCCTAAACGAAGTTAGATCCACAATTTTAATCACCACATTAAAAATCTTCAAATAACAGAGCCCGACAGAGTATTTAATAAAATAGTCAGAAAATTGGTGAAACTGAATTAATGGTGGGTGGAGAAAAGGGGCTAAATAATATTTAATCTTCACAGTGTAGTGCAAGGCAAATATTGAAAAGATGTGGACCCCGTACATTTAATAACAACGTATCACGTTAGGATCATTTTATGTTTTATTAATTGAGAAGGTTTAATGAGATAAAAAAGACGTATTAAAATCTATTATTTAGATAAAATATATTTAATGATTGTTAAATTATATTTTTTAAAGTATGCTGAATTATTCATTAAAGTATGATTTTAGCGTGTTATAATATAATTTATTATTGACATACTTTAACAACAAACAAACATACTTTATCTATACAAAACACATACTTTAATGAATCGACCCGTTTCATATTCGTCTCACAAATAATTCGTCTCACAAGAGAGTATAACATTAGCAAACATATCAAAACATAACTGAGAGGCAAATCCAGATTTCTTATTACAGTTGTCATTAAAGATTACATTCCTAGTTTCAATCGTCAAATTCTTGTTACACTTATCTGGGTTACTCTTTGGTTTGGAAGCCCTCAAACTAACTCTTTATGGTGGAATGCTCGATTGCTTGTGATTTATCAAGATTTGTTCCACAAATTAAAAGAAATAATATAATCTGAAATATGATTACTTTTGAAATCATATTGGAGTTCTTGAATCCTTTCTTTAGAATTGAGTGTTGCAAAATAGGTTACAAAAAATTTTATAATAGTTCAATGATGTTATGATTTTGTAACAGCACTATTTATTGATATCAATTAATGAGATTAGAGTGATTTTAGAATGTATCCGGTGCATCCATATATGCATGATAAGATTTACCGGTTTATATTTTTTAATTAATTTATTTAATATCCAATAAAAGATGTTAATATAGTAATAAATTTTTTATGGTTTAAATCATTCAAATGAACTATGACTCAGTTGCATGATGCAAGATTTTGGAATTAAACAATATGAGATAAATTAATTAAGGATTGGGAGAGGGATCGATTAATTATTAAAATATATTTATTATATTGGTAATTGTTATAACCCATTATTGTTTAAAACTTTGTAATTAATTAATTAATAGTACTACAAATTATGCTTCACTCAATGTTTAGTCGGATTTTAAAATTAAGCTTTTCCGCTTGTAATGGAGCCCGAGAGAAAACGTGGTCTGTCCTTACTAATTTCATTTTTAGTAATTAGTATACTAATAGAGTGGCTTAGAGAGAATACTTGTCAGTTTTTTATAATTACTTTTATTACCGTCGATGAATAATTTGTATGACATATGTTTCAATCTATTTCATTTTATTTATTTATTTATTATCGGACAAAGTTAGTTGTTAGAATGGTTTATTCACCTAGCACCCATACCCCTTATTCTTCAAGCCTTCTTAATAACTCTCTCTCCTATTCGCTCCCAAAGGGAATAGAACCTGAGTCACTCACTTTAGTGAGGGAATCCAGTAGCCAAATAAGCTAGCCCACCTGATTAATGAACCCGAACCCGCAAATGATTTTGATGAAATGACAAATAGAATTGACGAGGGAGAGTTATGAGTGAGGTGGACGAGGAGGAAGATTTTGTGGATGAGGGGGACGTGTTGATTATAAAATTCGATGTTGGTTATTCAATATGGAGGGATTTAGAGAGAAGTCATAAAAGTTTACAATCATGTAAATAAGTTTCTAGAATGGACTTATGGGGCGGACTCTTTAGCAGGACGTTTCTTATGAGGTGTCAAGACTGTAGTGTCTGTATCATAGACTACTGTAGTGGTAGGAAAAGAGCTGTCAATCTCAGTTAGAGGCAACTCAAATGTTGAGAGATCCCTTTTTTTAACGACACTTTATTCTTTGAGTATTTTGGTCTATCCTTAGTGCGTACAGCAGCTCCTGGCTCATGTAATGATGTTGTGGTAGGGTTCACCGCCTCATGCACGCGTCGATACATCAACTCCGCTTTTGTGTAGTCCAACTCCCCATATTTCTGATTGGCCTCCTTGAACAAAGCGTTCCACAGCTTGTCTAACATCGTCCGCTTATGTCTCTCTATATTGTGTGGCTCCATGTCTAATTTCCTTCAGAAATCATCAATCTTTTCCAAGGGGATAGACAGACTCTTACTAATATATTCCGACAACTCATGAGCACATGGCAACCCCAACGTATCTCGTGTTACACATCCACATAGAGATGCATCCAACACTCCTTTTCTTAGTCTCGAAATCTCGTCGTCAATGAGTTGTAGGGCGACGGACGAGACGAGGCCACGTAGCTCTCGATATGTGGTAACCCTAAACATGTGTTGGACTAAGTTTATACTCTTCTCAAAGGACTGCTTGATTTCAGTATGTGAGGCCTCCATCAACATGTGGAATTCTCCCCAACATTGTTCAAAATTACACTGACTTGTTTGAAGTTGTCTCTTTAATGCAGAGTGTTGGCCTTCAGCACTGTATCAAACATAATTGGCATGATTTAGGGTTCAATTGTTTACCCAAATATTGCATAAAAAAAGAATTTATAAGAAGTTTTTGCATACCGAATGGTCGTGGTATTCCCGTAATGTTTGATGGAATTTGTGTTGAAAGAAACAAATCTATCTTTGTATGGATCGACCCATTGCTTAATCACATATTCGATTGCTTCTGGAGCAAAGTTGAATTCTTCCTTCAACCTTTGTAGTCGTTGCTCGAAAAGAACAACATTATCAGCGAGCACCAACAAATTCCAAGTATGCATAAACTCCTCCCACTTATCATTCGTACGAAAGTTTTTTCTACAATTGGTAGTGATGTTCTTGTTGATATGCCACCGACAAAGGAAATGTCTACAACTCGGGAAAACACTCCCTATGGCATTCATTAGATCTTCCTCTCTATTAGTCACAATCAACGAAGGTAAGCAAGATTCATCCATTAGATCCTTCAGTGTTCTGCATGACCAAATGTAGTTATCTTTCTTTTCTTTTCCATATAAACAATGGCTACACAAAATGTCAAGCCTGTAGAAGTCACACCAACAATCTCCATCAAAGGTAGCTTGTACATGGTTTTGTACGTACAATCTATTAGCAAAATTTATGGAAATGCGCGCAATAAATCAATGCTCCTCAGATGAGCAAAAAATAAATCTCTAACTTTACCACTTCCCCCATTGTCGGGGGAGAAAGTAGTATTTTTGTTCCTCCAACTTGTCCATCAAATATTTCATTTGTGACTTCCCAGCACAATCCCCCAGTCGGTATTTCTGTCTATAGTTGTACAAACACCTAATTGTAGACTTATTACTCGGAAATTTCGTCTTGAGCAACTCCAACATGTTCTTTGGACGAACATTCTGCATTGACATCTCGATGACATATTCTTCCTCCTCCATTGTCAATCTCCCAACATAGGCATGACCCTCGAGATAATTTTCTATCGAATAATTGTGAAAACCACTAAGAACCTCCAAAGCCCATGGCCCATTTAACTCTATTTCTACTCCCCTCAATATAAATTGGCAACCACACTTTTTCGATGTTTTTTCTCTCCTGGCTACCTTTTTCTTCACAACAACTTTCTTTTCCGGATCAACCTTCTTCGGTTTTTCTTACCCTTGAACTCTCGATAAAGGCCACCACGTTCACAACCCAAAAATATCCTCCCTTTTTTGAACCACCACCATTATCAGATCGCTTCACTACCAACACCATCTGATTTTCTTTACCAATGGCACGAACCCAGGATACCAATTCTTCTCGTGTTTGAAACCATTCTTGCATTTCAAACAAGTCCGTGAAGTCTTCATCTATATAAATATATCTATTCATTTGGTCACATTTGGAGGTAGCACTACATTGTGTAGACAGAACAAGTGAATCCTGAAAAAAAAATTACATAAGTTACAACTTCATGCCTACAAATGCTACTGTTTAACCAATAATGGATGAAGATATTTATAAAAATCGAGTCGAACATACTTAAATGTCGTCGCCCAACAGTGGTCGAACATTTTACAAATTTTCGATCGACTGTGGTCAAACATTTTTGTGAAAGTCGTCCATAGCTGGTCGAACGTGAAGCTTTCCGTTCGACCCTAGTTGGTCAAACATGTCCACAATTACAACAAAAAAAACGAGCAACAATATTTTAGTCAGTTAAAATGCATAAAAACACGTACCATTATAATCTTTGAGCTAGTTTCGTCCTCAATTATGCTACATTTGTGTGTGGGAGTAATTCAAAAAAGGGGAGAAAATATTTTTGGAAGTGGTGACTGTATTTAGTATTTTTGAATTGAAAAAATGTTCTTCCTTCCTTCTTCTCTTCTTTCCTTCCTTCTTTCTCTTCTCTCTTTTTCCTGCTAGAATGTAGAGGTGTCAAAACGGGCCGGCGGGGCGGGCCGGCCCAAAACCCGCCTCAACCCGCCATTTGGCGGGCTTTGGCGGGGCGGGGCGGGCCTAGGTGGGTTGCGGGCCCGAAATATGAAACCCAGCCCATTTAGAGGCGGATTGCGGGTTATGGGGGTCAACCCATTTTTTTTACGATGTTAATATAATTTTTATTATTTGAAAATGAAATATTAAAATGATGGAAGCTCTTACAAAATACTATAATGTCAATTAGATCATTAAAATATAAATATAGATTTTACAAAATAGCCCCATGAACAATTAAACATAAACAAAGATCATTAATCAACAACATAAAGTTTACTAACTATATATAAATAAAACAATGTAAGTCTAATTATCCTCAAATAACACAAATTAAATCACAAAAAAGTTTACTAGTTTTAAAGGTCAATCACAAAACTCAAAACATAATTATAAAGTTGTTTTTAAGACTCATCAAATATAACATCATAATATAAACATTTCAATTTTCATGTTGATCAATAATATTCTCGTCAATCTTCAAAGGATTAGATATCTTAAGTATTTATAATTTGCATTTGCTTAATCCATATATATATATTTATATATTAAATTTCAAAAATTAAAAATATTCAAATCAAAAAAATTATGACTTAAATTTATTTACGAATTTTTTGTATACTAATCTATGTTACAAAATAGGAGTAAGTAGTGTATTCATCTTATAATTTAATTTATTATTTAAAAAATGATTAAAAGAAGGAACAATAAATATTTGGAATATACTAGACCAATAGCAAAAAAAAAATTATGGCAGGCCCAAACGGGCCAACCCGCCCCCGTTTGGGTTGAGCCCGCCTAGGCCCGCCCCCGTTTGGATCAGGCCGTTTAGGCCTGCCTCCAAACGGGCTGCAAATTTTACAGCCCAACCCACCTTTTTTAGAGGCGGGGGCGGGCCGGCCCGCGGGCTCAACCCATTTTGACAGCTAGACTAGAATGTTAGAGAAGAGTGGGTGTAGGTGAATTACTTGGATTGGTGTATAATGTATTTATTGTTTTAAATGGGTAGGTAAGAGTATTTAAATCCAAAGGGTGCAATTGTAAAAATGGGTGGGTTTTTTATAATTTGAGTTGATATATTGAGTGTGTATGCGTTAAAAAAGTGTGTGGATAGTTGGGGCCAAAAATTTGCTCTCAGAATTTCCAATGGTCCAAGGGGTAACATCTAAAACCACACATAATCTTAAAATTTGTCTCATAGAAAAAAATTCAGCATAAGAAAAAACTCATACAACAGAGAAAAAGTACCACCACCGATTGTCAACCTTTCCTTTGTAATTTACAAAGGAGAGGTGAATGATCTCCTGAACTTAGCAGAGTAATAGGGTACCAATAAAAAAGTTTCTATAAAGATAATCAGTATCAGAAAACTATTAACGTTAAAAAGAAATGGTCTCATAATATACAATTTTAGACAGTAAACATTTAATTTACATAATTGGAATATGAAAAAAATACTCCAGATGATATAAATTGTTCCATTTGGTACGAAATTCGGTTCTAATACTAAATTTTCCAACACCAAAGAGCATTTTTCTTGTAGTGCGAGTACTTTACTATAACTATGCAAAAAGATCCATCCTAGTGAATGATTTCTCACATACAACTGAAATTATTCAAATTTTCTAGATGTATCAATAAAATTCTTCCTTGAAATTCATTGAACAAGTAGCAACCTAACTTCAATGACAAGTTGATAACAAAGGATTTTTTTAT
The DNA here is from genome assembly GCA_023678885.1 of Pogostemon cablin. Lineage (NCBI taxonomy): Eukaryota > Viridiplantae > Streptophyta > Magnoliopsida > Lamiales > Lamiaceae > Pogostemon > Pogostemon cablin. Next base: position 10,312,974 of record CM042960.1, read on the forward strand.
GTATTGCCAATTTAGGAGCAAAAACAATGCAACTTATAGCTAAGAGAAATGACGACAAGGTGACAAGTGACTAACAAGTAACAGCACAACAGGAGCCACACTGGCACCTAAACCTTTTCACATGAAAAGAAAAGAAAAAAATACACGAAAACATTAGAAAGGAACTAGTCATATTCCACTTTGTTTGATAACACGAAATCTGATAGGTAAGAAAGTAAACATATGGTTTCCGCAATTCAGTTGTGTGGCAGTGAAGATAGATTAGATGGCTTAAAGGAGAAAAAAACATAGTTGAAATCAGAAAAAGAAATCAAGACGACGAAAATTTTAGCGCAAAGTTATTGATTCAAAAAGAAGCAACAAACACCATAAGAAAATTTTGTGAAACAATTAGCATTCAATAATAAAAAAGATAGAGCATCAACATTTCATTTTATCAATAAGTATATGCCTTTGACAAGATAATAAGCAAGCAAGCTTTGGATTTCATTCAACCACTACAACAATTCTCAAAATCATAACCTCACCAACAAAGTAAAACATACAATATATACAAAGATAGGTAAAAATGAGAAGCACCTTTATACCCAATAAATAGTTTAGAAATTAAAGACAACATGTCATACCAAGTAAAAAAACAAATGAAATCTTTGAAATGTGGAATCAACCGGTGAATCACACATAAAAATATGTAGCACTTATATTTTTCTATGAAAAAATTCATCAAAGACTTGATGGGCATAAAGCATGATTACCTAGCTAGAACTTAATAGTATGTATGCATGCTACTAAATACTGAAAAATGATTAACAAATAACACATGTTACTTGAAATCAAAATCGCATACATATCACATAATAAAAATGTGTAGCAATTATGATTTTCTTTGAAACAATTCATCGAGCACCCAGTGGAGACCACATTAAACACTGAATAATTGTGAATGCATGCTACTCGAAATCAAAGTACCCAGTGCGAGTACCACGGTGAGGGACAGTGGGAGTAGAAGATACCTTATTGTTGTCGTCTTCTACTCAAATAGAGGTTCCAGAGAAATAGCCAACAGGTGTCGTCTTCTACTCGAGATGGAGCATCTGGTGAAATCGGTAAAGAAATGAAAGGGGTGATAGAGGAAGAGTAAGAATGAAAAGTTTAATGTATACAATAGCAATATTTATATGTTGCTTAAATTATAGTAACCTAAGATTTTGTCTCCATCATACATAAAATATGTGGCTAGATTTGTGGATGTCTGTCCATCAAGTAACATTAATACATTAAAGTTAATAAGAAAAAGTTTACTCTAATTTAGACATGCCACCCTTGTTACTTAAAACCATTGAATATTTACACATACCAAATGAGTTTTTTCCAAGTTGCTTTTAACTCGTATGTAATTTTAATGGTGCATTATTTATTTATAATTACCTAATTAAACTAATTATAACACCAGGCAAATTGAATTTTCAAACTCTCTCTTTAATGATTTAAAATCCATGTAGGACAATCTCATAAAAAATTATCTCTAACACTTAAAAAAGAAAAAAGTTAATATCATACAACTTAACTTTGGTTTAAATCATTTTCATGGAATGTTATCTTTGTCCACGTCAATACTTTTTTTTATTTCTTTATTTTCTTTTCGGAACTACGGATATTAATGCTAAATAATCCTACTTTCTTGCAAATACTATTTCACAAGTTCAATTCTGAAAAAGATACAAGAGTCCAATAGTTATCTTGAATGTGAATGTGTATATGATAAATCTATTTAAACGAGTCTTCACACAATTATAGAGAGATGAGGAGTAAAGGACAAACCTAGATGGCAAAGTGGAAGCTGTAATTCGTGAAGAATGCCAACTGCTCTGTTCCACAAATTAATCCTCATTCCTCAATTAGTTTATTCCAAAATAAGATACAGTATGCAAGTCACTAAATCCTTGCTCCTTGAAATCAAAGTCACAAGCTCATCACACAACAAAAATATGTCGCATTTATACTACTCTTTGAAACAATTCATCAAACACTAATGAACGGCACATTTAAAGCTGAAAGACAAATAATATAGTCTGTAGCTAAAGATTGAGCAATAGTGAATGCTTTCTAGTTGAAATCAAAGTCACTTACTCACCACCAGTGGCGGACGCACACTGGGCCCCCTAAAATTTTGTAAATATTTAGTATATATGTAGTATTTATTATAAAATATTGAAGTGGTCAAGTGGTGGAGGTCATCATCGAGTGTGTTCGAGGTCAAAGGTTCGATTCTACTCCTAAAACACTATAAAATCGCAAAATGAATTATGTTGTGAGACGAATGAAGTATATTTCGGGTCCCCCTGAACATAAATCCTGCGTCCGCCACTGCTCACCACACATAAAAATATACTTATCACACCATAAAAATATACGTAGCAGTTATATTTTTCTATGAAACAATTCATCAAACACCTGACGAGCATAAAGCATATTACCCAGAAACCTCATTTGAAAGAGGTTTAAAGGGGAAAAATTGCCCTAGCATCCAGATTCACATCCACATCAAATAAGTAAAGGCAAATACATGCTACTTAAAATCAAAATACCTGCACAGATTACGCCGGTGAGGGAATGGAAGATCTTCTACATCGAGCGAAAATGACAAGAAATGAATAGGGTGAGAGAGGGAGATTAGGATTTAGGATATTAGATTAGAATTAGATATGGGCTTCACTTAAACCTACTTTAAACTTTTCTTTTTTATTTTGAGCACAACTCTTTAACAAAAATACACTCCAGTTGCTGGATTTCTGATTCGTTGGGCCGGCCCAACCCATTTATATAAGCCTTTTTTACTTATTTAAAATTTGTGTGTTTAGCCAGAAATTATAGTACTCAATTTACTAAGTAATGAAAAGGATTCTTTAAATTTATAAGGTTAATTAAATTAAAGAATGTGTTAAAAATATTTTTTAAGAATTGCTTTTCGTAGTATAGAATATCCATATTTATATTAATTCTTGGGATGCTCTAAGCCCAATGTTTACATCTTTTTTTAAAATATGTACTTATTTTATTTATTTTGAAACTAGAATATTGATGATTGATTATAGTCATTGCAGAAAAAAGTTACTTTTTACTAGCATAATATTTTATTAGTAAAAGTTTAATTTAATTTTTAATAATTAAATTTTAAATATGTTTACCTACGCATTAACAATAAAATTTGTTGGTAAAGTGGTGGTTGTTAAATTTTTACTATGACAAAAGCTTGTGTGTGTCTAGGCACACGGGAGCACATTTCGTGTGCCTTTAGAATTTTGTGCTAAATTGTATATCCTTTAGTATAAAGATGTGTACCCTTTATTCTACAAGACAAAAACTTGTGTGCGCCAAGGCGCACGGAAGTACACTCCGTGTGCCTTTAGAATTTTGTGTTAAATTGTATATTTTTTAATATAAAGATATGTACCCTTTATTTTCTGAAGAAAAATAAAAAATATAATGAAGTGTATATTTTTTAGAACAAAATTGTGTATCATTATTAATTAAAGTGTATACCCTTTATAACAAAATAATGTACCATTATCCATAATACTAAATTCTAAAGGCGCATCGGGTGCGCCCGGGCGCATGCAAGCCTCACTCTTTTACTATAAAAAAATTAATTTCATTGATAAATAATTTTATTAGTAATTACTAGTTGCTAATAATTCGGTTAGCTATTTATATGAAATAGTAACAAATATTTTTTTGTTGGTAAAAATCATATAAATTCGTTAACATCTACTCCCTCCGTCCCAAAGACAAGCTCTCGGTTACTGTAGATACGGATTTTAAGAAAAAATTATTTTTTGCTTTACTTTTAGGGGTAGTTTGATATATTTAGGTAATAAATAAATTACAAAGTAAGTTATGTGAGTTGTAAAGGGGTGGAAATTTTAAAATTAAAGTGTGTTGTGGGGTTATTGATTTGTGTGTATATCCTTATTTGGGGTGTGAACTTGTTTATGGGAATGATAAAAATAGAAAGTGTGATTTTGTTTATGGGATTGAGGAGTAATTGATAAAAACATTGTTGATAATTCGTTGGTAATTACTAATTGCTAAAAAGAGGTTTTTTTTTATTGCAAGAAAAATCATTAACTTTATTCTTATTGTAAATTAATCAACACATTTGAGAACTTGAAAAAAAAAACTTCACCTTTAAGTATTATTACACCTATAACAACAAAATTTGTATTTATTAAATAAACACAAAAGAAATTGGGCCAATAAATAGTAGATACAAAGCGTATTTAAAAATTATTAAGCGATACATTCGCTTCAAAAAATTACCGATAAATACAAAATTATATTTTATTTTTCCCATAATACCTATACATATCCGTACATTAGTGTGCATTGTTAAGATGAAAATAAAAATACATTATTTATACGAATGTACATTAGTGTACATTCTATTGAGAAAGAAATTGAAAATACGCGATTAAATTGAAGAACCCTATTAATGCACATTAGTGTACATTCTTGAGAGAGAAACAAAAAATACGTGATTAAACTAAAAACCCTACGAATGTACATCAGTGTGAGAGAGAAACAGAAAATACACGATTAAAACTATTGTTAAGTACATTAGTGTGCATTTTTAGAGAGAAACAGAAAATACGCAATTAAATTGAAGAGCCCTATGAAGATGGAGCTAAAAGATTGGCTCTATAAGGAAAAGTTTGACATGGGTTTCATTCAAGAAACCAAAATGGAATCATTTGATGATAGCATAAGTAATGAAATTGGGGGCTCTATAAACTGGAATGGGTACACAAGGAGGCTGAAGGAAGGTCAGGAGGAATCTTAACGTTTTGGAATAAGGATAGATTTATAGCAAGAAGCTACTGGCATATTCCGGGAGCAGTGATTGTGAACGGAGTATACTTGGAGAACAATGCTGAATGTTGCTTAATAAATTTCTATGCACCATGTGACACTAGAGAAAAGGCGGTTTTATGGATCCATATCAAATCTATTGTTGACCAAGCAACTGACAAGTGTGTATGTGTAGGATGCGACTTCAATGCGATCAGAACTAAATCAGAAAGAGTAGGGAGAAAGGAGGAATCTAATAATGCAGACATGAGAAGGTTCGACAATTTCATCAGAAGTGGTCATCTTTTAGATGTTCCTATCCAAGGGAGATCCTTCACCTACTATAAAAGGGATGGAACCTGTAAAAGCCGATTGGATAGGGTCTTTCTCAATCCCGGTTGGATAGCGGCATGGCCTAATACTTACTTGAGAGGTATGAAAAGAGTAAACTCCGACCATTGTCCATTGATGTTGGACATAAAGAGCATTGATTGGGGACCTAGGCCTTTCAAAAGCCTAAATACTTGGATTCATTTTTCGGGGTTCAAAGAAATGGTGATGAACAAATGGGCCACGTATCCGATATCAGGATAGGGAGGATTTGTCATAAAGAATAAATTGAAACTCTTGAAGAAGGATTTAAAGATATGGAATGAGAATGTATTCGGAAGAGTTGATAAAAGAATTGAGGAAATGAAAGAGGCAATTTTGAAATTGGACACTATGGATGATGCTTTTGGACTTGATAATGAAGAGGTTGAGGAGAGAAACAGGGAAAGAGCTTTATTGTTATGCGATATAAAATCCAGAAACCACATGCTTCAACAAAAGGCAAAGTTGAAGTGGCTTAAACATGGCGACACAAATTCCTCGATTTTTCATCGATTTATCAATGGAAGGAAAGTGAAGAACGAACTGAAAGGGCTATACATCAATAGGTCTTGGTCTCAAACACAGTCGAAGTGAAGCAGGCAATATATGAGATGTTTAAAAGACATTATAGTGTGGAAAACACACCGAGACCAAGAATTGGCAGCAACTTTGTGCTAAAGAAATTGGATCAAATCAATAGTTTGAGACTAGTCGAACCATTCTCGGAGGAGGGAGTCAGGGCTGCCATAAACTCCTGTGACATCATGAAGAGCCCGGGCCCGGATGGCATGAGCATAGGTATATTCAAAGAATGTTGGGAGGGCTTGAAAGAAGATTTTATGAGAATCATGAATGAATTCCATGCAAATGCCAAACTCACTTTGGGTTTAAACAACTCATTTATCACCTTGATCCAAAAATCAGTTGCATCTTCCAATATTGTGGATTTCAGACTGATATCTCTAATTGGTGGCCCTTATAAAATCCTTGCGAAGGTTTTAGCAAAAAGGATGAGTTATGCATTGGGAGACATCATAGCAGAGGAACAGACAACATTTGTGGAAGGAAGGCAGATTATGGACAGTATTGTCTCCTTATCCAATATCATAGAGGATGCCAAAAATAGAAAAAAAGAGATCTTCTGCTACAAGATTGACTTTGCAAAGGCATACGACTCAGTCAACTGGCAATACCTGGAGGATATACTAAGAGATTTCAACTTTCATGATAAGTGGGTATCATGGAAGAAGGCTTGTGTGACAACTGCAAGAGCTTCTGTGCTAGTAAATGGGGCTCCATCTGGCGATTTCAAATTGGAAAAAGGCCCATGACAAGGTGATCCTTTATCCCCATTCTTGTTTATAGTGGCAGCAGAATGTATTAATGTTTTCATGAAAAGGGCTGTTAGTTTGGGGCTTTTTGAACCTGTGAAAATCGAAAATGGTGAAGTTACTGTATCCCACTTACAGTTTGCCGATGATACTATTTTTGTTGGGAAATCTAGTCTGAAAAATGCATTGTTTCTTAAAAGAATATTGATGGTCTTAGAGTCTCTAACTGGATTGCAGATCAACTTGAAGAAATGTTTCCTAGTGGGTATCAATTCGGAAGCTAGCATGATTGAAGACATGGTAGAAATTCTGGGTTGTGCAGTTGGTAAATTACCGATGAAATACCTTGGAGTTTTGGTTGGTGCCTCAGTTGAGAGTGGAAATTAGCGTGTTTGAGTGTCCAATTTAACACCTTTTTGATGAGTATTGTTGTTATATATTAGCACAAGTATCTTATATGTAATATATGAGAGATAAAGGTGCACTTGAGGTGTTTTATTGTGTTTTAGGTGGAAAAAGGGATCAAAAGTGCAAAGTTGGAGAAAAGGTGCAATTTGTGCAAGAATGTTGAAAAATGCACGTCCAACTTGTATAATTATTCTGTATTCTTGTGGAACTTTAAACTAGAGTGTGATACATGGTTGAAAATCCACTGAAGAGAGAGTCGTTTTAGCGTAAAGAACATCTCAATCGGATTCCAAACGAGAAAGCTATGATCAAAATAGTGATGTCGCGCAAGTTGTTTCTACTCAGCACGATTGTTCTACTTTACATGACTTGTTACACCTTCAAACGTTGAAGTTTTGATGAGATCTTTACATTCAGAAAAAGTCAAGGAAAAGAGGATCATGTGAGCGCAAAAATCATTAAAATTGGAGATCGGACGAGGAAGTTATGCTCAGAATCGTGAAGTCGCGCAGCTGTTGGAGAGAGTTTCCGAGAATTTCCGAAAACTACCTTATTTATCCGGATCTCTTTTACCAAATTTAACGCATGTCTCTTACCAAATTTGACATATGCCTAAATTTGGGTCTTTTCCAAGACCTACAAGGAGAGCTCACAAGTATAAAAAGGGGTGTAGATCACATCATTATTCATTGAAAATCATATTGGAGAGGAGAGAGGACACAACAATACTACACCCCACAAGGGGGGATCACCCCCCAACCATCATTCACTTATTTTTCTCCATTCATCCATCACTTTGAAGATTTGTCTGTGAAATTAAGAGGAGAACCAAGAGAAGAATTCAAGATGGAGAAGGACGCGACGACGCCCACATCTAGGGTTTTATTCATTTCCTAATTTATCTTGTATTTTTCGGACAACCGGGTAAGATTTATCCAACCCCCATGATTGTTCTTCTTAACATCATGGACTAGAGCTTTTTTTGTAGAACTAGGGTTGTGAAGATTTTATCTAGTTAATTGAACTTCCATGTGTACACTTCGTACAACACTACTTGTGGATTTATTTTATATATGATCGTACTTTCTTAATTCATACTCACAGTCGTTTTGTGCATCATTAACTATTATGTAGAGTCTAAATACATATCTTGGTTATTGATTGAGTGTGTTCACTGCTGAGCATGATTCCATATTATGATTCTAAGTAAGGGGACTCCGAAACTTCATTAGACATATATGAATACTTATTAATTGAATTGAATTCGGGTTATTAAGTAGGATAAAGAGGGTAATTTTATAGTACCTATAAAGGGAGATCATATCGGGTTAGATTCTAGACGTGGAAAATAATTGATACTGATAGTATCTAGAAATGGGGTAAAATTATGTTTCTTGCTCCGAGGTTATTCACACGTGTTACACGCATATTTAATTGTGTCTATAGAGTAGATTTGCATGGTTTAGTGATGCTTCCATATTCCACAAGGTAGAGTAGGACACCAACACATGGAAGGGAAATTAATTAGTGAAACTGGATTATCCTAGGGCTATCTATTCTCCTACTTGATCCACTTTCGTATTCTTCAAGTGATTTTATTTTATTTATTATTTTAATTACTTGTTTATTAGTTTAATAATTCTAAACCCCAAACTATATTGTCATAATTGTCTTAATTAATTTAGATAATAATTAAATTGATAATACGCCGTCCCTTGGGTTCGATATTCACTTGGTCACCTTTCGAGACTACAATTGATATCCTTCATACTTGGGGATTAATTGTGTGTTGAGAAAACGCTCACCAAGTTCTTGGTGCTTGGGGATTAATTGTGTGTTGAGAAAATGTTCATCAGCCTCTCATAAGAAAAGTCGAGATTGGAATTATGTTGTAGACAAAATCAAAAATAGGATAAGAAAATGGGAAAATCTGAAACTTTCCATTGGAGGAAGACTGGTGCTCCTAAATGCTGTGCTAGCAACTATACCTACCTACACCTTTTCGATCTACATGGCTCCTTCGAGTGTGCTGAAAAAAAATTGCTCCATACAAAGGAGATTTCTTTGGGGAGGTGGGAGTGAGAACTCAAAAATTGCATGGATAAATTGAAAAACTATTTCTCTTCCAAAACATGCTGGGGGCATAGGGGTTAGGGAATTGGGTAGCTTCAATAGGGCTCTTATTAGGAAATGGGCTTGGAGAGCATTACATGAGGGGGATAGATTATGGGTTACGATAGTCAAGGCATGCACACATGGGGCGGGTAGGACAGGTTTTGATCCATGGAGCGATAGAAGAGGGGGTTACACTAGAGGTTGGTGGGGTGGGGGATCGAGTCTGTCATATAAGAACGAAGAGTGGTTTAAGTAGAATATTAGAAGAGTAATAGGAGATGGAACCAATATAAAATTTTGGAAAGACATGTGGGCAGGGGATAAACCTTTAAAAGTGTCATATCCTAGGCTTTACAGATTGAGTCAAGGGGAGGAGAACACGGTGTCTCAAATGGGATCCTGGGACAATGGGGGTGGAAGTGGAATATCATATGGAGGAGAGAACTTAGGTCATGGGAGGTGGAGTTAGTTAACGATTTTATTGATGTTATAAACAGGTACCCCGAATCATACCAGATGAAGGATTGCTGGAGATGGCAAGCAAACAAGACAGGTGACTACCAAGTGAACAAAGTTTATCAGTTGATCCAAATGAGGGACGACGGAGGAAATGCACCAATACTGAGCTTATACAAGATATTTTGGAACAATTCTGCACCTCTGAAATGCATCATTCATGCTTAGAGGGTGATGAGGAGAAGAATCACAACTGCCACGGAGCTACATAAAAGAGGAAGTCTACCAAAAAATATTGTGTAGTGCTACACCGGAGGAGGTCGTATATGTATTTTTTGAATGTCCCAACACGCAAGAAATATGGAATGAATGCTTCAAATGGTTGGATCTTCAGGCACCAATGTCAAATGACCCCAAGGTAAACTTTTCACATTTTGGTAATCTCATGTCCAGTAAGAAGAAGAATAAGCTACTTGTGGAAGTTTGGATTTGCTTAGTGTGGTTGGTCTGGAACAAGAGAAATGAGATTGTATTCAAAAATGGCAAATGAAACTCAAAAGGAATCATGGCTGATTTGAAAGCACGGACGTGGAGCTGGAACTTTGCGAAAAAATGTGAACTTAGGAGCGACTCAAATTATGGCCTGTGGAGCCGGAACCCTTTCACTTGTCTATCATGATGCACTCTTTTAGAAATAGACTTGGAAGATTAATATGCTAGAACTTTGGTATTATGTTATTTTCATTTCATATATTGAGGAATGCTTGTAGAACTAGGATTCATGCAGGTTGTTATTGATCACACTTTTTTAATTGTAAGTTTGGGTATTTCTCATACCCAACTTATACTTTTATAATAAAAAAATTTCTTTTCCCGATCAAAAAAATTTGAAGAGTCCTATGAATGTACATTAGTGTGCATCTTTGAGAAAGAAAAAAAAATACATGATTAATTAAATTGAAAATAGGGTTGTTAACCATCCTTAAATCCTCACCCATTTTTTTTATTTGATTTAGTGTACATTAGTGTTCAATGAAACTAGTGTTAAGTGAAAATGTTGAAATATTCAGTGTTGTAAATAAGGGTAAAGTTGGAAAAAAATAGACGTTTAGAACAATGTATTTATTAGTAATTAGTTTATATACACGCGTACCTATAGTAATAGTCCCAAAGAAATTACTATAATAATACAAGATGGATTGAACTCAATCAACCATATTTTCTACATAATACATGTGTAGGGATGTGCAGTAATCGGTTTTAACAGAAAAAACCACCCGAACCGAACCGAACCGACCAGTTTGGTTCGGTGACCTCATTAAAATTTCAATTTCAGTTTTGGAAAATAAAGATTTCGGTAGTTCGGTTCGGTTACGGTTTTAGGTGTTAAAAAATCGAGTTAACCAATAACCGAACTGATTTATTATATATAAAAGGAAACCCTAGATTCTACAATGATACCCATTTTACTCATTAGTCATTACTTAGTCCAGTGCTGTCCCTCAAACCCTAAGTCCCCGATCCCAAATTCAAAAAAAATTGAACCTCAGCCGCACTTCTAAGTTCTATCTTCTAGACTTCCACCACGCAGTCGGCAGCCTCGCCACACGGCCCTTCCACCACGCAGCCTCATCGGCCGGCACACGTCCCACCGGCCCCACCCTGTGAAGAACGAACAGAAGAAAAAAGGCTCATAATTTGTTTTCGTTTCTAAGAAGAAAAACTCCAGTAACAAGCATTTGAAAGGAAATTCATCGTTTCTTCTTCAAATGTAAGACAAACTTCCCCTCTGTCCTGTATTAATTTTTATTCACATGATCTACAGGTTTACCCCTGTGACAATAGTTGGAATTGACCTTATTTTTCTGTTAGATTTTTTCGATGTCGTCGTGTGATTGATATGCAAAGAATGTAGCAGATCAATATATGTTGTTTGCCATTTCATCTTTCATTAATTATTGCGAAATTAGATGTTAATTTTAGGGGTTATCAATTAATTTGGGAAAAATCTTGTTTTTCAAAATCTCTTTTACGTTTGATATAAATGAAATTATAAGTGTATCTCTTCTATAATTGTCTAAAATCATCTTTAGGTGTGCATACATGAAATAGTTAAGTAGTTTTTATTATGTTTGATGCTACTAATTTCAGAATTTGAATGGTGCAATTCCATATGCTATTTCTTAATTTTTATTCTGTTTTTGTAATTAATTACCACATACACTAGCCCAGTAACTATTTTCTTGTTGATCATGATAAGCTTGTCAATAATCTGAAACCCCAATATTTATATGTCTAGATTTCTTTTTGAATGTCCACCATGGTACTTTATTGATACTGAATTGCTGATACTAATTATGTAATGAATCATAATAAATAGTTCTTTATTTTTTATAGATGTCAAGTTCGCCCCAAGAAGATGTAGATGGAAGCAACAACAATAATATTGCAGCCTCGCAAATTTAAGATTCAAATCAATAATCGGAAGCACCAAATGCTCTATCGTCATTAAAGAGAAAACCAACTAAAGAAATATCTATTGTGTGGAAGCACTTCACAAAGATTCGAGGAGAAGATGGTAAGTTGAATAATGCTCAGTGCAATTACTGTGATAGTGTGTTTTGTTCTAATACTAAGAGAAATGACACATCATCACTTAAAGCACACATGTATTCATGCATGAGTAACCCAGAAAACCAACAAGCACGCCAAACATTGCTGAATTTGCAGCCAAATAATTAGGAGGGTAATGTAGGGGTGGGTACTCTAAGCACATGGAAGTTTGATCAAAAAGAAATTAGAGAAGCCCTTGCACACATTGTTATTATTGATGAATTACCTTTTAAGTTTGTGGAGGGTGATGGATATAGGAGGTATAACCAAAAATTATGCCCTAGGTTTCAAATACCTTCTCGTTGGACTGTATCAAGGGATTGCTATCAATTGTATATTAATGAGAGGTCCAAATTGAAATCCTTTATGAAGTCTAATTGTCAAAGAGTTAGTCTCACCATTGATACTTGGACTTCTTTGCAAAAAATTAATTACATGTGCATTACAGTTCATTTCATTAATAATGAGTGGAACTTGCATAAGAAAATTCTGAATTTTGTGCCGGTTTCTTGTCACAAAGGTGATTATATTGGTAAGGCGATAGAACATTGTCTTCTTGATTGGGGGTTGAAAAATGTGTTCACTATAACCGTAGATAATGCAAGTTCAAATGATACGACTATATCATTCTTGAAAAAACGAATGTTGAATTGGGGGGTACTGTTGCAAGTTGTAAGTATCTCCACATGAGATGTATTGCACATGTAATTAATTTAGTGGTTTCTGATGGATTAAAAGATGTTGACCCTTCTGTGAAACGAGTGAGGGATGCAGTGAAGTACATTAGGAATTCCCCTGCTAGATTAAGAAAATTTAAAGAGTGTGTGGACTTGGAAGGGATAGAAAGTAAGAGTTCATTGTGTTTAGATGTGTCTAATAGGTGGAACTCGACATATTTAATGCTTAAAACAGCTGAAATTTTTGAAAAAGCATTTGAGAAGTATGAAGAGCAAGATTCAAGTTTCAAGACTGATTTGGGGGAAGATGGGGTTCCAAGTTTAGTTGATTGGTGATGTGTTCGTAAAATTGCTGATTTGTTGAAGAATTTCTATGAGTTGACTCTACGAATTTCTGGTCCTTTTGTATGTCACTTCAAGTTCATTATTTAGTGAACTCAGTGATTTGTGTTGCATATTGAATGAATGGAAGGGGAGTACTGATTCTGAGATCATGCATTTGGGTGAGTCCATGAAAACAAAATTTGATAAATATTGGGGTGATCCTGAGAAAATGAATAAAATAATTTTCTGGGGTAGTGTCTTTGATCCTCGTGATAAATTTGAGTATATGGAGTACTCATTGAAGGAGATGTATGGGCAGACAAGGGTTCCAAAATGTTTCAGTCTACAAAGAGTGAACTTTTTTAGTTGTTCAATGAGTACAAAAGGAAATACCAACCGGGGAGTGAAGTTGGTGAAACTAGCAGCTCTAATGACACGATTAATTTTGAAGAATTTGCAAGAAAACTTGCCTCGTTATTGAAAGCTAAGTATAAGAAACAGAAATTGGAGACTGGAGAAGGTGGAGGCCCAAAAAATGAGTTAGATATTTACTTGAGTGAGTCCATAATAGAAGGTGAGAATCTTGATGTGCTGAAGTTGTAGAAGGTGAATTCCGAAAGATTGCCAATTCTTTCAATAATGGCTCGTGACATTTTACCCGTTCCAGTTTCAACTGTTGCATCTGAGTCGGCCTTTAGTACGGGTGGAAGGGTACTAGATCCATTTAGGAGTTCTTTAACTCTTAAAATTGTTGAAGCTTTGATATGTGCTCAAGATTGGTTTCGAAGTTCTAAACACTATGAAAGCGTAGAAGAACAATTATAGGAGCTTGAGAATCATGAAAAAGGTAACTAAAAGGTTATCAATTTAATAGTCTAAGTCATTATCTTTTTTATACTGTTGTTTAATGATCTATACTAACATTAAAATATTTTATTTTTTGGATTTGCCAACTGTTGGAATTGGAGGAAGTGGAACGCTCTCAAACACCAACTAGATTGGGAGAGGCTGAAGAATGAAGAGCATGAGATTTTCATGACTTCTCATGTTTTAATTGATTTTATGTAGTTTAGTAATTGAATAGTTAATGTTTGTATTTCTAACGAAGAGTTGAAGACTTAAGTTATTTGTATGTTGCAATGTTGCAATTACTTTTGTTATGCATCATGCATCATGTTTCTTATCTTATGAGCTATCTATGAGACTATGATTGAACTTTAATTATCAGGTTTATGGCGGTAGGTTTCATTCTGTATTTCAGGTTTATCATTCTGTATTTAAGGTTTATGGCAGCAGGTAATAGGTATCATTCAATATTTCAGGTTTATGGCAGCAAGTATCATTCTGTATTTAAATTTTATTTTGATGAAGGTTCGGTTTTCGGTTACCAACTGTAACCGAATATTTAAATTGGTTAGGTTAAGGTTCGATTTTGAGTGTTGAATGGTCGGTTTCGGTTAAGAGCACTAGTATTTTTGATTTGGTTTTGGTGGTTCGGTTAACCGAACCGACCGTTGCACAGCCCTAACTGTATTTGACTCATTACCGTTTCTACAGAATACATGTATGTATTTGACGATCTTGGATGTCCTGTTACATTTTGGTATTACATCTCTTGTTACACGTGTTAGTGACACGTATGCGGAGAGGAAAATCTCAACATTTCCCCTTAGTATTAATTGTTAGGGTATAGATTAATTTATTCTACGTGTCAATCATCCAACAGTTTATAACAGGGGATGTAACACCAAAATATAATATGGAATTCAAATCGGTATTTGACTCATTACCTTTCCTTAATTAATATTTGAATGTAAGGAATTCTTTGTTGAAGTCATGCAATCACCACCTACTTATAAAATTTTAGAAACACCAAAATTAATTAAAAGAATCATCTAGAGGCTGTTGATGCTTCATCTATATATGAAATTAATTAAAAGAATAATTGGTTTAGAATCTTCTAGCAACTGTAGAGAGGCTGTTGATGCTTCAATATACCTAGTATAAATAGGCAGGATGGCATGTGAATATGTATGAGTGCTGAGTGTCGGAGTTTAGAGAACCTTTCAAGTGAAAAAAAATATCACACCCCAATAATTTTTTTATTTTGTATAAAAAGCAGGTAAATAAGAGACTTAAATTAATAATAATGAGAGTTGAATTAATATAGGTTGCAGAATACTTTTTTTATTTTATAATAGAGTAAAGAAATCAGATTCTTTTATACTTACAGTGAAAATATGGCAAATCCAAAAACGAGCAATTCCAAAACATATTAAAATCGATGAGCCACCCTATAAGTAAATATGCATGGTTCAATCAAGTTGTAATTAACCTATTAAATGGTTCAAATTAACCTAATGGTTCAATCAAGTTGTAATTAACCTTGACAACTCTCCTGTAAAACGTTAAATATGTGAAACGGTTCGTGAGACGTGTTAAAGTATGTCTATTATATAGATAAGGTATGTTTAATGATTTTTACCGATGTTTTCTAAAGTATGATAAATAATTAATTAAAGTGATTTTATGGTGTTATAATATAATTTACTATTGACATACTTTAACTATAAATAAACATACTTTACCTAACTTGGATCGACCCGTCTCACAAAAAATCTGTCTCACAAGAGAGTAACTCTTAAAATTTTAATCTGGATGTTAACAATTAAATATGTGGATGAGCCGCACAATAAGTAAATATGGTTTAATCAAGCTATAATTGTTCTTTAGGTTTTGAAGACCACTTTTACGCTTTCACGTTAGTAGAATGCATTTTCACCAAGAAAATATAAATTTAGATTTGTTTTTATATATGTATAGATAGATTAGAGGATTAGTTTGTTGTGTTCTCCCCTCTATTACGCTTTTACGATAGTAGTATAACATTTTATTTTAAAATATAATCTCTCCGTCTCATAATATTTTTCACATATACTGTTCCACGTTCGTCCCATAATACTTTTCACATTTACTGTTCCACGTTATTTAAAAAAATGTGTACTTTTTGACAAATTTTATTAACTTTTAAGGGTATTGTGATATTTTTAGATAATAAAAAAAGTATAAAGTAATGAAAATATATATATACTCCAAACAACCACATTCATGTTTTTTATTAAAATATATATACTCCAAACAATCATTGTGTGGGTAGAGTTCAAGAACACTCTTTCATTGGTCTAGTTCGTCTTTATCAAATTTTTCTTTTTTAGGATTGTTGAGAAAACTATCATAGAATCTAGAGGATTAAACAAGATATAATAAATTATTATAACATTCTTTCACACTCAGAACAATATTTTTTGAAAAAAAAAATGAAAATGTATATATTGTTGTAAAATGTTGTACCATTACAGATTATTTGTCAACATGGGTACACAACAAATCAACTCAGTTAATAAATGTAATAGCTGTAGCAAATAGAACAAGAGAATGAAATATGTAATCTCATTTTTCAAATATACATATATCAATGACACAAAAAAATTTAATCATAAAATGAATCGATTTTATTTCCGATTCATTAAAGATGCATTAAATTATTGAAATATTGTATCCGAAAATGAACTATTAAATCAATCATAAATTATAGCCTACAGGGTTTTGCAATCTTAAAAAGTGACAAATTAACTACTTTGGTTAAAAGAATAAATCACCAGAAAAATGAGCACTTTGGGAACACACAAATCACAATGTATTTCTAGCTTTTACCAAAGGTTGCAAGAAACTTAAGTTTGATCTTGTTCAGGGTAGACACAGCATCCTTAATGCTGATTCTCATGTCACCCAACTCTTCACTGCACTTCAGACCCACTTCCATCACTGCCAATAAGCAATCCACTTTAGCATCATAATTGCAATATTCTTCTTGTATCAACAGATTACAATCTACTACACTGGTGATGCCACTTGGGAGTGACTCCATTATCCACTGCCTCAAGCTCAATGCACCGCAAAACATCTCATCGCTCGGCTTCCTCCTCGTAAACGTCTCCATCAGTAGTACGCCGAAACTATAAGTATCACTCCTAGTAGATACCAGTCCTTCAACACCGTATTCTGCATCAAAACCAGTATAATTCAAGTTAAGAGTAAATGTACAATGTATTAAAGATTTGAATGATCACCTGGTGCAATGTAGCCAATTGTGGCGAATGTTTTCGTCTGTACTCTGTCCTCCCCTGCGCCTAACATCTTGGAGATGCCGAAATCAGTCACATATCCTACTAGTTCTTCGTCTAGCAGGACGTTGCTTGGTTTAATGTCGCAGTGAACCACTGGCATGGTGTAACCATTATGAAGATAATCAAGTGCACATCCCACATCTATCATTATATTCAGCCTCTGTGACATGTCAAGGAAATAGTTATCAGAGTACAACCATTTTTCCAGGCTCCCATTAGGCTTGTACTCTAGTATCAAAGCTATGAAATCTGCACTGGTGCAAGAGCTGATGACTTTGGTTAGATTTCTATGACGAAGACTGCATAGTACTTCACACTCTGTGTCGAAGCTCTTGAATGCGCCCTCTAACTCCATATTGAACACCTTAACCGCTACTATATCTCCATCTCTCAGTCTCCCTTTGTAAACACAACTGTAACTCCCCATCCCAACTACATTTCTTTCGCTGAACCCATTAGTAGCTTCCTTAAGTTCATCGTATGACATTCTTGGAAACGTCACTATGTCCAATGTGCGAATTTGGGTCTCATCTTGGCTTTTCCTTCGACATCTAATACATACAAAAACGAGTAAAGAAAGAACTACCATTGATGCAACACCTAGAGTAGTGCACATCACAATGACCTTCTTTCTTTTTCTCCTCGACTTGGTTGGCGATCTGAACTGGCACGGGGGAACATGAAACAGAGGAGATCCACATAGTGCCTCATTGGACATAAAAGATTGACTTGTGAAGTTGGCAAAAGGGCCACCATTTGGGATTTCTCCAGTAAGCTCATTGAATGAGACATTGAAGTATGTGAGATATTTTATGGCCTCTAATGACTTTGGAATCTCTCCAGTTAGATTATTCTGAGATAAATCCAATCCTTCTAAACTCAAGATTCTACCAAATGAATCTGGAATATGTCCTTCTAATCAGTTCTGATCTAAATAGAGATACATAAGGCTCTGCAGATCACCAATCGCAGTAGGAATGTTGCCAGATAACATGTTCGTCGACAGATCAATCATAGCCGCCGACTTCAGTTTCCCAATCTCCAGAGGTAAACGACCACTCAGCTCGTTCGAAGAAGCATTGAACTGTAGCAGATTGTTCAAGCTCCAAATACCAGAAGGTAAACTTGAACTAAATCTGTTGGAATCTAAGTACAGATATCTCAGAGAAGTCCTATTTCCAATACATTCAGGTAAGGGGCCTGATATTTGATTAGAACTCAACCTTATTAAACCTAGATTTTGCAAACTGCAGAGTTCATCTGGAAAAGATCCTGTTAAGCTGTTTTTCTGTAAATACAACTCCTGAATTTTCTTCAGTCTTCCAAAACTAACTGGAATTATCCCCCTCAGTTCATTACCAGACAAACCCAACCTAGCAACACTGCTTAGATTGCCTATTTCTTCAGGAATTTCTCCGGTTATTCCACACACCTGAGCTGAAAAAATCGTCAGAGAATCAGATAAATTGCCTACAGAAGTGGGGAGCCTCCCATTCAAGTAGTTCCCTGAGATCGCCAGTTCATTTAAACGACGACACTTCGTTAGAGAAGTAAGGAAACTTAGATCTGAAGACGACGAAAATTGGTTGAGTGCTAACTGTAAGAGTTGAAGGCCATTAAAGTTGCCGATCCAATCAGGAATCAGACCAGTGAAGGTGTTGTTAGACAAATCCAAAACAGTGAGTTTGGAAGCATTAGAAAGGGATTCAGGAATGGTTCCCCTGAATTTATTCATCCCCATGTATAACTCCTGAAGATTCGGAGTCCCTCGCCCAATATTTGCAGGAATAATCCCTGTGAAGAAATTATCCACCATAGTTAAGATCTGTAATGCTGAAATGTTGAAGATAGTTTCTGGTATGGAACCTCCTAACCCACACTGGTACAGTCCAAACACCTCCAGCTTCTGCAGAGCACCAATTTCTCTTGGTATTTCACCTAATCAAATTGGGAATTTTTTATTTATTTTGCATAATTCTCAAAAAATGAACATGAACATCGAATTCTAACCTTCCAAGTTGAGCATTCCTACATGCAAAATTGTGAGCCTCGTTAAGTTTCCGATCTCTTTTGGTATTTTTCCGAAGAAATTATTGACAGATAGAGATAATATTCTTAGCTGGTAGCATTTCTGCAAACTCGCCGGAATCGGGCCTTCAAATTCGTTGTCAGAAAGGTAAAGGCCTTCCAGCTGATGAAGGTTGTCACATAAATCTTCTGGAAGTTTCCCTGTTAGCTTATTTGATGTAAAACCGACCCTTCGCAAAGCTGTGAGATTGAATATACATGGTGGTATCCCTCCGGTGAGCTGATTAGAGTCGAAATTCAGATGCCGGAGATTGTGTAGATTGCAGATTTCTTCTGGAATGTTTCCTTCCAGAACATTCCAGCTGAGACTCAAGATCTGCAATTGTGAAATATTGCCGACAGAAATTGGGACCGTACCAGAAAATTCGTTGTTGGAGAGATCTAGGGTTTGGAGATTGGGGAAAAAGTTGAAAAACGACGGAACAGAGCCAGTCAAATTGTTGCTTCCAAAATCAATTGATTTTAGCCTGCTCAATTTCGCCAATTCATCCGGCAAATTTCCATGAAAACGATTGGTATTCATGTTGAGAGAGACGAGAAACGAAAGATTACCGAGTTGAGGCGGAATGACTCCTTGAAGATTCATATGGGAAATGTTTAAACTCGTGATTCTGTTGTGCCTCTTGCTGCAAATCACTCCAATCCAGCTGCAGAATGGAGTAGAATCTGACCAATTTGCAGCTATGATATTGTGAGGATCATGGGAAATGGAGGATTTCAAAGCGAGGACCGATGATTCGTCTGATAGACTGGTGAGAACCGCCATGGAAGCTGAGATTGCATACTGAAACAGTAAGGTGGTGGCAAGTGCATGCTTCAACATGGTGCAGGTTTCGTCTTCTTCCTCTTCCTTTTTTTTTAATTTTTTTTCTTCAAAATATCTTTGATATTAAAGTTTTTCATTAATGATTTTAGTCACTTTGTTAAACTACTACATACCAAGTAATGAAGAAGATGAACATACCATGTCAAAATGTAAACATGTGGTGTGAATTAATGGAGCTTGATCACCTCAATCTCAATCATAAATTCCTCTAATTTCTTGTTTTCACATCTTCTATTAACTTTGTTTTTAGACCTATTTCATTGATTAACATTCCTTACAAGATCTTAGCAAAAGTTCTAGCTCGAAGACTCTATTCGACACTTGAGGGAGTAATTGGAGAGCAACAGTCAGCATTCATTAAAGGGAGGTTGATCTTTGACAGTGTGATTGCCCTCAATGAGGTGATTGAGGAAGTCAAGAGCAAAAAGATTGAGACGATTATATTCAAACTTGACTTTGAGAAGGCTTATGATTCTATCGAATGGAAAGCTTTGGACATCATAATGAAAGCATTCAAATTCCATAAGAAATGGATTGGTTGGGTTCTGGAATGTGTTTCTTTAGCAAGGGCTTCGGTACTGGTTAATGGTAGCCCGACACAGGAGTTTCAGTTGAGGAGGGGACTAAGACAAGGTGATCCTCTATCACCCTTCCTATTCATTATAAGTCCTGAATGCATCAATTCCATTATGAGAAAAGGAGCAGAAATGGGACTTTATGATCCAATCCCTATTAGAAAGAACAAGGTTAATGTCAGTCACCTCCAGTATGCAAATGACACTATATTCATTGGCAAGGCAAATTTGAAAAACACACTATTTATTAGAAGAGCCTTGATCTTACTCCAACTTGTTACAGGCTTGAAGATCAACTTGAATAAAAGTAACCTAATTGGGTTGAATGTGGAGGATGGCAGAGTATGTGATATGGCAGAAGTGATTGGATGTAGAGTTGGGACACTTTCTATTAAATACTTGGGGGTCAATATTGGAAGAACACATAATTGGAGAATGGATTGGGATGCGACAGTTGAGAAGATTAGAAATAGAGTTAGGAAGTGGATGGGCTTAAAGTTATGTGGTACAGGAAGACTCACCCTTTTGAACTTAGTCTTGTCTTCGCTACCAATATACATAATGTCTATCTATCGTGCTCCTAAAATAGTGTTGAGAGATATTCAATGTATCCAAAGAAAATTCTTCGGGGGGGGGAGGAGGGGTGAGAACAACAAGAAAATTTCGTGGGTCAATTGGGACATAATTACTTCACCGAAAAATCTAGGAGGGTTGGGAGTTCGGGAACTAGATAGTTTCAATAAAGCTCTTCTTGGGAAATGGGCGTGGAGAGGTTAATAGAGAAGAATAGATTGTGGGTGAAGTCAGTCGAGAGTAGGAGAGGGACAAAAATGATAGATTTATTGGGGTTGGGATTGGTGTCAAATAATCGCTCGAGTGGTGGTTGGTGGAGTAACATTGTTAGATCTCTTCGTGACCATAACAGAGAGTGATTTAGAGAGTTTATTGGGAGAATGGTAGGGGATGTGTCGGAAACCAGTTTTTGGGATGAGGATTGGATGGGGGATGGGAGTCTTAGAACTTTATATCCTAGGCTCTATCATACTTGTTTTAATAAAAAAGTTAGGATCAACGAAATGGGATCATGGATAGGGGAGAATTGGACTTGGGGGTGGGAAAGTAGAAGGGTACTTAGGAGTTTTGAAATTGATAATCTCAATGTTTTGTTATCTTCTCTTAACAGGTATAAACCAACCAAAGATTGTAGAGACACTTGGAGATGAAAATTAAACAATAAAGACAAGTATATTGTGAGAGAAGTCTACGAGATGATGTGGAGTAGGAAGTCTTACATGGAGACAGAGGACCAAAAAATATACAAAAAGATTGGGAAAGTTCAGCTATTCCCAAAGTAAAGTTGATGGTGTGGAAAGCCATAAGAGGAAGACTTGCTACCATGGCAAACTTGAGAAGAATAAATTGTCTTCCAGCTAATTATGGAGATGCATGTCCAATATGCAAGAGTAACGTGGAAACTGCTGACCACCTACTCTAATTGCAGTTGGAGTACAAAAATTTGGGGTGAATGTCTCAAGTGGCTAGGTGTAAGTTCCCCTATTCACTCGTCTGCAAAAGTTAATTTTCATCTATTTTGTGGTTTGTTTAAAACTGATATTGGTAAATCTGTTGCATTGATGGTTTGGATGTGTGTGATATGGCTGATGTGGTGGGGTAGGAATGATGTGATATTCCAAGGTAAGAAAGTAGATGAGTTGATATTAATAGGAGAAATGAAGAGTAGAGTGTGGAGTTGATTAAAAAGAATGAAAAGTAGTTATTCAATCAATATGAGCTATACGAATTGGTGGAGAGGAGGTCAAGGAGGACAAAGCTTGGAGGATATATTATTGTCTAGAGGTTGCAATGGATGTAGGTAACAAAGAGGAGAAGAAGTTGGGATTGCTACTTGTTCTGATATTTTGCTGCTTAGAGTAGTTCTAATGGATGCTTTGGCTTGGAAATTCTGTAAATAATTCTATGATTTCTATTACTTGTTGTCTGATGTACTTGGATACTATATCATGGAGTATTTCTCATTACTCCAAGTGTTTAATAATAAATTTTTTTTTTTGCTGTTCAAAAAAAAAAACTTTAATAGGTTTGAAAATTGTTCAAAGTCTTGTTTGTTGAAAATTTGGCCACTGTTGATCATAAGCAAAAGAAGTATAACAAAGTATCAAACCCTTCATAAAGCAAGAAATTACTACTAAGCTGATAAAATAAGATCTATACATACTATTATCATGTGTCTAGCCACAAGTGAGAAACAAGATTTATACTACAATATCAATGTGAACTCAATCCATTCTTGATCAGAGAATGCACTAAGTGCAATTATCTTAACCTGCAGATTTAGTCTCATTTTAAATTCAAATAGTTACACAAAATTATGCAACTCACAACACCTCCAAGTTAAAACAGATTCTCAACTATTAAGCAGTCATGGACAAGCCCCTGATTTCTTTAATCGATTTATTTACTATTTTACTCACATTCAACTCATGAACTTGAATTCCTTACTTTCTTTCTCAGAATAAGGATTCAAATATAATGAGATTGTGAATTCTGACAACTTATTTAGCTCCATTCTTTAGTAGCTCTTAATATGATTTCTTGCCTAACACGTATGCATAGATACAGAGTGTCGTCCTTTTAAATACTATTACACTTTATCTATAAAAAAAGAAGTAAGTTGAATTCTAATTCCTGCACTTATGATGTAGTTAGATGATGCATATGTACTAGATATATTTCATATATGATCAAGAAAATCTTATCTATTTACCCCCTAATATGGCAGGAATTTCCATATTAGTAAATGAGAACTTGATTTTGTTTTGAAGATTAACTTAGGGAATGCCTGACCTACAATGGAACTTGTTTTTGCATTGAAAAGGCTGCAACAACAAAAAAGATAAAATTAATAAATGAGTTATCACTTTCCAAACACAATCAACAGCATATAACAAGATATTAACAGTTAGCCATAAGTTTGGAAACAGTACTGTCTTCAGAGGTTTCAATTTGTCAAGAATCCAAATCCAAGCACCCAAAAATGTATAAAGAACTAAAGAAAGGTAGAAAGATATAATGAAGTCACACACGAGGTAACCAGAAATTGACAAAATGATCCATTTACAACTTATAAATTGTTCAGCATTTAAAATGTTAAGTTTCTTTATTCATTCTGAAAAAAACAATAATAATAACAAAAAATAAAAAATTCTAATCCATGGAAAAAGGAAAGGCTAACTAGCTGGTCAATCCACAATCAAATTAATAACTCATTAACATGTCTGTAGTTAAACACATAATTACCTTCCATAATTATTTGAATGTAAGGACTTCTGTGTTGAAGTCATGCAATCACCACTGCTCATAAAATTGAAACACCAAAAATAATCACGGAGGGTTTGAGATGAGGTGATTTTCTAGAATCATCTATATGAAATTAATTAAAGAATAATTTTCCTAGAATCTTCTATCAATTGTATAGAGGCTCCTGATGCGTCGACATACCTAGTATAAATAGGCAGGATAGGATGGCATCACTTGTGAATAAGTATGAGTGCTAGTGCAAGAGTTTAAAGAGAGCAGTTTAAGTGAGAGAGAATAAGATTATAAGAATGAGTGGATGTAGGAGTGAAACATGGGTGAGCTAGAGAGACGAGTGAAACAAATCATAAAATAATCACATATATTTATCAACATTTCTTATCACTCTATTGAGGCTCTATTTTGTGGGGTCTGAGTTTTTGAGATCATGAAAAAACATGAAGAATAATTGGGGTGAAAGCTAATGAGTTACATATGCTTCCAAAATTGAGAGGTGTAGGAAATCCAAATCTTATATTATATAAAGAGCTCCCAAGAAGAAAAACAACCAATTAATCGACCTTTCCTCGTCTCCAATCACGGGCTTTATGCTCTGGTTGCAGTGTCGGGGTCTGGTTGGTCCAGATTTGCGAGGGCTCGATAGTGCATTTGATCTTTGTTTTGAGCCATGAAAGTCGCTATTTTTGAGAATTTGATTTCGTTGGAGCGGATACATGATTTTTTGAAGTGTTTGCAGAAGACCGAAGGCATTGATTCATGGAAGTTAGAAATTCAGTATCTTATGGGATAATGTACTATGCTTCCACGAACGTTGAAAATAAGTAAAAAATCTTCAAAAAGCCCATTTGCAACCATGGCATGTTGCAAAAAAACTTCTTTTGTGGTTCATCCAACTTTGACTTCCTAGTTCGTGTTCATTCGCTCTGGACCTCTAGAAGGGCTAAGCTATCTACACTCGTGCTGAAAATGTTATTAGATGCTTAATGAACACTAAAAATATGTGATTAAGCTCAAAATCCAAGACATATGACTAGTGAAATGGAATCCTGCTATACGATGAGGTAGTAGATGAGAAAGCCTTTAATAGGAGACGTGTCGGAATCTGGTATTTGTACCTCCCTTTCAGGTTCTTTTGTGTCTTTGGAATCTCCTTGTTGCTGCCAAGTTCTTGCAAAATATCTTTGGAACGCCCAAGTTCTTGCAAGGTGTTGCAAAGTGTGTTTGGAATCTCCTTGTTGCTGCCTAAGTTCTTTCAGGTGTTTTTGCTGCTTTCACCCTACATCCAAACTGGATCGACCTTTCACCCCTTAAACCATCTTTCACCCCTAAAATCCACCCCTTAAACCATCTTTCACCCCTAAAATGCAGTTCCCATGGTTGTTAGAAGACCAATAATAAAAGGAAAAATCTAGTTGAAATTTCATGCAAATGTAGCTCTTTATGAAGAAGCAAATCATGAATCAAACAAGTTCAAAAAATATTCAAAGAAAATAATCTGTTTTGGAATAAGAGTCTGCCCCAAACCTTCCCCTTTAAAAACTTGATGCTGTAATCTTTTTATAATTAAGTCGCGAGACATTAGCCTATTGTATTCTAAGGTTCAGCAGTGATATAACACTTACAAAGTAACCTTGCAGATTTGTGCAAGACAGATCTTAGGTTTTTATAATAGTTATCACTTTTCATTAAAAAAATATATATTAACACTTACTATTATTTAATTAAATAATTCAATGTATCATTGTCACTTTTCATTATTAATTCAAGAATGTTATTCTCATCTGTGACATAAAATTTTTTTCTTGTAAAACGGTGTGAGCCTTTTAAAAAATTTATCAAAACATATGATTTAAAATCTAAGACGAATTGAAACATAACTAAATCCATGTTTATAATAAAATGAGATAGCTTTAAAGTTAATTGAATTTATATTTACCACCAATCCTCCACCAGTCTCACCCCATCATCTCTCCTTCATAGGGGGGAGATACTGAGGGGTGAGTAAAACAGTCATAAAAAATAATTTCTTATCAAAACTAAACAAACAACGAATGCAACAATAATTAAGTCACATAAATAAAATGAAATGTTGAGTATGTGGAATATTGAATAATGTGAAATTGTTGTGTTTCTTTCTGCATGATACTTGGCATTTGGCCTCCGCATCTTGAAAGATCTCATGGAGAAAGCTATAACGGAAATTTTGAAGAGAATGAACTCCGAAGTTGCAATGGTGAATCAACCACTCTCGAAGAAACCTCAAGCTGTATCCACGTGTCTTGTCATTTCTTTTGCCTAACATATACATATATACACAATGTCCCCTTTTCTTTCAAATAATATTATATCTATACAAGAAGAAATTATAAGCTGAATTCTAATTGCTGAAGTTGCTTCCTCAAATGGATGCAGTATAATACTATTCCTCCACTATACTACAGCTAGCATTACATATTCTTTTCTTTAAGTCATAGGTTCTACCCAAAAACCTTCAATATTAGCTCAACCATCTTTATATATATGCTTTTAAACTTCACAATTATTCCCCCATGTGAAATGACACTTATAAATTAAACTAGTTAGAAAAAGACATAACCAAATGTAGACATATATCTCCATTCTCCACCCAAATTAAATCAGTGTTTAATAAAAAAAAAGCGATATATATAATAAGAGTCACAAAATTCAACAAATTAAATACAATCAGCAGCAAATAAAAAAGAGTATTAATCCAGTGCATTAGGACCAAAGCACCGCCTCCTCACAGGGTTCCACACCCACTGTACAAGGTACTTCCTCCCATTCACCCCATTCAAATTGTACCCATTCCCCCATGAGTCCTTCTTCACCACCCCCATGTACCCACCCCCACCCCCACTCCCATACACCCCCAAACACAGATCAGCTATCTCCGTAGGAGCCGTCGGATCATCCCCAGCATACCATGCATTGATCAGAGGGTTACTAGCCACCTCAGCCAGCTCATGACCAATCACACTGATCATCCCATCCGTCCCCACGTCCCCATTAGGCGGGCCCACCACCCCTCCCGTCGGCCTCATCCCAGAGTATCCGGGAAACGCAAACGGGTAGGCGCACATCCCCGGGCACTGCCCGCCGCTGTACCCGATCCATGCATACGGCATTGTCACCCCGACAACGTTTGGGAAAGTGAAGTAGTGGAAACCGCAGACAGCTCTGCAGAATTCTTGGACTTGTACGTCGTGAGATGTTAGGACAAGGTACAAGCCGTTGTGGTAGTTGAGTGGGAGTGATCTCTGGTTGTACGGTGACGTACTACTACCCGTACGGATGGCGTTCTTGATGATGGACTGCATGGATAATCTGGTGAGGAACCTCCCGTGGGAGTACCTGAGAGTTAAATGCACTTTCACTCTCACAATTATTGAAAATTTCGATTTTCATCCAAAATAGTTAAAATTTTTGAAAAGATCCAATAACTTTATGATATCAATAGAAAAGGTCCTTCTTGAGACAATTTTAAAAAATTTCTAAAGTTAGTGAACAATATCAATCAGAAAAGGTACCATAAAACTTTGGAAGCTTCTATAAATTTGGGAAGGTTTTGAAAAAATTTCAAGAGTTATAAGGAACAATTTCAATAAGAAAATATCCCATAAAGTTTTGGAAGCTTCCATAAATTTGGGAAGGTTTTGAAAAAAATTTAAGAGTTATGGAACAATTTGCGACGAAAAATTAGTTTTGGGATGAAATCTAAAATTTTGATATAACTACTAAACTAAACCGAAAATTTTAAGTAATTGGGCCGAAAATCGAATTTGGCTATTAGACTGAAAGTGCATTTAACTCAATTACCTGAAGTCGTGAAATTCGCCGGAGAGGTTCACTGTGGCGGTGATGTTGGCTCCGGTCTGGTCGGAGTAGAGGCAAACGGTGCGCCACCAGTCGGATACGGAGGGGAACGGCGCCGGAGAAGAGATGGAGTGGATGAAATCACGTATGGTGGATTGGTGTTTGGGGTTCCATTGACCGTACCATACGATGTAGATGTTTATAGGGGATGCAAGAACAGGGCCCATGTGGTATTTGAGGTCAATTAGGTTTGATGAGCCTTCGTAGTTCTTTTCTTGATTGAAATCGTATTGGCTCCATGAGAAAGGAAGAACATGTAAGAAGGAGAGGAAGAAGAAGACAGAGGTTGTAAGAAGATTCTGCATTTTTGGTGTGAAATTAGAAGAGTGTGTGAGTATGTGGGGTATATAAAGAGAGATTGGTGGAAAAAAGGTTGGTTCTTTAAATTCTTGTGGTGATCACAAATTAAGGACAGCATGTTCATTATAATTAATTTTACACCATTACCTACTTTTAATTGATGACCATGTTACACTTTCTCTTTATTCTTGTCCCCACAATTAAATCAAAACAAATAAATGAGAATTTGTAAGTTCGACACTACTTTGAAACGAAATTATCTTAAAAGATATATAAATCTTAAGGAAAGGGATAGTATTTCTCTTAGGAGGCCACTTATCAATTATTACAACTTGTTGTTTTCTTCTTATATTTCACTTTTTAAACAAATTAACTGTATTCTTATAAAATCACCACATGAGCACATGCCTTAAAGAATTTAATAATCATCTATAATTTTTTTGTATTATAAAACACAAAACACTAATAGTGAAATAAAGAATACAATCCATTACACCTTGTCAAATAATGAAATATTTGAAAGTCCAATTTGAAATTAGATCAAACACTAAATTAAGCTAAGTTTTCCATCCGAGATAATGTCAAATTTTCAATATGTTGAATCTAATTTAATTTTTAATTTTAATCTTTTGGTGACAAGTCTTATTTCTTTTAAGGATAGTGTTGTGTTAGACTATCTTAAGATGAGGGAGGCTATTTTATTTTATATTTTTATAATTAGTTTTTATTTTTATTAAAAATATTACTATTAATTTTCTTTTAAAATGTTATATTTTTTATTTATATATACTATAAATTATTCATAAAATAATTTAATAAAACATTAAACTTTATTGTATTTTAATATCTATATTTTTTCGAATCTTTTTAAATAGTCTATATGTATTAAATAAATAAATCCAATGAATACATATATACATCGCAGACAAAGCAATTTAATTAAATTATTATTATTACTTTAAAAGAAAAAAAAACATTAAAGGCTGTGGGCCATCTAAAACTTAATCATTTTTCATCTACCAATGTTGTCAGGTTGTGATAATGGCATAAAGATATTTTTATAGAGAATTTATGTTAAAAAGCTAATTAACCAACAACTGTTAGAATCATTAATTGACCTAATGTAAGGTATTTTGTCTTAGAGCTATAGAATACTCCACTATTAATTTATTGACTGGGAACAAGTTTTATCAAGAAAGGAATAGATGCTGTCATCCATCACTTAACGATATGGAGTATTAATTTTTTTTTAAAAAAATCTCCTTTTAAAATTTACGAATTGAATTTCATTGAAAATAATTAATAACTTACCAATGAAAATTAAATTCTATTGGTAATTATCAACAAATTACAAATAAAAATTAAATTTATGTAATAGCAACGAAATACCAACGAAATATTACTAATATACCTCAATTATGATTGCTACTATATTACCAACTACCACTTTAACGATTAAAAATTTTGGTTGCTAATCTGTTGGCAACACGATTTAGCAATGGAATTAGGGCATTTAACAACGGAATATTCCATTTATAAAAAATGATTTTTTTAGTATATATATATATATATATATATATATATATATATATATATATATATATATATATATATATATATATAATATAGTAATATTTTAATGTATAATAAATAATTGTATTAATGTTGTGTGTTGAGATAATATTATTTTATAATATATACTATAAAGTATGTTATGCATGTAAAATATTAATTAAAATTTTAAATATAAATTGTATTATAAAATTTTTGTGTTTAAGGAGTAATGTTTTTTTTAATAAGCTATGAAGATGAGTGGTAGAACTACGAGAATAAGAACTAGTGAAATAGAACAAGGGAGGGTATAAATTAGTTAAAGAATTATAGCAGATAGTCACCAACTAATTGTCGGTTGAGAGTTGAATAAATAAGTCAATACGGACAAAATTTACAATTTTAATATTTTTGGCATTACACGATACGATAGTGCCCTTCTGATTTATGGGAAATTCTTGAGTGCCCAAATTTTGAGGAAATTTTTAAAAATATTCAAATTGACAAAAAGACATTGACACGACATTGATTCGATTGTAATTTTTGAAAAAAATTATTATCGAGTCAACTTTTTATGCTAAAAATTAGGCAAAAAAGAAAAATTCTAAAAAAATCTGCCCACGGTAGCTTTTGACCCATTTTATTTTCCAGTGCAATGGGTGCATCTTAAGTAATAAGGGAAATTATCAAAAACTTCTCTCGAGATTTGTCTAAACTATCAAATATATTCTGTGATTTAAAAAATTATCAATTATCCCTTTTAACTTGTTTTTTATTTGAACATTAATAAAAATATATTTTTTTCTTAAAATAAAGAATGATGAAAATGACATGAAGACCCATATATTTAACATTTGTATTTTTAAACTTCACTATTTTTAAAAAAAAAATATTTTTTAAAAGGGGTAATTGATAATTTTTCAAACCACGAGATTTATTTGGTAATTTGGACAAACCTATAGGGGTGTTTGGATAATTTACCCTAAGTAATAAGAGTATTGGATAATAGTTATATCACACCTTCTCACATAATGACTTATCATATCACGAGATTAATAAAATATAATGGAGTAATATTTTTAAAAATAATATTTAATTTATATTTTATAAATAATTTATAATATAAATAAAGGGTAAAAACAATTAAAACAAATTATAATCTTTTAATATAAAGTATAAAATCATAAAATAATCTCACATCTTATATATATATATATATATATATATATATATATATATATATATATATATACTAATTACGAATACGCTGCTATAAATAACTTTTTAAAAGTATGAGGTGTCGCGACGTGATTAATTGTCGTATATTTTTTATTTTTTATTTTAATATTACATATATAATCTTTCTACTTTTAATTTTTTTATTATTATTCATGTATATCTTTAATTCATATATATCTATAAATTAAATACTACTTTAATCATATTTTTTTGATTAGTTAGGAATAAATAATCAACAAAATATATCCAACTTATTATATATTATTATTATTATTCATGTATATCTTCAAACTAAAATACAACATTTAATCATATATTTTTGATTAGTTAGTAATACTACTTTTATTTTTATTTTTATTATTATCATTATTATTATTCATGTATATATTTAAATTATGTATATCTATAAATTAAATATCATCTTTAATTATATATTTTGATTGGTTATAATAATCCATCCGCGTATTACGCAGGAAAGTGTACTTGTATAGTATAGTATGTGTTTAACTAAATAATACTCATTTCGTCTCACTAAGCTCTTCACTCTTTCTTCATTTGTTTGTCTCACTTCACTTTTCACCCTTAAAAAATAAAGTAGTAAAAGTTTCAAAACAAATAACCTCTTACTATATTATATTTTTAAAAATGTTACTTTCACCTAACTTACCTAACTTATTTTATCATTTATTTATTACTTAAAAATACCACAATACCCCTAAAAATCAATAAAGTTGGTCAAAAAAATAACTTTTATTAAAATCAGTATCTACAGTAACGGTGAAGAGCTTAATGGGACGAAAGGAATAATATAGGAGTAGTATGAGGTACTCCCTCCATCCGCTTTCAAGGCTATTATTTTTCCATTTTGGGCGTCCGCCCCCAAGGGTCTCATTTCCCTTTTTATCTACATACACCCACTAATACAACTAAAAAATGGGGTCCACACCTCCACTAATACAACTACCCACTACACATTAAATAACAATACTCCTTAATTTCAGTGCCCAAAAGCAAATAGCACCCTTGAATCTGGACGGACGGAGGGAGTACGTCTTTGTTGCTTTCGTCCTGATCAGGTGGAGGTGGTGTTTTTCCAACTTTGGATTAACAAAGTATTTTATGAAACTTTCCATCACATTAATTTTTTTTTATCTTTTTATCATTTTCTATTTTTTACTAATTTTCAAATAACTAATCAGCACTTTAATTACAACTTTATTAATATTTAACTTTAATTGCTTTATTTTACCCTTCGATTCATGATATATCATGGTTTATGGTCTATTTTATTTATAAAGTTTAATATTTATTTTAGGATTTAATATTAATTTTAATAGTATAATTATAAATTCACCTTTGTTATTTATGATCTATTTTACTCCTTGAATTTAATATTTAATCTTATGAAGTGCTTGGTTGTTGAGTTAAAATTAAGTTAATAAAATATATACATGTGATTAATGAAATGTGAGCATTTAATTTTCTTAATTTTATTTATTAGTTTTAAGAGATATATCATGACTTTAAATGAATGGGCTTAGAAAGAAGATAATTAAATCCATTTATATGCAATTAATTAGTGTGCAAATTCTTACATTTTAATAATTATTTAGAAATTTTTTAAGGGTATAATTAATAATATTTATTTATTTATTTAAAAATAATACATCAATGCATCTCGGATGTCTAATCAAAGACACTCTTTAATATTTTAACTAAAAACTAAAGCCCAAAGTTGATGATGAAGATATGTCCAACAAAACAAAGATAAGGAACTTTATTTATTTAAAAAAGAAAAAAGTTGTAAAACTGAAGACTAAAAGTGTTAAATCAATTTTTAATTAACTCTAATGATGGTTAAGAAAAAGCTTCTGTTTTCTTTTTTACTTAATTAGCTTTTGGGGATAAAGTTTCTACTTTTAGTAGTTGGCAAACAGTCATGTAAATTTGATTTATGGTGTAAATTCTATATATATATATATTTTTTTTTAATTTATTTATATTCTTTGTGTTTTTAGGGTTTAAATTAAAGAGAGATTACACCTATTCACATGAGATTAAGGGGTCGTTTGGTATATTAGAAGGAATCAGAATATTAATAATAGTGATAGTAATGAGGAATGACAATGTTTTTGTATTTTATAATTATATTGTTTGGTTGATGATTGGGAATGACTATCATAGTTAGGAGTGAGACTCCTGTGTACCCGGGCGAATGGAGCACATTTCGTGCGCCTTTGCAATTTTCATGCCCCTTTGCAATTTAAACCTCTAGCAATACATATGTTTAAATAGAATTGGAGGGAGAAGATTGTGTTCACATGGGGTCACAGAGTATCCCTCTGTGTCCCCGAGGGCGCAGGAGCTTTTGCCCATAGTTAATAATGTTGTTTGTTATGTAAAAATTTCTTTAATAATAAAGTCAAATTTAATTTTTTATAATGATTTTTTAAGAAATTAATATTAGTTGATGATTTTTTTGTACATATAAATATTTTTAGAAAATTACATAATTAATTTTTATTTAAAAAATAATTAATACAAAAAAGCATTTAAATTAGGGAATGAAATGAAAGTCATTCCAAATTTCATGAGGAATGGATGATTCCATTGTTTTTGGGTATTAAATTACTATAACACCAATTATTCCCATGAAACAAACATCCAAAATTAATTCCAATCACATTTCATCTCTCCACACCTTCCAAACAAACACCCCCTAACTCTTATTAGTTTGCACATATATAGTTGTAGAGATTGGTCAGGTCTCCTTAATTTTTTTTAATTATATACTATAATTTATTTTGTAATTATAATCAAGTACTTATATATATATATATATATATATATATATATATATATATATATATATATATATATATATATAATTTTATGATTTTTACTCCCAATTTTCTAGTTAAAACTCCACGTAGTTTATTTATTAAATAAAATAAAATCAAGCCTCAGCTCAAAGAAAAATATGAAACTTAAAAGATAGTATATCCTCATAAGAGCTCTAAAAAAAATTAATAATATATATAAAAATAAAACCTTGTTATTTAAAAGATAGGTTTGACTTTTTGAAGAGATTTAACCAATTGATCATGCATATACTAGTGCAAATTACAACTATAATGCTAGCTACGCTTTAACTTTTTGCACATTCAAAATATTTGACCGGATTGTTCGTTATTTTTGTCTTTTTTAATCACCTATTGTCAAAAAATATTACTCATTTTAATAAAAATAAAACAAATTACAATATATTAGAGTTAAACTAGCTAGAAGTAAATTTCATTAAAAAAATATAATAGTTTCTTGCTTAAAAAATAATTTTACACATACTAATAAGAAATATCTCAATATAAATTCTATTAGATAACCACATCATCTAAAAAATTTAAGTTGATATTGAAAAATGTTTAGTATTTAATCAAATCACTCTAACTAATCTAGAGCAGTGAATATTTTATCAGCTATTCAAATCACTCCATACCATAAATTATATACATAATTTATGTATAATTAAAATGATGAAAAAAGTGGAGTAATCTTTCAAATTAAATTTCTTACAAAAAGTTGTATTCACAATCATGGTGATGGCGAATAGGGAATTTGTTGACATGCCATAATTATTTTCAAAAGGTAAAGAACAAAAAGTACTATTCAATCTTCACCGCGTTTATCGTTCTAATTGTTTTTTTTTTAATATTTTTTAATAGAAAGAAAATGATGCCATCTTACCTGCAATTTTCAACAGAACTATGTCTTGTGAATTAGTTAGCATATTAATTGCACCTACGAGAGTTTATTTTTTACTAAGTCCATTAACAAAAAACTAGGGGGCTTATGGTATACAAACCTAGGGGTATGAGTTAAAATATCACTTAAAATCTATAACGTAAATTTTTTAAAAATGCTCATCCTCAAACATTATAAACATATTTACAATTTTACTAATTACCAACGTATTAACTTTAATTTCGTGAACCAAACATACTCTAAAAATTAAAATTAAACTCTAAATGACAAGCTTAACTTATTACTTCCATATGGTTGAATAATTTATTCTCAATTAATTAACAATAAAAAATATAAATAAACTTTAAAGACAAAAAATTAAGTCATAGCACCAAAATGCACGTACACAATATTTTTCCTTAAAATTAATAGAAAAAAATCTAATATATTAAATTATTAAATATGATCCTTTTAAATGAAAATAGGTTTACATTTACGTTGTGAAGGTAGCACTTTTGGGCCATATGAAGTGAAGGCAGACTGGTCTATTTGTCAGACTATACATATACAAGGCCTGGTAGATATTGGGCCATTTTTTCTGGGCCATCAGACTCCAGGCCATAAATCTTTTAAATTAAAGTACTAAATTTCTGACCCAAAGGCGCCAGCCCATCACCTACGTCGCCTCCATTTCCACATGTTTCTCCCATTTGATACATCAGAATTTCCGACAGTGGGTATAATGATCGATTATCACCCATAATGTATAGGCTTCGGTTGAGAATTTATGGGTCCATGAATGCTCGAACGAGAGGCAGTTGGAAACAAGATTTCAAGTTGCTACTCCGCTTTTTTTTGTGTGGAAAATCAATCAGGTGAATTCACTTGTTTTATTTTTACTTTAGTAGTTTTTGATTGAATTTTACTATGGTTGTGCAAGAAACTTACTCACTGTAGAACTAAGTTCTCATTTTGTGAACCTTTAACTTATATGCGATCAATTTTGAGTGGGAGGTTTTCATGAGATAAATTCCGATTTGAATTTTTTTTCTTATAGAATGAGTTGCAGATATGTTGGTTCTGTTTCTTTACTAATTCTGCCCTTAAATTGTTTGGCATTGGCTTAGGATAGTTGTTTTTTGCTTGTAAATTGATTGGTCTTTATTCCCCTAGGCTGGACCTTTGTTAAGATTAAAAAAGATTGTCCAGCACTCTCTTTCTGTCTGTCCTCAATTGAATATAGAGATGGATGATGACGTTTGAACCGAGAATTTGAGTACTTATTTTTCTTGTTTTTATTGTTTCCTTTTTACAGTTGCAACTAAGTAGAGCTTTCTACTAATTTCACTGCATGAGTGTTCAAATATCTTACACAGATGATATAATAATACTCGTACAAACATTATCAGTGAAAAGAGTTAGGAAATCAATGAACAGAAGCACAGTGCATAACCCCCACAAATTATGATAAGTTGGATCCATGGTTTCCCTCTTATGCATTCGCCTGGGTGGAATCCACCGACTAAATGTAGCACCCAAGATACTCTTTCCTGGCTTAATTTCTCCTTCTACCATCAAATCCATTTGTCATCCCGCCATTGATTGCACTTCCTCAGCTTCACCGTCAACCCTTATCAAAAGGGTCTGCTTTTGGGTTTGTGATGCATACTATAATCAGCCAAAAAAAACTTCTTATTATTTCAATGCAACACATCCTGAGTTGAATTTGCCTATAGATTCTGATTTCTTGACCCTAGAACAGGCCATTACTGTAGTGGCTTCATTGGCTGATGAGGCAGGGTCAATGGTGGCACTGAGTTTCTTTTATTGGGCAATTGCGTTTCCGAAATTCAGGCATTTTATGAGGTTTTACATTGTTACTGCAAGTTGTTTGATTAAAAATGGAAACCTTGAGAGAACCCATGATGTTGTAAGTTGTTTGCTGCGGAATTTTTCTGAGGTTGAGATGTTGAAGGAGGCTGTGGACATTGTTTTTGAAATGCAGAGCCAAGGTTTGGTTCTTAATGACACCACTTTGAATTGTGTGCTGAGCATGGTAAATGAGATGGGTTATCTTGAGATGGCGGAGAAAGTGTTTGATGAAATGTGCAAGAGAGGGGTGGTTCCAGGTCCCTATAGTTTTAAGTCCATGGTTGTGGCGTGTTGTAGACTAGGAAGAGTTTCGGATGCTGATAGATGGCTAAGTGCAATGTTGAGTAGAGACTTTATTGTTGACAAAGCTACGTGTAGTTTGATTATCAATGTGTTTTGTGTAAACGGTTGCACGAATAGAGCATTGTGGGTATTTAATAAGATGATTGAGATGGGTTTGGAACCAAATGTAATCCATTTTTCGAGTTTGATTAATGGGCTGAGTATCCGAGGAAGCATTAATCAAGCTTTTGAAATGTTGGAGGAGATGGTAAGGAGAGGATTGAAGCCCAATGTATATACCCATACAGCATTGATTGATGGTCTTTGTAAGAAAGGTTGGACTGATAAGGCATTTAGGCTTTTCTTGAAACTTGTTAGAAGTGACAATTACAAGCCCAATGTGCACACCTACACAGTGATGATTGATGGATACTGCAAAGAGGAGAAGTTGCAACGGGCAGAGATGTTACTCGAGAAAATGAAAGAACAAGGATTGAGTCCTAACTTGAACACATATACTACCCTTATATATGGTCATGCTAAGGCTGGGGATTTGGATAGAGCTTATGATGTAATGGAGATGATGGGGGAAGATGGTTTAACTCCTAATACTTGTACATACAATGCTCTGATTGATGGTCTCTGTAAGAAGGGAAGAGTCAAGGAGG
This sequence comes from Pogostemon cablin, assembly GCA_023678885.1. NCBI lineage: Eukaryota > Viridiplantae > Streptophyta > Magnoliopsida > Lamiales > Lamiaceae > Pogostemon > Pogostemon cablin. The sequence continues at coordinate 10,350,677 of CM042960.1, forward strand.
CTTACGACTTGCTTAAGAGAAGCTACAGGAATGGGTTTTGTGCAGATAAATTTACGTATACCATTTTCATATCTGAGAGCTGTAAGAATGAGGATATGAGACAAGCTTTTGCACTTGTTACTATGATGATAAAGAAGGGAATTACAGCTGATATGCACACTTACACAACTTTGATCTCTTCGCTTTCAAGGCAAAGGAAAATGGCAGATTGCGAAAGAATTCTTTGTGATGCAACCCACATGGGACTCGTTCCAACAACAAAAACATACACGTCTTTGATTTCTGGCTACTGTAGAGATGGTAAGGTTGACATGGCAATGAAGTTTTTCAACATGATGCGCGACAATGGTTGTGTGCCAGATAGTTTTACCTATGGTGCCCTGATAGGTGGGCTCTGCAAGGAATCCATGTTGGATGAGGCTAGAAAACTTTTTGAAGAAATGATGGACGAAGGTATTTCCCCATGTGAAGTTACACGGGTGACAATATCTTATGAGTTTTGTAAGAAAGATGAATCTTTAACTGCAATGGCTCTTCTAGATAGATTAGACAAGAAGTTATGGGTTCGCACTGTTAGGACATTGATTAGAAAGCTTTGTAGTGAACACAAAGTAGACATCGCGGCCCAATTTTTTGATAAATTGTTAGATGCAAACCAGAATGTGGATCATGTAACACTTGCAGCATTTATGAGTGCTTGTTATGACAGCAACAAGTACGCGCTTATTTCTGAAATGTCTACGAGGATAACAAAGGAAAAAGGTTGCTTTATGATTTCTTCAACTGTGCTAGTTATGTATATGCTGACAACACAAATAAATGATAAATTTATTGAATCAGTTGCAGCAGCGGAATGAGGATTTCAGTCGAGCGCCAGAAGTTAGAGCAGCATTGGGGCGTTTGTAGAGCTTTCTGAACTGCTTGCGACAAACAGGTCATATGCTTGAAACTGCCTTCTCTTTTCCAAACAGATCGGAAATCCTATTAAGCTGGAGAATGTGAGTTCCCTCTTTACAGCGCTTCACTTTTGAACTTTGATCATTCACTCTTCTTATGTTGTTATTTTTTAATCTGAGATTTTCATTATAAAAATTTGATTTCCTCTTACATTTCCACGATGTTTTTAGCGAATGTATGAATGCGACCAATCACCTCAGTTTAGCTTTGGATTTTGGGATGTGAAGTGAAATGCATGCCTTCTCCATTCCATTCGAATATCAGGGTAATGGTGACTTCTTATGCAGTTATACTGATGTCTTTCATGCGAGTACAATACGTATCATCATTATCGGTGATCGACTAATATAATCCTGTGTTTTTGCTAGCACTGGAGACTTAGTCTGCAGTCAATTAGAGATAAATGCTTCAAATGAGATGGAAATCCTATGACCAGCTAAGAATGATGCATTTTATCTGTTAAAGCGGTGTTTTAGATACTACATGTTTTGTATCAGAATATACACACATTATCGTGAATTTATTATTTTCGCACAATTGTGTTGGTGCAGCTGATGGATGTTGGTTGATCATAGATTCGAATTTGATTTGTAGGATATGTAAATTTGATTTTCTTTTTATTACAAGAATGGATTTAGCCTTTAGGAAAACCTTCGATTTATTTATAAAATTTTGTTATTGATTCTTGCATTTATTTTACTTATTTCATGCTTTGTAATTGATTTTTTTTATTATTAATTTTTTTTTTCTTTTAGGTGTCTGTTTGATAAAGACGGGAAATATTTATTGTTATTACAAGTTTCGGAATCAATCCGTGCATCTTTTATGTCATGAATGATTTAAGCATTATAAAATAAGAAAAAGTTAAAAAAAAAATTTGAACAAATTCAAATTGAATTAGAAGTTCGATCACTTATGTCATGAATGATTTAAGCTATTGTTATAATTATTACATTCTTTATTTTTTGTAAAAAAAAATAAAGTGACAACTTAGACTCGGGGAGTATTTTATGAGTTAATAATATGTCTTTATAAATAAAGAATAATAATTCTCGAATAGAATATGCAATAGAATTGTCAAGACTAGCTCCAGAAAATTAATTTCAATTTTTATAAATCGATTATAAGTCAAACTCGAACACAACTTGTATTTTTTTACACAAAAATAATAGTTTCACAATTTTATTTAATCTAATAATTTAGTTAGACTCTAAAGAGTGACTTATTAAGTAGGAAAGGCGATGTTAATGGAGGTAGTCCCTGCGAAAAGTGAAATTGGATGATATCGATCAAGATCTTTAAACCCCAACTCCACCTACCTTCCTATATATGTAGCACTAATCAAGAAGCACTTCGCATCTTCAACAACTCCATTTCAAGGTATAAGGTTTCCCTAATTTTGCCCACTGTTTCTGTAATCAATCGCTTGTATTTTCTGTTTATTCCTGATACTTATTCGTAATCTACATGGGTTTCTGATATACGAGCTGATTGATCTATGGTGGTTATCTGAATTTTCTTCAATATTGAATTAATTTGATGATTACACTGCCTGTAATAATGGGATAATTTCTTTTAACATTTGCTAAAATTAATTTATGGGGGCAGTAGTTTGAAGAATGTGTCTTCATTTAATGTTGCAAGAACTATTTGGGGATGGTAGTAGCTGGAAGATTAATGATATTCTGAGATTTATCAATGAAACGAATTTGTGATTTTAGGATGCAACTGTGAACATGAGCAACAGATATTGATGCTCAAACACAGGTTAGAATTAATGATGCTATGGGCTGTTGTAGATTCTTGATTCTTAATGTTTGCATTATGTAGTTCTAAGCTACCAATATATGGGTATTTAGGAAGATTGTGTTGTTGCTAATGTTTTCATTTGATGAATCTTGTCAGTTCATCTATTCAAATGGGATCTAGAAAGATTGGATTGTTGCTAATGTTCTCATTTGATGAATCTTGTCAGTTCATTTATTCAAATGGGATTCTAGAAAGATTGGATTGTTGCTAATGTTTTATTTTTAGAAAGATTAGACTGTTGCTAATGTTTTCGTCTGATAGAATCTTGTCACTTTGTCTACTTAAATGGGATTTTAGGAAGATTGGATTTCTAATGTTTTCATCATTGTTAGTTCCTTTGTTCAAATGGCGCGCTCTGCTCTGGACGAGATGTCAGCAACTGGCGCTTTTGTGAGGACTCCTTCAACTTTTCGGAATTTCATTTCAAGGGATCCTGATTCTACTTTCTCTGCTGAAGCTGGGAGGTATCATTTATATGTATCATATGCTTGTCCTTGGGCATCAAGGTGCCTTGCTTACTTGAAGATCAAAGGGCTCGATAAAGCAATCAGTTTCACTGTAAGTGAACTAGTTAATAATGCAATCCTAAATTTTTATGTTGATTGAGTTTGATTACATTCAATACTTTCGATTATCAATCAGTCGGTGAAGCCTATATGGGGAAGGACAAAGGATACTGATGAGCACATGGGATGGATTTTTCCAGCTTCTAATACGGAAGAACCAGGTGCTGAGCCAGACCCTTTACATGGAGCTAAAAGCATAAGAGAATTGTACGAGATTGCAAGTTCAAATTACTCAGGGAAATTTACAGTTCCAGTATGTTCAGCTTCGTATTTCTAAGATTTTTATCTAGATGCATGCATATTCTTATGAACTTCTTCAAGATAATGCTTTAGGGTTGTGGCCTTTTAATTCTAGGTTCTTTGGGATAAAAAACTCGAAACTATTGTGAACAACGAGAGTGAAGAGATAATCCGAATGTTGAACACAGAATTCAATGATATCGCGGAGAATCCTGGTGTGGATCTTTATCCTCCTCACTTGCAGAACACAATCAATGAAGTAAATAATTGGATATATGATAATATTAACAATGGTGTTTACAAATGTGGTTTTGCGAAGAAACAGGAACCTTATGATGAGGTACAGTACTTCGAATCATTGTGGTGCTGTTCTTCTTACAAGCCCTGAATTTGATTTACTGCTCTCTCTTGAACTACCCCCCTCCAGGCTGTGATCAACCTGTATAAAGCTTTAGACAAATGTGAACAGATTCTGAGCAAACAACGGTATTTATGTGGAGACATGCTGACTGAGGCAGATATACGCTTGTTTGTGACCCTCATTAGATTTGATGAGGTATGACCATCTTCTAAACAAGATTTCTTTGCTTAAAAAAAAAAAAAACCTCCTGACATGTAATTGTTCAGTTCTTAAAGTTTTTGGTTGAACAAGAAATTCCATTATAGGTTAACATGTCAATTACCTGATGTCTTCGCTATTCAGCGGCCGACCGAGTTTGGCTTAATGTAGTCCAACAAAGCAACTCTAGGGCACAAGATTAAGTTTGGAATCAAGTGAACTTTAATTGGTTATGCATGCAGACTGTGATCATATTGTTGTATTCTTTTACCAACATATAACCATCCATTTTACTGAGATATCATTAGTCCCTTTTGTGATAGGTTTATGCAGTTCACTTCAAATGTAACAAGAAGTTGATACGCGAGTATCCCAACATCTTCGGCTACACAAAAGACATATTCCAAGTCCTTGGAGTTAGTAGCACAGTCAACATGGAGCACATTAATAAGCACTACTACGGGAGCCATCCGTCTATAAACCCATTCGGAATCATTCCTCATGGTCCTGATGTCGACTTTTCTGCTCCTCATGACAGAGACAGGTTCTCTAAGTAGGGTTCACTTTCATCTTTGTTAACTATGAATTGAATTATGTGTAACACTAATGCAATCGTTATCGGTGAGTCCTTGTGTGTGACTGTCTTGTCTGTGTAATAAAATGTTGTTAAGAAAAGTTTACTGGTTTTTCATTAGTTAGATTCTCCAATTTACTGTGGTGAAAAGGTGCAAGTTATGCTGCATATTGATATGGTATTCCTCTTTCTGGTAGTGTTTTATTTCTGAATTTTAAATTATTCCCATACACCATCTGTGTAATGGAACTATGGAAGTAATGGAAATGAAATATAGCACAATTTGCAAGAATTTGATTTGAGTAATTGGTATTGGATCATGCTATCATTATCCCATCAAGAATTGAACTATTTCAAGCAAAACTATCTTCTATTTCCAGATGAGAATCAAACTAAATTGATAGATTACACCAATGAAATAGGAAAAGAAAATACAGGAGAAGAAACTTCAAGTCCCAACAAAGATGAAACCAAATGTGTTCAAAGATGAAATTAGGGCAGAAAAGGGGCAATTTCCACCATCATTGGAAATTGAGAGCATTTTCCATTCATTATCCAATTCTTCGTTGTATCCTGCTCCATCTCGAATTCACAAGGCAGATAAATCGGAGGTAAGTCATCTAGATATCAAACTTGCTTCCCACATTACTCAACTTTAAGACCTTGTGAAGCATGTAAAACTCCATTTTGCCCATCTTTGGTTTGTAACCCCTCGCGTAGCTGTATTAGATGAAAATTTATATCAGAAAAAAACTATTAATGCACTGCAGAAGATAAAAAATGATAAAGCAAGCAGATCTTTAAGGGGATATTTGAGCGGAGGGGGAGAAAGACCATGACAAAGTTGCGTTTTTCGCTGGCTCAAAATCCTAATCAATTTGGCCTGAACAAACGCCCCAACAGTTTATCACTCGAACTGATTTTTTTCAGGCCAACTCAATAGCTAATATATTTTTCAGTCCGGCTAAGTTAAACTCCATTGGTGGCCTGGCTAGGTCAGGGGTTTGACAGCTGTAAGAACTAAACACATTATCAAAGAAATTTTCATGTCAAGAAAAAAGTAACAGTTAGTTATTGAGATGAAATTTTTCGATAAGCATTTTTCAAAAATACTAAACTGTTTAGGTTTTCCGAAGTAATGACAATAAAGAATTAAACTACAGAATTATTTGTAATTAACTTTACAACGTAATAAACGTTGCTAGAATATATATCAACCTGATTAAGGACCTTCTTTGAATACCGGTATCCCTGCCATATAAGCCAAAAAAGGTGTTAAACACTATAATTTGAAGCCAAACCAATGTCTTTCCAACAGAACATAAAAATAATTGTAGCAATTACCTTATCAGTGCCATAAATGTAATCACAGTAGGTGAATACTGATGCAAAATTACTTTGACTCTGTCCACCAACGTAATGGTGGTAATCATGGTAATCAGGACCACCATAAAAGGGAATATATTTCGTCGGAGTCCAAGGGAAATCATATCTGCAGCATTACATTTTGTCATGCCTTCTTAAAATAAATTAAAGCAGCAGTAGAAAAAAGCATTCCCCCAGTAAAGAACACAAAATACCAAATGATGTTGACCCGATACAAACAAAATATCAAGACAAAAGATGATGAAACAACTATATAAAACAACAAATAAACCTATTCGACATTCACTCCCTTGGCAAAATATTATATTTTTTATTGAAAATATTACCACTTTTTATCTGTCTCATAGAATGACTTCCGTGAGGCGGTATATCTTTGCATTGTTCAAAATCATGGAAATTAAATGTTAATCATGCAATTAATTATCCTTGTTGGATCTCTAATCAACACATAGTGTCAGTATGTATAGGAAAATCCCACTAGAACAACAAGATGAGGATGCTCCCGCGCGTCGTCCACCACACCTATTACACAAACTTGGTCAATCATGTCTGCTGCTGCCTGCTAACCTGTTGGACTTCAATTGGTGCATTCAGTTAAGATTATCACAATAGTTGCCATTATTTGAAAACAACCACCACTCTATCACTTATTATATTAATCTATAAAAGGAATTAAATTGGAAAGGAGCTTGTCTAGTGCAGATCCGGGTTTTTGTAAACCATTTTGGCATTTTCAGCTTTAGGTCAAAAAACACAATTATACGAAAGAAATTAATACTAAACCATGGGGTACATAACTTTATGTTCAACGGTGCAAAGAAACATTTCACACTTGGAAAAAGATGGGATTATGTACATCTCCATTAAAATAAACTTAGCAAGTGACCTTACATTTACTAAATAAAATGCAAATGGGAGAGAAAGGGTCGAATTAATCTTTCTCCTCGTGCACAAAAGTTAATCCACTATTATTGACCTCATCCCACCAATGCATTTACTTTCCAGCATATCAATTGAAATCCCAAAAAGCAAATAGTGAAAAGAATGTGAATGAACACCACTGTTCAGCCATCATTGGGTCAAATTTGCAAAAGCAACGCAGATAGAATGACACTTAAATCAATCAAAGCTGGAGACATATCACTAAATTGCATCAAATCAAAGCACGAGTTTCAAGCATGCTAAGTGCATTACCCACTGTGAGTCTCAATAGCCTCAGTCTGTCTCAAAGCAATCCACAACCAAAATGTAATAATATGTCCTGGGACCATCGCGGGTCCAAGAAAAGAGGGGATCCCGAGGATCAAAACCTCGGCCCAGTGAGCATATGGCGCCGCAAACCCAATTGGAGCGGTGTACTCATGATGCACCTTGTGAATCTTCTCATACCCCCACTTGCAATGCAGAAATCTATGGATCCAATAGTTGGTGTAGTCCTCCACGATGAAATACACCCCCAATTGCAAAACAATCTCCCAAAGAGAAGGCAACGGCAAGCTTGTTCTTACTCCTATCATCTTCATTAAACAGAGAAATCCACCAAAAAAAAAAAAACATCTAAAAATAATTAAACGCAAGGCTAAATGATTGGTTATGCAAAACATACATTCAAGTCCCCTTGGTGGATACAACGGTCGAGCAAAAGAACAAACAACAAAATTAGATTGTCACAACACAATCATACAATTAAAATTAGAAAAATAATAAAAAAATAATTATATGAAATAATTTCACAAAAATCAAAAATCCAATTTATTTCATTCATCCTATTTGTTTAACATAATCGTAAGCTGATATCAACGTTTGGCGCCAGGTCACTATCTACTCTTGTGAGATTATAGAACCACAGATCACAGATCTTGATTAGAAACCATTAATCAAGTCCCACGAAAGAAGTAGAGCTCACTTTTGATTACTAGAACAACAGATTGATGTGTACGAACGAGAAAATCCACAAATTTGAGAAGCATGAAAGTTGAACAAGTATTTACCTTAATGGAGGGATAGGAGAGGAGTTGAAGAGGGCCTACAACAAGGAAGAACATGCGCATTACCGAATTGTAGCAGCGGAGTGTATCTGCAAAGGAGAGCTGTACCTTGGGTTGAATCTTGTAGCGGCCAACAGATTTGTTAAATACAAACTCGAGGAAGAGATAGTACAAGGGGAAAATAGAGAAAATGAGAAAGAGAAATATGATGTTATGGCAATAGAGGAAGTAGTCGGACTTGGAAGCGGAGTAAGTGAACCAGAGATCCTCCGCCGCCGTGAGAGATCTCCCTAGGGCGGCTTCCGCCTCTTGAAGGGTTGCGTAAGGCAACATTGAAGATGTGGAGGAAAGCGGGGTGGTTCTACTTCTCGCTCCTTCTTTGCATTCTCTCTTTTTATCAGCTCTGAGATGGAGAACAAGCCACAGAAAAGGCTGTTCAATTAAACTTGCCTTCGAATTTGGGATAATGGACTTCAACGTGCAGGGCCGGCCCAAATGGGTGTCCACGTGGGCTTCTGCCATGGGCCCCAAGTTTTAAGGCGCCCAAATATTTTTAATATCTATATGTATATGTATATGTTATTGTTATGGGCGGTACTATTGAATTGAATCGAATCGATTATCACCCTAATATATAGAGTTTGGTTGAGAATTTATGGTCAGTTGGAAACAAGAATTCTAGTTGCTACTCCGCCTTTTTTGAGTGGAAAATCAGTCAGGTGAAATCACTGGTTTTATTTTTACTTTAGTTTTTGATTGAATTTTACTATGGTTGTGCAAGAAACTTGGTCACCGTAGAACTTTGTTCTCATTTTGTGATCTTTAACTTATATGAGATCAAATTTGAATGGGTGTTTTCATGAGATAAATTCCGAAATGACTTGCAGATATGTTGATATCTGTGAAATATTAATCAAATTTTATTTCATTCGGAGATTCAATTATAAAAATCCCTTTACATGGAAGAGATAATCCGAATGTTGAATACAGAATTCAATGATATCGCGGACAATCCTGGTGTGGATCTTTATCCTCCTCACTTACAAGACATGATCAATGAAGTAAATAATTGGATATATGATAATGTTAACAATGGTGTTTACAAATGTGGTTTCGCAAAAAAACAGTACTTTGAATCATTGTGTTGCTGCTCTTCTTACAAGCCTTGAATTTGATTTACTGCTTTTTTTCGAACTACCCTCCCTCCGTCCAGGCCGTGATCAACCTATATAAAGCTTTTGTTGTAATTAAGTAGAAAAACACACTTGGATCCTACTATTAACCACTCAATGAACAAGATGACACACTCAACTCACGTTTGCAGATTTGACTATGAAGAACAATTGAATCAAAAACTGTAAATAAAAGAATCAACTCTCAAGGAATTATAGTGGTTCGATCATGAAGATCTACGTCCACTTTCAAAGGAAATCGAGCACTCTTTCATTGATAGACGTTTACACTTGATGAAGAAGATTAACTAACTTCTTTGATCACTCATGGATCACTATCTCTAACTTACAGAAGAAGAAGAAAAATGTGTGTTGAATGAAGCAGGTTGAATGCTTATATAGCTGGTGGAGTTTGATCCGTTTCAACTGCACGACTGATGCCTCAAACCATCCAATGAAGCCTTGACACATCAACACCTCCCTAACAGCATACTTAACAAACTAACTCCCTCAAAGTTCTTGAACCAACTCATTTAGTCAACACAACCGATCCATAACCCCCTAACCAACCCTTCCATTTAACATGCATCCATGCAGCCACGTGTGTGTGTACTATCCTAGCGTATAAACTCCAAGAAACATGTATGCAATGTTCAAATACTTCCTGACCAACTTGATGCACCGGTTGCATGGAGATCATGATCATGTTTTATACTTCAACTTCTAACAATTCTCCACCTTAAAACAAGTATCAAATCTTCCAACAAACTTGCTGCTTAATTCCCTTTGTTGCTGCTCTATTATGAGCAGCTCCCTCCAAGATCACTGGGATTGCATTCCAACTAAGCTCAAGCTTAGTTCAAACTTTGAACTAGGCAATGCTTTGGTCAGACATTCTGCAGAATAGACAGATGTGTCAATCTTGTGTACTCTTACAGCTTCATTCTCTACAAGGTCTCTTATAAAGTATAACTTGACATCAATGTGCTTAGTCCTATCATGATAGCCCTGATGTTTGGCTAAATGAATTGCACTTTGATTGTCACAGAATACCTCTACACAATCCTGTTTAATACCAAGTTCATGCAGCATTCCAGAGATCCACAATCCTTCTTTGATTGCTTCAGTCAAAGCTACAAATTCAGTCTCAGTTGTGGATAAAGCCACAACTGATAGATGGTTTGTTTTCCAACTTATGGTTGTTCCATAGAGAGTAAAGATATAACCAGTCAATGATTTTCTTGTGTCCATATTTGCTGCATAATCAGCATCCACATATCCATACAACACTTCACTTTGCTCCTGTCTTTTCTGAAATTTCAAACCTTTGTCTGCTGATCCATTGATATATCTCATTGCCCATTTTACTACCTGTTAGTGTGGCTTCCCTGTACATCCCATAAATCTACTCAGAATACTCATGACATATGCTATATCTGGCCTACAGCAGACCATACAATACATCAAACTTCCAACTGAATTTGCATAGGGTATCAAGTTCATTTCTTCTAATTATGATGTAGTTGTAGGAGCCTGTTGTGATGATAACTTCAATCCATGTTTAAAAGGTATTGTAACAAACTTACTTTCAAATATGTTATACCTTTTAAGAACCTTCAATAAGTAGGATTTCTGACTGAGGATCAAGTTTCCACTGCTTCTATTCCTATTAATGGACATCCCAAGTATCATCTTGGCTTCCCCCAAGTCTTTCATGTCAAATTCTGATTTCAACATACTTTTGACTCTCTGGATGCCATTCATGGTATAACTTGCTATCAGCATATCATCAACATATAGCAGCAAGTAAGTATACTGATTTCCCTCTTTCATGTATTATACACAGCTATTATATGAGCTTCTAGCAAATCCACATGTTGTTATGTATTGATCAAATCTCAAGTACCATTGTCTAGGGCTTTGTTTAAGACCATATAGTGACTTCTTAAGCAAACATGCCTTAGATTCTCTATTCTGGATATCAACTCCCTCTGGTATAGTCATGAAGATTTGTTCTTCTAGTTCACCATGAAGAAAAGTAGTTGTTACATCCATTTGGTGAAGCTCAAGATCATATTATGTTGTTAAGGATAGTATGATCCTTATAGAGCAATGTTTAACTACATGTGAGAATATCGCATTGTAATCCACCCCTTCTTTCTGTGAGAAACCCTTAGCTACAAGTCTAACTTTATATCTTATTTTCCATCTGAAATTGCTGAGAGCTTCCTTTTGAAAATCCATTTGCAGCCCACTAACTTTTGCTTCAGAGGTTTACTCACTATCTCCCAAGTTTCATTTTTATCAAGGGACATTAATTCTTCACTTATTGCAGTGATCCACTGATCAACATCAGGGCTAGTTATTGCTTCCATGTAGCTCTTAGGTTCACTAGCTTCAATCTCAGAGGTTGTATACAGTGCATTAAAAACCTGATCAGCTTGAATGTATCTAGCAGGAGGATTTATTTTCCTTCTTTATCTATCTCTTGCTAGATGATATGTACTCAGATTAGTATTTTCCTTGTTAGTATCCGATCTGTCATCTGCTGATTCAGAAATTTTATCAGACTCCACCTCAGGCTCAATACTCTCATTTTATATCACAGAAGTATCAACTTGCTCTATTTATGACATCTTTGTCTCATTGAAGATAACATCCCTACTGACCAGAAACTTATGGCTTTCACGACTCCATAATCTATAATCTTTTACACCAGATGGATATCCAACCATTAAACACCTTATGGCTCTAGGTTCTAGCTTATCTTGCCTTATGTGTGCATAGGCAAGACAGCCAATTACCTTTAAATTGCCATAATCAACAGGTTTTCCTCTCCAAACCTGTTCAGGTGTTTTGAACTTCAATGGTGTTGAGGGACTCCTATTTATCAGATAGACAGCTGTAGAAACTAACTCACCCCAGAAGCTCTTTTGAAAGTCTCCACTACTCATCATACATCTGACCCTTTCTAGTATGGTTTAATTCAATCTCTCAGCAACTTCATTTTGTTGTGGAGTGGATGGGACAGTCTTGTACCTTTTTATCCCCTTTTGTTTGCAGAAGTTTTTAAACTCTTCAGAGAGATATTCCAGACCATTATCTGTTCTTAACACTTTCAGGGTAGCTCCAGTTGCATTTTCAACCTCAAACAGCCATTCTTTAAATTTTGACAGGGCTTCATCCTTTGTTTTCAGGATGTATATCCAAGCTTTCCTTGAATAATCATCTATGAAGGAGATAAATATTTACCCCCTCCCTTAGTCAGAGTCTTGGCTGGTCCCCATAGGTCAGAGTGAACATAATCAAGAATTGATGTGGAGCTATGTTCACCTGCACCAAACTTCATCCTCTTTGATTTCCCTATAACACAATGCTCACATTGTTCTAGTTTAACTTCTGTTTCTCCACATTACAGATTTTGTTTAACTAGTTCTTGAAGCCCCCTTAAACTTATATGAGCTCATCTCTCATGCCATAGCAATGTACTATCATGTTTTCCTACTGCATGAGCATGAGCAGCAACAGTGCTTCCACACAAAAAATACAGGTCATGTTTCTTGATACCTCTCAAGAATATATCATCTTCCTTAGTAACAGTGAGGTGGCCATCTTTTGATTGAAAACCATATCCCATGGAATCAAGCTTACCAAGAGAGATTAAATTTCTCCTTAAATCAGGGACATACCTTACATCATGAAGGATTCTGACTGATCCATCAGACAGTTCAAGCTTGATTGATCTTATTCCCTTGATCTTGCATGTTTGATCATTTCCAAGGAGTACTGATCCACCATTCTGTTGCTTGAATTCACAAAACCACTGTTTATTAGGAGACATATGGAAAGTGCAACCTAAATCAATTACCCATTCAGAGGCAGCTTCTGATGTTGTTATTGTTAGGGCTTCAACAAAATCTCCTTTATCTTGGGCTTGTGCTATCTGATTTACTTGCATTTTCTGATCAGTGTCCTTACCTTTGTCAATCCCTTTTGCTTTTTCAGCCTTCCACTTATAGCAGTTTCTCTTCATATGCCCTGGAAGATGACAGTGATAGCACTTCCTCACTTCACCTTCTTTGGTTGATGGTCTTTCTCCCTTGCTATCTTGTTTGTCACCATACTTGTGATCCTTCTTCTTCTTGTTATTTCTTTTGGATTGATAATTGTTCCTGACAACTAGCCCTTCTCCTCCTGAGTTTGGTAAACCCTCAAGTACAAGCTGCAGCTGCCTTGACTTGAGTGCAAGAAGTACACTGTCAAACTTGATAGTACCTTGGTTTGCATACAACAATGTATCCTTAAAACTTTGAAATGATTTTGGAAGTGTTGTTATTAACATGAGAACCCTTTCTTCTTCAGAAATCTTAACATCAACACTTTCAAGATCATCCAAAATCTTGATGAATTCATCAACCTGACTTAGTATAGGCTTTTCATCACTTATCTTGTATGCATGAATTTTCTCTCTGATATGCAGCCTAGTTGTTAGTGTTTTCACCATATACAGAGACTTCAATTTCTCCCAAACACCAATAGCAGTAGTTTTTCTAGCTACTTCCCATAATGCCTTATCCCCCAAACATAAAATGATTGTAGAATGAGCTTTACGAAGTACCTCATCATCTACTTGTACTCTTGGAGGTCCTGCTGCTGATGGATCTTTGATGATCTATGTCTTGACCGGTGGAGGTGGCTTCAATGCATCAATGAGCCCCTGCTGTGTCAAGATAGCCTTCATCTTGAGTTTCCAGATACTGAAATTCATTTTTTCTCAGAGAGCTTCTCAATATCAAATCGAGTGGTGTTCATCTTCTTGGATTCAGCTTCGTTCGATTTTTCCACAGACGACGCCAATTGTTGTAATTAAGTAGAAAAAGACACTTGGATCCTACTATTAACCACTCAATGAACAAGATGACACAATCAACTCACGTTTGTAGATTTGACTATGAAGAACAATTGAATCAAAAACTATAAATGAAAGAATCAACACTCAAAGAATTATAGTGGTTCGATCATGAAGATCTACGTCCACTTTCAAAGAAAATCGAGTACTCTTTCATTGATAGACGTTTACACTTGATGAAGAAGATTAACTAAATTCTTTGATCACTCATGGATCACTATCTCTAACTTACAGAAGAAGAAGAAAACGTGTGTTGAATGAAGTAGGTTGAATGCTTATATAGCTAGTGGAGTTTGATCCGTTTCAGCTGCACGACTGATCCTCAAACCATCCAATGAAGCCTTGACACATCAGCACCTCCCTAACAGCATACTTAACAAACTAACTCCTCAAAAGCTCTTGAACCAGCTTATTTAACAAACACAACCGATCCATAACCCCCTAACCAATCCTTCCATTTAACATGCATCCATGCAGCCACATGTATGTGTACTATCCTAGCGTATAAACTCCAAAAAATACGTATGCAATGTTCAAACACTTCCTGGCCAACTTGATGCACCGGTTGCATGGAGATCATGATCATGTTTTATACTTCAACTTCTAACAGCTTTAGACAAATGTGAGGAAATTCTGAGCAAACAACGGTACTTATGTGGAGACATGCTGACTGAGGCAGATATACGCTTGTTTGTGACCCTCATTAGATTTGATGAGGTATGATCATCTTCTCGACAAAGATTTCTTAGCTTTTTTACAAAAAAACTAGTGTAATTGTTCATTTCTTATAGTTTTTGATTGAACTGAGAAATCCCATTATAGAAACCGAGTTTGGCTTAATGTAGTCTAACAAGAAACTCCAGGACACAAGATTAAGTTTGGAATCAAGAGAAGTTATTTTAATTGGTTATGCATGCAGATTGTGATCATATTGTTGTGTTCTCTTACCAACATTTAACCATCCATTTTACTGAGATATCTTTCGTCCCTTCCTTTTGTGACAGGTGTGTGCAGTTCACTTCAAAGTTGATACCCGAGTATCTCAACATCTTCTAGAGACGGATCTAGTTAAGGTGCATGGAGTACAGTTGTACCCCAAATTTGAAAATAAAGTATAGATATAGCATTAAATTATCAATAGCTTGGTGGTTGAGGGTGCACTTTTTCCACCTGAGGTTGGGAGTTCGAACCAATATGCCGACTTTCCTTTTATATTTATATACTTTAATCATTTTCTTTATATTTTAACTATTTTATTTGATCCTTTTATCCTTTTTATTTATTTATTTATTTATTGTACTTTTATATTATTTTCATAATTTTTTTTATGTTTTAATCCTTTTCTCTATTTATATTTGTATTATTTTCCTACATTTATGTTTTTTTTAAGATTATACTACATCTTTTTTATATATTTTTTATTTTATTTTAACCTTGGTGTTTCTTCATTCATGTGTGTATATATATATATACTCCCTCTGTCCCACGGCAAGGGTTGTTTTTGCTTTTTGGCACGTGAATTAAGGAGTATGTGTAGTGAGTAGTTGTATTAGTGGGAGTATGAACTCCATATTTTAATTGTATTAGAGGGGGTGTGTGAGTTTCATATGTGTAAAAAAAGGAAAGGTAACCCTTTGGATGAGATTACCAAAATGGCAAAAAGGAACCCAACGGAGGAAGTTATATATATATATATATATATAACATATTAATGTCCATGTTAGATTAAATCATTTTAATTTTCCTCAATCGTTTGTTACCCAAATTTAATTGTAAATTTATAAAACTCCATCTGTCTCACCGAAAGGTTTCTATTTTATTATATTGGGCATCTCATTCTAATGTCCCCATTTTTTAGTTTTAGTAAAAAGGTCCCACATATGACCTACTACTCACTACTAATATAATTACTCACAATACATAAAATAATAATACTCTTTAATATACGCACAAAAAGCAAATGATAATTTTTAGGCGGGATGGCGGAAGTATTTTTATAGTTATATGTCGTACCCCAGTTTTTATATCTGGATTCACCCCTGACATTTCATCTACACAAAAGACATATTCCAAGTCCCTGGAGTTAGTAGCACATACGCTTGTTCGTTACCCTCAGTTACTAGTGTTTTATTTCTGAATTTTAAATTATTACCATACAGTCTGTTTAATGGAATAGAACAATAGCACAATTTGCAAGAATTTGATAGAGTAATTAGTGTTAGATCATGATTCATGCTATCATTATCCCAACAAAATTTGAACCCATTTCAAGAAATACAATGTTCTATTTCCAGATGAATCAAACTAAATTGATAGATTACATTAATGAGGAGAAAAAAAAATACTGATACAAGAGGAGAAGAAACTTCAAGTCCCAAGGAAATCAATGAATTTTGAACATTAGTGACAGTAATTTAATATCGATCAAAGCAAATGATGAAATTAGGGCACAGAGGGGCAATTTCCCCATCATTGGAAATTGAGAGCAATTTCCATTCATTATCCAATTCTTCGCTCTATCCGGCTCCATCACGAAATATACGGCGGACTGATATCTGATTGCCTGAGATCTTTTTGACGAGGTACAAGCTTTAAAGCTCTAGATACTACATATACATCCATGGACACGTAAAATTGAGTTCTCAGACCAATCTCAGGGCTCCTCTTGGTGACTAGATAAGCAGGCGGAGAGAGAAAGCTGTGCTTGCTGGCACTGGCGGCGCTTAAGGGCGGTGCCGCCGCTGGAGCAGAGGTTGCGGACTGCAACGGACTCCTCCGGACAGACCACGGCCACCAGGCATTCAGCCAGAGATCGGTTGAGGTGGCGGCATGCGGCGTCGCGCGACCGTCCTGCCGGGATCCGGCGGTGGCAGTCGGTTAGGGCACGGTAAAGCCGATCGCAGCCGTGAACGTCGACGGTGGGCGGTGGTGAGTTCCGTTCATTAATGGACATATTTGTGCGGCTAACAGCAACAGATTTGCTTTGTTTGTTTTGATGCTCGGCCCACAAATTATATGGGCTCCATGTGGAATCAGGCCGGCCCAAATAAATATCATAGAAATATTACCAGTAAGTGAACTTTCAGAATTACCCTTCAATTATATACAAAGAAATGTTTATATTGGGACCAACATAACTATGAATGTATGATATGTTGATCATTAACATGAAATGTAAATTATGACTCTTGTATACAGTAAACTATTTATATGTATAAAAGATAATTATACTTTAAAATTTTAATTTAAAATTTAAGGGCAAAGTTCAAATACTATGTGCACCAATTTTAATTTATACGGATCTAGTGTTTTATTAATCTTATTCAAAAATTTTAATATATTTTTTTATTATTATATATGATACTTTGATACATCCTATCCATTCGTAAATATATATTTGTTTTTGTGTGTGAATTATTATTATTTTATATAAAATGAATAGTTGTATTAAAAGTGAGTAGTGGATAATATATGAGACACTTTTGCTAAAACTAATATATATATATATATATATATATATATATATATATATATATATATATATATATATATATATATAAACCATTAGAATGATAAAATTGATATCTTATGATCGATAGCAGATAGTATACTCCTTAATTTACAAATTTACATCTATATAATATTTTATCAACTACGTAATGATTTTTTTTATAATTTTATTACTTTATGCATACTTGGTCCGATCTAATTCAAACAGAATTTTATTGAACTCGAATTTAGTTGAATTCAATTGCACATATATTAAATATATGTAATTGGTGTGTTAACTTTTAAAATTGATTGAATGATCGAAGTTAAGCTCTCAATGGACCAATAATATGCTGACATTTTCTAAATTATCAATTAATTAAGATAATTTATTCAATAAATCATTGTTAATTTCCTGCAAGAAACCCTACAAAGAAGAGGAAGTGCCGACGTGGTAAGCTGAATGATTACCCAGGGCAGAATTAAATGGTGGATGCCCTGTACTTGGGGGGTGAAATGTTGGCACGTTATTGGTGGGAATTTGGGAGTATACGTCCAGAAATGGTGGGCCCTCTGGCCCAATAATTTGATCGTTTTCTACCGTTGATGGGGCGGGCCGGCTGAACAAACCTTATCTCTAGGGCCCAATCCGTACAGGGACCACGAAAAGAAAAGAGCCAGACACCATTTAGAATTTTCAGGAAGGCCTATCGTTAAATGGGCTGCTAAACTTTAGCAAAACGCGCTTCTGATATGCGATTTATTACCAATTGTTTCTAACGCTTTTACCTAATGTTTCTACTGTTTTGCTTCTCTCTCAACAATTCTTGGCGCCCCCCCCCCCCCCACCCCCTATGTTTCTCCTGTTTTACATCATTTATCTACATGTAATATTTTACCATCAATCTATATGCATATGTTGTTATATATATAAAGGTATCATATATGTAAAAAATAACTATATTTTGAATAGTTAAGAATTATTGACATCCAACAAATTAACTTTATAATCTATACTAAAATGATCATTCTCTTGGATGAAAATGCCCAACACACCCCTTCTTTTAATAATTTAATTATTTATTATTAATATGATATTGGAGTCCTGACATTAAATAGCGACATCATGTCTGATACCATCATCGTAGCACCGAATATCGAATTCGGTGTCAATTTTATGTCGGTATGCTAGGTATACTATGTCAGGACTTCAAAACTTTAACCGACATTAAATTCGATATCCGATATTATGAAGATGGTGTCAAAAATTATTTTAGTATCCTATGTCGAGTATTATACCATTAACGACACTGGAAAAAAAATGTGGGCATTTTGATTAAAAATAATCATTTTAATATAAATGATTGAAAGTTAAATTATTGGATCATAAAAATTTTTAATTATAAATTTTGGTTATTTTGAACTTTCTATCTAGGCGTAATTACTGTGGAAACGAAGGGATAAAATTTTTTTTGCCCCATAAGTTTGGCCATGTACAATTTTTGCCCCAGGAAAGGTAACATTTGGGCATTTGTCCCACTATATTCATAATTACGTCAATGTTGCCTCGTTTTCACCAGAATTTGATATTTTCGCCGGAATCGTGCATGTCACGTGACATCAGATTTGGTATTTCCCAGTGGAATTTTTTTTTTGGCCCGTAAGTTTGGTCATGTACACTTTTTGCCCCAAAAAAGATAAGATTTGGGCATTTGTCCTAATATCTTTATAGTTGCGCTAATGTTGCCTAATTTTTCTCGAAATTTGTCATTTTCACTAACATCGATCACATGTGTGTCACGTGATTATCGGATTTGACATTTTCTAGCGAATTTACTGACTTGGTGACACAGTGTCATCCACATCAATAACAACAATAATAATATTTTATTGAAAATGTAATTAAAAAAATACCCTCCATCAATGCACTCAATTCTCACGTGCCCTCCACGTACTTCCACCATCTTCGCAAACTCCCTCTTTTTGTCAATTAGAGGATCCCTCGTGTACCCTCTCAACACCATGGGCGGCAACCATTAGATCTTCCGCTCGCGCCACTCTACTCACGTCACCAAGCTCCCCATCATCATCTACTTTCACGGCGGAGGATTCGCATTCTTGAGCGTCACCACTTCATATTCTTTCACGAGTCATGCAACCGTATGGTTGCTCACATTCCTTCCCTCATCGCTTCCGTCGAGTAATACCTAGCATTAGAGAGTCATCTTCTAGAGGCATACGACGACCTCATGGAAGAAGTACAGTGGGCTAAAACCTAAGCACTCGCCGGTCATGACGCCAACCCTTCGATCGAAGAATTCGTTGAATTCTCTAGGGTTATCCTAATGGAAAGCAGCGTCGCCGAAAACATGATCTACCACGTGGGGATGCGTGCACTTGATATTGATCTCCAGATCACAATTAGAATCGCGAGACTGATAATGAACCATCCGTTCTTCAGTGGGGTGCGAAGGACTGAATCGGAGCTAAAAGAATGCCAACGACCCTATCCTCCTCTACATGGCTCCGATATCATGTGGTTGCTCGCACTGTCGGAGGGTACAGATCGAGGCCATGTATAGTGTGATTCGTTCGTTGGTGGTAGGCCCTTGGAGGAGAAGATCCGAGAGTTACCGCCCATGGTGGTAAGAGGGTACACATGAGATCCCTGATTATGAAATGGCAAATTGTAATATTAATAATGGAATGGGAGTTGATACTTCACTCTCTTTCTTATTTATGTTTTCATTTTTTATGAAATGGCAAATTGTAATATTAATAATGGAATAAAAAAAATTATGTATAACAACTTAAATTAGTTTGGTTAATTATATTGTGCAACCTGGTGTACCCTAAAATATGGTGCACCAACTTTTAAAAACATATACAAATATAAATAAAAACATATACAATTATAAACAAAAAATGTATACAATTTAATTGTTATTTTTTAATAAAAAATTGAGTGTAAAAAGTATAAAATTATTAAAAAACATGTATACATTATTGAATAAAAAGTTACACATATGGAATGCTAGTTTTTTTTAATAAAAAACTTAGTGTAAAAAAATACAAATATTAAAAAATACGTATACAAAATAGAATAGCATATATGCAAAATAGAATAAAAAGTTGGCAAATTATTGGGTGCAACTGGGTGCAAGGTTGCACCAGATCCGAACCTTTTCTTTGACCCGGGGTATAAAACTATTTTCTTACCAGTCTCTTCATTTTATTCTTTCAATTTTTTCTGCCCTAGCGTGCTATCTTCTCTCCTCTCTCTCTCTTCTGATTCTATCGCAGCCCTCTTTTCTTTCTTCATTCCAATTCAGTTGTAGGTTCTGTTCATTACTCTCTCTTCCTTCCGATTCTGTGGTCGCTGTCGCCCTCTCTTCTCTCTCATTCCGATTCTACCACCTCATTTCTCTCCATCCAATTTTACCGCCAGCCACTCTTCTTCACGGTAAGTGAAAGCATCATTTAGTCGATCAAATTTTTGATATTTTTTATTTGACGTAATCAACGTGAAATCAGTCATCGGTGGTCTTCTTCGAGGACGTCCACCAATTTATTCCATCGTTCCATCTACTTTCCTTCACCTTTTGATTTCTTCTTTTTGTATTTTTTTGTGCAATTTCTCCATTTTTAGATTTCTCCCTTTGTTTGATTTATTTATTTGTTTATTTCAGCCATTGGTTTGATTTAGTTAGGTATTTATCTTTAATGATTTTTGTTCAGATTTATGCAACATTTATTATATTTTTTTAATGTAGATTATATTTGAAAAGGAAGAATGATGATTAAAATGAGGAATAAAGATGAAGAGCAGATTTATTACACTGAAGATGAAGATTTGAATTGATCATTTGAATTGAAGATGAAGAAATTTAAATTATGTATATAAATTCAAGTGTATGAGTTTTAGTTATAAAATGTATAAAATTTAAATTCATTCTATATTGATTTAAATACATAGTAAAGATTTTGATGCATATCACTTGCTTAAAACTTGATTTTTAGCGATGTTGGTAGATAAGTTTAATTGTGTGTATTTTAGTATTACAATACTTCTTTAAAAACAATTTTTTTTAAAAAAATATGTATTTGTTTTAACAATAAATGTATAGGTTTTAAACCAATAATGTATTTGTTTTAGTCATCAAGTGTATAATTTTTATAATAGAGTGTAGTATTTAAAGACTAATCAAGTGTATAAGTTTTGGTCATTAAGTGTTTATAATTTAGACTTGTTTTGTATTTGTTAAAGTGTAACCAAGTGCTCTTAAAAAAATGTAACCAAGTGTATATGTTTTAGTAATCTATTGTATATAATTTGAACCCGTTTTGTATTGATTTAAATAATAAGTTGTATAAGTTTTGATAATCAAGTGTATATAATTTAAACCCGTTTTGTAATTATTTAAATAACCAAGTGTAAGTTTTAATAATCACAAGTATTTACAATTTAAACTCATTTTGATTTTTCTTTTTTTAAGTGTAAGTAACTGTATACATTTTAATAATTAAGTGTATACATTTTAAACTCGTTTTGTATTTACTTTTCTTTAAGAACGTAATATATTGGTAAATATTTGTACATTATTTACCATCATACAAGTTACTGTATACTATAAGAAGGGTTATAAAAAATGCAGAATTCCATTGCTAAATTTAAAGAGAGAAAGATAAGCCAAAAATACAAAATTTCAGATCTCAAAATGTGATGTAATAAAGATCACTCAAATTAATTCAATTGTGAATAGTATCAGCCTCAAGTTCATACAAACAAAATTCTAGGGCATAACAACAGGTTTTTAGCAGCTCTTCCAACGTGTATGAAGGTGATTTTACTATTCCTGGTGTACCGAATTTTAGAAAATCTGGAAGGAATCTGTAGTCGGCGACTCAGATGTGTCTCTCACGTTAGCGATTCGAGGATGAGCATAGCGATGCTTCTTTGGATGCACAATGCTACAAAGATGCCTATCATGACCACATACAATTCAGAACATACTTATATAAGTTAACAGAGAAAACATATACAGTTAAAATAATCCAACATACAAATCATGCCCATGCACAATTCAGACCATATCTATGTACAATTAACAGAGAAACCATATATAGTAAAGAAAAATCCATCACATCGGATGCACAATGCTACAAAGATGCCAATCATGACCACATACAATTCAGAACATATATATATACAGTTAACGGAGAAAACATATACAGTTAAAATAATCCAACATACAAATCATGCCATGTACAACAATTCAGACCATACCTATGTACAATTAACCGAGAAAACAGATAAAATAAAAAAAATCCATCACATCAAATGCATAATGATACCAAGATGCCTATAATGACTACACACAATTCAGAACATATCAATATACAGTTAATGAAGAAAACATATACAGTTAAAATAATTCAACATACAAATTATACCCATGTGCAATTCAGACCATACCTATGTACAATTAACAGAGAAAACATATACAATAAAGAAATTTGAGTTTCAGTTACAGTAAAGAAACATATACAGTACAGAACATATACAGTAAAGAAATTAACAGAGAAAACATATCCTTGAATTGATTCGAAAATGACAAAATCGTCTAATTTGAGTTTCAATCTCAAATAAAGCGTAAAAATAAAAAAAACTCAAAATTGGAAGAATTCTACCTGAATATGAAATTGGAAAATACAATATATATAATCACATATCAAAATATTTACATATACTAAATCTGAATCTGAAGTTAAATTTACCTAATTTTGAATTTGACTTCTTCTTTTTCAGCGCGTATTTTTCCAACACAATGCAGATGAATTGGAGAATTAGATAATTGCTGGTGAAATTTGAATAGGAAGTGAGAAATCAATATCAGATGCGCACGTACAGAATAGAAGAAAAGAATCACGGTGGAGAAGAATCGCTATCAGATGAGACAGCTGCAAAATCGGCATAGCACAAATGGCGGTGAAATCGTCAGATGACGGTAGCGGATCGCCGAAACCTGGCGGCGGAGAGAATCGACGGTGGACTGTCGTGGGAGAGAACCTATGTGGTGGAGAGAATTACCTTGGTGGGAGAAAATCAGTGAATGCTGTTGACATAAGAATGAATCTTTTGGGCTTAATTTTAGGTTTTATATGACCCATTTACAAATGGGTTGACCCGGTACACATTAAAAATATGAAACTAGTTGCACCCAATATACACTCTAAAAAGTTATACATATGGGTATATCATTGCACCCTGGTTATATAGATATTGAGTTTAAAGTATGCAATAATTTTATAGTATTTGTGATTATGAATATTATGTGTCTTGTTATTAATAATAAGGAGAGGAGCATGAATTTTATAATTTTTTAGATGAAAATTAAAAGTTTGAAAATATGAAAATAAATGATTGGACTAATTTGTATTATTGCTATTGAATGAAAAATAAAATAAAATAAAATAAAATTAAATGGGATGGAGTCCACAATGATGATGATATGATAATTGACAAAATGAGTAAAGATGATGCAAGTGACAAAAGCGGAGAAGATAATGAAAAGATAATGACAGCGTCCCTCCTTGCCCCCCTTCTCCTTCCCTTCCCCCCTCGGCCCCTCCAACCCCCTAACCCCACCCCCACTACCACAACCCCACACCCCACGTCTCTCTCTCTCTCTCGCTCTCTTCCAGGCATTAACACAAACACCTCGCGTGCGCGCCAAGGTTGTGCAAGAAAGGATTTGGTGTAGGGATCCTTCTGAATCAGATTGTGTAGGCCTGTAGCTGGTTTCGAGGTAGGTATAATGGGTTTGGCGCATCTTCAATGGAGGGGATTAGGAGATACGATTGTCAAGGATAAGGTGCGTTAACTAGATTTTTACGTTGCTGATGAATCACAGAGGTCAACTTGATAAAGTGTTGGTATATATCACGAGTAAGTCCACCTTCTACAACAGAAAACTTGCAAGAAATCTTTTTAATTCGGTAAAAAAGTAGTTTTACGCTCTGATGTGACTTATTCAGTGTTTCTTTATTGATACACCATGAAAGTTGGGTTTCTTTTCTTAGGTTAAGGAGGAAGAGGAAAGTGATTCTATTATATATACCACTTATATTTCCTGTTTTTATCTGTTTTTCTTTTTTTAGTTGCAACTTGTTTGTTATTCCACACTGTGAATGATCAAATATCTTTCACAGATGCCACAATTATGCTCGTACAAACCTCATCTGTTAGAAAATGAATGCCTAGAAGCACAGAGCATAACCCCCACGACTTATGATAAGTGGGAAATGAATTATTTGACGAAGAAATGTGCAACTTTTGGGGAGCAGATATGCATGGCCCCATAATCCCCACAAAACCTATAATTTCTCAGTGGAATCCAAAGAAAAATGATATCTTTTTAGCCTCACCCCCTTTTCCTACCATTAAAATCTTCTCAAGGGCCTTCAATTTCGAGCTCATCAATAATTTGACTACTCAAATGATGAGTGGCGAAAAAGAGGACTATGAGAGTGATAGGGACAACAAAAAGGGGCAAAGGGGGGAAAAGTGTTTTAAGAAAGATTACTAATAAACTATATGTTCTGTTGCAACATTGGTAAAATTAAAACTACTTAATAGTTTAGTGAGTAATTATTTTTATATAAATACTGTATTTTATTGCACAGTACTGCCATTAGTTTCTTTCTAAAAACAGTTCCTCCCAAATATAGCTTCCCCTTTTGACACTCTTCCTTCTCTCATATTCAAGTGGCTGGAAAAGTGAAGTCTGAGAAACATATTCATTGGCTTTCTTTATGATTCAAGCAGAGTTGCTGTAATCTTTCTGATTGAGAATAAATCTTAATTAATTGATTAACCTGGAACTGGTTGTTGACGAGCATTACTGTTTAAAGGTGAAATCTTCTGGTTATCATCAGGTTCGATTGTTTTAATTTGCCATAAAGATATAATCTTTTTTTATTCATTTAATTTTTATTGCTGTGTTGTGGCTTTTACGTCTCAAGTTTTGGGACTTCTCGGGTTCATTTTTCTGTAGTTTTGTAGTGTTCATTTGGATAATAAAATCTTAATTTTCTTGATACTTAGTCTCCTTGGATTATGAACATATCACCTTGCACATTTTTTATATTTTCAGTTTTGATTATGCTCTCTCTGTCCTCGGTATAATTTCTATATCTCTATCCTGTGAAAAGGTTGATCTTTCTTTGATTAGTTTTAAGAACTTGCCATTGGTATAACTTTGCTTTAAATTGAAGGGTAATTTGGTAGATAAATTTACTGTTATTTTGTATGAAGTTGAGGTCATTATTATTTCACACCCATGCCAGGGATTGGGAAGTGTTAAAAGCAGTTACCTGAACATATTTATATTGATGTATTTAGAGATATATTTGTTGATTCTGAGATTGGATGATGTTTCAGGAGCTCCTGTTTGTTGGCCAACTTAACATTTTCATGAAGATTTCTCATTTGGAAGCGGTAGGTACCTTACTGAATAAAAATTTAATGAATCGTATTAACATCTGAGATCTGAAGCTGGAAATTTTCTTTTACCTTCTTGTTTATTGAATCCTTTATCATCATGTCAAACTCAATTTGATAACTTGAGTCCTTTTCTCGAATTGTAGGCGGGTATTGTTGTGACTGGAGAAACTCTACACCTTCAATCTCTTATATAACTCCCTGCATTTATTTTCATTCCACATATTGGGTTTTCTGGGTATAATATGAACTGGAATGTTGATACACAAGCTAGATGACTTCAATTTACTTTGTAGGGGGGCTAACTTGTGGGCATGATTATGGCTAAAATGAATTTAAGAGCCCATAACTCTGGATCTTCCCACTCAGAGGAGTCAGCATTTGATTTGGAAAGGAGCAACCATCTTAACTTTCTTGAATCAAGTCCACAGCAGTTACAAGCATTTGCATCAGGTGGTCAGCTCCCTGAGAGCAATGCTGCTTACTTTTCATGGCCTGCTTACAGGATAGCATCTTGTGCAGAAGATAGGGCTCATTACTTTGCGAATCTTCAGAAAGGGATTTTACCTGAAATTGTTGGACGTCCAAAAGGATTGGCAGCTACTACATTGCTTGAACTGATGACTATCAGAGCATTTCATAGCAAGATTTTGAGGCGTGTTAGCCTAGGAACTGCAATTGGTTTTAGGATAAGGAAGGGTTTGCTGACTAATATACCAGCTATACTTGTCTTTGTTGCTAGGAAAGTGCACAGGGAGTGGCTGGACGGTGCCCAGTGTCTGCCTATGGCCCTTGAGGTTTTACTCTCCTTGATCTTATGTGACATGTCTTTAGTTTTGGAGCATTCAAATTCTCTTATTTATATCCATAAGAGTTTAAATTGTGCTCAGTAGTTGAATAATTGGGGACTTTTTGTGAATTCATATTATTGTTATTATTGCTCCTATTATTTTGATGGATTAATTTCATGTAAAGATGGCAATTGGACCTTAAGATGTTGGAGTTTTTATTAGTTTTTATGCTTTTCTTTTGCTACCTTCTTGAGTTTTGAATTCTTAATGACATATTCCAGGGACCTGGAGGTGTTTGGTGTGAGGTTGATGTTGTTGAATTTTTTTACTTTGGAGCACCTGCAGCCACCCCGAAAACACTAGTATACACAGAACTTGTGGATGGTTTTGGTGGGAGTGATCCATGCATTGGATCTGGTTCCCAGGTAATAAAATACCGTGTCTTACAATTCTTTCTTTCTAAAATGGGGAATATGGAATGCTGTCAGATTCAAATGTGAACTTTCTGTTAGAAAGCATTACTGATGATGCTGACAGGTTTCCAAATTATTTTTATAAATTAATACTGCTCTTTTCTGTATCTCCAGGTTTTTCACCTTGTATCTCCTTCACGTATTCTTATAATTAAACTCCCTGTATACTGTAGGTTGCAAGCCAGGAAACTTATGGAACCTTGGGTGCCATTGTTAAAAGCAGGACAGGAAGTAAGCAGGTTGGTTTCCTCACTAATCGACATGTTGCAGTTGATCTTGACTACCCAAGTCAGAAGATGTTTCATCCATTGCCCCCTAGGCTTGGCCCAGGGGTGTATTTAGGTGCCGTGGAAAGGGCTACATCATTTGTAAATGATGACCTATGGTATGGGACTTTTGCTGGAACGAACCCAGGTAATATAACGCTAAATTGTGTATTTCCAATGTAGAATATTCTGTTACAGGATGCAAGAACCTGTTTCTATGGGATACCTAAGCATGCAAGAACCTTTTTTGGCATGGATAGTGTTGTAAGAAGACAGAGATTAAGGTGCAGCATTGATTATTGTAGCTAGTGATGGCATGAGCTCACAGTCATAGATCCATATTATATTGATCTAGCAATTATGTTTATGTGTTTCTCCTGTATTTAAAAATCTAAGTTTTTTTCCTCGTTATAGTTTTGCTGAAATCTTCACCATAACTTTTCCAGATTTGACTCACGCACAAGTTATACGAAAAGGAAGTTACAAAGTAAAGGGTTGCCAATATTCTTTTGTGATTCAATTTATATTTCAAATCTTACTTTGATAGACACAGAGCAAATTAACTATATGTTTATCCTATTTGTTTTTCTTTTTTAACGAAAAGAAAAGGGTTTTGTATTTCGTGATTGCCACAGTATCAATTTTACATGCTTATTATTATGTTTCCATTGTGCAGAGACTTTTGTACGTGCCGATGGTGCCTTCATTCCTTTTGCTGAAGATTTTGACATGGCCAATGTTACAACAGAAGTGAAGGGTGTCGGTGAAATTGGGGATGTCAATGCAATAGACTTGCAGTCTCCTATCAGTAGTCTCATTGGAAGGGAAGTCGTAAAAGTTGGAAGGAGCTCGGGCTTGACAACTGGGACCATTATGGCCTATTCATTAGAGTACAATGATGAAAAAGGGATCTGTTTTTTCACTGATTTTCTTGTTGTCGGAAAGAATCATCAGACGTTTGACCTCGAAGGTGACAGCGGAAGCCTTATCCTTCTGACAAATCAAAATAGTGAGAAGCCTCAGCCAGTTGGTATCATTTGGGGAGGTACAGCTAATCGAGGTCGGTTAAAACTAAAAGCTGGCCAACCTCCTGAAAATTGGACCAGTGGAGTTGATTTAGGGCGTCTTCTTGATCTTTTAGAACTTGATCTCATCACATCCACAGAAGGGCTCCACGGTTCGTATTTCTATTCTAACTCCTAATTGTATATTGTGACCCTCATATACAGCACTCAAAATCTTTTCCTGAACCAGAAAATGGTATCTGACACCTGATTTTTTGCAATGTTAGAATAAATCAAAATAGAAGATCACTCCTTAGTCAGTTCAAATGGACGCATAAACTAACCTGTCAGATGTACCAATTATTAGTCTATGAAGCTGAATTTTATATATAATTAAGCTATTGTTTAGTGTTCTTTGAGTCATGCTGGGTGAGGAAATTAAATCATATGCTTGATGCTCGTATTTAGATTAACTCTTCCTACTAACCTTTCGTCGAAACATGTTAATCATTGTTCAATACATGATTCAAAGAAACTTATCTTGATGCTGACTTTCTGGAAATTTTTGTTCCACACATGCTAGAATAGTCTAATTACTGGGTAAGTATTGCATTTTCCTTCTAACATGTTGGCAATTGCTCTAAATTTCTTCTCTTAAGTGCCATTGTTTCTTCTTTTCCTTCTACATCCAAACAGTGGCGATGCAAGAGCAGAGAAACGCGTCAGCAACAGGAGTCTACTCTATTGTTGGAGAATTCTCCCCTCCTGAGCGGTTGAACGCTAAACACAGGTGTGAAGAAAACTCCGAACCATCTCCCATCAGAGATCTGAATGTTTCTGCCAACGACGACTCTCATGAGAGTTTAACACCACCATCCATCAGTGACGAGCTTCACATTGAAAGTGGCTCTGAGGTGGTTCCCAGTGTCGAGCACCAGTTCATCCCAAGCTTCTCATGCAAATCTCTTCTACACCATAGCCAGCATGGGGAGAGTTCAGATGTTAAAAGCTTAGCCCTGTTAAAGGAAAAGTGCGAAGGGGGAGAGGTTTCGGTTTCCTTGCAGTTAGGGGAACGCGAACCTAAGAAAAGAAAGCAATCTGAATCTCTCCCATAACGTGTTTCTCATTGACAACGGTTTTCTCACCTTCTGAGACGGCTTCCAGTTCACTACATCATACAAAGCTTTTCCTCGTTTATCAGTCGGAGAAGCAAGAACAAGTATCGTGCCGTCTTACTTTAGAAGTATGGATGGGCTGGTGGTGATGGAGCTAAGGCTTCCAATGGAACTTTAACCATTCTTCCACCCCAATTTTTATGAAAATTATAAGTATACATATTTATTTGAGATATAATATGAAATGGAAAGGGAGGGAAATGAATTGTTGGGGAAATAATAATGTAATAGTTTTGTTGATTGTAACATTGAATATCATCCCTCTATGCAAGAACTTCTCATGGAGGAGATGAAATTGTGTATAACAATAATCTATGGAAAATTATTTTCTTTAGCATAAATGAATAAATAGTGCATTATTTGAGTATTTTTATTATATAATAATCTTGTTGCAAAATATTCCCTGCACTCTAAAGTTAGATGGAGCTTATTTTGTATGCTCAAGTTTTTGCATTCTTTAGTATTTATGATTAGTTTGTTTATAAATAAATGATTTGCATGTATGAAAATATTATATTATATTATTGTATTTTTTTTTATCTTTAAACTACGTCGTTTCGGTGTTTTTTTTTTTGGGGGGATTGCAAGTAGCATCAATGGCGACGACGAGCTGCGGTAGCAGCGTTTTTTCCCTCTCTTACAAGGTACATTAATTTCCTCGCATCCTTGCCTGAATACGTCCATCACTGTTCAAACACCGTTGCTAAGTTTCCACAATTTCAAGAATTTTAAACAGAAGCCAGTGAGGGTTTTGGGGAAGTATGAACAAGTTGGCAAATGTCAGAAAGATGAGACGAAGCTGTTGAAAATCATCGCGCCGCCTCTAATGGCAGCAGTCATAGCCTTATCGCCTATCTGCAATCCCCCTGGTTGGTAAACCATCGATCTTATCCTTAATCGGATTATTTTAGTTAATTGTTTCTGGATTAGGGTTTCTGTAATTGTCTTTGAATTTGGGGAACCGTGGTCTCAAGAGTCACAATATAATAATCTAGGTCGCGTTCAATTCGGATCAATACACAATTGATTATATTACCAGAATTAAGATTTTCGATTCAGTATATTTACAGCTATTAGTTTGTGCAATACGTAATGCGTCCATTTTGAAGAATTGTTTTTGTTCCTCATATACAGTGTCATTGGGACAAACAATGGATGCTCTGAAAGGAGCAACCTTGTTCCGCCGAGCTTGCATTGGATGCCATGATGCCGGTGGAAACATAATACAACCTGTGAGTTCATCCACCACTTTGGAAAATAGAAGAAAATTGTAGAGATTTCTTACAATTAACTTGGTTTATCTTTGCAGGAGGCAACCCTATTCTTGAAAGATCTACGAAGGTAAATTGATATAAGTTGGAGTAGGTTTCTTTCGAGACGATCAAGTTATAGTTGTTAGAACTTAGACCATGTCAATTCTTAATCTTGTGGATAAGTTGGCATTGTCACTTTCACGACATACTACACAATAGGGGTGTAGTGTATGAGCAACGTCGTCATAAAAAGTTGTGTTTTTTTTGCTGTGATGGATCATAGTTTAGTTTCATTTGGTTACAACCTCTTACCCGTTGCTGTCTTCTCAATATTCATCATTGTGAATGATGTCTGAATGTGAGAAACCATTTATTGCCTTGTTCATTCCTGGTAGCCAAAATTAATAGAGATAAGTGTTATTAGTTAGCTGAGATCTATGTTGTGCAGAAATGGTGTTGATTCGGAAGAAGAAATATATCGAGTTACATATTTTGGAAAAGGAAGAATGCCTGTAAGTTCTCAGATCATGAAAAAAAGAAAATTATGAATCTTGATATTTTTAGTTTGCATTAACATTGTTTGTCATGTTGATGTAGGGGTTTGGTGAGAATTGCACTCCGAGAGGTCAATGCACGTTCGGGCCTCGACTAGGGGAAGACGAGATCAAACTGTTGGCAGAGTTTGTGAAGTCCCAGGCTGATCAAGGTTGGCCAAAGATAGAAATTGAAGGAGAATAGTTCGATATGATTACTGATTCATTTTAAGAATACAAACCCACCCCCCGCCCATCGGAGATTTCTCTCAAGATCTTTCTCATTCAGTGTTGTGAGGCTGATGCCTGATGGAGTCACTAATGACTAAGGTACAGAATTTTCGAGTCAATGGATGTATAATGAAAAACCTTATGGTCATATTCTTTGGTATTAATGAGTTCATACATGAATGATGGATGTGTTTCTTAAATCACCTTTCTTTCTCTTTTCTAGAAAAAAAAAATCTTGCTTGTAGAGTGTTGAGAAATGCAGAGTTTGAGTTAAGAAAAGTGTTGTATACATAGGGTGCACGAAATTAATATTTTGAACAATAAGTTTTACCGTCCTATCTTGAGCAGTTGCTTTTAAGGTTTAGTCTTTGGCTTTTATAGCTTGATCGTATTTTTGTGCACTACTTTCAAATTGATATGTACACGCCCAAGGAAATTGATTTTCTAGGTGTGCATCATTTGGTTTGGTAGCCAAACCGAACCGAAATGTGCAAAATCGAAATAATCGAAATTTTAATTATTAACCGAAACCAAACCAAGAAGAAGAAAAATCAAATATTAACTGAACCGAAATTGTTGGTGCGGTCTTTGATTGAATAATCAAATTTTTTAATAATGTTTAAATAACATTTAAAATTATGCTCGGTTCGATTTGATTTTTCGATTTAATCGATTAATCCACGCTTCTAGACACATTCAAACTAACACAAACACTTGTGTAAACTGAGTACACGGTGTAAACTCTATGGTTCCCTCTCAATCTTATATTCTGGTGTTTAAATTAAGGGGATCACAGAGTTTACACAAATTTATGATGTAAATCCGGTTTACAAGAGACTGACTCTCAAATTAATGAGTATTGAAGACAAACTCTTTCAATTATTATTTGATTCGAGTATTAGATGGATCAGGGTGTTAATGAGGTGGGATGGGCTCAGTGGAGGACGCAGGATTTCTATTGAGGGGGCCCAAATACTATCGTATTCCTCTCATGCGACGGTGTACGTTTATTGTTCTACAACCTTTGATGTCTTACAAGTCCATATCACCACTAGGCTATAGAAGTATAATTTAAAATTTATTATATATATACTACTATTTCTCAAAGGTTCAGGGCCAGTGCGTACTTCCGCCACTGGATGGGCTGGCCCATTTCTGGTTTAGCACTTGAGCCCAATGAGCATAAAAAATTAGTCAACGCACATGAAAATTTATAAAATAAGACAATAGCTTTGGCAGAATTGTAAATTTTTTATAATATATTCATAGAGCCGAATTTTATATGGCTTAAAATAGATTAAATCTGATGTTACTATGTCAAAGCCACAGAAACAATTCTATATACATTTTAATTAAATTATTTAAAGTACGTAATTTTTACACATATCTAACAACTTTAACACACTTTTATACACAAAAAAATTATTTTCTCATTTCTTACCTTTTTTTTTTATAATTTAATTTCTCACCTTTATTATTTTGTATTACAATTGAAAGATAGAGAAATTTTTTGGGATGGAATTTTTATTTTTTTATTTTTAATTCAACTCACAAAAAATATGTGAAATACTCATTGAGTGGAGGGCTACTATAAAATGTGAAATGTGTGAGAATTTATCATATTTTCTCTTTTTATTGGATGTAATGTAAATAGGTTTAGAGTAGAGGATATAGATCACAGCAGCCACGTGAAAAAGACAAAATGCTGCACTGAATAATCAATTCACACAGCTCTTCTTTTAATGCCTCTACAATCACATACTAATCCTTTTTTAATTAATCACTAGTAGTACTTTGTTTCTAATGGAATTAGTATTTTTTTATTGAGGTAAGTATTAGAAAAATATCATATCTCAATAAAACTAATTTTCAGGGACAAATTAAACAACGTGTAAATCATGTTTAAATTAAGATGGATATATGGGAGAGTTTACAAAGATTTATAATGTAAAGGCAGTTTATAAAAGACTAACTTATTGAAAAAATAACAAATTTTATTTTTATTTTTTAAAAAAAATAATTAATTTTACATGTTAAGAAAAATTCTAAATTACAGTGATAAATTAATAATATTGTATTTTTTTATGATTAAATGAAAGAGTGGTTACAAAAGTAAATTCATAATTCTTCAAAAGCCTATTTTGTGGAAAAAATAATCCCAATTGCAATTAGTGTAAATTAAAACTCTTTAAAAGTGGCCTAGTTCTGCTGTTCACCCCAAAAATGATAAGATGCACACCATGCACCCGTAATAACACCACACCTGTACATGCACCTGTGTTCATGTAGGAAAACATACCACCTACTCAACAATCATAATTGATAACAATAATATAATTGTTAATATTTCCCTTAATTATCAGTACTGGCCCTGATTAACCTCTCTCCTCATAATTATCTTCACAAATTAATAATGCTAATAGATCATTTTTAACAATTATTTTTGGATAACAATAAGCATAAACTTGAACAAAACTGAAAAATCTAAAATAAAACTACCGCATGGAGTAGGTTCGTGTGAAACCGTCCCATGATATAAATTATTTTACGATTTTGTAATTAATTATCACTTTTATTAAAAATATTATCATTTTTTTTAAATGTTATCATTTTTCATTTATACTATAAAATTTTTATGAAATAATTCACAATATTTTTATCACTTTTCATCTGCATTTTATTATAAAACTTATCACTTTCTTATTTGTCATACAAAAATCAGACAATATCACATGGAGTCTTTGCCTAATTAAAACTTATTAAAAGGTGCCATTATTTTCACTCCAACCTATTCTTAATACATGGAATATTATATTTATTTGAAGGTAAAGTATTTAATTCTAGTAGTCGTGTGCACCTTGCATTTTATCACTTTGTATTTTGATAGTTTATGTTTTATTATACATTTGAATTTAAATTTTATATTTATAATTAAAATATTTAAAAATATAATATCTTTTTAACCATGGATAAAAAGAATTTACCACAAAATTGTAGAACACTTTTGAATATCTAGAAATACAAGATTATAAAATGTTTTATCTAAAACATCCTTAATGATCTTTAACCTAAGTAATCCTTTCTAAAAGTCTTGCAATTATTTTTTGCAAATATTTATTTTAAACATTGTTTTTCTTTCAATTCATACGCATTAAAATAATGAAAAAACAAAGAGTGAGTTTGGTGTGTATCTCACATGTAAATCTTTTTATTTAAAAATTGTAAAAATTATTCTATTTTAAAATATTTTAAAATTTAAATAATAAACATTGAATTTTAAGAATATTAATATATAACATTAATTACTAATTATGTTCACATAACTAATTATGTGATCCCAATTCACATATATAAGTGTTTTTCAAAAATTTCATTGATTTAAATAACATTTCAAATTAAAATTTGAGAAAAAAAAACTAATCTATTAAATTTGAAAGTTCATAATATATACCCGCAAATATACTGATGCAAAAGTTCTACGCAATTAATAGCAGGATTTTTCGTATTAATATTTACTATATTATAAAATTTTCGCTTTAACCTAATTTTTAAGTCCGTTCAAATTTAGACTCTGAGACATACAACGTAATTTAAATCAAATATTCGTACTATATGGATTGGAGTATCATTATTCCCGTAACAATAATATAATTTGATATTTTTCTCAATTTATATGGATTATTATTATTATTATTATTATTATTATTATTATTATTATTATTATTAACTCTTTCCATTTTGGAGTGTGTCTGTCCCTTGTTTCGATGAAAAAGTTAAAATTACGATGGCCCATGCAATATTAATTAATAATAAAATCACAATTAAGTTCGCCAAAAAAGAAAGGCATCAAATTAAAAATAATTAATAGATATATTAAAAAAATAAAAAAGGTCAAAAAAATGTGGAAAAAACATAGAAAATGTAATGAGGGGACAGCTTTATTGACAACCACCACAACGGACCATTCCAACCTTAATCACATGAATATTTCAAATGTTTTAAGTTAAATCACTCGGCAAAACCATGTGACACCTATCCATTAATCTTGCACAGAAATCCAAAATAATTTAATGAATTATTTATAGAAGAAAATTAATGAATAGAAATAAATTATGTGGTCCATAATTGGTACACTACCACAATCCAATGCTAAAGACAAATTGAGCTGAAACGGGTTCTACCCGGACCCACCCCGCCACCATACGGGTTTTATTTGTTTATTTATTAATAATCAACTTTTAAAATTCCGTAAAATAATAAATTTGCTAACATAAGATCGATAAAACATTAATTTTATAATTAAGATAATGCTGATTAATAATAATAATAATAATTTTGTTGATGATAATAACGTACATAGAAGCTTTGGTCCCCCTAATAATATCTTACATTAATGGAGTATTTTCTTCTTGAAAATATAAAAGTTATGAATTTTTTTATATCAGTAGATTTTGATTTTATTATTGGTTAATTTCTTTGATAATACACTACACCAAAAATGCTGAACCGATGTCTATTTCATCAAACAGCCGATGTTGAAGCCGCCAATATTGAAATTGAGTGCTGATAGACATCGGTTTTTAACCGATGTCTTTTCTTAGAAAGACATCGGTAGATAACCGATGTCTAAAGGTTATCAGCCGATGTGTTTCCAAGAAAAGACATCGATTGGATATCAAAAGACATCGGTTATCTACCGATGTCTTTCTAAGAAAAGACATCGGTTGCGACCAAAAGACATCGTTTATTAACCGATATATATCGAAGAAAAGACATCAGTTTCGCATCAAAACACATCGTTTTTCCACCGATGTCTTTCCAAGCATAGACATCAGTTTCACTTTAATAGACATCGATTATTACATGATGTCTTCATTTTTTTATATTTAATTTTTTTTACATAATTTTATTATATTATTAAAATAAGACTAAATACAATCATGCTATATAACTCAAAACTTCCGAATTTATTACAATAATTTCAGATATTTAATTTCCAATACACAAAAAATAATCCTTTAAATTTAAAAGTACAAGAATATCCCTAACTAATTGAATACAAACTTCAATTTTACATAAATAAAACCTAAATTTATAAGCTAAAACATCATGATCAAGAGATCGATGTCCAACCTATTGTTTTCAATCCACGTAACTATAAGACACTGCATGAACACCACTAAACTCTCCAGACTTCAAATCTTTCTCAGAGAAAAGCATAAAATCATCATTTTTCTTATCCAGAAACTGCAAGAAATTTGAAAGATAAAATCAGTACATTGTTATCATAATATACAAAATGGATTAAGGCAATTCAGTGAAGATGTGACTGATCACTTACTTCCAATTAAAATGTTAATTCTTGCATTTTTTGTGATATATATGCAAGTTGCTGAGGAATGAAACCTGCATCTACAAGCAGTAATCTATTAATTATGTCACTATTAAGTTAATTGTCTAATAAATCTATCAAAAGTAATTAGTCACTGAACTCTTAATAACTAACCAAGAATTAAAACAAGATAGTGCTAACTTCATTCATCTCAAGGAAAATGATAATCAAGTAGCATGGCCATGTTTAAACATTCAAGTTCACATGATATGTTAGTCTTAGCATATGTATGCTTTTATGATCTCATCTTTATGCATAATCAATGGATTTCAACAATGGTATGCATCAACTAGCACATGAAGCCATTCCAAATATCATGCCCATGAAGCATTTATGAGAGAAAAATGCTTAATTAAGTGAAAATTTCATTCAAGCATTTTATCAAACACCTTATGTGCATACTTTCTCACCCTTCTTGATTCTTTCATTCTCACTTGCTTCAACCCGAAATTTCTTAAAAATCAACAACAAATCAAAGCAAATTTAGGAGAGAAAAATGCTTAATTAAGTGAAAATTTTATTCAAGCATTTTATCAAACACCTTATGTGCATACTTTCTCACCCTTCTTGATTCTTGCATTCTCACTTACTTCAACCCAAATTTCTTAAAAATCAACAACAAATCACCACCAATAATTGACCAAATCACTACCAATCAGTTTCCCACACAAGAAATTCAAAATTAAACACTCCCCTTCAACTATAATGAAACCAATCCATCAAATCAATCCAATTATGAGTTTATTAGTTCTTCACACAAAGAGCAATGAAATGAAACACTCCCTTCAACTATCATTTCATTTCAGATGAATTTATGACAGATCTCAAACCAATCCAAATGACTTTATTAGTTCAAGATGAGAGGCATGGATTTCAAATCTATATCTATCCAAATACCAATCAACTAATTTGATACTATAAATTTAAAATCCATCAGCAAATCTGTCCATCTAACCCAACTTTAGAGTTCCAGGGAGATACTTACAAAGATAACAGGGAAAAAGTGAATTTATCCTTCGAGTTTTGTTCGAGTCTCCTTAAAATAAACCAAGATTGGAAATATAGACCGCTAGAGCTCCCAGTTGACGAAAGTTGAATATCTGGCGAGCTAGCTCAAATGTTAAGCATTGTTTTTGTGAGAAAATGATCAGATTAATAAGAAATTGCTCCACTTACTTCCATCGGTTTTTTCCACCCACAAAAGCATTTTCACCCGAGTCTTGCAGGTCATCTCCAACTTTTACCTCCTGTAATTAGGCTCTTTTGGTATAACTTATTGAAATAAAGAAGAAAATAGGAATATTATGGTCAATCAGCATGAAAGAGTGCTGATAAAGTTAGAATTCCCAGCTATGATGATTAATACTACAATGGCTCGAGAGAATTAATTAAGTTCCTGAAACGTTTACACACATCTGTCACTACACCTCATTATCTGATCAAACTAGTAAATTGGTTCCACATTGTGACACTGCTGAGTTCATAATATCATAACACATTATGATGCAACACTATCATTAACAATAAACTCCACCATCAGCACTAGGATAGGACACACTAGATGTATTTATGTCTATAAGAAGAAAAAAAACTCAAAAAAGAATAAAAGGTGTTTTACAAAGTTCTTTTATAGCACAAAGAACAAAAGAGTTCCATTCAAGTGACAACAAGTATAGCAGCGGAAAATGATTTTGACAAAGTTCTTTTAGAGCACAAAGAGCAAAAGCTTGATATTCTATTCCAGGAACAACAAAATAATAAGGCAATGTAAGATTATATAAAATGCATGTCTATATCATAATTTGAAAATCAGATGTTATAGTGTGAAGGAATCATGAGTAAACAAACCAGAGCCTCCTCATCACAGACAAATCTCACTCTCGATGTCTGAAAGAAGAAAACCAGAGAATCCATCCTTATGTTAGCTCAAGAATTAGAAGATGTGTCTAAAGAAGGCACAACAATTATTTAAATTTATGTAAATTTAGGAACACTAAACACAAACCAAATGTAATATCAAGAATTGAGTTGGATATAGAAATAATAAGTAATAATTAGTATCATATACATGAAGCTGCATGACTAAATTGGCATTACTAAAACAACATATGTGGAATTCTAACTATTTTTCTTGCATATTTGAGACAGGCCTACTGAAAAAAAGATGCCACGACTAGTTTGGCCCTAAAATAGACCTACTAAATTCATCTTGAACTATAATGAAACCTCTCATCTGTAATAATCTCATCTCTTTCTAAAAATCAATTCTTCTTAATAGCTTCTTAATACAAAAAGTTAGTAATTAGAAAGATATTACTTTTCATTATCAAATTAAACAGCGCACATATCTATCAACAAAACTTCATGTATCCTACGTGAACACTATCCATCACAAACTCTATGCGTCTCTTACTATCACAAATAAAAATGAAAGTGATACATCATACACCACACAAACATAACATATTTATGAATAATAGCTTCTTAATATGATTATACAGCGTACATATAACAACAATGATAATGCTAAAATATTAGTAAAATCATTCAAACCACCCATATCAAGATCATATTTGAATGGTACAAATTACTTTATTATTGCCTCAACTATCAGCAACAACAGGACATTAAAATGCTTTCACATAAAGAATCACGTGTACATACACATAAAAAATTAAAGAGCACAACAACTAGCCAATCTCAGCCTACTGCACATTATGCATAAACTTCAATAACTAACAGCAAAGGTATTAGCAGAGCAAATCCAAAACACATCTCATGACTATTCAAAGGAAAAATCAACATTTCTTAGTGGAAGCAGCAAATTCAGAGTATTGTCTCCAGTCAAAACTCAGAAGCAACAATCAGAAAGCAGCAAACTCTAGAAACAAGATCAGAGAAGGGTGGGAGGAGTCTGATGCTCTATAAACGACTTACCAGAGGGCTTGGCGCTGCTGTCAGTGCCTATTCTCTACTAGGGTTGTGCCATAGAAGAAGGGAACAACCTCGAGGAATCCCAAAATCGAAGATTGGACTTGAGAACTTCTGAAAATCGAGTAGGGAAAATTTCTCCAGGGAAGAGGACAATCACACATTCAATCGCTCAGCGCTCAAGAATAAAATGCGAGAAAAATCTGGGCTAAGGATTTCACCCCCTCGCGCAAGCAACAACGAAATAGGTTAGAGCTTCCAGGGGAGAGCTCTGAACTTCGAGGGCTTAGGCAGTCGGCTTCAAGGTAGAGTCGATATTAAGAGCGCAAATTAGAACAATGTCAGTTCAAATGGTAATTCCACTATTCACGGTGGCAGGAAGCCGAAAGAAGGGCTAATCGAGAGCAAGAATGGGCCGGGGAAGAGGGCTTTGTTCTAGGGAGATCTCTGTGCTTGGAAGCATAGCCTGTCACGCCGGAATCCTTCTTCTTGGCCAACCAGAAGGGGGGGTGTAGGATTCATGAGAGATTTTTGGATTTTTTTGTGTTTCTTCATGGGAATAGTAATTTCTGATACACTACTTCCTTTTTTTCAAAACATATATGCAAGTATAGGGAATGCAAGTCCGGAGAGCCAAATTCGAATCCCGTTAAAAAATTTTAATTTTTAATTCAGAAAGATATCGAAAAACAGACATCGGTTTCGCAAAACCGATGTCAATCATCTTATTTTTAAAGGAGCCGATGTCTATTATGGAATAAACATCACGCAAAAGACATCGGTTTTCAAAAGCGATATCTATCAGTGGATTTTATTTAGAGGTGCAAATAGACATCGCTAGAAAAGACATCGGTTATTAAAAATCGATGTCTATTAGCGCATTTTTTTAATTCCGAATAGACATCACTTTAAAGACATCGGTTAATAAAAAACCGATATCTATCAGCGCATTTTCTTTGAAAACCGATGTCTATCAGCGTTTTCTCACACTAATAGACATCGGTTTTACATGAAAAGATATCGGTTTTTTGGTAAACCGATGTCTATTTGATGATGTCTATCAGCGTTTTTGGTGTAGTGATATAAACGATTTCAGAAAATGTCTTGTCTGAGTCATGGAGAAACTAGTGATGATTTAAACTAGTAAACTGATACCATGTTAATGACCCTTCATTTAAAAGTTTAAGTTAATAAAAAGTTAAATCTTTTATATTTAATTAATACACTCTAATACCTACACTGTTATATTATTCTCAAATAATAAATGATTGAGAAAAAAACAGGGAGTAGCTGAGGTACTAGGTGAAGTTTCTTATAGATAGTAACAAAACTGTAAATTTTCAGAGATAAAAAACAAAGAAGCCAATTTGATAAACAATAGATCTAGTTAACAAAATATGTTATGCATTTTAAATATATATAGTTCAATTTGCAAACACTCCAAAAATAATACTCCCCCTGTCTCACTCAAAAAATATTTTTTTTCACGTGGATTAATGAATATGTAGTATTATTTAATGTGGGTAATTGTATTAGTGGAAGTGTGAGTCTCATATTTTAATTGTATTAGTGAGTGAGTATGAATCTCATATGTATAAAAAAAATAGGACTCTTTAAGTGAGACGCAAAAAAAAAGACTTTTAGTGGTACGAGGGAGTATTTACTTATCGAACTAATTAATTATAATTTAGAATAAGTACATGTTGTTCTCACAATAAATAAATAGAATTTAAATTTTAAATTAAAATATATTTCTAGAGTAGCAATATTATAGTATGTTTGAGATGATATCTAACTACTACTAAACTTTCAAATGATTAAAAATAAAATAATAATCCTAATTTAATAATTTAATTTTGTGTAAATCTTTTAGTCCTCTTTCAATCCTATATACTCTATATATTGCTAGCATTTATAATGTAAACTCAATTTTATAAAAAAATAACTCAATTTACTAATGGTAAGAATTAAATAGGCCAATAATCATACAAATTCAAGCCCTTAGGTTAATGACACAATTAAATGTAAATGAACAAATATAAAATGAGTTATAGAATGTAATAAGATAAATTAATTTATACTATAAAAGTGAAAATATAAAATTCCAAATAATCAAATAAATTTATTTACAATCCTTGAAATAGAAATGATCAAACTTAATTAAAATAGGGGAAATATTGAAAAAGACATTATTTAATTATTTATTAAAAAAAGAAATTGAAAAGAACAAGTTAGGAGGCAAATCTTGTAGCAGTTACAAAGAAAGGAGCCTGCCCTGCAATCTGTCGGGGGCTGCGACATACCCCATGTGACAGAACACAAGCATGCGCCGTTTATATTCTCTTCTCTTCTTTTTTATTTATTATTTTTTCTTTTTTCCTAAATTAATTTATTAAATTAAATTAAATTAAATGTTTTTTTTTTTTTTTTTGGATCTATTCTATCTTGACTTGAGGACATAAATCTCCAGCCTTTTATTTATAGCTTACCTATATATATTATCTTTATTATTGCTTCTATTTTTCATTTCTTCTATTTTTATGACAACGTTCTAACCTACTTCGACTATGGTAATAATAATAGTGTTCGGTTTCACATTGCAACAAGCACTGCATTTTCAAATTTTCATAATAATAATAATAATAATTAAACAATGAATTTTCGTAATATATTTAGGTGACTTGTAATGAAATTTGATACGTTCGATGGAGAGATGAAGATATAAAGATATATGTTTTCGAATACACTGATACAAATACGATAAATTAGTATTTGTATTAATAGGAGTGAGCCTTAAAATTATTAGTACTAATAAAGATTGAAAATGATAACCTACCCTTTATTGTTAATGAACATTTTTCTTTCTGAAATTAAAAGAATTAGTAATTTTCTTCCTCATGGTTTTGAGTCTCGACGAGATTAGATAATATTTTTTAGTAATATAAGATATACTCCATGTTTGTACGTGTTTTGGGGGCTATATATATGAGAAAGGATGTCATGTGAGAACGAATTTGAATAGATTGATGCGTGAAAATTAAGTAATAATAAATCATATTAATTGGATATATAGTGATTTTCTTGTATTTATCAATGGTTGGCTTCTAAAGAGAAAACAATCATCCATGGTCATAATGTTAATTATTGACAAATGATAATTATTTTGTCAATAATTAAATGAATGAATACTAATTTTAAACGACCACCTCATCTAAACGTTTAAGCTGATAGAGAATTGAATTATTTAATACTTAATCAGTTTACACTCTAACACGCCCCTCACATGCCGTCGAGAAATTTTTGCCTCAAGTCTTGTATGTGGAATTTTCTCATAAATGAGTGACGGTGAGGTTCGAACCCTTAACCTTTGTTAATCATGAGCTCTGATATCAACTAACATAAATTTGTGTGTTTATATATATATATATATATATATATATATATATATATAAAGAAAATGTTAAATAACTATTTTCACAATTGAATAGCTAAAAGAATTACGAGGTAATTTTTTTCCCCATTTTATCAAATTAGTTCATCACAATTTTTTTCCCCATTTTATCGAATTAGTTCATCACAAAAAAATTGTTTAGTTTGATTTTAGTGTAGTTCGAAATTATTATACGAGGTTTTGAGTTATCAAGTGTGCACCATTTGATACCATTAACGAGTTTAATTCTTTGTTAAGTGGGTCGAATTAAGTGCATCTTTACTACTAATTTCACATAAACTTTTATCTTTTCGATCAATATTTCTCAGTTTGAATGTGTCATTGGTAGCGGTGTCATGAATAAAAAATAGTCTCGTCGTATTTATAATTTTATGGTTTATGAATTTGGAAGCGATGTCATGAATAAAAAATAGTCTTGTTGTATTTATAATTTTATGTTTATGAATTATTTTATCTCTCAGTTAATGGTATATTGTGGTTTATGTATTGTTTTATTCATAGAATTTAAATTTTATTTTGAAATATAAGATTAATTTTAAGGATACAATTATAATTTATACTCTCATTTATAGGGTTATGTGATATTATCTATCCCTTTATTATTCACTATCAATTTCACTACTTTTAATTAAAGTTAGGGTTTACCTTCAAGTTATATCAGGTTGCACTCAATACATGCTTTAAAAAATATTCGAAAAAATAGTTATATTTGTACTTCCTCTATTCCACTATCCCATAAATATTTTTAAATTTCAGTATTAAATAGAACATTCCACTTTTATTGTTATATTTTCTTCTCA
This sequence comes from Pogostemon cablin, assembly GCA_023678885.1. Taxonomy (NCBI): domain Eukaryota; kingdom Viridiplantae; phylum Streptophyta; class Magnoliopsida; order Lamiales; family Lamiaceae; genus Pogostemon; species Pogostemon cablin. The sequence goes on from CM042960.1 coordinate 10,395,129, forward strand.
CTCAAATTAAACAATTAATATGTCTATGTAGGACTCACACACAATATTAATATAAAAATTTACTATAAACTAAAATATAATTATATCTCTAAACCAATTACATATTAAAATACTACTCCATATTCTATAATATTAGTTAAGAAGGAAAATGTGACATTAACTTGGTGGAGGAGGGAGTATGTAATTGATGTAATGTGGAGCAATGAGCTTAATTAGTAAAATAGTTGGGAACATGGGGAGTGGTCCAATGCTAGCTAGACCCCTTTATTCCATTAACAAAAATGTTGCCTTAATTATATCCTATTTGAAGGGAGAAGAAGGGTTTTGGAGAGGCAACAAGTCAATGTCAATAGCTGTAAGAATAGCCCAGATTTAATAAAAACAAAATAAAAACAAACTGCACCCATTAAATCTCTTCTTCATATTACTACACACTTTTCAAGTTTCTTACATATACATACAATTCATATGTATGTATGCATGCTCCTGTATATATCTTCCTCTTTACCAACACTCAAAGGGAAGAGGAAGACCATATATATGAAGAAGTCTTTCATATGCTTACAAAATCTGTATCTATATATGTTGTGGTCTGAGAGGCTGAAGCTGCCAGCATGATCTGATTTGCTAACTCTTATCTTTTGAAATAACAATTTATGTTCTTCTTTATCTCTCTTATTTTCATTTTCTTTCAAATTTAGAGCTTTTTTGGATCAAGAACTTTTATAAAATAGAAATAATTTTGAAGTGTGTTTTTCAAGATTTGGGGTCAATCATCAGGTCATTCTAGCAGCTTCAATCACTCACCAATAACACCATTATTACTTGAGCAGAAATATATATGGATCTCCTCTGAGGTGAGTTTAATCCTTTTTTTAATTAATTTTTTGAGTAAGTATTGTGTGGAATCCTTCTCTTCTTGTAAGAATTATAGTCTATCATACATAAGACTATTTGTTTGGATCAAGAGTATCTTCTATAGTTTAAAAGGGTAATATTTCATTATATAGAAAAGCATAAATGGGGCTTGCTTTAATTAATTACAATATGTTGTCTATCAATTTTGAATTTATCTCTGGTAATTGACATTTGACCATATGTAGCTAGTGTTGTTTTAATCTTGTTTATTAATTGCAATTTTTTTACTCATACATAACAGTTTAAAAATTACCACCTGTCAGTAATTAGTAGCAATGAGATTTTCTAATGTCGTAATTAAATGTAATAACCTGCACACTTAAATCTTCAAATTTTTGTAACATATATAAAAGTACATTTTTAATTGTAGTTTTTCTTCGTATAAAAGGGAATACATATTTTTAAAAAAAAAGCTGCACTGTGTAAGTGCAGTAATATTAGTTGATTTGGCCCCATAAGTTTTATCAATTAGAGATGAACCTTACATATAATTTTAAAGCAGTGGATATGAATGTGGGTATACAGAAATACCAATTATATACTGTTATACTCCAATTTATATATATTTATTGATTCGTTTATTTATTTGAATTTCACAAGACTTTATATATAGTATGCATTTATTTGTAATGAAATTGTTTGTAGAATTTTATATAAAATAGGAGTAGCTATTTTTAAATAATAAATGCTGTAGCTGTAAAAATTAATTAACCTGTTGCCTTCTGAAAATTTTCTGGTGAACTTTAATAAAGTTATGTCTTCCTCTCATTAATTTACCTTCCACAGTTTAGGTTATCATGAGTGTAGCTTCCTACTTCTCGTTTTATTTTGTCTTTTCTGATACCATCTTAAATGTTTATTTATTTATCATTATTATTTCGAATTATTAATTTGTTACATTTATTTAAAATGTGAAATGACAAGGTTATCCAAGGATAGACAAAATGAATATGAATATTCATAACCCTAATATGAATTTGGCCCTGAAACTAGCCTGTCCTAGGATCACCTTGTCCCATAATAATAATAATAATAATAATAATAATAATAATAATAATAATAATAATAATAATAATAATAATAATAATAATAATTATTATTATTATTATTATTATTATTAATAGTAATTTAATATCTTTATTCAATTATTTCAAATTCTTAGTAATACACCAATCCAATTAAAAATGTAGAGTAATAAATGTTTAATTCCAAATCTCATACTAAAAATTTAAAAAAAAAAAGGATAACAAAACTATTAACTTAATTTGTAATTAACTTAAATAAAACTAACTAGTTTATGTGATTTATTAATTATTTAAGTTTTCAATCACTTAAAAATGTTATACCAACACACATTAGATGCGGATTTGGGTTTAAACTCAACTCATGTCATCCCTCAAAAAATAAACATAGAATTAATTCTATCATTAATTTAAAAAAAAAAAAGGTTTGTTGAATGTGAAGAATAAGATCCAGTCAAACTTACCTATAAAGGATTAACCTAAAACCATTATTAAAAAGAATGAATTTCCTAACAACCCACCCCATGGTAGGTGAGGAGATGTAAATAGATTACATGATGTTTTAAAAACCATTTAAAAAGGGATAATGTCACATACATACCCTTTTGACTTTATTTTCAACCCTGATTGGTTATTAATGTCACATGTAATTTATATTAAAGAAAAATGTCACATATAATTTTGGCTTTTATTTCTACATTTTTTAGACTAAGAAAAAATTGAAACAACAATGAAATATAAAAAGTGATCAACAAAACCTACATTATACCAAAATGATCAAGAGCATGCATTCAGGGGTTTGAGAGATGTTTTTAGAGTTAAAAACTTAAAGTGTGCCACAATTTTTTTAGTTTATTAGAAACGATTTAAAAAAAAAATAAAATTGTCTTACAACTATCAAGGTTACATAATTTTAGTCTAAATTTCGTGGAAATCGCGCATGTAACATGGCTAAATGATCCCGACAAAAATTGATGTGAATTAAATTACTACATATCACCCCATCTAAAACATTAAATTTGGAATTCATTATTTAAATTTCACTAAAAAATAACAATAGTTATTTATTAACCTAATTGCTGGTATTCCACCAAAATATTTGTTCATTAGACCAGTGGTGGATCTTAAAAACCGCAGGCTAAGTTTATTAAAAAAAATAATTAATATATATATAAACCACAGGGGTGGGATAAGTTTATTAAAATAATAATAATATATATATACGATTCACCTTCTTAAAAGTGGACGAGAATGAACTAAATTATAATATTTATTGTAATAGGCTCATAAAATATATAATTTGAAAAGATATATTTATTTTTTTTTGCTTCATTTAGGTGGGCTTAAAATATTTTTAGTGTAAGCTAAACTTAAAAATACAAATTATTTACATATAATATAATGAACTTTTGGAGGACAACTCTATGCTTAACCCGGGCTATCCCACATAAATCCACTCCTGATTAGGGCTTTCCTAGTTTATTTATTAATTAATCATGATATTAGATTTTATGGGTGATATTTGTAATCGTACGTGTCTTAATTAATACTACCTCCGTTCCAATGAAGATCACAATTTATTTTTTGCACGTGGATTAAGGATCATTATTATTTTATGTGTAATGAGTAGTTGTATTAGTAGTGAGTGATATATCCTTTTATTAATAAGGAAAAATGATAACCTTTAAATGAGACACTCAATATAGTAAAATATGGATCTTTTGATGGGACGGGAAAGTAGTTCGATAAGCAATACTATATAAATATTTAATAGCAACACTTATTTGAAACCGTCTTACGTGAGACTATTTTTTTTAAATAGTTATCACTTTTATTAAAAATAATATTATTTTTATTTATAAATTATATCACTTTTTGATTTATATTACTAATTATTCATAAAATAATTCACTATATCACTATCACTTTCATTAATTTAAGTATTACTACTTTTTAATAAAATGTTATCAGTTCTTATAAAAGTCTTTCTGTGATATTATCTCACACAAGTCTTTGCAATTGTTTTTGTTTATTAAATTTTTAATTTTATCCACTAGCTAAATAAATATAAAGATTTATTAAATAATTAATGTATAATAGATTTATTAATATTATTACATAATAATAGTTATATTAATAATTCATGTGTGACAATTAAAATTGAATAAATATGGTCGTTACTATAATAATAGGAGAGATAATTAAATGGTGTTTAGTTAATTGCATGGTATCAACGGTGCAAAACTCGAAATATAAGATAAGTTTTTTTAGTGAGATAGGGAAGATGCGTGTGATCCGACAATGGGATTTGTTAAAATAAAAAAAATCAAAACATTTGACCAGATTCAGGTTTGAAATTAGTTATTGCACGACTTTTCATAATGAATAATTAACAAGTTAATTAAGTGGTTAAGGAAGATTGTCAAAAGCAAATCAAACAACAAACAAATAACCACCACATGGTGATGAATAGTTTAATGTTGTTTTGGTGCATTGCTACGTGTCTTATATGGGGGCATACATGTGATATATCGTCTCATGATAAAATTATTTTACATTCTCATAATTAGTTATTATTTATATTATAAATTATTTATGAAATAATTCTTAATATTATTAACACTTTTCATTAATTTAATATCGTTTTTTATTGAAAAAGTTATCACTACATATCACATAAGTCATTTCGTAAGATAATCTCCCAAGTGTATTAGTCAAATATATTATTCCAATTAAGACAGATTTTTGACATGTAAGGTGAAATCATAAATTATGTCTTAATTAATCCAAATCACACTGATAAACTAATGGATTTTCAGCACACCTATAGACATGTTTAGTCTAATTTATTTTCAGATTTTTCAACACGTAAAATATGATTATATATAATGATTTGATTTAATATAATTAAGTTAATATTGATTAAGTTTTTATATTATATATCCGGCCAGTTTTATCTACGTAAATAGTTACATTGTGTCCTGTGGGTAATGATTGTACGTAAACATTCGATTCTACTAAGAAAAAAAAACTTTTGCCTAATATTTTATATAAGTATTTTATGGGTGATTTTACTTGCCAATAATAGAGTTATCGTGAATTGGAGTTTTTAGTTTTGATGTTTGGCCTTGTTTAATATGTGTGGATAATGCTTTTTTTAATTACGTAATTACCCAACAATCTTGGATTAATTTACAATGAAAAAGGATAATATGATCCCTTCAGCAGCTGACGGCCCAATTCAATTCAGTAGTTCGATTAGTTCAGCTCAATCGGTTCAACTCGACTACTTTTCAGCTCGATATAGTAGTTCCTATTGGTAGCTGCAGCTCGAATTTTCTGTGTCATTTTGGTACATCATCTCCTGTGCCAAACCGTTGAATGGACGACACGTATGAGAAAGGAAACTATACCCTAATCCTTAAACTTTAGGGGCAATGATTGGATTTAATTCTCCTCTTACTTGTCAATCACTGCGTGACACATGAGATGATGCACGAAAATAACGCAGAATATCTGATGTGTGGTAGCGGGATATGATTCCTTATTTCATAGTTCTTGTTACAGCTAATTTAGAATGTTTAATAACACGTGTCATTCATTTAAAAAGTGAAATATAAGATGGAACATAAAGTTGGAAGAGTTGATCTGTTGCCCTTAGTAGCCGGTTCGAATTCTCTATACCATTTCAGTACATCTCATCGTTTGATGGATGACATATAGGAGAGAGAAACTATATTCTAAAAATGAAAGTTTATATTTTAGGTGGGCAATTGTCTGATATTTTTTCCCTCTTACATGTCAATCATATAATACGTGACACATAAAATGATGTACGAAAATAATATAAAAAATCTAATATGCCTAGTAGCCCCTTTCCTCATGCAAAAAATCGAACCGGAGTGTATACTTTTCAAATCAGTTACTTGAATACTACTGACTACTCCCTCCATCCCGAACTTATGTTCATCGACACTGTAGATACGGAGTTTAAGAAAAATTACTTTTTGACCAACTTTATTGACTTTTAAGGGGTATTATGGTATTTTTAGGTAATAAATAAATTATAAAGTATGTTATGTGTACTAGGTGAGAGTGATATTTTTGAAATTAAGATAACTTTTGAAGTTGTTAGTTAATGTGAAATTTCCTTTTTTTGGTGATGAACATAAGTGTGGGACGGACGAAAATGGAAAGTGCGAACATAAGTCTGGGACGGAGGGAGTATTTTATGCTCTCTTCGTCCCATGAAAAGAGTTACATTTACTATTTGCAAGGAGTTTAAGAAATATAGTATTTTAATGTGTAATTGGTTGAGAGATATAATAATTTAATGTATAATGAGTAGTTGTATTAGTATTATTTGTGGACCCCATAAAAATAAAGTGATTGATTTATGTGGGTCCATCTATTAAAAAAGAAATGGAGTATAACTTTTATAGCGAAACAACATAATTAATAAAATATAACTCTTGTGGCGGGATTTGAGGGAATATTATCATAGTACTATACTATTATGATACACTAATCATACTTTAAATGACTATTTTATATTATCGTACTATACTATTATGATACACTAATCACACTTTCAAATGTCTAGTGCTTACTATTTAACAAAAAAAAAAAAAACTTAATTTTGTTTCATTCATGTGTGAGGCTCTTGTGCCTCCGGGGACACCATGCCCATTTACAATTTCCGTGCTCCTTTACAATATAAATCCCTAACAATACATAAATTTAAATAGAATATGGAGGAGAAGATTGTATTCACATGAGACACAGTGTATTCCGGGAGTGTAGGAGCTTTTGCCTTCGTTCATATCATACTTGCAGTTCAACTTTAGTTTGAAAGAATTTTGAGGAGGCATTCATAATAAAAAAAAAATTTGAAAAAAATGAAAGTTAGAACTCATTCATTGAGAGTTAAGTAGAGTAATATTCAATAACCTATGAAATATTACTCCATATTTAATTATTCTCTACTTTAAAGAATAAAATTGAGGAGTATTGATTTTATATTGTTTATTGAATTGGGCGTCATGAATCATGGGTTTCACTATATTATATGTCTATTTGAAAGGTTTGATATATAATATTGTTTTGAATAAATATATTTGATTAAATTTATTTGCAAACACTTCCTGAAGTGATTTATATATATAAGTATGAATTTTTTTATTTCATTTTAAATTTATTGTGACATACTGTCGTAGAATTGTTTTTAATTTTTTCTCAATAAACAATTCATACTGCTACTACGAGGTTCTTGCCAAAAGGAAAACTAGAATAGTTGGTTTACGCTTCATGGGCTTAGACAATCTACTATCTATGATTATTGGGCCTGATATTAGGCCCAAACCTACCAGCCTAAAATGTTTTATTAAAACGAAAACTTTCAGCCCATTTCTACTATCTACAGAAACAAACAAAGCTAAGAAACAATTTAATAACAATATACTATATATTTTTGTAATCCCAAAGCTAGTACCACTAATATTAATCAAATATTATTTTTATTAAAAGTCTTATTACATTAAATTCATTTTGAAAACAATTGTAGGGTTTTAATTGCGAGCCACACCGACAAGTACTGTTCAATTATGTGCCAAAAACGTTTTTAACTGACAAGCAACTTCTTTTTTTATTCCCCAAAATCGTGTCATCTAACTTCTTTTTCTTCCTTTTCCTCCCCTTTCAGGAAAATAAATCAAACACTTGGCGGAAAGAAACAGAAACAAATACTACGCTGGAAGTGAATCCTTGAATTCAATCTCGAATAAAAAATGGAACGGTGTATAATTGCCTCATCATCCACAATCAATCCCTTGCGATTTTATCGTAAACCCACTTCAATTCCTAAGCTTCCAAAATTTTTGTTTTCTCGGAGTTTGAGCACTAATTCTCTGTCTCCCAAGTATGAAATTCACAGAACAGTGCACTCTGCTTTCAGTCGTACAAGAAACTTGTCCACAAAAGCTCTGTTAACGGGGGTCTCTCAGCAGAAACAGTACCCTAAAGCGGGCGCAGAATCAACGGGCTCTATTCCTTATGATCAGCTTCTTGGTGTGATTGAAACTGCCGCCAAAACTGGTGCTCAGGTTTCCTAGCCTTCTCTATTCTTCTTTTTAATTACTTAAATAGTTTGTGTTATCTCTTTCCATTGATCGAAACGGATAATGGCGGCAGCTAGTTTCCCATTTGGGAATTTTTTGGGTGTGATGCTATTGGAATCATTTGATCATATGCTCTGTTGCTGCGAATGCTATCGATTAAGTTTTATTACATTTTCCTTCTCCTGAGGGTTATATGTTTTCAATAATGTTTTTTATCGACATTGTTGAATTGTTGCGAGTAAGTTTTGTATGTTTTTCAGGTCATAATGGATGCTGTGAATAAGCCTCGAAATATAACCTACAAGGGGCTCACTGATCTGGTGACTGAGTAAGACCTGTTGCCACTCTGCATTTGTCCTATTTTTCTATGGAGAAATTTATGGTGCTGTCTTATAATTCTGTATGATAAATTACGGTATAACTGCGTAGAATTTTCACTTGTAATAATGGATAAGTTTGTGACTGAAGGTTTATCATAATATTTGGATTGGTTTCATTATTAAATTTTCCTTTAAAAATGACATTTGTCTATTAAAGAATAACATTTTTTTCCTTGTTTTTTTTTTCGTTTTCTGTGCAGATGCACATAGTGATCAATGAAACTAATATCATCCTTAGCTTCATTTTTAGTTTCAGTGTGATTTTGCAATCGTTAGAAACTTAATGCACCATAGATCGCATTTTCTGCAGCACAGATAAAATGAGTGAGGCTGCTATTCTCGAAGTTGTAAAAAAGAATTTTCAAGACCACCTAATTCTGGGGGAGGAAGGAGGGCTCATTGGTGACTCTTCTTCTGATTATCTTTGGTGCATTGATCCCCTAGGTATTGCTCATTACTCTCCAAGTCATGGGTCAAACTACAGCTTTGAACTATGCTTGCCCAATTTTACTTCTTAACAGACAATCCTGATATTTTTAGATGGATATGATTACATTATTATTATAGTTAGTCAAAACTGCAATTACTGTTGGTGATAATGATTTACTCTGAAGTCATTATGGTTGTCAGGATGCAACCTGTGAAGTAAAATGGGGTATTGTGACAAAGTTTTACTCTATCTGCCTCTTTGATCCATGTTTTAATTGTAACGCAGATGGTACCACTAACTTCGCTCAT